>CM053784.1:143965494-146365494 GCA_028749045.1 Cupressus sempervirens | reverse complement strand
ATAATGCACTCCTAGAATGAGAAATTCAAAGCTAAATGATCAAATCCTATGCTAGATTTCATTATTTCCATTATTAAATTGAAATGTAATGTAATTACCAAGCAATTACACAAATGAAATATCAATTTGACAAAATAACAATTCAAACTAGAATGAAGGGCCATTTGATCTTCAAATCCATCTTATTTATAGAATTGCAGATCAAATGTGTGGAACTAAGATTCAAACTTGAGGAGCGATAGAGATTCAAGATTGAGTAATCTATGTGAGTTCATCCATGTAATGTTCTCTCATTAGTCCACTTTAAAACTTCTTATTTTCTTGTCTCCTTTTTGATGACATGTATTTTAGAGGGATTTATTAATTCTCTTTATTTAATTACTTTATCCAAGTGCCCAATGCTTGATTTTAGATTAACTGATGAGAACTAATCATTTGAATGAGATCGCTAAATTATAAATTTTGATGAATTATATCTCTAATTGAGTTGACATAATTAAGGTTAATTTTTGATGAATTATGCTAGTAATAAGGTTGACATAATTTTGATTTATAATAGTAAATTATGTTGGCAAAAAAGTCAGCATAATTGAGGGTTTGTTTTGATTTGGAGCAAATAGGGCTTCTAGTCCATCAACCCATTTTAGGGTGATTAAAATTTTCTCTCTTTGAATTAACGTGAACATAGTGTATTGATTTGAAAAGAAATTATAATATTGACTTTAAGAATAATTTGATATGAAGTAATGAAATAGTTCTTGATTCATAGATTGAAAATTCTAAATTTGGTAAAATGAAATTCAATTGATTGAAAACTTTAAGTCATTATTTCTCAAGTTGATTAAAAAGGAACCAACCATATGACTCCAAAATTAATGGAATGAAGGTCATAAGAGCTTAATCAGAATATCTAGTGTTAGTCATAGTGTTGAAACTGAATATATATGATCATGATTTTCAGACAAATAATCAATTTAGGTCACAATGTTAAAATTGATCAAATTCATAAGATATCAGAAGAATTAATGCTTGTTTGATAGAATAATTAGTTTGATATTATGCAATGGCATCAATTATCCAACAACCTCACCTTGATTGTAGAGACATTTCATGCCTTTCGTGTTGATAGCGTTGATTTGATTTAATTCATTTAGACATGATCATGCCCTATTTGGAGCGAAATCAAAATGAATCTTGATGAAATCTTGATTTCAAGCATTGTTAATGATGTTTGATTGATAGAAATGTGATTCTGATCAATTTTAAGATGATTAGAACACTAGTACATTGTACCTCTATTTTCAACTAATTTTTTTGACTAAAGGCCATTTTGGCCTATTAATTTCTTCGTCTTTTTTGTTCTTGTTCCCGAAAAAGGTCAAAATTTTTACCCAAAAAAGTTTCTCTTTAAAAGTTTGACCAATGCCAAAACTAAACCAAAAAAAATGAAACTAATTTCATTTTAACACTTGGGCATATTGTGTGTGTGGGTGGGAGAAGGGTTTGTCTGCATGCATTATTGAAAGGAGGATCATTGGAAAGCACAAGAAGCAACATAAGAGGAAAAGAGGCATGTCATCTATGAGTGGCCTGCCATGACATTCTGCATGAGCATCTAGATCCCCTCTTGGTCTACTAAAATGAATGTTCTCCCATTTTATTCCTCTTGAATTTATCTTTGCCTAGATGAATGTCCTCTAGCTTTGGAAGATCACCATTTATTGATAGAGTTTTCAATAACTGCATGTTGATGAAGGAAAGGTATCCATGTCAGATAGCTATTTTTATCATTCAAACATTTCATGCTAATTTGTAATTCTTTATTTTTAAATATTGTTGATTTTTTTCTATTAAAAAGAGGTAATTCATTCAGTTTGGAGAGGGAGATCTAATTGTAGGAATTGGGAATGCCTTCTACATTTGTAACTTCACATAAATACAAATTCAAGCGGCTATTGGACTTTTTCTGGTATCAAAATCTCTTTCAATTGTGAATTCTTAGATAGGTGATCTATGTGAGTTTACTTCATATACTTAATCACTCAATTCATTGCTACCATTATTCTGCTAATGTTATTAGTATTTTCAAGGGCATGACTTATAGTTTGACCTCCTCAATTCATAGATTTTTTAATGACGTTGTGTTTCTTGTGCTTCAAAAATTTAGGCAATTATATTTGTGACAATGACGCACCTCCATTATGCTTGAATATAGGTACATACCATGTTTGAAAGCTTCCAATGTGTCATAAATTGAGCATGTTGGTAGACATTGTTAATTTTATCAAGTTACTTGTATACAAATGTTCTACATGTAAATTATCAAGGCTATCTATTGCCTATGTAGAAAGTGGAAAGGGATATATCTTTGAATTTATACCATTTACATTATGTGTGAATTCTTGTTTAATGCACTTTCCTCTTTCTAACATTTAGGTTGTGCTCTTCATACCACCTACTATTGTTTGGATTGGGGCTTCTTGAATATTCATATTATTCTCTTACCCCTCTTCATGTGATTAGGGAACATTTTTCATTTTAGTATTCTAGCTTCTATTTGAATTGTTGAGGTGACTTTCATCTGGAATTTGAGAAATTCATAGTTTATGCTCAGATATTAAGTGAGGAATTTCTTTGTTTGTATATGGGGTGTCCCTTCTCTTGTCTCTCTATGTCACACTCTTCCTATATTCCAATATTATATTGACATGAGGTTATTTCTTTTATTAAGGGATTCTAAATGGTAACCAATGTTTTCCTTAACAAAAACTCATCTCATTCCCTATTGTAAGATTAGAAAAATAGTTTTGAATGTGTAGATTGTCTTGCACTTTAAGGTATCAAACAACGTAACACATATATAAAACTAAATCTAAAGTGATCTTTACTATGGATAATTTTGGATTCAAAGCCTACTTTCTTGGCTTCATCTAGTCTAATCCAAAATTCCTTTCTTTGAATCATCTAGTATAATAGTCAGACATTATTGTTTTTGAACTGAAAACATCGATGCGGTGGTGTATTTTACTTTGTTGCCTTAATTTAAACATAGTGGTGTATGAGCTTATTTTTTGCTACATCTATGTACATACATATAGATATATTTAAGAATATATATTCTTGTATGGGTGAACCCAAAATGAATTCGAACCCAACCCCAAAAAAATGCAAGATGGTTCGGTTTTGCAAAAAGTTGTCAAACGCAACTTTTGCAAAATGCAAAGTTTCTTGAGAAACTTTTGGCAACTTCACATTTTGGCCAATTATGAACTTAAAAGCCTTAATCACATTAAAATACTAAGTCCAAATTATGGTGGAGGAAAAATATTAGGAAAGATGATTTGGGAAGGAATGTGCAAATTGGTTGGCCTAATCTTGTGAGCATGATTTGTGTGTGTATTTATAAATCTTATATAATCTTGTAATATTTTATTATTTATGATTATATACAATATACTACTAATCCTTTTATTTTTACTTTTTCTATATTTGTAGCCTGAATATTTTCTTGTGAAGAAAGACCATGCTTGGCCATATGAACCCAGAACAAAATAATGAGACAAGTGCTAGATTATGGTCTCAATTCTGAAGAAAAGTTGATAATTTTAATTATCCTTGCAAAAAGTGTAAGGGCTTAAAGAATCAAAGAATTCTAATCACAATAGCCCAGAGTCATTGTAGGTAACATGGTCCCATTGAAGGGGGGCACAATTTTCATCGATTGGTGAATGTGGATTTCCAATTGGAGGAACATGGAGGTGTGAATATCCAAGCCAAGGATAATGCTCCCATGGAAGAAGATAATAGTATGGAAGAGAAAATAGTTGAAGATGATGGTATTGGTATAGCTAATAATATGCTAGAGGACATGATTGAACAAGATGGTATTGGTGCAGTTGATCAAGATGATCATGATAATGGTACTAGCACATATGATAATGATGATGAAGATGGTCTTGATATACCTATACTTGCGAAGGCATGTGAGCCCCTATAACAAGGCTCCCAAATAACTCTTCTTTCCACTATAGTGTTGTTGGTGAGCTTGAAGGTTCTGAATGGTTTATCAAATGTAGCAATGTCACATATGCTAAGGTATGTCATTTTTGTCATCTTTAATGTTAGCATACCATTACTATTCATTATATTAACAAATCATATTTATTATTGTAGGTTGATAAGTGAGTTTTTGTTACCCCCATCAAACATTCTGCCTCATTTGTACCAAAAATTATCTACTATTATGAATCAAATTGGATTGAAGTGTCAGACAATACATGCATGTCCAAATGATCACATTATATATCATAAACAACATGAATTTGCAATAGAATGCCCTAATTGTCATATTAGTAGACATCAGTAAGATCAAATAACAAAAAAGGTGCCTCATAGGTTCTTTAGTACATTCTCATTATTCCACGTCTTGAATGATTATTCAAATGCACTAGCTTGGCACAATTTATGGATTACCATGCATGCAATAGAAGTCAAGATGACATTATGTGAATGCTTGTAGATGGTTCTACATTTAAGAACATAGAAGATATGTGACCAGTATTTAAAGAAGAACCTCATAATCTAAAACTTTCATTGGCAGTAAACGATGTCAATCCGTTCGGAGATATGAGATCTATTTACTCAGTGTGGTATATTTTTTTTATTAACAAAAATATTCCTCCTTGGATGTCCATAAAGAGGGAGCCATAATTTTTTCAATGATTGTACCAAGTATTTTTCATTTAATATTTATCTAAATTAATTTATAAACACTACATCAAAATGGTCATAATAATTATGTAATGTTTATGTCCACTCAACTAGGTAAGTACCAAGTTAAAGATATGAACATGTATATTGAGCCCCTTAGTTGTTGAAGTTATGGAATGGGGTCACTATGTATGACATCTCTAGACCAATAGGACAGACAATTTCAATTCCATGCAATGCTTGTATGGACAATACATGATGCCCCTGAGCTAACTCATTTTTGTGGTATGTTATATTGTTAAGGTCACATAGTTTTGGTATGTTATAGTGCTTACACATTATTTTTGTATGTTTAAGTTGTGCATGATAATTGTACATGATATTTTAGGTCTTTAGACAAAGGAAAAATTTTCATATCTAGTTTGTGTCTGAAGATAAAATCTTGTTACTCAAGAAGTTTAGGAAAATAGGTGTTTGATGAGTTTAGACACCTACTCCACAATAATCATAAGTATCAAATTACTAAAAACATGTTTTTAATGGGAAAGAAGAGACAAAATCAAGGCCACAAAGAATGACACCTTGTTTGTGTAATTTGGAATACAATAGACTAGATCATCGAGGTAATGTCATTCCATCTGATATTTTTGTTTGAAATTTATATTTTGATATTTTCTTTTATTTAGTAATGATGTAATTGATGCTCATGAAGGTCATCAAGCATCAATGACCAAATTCCTAGAGAAATAAAAAGTTATCCTAGTCAATTTAGTAGGTTGTCACTCTGCAAGGATCTCCCACTCATGCATTTCTTTGATGCTATGCATATTGGAAAGAATGTAACAGAGACACTATGGAAAATATTGGCTGGAAGGCATGACAACGAAAAATTGCCAAAATTTGTAATGACATTCATGAATCCAACTGAAAAAATCTATTGAATCAAATAGCAATAGAGACCACATAAATATGAGTACCCTTCCTTTGTTATTAATAGAGCAGCAAAGTGATATATTAAAAGAAGTCATAAAAAACAAAATTTTCCACAGGATTTGTTACAAATATAAGCAGTCTTGTATCAAATAAATATGATTTTGGGCTAAGGTTGAAAACACATGATTGGAATACATTCATCAAGGTAAGTCATGTTCTCTATTTATAATATATTTGTAAATTTGGATTTACTTTTTCTTGCATTATTTTATAATATATTGAAAAGATCATTTTTTAATTATTGCAATATGTCCTACCTCTATCCCTCCAACACCAGTTTGACAATAGTGTTAAACAAGTTATATATGATCTTGGAAAATACATGAGGTTATAAGTGTTATTTCTTAGATTTTTTTGTACAAATATTATATCTACGACTTGCTTTACTTTTTATGTAATTTGTTGTATATTTTTTTCTAAAATCATGTTTAAATGTTCTTTCATGTTGAATCTCTTTTAGGTAGTTATCATCTAAAGAAATTGATAAAAAAAGATATAAAATATTGGAATAAAAATTCTCCAACTTATGTGTGAAATGCAAAAGTGTCTACCTTCAACTTTTTTCAATGCTCAAGAACACTACCTCATACATTAAGTTGAGGAGATTGAATTGTGTGGGCCTATACAAACTAGGTCAATGTGGATGGTTGAGAGGATCTTGAAATTTATGAAGGGCTTAGTTTGACAAAGAGCATGTCCTGAGGGTTCTATGATGGAGGGATATATGGTATACCAAACCATGGTGTACATTAGTGAATATATTTCCAAGTTTATAGCAAGTATCCATGTAGATCTCATTTGGGATCCCAACTCTATTAATAAATTCAAAGGGGAATACTTGATGGGGAAAGGTAGATTGAGGAAAGTGAAAGGTAATTATAAGATGTTATTTTAATTTATTAATTCTTATAAATCATCAATATAAGTTGTTTCTAAGTGGTCTATTTGTTTTATTTACAGTTGGTCATGAGTGGGATGCACTACATTTGTATATTGCAAACAAGCTTGATTGGATGATGGTATGGATTCAAAAATCTCAAAAAAATGGTCAGTCATTAACATGGGATGGTGTCGCATAATTGGTTAAAGAAGCTCATTGTAATGGAGATCTCGATGTTACACCAATGGCACTTGATCTGGCATATGGTTTAAGAGGTAGAAAGATACATACAAGATTACTAATCATGACCCATAAGTTTAATATCAACTCACAGATTGATGCAAATAATCTTGACATGTTTGAATCATTGCAGATCAAATACCACAAAGTTATGTACTACCATGGCCATAAATTTTGCATAAAAAGTTAGATCAAACAAACAAAACTTGATATTATGGGATAAGTGCAGTCTTCTAGGTCACTAATATTTCATCTAGAAATGACATACATCCTCAACAATCTGAAAATTGATACTATGAAATTTTGAATGATATACTTGAGTGTGACTTTAACTCATTCAAATTAGTTCTATTTGTTGAGCTGTCATTTTGCACGATGTTGAACAATAGGAATCCTTTAAAATCCCTCTATTGAAAAATTGATTGAGGACCAACTCCAAGGTTCTAGGCAGTCTTGCAACCTACTGGGTTCTCTCGATTGAAGATAAATGTGTATGTTCAGGAGGAGGCCTTTTCTAGTATTGAATAATTTTGAATAATATGTTTGTTCTGTTGTTGTTGAAAACATAACCACAAAAGAAATATATTTTTGGTATTTTTTATTTTTATGATGAATAAAAAATTTCAATGCAACTATATGAATTGATATTTTAACCAAGTGTTAGAAAATCAAATAAAAAAGATAAAGTAATGAGAGATTAAAGAAAATAATTGAAAGAGAAATTCCTAATAGACATAAACCAAGGTAACAACATATTTACAAATTAATTAATCAAAAGGATTGAGTAAGAGACCAACAAAATTAGGAGCAACACTTCTTTAACTCCATTGATGCAATTGTCAATGGGAACACAATAAAAATTGAAATATGTTTCATGTTTCATCAAATTTCAAGGCCACAAAAAGTGCACTCATGTGAGATAAGATGTTATGCAAGAACAATAGATGATCCTTTCTCCAATTATTTATGTCATCAGAACTTGTTAACATGAGGCAAACACCAAAACTAAAATATTGCACAATCATAAAAACATAATAAAACCATTGGGTTCATTATTATTCATGAACATGCATTCAAAAAAATAACACACTCTTGCAAGAATAACTACACTTAGAATGAGAGCACCAATAGCATATAACATTGCATCAAAATAAAAGCCTTGAGTACATATTACATCCATGTATTTATAATAAAATATCTCCTCCCTTTGTGTAAGGAGTGAGAGCTCTTAAAATGCAAAATCATGCTAAAACTAATAAACTAAATCTAATTATACACAAACTAACTCTCTAAATGGCAGTAAGTAGGTCTCCACCCTTGGTTATATCAATTATGAGTGCATGAGCCTTTACATGACCCAAAAGAATAAATGAATGAGAAGATAAGAAGAAGGAAGTTGTAAGATGATTTGAAAGTCTATGGAAGTTCTTAAAATGGGATCTAGACTTTCTCTAGGCATTTCTAGGAGTTAAATTTTTCATCAAAATGTGTTTCTAATGCATGGAATGCTCTTAATTAGCAACTGGTAGTTAACTATCATGCACTACTTCTTCAAAATTGTCAGTGCATCTCTGTGAAAAGTGCACTTGTGCACTTTGGTGACAAGTTCCAAGAATCCAAAATTCTTCTAAGTGTTAAAACTTGATTTCTAGCATCTAGGTTTTTTCCTTGTTTACACCAAAATGATGTTTGGATGTTTACTTTTAAACTTCTCTATTATCTTTGCTACTAGGCTAGCTTTCGGTAGATCCAAAGCCTCATATTTATTCTTTACCACTTGTCGATAATTACTGACTTCAATCCTTATCTCTACGAAATCTTCAAGCTTAGTGCCCAGTCCCAATAGTGCTTCTTCAGTTTTGAAGGCTTGTCTGATGTCATCTTCTGATGAAGCTTCTTCAAATGTCCCTTTGAACTGTTGGACTACTAATTGCACTGCAAAATACTTGGTCTAAGACTCATCCTAAAAAATTTCAAGGCAAGAGTGTTATAATACTTCTCCACTTCTAAAAACTACTCTTGAGCTTTTTCCTCAATCTGTTGGATCTCTTCGTGCAATCCCTTCATTGCTTTATTGTCTACTGATATTTTCTCTATCAAATTATCAAGCTTATCTAGCTCCTTTGTAGTATACACCTCCATAAGAATTTGATACCTTTGACCCTTTATTGATTTTAAGGCTTGTATGTCCTTGGCCCAGTTATGTACTTCATCCATCAACCCAAAATCTTGGTTCACTATACAAACCAACTTATTGGCACTTGATTGGATGTGGTGTAACAAGTTAAAATTACCTTGTATTATATTTACACCTTTTTCCTCAAAACCATCAAATCATTGTTGATATTCTTCCAAAGATAGATCCAACTATGTTTTGGTTCCCTTTCTTCCTAATGTCATTGCAAGAGCGATCATTGGATTCTCTAGGTCAATAGGGCCCACCACTTCATTAAAGTAGCCTCTCAGTAGCTCGTTCTACTTTCACAATGTTATTATCTCTGATTCATCCTGATCCATGTGTCAAAATACCACTTCCATGTCTGTGGTGATCATCACTTTATTTATGTCCATCGTGGCTCTTCCCAACATGACCTCCTTGATTTGATAATCTTTCAGAGACAATTCTTTAGTGTTGGTATGAGGAGGAGGAATTTAAATATGTGTGATCATGTCCTAATCTTGTTTCTTCATTATGAAGGCCAATGTTCTCACATCACCCTTATGTGGCTTAGGACTCTTCACTACTTTAATTAATTCCTTCATTCCTTCCTCTACTATCAAGTCCAACTACCTTTTTTGACAAAATGTAACCTCCCTCTTCAGCCATGTTGGTGTAGTGCCCATGGGTGACATGTACTTGGCTGAAGATTTTGGTTCTCCAACGGGCTCCTTTCCCTTATCAGTTATCTCTGGAGTCAGAAGATCTTGAATAGGAGTATCTAAACTTTATTGGGTTAAGGATCTAGCCTCTATATCTTGAGGATCTTGCTGAATTTCTTTTGGTATTTGTCCCTCCTTAGATACTTCATTGGCATGAAGTTGTTGGAACTCCCCTTCCTTGATTTTTTATTCTTCTACCTCTTCTTGAGTGACCAAAGGAAGTGGAATTACCAACCCTTTTTCTAGAATGACCATATCCTATGATGGTGGTGGTGGAATTCCTAGAGGTCCTTGAGGTAGAGGAGGTAATTAATTCCAATCCTCTCCTAAAGGCTTGCTCATGAGAGTATATTTTATTTTCTTACCTACCATCTCAATACCCACTAGCATAAATTCAAAGTCTAAGAGGTCAAAGATATCAGTCTCTTCACTCTCCATGTTTTATATCCATTGTTGATGTTCATCTTCTAAAGTTGATACTTGGATAAGCTCTCTTGTAGTGGATGAAGGTATCATTGTGGAAAGTCTTCTCCTCTCTCTCTTTGCAGATTTGGTTGAGCAAGTTCTTTGGCTCAAGGAAAAAAACTCTATTTGTTCCCCTTATGCTTCATCCTTAGCTTCTAGAATGGTCTCAAAAACTTGTTGGGATGAAGTATTTTTCTTCTTCTTCAATCTTCTCCTTTGTGTACCTACCACAATTGTTTCAATCCTTACTTCCTTTCAAGTTGAGGGGGAGATTTCTTCCTCTTTAGTTGTCACTAGTAGAACCCTCTATTCCTCTATTTTTTCCTACTCTAGTTGTTCTAACTATTCTTTAGATTCTTGGGTTAGCTTTGTTTGAGGCTCAACTTGTGCCTATTTAGATTGCACCTATTGTGGAGGTGATTGAGCTTGAGTTTCTTGTTTCTTCACCCTAGGAGGTACCCTTTTCCTTTTAGTGCCTTTGTCAGCCCCAAAGTACTTGACCTCTCAATTGTGTTGATGAACCATTTCTAGCCTTTATGGGGATTGAGAAAGGTAGGTTGGTACTATAACCTTCACACCTTTTCCTTTGATTGACCTATTTGTGGCTTGTACATGTATGGCCTGAGGAACTAGTTCCATTCTAAATGGCTTCTTGACCATTCCTTTTTCAATTCAACCACATGTTTGGCCTGATGATTTATATCATCATTCTCATTACTCCCTATTTTTGCATTCATAATCAGCCTACAAAGGATCCATGATTTCTTTGGTATAATTTTCTATGGTTTTTAGAGGAACCTTCATCTTTAGCACATTCTCGACCAAGTATAAACTCATCGTACAATAATCCCTTATATGGATATCATAGTTATCTATAGCATTCTTCTAGTGATCCTCCATTGCATCAACATGTACAAATTGTTTCCATGCCAAAGGTTGCACCATTTCAATATTATCAAAGAATGGGCTAGGTGAGTTGTATTCTTCTAAGGGATACTAATCCCATTTAGAGTCAAAGGTGGCAATTTCCTACTTCTACTTCACCTTGAAGGCACCAATTGTAATGGGCCAAACCCATATCTTCTTATACTATTTTTTCACTCTATCATATGCAAAACTGAGTTGGTAGGCTATCTCCAAGAGTATGAGCATGTCTGACAAGTACTTTGGGAGCTTCTTTAGGTGCAATAAAGTACCATTTACCCAAAGATATGTGAAGTTATTGAATTAATGTAGTAGGTGCCAATCTCTGTGATTCTAGTTGCTACCTCTATTGACATTCTCGTTGCATAATCACCCTTAATAAACCAGATGATTACAAAGATAAACCTATCATTCACCACTCTATATTCCACACTTTATAGTAAGAGCTTCTTCTTTACCAATTGTGGGTATACTACATTGGGCCAAGCATTTGTATCCTTCATGCTTCCCTTTCTATAGAGGCTTAGATAATTCATGGTTCTAGCCACCAGTAAATACACCATGTATGATGTCATATAGATGCACAAATCCTCTTTGACAACTACTAGTTACTCATCCAAGTTGTCACTTAGGATGGTTTTAATGAAATGAACCATCTAAGTCTAAAGGTGACTTGTTGCTAGGAGACCCATGACTCTAGTCAAAAGTACAATTGCATATCCAATATCATCCTTTATGTATCCCTAGGTCATATCTACCTTTCCCACTCTATGGCATAGAGGTATCTTGTCAATTAGGAAAAAGGAATGCACTATTTCCTTTACCTCTTTCTCATTCTCTGTAGTGCCTGCCCCTAGTTCACATTTCTGTTATCATTGTCAATTTGCTTTAGGTTGATTTTATGCATTGATTAGTTTTAGAGATATTGGATTTACAATATTATGATATTATTTCATGTTTTGGATTACATATATACTTGTTGATTTCATTTCATTCATGTGTTGTCAATGATATCTTAATGATTCATAATTAGTAAATGTGGTTTCTTTCATAAAAATGTTAACATGATGCCTTTAATGATGATTATGTTGTATTGATAGAGATGCATTATTATATGTACGCATTTGATCTTAGATTTGTGATTTTATACTTACCCCATACTTGCATGTGTATGGTGCGCGTGTTTATTTTATCTTTCTGTCTGAAGTGTTTGATGTGGTTAGGGGAGGGAGTCATAGTCACCTGCTAGTCGGGATCTACACGATGAACCACTCCCTGCCATTGTCTGTTTAGTTTAGATATATTATATACATGTACATGCTTGTCTTTTATGCAGGATGCAGGAACCGGGCATCGACTTCCCCAAATTGCCAGGATGAGCGTGCCCTATTACAAATACTCAAATGGTGAGAATGGGAAGATAATGATCAGGTCCAATCCTAGCCATAAGCCTATAATACTTGTCCTGCAAGGAGGACTCGTAACAAACTGTCTACCCTTTTTAAATCCGTGAGTCCTTTGTGTGTATGTTGTTTTGTGAGTCTTTGATGAATTTCTATTAATTAAGTCTAATTAATAGATTAAATTAATAATATAATTTAATAGAAAATTATTATGATATTTTGAATATTTAATTATATTTAATTAATTGAGAAATTAATTAAATATAAAGAATTAAATTGAAGATAAAAGTTTTAAGATTAAATTTAGAACATGATAATATTTATTTAATTTAATAATAATATATTTAGAGTTCATTTTTAAATAAATGCTAAATATTATTGTTATTTAAGTTAATAAATATTTATCAAATTAAACGTTCTAAATATATTAAAAAGTTAAATAAAGTTTAAATTTAGAACGTGATTATATTTATTTAATTTAATAATAATATATTTAGAGTGCATTTTTAAATAAATGCTAAATATTATTGTTATTTAAGTTAATAAATATTTTATCAATTAAGTTTCTAAAAAAATGAAATTAAAAGTGAAAAGATATTTAATTATCATAAAGATTATAGTTCGCATGATTTATGCATGAGTTGAAAATAAAAGAGATTAATTAAAAGATAAAATATGTGAACTTAATAAAGATATTCTAAGCAAGTGTGCATGAGATTTTAAAAGGTTATTAAATTAACTTAAAAGTAAAGTGGAAAGTTAAATAAAGTAATTTAACAATTCACTTAAAGTGCATGAAGGAATAATAAAAGAATATTTTAATTTAAAAAGAAAATTAATTGTGCATGAATGAATTAATTAAATAAAATAATTATAATTTTTGAGTTAGGGAGACAGAAGCCCTAAAAGGTAATTAGATTCTATATTAGAGGGTTTTGGGTCATTATTGCACACACAGGTTTGAGGGAACACACTTTTGGAAGGGGAACAAAGAAATCTTTGGAAGCTTTGAAGGGTTTGGATTAGCAAGGGTTTCACCAAATTGTTAGCATCAGATCAAGGTAGGGTTTGTGAACCATTGTAGAAATATTTTCGGATCTCTGTCTTCTTCGTGCTTGTTGAAAATTGATTTCTCAAATTTCGTTGTATGAATCTTGCCACCCTTCGTTCTACATCTTTTGCTTTTTGATTCCATCTGTGAATCCGGATTGAAAAAAACTATTTAAATAACCTCGTTCTGCAATTGAAAGAAATTGGAAATAAATTGGGATCTGGGCTTTTGAATTAAATTGGGATTTAGAAATTTAAATTTAGAAAGGGTTTGTTGGTGGAAATGAAAATCTTATATTGAAAATTCGAAGGGTTCGATTTGTTTATTTATCTTCCTATCAGGCTAATATCGTAAACGTTCTTAAAATTTATATATATGGGAATTATTTAATAAAGTTTATATAATCATAAATCTTATAAAATAAATCAAACTCTTTATATATATATAAAAATATCTTACGAAACTTTTTAGTAAAAATAAATTTAAAAAAATATATATATTATATATGTGGGGGGGGTTTTTGACCACCCCACCACCTTCCTGTCCGTCGTGCGTGCGCAGGCTGACTGCTGCACGCGGCAGCAGACAAGCCTGCAGTTACACAGGCAGCCGCACGGCTTTGCCATTATGGCCGACAGCTTTCAAAAAGCCTTCCAACGATTTTTAAATTGCTCAAACCAATCTTTTTGTATTTTAATATATATTTTAAAGTTTAAGTAATATTCTTTAATTAATATTTATTATTTAAGAAATATTATATGTTATTTTTTAGTTTATAAAATAATAATGAATTATTATTATTAATTTCAATTATGTTTTAAATGAAATTATTATCATTATTATTTTTTAATAAATTATTAATTAATCAACAAATTTAAATTATGGTAATATTTAATTTAAAGTCCTAATCAGTGATGAAATTAGAATTAATGTGAATGTTTTATATTTTAATTAATTTAATTAAATATAATTTAATTAGAATTAATTAATATTGGAATTTGTCCAATTAAGTTTTAGATTTATTTAATTATTATAATATTGATTATAATAAAGAAAAAGAGAGTCATAGATTATATCTTTGAGAGAAACAACAAGTATTTATTTAATAATTTAAATAAATTATTCTTGGATTGTTTTTAGAAAATTGACTTAAAACAGTAAGGGTAAATTTAGAGTTAGAGTGGGTTAACTTGTAAGGGTGAATTCTGAAACATTTTACTTGAAAACGTATGTTGAACTGAAACTATAACCTTCATTTAACTCAACTATATGCTTTCAAATCAAATCAACTGTGACACTATGATGTTTTCTATGTACCGTCTATCCTTCATGAATTTTCGAGTTGATTAGATGTTGACCTGTCTAGGATGTACATCAGAGGTTTTGTGAGTTTTCTTGGATACTATTTATGGGACTAGATGTTGTGATGTGTTTTGTGATTCATATTGGAGATTATATCTATGAGGTTTATCTTGTGGAGAAATTATGTGTACTTGGGTGGGAGAACCATCTTGTTATTAGGTTGCCTGTTAAGGGACCGAGTTTGATCTTTATGAATGTTGTGGTATGGGACACAACTGTGTTTTTATGTGCTTAGGAGAGGTTTTCTAGGTACGTGACTTGGGAGTGGCTTGCATAGGGGTCCGGGACCCAAAGTGGTCAGTACCAGGGTAACCTAATGCAAGTTATGTAATAAGTGATAATCTAGTAATTAAAATTTATGGGGGGGAAACACACTAAAAAGATAAGTTAGAGATTTGATCCACCCATGCCTTGAGTGCTTGTATAGGCTAAGGATGGGAATGAGAAGAGTGCCTCGTCTTCTTGAGAGGGCTTTCTAGTTTCCATATGTGTGATGTTGAGGGTCCGGGGTTCAAAGTAACCAGTCCAGGGTAACTCAACACTTGAGGGTCCGAGGTCTCTTAAGAGATCAGTCCAGGGTAACTTAAGCATCCATGTGATGACACTCCCTAGTATGTAGCTAAGTCTCCTCTGTAGATTTTGTGTATCTCTGGTGGTGTACTTATTGTTGGATGTGGTGTACTTATTGTTGGTGGTGTATCTATTGTCGGATGTGTTTATTATGGTTATTTACTTTCATTGATGATGATTGGTGATTCATGAATGTTGTACTTTTGACATGTGGCTTTTGACTTGAGATGATTATCTTTCATTGAATTTATCTTATGATCTTGGTATTTGGTTTATACTTGGTTTGTGTATGATGTTTGGTTATGTGGTGTCGGTATTGGATTGAGTGTTCTTACTTTTGGATTATTTTATCTTCTTTAGTAGCATGTGTTACCTTTGAGATAGTTGTGGCCTTTAGGAGTTCCATGCCTAGGAATGTTTTATGTTTGATAGCCGTATGTGGATCGTTCTTTATCTTCCCTGCATGGTGGGAGTGGAAGCTTGACTAGGTAACCACGTGGTCGGGAGGTAATGCCTTCTTAACATTCGGGTTCCACCTTCACATTGTCAGTTGTTGGATGTTCATTGCAGAAGATGTACCTTTATCATTCTTATTTCTTATCTCAGAGACTTCTTTTTAGATGATGTATATATGTTATCACGTATTTCGATGTATTGTATCTTTTCTCACATACCCTGCGACATGTGTAGTGGATGTTATTGATTGGATGTACTTTCATTGTATTGTTTATACTTATGCATTTGCTTATGCGATTATGTATTTGTTATTCCTTTATGATCTTGAGACATTGTACTTGGAACTTAAACTAATTAATTTAAAATTATTAAATGTGACTCAACGTAAAGGAACTCTTGAGGAATTGAAACTGTACCTATATTTGCATATGTGTATGTGTTGTGTATGTTCATATTGCTTCCCCATTAATGTTATCTTGATGTTGTTTAAACTTTAAAAAAAAAAATAGTTCAGTAAACATTATAACACGTTAGGTTTATTTCTCTTGGGTTCCCGAGCAGGGCATTACGTTCTCCCTATACCATCTCTCTAAAATGTCATACGAGATTTGTAGGTATTGATCTACTCTTAGGAGTTGAAACACCTTTTCTATGTTCTAGGATTGGAGGTCCAGGATTATCTCTCATATGATGCTCGTTATGACCTTCTCTTTAGTCACATATTGCTCTACTAGGGTCATTATCAATTATGAAGATTGAATTGATATTAGGTGAGATCATGCATTCACAAGCCCTATCCGGATGAGTGTAAATACCATTGCCAATCTTTCCTTTGGGTTATTATAGATGGTAAGGAATGTGTTCTGGTCTATATATCCCAATTCCATGTCTTTAATTTTTGTGTGTCCATCTTGGAACCTTGACTTCTTTAGTTCTCCTTGATTCTTGAATGTGACAAGTTTTAGGGCCATTTTCTCTGCCATGGAAGATGAGGAGGATGCCATCGAATCTATGCAAAAGGGGCACACATTAGTTAGTAGGTTATCAAAATGCAAAATTAGGATTCTATGGGACTCAAAATGTTATCAAAAAAAAATCAAAATAAGTCAAAACAAGTCAAAACTACTCAAAAAGAAAATCCCCCCCCCCAAAAGGCTCTAATATTTATTTCAAAACACCTAGTGCACCCTTACAAGTATGTTGGTTTGTTGAATTAGTCCAAGAATAAGCTAATTGTGTAGTTGCATGCATGCACACCTATGTAAGGTTTGAACGTGCTCAACTACACACATACACAATGCACAGTGCAAATTGGGAGGGGGGGGGGGGGGGGGGGGGGAGTGGGACTATTTTTGCTTAGTCTTTCTTTCTTTTTTTCTTTTGAAAGTGTGCATAGGTGTGCACCTTCTCACCTCAAAGAGGTTCACATATGCATACCTTACGATGTTTTAATATTTTCTTGTTTATGTTGTAGGGGGATCAGAGGTGGAATTATGCAGATCTAGGAAGTGCAAAGGTGCGGGCTTTGGGGGAGGCAAAGAGAAAAGTGTGGTAGGAAAAGGGTTTGGGGCATTATATAGGCCTTGACTACCTAGTGTGCACCACTGCAGATATGAACCTATTAAGGTGTTCACATGCATAGGTATGCATGTACGCATCCCCAGAGTGGTGTACAATGCACACAAGTACACTTAGCACAAAGGTGCATGTGTACTAGTGCACACTTAAAGCACAATAGGATCCCTAAACATTATTTTCTCCTCTCTAGTTTCTTGACTCTTCTCAATTAGAGACTAGGGTTTGATCCAAACTTGGGATAGAGTCCTAAATGACTAAGACTCTAGACTAGGAACCTAGTAGAGAGATTTCAACTAGGGGGTCCCCATTTATACGAGAAATGGGGTGTGCGTTGTGAAACCAAAACAAATAGCTCTAACAAAAAGGGAAGAAATGACAAAGGCATTTTTTCATCAGCAATCATTCTTCTGACATGTGTCAAATGACAACTAGATTCTAAACATTTCAAGTAGCTTTCAAGTCCCTTGATAGTAAAAAATTTAGAATATCTAATCTTCAAGCTCAATTTGTGCTTAGTGTATCCATTTCCTTTGATTTCTTAAGGTACAGTCTATCATGAGTATCTAGCAACTTGGAGAGAATATTTTACTCCATCGGTCCATTTATCGAGAATCCTCATAAAACCTGTTTACCAATCATTATCTAACTAGATGAGAGAATCTATTTCAAGGGCTCTTAATGAATTGTGAATTCTTTCATTTTGAGTCTTTGGTAATCTCTTTTGATTTTCTTCATGGAGCTCACATGTTTCCATTTGATTCTTCCTTGAAGCATTTTTGCATAGAATAGGATAGCCATTTTTGAGTACATATCCCTTTTTATCTAATTACCCTTTTGAATTGTCTGGAATATTTAGATTTAACACCACCTATAATTCAATTTTTCTTTCTTATATACCCTAACCACACTTAGACTATATGGCCAAGGCATTGGTGTTATTTTCTAGTTTTGTTCTTTAGTTTGATAACTCTTGCATTCCTCTTTTAATGAACTTTTGGGAAACTCTGACTCTAAAAAATGATCTTAGCAATTCTTTTGAAGAGACCCTTTGGCTAAATCAGAAAGGTTTGTATTATCCCTTGTTCTTAAACTTATAAAGTGTTGAGAGCTATCAATCTACGATTCTAGTTTTAAGATTGAAAGTCCTCTACAACTATAAGCCACATCTATTTTTAGTTGGTACAATAAAAAAAATCATATGAGTACTTTGACATAGAAATACCTCTTCCTTAAAGTCAAAACCAAATGGAGTGATCTATTGAATGCATCAAGAAAGATTCATGATTGGACCTAACCCTTGGACTAAAAAGATAGACAAAACTTTAAAGAAAATAGACAACTAAAATTAAACACACTTGCAAGAAGTAAACACACATGCAAAAAGTAAACACACATGCAAAGAGTATATTTTTTCTTCTTCTTCTTTTTTAAAATTAGAGGTCTCAAAATAATGTTTTAGAAACTGACCATTGACTGGAAATGGGACCAATACCCCTTGTAGAGAACTTATCCTAAATATATTTTCTCCCAAAATCTCTGCAATATGATAAGGGCCAATCCACAAGCATTAAAACTTAGTGTAACTGTATGGATTTTCTTTTGCCTTGTCCTATAGGAGAACAGGATTGAATATTTTGAAAGATTTGATTGTGGCTCACTTGTCGAACCAACATTTTATGGCAACTTGATGTTTTGACATGTGCTCTAAAGTTGTTTTCCTTTTCTCATCCAATTTCAATAGATTCATCAATATGATTTGGACTCTATTAGCATCCTCAACATACCCTCTCATTAATTTCAACACAAGAATCTTGAGATTAAGTGGGAATACTAGTTCTTGTTCATAAAAGAGTAGAAGAGTAGATATGGGGATGTTCCCAAAGAATTTTTAATCCTCACCTTTTTTTTCCACAAGGCATATTTTAGCTAAGTGTGCCAATCTTTTGGGTTCTCCTAAAGAAAATATTTTATCATAGTGATGAAATTCTTATTAGGGGACTTAGCCCCTCCATTCCCTTGGAGATAGTAATTAGATGAGAACTTGATTATAACCTAATTGTCTAATGCCCATTGAATAAGAAAGATTGACACAAAAGATGATCCATTATCACATACAAAGAAAAACGACATCCCAAACCTAGTAACAATATGCTCTTCCAAGAAATTAGTAACAACTTTTATTGCGCAGTTTCTAAAAGTCTCAACTTTTGTCCAACATGTGCAATAGTCTGTGGTTGTCAGGACAAACATATGCCATGTTGATGTTACTGGGTATATTGCTCCAATAAAGTCCAATCCCCACTTGGCAAAAGGGTGTACCTCAAATACTAGTTGTAGTGGCATAGCTGGATTTCTCTCTCTATTGGCACTTGTCTAACAAATGTGGCAAGAGCGTACATGTTCTAATTTATCCTTGAAAATTATAAGCCAAAAGTAACCTAATCTCAAGATCATATAGGTCATAGCCTCTGTTGATCTATATCCCATGCCATACTTATCATGATACTACTCCAATATGTCCTTTGCTTCTTTGCGTCCCAAAAACTTCAAATAAATTCATTCGTAGTTTATTTTATAAAGTTTCTTATCTTGAAGCATATAGGATTCACATTTCATCTTGAGTCCTCTATGTTGGGAACTATTCATCCAGTTAGTGCATTAATTCTACAAGAGATAGTACACAATATCTTGGTACCAAACATCTATGATTATTCCTTGGTCAATGTCCACTTGAGACACTATGCTTTTGTTCATTGTCAATACTGATTTCATCATCAAAACTGATTTTAATGCCAGTACCAATATCATAATCAGCTATCATCTTAGTCAGTCCTTGTCCTTTGACCAACTTCATTTGTTGAATTTCCAAATCAAACTCTTTTAATATAGCCATCCATTTCCCTCTCCTTTATGCTAATTCATTTTGCATTAGCAATGATTTGATTGTAGGATCTAGCAAGATAGCATATACCTTGCTCCTATGTGTGTAGTGAAAAAATTTCTTGAATACCTTTATCAGGGGGAAGGATTGTTTGTCAAGATTGGAGTAGTTCAATTCAGCATTCTTTTGCAGACAACTTATGAATGCAATAGGTCTCTCATCTTCTTTGCCTTTCTTTTGAGTGAGAATCCTGACACATGAATGTTCTCAAGAAAATGAATAGATTTTGAAGGGCAACTCATACTCTAGACTTATAAGTACTAGAGCCATGGAGATAGCTACTTTTATGTCTTCGAAAGATTTCTTTATTTCAGGGACTTGTTCATTTTTTCCTCCCTTTTTTAGCAATTCATTGCGGGGGCATACTATCTCAACAAATCCACTTATGAACTCATGTACAAATTTAATCTTCCTGAACAAAGATTTGAGCTCTTTACGACTATGAGGAGGTGAAAACTTTAGAATAGATTCTACCCTTTTAGGATCAATGGATTTCCCAATTTAGAAATATAATGCCCCAAAAGCTTTCCTTTGGTAACCTTGAACAAAAAATTCATAGGATTAAGAGATATGCCATATCTCTAGCATTTGTTGAAAAGTTGTCTCAAATCAGCAATATGGGTACTTTGATCTTTTGAAAACATGGTTAGGTCATCCATATAGATAACAATACATTTATTGATCATCCCTTTGAATGCTTTTTCCATGGCTCTTTGAAAGGTAGCACCTACATTGATCAATCCAAAAGGTATTCTTATGTATGCAAAAGTTCCCCATTTTTTTTAAAATGCAGTCTTTAACTTGTCTTCCTCATCTACCATCACCTGGTTATATCCTAAATATCTTTCTGGAAAAGACATCATTTTAGACCCATTAACAATTTTCAATACTTCATCAAGTGAGGGCAAAGGGTAGTTATCCTTCTTGAATGCTATGTTCAAATTGTGAAAAATACACAAAGGTGAATTTCTCTAGTCTTTTTCCTTACTAGAACCAAGCTAGCAACCAATGTCAAATGTCAGATTGGAAAGATAATTTTAGCATCAATAAAATTCTATACCTCTTTCATTGTTAGTGGCTTAATAAGGGGATTCACCAATCTTTGTCTTTGATGAAAAGGTTTGGCATCAGGCTTCAATGGAATGTCATGAGTAATGATTTTGGGATCATACATTTTGAGTTCTTCATAACTCCATGCTATGAAATCTTTGTATTTTGTAAGAAATTGAAACATACTTTCTTGTTCATGGGGATTACATGTCTTTCTAATTCTCACTATCTTAGGATCTTCTTCTGTACCTAGATTATATGAAGCACATTCTTAAATCCCCTTTTGTTCAACAGTTGTTTTACTACATGTTGATTCATCTCGATCAAAGATACATTCCAACTTGACCATCCCCTTAGGAATAGTATTGGTCTTCAAATTTATAATCTCATCTTCATCTTCTAGCTCATCATCCTCAGGTTTATCATTAGGAGTATCATCAATTTCTTGTCCTTTGAAAAGACTATTGCACATAATGAACTCAAGAATATGTTGGTCATCTTGGAAGACTTGGAACTTAGTAATGTTATCCAAAATGGATAGGGTGGCGTCCAATTCAACTGAAAACCTTTTGAGTTTTGTTCTTTCAATAGGCTATAATACACTGGTTGAAATCATGAGAGGATTGGAAACCATGTTTCTCCTTCTTGGGATGGACCTTATATTCAGGGCTTCAAAATCTTCCATCAAGTCCCAAACTCTTTTCTAATAAGCAAGTAGTCTTCTATCATTGCAAGAGTAGATTGATTTAACCTATCTAATCACAATTGAGAATCTCCTTCTATTATGAGAGCTTTGATGTCTTTCTCTAGTGTGAAGAGAATTCCACAAATAAAGGCTTTGTATTCTACAACATTGTTAGTACATCTAAATTGTAAATGATATGCCACATAAAATGACCTACCTTTGGGATTAATTAATCCAATACTTGCACTAGGTCCTAATTTGCATTTAGAGCTATCAAAACTAAGCATCCAAATCAGTTTTTCTTTGAGGTTTATGAACTTGTGTTTATTTGTTTGAAGCTTTTCTTTCACTTGAACTTTGAAGGATTGTTTCTTTAGGATATATTATAATCTTTCATGTGGTGGAGTTGGTGAGTTTCCATTGTTTACCTTTGATATGGGGATTGTATGTTTCTTGTTGATCTTGAATCTCCTTAATCAATTCTATGATTTAATCAATTTGTCTCTTAGGATGAAAAACTACCCAGGTTTGGCCTTGACCTTTTACAAGTTGTCTTCTCCTTGGTACTTTAACCATCCCTAGTAGAGAGTAAGATAGAGCTCCACCATTTGAAGAGGTGTTACTATATGACACATTAAGATCTTTGTTTTCCTCTTCAACATTGTTCATGACTTCAGAAATGCATGTGGAAGTTGGATTTTTCTTTTGTATCTCACTTGGGGTTTGACCATTTTATAAGTGCATTATTTGAGTTAGTGCCCAAGCAATTACTTCTTGGCAATGTGGGCATTCAAATTCAGAATGACTTACTTTGTGTAACCTACAAAATCTTGGAAGGAGAAAAACACTTGGGTCTGCTTCTTTTCCTAAGCATTGTAAATTTTCCACCATGTTTTCTATAAACTGAGTCAGAACCTCTTCTTTTGGGGTAGAGATCATGGATTCTCTATTCAGATTGTGTGGTTTTGTCAGTAAAGTTATGTCAAGAGCCATTACTTTGTAAGGACATAAATCTGATTGGAAAAATGCCACCTCATTTAGGGCATTATATTTTGTCATCACTATTTTTAGTTTTTGTTTAGTGTCTATCTTCATTTGATTATTCAATCCCTTCCAAGGTAGCCATAGTTGAGTAAAATTAGTTGAAAACCATCCTCATAGGCATTTTGTCTATTCTTTACTTAGCAACAAGTCGTATGTCTCTAAAATTTCCACCACATGTATATCTATGATATTTTGAATTTTGGGGTCCATAGTCAACTATATTTGAACATATTTCAATACCCCAATAACCTTTACTTTTATTTTATCAAGTCGAATCACAATTCTATACATAAGATGGGGGGTGACTCCCAACCTTTGAGCTATCAAAAGTGGCATGACATTATAGGAAGCTCCTAAATCTATGAGACAATTGTGAAGGTTTCTTCCAAATTTTCTAATACTAAGCAAGAAAGGAGGACACTTCTACCTTGTCTTTGTATAGACCGGTTGGCATAGCCTCAGAAGTGTTGACTTGTTGTGGTATAGTCTTTTGAGGACCTGTTCTAGGCATTTCCTTTGTATGATCTAGAGTCTTTATCAGTGCTTATTTTTTATTAGGACTATTTTGTAGCATATCAAACAAGGATATATTGGCCTTTGTCTTTTTTAGATCTTCAATTGCACTATACATTTTAGTTGACCAAGAAGAATTCCTCAATATCATAGGAACATTTCCTTGGTTTTGATTTTTTTCCCAACATAGGGTGCTATTGTAGGTGTTGAGTTGTCATTTTGCATGATTCTTAATGGCAAGAATCCTTTTGAAGACCTCTCTTGAAAATTTAATCTAGGATCAACTCCAAGGTTCCAAGTGATCTTATGACCTATTGGAATCTGCTCAATTGAAGATTAATGTTTTTGTTCATAGGGAGGCCTTTCCTGATTCTAACCAATTTTGAATAAGATGTTCAATTTTCTTGCTATCTCAAAAAGTAATTACAAAAAAGAGATATCTTTTTGGTATTTTCTATTTTTAATGATTAGATTCAATTTTAATAATGCAACTATATGAATTCCTAATTTAACCAAGCGTTAGCAAAGAAAATAACAAAGAAAAGGTAACAAAAGATGAAAGCAAATAACTTGAAAGGGAAATTACTAACAGACATAAATCATGATAATAGCACATCTATGAGTTAAATTGTTGAAAAAATTGGGTAGAAAACCAATAAAAATAGAAGTAGTGCTTCCTAAAATCCACTAATACAATCATCGATGGGAACTTAGTAAAATCTGAAAGATGTTTCACTTTTTATTGAATTGCAAGGCCACAGAAAGTGCGCTCATGTGAGAAAAGAAGCTATGTAGGAACAGATTTAGGGTGATCTCTTCTCCAACTATTAGGATTAAACTGACAAAAATAACAATTACATGCAAATATAAACAATATTAGAAAATAATAGATCAAACAGAAGAGAACATAAGAAACCAAGATTTAATGTGATTCACCCAATCCCTGGGCTACGTCCACCCAACATCAAGTCCAATATTATTATGATCCAGTGATTACAACCTGATTACAATCTATAATTGCTTACAGCTCAATACCACTATAAGAAGTAATTTTTGCATCACACCTTATGAAACAATCCCTAACCCTAAGCCCTTTTATACAAGTATTTTTTTGCCACTTTAGGGTTAAATTAGTTACAACATGTCGGCCATAAAATTCCAATATAGTAGTGTTGAACCTCACTAAGGAATTATGGAGTATGTACAGTACTTCCCTAATTAGTCACCACAAACTAAGAATCTCCCGCTTGGGGACTAATCAGGCTCCACACTAAACAACAATCTCCCACTTGGAGACTGGTCTTATAGCTATATTGCTACTCCATGAGGCTCCCACTGGATCAAACCATCTTAAACTCTATTATTTTTTTATTCCTATTCAGTCTAGAAAACCAACTGAAGCTGAAGAGGAATTCAACTTCTTCCTTGTACATATCTATTAGATTTTCATCTATATTTATCTTGTCTAGCTTTAATTATCCATCATCCAAAATTGATCGAATGAAATGGTACCACAACTAAATGTGTTTTGTCTTTGAATGCAGAGCTGAATTCTTTGCAAGATGAATGACACTCTGATTATCTATAAACAAATTATTATCCTTCTGAGGGTGTCCCAATTTTTCCAAGAAGAACTAAAGCCATATCATCTCCTTAGTTTCCTCTGTAGCAGCAACATACTCTACCTCTGGAGTGGATAAAGCATTAACCTTATGTAACCTAGAAACCCAGCTCATGACTACCCCACCAATAGTAAATACATAACATGTAGTACTTTTCTTGGTATCAATATCCCTTGCCAAATCTAAGTCACCATAGCCCTATAAATTATTAGTAGAGCCCCCCAAAGTGTAAACATTTACTAGATGTTCCTCTCAAATATTTGAGAATCCATTTAACTGTATTTCAATTCTCAATTCTTGAATGACTCATATACCTGTTAATGACTCCCATTACATATACAATATCTGGCCTAGTACATAGCATAGCATACATCAAGCTTCTTATTGTTGAAGCATAAGGTACCTTGGACATCTTTTCCTCCTCTTCTTGTGTCTTTGGACATATCTTCTTAGTCAACTTCAAATGATCAAGTAAAGGTGTGCTAACAGCTTTAGCATTCTCCATAAAGAAACATTGCAACACCTTTGCAATATAATTAGCTTGAGATAATGTCAATTTCTCATTCTTTCTATCTTTGCAAATCTCCATACCAAGGATTTATTTTATTACCCCCAAATCCTTCATAGCAAATGCATGTGCTAATTGGCATTTTAGCCCCTTGATGTGATCCATGTTAAACCCAACTATAAGCATATTATCAACATATAAACATAAAATAATTTAGTTGTCATCATCCAACCTCTTAAAGTAAACATGTTGATCTGAATGAAACCTACTATATCCATGCTCATGCATAAAACTACCAAATTTTAGATAACATTGCCGAGGTTCTTACTTCAAACCATATAAATGTTTCTTCAATCTACACACTAGGTTCTCCTTACCTTTGACCTCAAATCCCTATAGTTGAGCTATATATATCTCTTCATCCATATCACCATGAAGGAAAGTTGTTTTAACACCAAGCTGCTCCAAATGCAAATCTCCAGTAGCCACAAGACTTAAAACAATATGGATAGAAGTCATTTTAACAATAGGAGAGAATATTTCATCAAAACCAATGTCATTTTTCTATGCAAATCCTTTTACAACTAGCTTTAAATCTTTGCGTACCTCCATCTTCTTCTTTCAATGTGTGAACCCATTTATTCTATAAAACCTATTTACCTATTGGCAACTTGCATAAATCCCAAGTCTTATTTTTCATCAAGGAGTTCATTTCATCTTTTATAGTAGACTCCCACTAAATCTTAGTATCCACTTGTACAGCTTCATCATAACATTCAGTTTCACCAGCATCTGTTAGTAAAATAGAGTACAAGGAAGGAGAAAATTTGTTTAGAGCTCTACTTGGCCTTGTTAACCCTAAAATTCACTGGTGTTTGTAGCATTTATTATTGTGGTTGTTGCACATCATGAGGAATTATTGGAACATCATGTTTTTGAGTGTCATCCAGCACTACATAATCATCTTCTTTCTTCTCATATTGATACAATAGATCATTGTACAACACTTTCTCATTGAATATGACATCCCTACTCCTTACAATTTTACAATTTTTAAAATCTCAAAGCCTATAACCAAATTCATCAATGTCATTTCCAAAAAATACACATTTCTTCGACTTAGCTTCTAGCTTGGTTCTATTTTCAAAATCTCTATGAGTAAATGCTTCACAACTGAATGTCTTGAGAAAAGAATAACTCACCTTCTTACCAATCCATGCTTCCTCTGGAATACCATAGCCCAAAGGAGTAGAGGGACCTCTATTCATCAAATATACAATAGTATTGATAGCCTCCACCCACATTTTTAAGGGTAACCCTGCATGCAACCTCATGCTCCTTGCACGCTCCATTATAGTTGTAAGAATTTGACTTAGGGCCAAATTAACCCAAGACCAAGGAACTCAAACACAAGCACAATAGTAGACCAAAGAGAGAGTATGATCAGAATGATGATATATTCATTCAATATGCCATATATGAAAGTAC
Source organism: Cupressus sempervirens (assembly GCA_028749045.1). Taxonomy (NCBI): domain Eukaryota; kingdom Viridiplantae; phylum Streptophyta; class Pinopsida; order Cupressales; family Cupressaceae; genus Cupressus; species Cupressus sempervirens. The sequence goes on along the minus strand of CM053784.1, from coordinate 146,338,131 downwards.
ACTAGGAGTGTTTGTATACAAAGGCCTTTAGAGAGCTTCTAGAATGCATAGAAGTCAACAACATGATAAGTCATACAACCAGGCACATGTCCACCAGATAGGGGTTATCCTCCATTAAGCATGAAAGTAAGTGTGATGATGAGAGGATAAGCCTACAATGGTATAACACACAAATCAATGGTGTAGACAACATGTGCTAAATTAGGAGTGTGCATGATGCAAACTCCAGTGTTGTAGACATCATGTTGTGAATTAGAGTTGTGTACTTCTATGTTGTCAACATGATAACTCATGAGATTACACAAACTCCTAAGTGTCTCACCTAAATAAATAATAGAATAATGCAAAATAATAAAATAACACATTAACCTAAGTAAACTTAAGTGTAAATAGTAAATACATATTTATACCAACAACCCCCCCTTAAGTGCAACTTAGGGGAATGCCCTTAAACTTACAAAATCTAGGATGTGATGCATGATGGGTCCCAGCTACTAGGCCATGTTAGGTACCCATGTACATAATGATATGCAATCTCTCATAAAGAAGAGAAAGAGGGAAAACCTCATGGGAAAAAACCCTCCCCCAAAAAGAGAGATAAAAGACACACACAATGTATGGATGGATGGAGTAATCAAGACCCCCCCATTATGGCATGCATCCAGTATATACATAAGAGAATGATGAGAAGAGGAAAAGAGACAAAATAGGCTCCCCCCCCCAAGGAAGCATACCTGCCAGTGACTGCTCTAATGAAGAAGTTGATCCAAGACTACAAAATGGTGTTCCTCCCCTTAGGAAGAAACAATTCCAAAGGTACAAATGAGACCCTTCCACTGTGTAGAGAAGAATCCCATGGATAAGTAATGTCTCTAAAACCTACTCAACTGGCTGAAGAACTTGTCTCAAAGAACTATATGTCTGCTCAACTGATGAAGAACCCTTCTGCAACTGCTGATCATAAGTATCCAAAATCACTTCAACCTATGATGATCAATCATGTAGAGAATGAACAAGAGAGTTTGATGGAGCCCTCATGACAACTAAATAAGGTGTTGTTGCATCAAGAAGAAGAGGCAAATCATCAATACTGTCCCCCAAATTTTTTACTAAAGCTAGACCTAGAAGATTGGATGTACTTTGCTATGTTGGACCTATCACTGTGGTGATATATTCATGTGGAGAATACTAATGTAGTGACCTATCACTACAACTATTAATAGAACCCCACATGTCTAAATCTGTTGAAGCACTATCACTGGTGTCACTATTAGTTTCCACTCTGTATGATGTGTGGAGAGGATTAGAGGAAAAGCTTGGTGAACTTTCCTCAAAGTGTACATCCTTCTCCACAAAAATTTTATGTGTCTCAGGATCCAATAGTCTATATGCCTTCATAGCATCTTCATAACTGATAAAAGTACCAGGTTGAGGTAATTGTGCCTTGCATCCCCTGGAAGATGTGTTTGCCCATGCAAGACAACCAAAGACTCTAAAGTGTATCAAAATTGGTTTTCTACCACACCATACCTCAAAAGGAGTCTTTCTATCTAAGGTTGGATGACGAGACTTGTTCATAATGTGAGTGACACTACTAATTGCTTCAACTTCTAATGATGGATTGAGGGACTTGGTCTATTTCATGCAACTTACCATAGACTTAAGAGTGTGGATCCTCAATGCTAGAATATCTATCTTATGCAGACTGGATGCTGGCAAAGTCTGAAGATCAATGCCTTCGCGTCTACAAAATTCTTTTAGTCTTCTTTTTGCATACATGCTTCCATTGTCCATTCAGAGAACTTTGATGGCTTTCCTCAATTTCTTTTCTACACGAGTCTTGAAGGCTAGAAACTTGTCCAACAATTCATTCTTACTATGAAGAAAGTAGACACAAGTGTATCTTTAAGATTCATCAATGAAAGTCAGTATGTAGCAACCTTGGTTGAATGTAAAAGGTCCTACAAATAACATGTGAACCATCTGTAGAACACCTGGTGCTCTTGATGACTTCCCTCTTTGTAACTTCCCCTCTAGATGCATATCTACTAAGTTTTTTGAACATTCACCTTTTAAAAGTTGATTTGAGGTAGATCTTTGACCATTCTATTTGTGCAAAGTTGTTAAAGGTAGTAGAAGGCAAGATGACCAAACCGTTGATGTCATAATTGCATTGTTGAATTTTATTGTGATAATAAGGCCTTTGAAAGAGACTTGGGCACAAAATGGGAAAAAGAGTACAACCTTTTTTTATGATTCACTTTCCCCACTACAACCAAGGAGTCATCTTTTAGACTATGCACTTGTACTAAGTCTGGAAGGAACTCAACTCTATGACCATCTCTGAGGTGAGTGATTTGGTAGATTGATAGGAGATTTGAACTTAGGTTTGGAACATAGGGAACATCATGAAACTCTCCATTTTCCATTTCCACCTTTCCTTTCCCTTCAACTTTCATTTTGGCATGATCTCCCACAAAGATGTGTGGTACCTTTGACTGCTTCATTAAAGAAAAATCCTCCTTTGAAGAACCCATGTGATAGGAGGCACCTGAGTCAAGGATCCATTCCTTTGAAGAATTTGAATTTTCCATTAGTGCTTGTCTTTTTCCCTTTGAATCTGAAGAAGACTCTTTATCCTTGTAAGCATTAGGCAGTGAAACATTATGTTTCCTCATGATGTTGGTCAACTCATCAATCTTCTTAAGATAGCACTCATGTTCTTCATGACCCATTTTCTTGCAATAGGCACACTTTTTCTTCTCCTTGTTGTTGTCCCCCTTCTTGTTGGAATTTGAGGACTTGCCTTGTTGATTGGATTGTGGTGTTGTCTTTTTTGCATTCTCCCTTGTTGATTAGATTGTGGTGTTGTCTTTTCTGCATCCTCTGATTCGTCCTTCTTCCATTTCTTATTCTTACCCTTTCCTTTATTTAAAGTTTGTCTAGCTGAATTTTGAGAACCCTCATTATTGGCCACCAATGCTTTAGACTTAGGTGAATTGAGAATCCCCATTGATTTCAACTTCATTTCTTTTGTATCCAATAGATCAACATATTCATCAAAAGAGACTTTCTTATAGGTAGACCCTAATGTAGACTTTGAGGTGTTAAAAGAAGAAACGAATGTGGAATACTCTGATAGCAACTTGTTATGTATTAGATAGATCAAAATATCATCTTTGATAGAACTCCCACAATTAGTAAGCTTTTACCTTAGTTCATTCACCTTGATGATGAAATCTCATATAGAATCAAATGACTTAGGATCTAAGGAAACAAACTCATCTTCAACTTTGACAACATCCTCTTTAGACACTTTACCATATAGGTTTTCAAGGGTATCCCAAGCTTCCTTGGATGTAGAACACTTCTTAATTTTATACATAATCTTGTCATCAACCCCCAAACATATAACACCGAGGGCTTTCCTATACATTGCTACCCAAGCTAAAATATCACTTGTTGATACTTTATCACCTGTTGGTTTAGGAAGAGTACCATCTACATATTGAGAGACTCCATTATGCATTAAGTGATACCACTTTTTGATGGGCCATGTAGCATAGTTATGTGGAGTTAACTTTGGAAACCTAAAATTTCTCATAATGTAGAAAATGAAAGGTAAGTGCATAAAAGAGAGAACACGACACCAAGAACACCCCCCCCCCCCCCCACTTTCCACTAAATCAAGAAATCCCCCAAAAAGAGATGCTTTTGGCACTTTATAAGTAGTGCATTTACAATGGCAACTTGCCAATTTTGGCCTTCATGGACTTCTAATTTTTCTTGTTACAACCTCTTGAAAGATTGCAAGCTTGGAACTTTACAATGTGCTACAATTTTGAAGCATTACAAAGCAAAGAAATACCCTACTTCTAAAAGTGACACTTTTTTCATCACAACCCTACAATCTGACTATAGATCTAAAAAGTAGATGAAAAATAATGCACTTAAAAAAAAAATGGAACCTGTTTTCAATTCCAAATGTGCCCGTACGGAGCATTTGATGTTGCAAAGTACAAGATTATGTAGGTACAGTTACCAAAAAATGTAATTTTTGACAAATTCATGCACCAAAACTAGAAAAGAGCTACACTACTAAAAATTTTAGGAAATTCTACCCAATTTTTAAAAAAATTGCACCTAATTTGGAGTCCAGATGACTGAGATATGGCCTCCCAAAGTCAGACTACAAAATCAAAAATCAATCTAGAGAGGGGGGTTGCATCAATAAAAGATGGGGTTAAATTTGATGGTCATACAATCATCATAGCAATTCAAATTTTCCCTAGAATGATGGTTAAATGGCCATGTAAATTAGGCACATGAAATGATGGTGTCAATGAAAATAGGTCCCCTTGATGATGTTAGCACTGTACAGAAATGTATTGTTTGTTGTGTGTCATGTTCAGGTTGTATGAAAAATACAAAATGGGTTGCTAATGTGTACTATATGGAGTGTACACATGTATCCTATGTGTATTGCATGATGTGCTAATGTGGACACAATGCGTCGCTAAGTCAGATTGTACGGCCGCTGAGTTGGCACTCAATTAGTAGGATGAGCTAGCGTATGATGATTTTCTATGTGTCAAAAAATGAAAACCATTGGGTGAATAAAGAAATGCCATGTGGTGGGTGCAGAGGGTGACACATGTCTTTGAGGAGGTATGGGTGCAGAGATTACTGGGTTTTTTCTGTAGGCTTTGGATTTTGGCATGGGTTGCTACATGGTGCTATTGGAGAGTGTCGTGTGTCACCTAAAATCGCCAGCAAGATTTTATTTGTGACCGCTGGTGACTAATTAACATGGCATTAGATCCTAACTTGTGATAGACGAAAAAGCTAAATGCACAGGCCATCGCTTTTATTTTGAGACACCAGAACTTATGGAGAATGCTCAACAGTATAAAATGAACACTTCCTGGGTTATAAAAAAATGTTTTTAGGTGTCAAAGGAGATAAGGTGACAGTCAATAGTGCTGCTTGCTCAGCTGGAAATGTTACATGCGTGGCCAAAAATTTGTCTCAGCTATATTATGGTATGGCTATCCACTCTGTGGATTAAATAATATGCTCTACCCACCTAATTTAAATGCTAATATTCCCTGCAATAAATACAAAGATTCCTTTGAAATTGTAGAGTTGGGGTGAGACTACCTGGTTCTGCAAAAAAAAATTCTCTGACTAGACAACTGACAAAGAAATTCTAAAATTAGAAATTAAAAATCTAAAATTAGAAATTAAAAATCTAAAATTGTATAGATTAAATTAAATTAGATCTGAAAAACAAATAATCAAATCGATTAAATGATCATACCTAGTTTGCAAATCAATGCCTTTGGGTGCCAGTTTGCAAAAAAAAATTGCCTCACAATCAACTCTAGCCCAACATAGGCAAATTTATAGTCGATCTTCACTGAATCAACATTCAAGACATAATGGACAGGTTAAATCTGGCTCTAGACACTCCCAATTTCTACAGATTCTCTAGATTTGGGTCAAGGTGCTAAAGCATGAACAGCCTTGAATGGCTATGTGAAGAGAATCTCCCTGAGCTTTGATACCGTGCAAGAATTTGTCTTAGGGAAAAATTCACCCAAGACCAAGGAACTCAAACACTAGCACAACAATATACCAAAGAAAGATTATGATCAGAATAACAATATATTCATTTAATATGCCATATATGAAAGTACACTAATAGTGCTTGTATATAAAGGCCTCTGGAGAGCTTCTAGAATGCATAGAAGTTAGCAATATGATAAGTCATACAATAGGCACATGTCTACCAAATATAGGTTATCCTCCATTAAGCATGAAAGTAAGTGTGATGATGAGAGGATAAGCCTACAATGGTGTAGCACACAAATCAATGATGTAGACAACATGTGCTAAATTAGGAGCACGCATGATGCGAACTCCAGTGCTGTAGACACCATGTACTGAATTAGAGTTGCGTACTTTTGTGTTGTCAACATGAAAACTCATGAGAGTACACAAATTCCTAAGTGTCTCACCTAAATAAATAATAAAATAATGCAAAATAATAAAATAATGCATTAACCTAGGTAAACTTAAGTAATTGTAAATAGTAAATATGTATTTACACCAACAATAGTCATGTTCATGCATTCAGCCACTCCATTTTTCTGTGGAGTCCTTGCAATAGTTTTATGTCTATGCATACCATTAGTGGAGCAATAATCTTCAAATTCATGATTGCAATACTCACCATCATTATCAGATCTAACACATTTTAATATCTTACTAGTCTCATTTTCAACCAAGCATTTCCATTTCTTAAAAGTTTGAAATACATTAGATTTTTTCCTAAGGAAAGAAACCCATACTTTTCTAGTTGCATCATCAATAAATGTAGCATAATAATGAGAGCCACCAAGGGAAGATACCTAAGTTGGTCCCCACACATCTATATGCACAAGCTCTAATTTCTTGCTTTTATTTTCCTTCCCAATCTTCACAAAACTCACTCTGTTTTGTTTTTCATACACACAACTTTCGTACAAATCCATATTAACACATATCAGGCCTAGTAAAACTTGCTTTAAATGAAGTACTTTCATAACTTTCTCACTCATGTGCCCAAGTCTATTGTGCCATAGCATTGTATCATAATCTACAATAGCTATTTGTTCTCCCTTCTCAGCTACAGCAACTATTCCTGAACATTCATTTTTCTCTAAAACAATCAAAGTAGAAGGAACAGTTTGACCTATACAAAGATATAAGGTGCCTACTTTCACACCTTTTGCTACTACAAAGGAAACTTTTGAAACCTTCCAATTTGCATCATTAAAAGTAACTACACAACCCTCATCACCGAGTTGCACTACTAAAATTAAATTCCTACTTAGCCTTGGAACATGCCTTACCTAATGTAGTAGCCAATGATTCTCATTCTGCAACTTAATCTTAACTTTTCCCTTTCCAATAATCTGACAAGGTTCATTATCCCCCAAATAAACAATCCCAAAATCCCCTTGGACATAATCAGTGAAATAACCTCTATGAGGTGTAGCATGAAATGAAGCACTAGAATCTAAAACCCATGAATCATCAACACTTTCTAAAGATAGAAGCAAAGTATCCTCTTCAGATTTGGTACTTACCACATTTTCCTCCTTGTTCCCTTCTAATTTATCTCCTTCATTTTTCTTTCGAGTCCAGCAATCTTTCTTCTTATACCCTAGTTTCCCATAGTACCATCAGTCATTAGATCCTCTGGATTGAGACCTCTTCCCCTTTGACTTTCCTCTTGATTTCCCACAATTTCTAGAATTATTTCCTCTCTTAGTTGTTCTGCCTCTGTTTGTTTTGTGTGTTTAAAGTACTTCTTGATGTAGATCCACCTGAGATTTTCCTAAGAGTTTCCTCACTCAAAATAACATTGATCACATCATCATATTTTAGGGCTTTATATATAGAAACAAAATTACTTATAGTCATTCCAACTTTTAGGCAAAGAACACAAAATCAAGAGAGCCCTAATTTCTTCATCAAAATTAATACCCATAGAAGATAACTAACTAGTAATAGTATTAAACTCATTTAAATAATCCACGATAGATCCACCTTCTACCATTTTCATATTAAATAAATGCTTCATGAGAAATACCTTATTTGAAGCGGAGGGTTTTTCATACAATTTCACTAGGGTTTTCATCAACTCTTTCATTGTCTTCACTTTTGTAATGTTAAAAGTCACTGATGGTGCCAAGAATAATCGAATGCTTCCAAGTGTCTTTCTATCTAAAATATTTCAATCTTCATTTGTTATAGTTCCCTAATTCTTAGTTTTTCCTTCCAACAACTTCCAAAAATCCTTCTGATAAAGATAGTTCTCCATTTGCATCTTCCATAAATCCTTCTGATAAAGATAGTCCTCCATTTGCATCTTCCATAGCTGAAAGTTTTGCCCATTAAACTTGTTAACCGTCTACTTACCCTTGTCTACCATCACTCCCACTTAACCATGAGACTTTCTTGTGGAGGATAACTAAAATAAAAAAACCTCACTTTGATACCACTTGTTAGGATTAAACCTCATGTAGAAATAACAATTACATGCAATTATAAAAAATATCAAAAAATAATAGATCACACAGAAGAGAACACAAGACATGAAGATTTAACATGGTTTACCCAATCCCTAGGCTACACCAACCAAACAATAAGTCCAATATTATTATGATTCAATGATTACAACCTGATTATAATCCATAATCTCTTATAGCTCAATACTACCGCAAGAAGCAATTTTTGCATCACACCTTATGAAACAATCCCTAACCCTAAGCCCTTTTATACAAGTATTTTTTTTGTCACTTTAGGGTTAAAATTAGTTACATGTCAACCATAAAATGCCAATATAGTAGCCCCAAAGCCCACCAAGGAATTATGGAGAATGTACACTACTTCCCTAATTAGTCACCACAAACTAACACCAACTCGATACATCAGCAGAATTCATCAACACGTGGCAAACACCAGAACTAAAAGATTGCACAATCAAATTAACACACCAAAACCATTGGCTCCATTATTATTCATGAACATGCTTTCACAAAAATAACACACGCTAGCAAGAATAACTACACTCAAAATGAGAGCACCAATAGCATATATTATTGCATCAAAATAACGGCCTAGAATACATGTTACATTCCTAAATTTTTAAGAAATCATCTCCTTAATTTATGTTGAGATTGAGAGATCTCTTAATGCAAACATATGCTTCTAAACTAATAAAAAATCTAATTATGTACAAATTGACTCTCTAAATGGTGCTAAGTAGGACTCCACCCTTGTTTTTATCAATTAATGGTTGCATGAGTCTTTACATGTCTTAAAACAAAGAAAAAAGAAGTAGATAATAAGAAGGAAGTTGTAAGAGGATCTGAGAGTAGAGGTTCTAAAAATAGAATCTTGACCTTCTCTAGGCATTTATAGGAGTTGAACTACTGTAATGTGTTTTTAGTGCATGGAAAGCTCTAAATTAGCAACTGAAAGTTAATTGTTGGTGCACTATTACTTCTTCAAAAACTTTGGCGCACCTCTATGAAAAGTGCACCTTTCACACCTTAGTGGTAGGTTCAAAAAATTCAAAATTTTCCCCCAAGTGTCAAAATTGAATTTACAGTTTCTGGGTTTTCTTCCCCTTTATACCAAAGTGATGTCTAGATGTGCTCTTGAATTTCTCTATAATCTTTGTCACTTAGGTAGCCTCTAAAAAATTCAAAGTGTTATACTTATCTTTTATCATTTGCTAGTAATTACTAACCTCCATACGAATATCTGAAAAATCCTCAAGTTTAGTGTCCAGCTCCAATAGGGCCTCTTTAGTCTTAAATGCCTATCTAATACCATCTTCAAATGAAGCATCCTTGAAGGATTTTTGGAACTATTGGATGAAAAATTGCATTGGAATGATTGTATTCTTTGGCTTATCTTCAAAAATGTTAAGGAAGGCATTGTTGTAATACTTCTTACCTTCCAAAATCTTCTCTTGTGCTCTATCTCTCAACTTTTGTATACCCTCATGTAATGTCTCCATTACTTTATTAGTAGCCACTATCTTCTCAATCTAATCCTTTAACTTATCCAGTTCCTCAACCAAGTACACCTCCATAAGTGTACGATACCTTTGACCCTTTGATGCTTGAAGTGCTTGGAGGTCCTTTCCCTAGGTATGTACCTCATCTAATAGCCCAAAATCCTAGTTCAATATAGATACTATTTGATCCACACTAGACTGAATATGGTGCAACAGGTTGAAATTATCTTGTATAATGTGTGTACCTTTATCCTCAAAATTGTTATGTCATTTCTAACATGCCCCCAAAATAGATCTATTTCTACACTCCCCTTATCTCTCCTTTCTAATGTTTTAGCAAGAGTAATCTTTGGATTATCAAGGTCAATGGGTCCCATAACTCAATGTAAATAGCCTCTCATAAGCTCATTTTGTCTCCTCAGCATTATCAACTCCAACTCATTTATGTCCATATATTTGAACACTTCTTTTATGCCCGTAGTGATTAGAACTTTGGCAGTATCTACCATGGGCTTTCCTACCAAGACCTCCTTGATCTGATAATCATGAGGAGTCAAATCCTTGATGTTAGCATGTGGAGGAGGGATGGAAATATGTGCAAATAAGTCTTGATCTTGGTTCTTAATTACAAAGGCCAATGTTTGTGTATCACCCATAGGTGGCTTAGGATTCAAGATGACTTTCACTAGCTCATCTATTCCTTCCTCTGCACTCAAGTCCAGTTGTCATTTCCATCAAACCATAACCTCCCTCTTCATCCAAGTTGGTGTAGTGCCCATGGGAGACATGTATTTGACTAAAAAGGAGGTTTTCCCTACTAGCCCTTTTCCCTTATTACTCCTTTCTAGATTCTTCTCTTTCTAAGAGAGATCTATGTTGGGAGTTCCTATATCTATTATAGCCAAAGTACTTGCCTTTGTATCATGAGAAGTTTGTTTAGGTTCTTTAGGTATCTTTCCCTCCTTTGCTACTTTATCAGTGTGCATCTATTTTGGATCTTCTTCATTCACTTCTTATTCCTTCATCTATATATCAAAAGGAAGTGGGGTGACTGAGCCTTTATCCAAGAAAGAAAAATTATGAAATGGTGTTGGTGGTACACCTGGAGACCCTTGTGGTAGAGGTGGCCTTTTGTTCCAATCCTCTCCCAAGGTTGGTTCATGAGTGTATCTCATATCTTATCACCCAACATTTCAGTGCCCACAGGCATAAAGTCAAAATCAAATATGTTAAAGACATTTGTTTCTTACCCCTCCTATTCTTTGATCCATTGTTATTTCTCATCCTCTAAATTTGTAGCCTAAGTAAGTTTCCTAGGAATGGATGGTAGAATTATGGTCGATCTCCTTCTTCACTCTTCTTCTGTAGCCCTAGCTAGGCAAGTCCTCTGACTCATGGGGAGAATATCTTCTTCTTCTTCTTCTTCATCATCTTCTTTTGCCTTAGGTATGGTCTCTAGAATTTGAAGGATGGGAATGAATTTCTTCTATAAATTCCCTCTTCTTGTCCTTTTCACTATAGGCTCAACCCTATCCTTCTTAGAAACTGAAGAGGAGGCTTCTTCCTCTAGACTAGCTAGTGGGACTTCCTATGCTTCTTCTTCTAGCTCATCTTCTTGTTCTTGTGGGGGCACTTATTTAGTGGGCCTGAGCCGCCTCTTCATCTTGAGGCTCTTCAGTCTCAAGCTCAGCTCACTTTGGGGACTCTCTTTTCCTCTTATTCTTCCCTTTACCTTCCCTAAAGTACTCAACATCCCTCTCATGATGATGTACCATTTTCAGCTTGACTGGGGATTGAGTAGGGAAAGTTCGTATTGTAACTTTTGCACCTTTACCCTTGATTGGGCATGTTGTGGCTTGAAGGGTAATAACCTATGGAATTGGGTCAAGGTTAAAAGGCATCTTGATCCATTTCCTCATTAATTGAATTGCGTGCCTTGCCCTATGATTTATATTTGCATTCTCATCTCTATCTATCTCTGCATTCATGATTGACCTATCATAGATTTTGTCATGGTTGTATAATGGATCCAAGACATCTTGAGTATCTTTCCAAATAGCCTTGAGTGGGATCTTTATTTTTTAGGCCTTTTTTGCTAGATATAGAGTTATCCTATAATAATCCTTTATTTATATATCATAGTCATCTGTTGCATTCATCCAATGGTCTTCAATAGCATCTTCATGCACAAATTTCTTCCCTGCCAAATGCTAAACTCTACCAATATTATCAAAATAAGGGTGAGGGGAGTTGTGATCTTCCAAGGGATATTGATCCTACTCTAAATCAAAGGTCATAATATCTTGTTTCTTCTTGACCTCAAATGCACCTATAGTAATAGGCCATACTTGTGTCTTCTTATGTTGTTTTCTCACTATGTCATATACAGATTTGAGTTATCTTGCAATCTCCAATAAGATGAGCCTATTTGATGGATATCTCAAGATCTTCTTGGGGTTGACCTATGTGTCAGCTACCCTTAGATAAGTGAGCATTTTAAACTGGATGTAATAGGCATCGATCTCTACGATCCTTGTTGCTTCCTCTACTAACATCCTTTTAGCATAATCACCCTCTATGAATTGGATGATTGCAAATATAAAAGCATCATTCACTATCTAGTATTCCTTGCTCTAATCTGAAAGCTTATTCTTTACCAACTAAGGATATACCGCATAGCGACAAGCATTGGTATCTTGCATGCTCCCCTTCTTTTAAAGTCTTGGATAGTTGGTTATCCTTGCCACTGATAAGTACACCAAATATGATTTCATATAAAACTTGGGGTTAGCTTTAACTCCTACCAGCTACTCATCTAGGTTTTCACTCAACATTGTGGCCCAATCAATTGGCATTTTGGCCATTCTGATGGTGTCTATGAAATGGATCATCTAGATATGAAGATTCCCAGCTGCCAGTAGACCCATAACTCTACTCAAAAGTACAATGGCATGTCTGATGTCATCCTTTATATACCCCTTAGTCATGTCTACCTTTCTGGCTCTGCGTCCCACTAGTGTTCTATCAATAAAAAATGATTGTATGATCTTTATGGCCTTCTTTTCATCCTCCCTATACCATCTTTATGCTTGATCATAAGTTATCTTTATACTTTGATTAGTTATAAGGAGATGGAATACTTTTTCAATATTTCTAGGTCTAAGATCTTGGACTATCCCTCCTATGATACTTTTAAAAACTCTTTTTTCAAACACATATTTTTCAACCAAAGTCATAATGAGCTTGGAAGATGGCACGGATGTGGGATGTGATGCGGCATTCACCAACCTTGATTTGATAAGTGTCAACACCATCAAGGAACTCTCTTTAGGCTTATTGTAGAGTACAAGGAATGTGTTCTAATCTATGTGTCCCAACTCAATATCTCTAATATTTGAATGTCCATCTTGACAATGTGATTTCTTTGGTGCACCTTGGAATTTGAAGACAATGGGTTATGGAATCATCTTCTTCACAAGCGAGCATGACGTGGATGCCATTTAATATACACACAAAAGAAAATGTTACTCTGAAAAGATAAAAATTAAATCCTAAACAAACCCTAATTGCCAAAAAACCAAACCTAAAACCCTAAAACAATGAAAAACAACTGAATCCCCCCTTAGAGCCCTGGAATGAAAATTAGCTCACCTTGAAGATGCACTAGGTGTTCTAAATGACCTTCAAATAGTCACTTTCTACATAGTTGCACACCCTAATGGGGTGCTTATGTGTGCTAATGTGCACATGCATTCTCTAGGTGAAAAAAGGGGGAACAAGGCTTTTTCTTCTTTGCTTTGTGCTAAGTGTGTGCACATGTGCACCTTTATGGGTATGGATGTGTGCACCCAAAAACTTAATGTTTATTTTAAAGCACGAAAAATGGTGTGCAAATGCGCACCAAGGTGTGCATCTGCACACCATTCTATTTGGAGTTCTATGTTTGTGTTGAAAAAAGGTGTGCATCTGCACACCTTGGGGAGGTGTACACATGCACATCTTTCCTTGATTTTCTAAGTTAAGTCCTTTAGCTTGGGCTTTCATCTTTTTTTAGGTTTTTAGCATGAAATAAAGGTGCGTACATGTGCACCTTGGATAGGTACACATGTGCACACGTTTGATGACTTATGTTTTGATGTTTTGTGTTGTGTAGGTTTGGAGTGTTAGATCTTTGGAGGTGTGGATGTGTGGTCTCAGAAGCAACAAGGAGAATAATGAGAGAAGGGGAGGGAGTTCTAGGGCTTTTATAGGCCTAGGCCAATATGCATCCTTTGGAGGTGTGCATGTGCAAAAGTGAGCATCTCCAAAGGGAGATAAGTGCACACTTGCGTATTTAGCACACCTACACACCTCGGAAGGGTGCACATGTGTGCCAGGTGTACAAGTTCACCCTTTAGCACTAAAAACCCTCAATTTGACCAAAATTATCCATTGTGGGATCTAATTATTTTCAGTCAGAGGACAAGGGTTGAACTTAGACTCTAGGTGGGGTCCTAAAATGACCCAATCCCTGGACTAGGGGTTTGGGAGATTAAAAAAATTATGCAAGGGGTCTCCATTTCTAGGATAAATGGGGCATGCATTGTAAAACCACAATAGTAGGCACTAGATTTTTATTAGCCCTTGGATCTAGAAGCATTGGTTGTAAAGTAGGAGGAATCCCATTAGTCATCGGCTCCCTTCAATTTTGCAAATTGTAAGTATTTTGATTGTCATTTCAAAAAGTGAAGATATCTTCCAATTGAGGATATGATTCTTGACTAAATGAAAAAGTAAATTATTCATTGACTTTTTCTTCCATTCTTAAATTTTGCAGAGAATCATAGGACTCTAGTAGCATAGTTTTGAACTACATAGGGAGCTCATTATTATTGCCTTGTGAATTCTGATTCACTTCTTGATTCCTATTGAAATATGATCTATCATCATTGGGTATATTTTGATTACTATTAAATTGATTGATGTCCACAAAATGAGCATTTTTTTTGTTATCTACAAGGATGCTTCCATTGTTTGGATGGGTATTCCATTGTCGATTATGTCTTTGAAAACTGTTATTGCAATCTGGAGGATTGAAATTGTTCCCTACTATTTTATTTCTACTAAAATTATTGTTGTAATTTTGACCATATTTGTGGTTGTAAGGACCTGCATTTTTTCTCTAACAGTTATTATTTTTCCCTTGTAAAAACCTCAAACAGGTCAATTCATTGGTCATCTGAGGTATGGACTTCTTCATTTGGCCAATCTCAAATGCAACATTATTTTCTACTTCAGAAAATGTTGTTGTCTTCTACTAAAAGAAAGCAGCTTTTGGAGTTCATATCCTGGGTAATTTATGGTTGGAATTGGTTGGTGCCTATTGTAGTGGAATTGGATTCATTGGAATGAATTGACTAGGCATCGCTTATGCTCTAGTAGGATATGTTGGTACTGCTATAGTAGCTTGAGCTAGAACCATGAATCCCCCTCCATTGGGATTAGTAAAGGTAATTTCTTCTAGAAGACTTTTTCCAATGTGTCTATGTCTATAGCAGGTAGTCTTCTCAAGAAAATAGCGATGAGATGGTCCATAGCATTTAGATAAATTTGAATTGCAGCTTCAACAGGTATAGTGTAAGTGTTTCCATCTTGTGGTATACCATATGAAAGTGGTGATTAAAACATGAAATGGTCTCCACTAAATCCCTCTTGATTAATATGAATTGGTGATGTAACACAACCAGGTTGACAAATGTTTTAAATTATCCTTGGCCCAATTCTGGATACATCCTGGTGGCAAATTCATGTACCAGTTAAAAGAAACTTCTCCCAATGAATATGGGAATAAATAGAGGACCACATTCTCTTCTTCAATCTATTTTTGATTACATATTTCTTTTAATACCTTGATATGGTCCTCAGTTGTTTGTGTCTCTCCATAGATGAACCTTGGACAGAATTTCTCAGGATTCTTGGGAAGGTCATTAAGTGTGCCTTGAAAGTTGATTGATGAATCTACTACATTTGCAAAAAATGTCATCAATGGAGGGTTGGGTGGAATGATAGGTGAAGGTAGGTTCAAAGGTGGAACTGAAGAAGATGATAAAATTTGGAATGGAAGTGGTAGAGTTATTGGTAATCCTTTATCATTGTGAGGCTTACAAAAATGATTGAATTCTAGGAACTCGTGTCCAATGGGTAGAGACTAGAAAGCTCACTAAAATGGAGATGGTGGATTAGGATCTTCCAATTTGAGTCAATTCCATAAAAATTCCACCTCTAGAGAAACACACTTTTTCAAAAAGTGCACCCATACACCTTCTAACAATGTCAGAGGGAAAAAAATTAAACTTTTAAATATTGCAAAATTTTCAAACAAGAATTTTTTTTACCTAAATATTTTGTGGCCCTCAAATTTTATTGAGCTATCATTTTGCACAATGTTGAATGGAAGGGATCCTTTTGAATCCCTCTCTTGAAAAGTTGATCGAGGACCAACTCAAAGGTTTTGGGTAGTCTTGCAACCTACTAGGTGTGCTCAATTAAAGATAAATGTGTATGTTCATGAGGAGGCCTTTGCTAGTTCTAAACAAATTTGGATAATATATTTGCTCTATTTTTTTTGAAGAAGTAACCACTAAAGAAATATATTTTTGGTATTTCTATTTTTATGATCAATGCAATTTATCGATGCAACTATATGAATTCCTGTTTTAACCAACTGTTAGAGAAGAAAATAAAAAAGGTAGAGTAATGAGAGATTATAGAAAATGATTGAAATGGAAATTCCTAACAGACATAAACCAAGGTAGCAAGACATTTGCAAATTAAATTATCAAAACAATCGGATAGGAAACCAATGAAATTAGGAGCAGCACTTCCTCAACTCCATTGATACAATCATCAATAGGAACTCAATAAAAATTGAAAGATGTATCATGTTTCATCAAATTGTAAGGCCACAAAAAGTGTGCCCATGTAAGACAAGATGTTATGCAAGAACAATAGATGATCCTTTCTCCAATTCATTATGTCAGTGAAAATTTTTAACATGAGGCAAACACTAGAACTAAAAGATTGCATAATCATAACAACACAATAAAACCATTGGCTTCATTATTATTCATGAGCATGCATTCACAAAAATTACACACTCGGGAAAGAATAACTACACTCACAATGAGAGCACCAATAGCATATATAATTGCATCAAAATAAAGGCCTATAGTACATATTACATCCATGTATTTATAATAAAACATCTCTTCCCTTTGTGTTATGAGTGAGAGCTCTTAAAATGCAAACTCATGCTAAAAACTAATAAAATAAATATGATTATATACAAACTGACTCTCTAAATGGTGCCAAGTAGGTCTCCACCCTTGTTTATATCAATTAATGGGTGCATGAACCTTTACATGACACAAAAGAATAAAAGAATGAGAAGATAAGAAGAAGGAAGATGTGAGATGATCTGAAAGTCTCTAGAAGTTCTTAAAATAGGATCTCAACCTTCTCTTGGGAGTTAAACTACCATCAAAATGTGTTTCTGATGCATGGAATTCTTTTAATTAGCAATTGGTTGTTTATTGTTGGTGCACTACTTCTTTTTCAAAAATAGCGGCACACCTTTGTGAAAAGTGCACCTGTGCACCTTGGTGATAGGTTCCAAAAATGCAAAATGTATCTAAGTGTCAAAACTTGATTTCCAACATTTGGGTTTTTTCCCTCTTTACACCAAAATGATGTATGGATATTTATTTTTAAACTTTTTTGTTCTCTCTACTACTAGGCTAGCTTCTGGTAGACCCAAATCCTCATATTTATTCTTTACCACTTGTCAGTAATTATTGACTTCAATCCTTGTCTCTACAAAATCATCAAGCTTGGTGTCTAGTTCCAACAATACTTCTTTGGTTTTGAAGGCCTATCTAATGTCATCTTCTGATGAAGCTTCTTCAAATGTCCCTCTGAACCATTGGATTGTTGATTGCACCAAAAAAATCTTGGTCTTAGACTCATCCTCAAAAATGTCAAGGCAGAGGGTGTTATAATACCTCTTTACTCCCAAAAACCACTCTTGAGTTCTATCCTTAATTCATTGGATCTCTTCATGCAATCCCTCCATTACTTTATTACCTACTGATATTTTCTTTATCCAATCATCGATCTCATCTAGCTCCTCTATAGTATACACCTCCATGAGAATTTGCTAACTTTGACCCTTTATTGATTTTAATGCCTATAGGTCCTTGGCCTAGGTATGTACTTCATCCATTAGCCCAAAATCTTGGTTCACTATAGAGACTAGTATTGTTTGTATTCCACCAATTGGTATCAAAGCCTTGGGTCATAGGTTCAAATCTTGGGAGGTCTTCTTCATTCTATTAGTGAGGAACCCTCTGTTGGTGTTGAGGGGGAGATTGTTGACTTGGTGCTCAATGCCTCCTCTAGGGTTCGCAACATGGCTTAACCACCTTTTATGGATCTATAAATTTTGTTTTTGTGAAGTTCATTGATAGCTTGAGCTTTTAATGCAACAGAAAACATACCAACAGATTACATGTGGTGTAACAAGTTCAAATTACCCTGTATTATTTTCCTCAAAACTGTCATGCCATTGTTGGCATGCTTCCAAAAATGGATCTAACTGTGGTCCTATTCTCTTTCTCCCTAATGTCACTGCAAGAGCGATCTTTGGATCATCCATGTCAATATGGCCCACCAATTCATTCATGTAGCCTCTGAGTAGCTCATTCTACTTTCACAATGTTATTTACTCTAACTTATTTGGATCCATGTGTTGGAACACCCCTTTCATCCATGTGCTGATCATCACTTTTATTGTGTTCACCGTGGGTCTTCCCAACATGACCTTCTTGATTTGATAATCTTCCATAGTTAGTTCTTTGGAGTCGACATGAGGAGGAAAAATGGAAATATGTGTGAGAAATTCTTGATCTTGGTTCTTCATTATGAAGGCTAGTAATCACCCTTAGGTGGCTTAGGCCTCTTCACTTATTTAATTAGTTCCTTCATTCCTTCCTCTGTTGTCAGGTCCAATTGTCTTTTTTGAAAAAACATAACCTCCCTCTTCATCCATGTTGGTGTAGTGCCCATTTTTGACATGTACTTGGTTGAAGAGGTTGGCTCTCTAGCAGGCTCCTTTCTCTTATCACTTATCTCTAGAGTCTTCTTAGATCAAAGATCTTTAGTAGGAGTCTCTACACTCTATTGGATTAAGGATCTAGCCTCTATATCTTGAGGAGCTTGTTGAATTTCTTTTGGTATTTGTCCCTCCTTAGATATTTCATCAACATGAAGTTGTTGGAACTTCCCTTCTTCAATTTTTTGTTCTTCTGCTTCTTCTTGAGTGACCAAACGAAGTGGAGTTACCGACCCTTTTTCTAGGACAGCCATATCCTATAATGGTGTTGGTGGAATTCCCAAAGGTCCTTGAGGTAGAGGAGGCAATTCATTCCAATCCTCTCCTAAAGGCTTTCTCATGGGAGTATCTTTGATTTACTCACCTACCATCTCATTGCACACTAGCATAAAGTCAAAGTCTTAGAGGTTGAAGATATCAATCCCTTCACTATCCATCTCTACTATCTTTTTTTTTTACTCATCTTCTGAAGTTGATACCTAGATAGGCTCTCTTGGAGTGGATGGAGGTGTCACTGTGGAACTTCTTCTCCTGTCTTCCTCTATGGTTTTGGTCAAGTAAGTTCTTTGGATCAAGGGGAAAAAATCTATTTTTTCCCCTTCTTCTTCATTCTCAACTTCTAGAATGGTCTTAGGAACCTATGGGGATGGAGTATTTTTCTTCTTCTTCAATCTTCTCCTCTGTGTACCTGCCACAATTATTTCAATCATTGCTTCCTCTAGAGCTGAGGGGGAGGCTTCTTCCTCTTTAGTTTTTACTGGTGGAGCCCTCTACTCTAATTTTTCCTCCTCCATTTGTTTAGGTTGTTTTGGAGGTTCTTGTGCTAGCTCTATTTGAGGCTCGTCTTGTGCCTGTTCAAACTATACCTGCTTGAGCCTAAGCTTCTTGTTTCTTCTCCCTAGGAGGTACCTATTAACCAAAAATGCTTTCCTACCAAAAAATTGAATTCAAAGGCCCAAGTATACCCTAACATTCATATGTTTTAAATTTCTATTAGGGCATGTGAGAATACTTTGGTTATATGTGTTATATCCTAAGTCCCAAGGTTAAGTCATGTTTTAATATTTCTGTAGGGCCGTAACTTTTCCTACCTTTAGATCTTCCTAGATCTATAGTCATCACCTTGTTACCTTATGAATTTACAAGGGTCTTACGAAAGGCAACAAAGCAACAAATGGACATGTAGCATGGTGGACCCTCCTTCCTCAGTTCTGACAGAGTGTATTATACATCTTCCTAGCCATTGATCTTTCCAAGATCAATGGTCCTCACTATGTCATTATGGAAAGCTACAAGTATTTTAATTTATGCAACATGGAAAGAACTTTCCATGTGAATTATGGGTCCTATTTTCCTTGTGGGTCACAGGTGAGGTGGACCAATGTTAGACAAGTTAGCACATAGATGAGTTCTAACTAATTTGAATTCTGGCATGGTTGGTAAATTGGTTGCATGTTCCTAGGCTATCAAGTGGAAGAAGATCAACATCTCTCATCCTGTCACTATGATAAAATGATCAATCTTTAGTTATAGTGACCTGGAAAAGTCCCAACGTGTGTCCCCAAAGGGCCACATTTCTTCAAATTGCAAGAGGTGAAAGGTTAGAGCTCTGATGATACAAATAATTGTTTGTGCTACGATCTTATGATCTGGGATAAGATTGTAAAGTTAATTCTTAGAGTTCTTGATGTTACAATATTTATCTATCATAACATTGTAGAAGCATATGGTCACATAGATGATAAGGATGGTTACGATCTTATGATATGTGGTTATCATAAGATTGTAGCTATAGTTGAAGAGTCTTCTGAAGTGATGAAGACAAAGGGTTTTTCTTAGCTTTAGGACAATTGTAAGATCGTGAAGAGACTTCAAGGGAGGCCCAATGTTAAGATAGTTTGATGATCATAAGATCATAGGTCCCTATGTTGACCATGATGAGGATGTCTCACTTGTCCAAGCAAGAAAAGAAAAGGGTCTTTGACCAATAGAATTTTAGGAAAGGTATAAGATGAAATTTGAATATTATTGACCTAATGATACATCTAACTTGGCGTGTTGATAGTGAGGAAGAAACAACTCTTTAATGGTGAATCATATTTTTTGATTGTCTATAGATTCTAGTAAATGCAAAAGGAGCATGCACTCATCACCTAGTTATCCATCTACCTAGCTATGCATTAATGAACACCATTTCTATCTTCTCATGTTCATTCTTCTGGCAAAATATTGGATTTTCTTGCATCTAATTTTGTTGCAAGATCGAATTTTCTTAATCTTTATGATTGATCTCTGCAATCTTGATGGTGGTAGTTGTGGGTTGATCTTTCTTTGATTCCCTAGTATTTCATCCCATGCATATTACTATAATTTCTCATGTCTTTAAGCCATCATAATTCTTTGTTGTATATCTTTTAGCCATTAACACACTGTGCAAGTCTTCTCTTCCTCTAGTTAATGTTCTTGTCTATCTTCTACAATTTGCATGATTGTATCTATTTTTGGCATTTGAATCATATTAAGTGAAGTTTCTTCCTATATAATTCTTCTATTTTTTTATCTACATGTGGTTGTTGGAGTCAGAAAAATCTAAATCTATATTCTTTGAGGTTACAACTAGCTGACTGTGCATTTATGAGTAGAGATAATATCAAACACTCTATTTTGGTGCACCACCTCCTTAAAATAGACTAGGTAGTTTGCTTATATGCATTCCTTCTCCCTTTTCCTCTCCAAGAATATTTAGGTGCATCTTGATAGCAAAGGAAGTTGGCCTTCTCCAAAGACTCAACCTCATAGTTCAAGTCCCATAGCTTGGAGGTTGTTTCCATGTTTCACAAGGTTGTGCTTAGGTAGAAACTTTGGACAAGGGTGCAAAATTGTGTGACAATAGTGCCATTTTCCTTTTTGTGCCTCTGTCAGCCTCAAAGTCCTCAACCTCCCATTTGTGTTGATGAACCATTTTTGGCCTTATTAGGGACTGAGTAGGGTAGATTGGTACAGTAAATTATGCACCTTTTCCTTTAATTGGCCTAGTTGTGGCTTGTAGGGGTATGCCCTGAGGAACTAGATCCATTCCTTTGTCAATTTGACCACATGTCTGGCCTGATGATTTATATCATCATTCTCATCCACCCCTATTTTTACATTCATAATTGGCCAATAAGAGATCCATGACTTTTTTGACATCCTTTTCTATGGACTTCAAAGGAACCTTCATCTTTAGCACATTCTCTACTAAGTATAGACTCATCCTACAAAAATCCCTTATACAGATAGCATAGTCATCTATATCATTCATCTAGTGATCCTCCAATGCATTAACATGTAAAAAATATTTCCCTATCAAATGTTGCACCATTCCAATGTTATCAAAGAATGGGTGAGGGGAGTTGTATTCTTCTAAGGGATATTGATCCCATTCGGAGTCAAAGGTAGCAATGTCTTGTTTCTTCTTCACCTTGAAGGCACCAATTGTAATGGGCCAAACCCATGTCTTCTTATGTTGTTTTCCCATTTTGTCTTATGCAAAAGTGAGTTGGCAAGCTATCACCAAGAGTATGAGCCTATCTAATGGGTATCTTGGGAGCTCCTTTGGTCATAATAGAGTACCATCTACCAAAAGATATGTGAAGGTCTTCAATTGAATGTAGTAGGTGTCAATCTCTATGATTCTATTTGTTGCCTCTACTAACATTCTCCTTGCATAATCACCCTCAATAAACTTGATGTTGCCATTCACCACTATGTATTCCACACTTTGCAGTGGGAGCTTCTTCTTTACCAATTATGGGTATACCACATAGGGACAAGAATTTTCATCCTACATGCTTCCCTTTTTGTAGAGGCCTGAGTAATTTGTGGTTCTAGCCACCAATAAATACACCATGTATGATGTCATATAGAAGTAAGGATCTGCTTTGACAACTACTAGTTGCTCATCCAAGTTGTCACTTAGGATGATGACCCAAGCAATGGGCATCTTTTCTATTCATATGGTTTCAATGAAATGAACCATCCAAATTTTAAGGTGACCTACTGCTGGGCAACCTATGACTTTTCTCAGAAGTATAATTGCATATCCAATATCATCCTTCATGTATCCTTGGGTCATATCTACCTTGCCCACTCTACAGCCTATAGGTGTCCAATCAATTAGCAAAGAGGATATCACTATTTCCTTTGCCTCTTTTTCATTCTCCCTATACCATCTCTCTAATCTGTCATACAAGATTTACAGGTATTGATCTGCTCTTGGGAGGTGAAACACCTTTTCTATGTTTTAGGGTTGGAGATCTAGGACTATCTCTCTTGTGACGTTCTTAACAACCTTATCTTTAATCACATAGTGCTCCATTAGGGCCATTATCAATTTTGAAGATTGAACTAATGTTGGGTGAAATCATGCATTCACAAGCCCTGATTGGATGAGTGCATATATCATTTTTTATCTTTCCTTTGGTTTATTGTAGATGGTAAGGAGTGTGTTCCAATCTATATGTCCCAATTCCATGTCTTTAATTCCTATGTGTCCATCTTGGAACCTTGAATTCTTTAGTGCTCCTTGAGACTTGAATGTGACAAGTTTCTGAGCCATTTTATCCATCATGGAAGATGAGGAGTATGCCATCTGATCTGTACAAAAGGGGACACACATTAGTAGTAGGATATCAAAATGAAAAATTAGGATTCTATGGGACTCAAAATTTTATAAAAAAAAATCAAAATCAATGAAAACAAGTCAAAACTACTCAAAAAGAAAATTTCCCCCCCTCCCAGGCCTTGATATGCATTTTAGCGCACCTAATGCACCCTTACATGTGTGCTAGTGCACTAAATTAGCCCAAGAATAGGCTAATTGCACAATTGCACACTTGTACACCTATGTAAGGTGCACACATGCACAATGCATAGTGAAAAAGGGGGGTCTATTTTTACTTAGTCTTTCCTTTTTATGGGGACGAAGGTGTGCACATGCGCATCTCATGGAGGTGCACATGTGCGTACCTCATGGGAGCCTTTGAAGTTCTTTAGGTTTATTTCTTATAATTTATTTATTTTTATTTTTTGTATTTTATTATAATAAAAAATTTGAAAGTGTGTGGAGGTGTGCATGTGTGCACCTTAACATGTTCCAACCTTTGTTTTTTAATGTTGCAGAGGAACCAAAGGTAGAGTTACATAGGGCCATGAAGTTTGGAGGTGTGGGCTTTGGGGGAGGCAAAGAGCAGAGTGAGGTAGGCGGAGGGGTCAGGTCCATGTATAGGCCTCGAGTGCCCAATGCACACCACGATAGATACACACCTATGAATATGCACACCTTTTGAAGGTGTGCATATGTGTAGGTGCACTAGTGCACATCCTCAAAGTGGGGTGCAGTGTGCACATGCACATGTGTGTAAGTGCGCACTTAAGGCATAATAGGGCCCCTAAACATGATTTGTCTCCTCTCTAGTTCCATGAATCTTCTTGGTCAGAGATTGGGATTTGACCTAGACTTGGGGTAGAGTCCTAAATGATGAATACTTTGAAATAGGAGCCTGGTAGAGAAATTTCAACTAGGGGGTCCTTGTTTCTATGAGAATTGGGGTGTGCGTTGTGAAACTACAACACTATTTGTCGTCAAATGGTACAAACTATGATCGAATGAAAATGATCTTGATAGGACTATTATTGAACATGATAGTGGATTTATAATGAATAATACAAGGTCATTTGAGCCAGTTGGAGATGAGCCCTATGTTCTTCCAAGCCAATGTGAGCAAATGTTTTACTATGTCATTCCACATTAACCAAGTTGGTAATTTTTTATTAGACACGATCCGAGAGGAAGGTCGGTAAAGTATAATGTGATGAAAGAAGAAGATACTAAAGAATTAGAAGATGAAGTAAATGATGATCATGAACAACTATCACACAATGATGAAGAAGAAGATGATGATGATGATTCTAGTGATGCTAATGATGATGGTGATGATGATGATGGTCATGATCATGATGATGAAGATGGTGATGATCAAGGTGATTATGGTCACGATGATGATGGTCTTGATAATGGTGATGAAGATGGTGGTGGTGTTGGTCATGATGATGATGACGATAATGAAGATGATTAAGGGGAAAAGTATGATCATGGTAATGATGATGATGGTGATACTCACAATGATGACATGGATGAAGAGGATGATCAATGACATAATCAATTAAATATATGTCAAGATATTATCAATGTCACATATGAGGTATTGATTTATTCATATAAATTTGTATGACTTGTATATTTTTATAATTAAGTTATTATGTGTTGAAGTCTAATGTCATGGAGTACATACAATGATTTTGCATAGGTACCACATTTAAAGTAGAGGTAAGGAATTAAAAAATATACAATGATTTTGATGAATGTATCATGTAATTTTTGTCTTTTGTGTAATTTGTAACATACATATCATGTAATGTTTAGTTAACTTAAGATAGATGATTTATATATGAAGGAAATTTAACACCTTTTACTAGAATCATACATAGTGACATGGATTGATAGGTATAAGTCAATAGACCTTATAGATACAATTTATTATTTGTGTGTCAACACTTTACCATCCACATCAACTTTAGTCCTACTATTTCTCTCATTTGATGGATTGTAGGTATCACTAAATAGGTATTTTTCTGATCTATCTTCCTTGAGTGAGGAAAATGTGGGAATAGAAGACAAAAGTGAGACATCTAGTAGGTCTAAAATAGGGAGATCAACTAGAGGTAAAAAGATTAGAAGAAAATTCAATAAATGAATGCAATTTTTTCTTGTTAAGGGGGGTTCATGTTCTTATGATAATGATGCCAAAGGTGAAAGGAAGGTTCCCTTAAGGTAAATACATCTTCAGAAAGAATGGGTTTCCAAGGAACTACCTCTAGTTAACACTGATTTTTTTGTTAACAAAAGGATATATCACAGAGCTCCATCTTCATTACATGGTTTGGAATTATTTTCATAGATGGCTCAAAGGTTAATTATAATAAAGTTTTTTAATTGATGGATTATGTAGGACCTTGTTACAATTACAATAATTGGATGTTGATTGTGCAATATTGAAAAAGTGTGTATAGGTATGCATTGTCGATAAATTATATACAATGCAAAGTAAAAGGCTCACTATGTATATTCATGGAAGGTTAAAAGCAACATAGGAATATTTCAAGTTTTATAAATAGTTCTCGACCTATGTCAACTAATAAGTAGTTGAATTGTATATTTGAGGCACGCGTTGGAAATCATGTTTTTGTATGTGTGATAAAATCAATAAGTGCAAGGGAAGAGCTTCTGATAGATTACAATTTGAATTGTGTAAAAACAAAAAAATTCACTATCATGGGACTAGTAAGTATAAAATATTTTAAACCAATTACCTCCAATTAATATTAACTTCAATATACAATCTACTATTTTATTAAAAAAAAATTGGTAAGTCTATTACTTTCATTTTTTTGTTGATTGCTAAAAATTACTAATCTTTGTCACAAGGTGACATGGATCCACCACAAGGCATAGGTGGGGATGTTCCTCACACACCTTCTTCAGCAAAGGTAAACCTTAATTAGTGTAATTGTACAAATTATATAGAAAAAAATGTCATATTAGTATGTTCTTTTCTTTATGGTGTATATGAGCAATGTTAGTATGCTAATAGAAACCAAATTTAAATAAAGCTTCTACAAACTAAACAAAATTCATAAACTTCAAGATAGACTAAGATGAACTCTCAATTGAGAATATGATCCATTAATGGACTCTCTCAATTAGAAGCTCTCTTGTTGAGTGGCTTTGTCTAAATAGATAGGATGTATGCTCAAGCTTATGCTTCAAAAAGGGCTTCAAATGGAGTTGGAATTTGGGTTTGAGTGTATGGTTTTGATGTAAAATGGCTTCTTAAAATGACATTATGACTTTACTTCATGGATTGTGTTGTTTTGCAAAGGGGAAGAATCCAATTTATAGGCAAGAGGCTTGAGGGATTGAGGGCTAAGATGCAAGGATGGGAAAAAGCTCATGGAGGGCTCAGATTGCATGAGAGGAGAGCACATGGATTGTGCTTCCTTACAACCAATTAGGGAGTGACACATGTCACAGGGTGAAAGGATGGAGGAAAGAGGAAGGATGAGTCAACAAAGGAAGCTCAAGGGATAAAATCTTCATCAAGACCCTCATAATGGCTTGTAAGAGCAATAAAAGGGCTTGGAAGAGTCATTTATGGCCTAGTGGGCTTCATAAAGTTTTATGGTTGAGATATTTTGAGGGAGATGAGAGCAATTTTGACTTGGGCTTGATTAGGAGGGTTTTAAGCTTGCTTAGGATTGTGCAAATGATTAGAGGATGGATTAGGATGGTTTAGGATTAGCTTAGGGATAGGCAAGTGGATGGCATTTAATGAGGGTGGGTTAAGGAGGAGATATTTGTTAACTTTGGCTTGGGTTAGTAAGTATTAACCCATGTTTAGAGAATGTGACAAGGTTAGGAGGGGATTAGGATTAGGTTTAAAGACATCTTCTAGAAGAGTCTAGACTTTGGATGAGGATAAAGACTTTCTAGAATAGTCTAGAATTTCCTAGGATGAGGATGAAGACTTTCTAGAAGAATCTAGAACTTCTTAGGATGAGGATAAATTAGATTTTTAGGAAATAAATAAAGTTTTATTTATTTCAAGGGTTTGGGTTGAGGAGATATTTATTAAAACTTTTTTAATAAACATGAGGATTAATATTTAATCTTAATTAAATATTTTGAGTTGGGATTAGGGGTAGGAAATGATGGGATTGGCCTTTAATCAAAATTAAAGAAGGATTAGAAG
Source organism: Cupressus sempervirens (assembly GCA_028749045.1). Taxonomy (NCBI): domain Eukaryota; kingdom Viridiplantae; phylum Streptophyta; class Pinopsida; order Cupressales; family Cupressaceae; genus Cupressus; species Cupressus sempervirens. The sequence goes on along the minus strand of CM053784.1, from coordinate 146,310,557 downwards.
ATTTTGGAAGAGGTTAGTGGTCTTAAGGAAATTGGTCAAGTTTTGGGCAAAAAATAAATTTTTTATTTATTTTAGATTTTTTGGTCAATTTATTAATTAAATAATTAATAAATAAAAAAATAATGTTTAAATAAGATTTAAACATTTTTGGGAGGGATTCTTTAATTAAATATTTTTAATTAAGATAAAGGGATTTAATGGCATAAAAATAAATTAATTAATTAAATAATTAATTAATTAATAAATGATGATGTCATCAGGAATTTTTCAGAAAATAAAAATACTTTATTTTCTAAAGGTTTTTAGGTGTCTACATTTTGCCCCTCTTTGATGTGATGCCGCAAGTGGCATGGCATCAAAGATAAGAAAATAAGATGCCCAAGGCTAGAGCAGAAGAGGAGAGAATGGACTGTGAGATGCCCCCTCAAGAAGGCGGCGGGGAGAGAAAGCGAGGCTCGACGACTTCTTGAAAAGTACAAGAATCCGAGATGAGCAAGAAGACTTAGATTGGCAAAGAGAAGGGGCTGAATTAGCTCAAACTCTCACTATGGGAGAATGATAAAGGAGAATCAGATGCACAAGAGGAAGCAAGCTTAAGACTTTAGGGAAGGTGGAGGATGAAGGAGTGGAGCACTATAAAAAGGAATCCAAGATAGGGAGATGAATGAGGGGATTATAAATTTGATGCAATAGGATTTCAAAGAGTCAGATTGGCGAAAGATGGGTTTCGAAGATCCCTAGGACTAGGATTGTGGATCTCAAAAGATAAGGCTTGGTGGATTGATTTGGATTGGTGGATCCCTAAGACTACGATTGTGGATCCCTAAAGCTAAAGGTGAGGAGTGATTCAAAGAGATACTGATGCATAAGCTGGGGTAGGAGAGACAGATGTTGGATATGGATGGGGGATAATGGAGATGAAGGAAAACCATTGAAGCTTTTTGAGTGAGCAGATACTTCAAAGAGAAGTACCACCATGTAGTTGAGCACTAGATTTGCTATAGGACTGTTGGTTAATTGCCAAGGTTACCAAGAACATCAAGGCCTTTTCACCAACTGTCTAGAGGACTGACTGACTAACTCAAAACAAACACGCAAGGATTGCCCCAACATCACACATGAATCTTGAAAGAATTAGAGTGGAATCAACACTGGGTAACCCACAAGCAGAAAAGAAAAACAAAAAAATGGCTTGATCAAGACCTTATGCCCAGATTGCCCCATTTGCAGTATACCATGATATGGAAGATTGTGGCAACTTTGAGGAGGGAACAAAAAGATTGTTTGGAAAAGATACTTCAAGACCCAAAAGGGAAGATTCTAAATTAAAAGAAAGTGAAAATCCAAAAGAGAATTGTTTGCCAACGAGATGGGTAGGATGAGGTACTAACGGACCAAGATCAGACATGAGGAAAGCTATATCCTGCAAGGACCTATCGGAGAGCACCTAAGCTGGTGGATTTGGATGAGTGATGCGTCTGGCAAGTTGAACTAAGAAAGATAACACTTTGGTGATAGGAAATCTAGCTAAAGGATGCATTGGAATAGCTAACCAAGATGTGCGATGGGTGCAAGATACTGATCAAGGATGAACTGACATGAATGCTGGATAGATACAATGGTACTAAGCTAAAGAGGATGTACAAGCTGATGGACCAAGATATGTTACAAATGTACAAGTTTGTTCATGTTTTGGTTTTTGTGAGATGGAAATGTTTATGAAGGATGGGATGTCTATAATAGGTGATAGGTGGATAGGTAGATGGTTTGTGAAAAGCTTAAGTGAAAATGGGGTTTTGTGTGTGCACGTGATAGTATACAAGCTAGGATACAAGATTATTTACAGGCTGGAATATGATACAAACTTTGGACAAGATTCAGATATACAAGGTATGGTACAAGATTTACAAGGTATAATACAAGCTTTGGTACAAGATTTTACAAGCTGTACAGGAGGTATTTACAAGCTCCATTAGATTTTGAATATTTGGTTGGAACACCAAGGGAACAAGCAGGTGTTTTATGGGATGGTGGATGAATGGATGAGGGATAAGATAGTGATAGATAATGGATAAGTCTTAATACACAAGGTGCCTGAATTACCAGGTTTTCACCAAGGTACCTATCCAAGGCGCTTGAATTGCCAAGTTTTCACCATTGGATGCCTATTTCTCTATACTATTTTTTTTTTTGTATTTTTCAAAAGCTGGGTATACCAAGGATCTTCAAGCATAGAACTTCTTGAGATGAATGATGTTAGTAGGATCATTCAAGAGTTCTCATTCCAGTGTAGATAGTTGATACGCTCCGAAGCCAAAGGAAGCAGTGACAACATAAGGACCAAGCCATGTAGGTTCAAACTTACCTTTCTTTTCTCGATCTGCTTGGACTTTCATGTTTTTTTTTAGGACCATGTCACCTGGTTGAAAGTGTCGTGGAAGCACCTTCTTGTTAAAATTTCTTTTGAGATGAGTTTGATAGACTATGAGATGATCATAGGCTTGTTGTCACTTCTCATCTAATAGATCTAGCTGGGTGAGTCGAGCTACTCTGTATTCTTCATCTGATATTTGCCCTTGCAAAGATATGCGCAAGGAGGGAAGTTCAACCTCTATAGGTAGTACCACTTCGGCACCATAGACTAGGAAGTATGGATTTGTGCTTGTGGATGTATGGAAGGAAGTTCGATAGGCCCATAGGGTTGGATTTATTTGTAGGTGCCAATCACGGCTGGAATCATTGACAACTTTCTTTAGGATTTTGAGGAGGGTTTTGTTAGTTGCCTCTGCCTGACCATTACCTTGTGGGAAATATGGGCTAGAAAAGTGGTGATGGATGTGGAGCGAAGTGCATAATTCTTCCATGTTGAGATTTTGAAAGTTACCTCCGTGGTCAGTGAAGATGGTGGATGGGATGCCGAAGTGGCAAACAATGTGGTACAAGATGAACTTGGAGACCTGAACTCATGTAGCTGAGACTAGGGGGACTGCTTCCACCCATTTAGTGAAATAGTCTGTAGCTGTTATTATCCATTTATGTCCATCAGATGAGAGGGGTGTGACAGTTCCAACTAGATCAAGGCCCCAACAAGCGAAAGGCCAAGGTGGTGCAATAGGCTGTAGATCCTGTGCTAGAGCGTGCACAATATTTGCATGCTGCTGACATGGGAGACACTTTCTAACAAATTCACAGGAGTCTTCTTCAATGGTAGGCCAATAGTAGTCTTCTCTAAGGATTTTTCGCGCTAGGACAATACCACTCGTGTGGGCAACGCAAAGTCCAGAGTGTACTTCCTTTAAAACCATCGCGGCCTCGTTTTGGTCTAAACATCGAGAGAGAGTATCGTGATAACCCCGATGATATAGGGTATTGGCTATGATAACATAACGGGATGATTTTTGGATGAGGCTCTGGCGTTGGGTACGTGTGAGGTGAGGGGATATGATACCATCGTTAAGGTAAGTGTGATTCTCATGGTACCAAGGGGATTGGGGACCAACCAAGATACAAACACGATTTGAATCCTCATTCGCATAGGCAGGTGTGAGGAGCTGCTCCACTAAAAACTCATACTGTGTAGCTACTTGGGGAATTTCCAAGAGTGAGCCTATAGTAGCCATAGCATCTGCTGCTTTGTTCTATATTCGAGGCACTTGTGTAAACTGAAGCCTTGTAAAATGTTGGGTTAGTTGATCAACTAGCTCTTTGTAGGGTAATAGCTTTTCATCTTTGGTTTGATATTCATTTAGGGCTTACTTGATGATGAGCTGAGAATTGCCAAATATTTGTAGCTCAGCAATGTTCCATTCTGCAGCTATCTTTAATCCTACTATGAGGGCCTCATATTCAGCTATATTGTTGGTGCTAGGAAATTGTAGCTTGAAGGCTTTTGGAATGTAATCTCCTTGAGGTGTGATCAACAATATTCCTGCCCTTGATCCATGAGATGTGTATGAGCCATCAAAATAAAGTTTCCATGGGGGTTGTTCTTCAATTAGACAGATATGCTCATCTGGAAATTCTGTGATCAACAGATAAGCATCTATTAGAGGTGCATCAGCTAGGTGATCTACTATAGCTTGCCCTTTGATTGGCTTTCTGTCCACATACTGGATGTGAAATTCGCTAAGGAGCATAACCCATTTGGCCAAACGGCCTGTAAGTGTTGTTTTGGAGAGCATATACTTGAGAGGGTCAATCTTGGAGACTAGTTGGATGGTATGACTTAGCATGTAATGGCGAAGCTTTTGAGTTGAGAAAACAACTACCAAACAAGCTTTTTCCATAGGAGTATAATTGAGTTCATAACCAACTAGGGTTCTACTGATGTAGTAGATGGCTCTTTCTCTGCCGTAGTCATCAAGCTATGCTAGAAGTGCCCCTAGAGTAGTAGGCATTGCTGATATGTACAAAATTAGGGGACAACCAGGAACTGGTGGAACCAAGATAGGGGGATTGGTGAGATACTGCTTGAGCTAATCGAAGCTGAGCTAACATAAAGGATCCCACTTGAAGTTCTCATCCTTCTTTAGTAAATGTGAAAATGGTGTACACTTATCTGCAAGATGGGAGATGAAGTGCCAGACAGATTGAAGCTTTCCCCGAAGAGAGCGAAGCTATCGTAGTATCTGGGGAGGAGGCATGTCTAAGATAGCCTTGACCTTCTTGGGTTCGATCTCTATACCTCGTTTAAACACTATAAAGCCTAGAAGCTTGCCAAATGTGACCCCAAAGACACACTTCTTGGGATTTAGCATGAGATGATATTTGGCTAACCTATCAAAGACTTTCTCCAGGTCAGCAAGATGATCCATGAAGGTATGAGATTTGACCAAGATATCATCCACATAATCCTCCAAAATGTTATGGATGAGACCATGAAAGATGGCTATCATAGCTCTTTGATAGGTAGCCCTAGCATTCTTTAGGCCAAAAGGCATCATGTTGTAGCTAAAGTTTCCCCATGGGGTAGTGAATGTTGTCTTATGCTGATCCTCTTCTGCAATCTTGATTTGATTATACCCAGAAAATGCATCCATGAGGGACAAAATTTCATGTCCAACTATAAGATCTACAATCATATCTATGTTGGGCAAGGGAAAATCATCTTTTGGACAAGCTTTGTTAAGATCTCTGAAATCAGTGCAAATTCTGATGTCACCAGAAGGCTTAGTGATGGGGACCATGTTGAAGATCCACTCTGAATAGTCGATAGGTCGGATAACCTTAGCAGCTAACATTCTTTCTAACTTAGCTTTGACTAGTAATGCCACCTTGGGGTGCATTTTTCTAAGCTTTTGTCTAACGGACTTGATCTGTGGATTGACTACAAGATGATGAACTACAAGCTTTGGATCAAGCCCTGGTATGTCCTGATATGACCATGCAAATCGGCCAATGTTCTCTCTTAAGACCTCAAAGAGGAGATTAGCTTGGTCTTGTGATAGGAATGCAGCAATGTGAATAAGCCTAGGGATCTCTGAAGAACTGATGTTGAATTCCCTAGTATCCTCAATTAGAATAGAAGATATCTCTGGTTGATTATCTTAAGGAGGTAATGCTAAATCCTCATGTTCTTCTTGTGGCTCTAGATGTTCTTGCTGAGGGGTTCTCTTTGTTGCCTTAGCTAGTCTCAGATTCACCTTAGTTCCAATTTTGGGTGTATCAGAACTAGGTTGGGGATTTTCTCCAAAATACCCCTTGGGATCTAGCTTGTAGATATAAGCAGAATTTGGCTTTGTTTTCTTGTGAGGTGTTTCAGCTCCCATGAATCTCAGAAGTGCTTCCTCTGATGTGAACTCATCAATGTGTATGACGCTTGGTTGGTCCCAATCTATGAGTTGTGGATGGGCGAGTGGTAGGTCAATGAGGTGGATGGATAGTTCTTGGAGAACAGAGTCTCCGAGGGAGATTTGGTCTAGGATATCATCATAGGCTCTCTTTTCAACTTCCTCAAAAATGTCTTTGATTTTGACAAGGTTGCGGTAAATGTTCAAAAAAGCGTGACCATCTGTATTGGTGCCCTCAATTGTGGGTATGCCAAAGCCAAGACCTGACTTCGATTACCACTTGTGTGCGTCGATGGGGCACTGCATGCCTCTTTCTTCTGGTCCTAGACCACCACCTTGATAGTTCCATTTGTCAGTGATGAGCTTATGTTCTTGGGGATACTTCTGGCTGAAGTGATCAAGGCGTGCCTAATTCCTTTGAGGTGCATCCTTATGTAACCAATTGTTGATATCTGGAGTGAGCTCCTTATGAAGAGGGATTTTTGAGGATACAAAGGTTATTGGGCCAAACTGTTTGTATCGAGGAGGTGGAATCTCCTTAGCTTTGTGATATGTCAGTCGTCCATGGGCATGTGGATCAAGTGGGAGTGCCCTGACAGCAAATGCATCCGACAGACTATACTCTCCACAGCCCTTGTTATTGATCTTCATGGTAGACAAGGTAGAGGCGAGGATGGTTTCTGGGTCATTACAAGTGTGGGATAAGCTGGCGATGGATGTGCCGATATCAATTCCAGGGCAATGGTTTGTATATGAAGCTTCAACCGCATTGCAGTAAGCAAAGGGTTTTGGATCGGCATGGATGGTTACCTCAGTGCCTTGATGCGAAAATTTGACGCACTGATGGTAAGTAGATGGAATGGATTTCATGGCATGAATCCATGGGCGACCGAGGAGGATGTTGAATTGTAGGTTTAGATCAATAACATGGAAGAGTGTTTCTTGGATGGCTGGCCCAACCTTGATTGGCAGCAAAATAGTTCATTTTGTGGTTCTTTCCAAGTTGTCATAAGCTTTGATGGTGATAACCTCACTGATGATATCTGCCTCAGTATACCCAGCTTGTTTTATGAATTTTAGGGTGCAAATATTCAAGGCTGATCCATTATCTATCATTACTCTTTTCACGGAAAAATTGGATACCATGATGGCTATGCGAAGCAGAAGGGTGTGATCTAGCTCGACCACGGGTATGTCGGTGGGTTTGAACAATAGGGTACATGAGGATGAAAGGTGTCCAACAAGATTATGAAAATCAATAGCATTGATATTAGAAGGGACACTGGATTCTATGAGAGCACTATCAAGGATGTTCTTGTACATAGGACTAGTGCGAAGAAGGTCTAAAATGGAGATTTGGGCTGGCATGTTCCCAAGGTGTTCCAAGATATTGTACTGGCTTTTTGATGGAGCTGATGGTGTTGGTGAAACGGGTGGGCCTACGATGTTAAATTGGGCTCTTCGAGTGGTGACTGCACACTCATTGTTTGGTCCTTGGATATTGATAACATTGACAGAAGGCTCTTTCTCAGATATACAACCTATAAGGCTACCATAGTCTATATAGGATGAAGTGTGGTCATTGTTCTTCCCATGCTGTTGGTTTGGCTGACGGTTGTTGGTGTTGTTGTTGTTGGTTTGGATAGGTGCTTTTCCAGGATTTTGATTGTTGTGAGGAGGAGAAGCATTTTGATAGATCTATAAGCCTGCATTGGAAGAGGTTTGGGCACCAACAGTGATTTCCTTCTGATCAATGAGGTCCTGCACATAGTCTTTCAGTTTCATGCATCTGAGGGTAGTGTGACCTTTTACCCTATGAAATTTGCAGTACTCATTGTCTTTGTACCATGCAGCTTTGGATTGGCTTGGGTCAATTTGCTGGGTAGGAGGAAATTTGATGAGGTTTTCCTTGCCTAATTTCTCAAAAATGACATCCAATGGCTCACCAAGGGGTGTATAGTTTCTAGGTGTAGGTTGGAATCTGGGCTTTTGTCTTGCAGCTATATTGATGGCATTAGCTTGATTGCTAGACCCTTGAAAGTTTGGTCTTGGATTGTGGTTTTGATAGGTATGGTTATTTTGTTGTCGGTAGTTGATAGCTTGCTGATTGTTTGGTTGATAGGGTGGGTTGGACTGGTTGTAAGAAGGACCAACAATATTCACATGTTTGGTGTCAGTGATGCCATATGTTGCAACATGCTTGTTTTTGTTCCAATACCTAGACTTGTCATTGGAATGTGATTGATTTTGGTTGGCTTCCTTATAAATCTTGACCACACCATCTTTAATGAGTCCTTGCTCAAGGATCATTCCTTTCTCTTTGATATCTTTGTAGGTCTGCAAACAGTTCATGGTTATGTGGTGAGCCAAGCTAGGATTGGCATTATCAATAAACATTTTCACCAAATGGCGCTCTAGCAAGGTGCAAGATATGCGGGTGGTAAGGGTTTGCCATCTTTGCAGATATTCGGGAAGGCTTTCTCCACCTTTTTGCTTGGTGTGGACAAGATCAACTACTGATAGCTCTATTTCAACAAGATGGGCATATTGGGCTACAAATGCCTTAGATAATTCAGAAAAAAATTTAATTGTGCCATAGGGGATTCTATAAAACCATTCAAGAGCTGGTCCGGCCAAGCTTTTGGGAAAGAGATGCAAGAGGAAGATGTCATCGTATGCCACTTCTTGGCAGTGCATGTAAAATTCTTTGATATGTTTTACAGGGTCTCCTTTTCCTCTAAATTTGTCAAATTTGGGTGTCTCAAAATGCTTGGGGAATGGTGTCATGGTAATGGCTTTGTCAAATGGGTAAGGGCACACATTCTCAAACTTGAAAGTTTTTGGATCATTTCCCTCTTGGATGTTCTTCAAAGCTATTTTCATGGCTTCCCATTCTGAATTAATGGGTGATGGCTGGGGTGCCCCCAATGTAGGAGTGCCTTGAGGTAGGTATGCACTAGATGGGGCCACTGAATATGGATGGATGTAAGGGATTTTCTAATAGGGATTGTACATTGTTTGGGCAGCTGCATGGTGGATGATAGTTTGCTGAGGGGGAGGTGGCGCATAGTGCTGCATGTGCTGCGAGGCTTGCTGTTGATATGAGATTTGAGGTTGGGATTGAGGAACATAAGCTGGCTATGGGATAAATGAATTGCTTTGTGGAGGTAAGGTATAAGATGGTTGTGAAGCTTGGGGAAAGGATTGGGGGGCTTGTGGGGTTTGACCAAGGTATGTGGGTTGTGCCCTCATTTGGGATGGTACCTGCAAATAATTGGTGGTTGGCTAGATTGGTGGGTTATCTCCTAGAAGTGGCATTGAAAAGTAGTTGGTAATAGGAGGTAATGGATTAGTTGGTGGTGGAGGTGGTGGGAATTGAAAGCTAGGAAATGGAATTGATGGGGTTTGATAGCTTGGTGGCTAGATTTGGAAGCTTGGTAGAGTGGTGGTGGGAGCTTGGGTCACTTGAGAGCTGGGCAGAACATTGGTAGTAGCTTGTGGGGCTTGATAGCTTTGTGGAGTGAGGGTAGTAGCTTGTGGATTTGTGGCTGATGGCACTGAGCTCCCAAGACCTAATGGAAATGATGGGATTGTGCTTTGAGCTGTGGTGAAAAAGCTGGGGGTGATGAAAGGTTGATTACTTGGCCCCATGGGCAGCATCCCTATTGTATATTGCTGAGGTTGGCCAAAGATGCTAACACTGATTTGGGAGATGGGTGGATTTGGAAGGCTGGGTTGGGGAGCAGCAGCAACAATAGTGAAGGGCATGAATGGTGAGGTTTTTTGGGTAAAGGGGGTTTGGAGCAGAGAGGTATGAACCAAGGATGGAGTGGTGGTGGCTGGGTTGGCTTGCGGCATGGAGATTTCAACTTGGGTGGATGATGGTATGTTTGGGTCTGTTGGATCATATGGATTGGCTGGAGGCTCTTCTTTTGGCATATATTGATGATAATTTGGATCATAAGAGCCTATGGGTGGTGGCAGCTGCCTAAACAATGGATGAGATGGATCTGATAATGGAGGGGGTCTTCCAAAGTCAAAGGTTCCTACATTGTCCCTTCAAAAATTAGCCATGATTGTCTTTTGTTCTTGTCTATAATGGCGTTTACCAATGCTGCATTTCCTAGTTGGTTCATGAAAGCTTCAATGTCAGTAGATGATGGCATAGCTTTCTCTAGGCTGAAGGATGGCTAAGTCCTCAAGGGGGGTGAGGTTGTTCGATCCAAATGATAGGGCTCCATTGTTTCTTTCTTCTTGGCTAAGCGAGTGACGGGTGGCATGAAAAATGCTCCTAGGGATGAGATGCAACAAATGTTGGTGGATGCAAAAGGGAGGAAGGCTTTTCTATGCAAATGATTTCCTAGGTTGAGGCAAAGCTATATGACAAAACCTAAGGAGGATTGGGTTGGGGATTCTAACTTCAAAGATATGTTGCCAAAGCACAAAAGGTCTGCTTTCCTATGTGCAAGCTTGGTGGTGATTGTGTCAACTTAAGGATAGACTGATGATCCTTTAGGAAGAACACGAGATTGACCACTTGTGGATCCCAAAATTTAGCAAAGCTAGATTACCCTAGACAAAGCTTTTTCAAAGGGATAACCTTGGTGAGATTGGTGGTTTTGAAAGATTTTAGGAATGGCAAACTTTTAGCAAGGTGACAACAATTTTTGAAGGCTTGGATGTGAAGATTTTGGATTGCTGGCTAGATGGTTTGGTCCTAAATGAGATGGATGAGCTAATAATGCTTAAGGGGATAATCTAAGATGACTGACTTTTCTACAAAGATGACTCTAAGGTGAAGCTTATCCAAGAAGGTGTGGAGAAACAAGGGTCTCTAATCATAGAAATCATGCCTAGTTGGTAAGGCATAAGCAGGATTAACTCCTGGATGTTGGCTAAATTTGATGGTGCGCTCTAACCAGGCCTCTTGAAGTGCTTTGTTGGCAGCTTTATCCTCTGCTTTGTGGAGTTTGGCAATTCAAGGACTTGGTGTTAGTTCCATTCTCTTGGCTAAAAGTTCTTGGTATGCCTGAGATGGTTTGAGTTTAACTTTGTGGAACTTCTGTTTGGGTTTGGGTTGCTCTGACATCAATTCTTAAATCTGCTTGGCTTTGAGAGACCTCGGTTATTTTTCTTCAACTTGTTCAACTTCTGGAATAGGCAGTGACTACGCTAAGTGTACCCTAAGCTAGGATTGACCAAATTTGGCAAACATTCATTCAACAAATAAAAAAGCAAGCAATAGATAGGAACAACCAGATAGAAGTTTTTGATTCTCAGAATGTGATACTTGCGCTGAGAAGTGTGTATCTTTTACAAATGTTTCAATCAGTCACTTCAAACACATTAACACTCTAGATGGTTTTCTACAAGGCTGATAGTTGGTTTAGCTAGGGAGTCCTCGATATACCCAAAGGTACGTGAGGCCCAAATCCGTAGATGAAACCAACAAGATATCACATAGCCGAGAGGAGCGATAACCCACTTTTCATCTTTCACTTCTCAAGGGTATAAAGTTCCTTGAGGCTTAGCCCGAGTGACAAAAATCTTGATTCCAAGAGAGGTGTCTTTCGATTCACCTCCCGATTCTTATACTCTGCCAGAACGCTAGAGTTGAGGTCGTCCAAGGGGTGATGAAATCCCCAAGTAGGCCTCCTAAAAAGAAACAAGGTTTTGGATCCTAATCTTATGCACCCAAGATAGCCTCAAAAGACGACAAGGGGAGAGAAGACTTGGATGACCTTGGGCTAAAAAAAAAACACGCTTGTTCTTTTACCAACTAAATCTTATGTGTGCTAATCTAGACTTTGCAAGCACTCATGTTTAAGAGACAATGTTCAATTCCAATTTGAAGTGCCAACAAAAATAAATCGATCAAAGAATGCAAACAAGAAGAAAAGTTAGGGTCAACAAAAGCAAACTAGCGTGCCTGAAGGCCCTCCATGTCAAGTATCGATTAATTTCCTTTAAAACATTCAAGAGTTGGTGTGATTTTGTTTTAAGCCCAAAGCAAAGATGTGTGAGACTCGATTTGTCAAGCACGCACCCAGAGGCCCTCCACGTTAATAGGTGTTCAATTTTAGTGCCCAAACTTGAAGTGTGATCGATTTAATCTAGAGTTTTGGTCATTTAAAAATTTTGATAAAGTTAAAGCAAACATTCAAAGACCAAGTGAGTGAGTTAGATTGTGGAACATTTAACACCTTTTTCAAGTAGACCCATCCTCATAAATGGCGCTGAGATTGCAACCAATGGTTGAATTGATGGGTGATTAGAAAAGAGGTGAGTCCAAGGAACTACTCAAATTGATTTTTGCAAATTTGTATTTAACTTAACAAAGTTTCTTAAATGTCCAAAAATCAAGCTTTACCTAAATTGCATGTGGAAAAGAGATTTGTTTTGTTCAATTTTAGAAGCTCCAAATGAAGTGTTTGATATTGCAATGGTTAATTGATCCTTGGCATTCAAGATTGGATTTGTTGTTTTAATCATGCATTCAAGGAAAATTTGATTTTAATCCATGGCATTCAAGAGTGTGTTTAGTAACATGCATTCAAAGACAAGTGATTAAACATTCAAGTTTTTTCCTTTGAGCATTCAAGATTGAGATTTTGTGTGTTGTTTTAAGAACTTTGAAGTGCTTTGTTTTAACCTTAGATCATTAAAGATTGTTTTGGACTCAAAAGTGAAAATGACTCTTTGGACTTTGGTTTTCATTCAAGATTTTGTGTTCTAGTTTGCATATTTTAAGCCCAAAAATGATATTCCTAGATTATTTTGATGCATGAAAAACCTAAGAAACATTCAAGATTTTGCAACAAGACATTTGTTTGGAACAAATAACAAAGCTTTTAGGACAATTTTTGGAAACCATTTAGGACTCTTAGTTTTCATGAGATTTTTAAAAGAACTTTAAAATATTTGCAAATGAGGTTCATTTTATCCTTGATTGATGCTTTGAGTTTGATTTAGATTTTAGTGTGCACTTAGTGTTAATTTTGAACCTTTTGAAATGGAAACTTGAAGTTCTTTTTAAATTTCCAAAAATAAAGTGTTCCTAACATTGCATGAATGCATCTAAAATCTTGATGTTGCAAGGATGCAAATGATTGAATTGGTTTAGTTTCACTTGTTAAAAGGCTTTTTTTTTTTTTGCAAATTTTTAGTTTTTAATGGATTTAAGTATGATTTAGGGGTTCATTTTAAGCACTAAAAAGAAGTGTGTATGATTTTGCTTCCTTCAAAAAAAATGGCCAAGATCTCCCACAAGAAGAAGAAGAAGAAGTAGATGGAATAAGAAGAATATAGACAAGAAGAGGAAGAAGAATTCCAAGTGCTTTGTCCACCTATAAGCTTGAAAAATCTACAAACACTATGAGATATATTATGAGTTCCTTTGTCTTTTTCATGCTCATGTGGACCTACAAAACCAATTTATACAATCCTACCAATCACAAAAACAAATAAAATTAGCCAAAATTAGCAAATGACATACAAAACTTGACTAAAAAAGCTAATGAAAATGACCCATGCGGGGTCCCACCGGGCGTGCCAAAATGTATATGAGCAATGTTAGTATGCTAATAGAAACCAAATTTAAATAAAGCTTCTACAAACTAAACAAAATTCATAAACTTCAAGATAGACTAAGATGAACTCTCAATTGAGAATATGAGCCATTAATGGACTCTCTCAATGAGAAGCTCTCTTGTTGAGTGGCTTTGTCTAAATAGATAGGATGTATCCTCAAGCTTATGCTTCAAAAAGGGCTTCAAATGGAGTTGGAATTTGGGTCTGAGTGTATGGTTTTGATGTAAAATGGCTTCTTAAAATGGCATTATGACTTTACTTCATGGATTGTGTTGTTTTGCAAAGGGGAAGGATCCAATTTATAGGCAAGATGCTTGAGGGATTGAGGGCTAAGATGCAAAGATGGGAAAAAGCTCATGGAGGGCTCAAATTGCATGAGAGGAGAGCACATGGATTGTGCTTCCTTACAACCAATTAGGGAGTGACACATGTCATAGGGTGAGAGGATGAAGGAAAGGGGAAGGATGAGTCAACAAAGGAGGCTCAAGGGATAAAATCTTCATCAAGACCCTCATAATGGCTTGTAAGAGCAATAAAAGGACTTGGAAGAGTCATTTATGGCCTAGTGGGCTTCATAAAGTTTTATGGTTGAGATATTTTGAGGGAGATGAGAGAAATTTTGACTTGGGCCTGATTAGGAGGGTTTTAAGCTTGCTTAGGATTGTGCAAATGATTAGAGGATGGATTAGGATGGTTTAGGATTAGCTTAGGGATAGGCAAGTGGATGGCATTTAATGAGGGTGGGTGAAGGAGGAGATATTTGTTAACTTTGGCTTGGGTTAGTAAGTCTTAACCCATGTTTAGAGAATGTGACAAGGTTAGGAGGCGATTAGGATTAGGTTTAAAAACATCTTCTAGAAGAGTCTAGACTTCGGATGAGGATAAAGACTTTCTAGAATAGTCTAGAATTTCCTAGGATGAGGATGAAGACTTTCTAGAAGAGTCTAGAACTTCTTAGGATGAGGATAAATTATATTTTTAGGAAATAAATAAAGTTTTATTTATTTCAAGGGTTTGGGTTGAGGAGATATTTATTAAAACTTTTTTAATAAACATGAGGATTAATATTTAATCTTAATTAAATATTTTAAGTTGGGATTAGGGGTAGGAAATGATGGGATTAGCCTTTAATCAAAATTAAAGAAGGATTAGGAGATTTTGGAAGAGGTTAGTGGTCTTAAAAAAATTGGCCAAGTTTTGGGCAAAAAATAAAATTTTTATTTATTTTAGGTTTTTTGGTCAATTTATTAATTAAATAATTAATAAATAAGGAAATAATGTTCAAATAAGATTTAAACATTTTTGGGAGGGATTCTTTAATTAAATATTTTTAATTAAGATAAAAGAATTTAATGGCATAAAAATAAATTAATTAAATAAATAATTAATTAATTAATAAATGATGATGTCATCAGGAATTTTTCAGAAAATAAAAATACTTTATTTTCTAAAGGTTTTTAGGTGTCTACATATGGATTTGGAGTTATTTTGATAGAATTTTACTAATAAGGAAAAGCAAAAATGATAGTAGATTAAATGTGATCTGAAATTGAGGTGGCATTTTTAGATGGCATCGCATGTAGCACTGACCCCAGCTTCATGGCTACTCAGATGATAAATAAATTTAGTAAAGAAATTCTTGCCCTTGTCCTGGAACAAAACAAAACTAAGGAGATAGAGGCACTCAAAGATGAATTGATATGTAGATTCAATTATATGAAGGTAAGTAGTAAATAATCTTAAGCAATAATTAAAGTTCAATAGACATTTATATTTTATACTATCTTATAGATCATGATCTAAAATATGATGTATTCTTCTTAAAGGAATTGTTGACACCTATGAAATGTGGTCAACATGGTGAGGTTTGTAGCACACAACCTTCATGTAGATAATCCTTTAACCATTCATTTAACCTTTCCATGCATTATTGACTCAACATATGTTTGTGATGTTTCTAGTACCCCATTTGATCTTTATCCATCGAAAATGTCTTTTCTAACAATGTATTCTTCAGCTCATGATGAAGTGTGGATGCCTCCTTCGATCACTATTCTAATATTGTTGACTGCATTGTCGGCAACAAGGAGCTTGTAGACATCTTCGCTTGTACCAACTTCAACTAGTAAAACCTTTTTTTCCTATATTTTGTTATGTGCTAATCATGTATTGATTATTTTTTCTTGGATGCATTCTATACTCATGGACCTATTTTGTGCACTAATATATACACACACGGCTGATACAAGAACAAAGACTAGTACTACTAAACTTGGACCATTTCCTGGATCAACCCATGTTACTAGTACTAGTTCTTTTGTGGGGTCATTGTTGTTGAACAAGAAAACTATCTGTTAAAAGTACCAAAGCTTCTAGGTGCTTTAAAATAGTTATTTTTTACATTGTAATTTTAGTTTACTTATACATAACTCATTTTGGAGTGATAATCCCATGATGTTTTTTTAGGAAATGATGTTTTTTTATGATACTCTTTTTGAAATGACATTGAAGCTATTTGCGCCCACCATACGTAAAAGGTATGTAGCTTCATATCATTGGTACAATATTTTTCTTTTCTTCCATTTATTATACTATTTTAAAGTTATGTATCTAACAATTTTTTTTTTTCAAAAAAGGTCGAATGAATAGGGCCACAAATTAAAAAATCAGCTCATTAAATCTTTAGAGGATCTCTTTTGAAAAAACATTTTTGACAGTGCCCTACTTTTTAAAAGAGCATCCAAATATATAAAGATTGTGAGGAACCAATATAGAAGGGCTCTAAAGGATAACCCAAAGTATGAGCATCCTCCTATGATTTCACTGATGGTGTGGAATGAAATAATAGAAGATGCAAAAGAGAAAAGGCTACAGGGTAAAGGTATTGAACCAGAAGAGGGAAAAAGAAGATATGTCATGATAGTATTAAGTAGAATGTAATCATGCACTAATTAGTGATCTTTGTAAATATATAATCTAGCATGTTTAAAACTTTTCATAGACTACAGGACACATCAAAAGCTACATAAGCGAGAGTCCAAAAGGTTAGCCAACACAAACTTGGCTCTGGTGGCTATATGAAACTTCACTCTCAACTTGTAAGTAGAAGCAATGGAATTTCATATTGAATTTTTTTATATAAGGTTGCAAAAAAATTTGTTTAATCAAATCATACATGCAAAATTGACAATATTAAGCAGAAAATGTAGGGCATGGAATTCAATGTAGAGCCCACAAATGAAGACAAAAAAATTGGCTTGAAGGAAGGCTATAAAGTTGTGGTTGCATGCCTATGCCAAGAATTCAAAAGACATGCCGAACAATCTAGTGCACTAGATGAGACATAGGTAAATTAGTCAAATGAAAAGCAAATCAAATTGAATAGTTGAGAAATTTCATGTTGGGTGTTAATTTCCAACATTAATTGACTATTTATGTTTTATATATCAAATAATGATAAAAATGTGCATGATATTTCACTACAGCCTTCAAATCCTATCACAGAACTTATGCATGATGAAGGGCATGATATGCATCACAGTGGTGGAGGTATTAATTTGCTATTGTAAATAAATTATGTAAATTAATAAAATTAAACATATTCAATTGCAATTGGTCATGTAACCTTTTTTTGAATATTTTAGAGCATGTTGAACATCATAGTGAACAAGTGGAGTATGTTTAAAGTGTTCAACTTGTTGAGGTAGTGGCTGGTCAAAATATTAGTGTACATGATGTGGTATTTTCAGGTAAAGAAAAATATATGTTATGTTATACTAGTTAATGAAATACTTATAACAATAAAAAGAAGTATTTGAATTTGACCCATTTACTTGTTATTGCAATAGACCCCACTTTGGTGCAGCAGCCTCGTGCTCCTCAAAGTAGGAGGAAGCATCATAATTTGACATTATAGCCACAAGAGGAGGAGAATGAGGAATATATTGATGCTCCTACCAGACTTTTCCTTAAGAAACCTAAGAAGAAGAAAAAAAACAAAAAATGTTTTTTCTTATATGCTCTTTGATAAACCTTGTTGGATAATGAAAGAACATTGTTTTAAGTAATCATCTATGATGTTACGTCTTAATATTGAATTTTATGTCATGTTAATGAATATTGTTATGTGTTATTGAATTCTTGATTAGAGTTTAGTATTAATGAGTTTTATATCATATTAATGAATGTTAAGTGATTGTATTGATTGAATGTTATAGTTAATAAATGGATGAATGAATGAATGAAGTGTGTAATTAGATATTGATGGGGAATTTAGATTGATGTTAGGGGGAGAAGGGTGAGGCAAGATGATATTCCACCTTCATGTGGTTGGCCTTGTTAAGTAGAGAATATTAAAGTATTCTTGAAACCAAGTGAAGCTCAAACTAACATACCTTCATTATTTAATAAATTTAATTCATTCTAGGTATTATCTCATAAGTGCATTTTGAATGTGTCATTGTCAAGAAACTATCAAATAAAAAATTGGAAGGGCCAATACTCAACTTGTCTGACATGATTTGACTTCATTTTGTGTAAGTATTCTCTTCTTGAATGCATCAAATTTGCACGGTTTATGAACTATTTGAGATCTTATTAGTCTATTTCATTTTCCAAAACTCCCTTTTCTTATAAAAAAAACTAACATTAAAATCTTATTTCATATACAAATAAATTAGTATATGGACACATTGACAAGGCTTGCATATAGGGATACTCTATTTTTAATCTTGAACAATTAATTTGTGCTTAGTGATGATGCTTGAGTTATTTTATCTGAATTTGACTATAAAAATATTTAAGTACAAATATAAAATTGTATTTGAACAGTCACTGAAATACTCTATTCACACTTATGCTATACTGAACTAATTTTATTGACAAATCATATGCATGAGGCAAACACCAACATAATTTGATAGAGTGTTAGATTTGTGTAGACTAGTTCAGTAGCTATTTTGATGGTATGTTTAGAGAAAATGTGGATATCAAATATTCTTCTTTTAATTCATCTTGTACTCATTTTACATTCATATCATTCCTTGACAAGACATCTGATCGTGAAATTCTATCAAAAAATGAGGTTATTTTTCTACAATTCCACATTTTACATTATTTTCAACCACAAGATTCCCAACAATATTTTGTCACAAAAATATCCCTCCATTTTTCTTGGATGAATTTCCACACCCTATTCCAAAGCTCTCATTTTGACATGAGTAGGGAGGACATAGGTAGAATGTTTGGCTTTATAAATTTCAATTGCTTTTGTTTAAAATTTTCATTCTTTTACATGTATTTTGTACAAAGCTTATGGTCATTCAATTCCATGGGACAATATATCTTTGAGGCATTATACCAACACTATGCACCTTATTAGTGCTTCTACATTTTGGATACACATCTTTAAAAATATATGCAAAGGTGATACTTGACAAAAAGTTCCACCTTCATCATGCTCTATGGATGTCCATACCTCTTTCTAAAGTGTCCCATTTTATTACTTGTAGGGAGGGCATTGTCAAAGATCGATAAATCTAGCTTTATATATGTCACATAAATTTGATTGAGATTTTTCAAACATTTTTCAACAAATTCTTTTTTTATATTCAACAATCATTGCAATCATTAAAATTCATGAGATTACATTCCTCTTTAAAATTGTGACATGATCTTAATATGAAAACTCGTCAATTTTATTTCCCAAGTATAAAGTTTTCAAGTTTCCTCATAAATGATACCAAATATTAGTTAGAATTGTATTTTTAATAGATTAGTATACTAGTCATTTATATAAGTTAGTTGTGAAATATATGAATCAATGTTTTGATGTTTTGTAGAGCTTCTTTAAAAAACCATTCTCTGCACATTCTCTAAGAGCGTAGTGGGTTGCTAGAATTGAACAAGAATTGACATTTCTACCTTTGAAAAATTTGTAAATTGTAGTTTGAATGCACTAAATTGGAATTGAATTTACATTAATTTGAATTTCATATTTCCATTTACTCCAAATACTAGAATCCAATCTTTCATTTAAACATGTGGAATTGGAAATTTTCTCAGTCTAAATCCAATTCCACAAAAATGAACATTAGAAAATAAAATAAAATGTATAGTTTCTCAAGTCCACCTATCTCTTCTATCTATTTGGTTTTCATTTTTAGACAAAATCTAAGATTACCACCTTTACCTAGTTGCTCTACTTGCTACTTATAACCTTACCTAATTGAATGTTTGCTTTCCCTTGCCACATAGGTTACACAAAATCAACCAACATTCAAGGTGAAGTTCAATAGTACATTTTCACCTTCGAACACACACAAAAATAAAGGATCATAAAGGATTATGGTGTTTAAAAAACTTTAAGGACACGATTATCGACACATTTGTCACAAAATACCCTCACAACATGTGATAAACATCAAGTAAAAAGAAGGAGAATTGATTGAAAGGTTGTTATTGCAAGCTCTTGAAAGATTCTCTACAATCTCATTTGAGCTCAAATTCTCCACAAACAATATGAAATCTATATTGGAGTGGAGGTTGTGCAATTAGCCAATGATTTTTGTGTGCAAATGACTTTTGTGTGTAAATGATTTGTATGTAATCAAGGTGGAAACAAGACTAATGGATGCATTGATAGACCTCCAGATTATCCAATAGATAAATATTAACAATAATGGACAAATGTATACACAATCAATATAGTAATATGTATTCAGCTATCTAAATGTTAGTAGAGAATCATGTCATTGAGATCTAGAGGCAGAAGTACAGTTCTACAATCAAAACACAAGGTATAGTTCGAGTTGCACCAAAAACAAAAATGGTCACATTACATTAACCTTCAAATCACCATCCTACCTCCATCACTACTCTTTATTACAATGTATTGCATAATAAATGCAATGAGAATGAATTTTCAATATCCTAAAGACTCCTATCCAAGCATACAAGATTGATGACCCTTCACATTCCAAAATTATCATTTTGCAAGAAAATGTTTTCAGCAACATTTTGGACAACATTTCAAAATTTTACAACTTTTTGCATTTTTGACATTTTATGCTACCACATGCCTAATTTGAACCTCAAATATATCCAATGGCTTACAATGTACATGTCCAATATAAATTGGATACATTTGTGACCTTGCATAGCATTTTATACCTTAGGGGTCTCTAACTCACTTTATACCTTAGGGGTCTCTTACTCTATAGAGTTGTCATGCTGTAATAGAATTGGCCTTTCCATAAATTATCCATGGCATCAGTTGTCATGCTATGGTATATCATTCTACACCATGTTTATTCAATTCTCTTATCTCAATTTAGCTATAGATAAAAAAATTTCAAAGGACTGCATTTAAATATTTAGCTAGGCAGTTAATTTATTCACTAGTTGTGTCTCTATTTGGAAACAATTTAGAAATATAGTACAATCAAACCTTAGTTCTCATCTCAAGGCTATTTCCTAATTTAGAGGTTGCATCAGATTCTCTTTCAATTTGGTAATATTGTATATCCATAGTCCTAAATCTAAATAAACTATTCAATTGTCTTGTTCTAAGCTTTCTTCTATTCTTGTATTTTTAAAATGTGTTGTTGCACCAACTCATAGGTCTAGAGATTTTACATTGATGAAAAATCAAGAGTAGAAGATTGTTCTTCATATATTTATGTGTTAGAGTAGAAGATTGATGCATTTAGAAAATAGTATAATGTGATTCTCCTCTTATTTTTATTTTGACAGACAACTATTAGAGATAAAAAAAAAGATCTCTCATACCATAATTAACTCAATTGTACCCGTTGGTGTGTGCAGCATGAGTTACTTGAACTGGGACATGCAAAAAATATTGAGTATTAGTGTTGCTACATGGTTTGTATTTCTATAACCAAAGAAACTTTTGATTTCATTTAACCCAAACAGATAACCATCATCTCCAATTTTATCAACAATTAAAAAATTTGAAAATCATATTTCTATCTTAATTCTTCTTTCTAGAAAAGCCACCTAGTTTGTTATATAATATAGCTATGACTAAATATTTTTAAATACATATGTTAATCCAAAATGTTTATTCCAATACATTTTTAAGAACTCTCTATGAAGCTCATTATTCTTCTTTCCAGAAAAGCCATCTAGTTTGTTATATAATACAGCTATGACTAAATATTTTTAAATACATATGTTAATCCAAAATGTTTATTCCAATGCATTTTGTAAGAACTCTCTATGAAGCTCATTAAAATAAATCATTTCATTTTGCAATTTCTTAGATGAGTTGAGGTTTTTACATTAATTTTTTGATTGTGTTGAGAAAATGCAGCACAAGATTTGGTAATGAGCTTGGAGGTAGGAAAAGCCAAAGCTTCAAGTTTTCAAAGCATCACAATGTGAAAATCTAACCTTCTTCAAACAACCTAACCTTCTTAAAATGTAAGCTTTTGCGATATCTAACATTTGTGTTCTGCATAACCTTAATTGAACACATAATTGCACAGAATTGAAAAAATGTTTATTTCACTAATCCTATCATGAATCAAAACATACTTACATGACCCAAAATTCATTGGATATGGTCAGGGTGCTCCTACACCATACTCCCTTTGTTGAAAAAGCTCAAGTCCCTTGAGTTTTCTGTAGGGACTTCCTTTGAGGGTGGGAAGATCATCATTTGATTGTAAAAAATTATTCAATGCATCTTTAATGTTGCAATGTCCAATTGCCCTTTGTGAGTTCTTATGTTATTCCTTTATTTTGTTTTGGAGGTCACCTGGCTCTTGTTTCATTCTATTTATTCCTTGGTATTCCATTATCATGGTTTTTATGTTTTTTTAAAAACAAATTGGGGGTTTCTCTTTGCTTCAATTTCTACTCCTCTGTGAAGCTTTCGATGGTTCTACATTTTTATTAGAATGTTGCTTGTGATTTGGGTCATTGAAGCTATTTAATGTTTATAAGTCAAGAAATTAGTTCCTATCATCATTTTTGTGTTGTATGGATTAGTCTTAATGTGTATCTAAATATTTTTTAAATATTGATTCTCAAGCTTATCTCAGAGAATGATCCATTTTTTAGTGTGTTGATCTTTTTTCCAATGATACAAAATTCCAAAGAACAAAAAAAAGCTTGATGACTATTGTAGAGCTCTCATTTATGATAGAGAAAATTAAATCATTGTAGGTTCACAAATATATTAAGTTACTTATGCAAGGATTGATAAACATGTTATCATCCAATAAATTTATTTGTGTCTTAAAAGAATAGGCCTTCCATTCCACCAATTACAGCATGGAGTGTAGGGAAGATTTTAAAATAATTTAAATGTGTCCTTATTGGTTAAATGAATTGATAGAGTCAAGTAAGTAGAAAGGAGCTCTTTGAAGCAAAAAACTTCATCCATAGTTGTCTTGATAAAGAAAACGATCTGATGAACACAGTAAAGGTAAATGAATGTTGCATTTCATAAGTAACAATGGTTGCATCTTACAAAGAGGTCAATCTAATCAACATACTAAAGGTAAATGAGTGCCTCATTCCATAAGCAACAAGGGTTGTGATGCAGATGGAATCCCTGTTGAAAGTGATAGGTAGGCAAAAATAATGCATCCAACCATAAGAGATCGAATCCCCAAAGATTTTATCATTACATGCATTAAAGAGGCATGAAGTGCATTGGCACAATAGAAACAAGGCCCAAGAAGTCACTCAACCATAAATAAATAGCCGTAATAGCGTGTCATGGACCAAAAAAAACTATAGGGAAGGATGTCATGATGTGTTATCTGCCTGCAAAATACAAGGTTGACCATGGGGGGAAAATGATTTCCTCAAAAATAAATGTTGGACATTGAGACAGATCTTCCCCTTGAAATGGATGGCCCAAATATCGTAGGAATCTCCACAATGAAAGTTTAAGACGCAGTCATTAATGTAGATGAGCTTTATTTCTAGTAGATAGTTGAGATGTTGTGAGGAGACTCCTCCCAAAAAAGGAAGTAGATAACACGAAAGGTGGTGACCCCTGCCATGTGGCACAATTCTAGGTCTCAAAGCCTTCGAAAAGAATCGCAATATGAGGAAGCACTAGAATGGAGATGCATCATAGCATCTTGCACAATTCTGGGCTTTGGAGTCTCTCGAAGACACTGGCATATAAAAAAACATCAAAATAGTGATACGTGGCAATGTAATGCAATTTTTGGGCTTCAAAACTTTGAAGAAACAATGCAACGTAAGGAAGTATCGATGTGTGGAAACATCATATGTTTTTTCATCTAATAGAAGGGATGATGATATTTTAATCTTCTATTGAATCTCTATTATTGGTCTATGCATGTGCATATTGGGTTGACTTAAGCATCAAAGATGGGACCCTTTGCCATGCGGTGCAATTCTAGATTTCATAGCCTTGAGAAAGTATTATAGCATTAGCAAACATCATAATGGTGACACATGGTAGCATCTCACACTTTTGGGAGGATGGGAAAATGTATTGCAAGAACACGAGATTCACTAGATCTTGTAGCTAAAGTCACCTGACCAAGAAAAAACTGAGCTAACTTGGCAAAGAAGAAACTCCATCTCAGTTAAAGAATAAACTGAATCAACTTGGTCAAACTTGGTCAAAACCAACCCAAGCTTAGTTGAAATTTTGATGAACCATAGTCAAAATTTTGACTAACTCATCGAAAAGGTCACCGTGGTGGGTTTGGCATCCTAGTTGGATGGGCTAGGATTTTTTACCAACCTTGGTCAAAGTTTTGATTACTATAATGGCCAAATATAAATGTCAATTTCTAAACCTTAACCAAGGTTGGTCAAAATTTTGACCACCCTTTGTTGAAATTTTGACTAATTCACTGACCAAGATACCGTTATGGGTTTGGCATACTGGTTAGATGGACCAAGCTTTTCGACCAGCTTTGGTCAAAGTTTCAATGACCACAATGGACAAATGTAGATATCAATTTCAACCAAGACTTGCATGGAAAGTTCAACCTGAACAAGGATTCATCAAAATTTTGATGGGAAAAATACTAACAAAGACATTTGTGGATCATTCGACCAAATTGGGTAGAAAATTTGATCAATTTTTGTCAAAAACAGAGGCCAATTCTACTAGTGGAATT
This sequence comes from Cupressus sempervirens, assembly GCA_028749045.1. Classification (NCBI taxonomy): domain Eukaryota; kingdom Viridiplantae; phylum Streptophyta; class Pinopsida; order Cupressales; family Cupressaceae; genus Cupressus; species Cupressus sempervirens. The sequence continues at coordinate 146,286,040 of CM053784.1, read as the reverse complement.
ACCTTAAAGTTGTTTTGAAGTATTAAAATATGTTTTGAATCCATTGTTGATGTTTTGAATTAGTTAGAATCTAATTTGAGTTGATAAATTGTTGATAAAGTACTGTTATACAATGTTTGACCACTTAAAAGGGTGATTTTTATTGATTTTGACATTGTTGACCAATATTTTGATGAGTTAATAGGAGTCATTTCATTAGATATATCATTCTGTAACTTTTGGTAAGTTTTCATAGCCATTTGATGTCTTTTTTACTAGGTTTGATCAACCCTAATCAGATTTGACCATGATTTGACTGAATATTATGTCTCCAATAACCTTTGGTAATCTTCCACTAAGAATCTAAAACTTTTTGATATGATTCTGAGCTCAAACTATATTTCTACTCCTTTATTTGCCCTTAGTCAACCTTTGTTTGACTAAAACTAACTTTTCTAATTAAGGTTTGAAAAGTTTTAATCTATGAGAATTTATGATGTCTTCCCATTTCAATTTTGGTCTCGATATGTGTGAACTAAAAAGTGCGGTCACTTTTATAAACCCTTATTCCTAAGAGATCCCATTGAATAGGATGCTTCGAAGGCAGCTTATAGCTCTCTATATATGATGTGCAAGAATCCTAATGTTGTGATAGTGGCTCTCAAATGAACCTAGGATTGGAGACCCTTTGAAAGTGCATCATTTAATGAGAGATTCAAAGATAGTATGCAATATGAGTGCAAGTATCCAAGATTCCAAGTGAATGCAATGCAAATTAAACTAGATGAATATCCATGATTAAGCTACTATAATATGCAAGAACAAGAAAAGTAAAGCTAATCTAACAAGATGAAATATATTACTTCCTCCTAATTAATCTAGATGAGCTAATCTAGTTGTAATAACTCTCACCTAGTAAACAAGTACCTTGGTAGCAAAAGTAAAGAGAAATACATTTGCCTTGTAGTGAAAACCACTTCTTGTGGTACCTTGGACAAGTACCATGATAAAAACTTGGAAAAGAGGTGCCATGTGTAATCCTTTGTCATCCAATTTTTTCATATTTCACTTTTGATCTTGATAATATTGAGTTATTCATGATCATTGGCTATCTTATCCATCAACTACCCTATTGTGATCTTGTTTATCCCAAATTATCTACTCATAGCCTCCATATATAGCTTCATCTTAATCATTTTATCCCATCACTATCACATCGAATTGACCCCTTGGTCTTAATCACAATGAAGAGAAGAAAAATAGAGAAAAACATAGTTCTCATAAGCCTTGTGACATGTTCACTCTTTTGGGATTGCATGTTTTCATGAAATTGGGTCTTTATCCTATATGTTATCTAATTTGTTGACTTACATTACTTATTCAAAACATGCTTCATATGACTATTTTCCCTTTTCTTTTATTGGGTAATCTTGAGGAGACAATCCTTGAGGATCACATTCACCTGCTTCATTTTTTAGTACCTATCCATCTTATCCATCAACTTGATATTCCCTCATGTCCTACATCTTACTAGACACTAGGTCAAAATAACACAATCTTGCTTGAGAACTAGTAATCTCTAAATCATTATGAAAAAAATACCCCTAAAAAATAAATATAGAAGATAAGATGTTCTTGAAAAAAATAGCATACAATTCTAAAAAAATGTGTATCTTGGAGTCCATCTCTCATCATGCACCTTGCTACCACCAAAATAATTAGAAAAAAAAAGCCACGTACAAAAATGATCATCATAGTGAAAACTAGAAAAGAAGTGCATTGGTACATCTAAGAAATAAAAAATCACAATTTTTTTTAATAAAAAAAAAACTTGAAAAGGAGAAAAGAGCAAAAAAAAATTAAAACAAGAAAAGTGCCTTGGCGAAAACCTAGTAAATAAGTGCCACTTATAAATTTGCACTCCATCTATCAGCTTGAAGCTTCAACTATGATCCAATCGGCTTGTACAACACTCTCCTTGGTCTAGAACCAGTCTCCACCTAAGTTTACTAAGGGGATATTCCATACAATGTCTATCTCCAAACAAAATCGATGTTTCTCAACACCACCCCAATTGGTGTTTCTCAACACTCACCTTTGACAACTACATATCTCAATTGAAAAACCTCACAAAGTGTGTTTTTTATTGGTGAAAGCATGATATAAAATTATATTTGATAATTAAAGTGGTCCATTTTAAAATTTTAACTCACTATGAGTTATTTGACTATAGTTTTTATGTTTTATGAAAATGACCCATTTCAAGACTATTTTTCATGTTGCTTTATTAAAAACTATAGTTAGGTATTGAATTTAATTGCATAACATACTTGAATACACTTAAGAGGGTTTTTATTACATATTACATATATCCTAATGCAAATGACTATGTGAAAACCCACTTCCAATAAATTATAAGTTCCAGCATTAAATTAAATAGACAAATTATATGCATTGACACTTTTTAATGTGTTAAATGGGTTTTTAATATGTATTTACATATTTTAAAATTAATGTAAGTGGGAAAATCTAACTCATTTACATATGTTGTTGCATGTATAAGTTTATTTTAATTATATTAATGCATTTAAATAGGATTTTTCTAACCCATTACATATACATCTTTTAAAATTGCTACTTAATGGATGTTTTAAGTTAAAATACATATTTAAATAACATGTAAATGCACTAGGTGGCAATTTTGGACCCAATTGCATGTTTATGTAATATTTAAAAACCCATTTCACTTAGCCTAAGCCATAGTGGCATTTTTTGGCCCAACAACATGCATTTTAAAATGTGTTTTCATGTTTTAGAACCCCATCAAGGCAAAGTGGTGATTTTTTTCCCAATTACATGTCTTTCAAATACATGTAATTGGTCACCAAAAGTGTGTTTAAGTGACTTTTAAAGCCTTACAACTCAAGGTGGCAATCTTTGACTTGATTACATTTATTTTAAAACATGTAAGTGGTCTCCAAAAGTGCATTTTGCACTAAATCCTTCATGAAAAATAAAAAGTGTCAATTTTATGCTCTATTGCATGACATTCAAATATGTTATTTCTCTCCCAAAATGCATCTAAATGCAATGTTTGAATGCAAGAGGATTTGTGGCAATTTTGGGGCACATTGCATGCATTATAATATATGCATTTACACAAGGAAATCTCATTTTTAACTTGCAATTTCCATTTGGAGGGTTTTTTGGGTACATGTTTTACATTCAAACATTCCAAAAAAGGGCATCTATCAATTGATAACATATTGGAATATGTAATTCAGCAAAAAGGTCTTGTTTTTTAACCAAAAAATCAAAGGCATTTGGGCATTTTTGGGCATTTTTGAAGAATGGAAAATTTGAGAGTGAAAGTGTGTTCTTCAACAGATGCATTTTGCCAAAAATAGCCCGTCTAGGGCATGTTTTCTACCAAAAATATTGAATTTATTGGTGACTTTTGGTTTCCAATGAGTCTAAGAAGAAGTTTGGGGTATGCATTTCAATTTCCAGCTTGTTCTTTATTATTTCCAAGTTAAAATGATGCCCTAGATGCCATTTTTTAATTCATTTGCATATGGTATTGACTTGGTCAAATTTGGTTGTAAGTTTTGGGTATTTGATCTCTCTAACTATCTCCACATGTCCAAATTCGAATCTTGACTATCCCCAATATTCAAATTTTGAAATATATATAAGTCATGTGATATGAAACAAATCTTAATCCAAAATCTCTTGGATTTATTTTTAGATTTGTCAAAGATTTGAAAAAGACTTGTTATTTTATGGTTGGTGGAAAGAGGTATGTTTTTCCCTTATTTTCCTCAAGGCATTTTGGTCTTGTTTAATTTCTTATTGCAAGTATTTCAATTTCCATTTTCAAATTTGCATATTTTTGTATATATCTTGTCTCTTCTTTTCTTCCATCTACTTCTCTAAGTTGCAAATGCATGGTTTCACTTACTTGCATATGCAGTCAGGGTAAATTTTCATTCTAAGCAAAGACAAGTTATTCATTTCTCCTCACATGAATGCAAGTGTAAATCCCACCAAAATGCATTCCATGAACCTCCATATGGCTGCCCTATGTCTGAAAAATAATTGCCCACGTCATCTAGTAAAGTATGATATGCTTTCATTACACCATACTTGATCCATCATTTGCACATTTTTAACCTCATTGTTTGTATATGTAATGAACCCATCAAAACCTATATTTGGCTTTTTCTAGTCATATTTGAGCTATTCTAAGCTTGAACCATTTGTTCATTCCTTGTCCCAAAAAAATTCATCTATATTTCATATACAATGCTCTCAAAACAACCTTGTTTCTAAGTTTTTCCCCAATTTAAAGAGATGGTTTTATGCATGCAAAGAAGAAAGGAGGACAACAAACAAGCATGATCACATGATGGATCCTACAAGGAGGTGAAAGAATTATTACAAGTATAGAGTGCTTTCAATCTTAAAAAAGGTCAATGGACACTCAACAAAATAATCAAATATGCTTATTCATATTCTAGTTCGATATGCTTCCACCAAACTTGAGGACAACAAGCATAAACCATCAAGCATCTTGTAGCAATATGAAGACCAATAAAGCTTGATATAATAGAATTTTTCTTCTAAGGAACTTAGAATATTATTTTTAATTGACATATTACATGTGATGGTAATTGCATGTGATAGTATCACGTGCAAAGTTGTAATATGTAATCAAATTGCAATCACATTAGGCATGCAACTTTGAATAAGTCGAATTAGTTACTTAGGAGTTTAATAGAGAATAAGGAGAGAGCTCATTTTAAATAATCATCTTTTGGCAAGGAAAGAAATTATGCCAATTTATATGTGCACTCTAAGACTTTATTCTTGGATGTAAATATAAATTTCTATCAATAAAAGGGACAACTTGTTTTAAACCTTTGTGTTGATTCAAGGTGTTATGTGATGACATTTATGGATATTGATTGTGAGTTTTGGAGCTTTGATCAAGAGATTTGAATTTAATCATGCAGACTTTGAGTTGCCTATTGCATTCAAAGCCAATTTGAAGTTTTGAAGACTTTGTGATATAGGAAGAAAAATTGTAATAGATAGTAGTGGTTGTTGTTGGTGCTCAAAATTGTAGCCTGAATTTTGAGCATTGTTCAGAAAATTGAGCCCTATAAACGCTTTTTAATGAGTTTGTACCCAATTGTATCTTTGAGCCCTAAGAGGTGTTCAATGCTTCTAACACCTTCCATTTAGCCTGTCCCCATGTTCCATGAAGTTATTTTGAGATTTTGAGCCATTTGGCGAAGTCCTATTTTGAGCAAATGTCAAATTTGCATTTTTCACCATAGTATCAAATAGCGACTGGAGGCTATGTTCGCAACAGAATATCTTGCACCCAAAAAAAATTTGTGACTTACTACTTTGGGAATGTCTAGTGTCCATACTTGAGAACCTATGCTTCAGATTTCAAGTCATTTCGAGTCCGTTTGACTAGGTTTTGAATCCCTCAAAGTTGGTCATTTACTAATGTCATGCTGATATAGTTTGTGCATAATTCTGGGAAGCCTTGTTTGATGTGCTATAACTTTTGACCAGTTGACCAAAATGTTGAATTTCCTTTTGTGTTACATTTTAGATGTCAAAAAAAAATTATGTTTCAAGTTTCAGCTTATGACGAATCCGTTTGATTAGTTATCAAACGCGATTCCAAACGCAATTTATAACTTTTTACTAGTGTCAGTATTTGCAGATTGATCAGTACCCCTATTCGTGATATCATCATTCAAAATCCATGATTGGCTAGACTGAATGGATTGTACCATTGTGTAGTACTCTGAAAATTCATTAAGTGTGTCAGTTTGTAAGTCACAACAAATCTATTTGCACACGTTTTCCAAGTTAGTTCCATTTGCAAAAAGCATTTTTTCAGACATTGTTTCCTGTCAGCAATTCTGAGTAGCTCACTTTGATCGTTCGCCATTTGTGTCCTGTTATTTTTCATGATCCCAAATCACAAATCCATACTCTCCTCATGACAGAGAACCAATGTCCCAATTTTCGTTTTCCCAAATGTCAGTTTGCCCAATTTTTGAAGCCGATTTTGAACCCAATTTAGTGTTTTTTGACATGTTTTCTTGCAGGTGATTCTGAGAAGTCAACTTTGACAGTGAATATCTTTTGACCCCTAATTTTTCATAAGATGAGATTCGACAAGGTCAAAGAGTGCAGAGAAAAGAATCAATATCCCAGATTTCAATGCCCAGTTATCTGTTCGGATTAGTTTTTTAAGGCCAGTCAACGGACCTCCTGGCATAAAATTGATAGGTTGCAAATTAATGAAAAATGAGTTTTAAGGATCAATTAGTGCTCGAATTGGATTATAATCAGTTTGAGAAGGTCAGTGGATCAGTTTGGAGGTTTCAATTGTCTGGAAACAAAAAAAAATTAGCTGGACCCACTTTGGGGCCCAGCTAATTTCGACTAATCTACAACAAATTGCTAAGAGAGTTGAACTTATTGGCCGTGCTAACTACCTTGAAGAAACTTTTAAATATACCATCAATGTGCCTATTATAGTTTTCATAATTGGAGTTTGAATGTCAAAAATGAATTGGAGAAGAAAAGTATCCAAATCGGGATTGTTACAAAGGTTCATAGAATCAAGGAGTGCCAAAAGGGTTTGAGTAGTATATTTAGAAAATAAGAGATCAGTCAACAAGAACAAAATAACATTTGTTTTGAAGGATAGGAGATGGTCATTTCTTGAAAATTGATGCAAATAAAAGGAATATAGTAGAAAGGTGTAGCTCTACCTTTCATGAACAATGTGATCTCAAGGTCATTCCACAGTATAACACTCCTCGATAAGTTGCATTTAGATTTAGTACAAGATATAAATATGGAGAAGATGGAAAATATCATCTTATTACACCTTTGTGAGTTCATCTGATGGGAAATAAATATAAAAGGATCCCATGGATTCAAATGAAGGATAGCAGAAAGGGAGTATGGTGATTCAGCATCTTGAAAAGGAGCAACCACAGCCCACGGCATGGGCATAAAAGGGAGAATACACCAAAAAGGTTCCCACATAGGCATATGACTAGGAGAATTAGTGGCATAAAGAAGACTTCACACTGAATGGAATAGAAGCCACCATTAATGCCAATGCAATGGACAAAGCAGCTCACACACGAGAGAAGGGTGCAATCAGTTGCTAATTAAAGGAAATCACACTAGTAGAAAACTCCCACGCTTTAAAGAATCAGAGCATCAAATAGAGGAAGCCAGTGCATGATTAAAAGAAATCAACTCATGGCAAAATAAAACAAAGTAGGGAATGGAAATTGAAAAGAAGACCCTACGCAACAATAGAAAATGTCCACAGCAATAGAGAAGTTGATGCCATTGGAGGGAGCCTCTCACAAAAGCTAAAGGCATGTTAAGTAGCCATCCACGCCAAAACAAAGGCAATGAAAAAGAAGGAAGCTTCCCACGCATCAACCAAGCCATTGATGAAAAGAAGTTGAACCCATAGCACAAAAGGCAAGCCTCTCGTTACAAAGAGAAACTGTCGATTTGAAAGGAAGATCAAACCCACGGCAGTCTAAAACAAAAAAACCAGGGCATCTAAAGAAACAAGTTATGTTAAAGAGGAAATAGCAACCCACGGGCCGTTGAGTGCAAAGGAAAGCCATCAAATCGATTATGTCCCACATCGTATGTGGTTTAGATTTTTTAGATGTTAAATACTCTTGCACATTGATGTTGAGATGAATTAAAGAAAGAAGTCTTTTGTAAAGGCAAAGGTCATATGCTGTAGGGCACGCTCATCTGGCCAGCTGGCCAAAAATCATAAATTTTGAAAGCCCAAACAAACTACGATTGATGACATCAGCATAAGAGGTAGATTGCTCAGAAAACCAAAAATATGGCAACTTGCTACCTCACCACCAAAAAGGGTTGAGGAATTTTAGCTAGCGACTTAGTGAGTAATCGAAAAACCTTCGAAATCCAGTGAGGAGTTGATAAATCAGCATGGGTCTCACCTACAAGATCTGAAAGTGAATCAGGTAGCACCAAGTGGCAATTGGCAAGATGATAAACAATGACATGGAACCCGAATGTTGAGATCATCCCACATGGCAGATCGTGTGGTCATCATTAACTCACTATAGGAAAGTTGCAAGGAAGTTAGTATAGCAACACAGTGAGTGCCTAGGCGGTGGGACCAGTTGACGATGATGTGGTGCTTAGTTCTACAAGCCTGAGCCAATCACTGAGTGACACATGTCATTTGGTCAACTGAGGTTTGACCTAAATGGAGGCATAAAGGAAAAAAGTAAAATGTTTTTAAAGTGACTTTCAAAATATTTTTTCAATGGGTGTGCACGTCAATAGCTTTAAATTCAAAAGGGTCATATTTTAAAGTTTTAACTTTAGATTTTTTTTAAATTTTTCAAAATTTAAATATAAAGTTGCAGACCTGAGTGTTTTACCAAGGAGGGCATTTTTCAAATTGAGATTAAATGGGTTTCTGGAAGGAAAACATAGCAATGTTATATATCATCAAAACCAAGTAGAGATGAATTTTTTGATTTTGAAGTCAATTTTTGCACAGTTCCTCACTGATTTGCACTATAGGCAAATTTGTAAAACTTGGGGCATTAGCGACAGATAAAGAAAATTTGATCTCTGAGCATCAGAGTTTGTTAGAGGGTGGATTTGATGACTTTTAGGAGCCTGAATGCAGTAAAAGTAAGCTGGAAAAGATTATATTACATTCTAAAGGCCATATTCAACTGGTTTTTTACTTTTTACCATGAATTCAACTTGGCATCAAAATCAGTTATAATAGTGAATTAGATATCTCAGATATTTCTTTCTTTTAGAAACAAATGATGATGATTTGATTCTAGTAGATGAGGAGAGAGATTAGAGAGAGTCTTTTGATGGCAAAAAGAGGGAATTTCAAGTGGACAGATGTCGGATGCAGAACAAATCTGGGAATTCCTTCTTCCTATATCAATCTCATTCTTTCTCATTGTAGGGGTTCCAATTTTTGTCACTGAGAAACCAATTGGTTACAATTTTTTGGAGAAAATTTTGCACATTACTGTGTGACCATATTCTAGTTCTAGTTTTGATGTATTCCCAATACTGAGACACCATTTTTTTTAGCATAATTCTCTCATGTGAATATCATTATGAAGGAATATACAGATAGTTTAGATCTGTTAGGTGTTTTCATGTTTTCATTTCATGCATTTTGTTGTATTGTTTCAAGGAAATTAATACAAAAAGCAGAAGAATTTCATTAGTTTCATTCTGATTCCCGTCTCCAGTCTCAGTGAATTGTCAATGTTTTATGATCTTTGAACAAAGAACTTAGGTCATAGTTGTAGTCCCTTAAGGCTGTATGTTGTTTTGTTGTTGCTTATGACTCAAGGAGTTATGTAAATGCTTCAGGGAATCAATAGGGTGGCAAGTTCATTGAGAAGGATATCATGTAAGAATGAGGTTTGGATTGAGCACCGATGTTTATTTACAATGTAAATAGATAGATCATTTATCTGAATATAAACATAAGTATCAGATATCCATATGCATGCATTTGATTAATGGATTTGCCCAATAGATAAGGTGCTGATCAGTTACAGGATCATTGAGTCTTACTACTGCATATCTAAGGGTTTGTTGAAATCAACATTATTAATCAAACATGTTTTACCCTTTCATGTTGAAGGACCTAAATGTAATACACTCACTCAGCTTTTAAGATTCATAGATCTGCATTTAGCTACTGTAGATTGATGTCATTTCATGAGTCATTAGGAGAAATAAGGGCAAAATCTTCTTAATAGATTCAGGGATATTTTTTGCACTAGTACAGTATCATTTGAATCTAAGGTCTACCTGCCTAGGTTTAGCAGAGCATGAAGTAGAAGAAGGGTCAAGCCTTATAGTTGGCCCTATGTCAAAAATGATATGTTAAGAATGGGAGTTAGCTACCCCTAGATATGTCATATTCTCATGGGGATAATTGAAAACCCTCCAGCATTTTAAAACACCAACAAAATGGAGACTCTGCTAGGGAGTCTATGAAGAATTTCATTGGTAGAAGTACTAGAATGTCTGGTATAAATAGCATTGTCATGAAGTGTTTTTCATTGCTTTGCTGAAGATTCATGCACCCCAATTAAGTTTTATCCATTTGTAACAATAACTTCAAGGGTGAATGCATATTTGTGGTTATTAAGCTTTATTTCCAATCAATTCACCCAAGTGTTGTTTGTAAAGTACTGTTGCAATTTCAGAGTCAGAAGTGATCAAAAGTTTCTCTTCGAAGTGTTGGATGATTTTCAAATCTCATAAGTTGAATGATGTAGTTCAGATCTGTTATGTTGTAAATCATATGTTTTAAATCTTTCTCACAATCATGAGTGACGACTCTCTCTAAAAGATCTCTGTGCCAGTGCAAATTGGTTGTATATAAATGATTTCAAAGAGTTTTTAGCTTGGTAGTGTAGATCTGAAAGTTAAGTTTTAGACAAGAAGAGAGATATATGAATTTCTAACCGATAAGTTTAGAAGTGTTGTTTGATCTGTTTTCATAAGTTTTGAAATGATAAAAAAATGAACCATAGTTGTGATTTCATTTAGTTCTCCTCAAGGAGATGGTGACTCTACAAAGGATATGATCAGTGGTGTGAAGAATTGAGATCAACACCAGGCCAATCAGCAGATCAGTGGTTTCATGTAGCAACACTTGAGGTATTTCATTTTCATGATGTTTTTCTTGTCATGAAAGAAAGTAAGTTATACATAAAGTGTATTCTCCATCAAGTGAAATTTAGCATAAAGAGTAGGAGAATGATTTGATAAGTTTTATACATTTCACTGGATCAATTCCAGTTTGTTATGATAAGTTTGTGAAGTGTATAGTTTGAAGTGATTTATTGGTAGAAGGGTGTAGATTTTCTGCAAATTACAAATCAGGATATGGGTGAATGAGTTTCAAATCTTTGCATAATGTCAAGATTCATTTCACCTAAGATGCTACCAGTTAGTGAAGTTCCCAGATCCATTTCTACCAAGCGGTATATGCCATTAAATTTTGATGGTATTCATGGTTTCCTAAATGTCATTCCTAGTGATGTTAGAAAAATTTTGAATAATTTTAGTGGGAACCGCCTTGTTTCAACCGGTCATCATGTTGAATTGTTTAGTGATTTGATGGGTGATTATGAGATTGCTCATGAAGATGTGCACATGAAGCTATTTGTTCAAACCTTGGAAGGTGATGCTAGAGACTGGTTTTCTTTTCTACCAGCATTTTCTATTTCATCTTGGGGTGAATTGCATTTTGCCTTCATGGAGAAATTTGGAGAATGGGTAAGCATATCTGATTCTTATGATAAGTTCTTGAAGATTCACATTGAAGATGATGAATTGGTTCCTCAATTTAACATCAGATTTGCAAGAGTTTTGAATGAAATCCTTGAGAGTTATAGACTTGATGATCAAATGTGTTTAGTTGTATGTTTTGATGCATTTGACAAGAAAATGAATTATCTACTAAGGGATAAAGAACCACAAACATTATATCAGGCTTTTATGACCGCTATAGATATTGAGAATAATTTGAAGTACAGATTGACTAGAGGTCATTTTGCCTTGAATGATTGTTGGTATAATGGTCATGAAAGAAAATTTGAACATGGTGTTGATGCTTTAATTTCAAATAAGCATATCAATACCCCTACTTTAGGTTTTAATCAAGTGGTAAATTTAGATCAGAATATGTGTATAAGTAAGGTTAGTTTGGTTACAAGTGACGGCACACATGTTCATGATGTTACAGCAATAAGAAATATTTCAGACATTGATAAGGTTCAGCATTATGTTGATTTTATGGATCAAACATTGGTTATAGTAGCAAGTTCTTCTCATGATAGTTATGTGTATGATGTTACTAATGTTTTAAAGTTTGAGGTTGTTGCACCTAGATCTCTGTCTTGTGCAAGTGAGGAAGCTGAGAGCTATGTCTATGATCATGAGTTTGGTGTTGCTGATCTGATATGCTATAGAGAGAAAACACAAGAGGAAGAGCGTGACTCACATTCATCTCAGTCATAGTTAGAAGAACAGAGTGCATATATTTCTAATGCTTCAACAATAGATGGTAATATGGATCAGTCCTATATGCAAGAAATGATTTATCTTATTCATAGATTACATCATGTTGAACGTGTTATTAAATCTGAATTGGAAAGATATGCATCTCAATGTGAGTATGATGAAGCTAAAAGTCATCTTTCAAGTGATAATGAAGTTGTTGAATCAATGTATTGTAAAGAAGCATCATGTGAAGATAATGATGAGAGAGGTTACTCGAGTCAAGAAGAGGAAAGTGCTAGTATGTGTTCATCTTTGTGTGAGTCAGATGTAGACTGGGAGGAAGAAAGCAATGATAGAAGTTGCTACTCTTATGAAAGTAGAGGTATGAATTCTTTTTTGAATCTAAAAAAGAAAGTGCATCTCAGTTTTTGTGTTATACAAATCAGTTAGCCAATGAAAATTTTGAAAGTGATTTGTCCCCAAAGTATGAAGATAAAGAGATGTTGAAGTCAGTTGATGCTAATAAGTTTGAATATGAAGATTTTAGTGAAGAGTTATCAAGTGTCCTTACATTAGACAGTAAAGATTCAGCATATAGTGAGATGTTTAGGAATGAATCAAGGTCTATTCGTAATGGTTATCCTAAACAAGATAATGAAAAGGATGTTATTATAGACACTATATGTTTGGTAGAAGAAATAGAAAGGGAGTCTTCGTATAGTTCTAACTTTTCTTCATACACTGAAAATTGCCATGAGGATAAAATGGGTAGTGAATTTAAAGTATATGATAACACTTTATATGATGATGCTTGTGAGGATGAGCAACCCATGTTTTGTCCTAATGTTCAAAATGGATCACTGCATGGAGTCATTAACCCATTTTTTGAAGAGGACATGGAGTTTTTAGATTTAGCAGGGTTAGATGCAAATGGTGATACACTATCATACTGTTGTAATAAATTAGAATTTTCTTCTTCCATTTTTGATATTTAATCTTCTAATGATGTTGTATTTTGTGAGTTTGAAGATGAAGTGTTTGATGGAGTTGTCTTTGAAGAGAAACTGACACTTCAAAGTAAGTTTTATGCTGATTCAGATGAGGTAAAAGCCAATCAATACTTCGATTATGAAAATACATCAAAAGGATATGAAATGCTTTCAGATTGTGATGATGATGTTATGTGTAAATGTAAATCTAACTACTCATTTGACATTCAACTGGCAATATTTGAGGAAATGCAAAGTCAAGGTATGAGCGACATATATAACTCATTTGATGAAGTTGAGTATAAGACTTCTGTATTTCTATTTGATAATGTTCATGAGTCAGTTTCTAAAGATAAGTTTCAATTTGATGTCAATATTCATGAGCATGCTAATGTTTTGTTTCATAGTGAGCCAGAGGTTAAATTTATGCCAAGTTTTCACATGCACTATGGAAGTGAGGGTGATGATTTTGTTTTGCCAAGTGATTCGTTTTATGATGTGTATCTAATTGGTGAAACTGATACGAGTGATCATTTTAGTTTACCTTATGAGGAAAGGAATGAAAATCAAGTATATGACAGAGGTAAACAATTTTATTGAAGTTTGGTGGCCCGAGGTCATCATATGTACATAATAGTTGTAGTTGTTTCCTGTTTTCAATAAAGTTGTTCGAGAGAGTTTTTGAAGTTCAAGTGTGTGGTATGCTTCTCCCAGAGATCTAAAATCTTGCCATGACCACAAGGGACCTACATCCCTAGATAGAGCCATTGTTCACACTCAAAATTGTAGCCCAAATTTTAAGCATTGTTGAGAAAATTGAGCCCTATAAATGCTTTTTAATGAGTTTGTACCCGATTGTATATTTGGGCCCTAAGAGGTGTTCAATGCTTCTAACACCTTCAATTCAGCCTTTCCCCATGTTCCATGAAGTTATTTTGAGATTTTGAGCCATTTGGCGAAGTCCTATTTTGAGCAAATGTCAAATCTGCATTTTTCACCAAAGTATCAAACAGCGACAAGAGGCTATGTTCGCAACTGAATATCTTGCACCCAAAAATGTTTTGTGATTTACCACTTTGGTAATGTCTAGTGTCCATACCTAAGAACCTATGCTTCAAATTTTGATTCATTTTGAGGCCGTTTGACTAGGTTTTGAATCCCTCAAAGTTGGTCATTTACTAATGTCATGCTGATATAGTTTGCACATAATTCTAGGAAGCCCTATTTGATGTGCTATAACTTTTGACCAGTTGACCAAAATGTTGAATTTCCTTTTGTGTTACATTGTAGATGTTAGAAACTAGTTATGTTTCAAGTTTCAGCTCATGAGGAATTTGTTTAATTAGTTTTCAAACACGATTTCAAACATAATTTATAACTTTTTACTAGTGTCAGTATTTACAGATTGATCGATACCCCTGTTCGTGATACCATAATTCAAAATTTGTGATTGGCTACACCAAATGGATTGTACCATTGTGTATTACTCTAAAAATTCTTTAAGTGTGTCATTTTGCAAGTCATGACGAATCTATTTGCACACATTTTTCTAGTCAATTCCATTTGCAAAAAATGTTTTTTCAGACATTGTTTCCTGTCAACAATTTTGAGTAGCTCACTTTGACCGTTCGCCATTTGTGTCCTATTATTTTTCATGAGCCCAAATCACAAATCCATACTCTCCTCATGACAGAGAACCAATGTCCCAATTTTCATTTTCTCGAATGTCAGTTTGCCCAATTTTTGAAGCTGATTCTGAACCCAATTTAGTGTTTTTTGACATGTTTTCTTGTAGGTGATTCTGAGAAGTCAACTTTGACAGTGAATATATTTTGACCCCGAATTTTTCATAAGACGAGATTCAACAGGGTGAAAGAGTGCAGAGAAAAGAATTAATATCCCAGATTTCAAAGCCCAGTTATCTGTTCGGATCATTTTTAAGGCCAGTAACGGACCTCCTGGCACAAAATTGATAGGTTTCAAATTAATGAAAATTTGGTTTTAAGGATCAGTTAGTGCTCGAATTAGATTACAATTAGTTTGAGAAGGTCAGTGGATCAATTTGGAGGTTTCAGTTGTCCGAAAATGAAAAAAAATTTAGCTAGACCCACTTTGGGGCCTAGCTAATTCCAACTAATCTACAACAGATTGCTAAGAGGGTTGATCTTATTGGCCATGCTAACTACCTTGAAGAAACTTTTAAATATACCATCAATGTGCCTATTATAGTTTTCACAACTGGAGTTTGAATGTCAAAAATGAATTGGAGAAGAAAAGTATCCAAATTGGGATTGTTACGAAGGTTCATAAAATCAAGGAGTGCCAAAAGGGTTTGAGCAGTATATTCAAAAAATAAGAGATCAGTCGACAAGAACAAAATCACATTTGTTTTGAAGGACAGGAGATGGTCATTTCTTGAAGATTGATGCAAATAAAAGGAATATAGTAGAAAGGTGTAGCTCTACCTTGCATGAACAATGTGATCTCAAGGTCGTTCCATAGTATAACACTCCCCGATAAGTTGCATTTAGATTTAGTACAAGATATAAATATGGAGAAGATGGAAAAAATCCATTTTATTACACCTTTGTGAGTTCATCTGATGGGAAATAAATATAAAAGGATCCCATGGATTCAAATGAAGGATAGTAGCAAGGGAGTATGGTGATTTAGCATCTTGAAAAGGAGCAACCACAGCCCATAGCATGGGCATAAAAGGGAGAATACACCAAAAAGGTTCCCACACAAGCATATGAATAGAAGAATTAGTGGCATAAAGAAGGCTTCACACTGAATGGGATAGAAGCCACCATTAATGCCAATGCAATGGACAAAGCAGCTCACACATGAGAGAAGGGCGCAATCAGTTGCTAATTAAAGGAAATCACACCAGTAGAAAACTCCCACATTTTAAAGAATCAGAGCATCAAACAGAGGAAGCCAGTGCATGATTAAAAGAAATCAGCTCATGGCAAAATAAAACAAAGCAAGGAATGACAATTGAAAAGAAGACCATGTGCAGCAATAGAAAACGTCCACAACAATAGAGAAGTCGATGCCATTGGAGGGAGCCTCTCACAAAAGCTAAAGGCACGTTAACTAGCCATCCATGCCAAAACAAAGGCAATGAAAAAGAAGGAAGCTTCCCACACATCAACCAAGTTGCTGATGAAAAGAAGCTGAACCCATAGCACAAAAGGAAAGCCTCACGTTACAAAGAGAAACTACCAATTTTAAAAGAAGATCAAACCCACGGCAGTCTAAAACAAAAAAACTAGGGCATCTAAAGAAACAAGTTATGTTAAAGAGGAAACAGCAACCCACAGGCCATTGAGTGCAAAGGAAAGCCATCAAATCACTTATGTCCCACATCATATGTGGTTTAGAGTTTTTAGATGTTAAATACTCTTGCACATTGACGTTGAGATGAATTAAAGAAAGAAGCCTTTTGTAAAGGAAAAGGTCATATGTTGTAGGGCCCGCTCATCCCAAAAAATCATAAATTTTGAAAGCCCAAACAAACTATGATTGACGATGTTAGCATAAGAGGTAGGTTTCTCTAAAAACCAAAAATCTGGCAACTCACTACCTCGCCACCAGAAGGGGTGAGGAATTTCGGCTAGCGACTTAGCTAGTCACCAGAAAACCTTCAAAATCTAGCGAGGAGTTGATAAATCAGTGTGGGTCTCACCTACAAGATCTGAGACTGAATCAAGTAGCGCCAAGTGGCAGTTGGCAAGATGATAAACAATGACATGGAACTCGAATGCTGAGATCGTACCATGTGGTAGATCATGCAGCCATCATTAACTCGCTATAGGAAAGTTGCAGGGAAGTTAGTATAGCGACATAGCGAGTGCCTAGGTGGCGGGACCAGTTGACGATGATGTGGCACTCAATTCTACTAGCCTGAGCCAATCAATGAGTGACATGTGTCATTTGGTCAACTAAGGTTTGACCCGAATGGAGGCATAAAGGAAAAAATTTAAAAAAATTTAAAGTGACTTTTAAAATATTTTTTCAATGGGTGTGCATGTCAGTAGCTTTAAATTCAAAAGTGTTATATTTTAAAGTTTTAACTTTAGATTTTATTTAAATTTTTCAAAATTTAAATATAAAGTTGCAGACCTGAGTGTTTTACCAAGAAGGGCATTTTTCAAATTGAGATTAAACGGGTTTCTGGAAGGCAAACATATCAATGTTATATATCGCTAGAACCAAGAAGAGATGAATTTTCTAATTTTGAAGTCAATTTTTGCACAATTCCTCACTGGTTTGCACTATAGGCCAATTTGTAAAATCTGGGGCATTAGCGGCAGAACAAGCAAATTTGATCACTGAGCATTAGAGTTTGTTAGAGGATGGATTTGATGACTTTTTGGAGCCTGAATGTGGTAAAAGTAAGCTAGAAAAGATTACATTACATTCTAAAGGCCATATTCAATTGGTTTTTCACTTTTTACCATGAATTCAACTTGGCATCAAAATCAGTTATAATAGTGAATCAGATATCTCAGATATTTCTTTCATTTAGAAACAAATGATGATGATTTGATTCTGGCAGATGAGGAGAGAGATTAGAGAGAGTCTTATGATGGAAAAAAGAGGGAATTTCAAGAGGATAGATGTCGGATGCAAAACAAATCTGGGAATTCCTTCTTCCTATGTCAATCTCATTCTTTCTCATTATAGGGGTTCTAGTTTTTGTCACTGAGAACCCAGTTGGTTCCAGTTTTTTGGAGAAAATTTTGCACATTACTGTGTGACCATATCCTGGTTCCAGTTTTGATGCATTCCCAATACTAAGACACCATTTATTTTAGCATAATTCCCTCATGTGAACAGCAGTAGGAAGGAATATATAGATAGTTCATATCTATTAGGTGTTTTCATGTTTTCATTTCATGCATTTTTTTGTATTGTTTCAAGGAAATTAATACAAAGAGCAAAAGAATTTCATTAGTTTCATTCTGATTCCCATCTCCAGTCTCAGTGAATTGTCAATGTTTTATGATCTTTGAACAAAGAGCTTAGGTCATAGTTGCAGTCCCTTAAGGATGTATGTTGTTTTGTTGTTGCTTATGACTCAAGGAGTTATGTAAATGCTTCAGGGAATCAATAGGGTTGCAAGTTCATTGAGAAGTATATCATGTAAGAATGAGGTTTGGATTGAGCACCGATGTTTATTTATAATGTAAATAGATAGATCATTTATTTGAATATATACATAAGTATCAGATATCCATATGCATGCATTTGATTCATGGATTTTCCCAATAGATAAGGCACTGATCGGTTACAGGATCATTAAGTCTTAC
The DNA here is from genome assembly GCA_028749045.1 of Cupressus sempervirens. Classification (NCBI taxonomy): domain Eukaryota; kingdom Viridiplantae; phylum Streptophyta; class Pinopsida; order Cupressales; family Cupressaceae; genus Cupressus; species Cupressus sempervirens. The sequence continues at coordinate 146,267,640 of CM053784.1, read as the reverse complement.
TACTACATATCTAAGGGTTTGTTGAAATCAACATTATTAATCAAACTTGTTTTACCCTTTCATGTTGAAGGACCTAAATGTAATACCCTCACTCAGCTTCTGAGATTCATAGATCTGCATTTAGCTACTGTAGATTGATGTCATTTCATGAGTCATTAGGATAAATAAGGGTAAAATCTACTTAATAGATTCAGGGATATGTTTTTGCACTGGTACAATATCATTTGAATCTGAGGTCTACCCGCCTAGGTTTAGCAGAGCCGGAAGTAGAAGAAGGGTCAAGCCTTATAGTTGGCCCTATGTCGAAAATGATATGTTAAGAATGGGAGTTAGCTTCCCCTAGATATGTCATATTCTCATGGGGATAATTGAAAACCCTCCAGCATTTTCAAACACCAATAGTTGTAATCACTTAGATTTGAAGACTTTGGGCTTCAGTTGTAAGTGTTTTTATTGAATTTGAGAGTATCCAGTAAGAGACTTTGTGTCTTACTATTTATTTTGTTTGAGTCTTCATTTGAGACAAATGCAGGAGATTTTGGGTTCATGTCTTTAAATTATAAAAAGTAAATTGCTTCTCCACGTGTTTTTCTTACATCAATTCAAGTATCATCGATATTATAGTAGCAATAAGGCACTTTTTGTTAAGTTGGAAACTATAGTTGTATGCAAATCATTCCTAAAAAAAGAGGAATGATCAAGAGAACCATCCTTTTTTTAATTTTAGTTAAGTTCCTATTGAAGCCACCTACGATAAGAAGGGAGCCTCCCCTATTGATGAGAGGAGAGAAACATCATGAAATATTTTCTAAATTCATAAGTTTGTAAGTCATAATTAGTGACGTACACAACTGTTAGCCAAAAGACTCATCATGAAATATCCTTTCAAGAGGAGGATTATCTAAAGAAAAAAAAAGACTTGATCTATTTCCAAAAATCTAAAAAGGAAAAAGGGCCATGGTGAAAACTTGGTAAACAGGTACCTTGGTAGCAAAAGTAAAGAGAAATAAATCCATCTTATGGTGAAAATCACTTCTTGTTGTTGGAAACTTACAATTGAAATAATTGTTGTTTTGTCATTGATGTCAAATCTATGGATGAGACATATTGCTACCTAATCTAAATGTCATATCTATTTGATTGATGAAGAGGATTTGAGAAGTTAGTCATAACTATAGCACCTAGAGGAAAATTTGAAGCTATGAAAAGAAAGATACAATGGAAATTTGATTAGATAGACTTTGATAAAGAAAAGTAATTTTTTATGTCAAGAAAGCTAAGCTAAGCCAAGAAAAAGAGTAAAATACTAAGGAGTGTCGAGTAATGCTAGTGTCACCAAGCTACAGTTAGTGCTGAGAAATTCTAGTGTTGACCGAGTCTTGGCATCAACTGAGAAATTTATTTGATTTTGAGGCAAAAAGCTTTACAATGACTGAGTATTTTAGTGTTGATCAAATATTAGAATTTAGAGATTGTTGAGTGACAGTAAGAGAACAAAATTCAAAGAAATCATAAGATCAAGCTGACTCAGTTGATTTCTTGTGAGATGTAAAACATGTTGAAGATAAGATTGATGAGTTAGATCATTAAATTCAAGGAGGTAATTACATAAAGACCTAACAGACAGATTCTAGAGAAGTTTCTAGAGGATGATCAAGAAGATAAATAGATACATTAAATCAAATTGAATCTAATCGTAAACCCTAAGATCTATAGTGGATGTAGAACATGGTAAAGCAAAAATTACCTATTTAAAGAGATACAAAACCAAACATTTGGTGTCACATCTAGTCAAGCCTAGCCAATCCTAGCCAGTGTGTGTATGAGTGAGTTTGTATGTGAAGAAAGGCATACAGAGCAAGGTTGATCACAAAAACACAAGTATGTGAATGTAAAGCTAAAGGAGAAATCTTGAAGATATGATGTTGTTATTGATACATGAATTAGAGAAGAAGGCTTAAGTGTTGATGAGAAGAGTGGACTGATTGCTCGAAAGGTGTCCAAAAAAATCAACTTTAGAGATGACAGTAAAAGGCTTCTCAATGAACCAACATAAGGACCAAACAAAGATCTAAACCAAAAAAATTGAGTTGTAATCACACAGATCAATCATACTATTTTCTTTCTAATTATTGTAAACAATTTATATTAGAATCCTTTTAACAGAGGTTGACCTAATAGTCATTTGAAGACTTAACAGTCTATGTAAATCCTTTAACTACGTGACATTCTAAATGGAATGATCAAAGTCCTCTTACAAGGCCACTCCTAATAGGGTGAATAAATCCTCTAATAAAGTCACATTTAACATTGTTTATTGTAACATTTAATAAGGTTGGCTCCTAACAGAGCTCAATTTGAAAGAGTGAAAAAGAGTGACATGTTACTGGTGGTTTTTCCCAAATTGGGTTTCCACATAAAATCCTAGTGTCAAACTATGATGAATGTTTTATGAATGTTTACATTTGATAATTTTTCCATTATGCAATGCAAGTCATGTTTATGACATTTTTAAAGTAGAGACTGAGAAACAGTAGGAAAAGTAGAATAGTGAAGTGTTTAATGTTTAATTGTTCAAGTGGTACACATAGAACTTGAGTAACTGATCCCCCCCCCCCCCAGTTATTCTAAACATTTCTAACACTTTTATCACCTTGGAAAATTACCATGATTAAAAGTTGGAAAAGAGATTCCATGTGCAATCCTCCATCATCCAACATTTCCCTCTTTTACCTTTGATCTTGACAATGTTGATCTATACATGAGCATTGGCTATTGTATCCATCAATTACCCTATCGTGGTCTTATTTATCCCAAATAATTCACTCATAGTCTCCATACTCAACTTCATTCTAGTCATCCTATCCCATCACTATACTATCTTATTTACCCCTTGGTGTTTATCACAATGAAGAGAAAAAAATATAGATGACAAACATGGTTCTCATAATCCTTGTGCCATGTCTACTCTTTTGGGATCTCTTTCTTTCATGACATCGGGTTATTATCATATATATTATCTAGCTTTTTGGCTTCCATTTCTTATCTAAACATGCTTCATATGACTCTTTTCCCTTTTCTTTTCTTGGATAATCTTGAGGAGCTAGTCTTTGAGGATCACATTCACCTTCTTCATGCATCATTACCTATCCATCTTATCCATCAACTTGCTAATCCATCATGTCCTACATCTTGCAAGACATTAGGACAAAACAATGCAATCTTTCTTGAAAACTATTATTCACTAAATCATTTTTAGAAAATATCCCCAAAAAAATAAATATAGAAGATAAAATTTTCTTGAAAAAAGCCCAACATATGATTCTAAAAAAATGTGTATCTTGGTGTCCATCTCTCATCATGCATGTTGGTACCACAAAAGAAAAGTCTTAAAAAAATTATCATCATAGTGAAAACCTAGAAAATAAGTGATTTGATGCATCCAAGAAATAAAAAATACAAAAAAAAATTAAAATTAAAAAATGAAATATCAAAAAAATATGAAAAAGAGAAAAGAGTGAAAAGATTAAAAATTAAGAAAAGTGCCTTGGTGAAAACCTGGTAAACAGGCTCCACTTGTAAATTTGCACTACATCTATCAGCTCATAACTTCAACTATGACCTAGATGAATTTTACAACACTCCTTGGTTTGGAATTGATATTTGTCTAATTTTTACTATAGTAAATTCCATACCATGTTTGTCTCTAGAAAAAATAGGTGTTTCTCAAACACCACCCAACCAATGTTTCTCAACACTTATCAAACAAACTACCTTGAAAAATTATGTTGATACTAGTCAAAGTGTATCTCTCGACACTACCTATTTACCTACCCTCTCACAAGCATAGGTTTCTAGAAATACTAATGAAGACTTCAAAATAAAACTTAAAATCAAACAGATGAGTTATTATTGATCATACATACTTCACCAAAGGACATATTATGAATTTCTTTGTATGTTGTTTATTTTTGTTGATTTTTGCTTATGTTTCTTCCATAGTCTCTTTAGGATATCACTTGACTAGAGGACTAGGGGCATGGGCCATGATATTTTCTTTGACTTAGCTTGTGCATGTGGTTTCAATGATCCTACATGTTTGATGCATTAGACATCTATGGGAAGAGTCTCCATCGTGATTAGAACATTATATATACCTCAACCTAGTTTACTTGAATAATTAGGTGAGTTTTAACTATATCCTTGACTATTATCAATGTGTTTATTTATGCAAGATTGCACTCAGTATTATCTCAACACTTATGCCTCGATGCTAATGTAATCTTACAATATCAACTGGAAACTTAACCAAGGTCATCGCAACATCTATGCCTCAATGTATATGTTAGTTTTCTACATCTCATTTTCTAAATATGGTGTTCATGTCCTCATGTTTTTAGTTGTACCAATGACAGTTGTATGATTTTACAATGTCCCACAATAAAGCGCAATGATTATACTAAAATAACAATGAGACAACTCTTGCATATTGCACTTTCATTTTAACCTCGGTGTGTTCTAGTCTTTTCATTTTGCATGAACTAAGACACATCTCCATCTCATCATCTAATCATCCCTAGCTAATTTTGACATTCTAAAGCAACATCATTTTGTTATTCAAAATTGTTAGTCAACCCTTTTGGTCAAACATAGTTGGTTTCCCTTCTAAATCACACCTAATGATGCAAAATTGATCAAATTTCTTACAAATCATCTAATTTGACATAACATATCTTCTACATAATTTTGTTCAACCTTGGTCAAATTGGTCAAACTATGCCAAATTCTCATTACCAGGTGGTCAAACTTGGTCCAAATGCTCTTCAATCTCTTAGAATTTCAAATCTCCATCATCTCAAAGCCTTTCTATTCAAAATTTTATCAAATATATATCATTTATCCATCTCCTCAAATTCATTTTGACTTCAATCTCTAGGGGACAAGAATATCTTATCTGCAAATCAACCAAGTTCCATCGCTAGGGGCATCTCAACTTCATCTCTTCACATCAAGTTAAGATTCTTTGATCTTCTTTATGAGTGATTTCATCACTTCACATCAAATTGTATGGGGGAGACACTTAGCCTAAACAATTAATAATAGTTCTCATTGCACCACATTAATCTGATAGTGTCTAATCAATCAAAACTAGTCCTAATGTTCAATTTTATTACTTCGCATCAAGTTGTGTATTTAGGATCTTTGATGAGTAGAGGATACATCATTATTTTGTTTCATTTTTTATACCTTTACCATTATTTATTTCCATGTTCATGTCACCATTTTATGGAGGAATCTTAAAATTTAATAAAACATGAAAAGGAAATTAGGATTAATAAGTTATTGAAAATCATGACAATTATGATAATCTTGATGTTACAATGACATGCAAAGAATGAATAGTCAATCTAGTTTTTAAGAATGCAAATGATGGAAGGGGCACCACAATGAATAATTTTATTTTTTAATAGTAATTCTACTATTATTATGGTATTGTCAAAGAAATACATTTGCTAAACAAAATTTTGTTCTTATATTAGTATGTAGTTGTTAATGGATGAGTTTATATCTATGACCATTTTGTCATGTAATGCAATATGATAACAGTGGTTGATAGTTATAAAAAATTAAGACTAAGCTATTATAGTATAAATATGAATTTCAATCAAAGACAAAGATGTACTTTTTATCATATAAATATATTATTCTTTAATATATTTGGTAATTGGTGAACAATTATGATTAAAGTAGCTTAAGGACCCGTATGTATTGCTTTCCCCCAGTGATCGAGGAGGAAGGATCCCCTTGCTCATGTTATCAAGTGGCTTCTTTTCAAGTGTGGAGTGCCACTTTTGTGGCACAAATGAAATTGATAATGTTAAAAAAAATTGAATTTTGATTGTTCACGCAATTATGTTCATGTAAACCCTATTTCATTATGTGTTTGCACAAACAGAATTTTATATGTTAGTGCGAACATATAATGTAATACGGTTCACATGAATGAATAATATCATTGATTTTTATTTTAAAGTTCACTTTTTCGATTTCATTTTCACTTTTACAGTGATTGAAAAAGCGCTTTGGGGATTGGAGCAAACGTGTTGTGAGTACGAGTGAGCTACGTTTTTCTCGTCAAGTTTTTGGTCATTGCACTCTTTTGGGTATGTTTATATGTGATTATTTGAAATTTTTTAATTTTTTTAAAATTTTCAATAAATATTTTAGTGTTAATTTAATATTTTCATTGCTTATTAATGTTAGTAATATTAATTTTTCATTAATAATTATTTTTATTGGTTAACTATGTTAGTGTTATTAGAAAAAATATTAGAAAAATATTAGAAAATATTTTTAAAATATTAGAAAATATTTTTAAAATATTAGTCTAGAATGTTAGAAATATATTTGTATAACATTAGAAAACACAAAATAATAATAATACATTACAAAACAATCAAAAAATGTTGGTGAAATCTATAACAAAAATATTAGTATAACATTAGAAGAAGAAAAATTGATTTTCTTTAAGCGCTAAAGGTCAATAGGTTTCTCAGGAACTCAAAAACTAATTAGTTCCTTAGGACACAAATTAGGGATTGCATCACATATTCCAAACATTATTTTTTTATCTTGCATACTCTCTATGTATTTATCGTACTTCATCACTTTCCTCTTCTTTTATCCAATTGTTCTCTTCTAGGGAGTTGGTGAGCTTGTTTCTAGATCTTAGATAGTTGGTTGGGCAGAGACCTCCTCCAATGACTCCAGCACTAGCTCCTATTATTGATAGAGTGGTGATTGCTTCCAAAGGGGAGTAATTGATAATATTCAACACACTACATCTGTGGTTGCCAGTATTACATCTAACTCTCTTGGTCAATATATTCACACTTGACAGAGTCATCCAGGTCGAGCATTTTTAGATGTATCGAGTAACACTTCAAGCACCTCCCCTAATGAGGCATAAAGAGTTGCTAGACTACCATTACCAAGTGGTGTCTATGCTCTTTCTAAACAACACACACATATGGTGTTAGAAATGCTTTAGAATAACTAAGAGGGGGGTGAATCAGTTATTCAAGGTCCAAATGTTGAATTAAAAGTTTTTCATCAAGTAAAGTGAGCCTATTAATCTATTCATTCATCCAAGATTAAGCTTTCCTACTTAGCAAGTTACTATAAATCAACATGCAAGCATAACACATGAAAGATCAACACATAACATATTGATTTACATGGAAACCCAATTTGGGAAAAACCACTAGTAACATGCTACTCAATTCTCACTCTTCTGAAGTGATGCCTTGTTAAAGGCTACAACATACTATTAAATGTGATCTGGTTAAAGGATTCAACCACCCTATTAGAAGTGGGCCTGGTTAGAGGACTTTAGAACATTCACTTGGAATGCCACCCTATTAAAGGATTTACAAATGGTCATTAAACCAACCTAAGTCCATAAGATTTTTTTTACCCTAGCTTGTACAATTATTAGAGAGTAACAACAAGGGATTTTGATTTGATACAACTCACAACTTATCTTGTAGATTTTAGATCACCATTCAGCTCTTCACATTTCCTAGCTTTCAGTCTCTATAGCTCTGACAGCTTGTACTTCTTTCAAGCTATGTCTCCTTGAGTCTCCATGCTCGATGTACCAGTGCAATCTTCTTTCTGACCACTAATCGAAGTAGAGTCTGTGTGCTCTGTTCTTCCTTCTCCTCTTGATGCCTTCTCCTTGACACCCTTCAACCACTTTACAATTTGGCACCCCAAAAACTCTTGCTTCTTGGCATGTGACTCCTTAGATAGAAGTTTGGAATTGCTTTTCCCGCTCGATTCTTCCCTCCTTTAATTCCAATTCGAAAGGATTAGGTAGGATTCATTGAATCTAACCCACATCTTGTTCCTTCTAGAAACATCATGAAGAATCCTCTTGAATTCATCCAAAAATGGTTTACATAAAATTTTGTGCCACCAGCTTATCATCCTTATCCTCCATCTGGTTCACAAAATTCAAGGTAACAAATTTGTCAAGTTAGATTTGGAAAATCTTTGACTTTTCAAATAATGTAGCAGCTCGACACTATTGAAATTTTGGTGCTCAACACATACTATGTTACTTGGCATCAACTACATTTTACTAATGCTCAAAACCTACTATGGATTTACTCGGCATCCACTAAGTTTTTCTGATGCTCGGCACCTGTTACTTTGCTCAGCACCTGAACACACTTGGCTCCTTCTATATCCCTCGGCACACACTAGATTTTTCATTTGCTTAGCACTAACTAAAAAATTTCTCGACTCAAACTAGCTTGCTTGGCACTCACTAATGAACTTAGTTAAGCTTTGCAATCAACCTTGTTACAACTTATTCCTTCGATGTTTCTAAGTGTGGCCAACCTCTGTGTCTAGAAGTATATTATCAATACATCATTTTACCAGTGTCTTAACTAATCTTTGCACTTCATTACAAAATCATAACTCAACCTTTCCCTTAGGTACTTTTGTTACATCTTGTTGATTAAATCCTCTTCATCAATCAACTAAGTGATAGTACTTGGATCTTATAAGCAATTTCCATTCCAGCAAATAATAGGTTTGACATCAATGACAAAACAATAATTGAAAACATTCTTTAACAACAATCTTCCTTCTTTGCAACAATCTCCCTCTTTAACAATGTTCATTCTCAATCAGATTTCCAACATATGGATCTAGCATTATGTTTTTTGTAGGACTATTGCAAATTATTAGGTATATTATTGATACATAGGGGATACCAATTCACTCAATGATAGACACCATTAGACTGCATCAGGGCTCCACACTTTCACAAGTGTAGAACACACCACTGGTAGTCCCCACACAACATAGTTCACAGCATTCTGCATCAGGCTCATGATACTCTACAAATGGCTCAGGCACATGAGTTGGAGATGTCAGGATCATAGCTAAGGGCCTTGATGATTATGATGAGAAATTACAAGGGATATCTCAGATTGATACTGGTTTTGGCATGGGATCATCATCGTTCATGGACATGTTATTCTAAGGCACTTATTCTACACTATTACCCATCCATTTACACATGCCACTTCACTCATTATTTCTAGCTACAGTTGTAGCCCTTGGGTTTGGCTTGGGTGATTTAGAAGATTTTTGGCACTAAAGCTATTTTAGTAGGTGTTGGAGCTTCAAGATATGTTGTTAGTGTATTAGGACAGGATGTTGACACTAGTACTAGAGGTGCATCAATAGATGATATGATAGAGTGTGATGATCACCCCCCAACTCTTGAGACCCAAGTACATATATAATATTTTTAAATTTAACTATATAATTTAAAAATAGTTAAGACAGATATCAAAAAATTATAATATATAATATAAATTAAATAAATTTTGCAAGCACAAGTCGTTGAGCACATTATTACATCTAGTGTTGGGTTAGGACATGTATGCCAGAGAGAGGATTCTACTGAGACACTCAGTAGTGCTCAAGTACAAGTTTTAAATAGTTTGTAAAGTTATTTATGTTTCAAACTATATACACTCATATCCATGTATGCTTGTGTGTATGTGTATGTGTGTGTGTGTGTGTGTGTGTGTGTGTGTGTGTGTGTGTGTGTGTGTGTGTGTGTGTGTGTGTGTGTGTGTGTGTGTGTGTGTTTAGATAGATTTAATGCATATATATTTATAGGGCTCATTTGTTGCACCTCAGCCACTTGATGTATAGGAGACTCGATTAGAGGGTCAGTTTGTTTGCATGCATCTTCAAGAGTCCCTCCAATAGTACTAGATATATGTATATTTTGACGAAACATGATGCATGTATATATTTGAGACTTTGTATACATGTTTACTAGTTCTAGAGACTTACATACATGTATTTTAGTAATTGGATTACATATTTATTTGAGCCTTACATGTACGTGTATTTCATTATTTATTTTACATATACATGTATTTGTTGTTCATACTTGTATACATGCATTTCAGTACATATATTAGATCTAGATGTTCATTCTTGAGATGTACATGTATATTTTTGTATTTTAGTAGATTACAAAGATTTAAGTGAGCTTTAATTTTGTAAATGCATGTTTAAAAAGAATATATATATATTTATTTATTTATTTTATATAATTTGTATATGAACTAAATTATGAGAGAGAGGAGAAAAGGGGAAGGGGAAGTGGGGGGAGAGGGGGGGAAGGGAAGAGAGAGAAAGGGAAGGGGAAGAGAGAGAAAGGGAAGAGAGAAGGGAAGGGGAAGAGAGAGAAAGAAAGGGAAGAGAGAGATAGAGAGAGAGTATCTTCTTTTAAATTATTTCTAACAAATTATTGCACAAAATAAATAAATTTTGTACTTGATGAACATATAAATCAATTTGTACATACAATAAACATATATTTTATCAATTTGAAAATTATTTTTTCTTTCAAATGTAATTTTAAAAATTCTTCTAACCATGGTGCTCATGTAAATCCAGAGTAATAATTAAGAAAAGCTAAAAGTTTACGTTTAAAGGTCCTGAAATTTGATTTAAATCAAATTAGACTGTCTCAAGAGGTTCAACCCTTTCAATTATAACATGTAATATCTTCTTAGGATCTTCACTATGTAGTCTTCACTTGCGATGTCCATGCTTAAATTTGGCTAGATGTAGACAAAGCTTGGTCGCAACAACCAAGTGGATGTATTGTAAAACCTTGTTGTCAGATTGATAATCAACAAAGTGAATTCCATGTTGGACTATTTTGATTTGCTTTAAATATCTTCCCTATATCACAATAGAACCTACACCACAAATTTAAATATTTTAAAATTTGATCAATATAAAGTTAGCCTAGATATATATAAATCCATATATGTATGTGCACATGTATGTATATAAATTAAACATGTATACCTATGGGAAACAACATTTCATCACTTTCTTCAGGATCATGTCCACCTAACAATTTCAATGCCTCTTGCAACTTCTTTTGTGTAAGCAAAAGTGAAAGCAACTGAGCTTGTTCAAGTATCTCAATGTTATCAAATTTAGTCATTATTTCTCTTATCATCTTATTCATTTACCTTTTCGTAGACAGACTTAAGGGTTGAATAGTAGTTGCAAGTGTTTTCAATTTATCCACATCCCTTTTAAGTAAATGATCTAAATTTTAATGAGAAATTCTATTCTTTATAGTTTGAGTGATATTTATGAGTTCGTCCATACTAGTAGGAGCACCTGATCCTGACCCTTCTCTGACTTTCATTACTTGACTTTCTATGGGGAACGATCTTGAGCCTTCTCCAACATTCATTGTTTGAGATTATGTAGGGAGTGATTCTAACCCTTCTCTGACTTCTGTTACTTGAACTTTTGTAGAGAGTGATCTTGAACCTTCTTCAACATTCATTGTTTGAGATTCTATAGGCAGTGGTCTTGACCCTTCTCCCATATATACTTCTTCTACTTGTGTTGAGCCTCCTTCAACATTTTCTTCACCTTCACCTTGTTGATTGTCTGCAACACAAATCAACTTAGACAAAAAAAAAAAGATTGATACATAATTAAATTCAAGACCATTAAAATAAATAAATTTTATATACATATATAAATAAAATTACATACCTTGTTTATTTCTATGGTAGCATGCCAAAGTTTTATCAAGATTTCTTTGTTCCACTTCATCAGATCTACTCCTTGTATGTTTGCTTTGTCTTCCTTTCTTGTTTTCCATTAATTATTTCAAAAAAATGATCTTAAATTTATATCTTTTTGTAAAATTTATGAATTCTCCTTCAATATATAGCCCTTATGAATTTTTTTTTCAATAATATTCTTCAAAAATTTGTCTTCAACAAAAAGCCTTCGCCTTGAAAAAATTGTCTTTGCCTTCAAAATTTGTCACCTTAAAAAAATTGCCTTTTCCTTATAAAATTTGCCTTCACCTTCAAAAATTTGTCTTTAATTCACCTTCACAATAGGAGATCACCAAATTTCTTTCAATTTTGTATTTGAAAAAAAAAAATTATATTTACATTGTTTCAAAATTAAATTGTTTGGGGGGTCAACCTATTGATTAGGTGTTTGGGCGAACATCCAAAAATAAAAATTCGGTCCCCGAATTTCTAACAGACACGGTTTGCACAAACAATATGTTCACATGAACATGTTTTTAAAATTAAAAAAATAATTCCTTTTTTAGAAGAAAAAAAGGCCTTTTGACCCTATAAAATGGGATCAAATGACCTCATACTATAAATCTAATAATTTCAAACTGTGCTTCTCGGAGAAAGCTTTCCAACAACTATAATTTTAATAGGTATTGTATTCATTAAGACTTTCAAATATGAGTTTAACTCATTATAGGTTGATTAATGATTGAACATCGACTCACTTCGACACTTCGGGAAAATTGTAAACTATGTCAAACAAAAAATTTAAAACTCTAGGAAATAAGTTATTGAGTTACCTTTCTATTGAAAAAATAAAAATTGATTTATGATATATTGAGTTCAAGTTATGTTTGTCAAAATGAACGTATGTTTGAATTACGATTGATGTCATTTCAAAACTTCATAAAATATAAAATATTCAACCAAATTGAATCAAATCAAATGGATCCTCTAGATATTGATGTTACAAATCCAACATCAAAATAATTACCTTATTTTCATTTGTAGAAAATAAAAGTATGTTTGTCAAAACGATTGTCACTCTTAAAAACTATTGATTTTTCATATGTACCACATTTGGGGGGAGAAGAAAAATTTGACTTAAATAATTTTATTTTATTTTTAAATATGATTACAAAGTAGGAACAAAGTATTAGAAATCACTAGTTTACGTCATCTTCAAATTCTTAATAGTTTTAGAGATATAGTCACTCGAATGTGAGGTTTGTTTCAAAAAATTGATTTCAATGTCAAAATTGGTCAAAAAGTGGCAATCATTATTGTCAGCTCACTTTTTGTTTTCTTTATGTTTTATTATTTGTGATTATGGCAGCATGATTGAATAACAAGTTTAGTTCATTCTTTGATTTGGTATTGATTTGAAGGAATTGTGAACTTGTAGAATATGATACAATCTATATAATAGAATATCTTTGATTTAAACTGTAATATCATTCCTACATTCACAAGCTTAATCAGAATTCATAGAATAAGAAAAACATCCTATTCAAATTTTTTGCCTTAGTTGTGTGAACTCTTGTGAGGTGATCTTGTATCCCCCAGCCCTTTTTTTGTGAATTGTATTCTTAGTATATTTTTTATTAATAGAAAAGGACTATTCATGAAAAAAAAAATGTATTCATATCTAATTCGATTCAATAAGTTGTGATTTATAAATTCTTTGGACAACCATAGATGTGACTAGTAGGTTGTGATTTATAACTCTGATATTTTATACTTTGTTCCACTTCTTATCACTATTGTGACAAGAAGCAGAGTCATTTTGTCTTTACTCTTAAAGTGCACAATGAAAATCATTCAAGGGAAATTGACTTTATGATTAAGAAATTGTGTCCTAAATATAATTAATATGGTAAGTTGGTGTTCATTAAGGGTTTGATTAAAGTAAGTGATTTGAGTTTAATCCTTTCAAATGTGAATTCTTTTGAATGTGAATTCTTTTGAGTGTGAATTCTTTAAGTGTAAAAGTGAGTTTAATTATTTTTGTCAAATTCACTTTTAAAACTCTTGCATTTGGTTATTTAGTATAAATTGTGTGAATTAGAATGCATCCATAACCACTTGACATATTATCTTCATCCCTTGAGAAGATCTCCATTATATCTCTCATTAGTTTACAAATCTTGAATTAACACTTCTAGGTGTAACTAAAGGTACTTGTATCCAAATTATATCTTAAATTAATCAAAATAACTAGTTCCCATTTTTACCCTACATTTTTGGCATCTTCATTGGGGAGAGATATTAAAGGTGCAAAGTCATAGTAAGTTAGGTTAGGAACAGTGCACCTTCGTGAAAGCTTGGATAATTGACAACCTTGTCTAAGCTAGTACCCTAAGTTTACATTCAATTAAATCATTTAGGTGCATGAATAGGCCTATGGATAGTCAAGGATGATTTGTTAAGAAAGAATTAGTAGATAGTGAAAAAACTCAAAAAACACAAAAATAAAAAGGATCATTAAGCACAAAGGCAAAAATCAATTTATAACAAGGTAATTTGAGCCCAACCCAACCAACTTCACCTGTTATACACCGTAAAATATTCCAATACTTTAAATAGACCTTCAAAGCTATGTGTAGTAAACCTCTCAAAAAACCTTTAAAGCTTCTTATACACCTTGGTCAGCATAAGTCCTACAAGAAATCATGTGGGAAACCAAAGGAAATTTATGTGGAGGAAACTTAGGAGGTGGTAATGTATAAGGAGCATTAGTCCACCATAGAAATAACCTTGAGATATTTTTATTTTTTGATCCATCCTCCCAAGGATAATGCCCCTATGTATAATATACCTCATTTATCACTTCCTATCTTCTAAGGATCAACTATTGAAGACCTTGATATGTTCTTATTTGAGTTTAATTGATGTTATTTGTGATAGATACAACTATCAAAATGACACTTAAAAAATGAAATTATTCCCCAACTACACTAAAATATGTAGCACTCTAATCATTCATGAGCCTCAAAGAAATTAGGACATGGGGAAAAATGAAGGAGAATTTTTAATGAAATACCAAGAATATTGCAAACCCAAGTATGGGATAAAATATTTCATATGACACAATGAGAGGATGAATTTGTGGAATATTTCCAAGAACAATTTGCCTCCATCCTACAACATTCAAGATACCTTGACCTAACTCTTGACACTACCAAGATGCTCTTCCTTAGGGGAATTCGAGATGAAACCATGGATTCCTTTAACTTAATTGGTAAGGGTAACATTTCTAAATTACCACTTGAAGATATTGTGATATTTGCAGGAATTATTCTAGGTTTGAATAATTGGTGCAAGGATATTTCAAGAAGTACACCTCTTTGGGTAGCATAACAAGTATAACAAAAAGATAAATTGGTAATTTACTAGATGATATTTTAAAAATTCTCTTAAATCACATGGGAAAATAAATTAATACACTTTATTCTCATAGGAAACAAGAGGAGGCAGAGCATACTTTGGTAGTATTTTTTCCCACATGTAGAAAGAATCATGGTAGTGAAGAATGTCCCTATAATAGGACAAACATATCCTCCCTTTAAGAGGCTAGTAAGAGTTCTAGGTTGAGACCTTTTCCTTTAGGGGCCCTAGATACTAAGTACTTTGAAGAACCTATTTATTTTATGGCACCTAGACATTCTTTTATGTCTTGTGCATCTTAGTATGCAAAATGATTACCCCATGGGACAACATCAATCAATGCCCTTTTTGAACCAACCTAGTTGATATGGGCATTGTCACCAATCTTTATAGCCAACACCATGAAAATCATCCCCTCAATATTCATAATGGATGCCACAACTCCCATTTTCACATTAGTCATGGCAACATGCATGGAGGTCACAACCACCACAATTTTCATTTTATCCACCCTAACAACCATACCCATTTCCACAATACAAGTCATCTCCTATAATAAGTCCATATAAACCACCACAAAAATTGCTACCATCTATTCCACCACCTTCCAACCAACCATCTAGTTCTTCTCAACCACTTATGGACACACCTATATACAACCAACACCAAGTCCTAATAATAAGGTGAATCAACCCATATACAATAATGAGGTAGTGGGATATCCCACTTATCTAATAACCTCACTTGCAATCAACTGATTTCAATAGCCTCCTTTGTTAGATAATTGAGAGGGGAGGAGGGGGAGGTGAGTCAATTATATCCAACCATTCTATAGGCCTTTCAAACACTTTACTACCAATACAACTTTATAAACTTCAAAAGTAATAACTTGGTGATGCCATTCAACTTCACAACTCAATCTTGCAATCAATTTACTCCAAACTATTAAATCGTTGTTTTCATTATTATCAAGTATTAGAAAAATAAATTAGCATTTCCTTACTATTACCTAGTTGTTACTGAGCTACAGTATAAAGTAAATACCATGAAAATAAACTTTCAACATAACAAAAATCACACATTTAACACCATAATTTAACATGGAACCTTGTAAAGAGAAAAACCACCTGGGACCAAAAATCCAAATAATTTCACTCTTTTGAAATAAGCTTTTCTAGGAATCAACCTTGTTAAAGTTTTACATGCACATTTTTAGTGTGACCTAGTTAGAGTGTTTTAACATTAAGATCATCTAGAACATATTACTTTGTGATCTTGTCTGAAGAGTGGCATGCTCTAAAGGACTTATAATCATCACTAATCAATGTTACCATATAGGATTTCAAGACTTATTAGGTTCACTTTGTTAAGAGATTTTCCTACTATAATGGTAAGAAAGTAATAGTCAAATGATATGTTAGGTTTAGCACTACCTTGCTTATTCAAATATTTTTTCTACTATGTCTTCTTCCTTCTCTAATCTTTGCTTGGTTGATTCACTTCTCTACACTTTCACTTTTCTCTAACTCTCCTTGATCTTCCTTATGCTTTTCTCAGTTCACCTTACTTCTTTCCTTCTTCATGTTCTATCATAAATTCACATCCATTCAACAAAAATACAATTAGCAACTCATCAACAACCAAAAACTTGTTCCAACATCTTTTATTTTCACCAAAATTCAGCCTCGAATTTCATCTTTCTTAACTTGTTCTTCCATCTCATACATAGTGAATATTACAGTTCACTTAGGTAATATATCACTCAATTAATGTTAGACTTTAGCTTGTCTTGTCCAAACACTCAGTTAATACTATAGTAACTTCGAAAATATTGTACTCCTTTCACATTGTCACTTAGTGTAACTTGTATAGCTCAGTGAATACATAAACTTCATCATTACACTATATAATTACATGATTGTAAAATAATCAAGCCAACACTACATTATCACTATCCAACTCATTCAAGTGCCCATTTAATACCATACTTATTAACCATGTCATCAACATGCTTTCCTCAAATCCTCTTCATCAATCAAATGATATGGAACTCTCCTAAAATGGCATGATGTGTATCCAATTAAGACATTGAAATCAATGACAACATACCAAGTGATATGCCCTCTTTCACATACATTCATAGCATTTTTAGTTACATCATCAGTTGGGGATAACAATCTCCCCCTTTGGCATTAATAACAACATATAAACATATGATTTTACATTACAAAACATAACATAAGATAATCAAATGTATGCACTAACAATAATACAACTTTTCAACTCCAAGTTCTCTTTCTAGTTCTCTACAACAAATTTCTTCATGAGGTGCACTCAATTTGTATCTTCATTAGCATTAATCTTCAATATGCCTCCCCTTAGGATATGATCTCTTTTTGTTCAATGGTACCTTCAATCTTTTGTATCAATTTCTTGATTGTTTCCTTTTGGTCATTCACTCTAGTCTTACTCATTCTCTCCATATTATATCACTCATCTTTTGTTTTACAGCCTTTTCTATTCATACTCTCTCCCTTTTACATCAACCAACAATCGATCTTTAGTTGTGCACTCCCCCTTTGACAGAAATGCCAAAGTTAACTATAAGTTCCAATATAAAACTTATAAAACCTTGTAATTATACCTTGTACCTTGGATGTATTGTTTAGAATAGTTTCATTACAATCATCTTCACAACTTTATAACTTCTCATAAAGTGTGAACTCATGTATCAACTCCACAAAGATATTTATATTCATTCAAGTATTGATGCAACATGCATCTTCACTTAGTCAATTTTTGAAAGGGGTAGGACCCCCAATTTACCTCTTAGATACTCAAAAGTATCCTTAGGCAATGGCTTGGCTTGGTATGTATATATATATATATAATTTGCACCTTAGACTTCACATATTCAAGCCTAACTTGTTTATCTTGTACTTTCTCCCTCATGCATTGATACTTGATTGATATATGATTTTTCTTTGCATGTGTCACCAAATTCTTTGATATATTTTTTGCACTATTTTTATCACAGTAAATAGTAACAGGCCTAGTTATCTCTTCTTGCATTCCTTCCAGTAATTGCTTAATCCAAACAATATTTGAACAGTTAATTACAACAACAATATAATCAACTTCAATAGTAGATTGTGAAATACAACTTTGTTTCTTGCTTAACCATGTTATCAGTATTTCTCCTAAAAAGAAAGCTCCACCACTTGTGCCTTTTCTATCATCAACATTACCAGCCCAATCACCATCAGTGTAGGATTTAAGAGTAAAGTTACCATCATGTTTATACCATAATTTATAATTTTTAGTCCCTTTAAGATATTTGAATATCCTCTTGACAATAATCATGTGTGTTTCCTTTGGTTTAGATGAAAATCTAGAAAAAAAAATCCAATAGCATGTGCAATATTTGGTCTACTATGTACAACATTTTGTAAATTACCAATAATTGATTTATATTGAGTTTCATATGCATCAATAGTGGTATCTTCTTTTGACAATTTCACTCGAGTCACCATAGGTGTACCAACTAGTCTTGACTCATCCATTCTAACTATTTTCAAAATTTCCTTTACATATTTAGATTGAATCACATATATACAATTCTCTATTTGATGAACTTGTAATCCAATAAAAATTTTGACCTCACTAAAAATTGACATCTCAAATTCTTTACTCATTTTCTCAAAAAATTATCTACATAGTAAGTCATTTCCACCAAATAATAATGTCATCTACAAAAATTTCAGCAACCAACACCATATTTTCATATTCACTCTTCATATATAAATTATTATTCTCAATTGTCCTAGAAAATCCAATTGTAATCAAATAAGAATGTAACCTTTAATATCATTCTCTCGGTGCTTGCTTCAGCCCATATAGTGCCTTGTTCAACTTGTAAACAAAGTTCTTTTGATCATGTTCAACAAATCTTTTTGGTTGTTCAATGTAGACTTCCTATTCAAGTATTCCATTCAGAAATGCAAATTTCACATCCACTTAATAAACTTTGAATTTCTTCTAAGTAGCACAGGCCAGCAATTTTTTTACTCCTTCCAGCCTTTCCAGAGGTGCAAAAGTCTCACCATTGTTGGTCACAGATGTAATGGGCACCCTAGAATGCCCAAAAACTGAACCAATTGCTGAAATAGATTTTTTTATGCAAACTGAAGATGGAACTGATGCTAAAATTATATTAATTCCCAAAATGATGAAATCAAATACAAGCAATGTATTCCAAAGGCCAAACCCCAAAGGAATGACATCTAGAATGTTACAAGAGAGGATGAATGTCCCCTATTTCCAAGAAAGATATGTGATTCACACATCCAAGCTCTTATCAAATGTCATTCACAAAAATCTGATGCTCAACAATGAGACTTTCACCCCTATTTATCCTTTTCCTTCACCCTTCTAGAAGGAACTAAAACATTAATTAATTGCAAGTGCTAGAAGCTTCCCCCTTCCAATAATTAATGCACTCTCTAGAAACTCCTCCCTTGCAATACAATAATTAAATGTGCTTCTAGAAAATTAAATTACTAGAGGCTTCCACCTTTCCAATAATTAATACACACTCTAGAAGCTTCTCCCTTGTAATACAATAATTAATTTAATTAATTAAATATAAATTCACCTTTTAATTTTTAATTTTAATTTATTTAATGACTTTATAAGAAATTAATTTAATTTCCTCTTATGCTCCACTTAGACTTTGGAGAATGTGAAGGCTAAAAGAGGGGGTCATTAAATAGACTTTGGAGAACATGAAGGCTAAAAGATGGGGTCATTACAGTCTTCCCTCCTTGAAATTCCTTGTCCTCAAGAAATCTTAGTCCTATTTGTTGTAGCACCTGCTCATCTCCTAGGTAGCATCTTCCTCTGGAAGATATCTCCATTTGACTAAATATTCTTTAATCAACCTGCTTCGCAGAGTCCTTTCCCTTGTATCCAAAATAGCCTCGAGAATTAATACGAGCTTTCCCTCCTCATCTAATGGTGGTAATTTTTTTGAAGGCACAACTCTCTGACTGATGGCTTTCTTAAACCTTGACACATGAAACACATTATATACCCGACTACCCTCTGGAAGCTCAAACTCATAAGCAACCTCGCCCACCTTGCAAATCACTTTGTAGGGACCATAAAACCTAGGCTTCAACTTCTTTGCTCCACTTTTCTTGAGTGATGACTATCTGTATGGTTGTAGCCACAAGTAAACCATATCCCCAACCTCAAAATTGTGCTCTATCCAATGCTGGTCCATGTAGAATTTTTGTTAATTTTGGGCTTGCTGTATATTCTCCTTGAGCACCCTCAAAATATCCTGACTATCCTGCAAGTAGTTTTTTTCTTTAGGCACTCGACTATCCCCCAAAACTAGATCCATGAAACTAGGTGCTTCATAACCATACAGTGTCATGAATGGAGTCATCTTGATGGACATATGATAAGTGGTGTTATAACAATACTCTCCCATATGTATCCATTTGACCCAAGCCCTCTACTGTGTAGTCACATAGTTCCTTAGATATCCTTCCACCCATTTATTCACAATTTATGTCTGCCCATCTATCTGTGGATGATAACTAGTGCTAGGTGTAAGATCTATTCCACACAACCTAAATAGTTCCTGCCAAAAATTACTCATGAATTTACTATCCTGATCATTGACAATGAAACTAGGTAACCCATGTAACCCGAATATCTCTCTGAAGAAAAGATCGGCCACCTGTGTTACTGTGTAAGTAGATGGAATAGCAAAGAAGTGAACAAACTTCGTCAATCAGTCAACTATCACATAGATGCAATCTTTCCCTTGTACTCATGTTAACCCGATGATGAAGTCCATAGAAATATTTTTCCATTTCCTATATGGAATGGGTAAAGGTTGTAACAACCCTGTAGTATATGTGTGTTCTCCCTTATTCTGTTGGCAAATTGCACACTCTCTGACATGCTTTTGAACATCTTCCTTGATCCCTTTCCATGTAAACCACTCACAGATCTACCTGTAGGTCTTAAAGACCCCTGGATGTCTAGTTGTAGGGGCATCGTAAAATTCCTTTAGTATTACCTCCCTAAACTGTGATGAAGGAATTAAATATATCCTACCCTGAAACTTTATCAATCCATCCATCACCATGTAATAATCATCATGTATGGTGCCTGCAAATTACTCCAAAAGCCCAAGTGTCCCTCGCATACTCTTCTATGATCTTATTTCTCCAATCTCTTGTAATCTCAACTAGAGCATAAATATGAGGTCTCCTGGATAAAGCATCTGCCACCACATTCTTCTTGCCTTTGACAAACTCAATGTCAAATTCATAGGCATGTAACTTCGCAATCCACTTATGTTGTCTATCATTCAAATCACATTGACTCGTGAAGTATTTGATGTTGTTGTGATTGATTTTGATAACAAACTTTCCCCCAACTAGGTAGGACCAAAACTTAGCCAATGCATACATTATAGCCAACATCTCCCGATCATTGATGGAATAGCTCCTCTCCACTCCACGGAGCTTCCTACTCTCAAAAATAATGAGATGTTTCTCCTGCATCAAGAATGCCCCAATCCCATCTCCTGATGCATCACAATGAAGCTCAAATGGCTTTGTGAAATCTAGTAGAGCTAGTACTAGAAATGATGACATCACCTTCTTCAAATGATTGAAGCTTCTCTGAGCTGCCTCTGTCCATGTGAATGCCCCTTTTCTGGTAAGTTATGTCAAGGGTGCAGCGATCTGCAAAAATATTTTAATAAATCTCCTATAAAATCCACAGAGACCAAGGAATCCCTTAAGCTGTGTAAGATTCATAGGAGTAGGCCAATCAAAAATAGCCCTAATCTTTTTAGGATCTACTCGAACTCCATTTGTTCTAATGATATGCCCAAGGTATAGTAGCTTAGTCATCCCAAACTCGCACTTAGATTCCTTGGCATATAGTGAATCTTCCTCTAAAGTGGACAACACTATCTCAAGATTTTGTAAATGCTCCTCCCAAGTCTTACTAAAATGCCATCAAAGAAAATCAAGAAAAATCTCCTAAGCTGCTCCCTGAATACTTGATTCATGCAACTCTGGAATATAGCAGGGGCATTGGTTAGCCCAAATGGCATAACCAAAAACTTGAAGTGGCCATAGTGACACCAAAAATTTGTCTTCTCAATTTCCTCCTCCCTTATCCTGATCTAATGATACCTTGACCGTAGATCAATCTTTGTAAAAAAGCATGCACCATGTAACTCATCAATCAGCTCATCTATTCATGGGATGGGATATCTATTCTTGATGGTCTTCTTGTTTAATGCCCTATAATAGATGCACATGCACATCGTCCCATCCTTCTTCTTTACCAACACTATTGTTGAAGCAAAGGGGCTCTTACTAGGGCTGATATGCCCTATTTCCAACAACTCCTTAATTTCCTTCTCTATCTCATCCTTATTTTTCTTAGAATGATGATAGGGAGTAATCATGATTGGTTTGGCTCCCTCCTCAAGCTCAATAACATGCTCTATCCCCCTGTCAGGAGGAACCTCATGGAGAATCTAACCAACTACCTTAGTGTGCCTGTCAAGTATCTCCTGAATATCTGGTGGATGACTCTTTGCCTGTGGCTCTTGTGAAGTTGGCATAGTGAAACATTCTACTGCCCACTCTATGTTATTATGCCAAAAAAGTCTCTGCATTCTCCTCAAGGAAACTACTTTGCAACTCTCATCTGAAAGTCCTCTAAGTACAATAGTTCTTCCCTTGTGCTAAAACTTCATCTCCAATTTTGCTAGGTTAAGTGTGAATTCTACTAGTGAGGCCATCCATACCATGCCAAGGATGGCATCATAGTCTCTCATGTCTACCACATAGAACTCATCTTCCAACTCATAGCCATCTCCAAACTTGATGTGAAGATTAGATATCTTTTAAGTGCATAATAGTTTGTCACCATTAGCTACCATAACTCTAAATCTAGCATGCTCCTCAGTCTATAGACCTCTCTAGGAGACCAATTGTGCATCTATAAAATTATGTGTAGCCCCAATTTCAATGAGTGTGATCACTTTCTACCCTTGGATAGTACCTCTGACCTTAAATGTGATTACCTTCTAAGCCCCCATTAATCGTGATAATGACTTCTCATCCTCAAGAATGTTGCTCTCCTCTGTAGTGCTATCCTCATCTGAATCAGAGTGTTGATCCTCCCTCTCTAATTGTGACTCTTCTACTGAGAAATGCTCCATTTGATTTGCCTTAGCCTTGAAAGGACACTTATGAGATAGATCCCAAGGCTCTCTACAATGAAAACATAACTTCTTCTTTCTTAAATCATTCAAGGTGTCATTATCCAACTTATCTCTTTTGGGTTGATCATCCTTGTGAAAAGGTTTTTTGTCCTTCTCCTTGTCCCTTTTCATATAAGAATATTTGTGCTAAAATTTTCTCCTAAATGAAGAAGGTGCTAAGTCATGAGCCTTTTTAGTGGCCTCTTGCAACATAGCTAGGTCATGCCCCTTGACCCATCCTCGCAAGGGTTATGAGAGTCCATCCATAAACAACACCAGTAACCTCCTCTCTAGAATATCTATGACCAACACAATTAACCTCTAAAACTCACTGATATATGTCTCAACTAATCCCCATTACTTGAGTTGTGCCAACTCCTTAAACTGTAATTCGGGATCCCTGGTATCAAATCTCTCTATGAGCTT
This sequence comes from Cupressus sempervirens, assembly GCA_028749045.1. NCBI lineage: Eukaryota > Viridiplantae > Streptophyta > Pinopsida > Cupressales > Cupressaceae > Cupressus > Cupressus sempervirens. The sequence goes on along the minus strand of CM053784.1, from coordinate 146,243,844 downwards.
CTTAGTGAACACCTTGTAAGATGTGATATGATTATGTCCCAAGGTTGCCACCACTCATGTGTCAGTCCATCCAAGTGAATAGCCACATACTTTATAGCCTCCTCTTCGGGCATAGGATTCAGCTGCAAGTATGTATCCATCTTCTACACCCAAGCTCGTGCGGTCATCTTCCCTGAAGCATCATAATAAGGTAAAGAAAATTTTCCAACTTTCTTTCTTAGCTCAAGGTTTTGACTTTGTCCTCCTAATCTGGGCATGTGTCTCATCCTCAAGTCCAAGTAATCTCTAAGAGAAATGTCCGCCTGAAACTCTGGTCCACTAGCCTCCCAATCCCTCCTAAACTGATCCTGTAACTCCACAATTTGTGGTTCATTAATCGGCTAAAAAGGATAAATATGGGTGAGAGTCTCATTATTTAGCATCAAATTTTTGTGAATGACATTTGATAAAAGCTTGGATGTGTGAATCACATATCTTTCTTGGCAATAGGGGACATTCATCTCTCTTGTAACATTCTAGACGTCATTCTCTTGGGGTTTGGCCTTTGGAATACATTGCTTGCACTTGATTTCATCATTTTAATAATTAATATAATTTTAGCATTGGTTCCATCTTCAATTTGCATTAAAATCTATTTCAACAATTGGTTCAGTTTTTGGTCATTTCCAGGGTGCCCATTATAGTAGTATTAGAGCTATAAGTCATGTCATCTTGTGGAGATCTTCTACATCTATGTTCGAGCATGTGATAAGGGCTTTATAATTTTTGCAATACTAGAGCAAGACAAAGTAGGAGTTCAAACTTGCAGAACAAACAGGGTAGTTCATCCGTGCAGAGGGACATACAATCCAATCATATAGATAGAGAGGAGACATTCTCTGGACAAGGCAGCAATATGGGTGACCGAGATGATAGGGATACTGGTCCAAATCAAGAAAATGTAATGTTCAGGTTATTGGGTACATTAGAGGAGCAGAATAGGTGTATGGATATGATGCAACAGGAGTGTAATAGGCAAATGGATATGATGTTGCAACTTATGGCTAGACAGATGGGCATCAATATTGATGATTTGTATCAGATGGCTCTGATACCACTGTAATGGGCTTTGATACCACTCTAACAGGCACCCTAGAATGCCCAAAAAATTGAACCAATTTCTGAAATAGATTTTTTATGCAAACTGAAGATGGAACTGATGCTGAAATTATATTAATTCCCTAAAATGTGAATTCAAGTACAAGCAATGTATTCCAAAGGCCAAACCCTAAGGGAATGACATCTAGAATGTTATAAGAGAGGATGAATGTCCCCTATTTCCAAGAAAGATATGTGATTCACACATCCAAGCTCTTATCAAATGTCATTCACAAAAATTTGATTCTCAACGATGAGACTTTCACCCCTATTTATCCTTTTCCTTCACCCTTCTAGAAGGAACTAAAACAATAATTAATTGCAAGTGCTAGAATCTTCCCCCTTCCAATAATTAATGCACTCTCTAGGAACTCCTCCCTTGCAATACAATAATTAAATGTGCTTCTAGAAAATTAAATTACTAGAGGCTTCCACCTTTCTAATAATTAATACACACTCTAGAAGCTTCTCCCTTGTAATACAATAATTAATTAAATTAATTAAATATAAAGTCACCTTTTAATATTTATTTTTAATTTATTTAATGACTTTATAAGAAATTAATTTAATTTCCTCTTACTCTCCACTTAGACTTTGGAGAACGTGAAGGCTAAAAGATGGGATCATTACATAAACTTTGGAGAACATGAAGGCTAAAAGATGGGGGCATTACAACATATTGGTTTTGAAATTTGAGTGTCAACACACTTAACCAAATTCTCAAGACAATGTTGAGTATAATACAAAAGCCAAGCTACAATGTATGCCGAGCCAAAAAACTCAATAGGTGCCAAGTGAACTTCAGGAGCCAAGCAATCTTCAGGTGCCAAGTATAGGTGTCAAGTCACTATAGATGTCGAGTGGAACAGAATTACTATAGAAGCCGAGTGATCTAGATTTTCTATATGTTTTGAGCATCAGCAACTAGTATGTGTCGAATAACATAGAATCAACATATGAGTTTGTGCCTTCAAAAACTCATATGTAAACCATTTTTGGAGCTGATATAGGTTGAATCTCAAAGGATCTTGAAGATAAGAATGAATCTTTTGCATTACCTATGCAATCAGCTACTAAGAAAAATGCAGAAGGCATGCAACCAATAAAAAAAGTGCAAGAAATGAGCAAGAAATAAAGATTTAATATTGATCATAGATTCATACCTAATCCTAAGTCTTTGAAATCTTTAAAAGGAGGATGAAGCCCTATTATGCAATAGAGGATATGCAGATGAGAGAAGTGTATGGATGAACTATAGCGAAATACAAAGGGGAGTTTAAGAGACTTAGTGAAGAACAAAGTAGCATTGCATAATCTAGTTATTGAAGAACAAAGTATCAAAACTTTGAAGAGTGACATATCAGATCAAGCAAGGATCAAATCAGCAAGAGCAGAACAAGGATCTGGAATCAGCAATTAAAGATTACAAAGCTATCAGGTCAAAGGTTTTCTAATACTCTTTAGCAATTGTATTACATATGGAAATCCTATAGACTTAGGTTGGCCTATTAGCCATTTGTAAATCCTTTTAATAGGGTGGCATTCCAAGTGAATGTACAAAAGTCCTTTAGCCAGACCTACTTTTAATAGGGTAGTGAAATCCTTTAACCAGGTCACTTTTAACAGAGTGGAAAGTCTTTAATAGGATAGGTCTTTTATAGGGCAGACCATTGGAAGTGGTCAAACATTATAACCTTGAACAGTTACACATTGGTGCAGTGATATTTTGTGGGTGTCATCCCCACCCTAGTTTTACCTTCTCATTTTGGAGGGTTTCTAAGTTACTAAATTTGTGTGTTGTCTATTTTCATGCATGTCTTTACTTTCAAGTTTATTAGATAAATTAGATGCATGTGAATGGTTTTAGTTAAAAGGTTTTGAAAAGGTCAAAGTTAGTTACTTCTTATTCATCCCCCCTCTCAAAAGTGAATCTTCCCAATTGTTAATTCCAACAATTGGTATCAGAGATAAGTTCTCACAAGAAGGAGCCTTACAACTTGGAGAAAAGATTTGAAAATAGAAGTCTACAAACTTGGGAAGATCATAGAGAATTAGGCAATTGATATACAGCTTGATTTACATGCTTTGGAAGAAGCTAGAGGAGAACTAAGAAAATTCTTAAAAAGAAGAAAAGAGATTGCCATAGCTGAGAAAGACACACAGTACAAGGAGATTAACACCTCAAATCTATTTTCAAATGGAGATTCCAAAGAGTTTGATGCAGCAATAGCAGACTTGATGCAAAAGAATAGAGCTCAAGCAAAAGAAATTAGAATGCTCAAGCTTGAACAAGAATCACAAGCCATGATGCTTTGTGAGGTGACTGAACAGAAGAAAAAAGTCATTGAAGACAAGGCTATGCTAGAAGAAGACAAGAGAGACCTTGCCAACAGACTGGAAGAAAAGTCAATTGAGCTTGCAAGAATCTCAAACATGTAGCTGGACACTCTGAGTCAAATGATGAATGCACATCATGAATTGAATGTCAAGGACATTGAGATCTCTACACTAAAGATGCAAAATGAACAACCACAAAATGACCTAAAAGAGAAAAGGAGAGAAAAGGAGATTGCAGAAAGCTTCAACAAACCCAATGAGGTCATCAAGTACTTTGAGTAGCTATTGAAATCACCAAGGGCAAGCAATGATACTTAAGGACAAAGTTACATCAGCACTAAACAAAGAGAGTCCTCCAAAACTGAAAGAGAAAGGAGTAACAAAGTTAAGAACACTAAACCTACTTGTCATTTCTATGGTAAATGTTGGAATGTCTTAATGGGAAGAATGCTTCTAAGAGGGGGGGTGAATCAAAAGTACTGACCTTTTCATTGGTTTTAAATCCTTAATAACATATAATTGAAATTAACATACATGCATATAAACATTAAACAATCATGAGAAGCAAACATGCATCACCACATAACACTTGAGATTTCGGTGACCTAGAAACCCTCCAGGAATAAGAAGGTAAAACTGGGGTGGGGATGATGCCCACAAAATTATTGTAGCAATTGATTTCAACCACTTCTGATGGTTTTCCCTGTTAAAGGCTACAACACACTATTAAATGTGACCCTGTTAAAGGAATTCTACACCCTGTTAGGAGTGTGCCTTGTTAGAGGACTTAAGAAAACTCAACTTAGAATGCCACCCTATTAAAGGATTTACATAGAGCTGTTAAACCCACCTAACTCAATAGGATTTCCAAATTTCTAATACAATTGTGAGAGAGTATTAGAATAATACACCTGATCTAATGCAATCTCTAATGCTGATCTCAGGCTCTTGATCTGCTCTTCAATAACTAATCTCTGCTAGATCTGATCTGTCTATTGTGTTCCTTGTTCTATTCTGATCAACTAGATGTGTAAATGTCATCCTTTCCACTAAATCTTTGACACCAAATGTTCTACAACGACCTTGGTAATAGGCTCTACTTTTCCTTCTTCTTTCCTTCACTTCTCTACTCTCTTGTTCAATGGCGTCAAGACTCCCTTATAAAGATTAGTAGTCCTTTATGCATCCTTGGTTCAAGTGTTCTCGCTCAAACCCTTGAAATTCACCCATTGGCTACATGCAGTCTCCAATTTTCTGATTGGTTGCATGAAGATTGCATAGGTGGTTGTGAGGATTTGATCTTATCTCCTTATTAAGTAATGAGTCATGCATAACCGTTTTACATATTGAATTTTGATTGCACAAACTTTCATGTTGATCTTGCATTGCTCGACACATGAAGTAATACTGATGCTCGGCACCATCTATTTTGGATTTCTCAGCATCCTCTGTAGTTCCTGAATTACTCGGCACTTGTTAGTTTTCTACATTACTTGGCATCCTCTGTACTTCTTGTGTTACTCAGAACCTGTTAGTTTTCTGCATTTCTCAGCTTCTACTGATTCCTAAATCACTTGGCTCCTATAGGATTACTGTGTCACTCAACACCTATAGAATTCCTGTGTTACTTAGCACACATTGGACTTTTGCTTTGCTTGGCACATACTATCTTCTAATCTACTCGACACTATCTGTAACTCGGCATGTGTTAGAGTTCTGGCTCAACTTCCATTGTATACTCGGCATGTATTGTGAAGATGGTTAAGTGTGTTGACACTCATTTTTTAATCTTACTTATCTTATCAACAATCTCCCCCTTTGACATGAGTGTCAAAAACACTTAACTGATCATTCATGATCTAATCCTTATGTGTACATTCTTCACTTGCTTAACTTACATACAAAATTTCAAAAAGATATTGTAAACAACAATATACCTTATGACTCCCCCTGAGTTGATTATTCATGTCATGAATTATGATATCTTGTGCCATTGTGCCTGATGTTCTCTGTTTCTATCCTGTTCTTGCCTTTTGATCCTATTATCTCCTTATTTTCTTGCTATATCCATTTCTCCTCTTGCATTTCTCCTCCTTTAATATATCTCCCCCTTAGAATATTGTCTCCTTCATTATCTCCCTCTTTTTGAGACTAATGTCAAAGGGTTCTAAATAGTAATGCCATGCTTGGCCAAAAATGTCTTGTTTACCTCAAGGAGTATTTTGAGAGCTATATCCTAGTTATTCAATTCAATATCCAATGACTTGTGTTGGATTGCAAGCTTTGCTGCTAGATCAACAAGTCCTTCATGTGTAGAAATATTTGGATCCTTCTTGAGGACTATTTCAGCATACAGTTTCTCCTTGTGTAAAACTTCCAAATGAGGAGTAATTGAGGCTTGAATTTGCATCAATTTTTCTTTAATAGTGGTCTCTTCTACTGATAATGTAGCTAATTCCTCTGAGTGTGAAGCGTTTGAGTAAAATGCATCTCATTGTATGCAAGATTTGAGGGTAGTTGCATACTATAGAGCTTTAGTTTACTCTCAAGGTTCAAAATTTTAGGACTTATTTCTTGTGTGAACTTGGAAAAATCACACAATTTGCTGTAAAGGGAAAAGATGTTCCCTAATACAATGTTTACCCTTTCCAATTTCTTGAATAGGTCAACCTATCCCAAAATAATTCCATTAGCTATCTTTTGGTTGACCTTACCTAAAAATTTCTTTTCTGAGCATTCCATGAGTTTTATATTTGTATCATGGTTTTCATTATTAACTTGGTCAACTATATCAGATAGTTGCTCAAGGATTGGCCTGCTTGAATCTAGAGGTTGTAGGCTGAAGGCATCCATGAATATATCTTTGTTCTCATTCATTACCTACTTGTATTTGAACTCTTTCCTCAATGCCTCTTGCCTCCTTCTCTTTTCCAATGCACTTTGTATCTCATTCATCTTTTTCTTAGTTAAAGTGCTTGAATCATAATAGGGTATTTAAATTTCTTCATCAAGCTCAGGAATACCATAATGAATGGTCCTGGCTACCCTAGTAGAACTTGAGCCTGGTGTCCTGACTTGTAAGGTCAACATGTCAGTACTTGGCTTCTAAACAGGTTTGGTAGGAGTTCCTATTTTTGGCAATTCAACCAAAGTTTGTATTGTTGACTCCTCCTTATCTTGTGTTTCTTCCTTATCTTCTTCATGTGCCATTGTAGCTGGGGGTGCACTTGTTATCTGTATTGATGTACCTGTGACTTCCTCTACTGTTGCACTCAGCTCCTGATGAGCTTGCATGGCTATTCTTGGTGGTGATGGAGATGATAGAAATGAAAGTCCAATAATTTGAGTGATTTGAGGTGGTTCTTGTGGTGACACCTTGGCTTCTTTGAGTTTAACTACTGACTTTTGGAGATCATCTACACTGACAAATATGGTACTTGTACACAACTATGCTTGAAGAGTTGTTTGGTCAAGGATCTTAGTGAGATCCTCTGTAGTTAGTGGATTGATGTTTTGACTTGAGGTGTCAATAACATCCTTAATCTTTATGATTTCTACAAGTGTGGTAGTAGAGTTAGGAGGGCTAGGAGGTGGTAGTTGTGTGTCTTGCACACTTTGTTGCTCATCAGTACCCCTATCTTCATTTTTTCTTTCCTCCTCTTTTTCTTCCTTGTTTTCCTCTTCTTCAACCTTTTTCTCTACTTTTGTCTTCTCTTCTCTCCTCTTTCTTCTCTCTTCTGGCTTGGCAGTAGCTTCTTCTTTGTATTCCTCCTCAAGGACATCTTCAGTTTTCTTATATAAATTCTTCCATGATCTTGTGGTTCTCTGTACAACTTCTTCTATTTTATTTTGAAGTATGGAAAATGCCCTATACTTAGGTGTAAACCTTTTATTATGCCTTTTGACTACTTTAATTATCTGTTCCCTTGTCAAATCAGGCAGTATGCTTTCTAGGGTTGATTCTCTCATCTCCTTCTCCATTTTCAAACAAAAATACCATCTGTCCTCTACAATTTTAGACAATTTCTTTGGCAATTGTCCATCTAGTTCAAGAGGTGTATACTTGAACTGTGTCATCATTGCATAGACTGATTCTTCTATCTTATTTTGTTCCTCTTTAGTGAACTTATTGAAGTCAATCTTTTCCATGTCACTTAAGTCTCCATTCCTAATCTTTTCACATAATATATCAACTAAAGACTTAGGAGGCTGACTTACCTTTTTAGTCTGATCTTCCTCATCAGTATCAGGTTGAGCCACATATCTTTTTCTTTTTCTTGGCTCTTCATGTGCCTTCTTGGCTATCTTCTTCTTCTTTGTAGCTTCCTCTTTGGCTTTTTGTGTGGAGGCCCTTGTTGTAACTCTAGTTGTTGGCTTCTTGGGTGTTGGCATGGCAGCTTTCTTTGATGTAGGCTGAGAAGTAGGAGGTGTCTTTGCCTTCCTTTTGATAGCCTTGCCTTTGATGGGTGCTTCCTTGGCTTCTTCTTCCTCAGCATCCTCATCTTTGTCTTCAACTTGGCCTTGGGTCAATTCAAGTGGCCCTTGTTCTAGCTCATCTTCATCTTTCTCTTCATCACCTTCTTACTCATCTTCACTAATTTCTTCTGCTTCTCTTGCTACACTTGTTTCTTCAACACCAAATTTTTTCTTTATTTTCTTTACTAGTTTGTCCTTCTTCTTGACTGATGTGCCTATCTTGAGTTCTGTAACAACTCTTGATCTGACAATGTCATAGGTTCCAAATGCCTTGGCAGTTTTGTCCATTTTCTCTACAAGTAATGTTGTAATAGCTACAGAATCTTGATCAACATCAAGCTCATATCCCAATGGTCTAAGCCATCTTACTCTTGGAAGGACTGCTTGGATATAAGTATAATCAATGTCAACAAGAAAGCATATGTCATTCTCATGTTGATTCACCAATGAGACTGGTATCCTCATTCTTTTCTTCATTGCATTCTTGAAATCATCAAAATAGATAGTCATTTGATCATCAAAGCTATCTCCCATTTGTGCAATAAAATTATTTATTTGATCAACAATTATTTTATTCTGATTCTAGTTGACTTTGCCAAATGAAGGAAATTCCTTCATCACATAAAAGAACATGCATACCAACACTGACCCAAATTTGCATTGTGCTCCCTTGGATTTTCTTATTGCTCCAAGATTTTCATTTATCTGTTGCAACATGAGCTCTGCAAGGTCATAGGTGTGGTCTTTCTTTACAAGCTTATATGCCACATCCACTACTATGCAGGGTACACTATTCAACCTACTATATTGATAAAACTTATGTGATATGATCCTTACAGCAAAGTCTAGAAGGGGATCAGTTATGGTGTCTATGGTCATGCCTCTATTGTTCCACTTTGCTCCTGTATTTTTCTCTAGTGTTTCCTTCTTATCACTTCTCAATGTATTGGGCCGATCTAAGGTTGGAAAACCTATGACCCTATGAACCATCTTCTTGGTAATCTTGACTGGTCCTTTCTCTAGCCAGAATGATCCATCATGAATTCTGCTAAGCATTATGTGTATCCACTCAATTTTGAATACGATTGGAAAAACTAGGGCTTTGGTTAAACCCTTCTTCTCTACAATTTAAAATTCATCCTTCAATATTCCATTATCACAGAGTTTATCATAGGCATTGAAGATTTCTAAGTCTCCTATGGCTCCAATCTTACAGTTGTAACACTTACGCACATCTTGAACCGTAACAACTTTTTCTGGAATCATAGACAATGCACCTGCAGGATCATTTTTGTATGCTACCTCTGGTATGGACCTAAACTCAGGTTGTTTAACCTCATTACTAACCAACTAGATCTCATGGCTTTCCTTCCCTTTGGTGAACTTTGAACCAGATGCCATTTTTAACAAAACTAGGGTTTGACATTTAAAGTAAACTTCACAAACTGTACAACTTGGCACTTGAAGGAAATACCTATTTAAATGCTTGAAATCACTTGGGTTGATGCTAAATCACTGCAAATCACTGGTTGAATACTCAAAAATTTCTCATTCATTCTCTTGGTAATCATTCTTCATTTGAATGGCTCAAAATGAGTCAATTTTCACCTTTAAGCGGCTCAAAAACCTTGCATTTAATGCATTCTTATACCTTCACCTATCACTCGACTTCCAAAGGTTTTCAACTTGGCATCCATTCCATTTTACTCGGCAGCTATTCTCACTCGACATCTACTAACTTTGTTAATAACTTGACAACCACTGCAATTTTACTCAGCTCCCACTAGACTTTTTAATTCGGCTTCCAAAGCAATTTCACTCCGCAACCAAAGACAGCTCGGCATCATCATTCAAATTTTGTCTTAGCATCTTAACTCATGTAGATTTATACTTTGCAGTGCTTCTTCTCTATTTAGGGCCAATGTATGATACTTTCTTATATGTATCAGCCCCATAGGCTCATTTTGTGATTAGTTGGATGAGATATGATCACTTGACCTCTTGGGTGAAGTGACCCTTCCATTGGATGTACTTGATCCATATTTTTTTCACCATGTCCTCTTCATGTATGTTCTGATGTATTCTTCATCAACCTTTTCTTTGCCCTTATTTACTTCAATCGTGGGTGCCTTGGCCTTTGTTGGACAATTCCTGTTGACATGTCCAATTTTCAGGCAACTAAATCAAGTAGTTTGGTTCAACCATCTTTTGTAGTTCCCCTTGAAATGTGTTATGATGCAATTCTGGGGTATATGACCATACTCTTGACAATAATGACAACTTTGTCTTGTATTGTAGTCCTAATTGTAATGATGTGCATAGTTTTCCCTCCTTACATGTTGATTTGGTGTCCACATAGGCTTTGATCTACACTCAAAGGCTCTATGTTCATACTTCTTGCAATTATGGCAGTGTCCATCAAATATTTGTGTCCTTGTGACTTTATACCTACAGTCTTGTGTTATGTGACCTTGCATATTGCACTTGTGGCAGTAACCCTTGCTTTTGGGTGTGTTTGGCTTATTGATCCTTCTACTCCTGCAAACATTAGCAGTATGCCCCTTTTTATTATAGTAATGACAAGTGGTTTTAGTATCCTTACCTTTGTCACTTCTTTGCTCAGCACTCTTTGATGATTCACCAACTTCAGTGCTGGTGTATCCAAGTCCTGATGTATCATGGGTTGATCTTGGGAATTTCAGCAACTATTCAAAGTACTTGATAGCTTCACTTGACTTGTTAAGATTCTCTGTTGTTTATTTTTCTCTATTCAATTCATTCTGTAGTTATTCATTCTGCATCCTCAAAGTAGAGATCTCAATATCTTTCATATTCAGTTCATGATGAAGATTCATCAGTTGGCCAAGTGTATCCATCTACATGTTTGAGATCCTTGTTAATTCAGTACATTTTTCTTCAAGTCTATTTGCAAGATTTCTTTTTTTATCTTCCATCATGACTCTATCCTCAACTGCTCTTTTCTTTTGCTCGGTGATTTCACATAGCATCATGGCCTATGATTCATGCTCCATCTTAAGAGTTCTTATCTCTTCTACTTGAACTCTATTTTTCTCCATCAGTTCTGCTATTGCTGTATCAAATTCTTTGGAATATCCTTTGGCAAATACTTGTGTGGTGTCCATCTCCTTGAAGTGAATATCATTTTTGGCTATAGCTATTCCTTCCTTCTTTTTAAGGATTTTCTCAATTCCTCTCTAGCTTCCTCTACCTTGTGTAGAGCAAGATGCACATCTACCGCCTGGTTCTCAATGATCTTCCCAAGTTTGAAGACTTCTATCTTCAGATCTTTTCTTCCAAGTTGTTAGGCTTCTTCTTAAGAGAATTTGGCTCTGATACCAATTGTTGGAATGTCTTAATGGGAAGAGTTCTTTTGAGAGGGGGGTGAATGAGAAGTACTGACCTTTTCATTGGTTTTAAATCCTTAATAACATATAACTAAAATTAATATGCATGCATATAAACATTAAACAATCATGAGAAGCAAACACGCATCGCCACATAACACTTGAGATTTTGGTGACCCAAAAACCCTCTAGGAATAAGAAGGTAAAACTAGGGTGGGGGTGACGCCCACAAAATTACTGCAACAATTGATTTCAACCACTTATGATAGTTTTCCCTGTTAAAGGCTACAACACACTGTTAAATGTGACCTTGTTAAAGGATTTCTACACCCTGTTAGGAGTGTGCCCTATTAGAGGACTTAAGAACATTCAACTTAGAATGCCACCCTGTTAAGGATTTACATAGAGTTGTTAAACCCACCTAACTCAATAAGATTTCCAAATTCCTAATACAATTGTGAGAGAGTATTAGAATAATACACCTAATCTAATGCAATCTCTAATGCTGATCTCGGGCTCTTGATCTACTCTTCAATAACTAATCTCTACTAGATCTGATCTGCTGATTGTGTTCCTTGTTCTATTTTGATCAACTAGATGTGTAAATGTCATCCTTTCCACTAAATCTTTGACACCAAATGTTCTGCAATGACCTTGATAATAGGCTCTGCTTTTCCTTCTTCTTTCCTCTGCTTCTCTACTCTCTTGTTCAATGGCGTCAAGACTCCCTTATAAAGATTAGTAGTTCATTATGCATCCTTGATTCAAGTGTTCCCACTCAAACCCTTAAAATTCACCCATTGGCTGCATGCAATCTTCAATTTTCTGATTGGCTACATGAAGATTGCATAGGTGGTTGTGAGGATTTGATCTTATCTCCTTATTAAGTAATGATTCATGCATAATCATTTTACATCTTGGCTTGTGATTGCACAAACTTTCATGTTGATCCTGCATTGCTTAGCACATGAAGTAATACTGATGCTCAGCACCATCTATTTTGGATTGCTCGGCATCCTCTATAGTTCCTGTGTTACTCAACACTTGCTAGTTTTTTGCATTGCTTGGCATCCTCTATAGTTCCTATGTTACTCGGCACCTATTAGTTTTTTTCATTGCTCGGCTTCTACTGATTCTTGAATCACTTGGCTCCTATAGGATTACTATGTCACTTGGCACCTATAGAATTCTTGTGTTATTCAACACACATTGGACTTCTGCTTTTCTCGGCACATACTATCTTATGATCTACTCAGCACTATCTGTAACTCGGCATGTGTTAGAGTTCTGGCTCGGCTTCCATTGTATACTTGACATGTATAGTAAAGATGGTTAAGTGTGTTGACACTCATTTGTCAACCTTACTTATTTGATCAACAGTAAAAAGGGACATACTTCTAATGTATGCAAGAGTAAGAATGCCCATCAGCATGACAAGCCTAAGAATGCAAGTTATTATCACAAGTGCAAAAAGCAAGGACATCAAGCAAATGACTATAGGACTAGGACTATCAGTACACCAAAATTTGAAGGTCACTACTACAATTACAAGAAGTATGGACATAGAGCTTTTGAGTTCAGATCAAAGCCTATGTGGACAAAAAATCAAGCAACAAGGGAAGGTAAACCATGGTCATCACTACAATTGGGACTATAACACCAAGTATAGCTATCATTACTATCAATAATATGGACACATTGTTGAAAACTACATAAGGACACATTTTAGAGGAAACTTTAGAAAATGGTTGAGCCAAGCCACATGTTTCAGTTGCTTAAAGACTGGTCATATCAGCAGGAATTGCCCAACAAAGTCAAAGGCACCAAAATTAAAGAATGACAAAGGTAAAGAGAAGTTAGATTTTGAACACATCAAAGGAGAAATTAACAAGATATGGAAGAATAAAGATGGGGTTAGCACATCAAATGACTGGATCACTTCACCTAATAGATCAAGTGGTCACACTTCATCAAACTAAGCAAGAGAAGGCACAAGGGACTGATTCACAAAGTTTCATCATGCATCAGTTCCTAGAAAAGAAAATATTGAAAAAGAATAGATCAACATGAATAAAGATTCAAAGTTAAAATTTCAAGATTACATAAGTGTTTCCGAGTTTCCCTCAGATGTCGAGTAAAAATTAAGTACAAACCAAGTTGATTTTCAAGATTGTAGGAGCCGAGTTGGTAGAGGAAGTCAAGTGAAGAAGAAATCTCAATTGAAGTCGAGTGAGTAATACTCTAGTGGAAGTTGAGTGATGGAAAGGCAATGGAAGTTGAGTAATGTAGAATCCTTCAGAAGCCAAGTGGATAGCTATAAATGTACTAAGCATTAAATGCAATGAAAATGGGGTATAATATCATATTTTCATTCATTTTTATTCATTATGAACACAAAGAAAAGATAAGAAAGAGTGTGGAGCAAATCCAAAGCAAAGAAACCAGTTTATATGAAGATTTCAACAACTTTCCAGCATGATTCCATCAATTATAAGGTATTTATGACTGTGTCGAGCTATGCAATTTCATGTTTTCTTTGTGTTGAAACCCTAGTTTGTGTAAAATGGCATCTAGCTCAAGAAAAACTTAGGAGAAGGAATCTTTTGAGGTCCAATTAGTGTCCAAAGATGTTAGGCAACTCAATTTTCATCCAATCCCAGAGGTTGCATACAAGAACGACCCAGCCAGAGCCCTTTCCATTATACCCCCAAAAGTTGTGATGGTTCAAGATGTAAGGAAATGTTATAACTACAAGATAGGAGCCATAAGTTATATGGAAATGAGGGAGGCATATGAGAAATTGTGTGATAATGGAGTATTGAAGGAAGAATACAAAATTGTTAAAAGGAAGGGTTTAACGCAAGCCTTAGATTTCCCCACAGTGTTCAAGACATAATGGATTAGACTAGTGTTGAGCCGAGTGCATGATGGTAGTTTATGGTTGGAGGATGGCCCTATCAAAATCACAAAAAGGATTGTTCATAGAGTGACAGGGTACCCAACCCTAGATCAGCCAAAGACCCTTAGAAGTGACTCTAAGGAGGCAATTGAGAAAAATACAAGTGCAAAGTGGAATAAAAGGAGGATGACAATTGACACTATCCAAGACCCTCAAGTTGACTTTGTTGTTAGGGTCATTGCACACAAGTTCTACTAGTCTAGTAGACTCAATAGTGTGCCTTATATAGCAATGGATGTAGGATATAAACTGGTGAAGAAGGATCACACATATGATCTTACAGAATTGCAACTACAACAGATCAATGAAAATCTAGCAGCCATCAAGAGAACAAAGGGAGCACAATATAAATTTGGTGCAATTTTAATATGTATCTTCTTTTATGTATAGAATGGATTCCCTTCTTTTGGTAAAGTAGCATGGAAGAATGATAGGTCTATCATAGCTCAGGTCAATGAATACATAGAGCAGATGGGAGCCAATTTTGAGACCTTGATGACTAGTTATTTTGAAGATTATAAGAAATCAATGAAGTAGAGGCTCAGAATTCCAATTTCCTTGGTAGAAAAACATGTAAACGAAGCTTGCTTTCTTGTAGATATTGATTACACATACATATAAGTGGCCATACCAAGAGTGAGATGGTTGAGACCTCTTGGGTATGAGATAAATATAGATGAAGCATCAGCAACAATAACTGCACTACTTGCAGAGGAAATTGACAAGGATGCACCACATTTTGGAACCTATGATGTGCTGAGATCCAAAGTGGATATGGAGTTGAAGACTGCCTCCACTTTGAAGAAGAAGGATAAGCTTGTTAAGAAGTTGAAAGCTAAATTTGGGGAAGGCAATGCAGAAGAAGAAGAGGAAGAAGGTGAAGATGCCGAGGGTGATGAAGAAGAGCAAGATCAAGGGCCACTTGCCCTAACCCAAGGTATGAGAGAAGGTGCAGATGAAGAGGAAGGTGCCAAGTAGGAAGCACCAAAGGCTGAGCCAAAGAAAAGGAAAGCTCAAAAGAAGCCAATTGCTCCACCCAAAGGGAAGAAGAAGAAACTTGCAAAGCCAAGCCTAGCCAAGCCAACTACAAGGGTTGACACCAAGGCTACTATACAAGGGGCAAAGGAGAAGGAAAAACAAAAGGCAACAGAATAGGTAGAACCTATAGAATAGAAAAAGAGGAGGCAGTATGTTGCACCTCCAGAATTAGATGAGGGAAGAACAAAGTCTAATGAAGAACAATTTAGATTGATAAGATGCTCCACCACATCTAAATTGGAAAAGATTTGTAGTAATATTAGGGATAATGCATATTTTTTTGGTCTAAAGACCATAGAATTCAATAAGTTGTCAAAAGAACAACAAAGCATAGTGGAAGAGTCCATCTATACTATGATGGCTAAGTTCAAGACTACTCCACTTGAACTAGATAACTCAATGCCAAAGGAGCTAAGCTCATTAGTAGAAAATAAATTGCATTACTATCTTAAGATGGAGAAATAAATTAGGGAGTCTACATTGGCTCATGTAATGCCAGACCTTACTAAAGGTCAAATACAAAGGCTAGTAAAAAGCATGGGAGCATATTTGCACCCAAATATAGAGCCTTCAAAAATTTTCAAAATAAAATTGAAGATGTTCTTCAAAAGTCCACATAGATGTGGAAATTAATATATGGTTTGACAATTGTAAAGGAAGGATAGGAAGAGAATGATAAAGAAGATGAAAAAGACAAAGAAAAAGATGAAGGAGAGAAAGAAATAGAAAAAGAGACAGTGGAGAAGGAACATGGTGATGAACAACAAACTAAATAGAGTGTCTAAGACACCCAACTGCCACCACCAAGCCCTCCACACAAAACACCTACAGATACAATAATTGTATAGGATATTCTTGACACTTCAGCTCAGAACATCAATCCTTTAATTGTAGAGGATCTTAAGAAGATCCTTCACCAATCAACATTGCAAGCACAACTTTGCACAAATCCAATATTGGTGAGTGTTGATGAACTGCAGAAAGCTGTAGTAGAAATAACAAGGGAGGAAGAAACCACACAAGAACAAACTACACAAACTCCCACAGCTATAGCAGATCAACCCAAAGAGCAAGAGGTACAAGACAAAATTGCCAAGGTTGATTCTATAACAAAGGTAACAACAATTGTCGAGGAGCAAAAAAAGGAACAAACAGGAAAGATGTTCCTGCAACACAAACCCAAGGTGCACCTCCTCAAATTGTTATCATTGATCAAGGTAGTAGACAAGAGGAGAAAGAAGTAGAGAAAACCCCTAAGGAGTAGGAGGTAATACAAGTGTTGTTAAACGTGCCTACCTCAGGGACTCCTAATAAGAAGCCAAACACTAATGCAATCCCATTACAGATATCAGCACTAGGCTCGAGCACTACCAAGGCTACAAGGGTACTTCACTATGGAGACCTTGCACTTGATGAAGAAATAGTCATACCGAGTTATGACTCAAGAACCATGAACCTGCAGCAAATAAATGAAGTGCAAGAGGCACTCGAAAGGAGAAAGAGACAAGAGATACTTAGAAATGAGTATAGGTAGAAGCAAGCATTGGTAGAAATCAAAGAAATATTTCTTGATGCATTCAACTTGCAAGTACCTAATGAAACTCAGCACATAATGGAGCAACTATCCAACATTGTGGACCAAGTAGAGAATGAGGACCTAGAAACTAATGTCAAATTATTAGAATGGTCCAAAAATAAATTTTAGATGAAAGTAAATGAGAAGATATCAAGTGAAATAGCACTTTCACAGGTTGAATTGGCAAAGAAAATTGAAAAAGTGAAGAAAGTACTTGAGAATGTATTCTCATTGTACAAAAAGTTGTGTGATTCATCATATTTCACACAGGAAACAAGCCAAAGGATACTGAGCTTGGAGCAAAATCTAAAGATTTCCAGCACTCAACTACCAAAAGATCCAGCTTAGAGCGAGAAGCACTTTGTAGCTACGCTTCACACACAGAAGGAATTAGCTATGTTGATAGCTAAAGAGGCCAATATTAAGGCCAAGTTGATGCAAATTCAATCCTCCATGACTCCACATCTAGAAGTACTTCATAAGGAGCAAGAATATGTAGAAAATGTACTAAAGAAAGACCCAAATCTTTCTACTCTAGAAGACCTTGTTCATCTTGTAGCAGAGATAGCCATCCAGCACAAGTCATTGGAGATAGCTTTAAACAATTGGGACGCTTCTCTCAAGATGATTATGGAGGTAAATAAAACATTTTTGGCAAAGAATTCTATTAATCCTTAGGACCCTTTGACATAAGTGTTTAAAAGGGGGAGAATAAGAATATTCATTCATTATTTATTGCATCTAATAAAAGGGGGAGAATATACTTATAGGGGAGTATAATTCATTGAATGGAGAGATATGAATAAGAATGGTTATAAAGCCAAAGAGATGCAAAACTAAAAGGATATGTGAAAAAAGGAAAAAATATAGAATACAGATTCATAAATAGGGTACACAAATATAGATAAAGGCAGATAAGGTAAAGAGTATCAGATATATCAGCATGAGACATATTCAACACAAGAATTCTAGTAACAGGAATGGAAATGACACATCAACTCAAGGGGAGTTACAAGATTTTGAGGTATATAAAATTTTGAATAAGTTTTGGAAGTCTTGTACATATGTTGAATAGAATATGTAGTATACTCATATAGATCAGATTCATAATGTTTAGTTAAGTTTTTTTGCCACTCATGTTAAAGGGGGAGATTGTTGGTCACAGATTGGTTTTGACATTTGAGTGTCAACACACTTAAACAAATTCTCAAGACAATGTCAAGTATAATACAGAAGTCGAGCTAGAATGTATGCCAAGGTAGAAAATTTAACAAGTGTTGAGTGAACTTTAGGTGTCAAGCAATCTTTAGGTGTGGAGAAAAGTTCAAGTGCCAAGAAAAGTATAGGTGTCGAGTCACTATAGATGTCGAGTGGAATAGAATTGCTATAGGAGCCGAGTGAGCCAGTTTTTGTATATATGTCAAGCATCAGCAACTAGTATGTGCCAAGTAACACAGAATCAGCATACGAGTTTGTGCCTTCATAAACTCAAATGTAAACCATTTTTGGAGCTGATATAGTTTGAATCTCAAAGGATCTTGAAGATAAGAATGAATCTTTTGCATTACCTATGCAGTCAGCATGTAGCCAATAAGAAAAATGCAGAAGGCATTCAACCAATAAGAAAAGTGCAAGAAATGAGTGGGAAATAAAGATTTAATATTGATCATAGATTCATACCTAATCCTAAGTCTTCAAAATCTTTAAAAGGAGGATAAAGGACTATTATTCAATAGAGGATATGTAGATGAGAGAAGTGTATGGGTGAACTATAGTGAAATATAGAGGGGAGTTTAAGAGACTTAGTGAAGAACAGAGTAGCATTGCAGAATCCAATTATTGAAGAACAGAGTATTAGAACTTCGAAGAGTGACATATCAGATCAAGCAAGGATCATATCAACAAAAGCAGAACAAGGATCTAGAATCAAGAATTGAAGATTGCAAAGCTATTAGGTCAAAGGTTTTCTAATACTTTCTAGTAATTGTATTAGATATGGAAATCCTATGGATTTAGGTTGGCCTAGCAACCATTTGTAAATCCTTTAATAGGGTGGAATTCCAAGTGAATGTACAAAAGTCCTTTAGCCAGACCTACTTTTAGCAGGGTAGTGAAATCCCTTAATCATGTCACTTTTAACAGAGTGTAAAGTCTTTAACAGGACAGGCCTTTTACAGGGCAAACCATTGGAAGTGGTCAAACATTGTAACCTTGAACAGTTACACATTATTGTAGTGATATTTTGTGGGAGTCATCCCCACCCTAGCTTTACCTTCTCATTTTGGAGGGTTTCTGGGTTACCAAA
Source organism: Cupressus sempervirens (assembly GCA_028749045.1). Lineage (NCBI taxonomy): Eukaryota > Viridiplantae > Streptophyta > Pinopsida > Cupressales > Cupressaceae > Cupressus > Cupressus sempervirens. The sequence continues at coordinate 146,224,651 of CM053784.1, read as the reverse complement.
TTTGTGTGTTGTTTATTTTCATGCATGTCTTTACTTTCAAGTTTATTAGATAAATTAGATGCATGTGAATAGTTTTAGTTAAAAGGTTTTGAAAAGGTTAAAGTTAGTTACTTCTGATTCACCCCCCCCCCCCCCCCCCCCCCCCTCTCGGAAGTGAATCTTCCCAATTGTTAATTCCAACAACCATAATCTATTCCTTCTTCTTGGACATAACCTTTGCAAACTAGTCTTGTTTTTTTCTCACCACTTCTCCATGTTCATTCAAATTGTTTTTGAAAATCTACTTTGTTCCTATCACATTCTTGTCTATAGGTCTAGGTACTAATATCCATGTGTTGTTCTTCTCTATTTGATCAATTTGTTCATTCATAACATTTATGCAATTCTCAATTTCAAGTGCAACCTTAACTATTCTAGGCTCAAAGTCAACAATTAACATGCACTATCCTTCAACTTACTTCTTGTCATTATTCCAACACTCCTATCTGAAATGATTTATCTAGGTGAATAATTATTTGTCATATATTTGGATAATATAGGCTTATGTATCTAACTCTCGGCATTATTTTTACTTGGTTGATGTTCAACTTCCTACTCGGGTTGTACTGTCTACTGCTCGGTAACATAGGTTGTAACTTGATATTTATCTTTTGTAACTAAGGTAGTGTACAGGTACATATTCATACACATATACCAATCTATTGCAATCTTCAGGTTTCTTTTTTCTTTCCACATCATTCTTATCTACAAACTCATCAATTCTTACATTTGCACTTTCAATCATTATGTCGGTAGCTTTATTTAAACATTTACATGCTTTCCTCTTAAATGAATATCCAAGGAAAATACCTTCATCTCTATTTGAATCAAATTTACCATTCCTTGAATCCTTATGAATGTAACACCTACTTCCAAACATCTTGAAATAACTCACATTAGGTGTATGACCATACCAGAGTTCCTAGGGTGTCTTATTTGTTCCCTTTCTTCAACTGAACTTGGCTGAGAGTATAGATTGTGTTGCTTATAGCTTATCTCCAAAACATCTGAGCAACATATTTTTCAATTAGAAATATTTTTGCATAATCCATGATTGATTTATTTCTTCTCAACAATTCTATTTTGTTATGGTGTCCTTGGTGTAGATAATTGTTTTTTGCTACCTTTCTTAGCACAAAAGTTAGTGAATTCAATAGACATAAATTCACCACATCTATCATATCTTAAACATTTTAATTAATTACTAGTTTCTTTCTCAATTCTACCCTTATACCATTTGAACATATCAAAAGTGTGTGGTTTTACATTCATAAACATAATAGTCATCATCCTAGTGTAATCATCAACAAATAGTATGAAGTATTTGTCACCATAATAACTTTCAACTCTCATTGGTCCACATAGATTAGGAGGCACTAGTTCCAAAATATCATTAGAAGTGTGTGACTTTATTGAAAAACTTGACTGTGTCACCTTATTGAGTTGGCATTCTTTACACATAGCATTCTCAAGTTTATATAGATTCAGTAAGCCTCTAACTCTTTTATTTCTACTAACCTTCACCATATTATCAAAATTTAAATGACATAACCTTTTATGCCATAAGCATACATCCTCATATTTATCAAATAATTGTGTCTCAATAGTAGGATCAAGATTAAAAAAATCACACATTTGACGCTATGATTTAACATGGAAATCCTATAAAAGGAGGAACCACTTGGGACTAACAACCTAAATAATTTCACTCTTCTGACATGAGCTCTACTAAGAACCAACCTTGTTAAAGGTTTACATGCACATTTTTAGTGTGATCTGGTTAGAGGGTTTTAACATAAAGATCATGTAGACCTTATCACTCCTTGATCGTGTCTAAAGAGTGGCCTCCTTTAAATGACTTACAAACATCTCTAATTGATGTTAACATATAGGATTTCATAGACTTGTTAGGTCCACTCTATTAAGATATTTTTCTACTATAATAGTAAGAAAGTAATAGTCAAATGATTTGTTAAGTTTAGCACTACCTTACTTGTTCATCTCTTTGTTCTATTATGCCTTCTTCCTTCTTTGATCTTTTCTTGGCTAATTCACTTCTCCACAATTTCACTTTGCTCCAATTCTACTTGATCTACCTTCTACTCTGCTTGGCTCACCTTGCTTCTTTCCTTCTTATTCTATCATAAATTTGAATCCATTCATAAAAAATATATAATTAGAAACTCATTAGCAACATAATTAGCAACCAAAAACTTGTTCCAACATCTCCTTAAATAGTAAACTCTATGCTTCCAAATTCTTCCAGGTTTTGTCACTTAACCACATTTGTAGATCTCAAATTCAATGTACTTAGTCACTTAGAAAATATAACTTTCATTGAACTTTGTGCTCATCCTTATCATGTTTCAATCTCCATCATTAGATCATCATTGTAGTTTTCTAGTCGTTGATCTTGTAACAAACTTTGACTCATGCCTTTGAACTTCTTGAACATTCTTTATTTTTACCAAAAGCCAGCCTCAGATTATATATTTCTTAACTTGTTCTTCAATCTCATACTAGGTGAACATTATATTTCACTCGGATAATGCATCACTCAGTTAATACATGATTACTCGGTTACACTAAACTTCTTCTTGTCTTTTCCAAAACTCAATTAATACGATAGTAGCTTGGACCATACTATACTCCTTTCACCTTGTCACTCAATGTAGGTTGTATAGCTCAATGAATACATAAACTTCATCATTACATTATAAAATTACATGATTGTAAAATAATCAAACAAACATTACATTATTACTCTCGAAATCATTCAAGTGCCCACTAAATAACATACTTATCAACTCTATCAACAACATACTTTCTTCAAATCCTCTTCATTAATAAAATCCTCTTCATTAATCAATTGATATGACACTCTACTAATTTGGCATAATGTCTATACACTTAAGACTTTGACATCAATGACAACACAATAACTGATATAACTCTCTAACATGTAATCATAGCATTCCTTACATCATCAATTAGGGCTAACATCCTTTTCCTAAAAGACTTAAATAACAACCACAAAAACCTTTGAAACCTATGATTACGTTTAATTTTATGGAAAAATCAAAGAATGTTAATATTCAAATTCCTTTATTGCAAGAAATTTAGAGTGTACCATTCTATGCCAAAGCCATTAAGGAACTATGTGGAAAGACGCAAAAGAAGAAAGAGGATCCTAAGATTGTCCAAATAATTTAACAACTTGCAAATCTAATGTTAGGGAATTTTTTTATCCCCAAGTATGCAGATCCGAGGAGTCCAATAATTAAGGTACATATTAGTGATTTAACTATTCCTAATACACTTGTAGATCTTGGGGCAGAAATAAACATAATGACTAATGAAACTAAGGAGAGGTTAGCTTTGCAAGGACTTGAACATACTCCTATAGTTTTGCAAATGGTTGATTCTTCTTTGGAAAAACCAAAAGGTATATTTGAAGACATTATCATTTCTAATGAATCTTGGGAATATCCAATTGATTTCATGATATTGCACCCAAAAATAAAGATGGATGGATACCCCATCATTACAAGGAGACCTTGTTTAGTTGTTGCTATTGCCTTTATTAGTTTAGGTCTACAAACACGGTGATTTCAAATGGGGAGTACAGAAAAGAGTTATTATAATATCCTCTAGCACAACCTTTGGCAAAAATAGTAGAGCCCTTATGGGTTGATAGTGATTTATAATATTTTTTTCCCATTTTAACTATAGAACAAAGCAGAGAGTTGGAAGATACGTCAATAAGAATATTATTGATGCCGAGGCAAATTACATGACTTTGCTAAACAAGAATTCCCAGTTATTGCTTATGCTATTAATAAGTTTCATCATTATATCACTACTTACAAATTTTTGTACATGCAAATCACCCTACTATTTGATTTTTTATAAATAAACCAATGGTTACTAGCCAACTAATTCCATGCTTACTTCTTTTATAGAAATTTTATATTGCAATCAAAGGATTGTGATAATGTTGTAGTCAACTTCTTATCATGATTATGAAATCCAGATGAACCTTAGCTGGTCAATGGTGCTTTTCTCGATGAACACCTATTTGCAATTTCTATTAAAAGTCCATGGTGTTAATATTGCTAATTACCTTGTTACTTGCAAGTTTCCACCCCACTTCTCTCTAAGAGAAAGGAGAAATCTCATTGGGATTAGTAGACAGTATACCTAGCTTAATGGTTTACTTTTTGTACTGGTATTCATAATGTTATGCGTCATCAAGTTTTACATAAGATGATGTCTTTCATATCCTCTGTGCTTGCTAGGGGTATTTTGTAGCTCAATGTTTGACTAGAAAAACTTCAATTCTAGGATACCATTGACCTATGTTGCATAAGGACTACAAAATATTTGTTCAAAATTCTGACAATGTCAACAAATGGGTCATCCTACTCATTCTGATGAGATGCCCTTACACCCTTAATTATCTATTGATTCATTGAAAAATGGGGGCTAGATTTTGTAGGACCTATTAATCATCCTTCTCAACCTAAGGAATATATTCTAGTATGTATGGATTATGGTACAAAATGGGTAGAAGTACTATCTTTGAAAGATGTTATAGATAATAAGGTTGCTAACTTCTTCTACTCAAAATTTTTTACCAGGTATGGAGTACCACATGAGATTTTTGAAGATCAAAGGGTCCAATTCACCTCCAATTTGATTAGTGTCTTGGTATTAGAGTATGAAATCATGCATTGCAAGTCTTCCCCATATCATCCACAAGACAAGAAAGTGGAAGTTACCAATAGAGAATTGGAGAACATCCTGATAAAGACAGTAGCCTTGCATAAATGAGATTAAGTCGCTTAGCTTCCCAAAGTTGTATGGGCCTACTATACCACTTGGAAGACTATCACTAAGCTTACTCCATATGAGCTTGTTAATGGCAATAAATTTTTCTTTCCCATTGAGTTCAAGGTCAAGACTCTTTGTACTACTCTCCAACTTGAAATGAGTCTTCATGAAGCCTAGAAGGCTTGAATGGCTCAACTACATTGCCTTGATTAAATGTGTCAAGAAGATCTTCACCATGCAAAATTGATTTAGTAACAACACAAACAATGACATGATCATTTCATTTAGACTCATAATTTCAAACCTAGTGATTGGGTGTTACTTTATGATTCTCAAAACCATGACTTCTAAGGAAGGCTATGTTGGGAATCAAAAATTTGCAAGGATTTTGAGTAGCACATTTGAAAACTTTGCAAAAATACCCCACAAATGCTTTTTATGCCTATGTACCCAACTATAATTTTGAGTCATATCATGAGATTCATGTGCTCCATGCTCTTTTTTTAGTTTTTCCAATCATCTCAAGTCATTGGTTTCAAATTTTGAGTCATTGACTAAGATGTGTTTGTGTGCACTTGTCAAATCTACAAATTTGTGTAAGTGTCAAACAATGTTTGGAAGCCTATATTGCATTTGAATATCTTGTATCTAGTTTAGTGTCATGAATTTCCACTTTGGGATTGTTTAACATGCATATTAGAGAGCCTATGTTTTATATTTCAAGTCATTTTGACATATTTTGAAAGGTTTTTTAGTTTCCTAGAGTTGGTTGTTAATTGTTGTCTTCTTGATGCACTTTACTCAAATTTGGGAAGTCTTGTTTCGTTGAGTGTAACTTTGATCCAATTGTGAAAAATGTGAAAAATCCTTCACCAATGCATTCTAGGGGTGAGATAGAACCTATGTTTCAATCTTAATCTCTTGGTTAATCCGTTTGAGCACTTTACTAGTCTAATTCCAATGCAATTTTTAAAGTTTTGTTAATGACTAGATTCATAGAATGATCAGTGGAGTTGTTCGTGATGCTATAACTTTAAAAATTATTTTTGATGGAACTAAACCAGTAACATCACTATGTTCTACACTAAAAATATTTCAAGTGTGCCAATTTTCAAGTCTTGATGACTCCATATGCATACTTTTTTGAAGCCTTTCCATTTGCAAAAATGAATATTTTATCAGCACGCCCAGTTCTGCAGTTCCAAGTAACCAACTTTTCACATCCACCAAATTTACCTAATTATTCTTCATAATCTCACATTTTAGATTCACACTCTCCACATCATAGACAACTAATGGATCAAGTTTCATTTTTCCAAGTGGTCGTTTGACCTATTTTTGAAGGTCATTCCAGATGCAATTTATTGTTTTCTAACAAGTTATTTGCAGGTCAAATAAAAATGTGCAAGTTCAATGATTAAAATATTTTTGCTCGATGATTGTTATGAAAGGATAGAGTATATGCCAAAGAAAATGAATGCAAAGTATTAAGGCTTAATTAGGCATTCTTGCTAATTTTTAAAGCCAGTCTTAGGGCCTTTTAGTATGAAAATGACACTTTTTAGGAGAAGTTGAATTAATGTTTTCAATAGATCAAGTTGTGCTTGAATTTGAGCAAATGGTAGAATGAGATTGCCTGATTGATTTTATAGTGGGTAAATTGTTTGATTTTGAAAAAAATTTTAGTCAAGCCCATCAAGAACCTTACTCAGCTCAACTATATTTTGCTCTTTCATTATGCTTAAGTGATGTTCATTATTAAAATCATTTTGATTTAAATGATAAATTTTATCATTAAGCATTACAATACCAAAAAAATTAGAGATAAGGTGTATACTTTATATGGGCAACACCTAGGAACATGATAACCTTGAGTTTAATTTTGATGAGCAGTGGCAACCGATTTTCCCAAAGGATAAGAATGGAAATGAAGTATCTATGGAGCTATGCAAGGTTGGGATCTACACTTTCAAATTGGTAGAATGCAAGGTAATAAAGGATTTCCATTTTCAAATGTTAGGATAGGCATAATGTGATAGTGTAAGGATGTCTAAAATGTGGGTCTTCCACATTGAAATACAGACATGGCACCACGCGTGAAGTAAGTCACTCCTCAGAAAGAAGGATGCACGTTTTGATTTTTAGGAATAGATTGCAACAGTCATATTTCCCATTTGAAAGAAGCATGGAAGTGTATATCTCTAAATTAAATAGAAATAGGAGGCTTGTGTATTGAATTATTTTCTCAGATTGCACATAGGAACAAAGACAAAAAAGATATTGTTTCAGCTATCACCCATTACATAGGCTTTGGCTACCCTGCCTGATTGACTAATGCTACTGCTTAGCCTTTTGCAATTATTTTCCGGAGAATCCAAGTATTGAGAGCTACCAATCAAAGAGGAGTGTGATGAATCCTATTGATATTTTTAATAGGAATCCCATAGCCTTGTGTGTATATGTGTATATGTGTATGTAGAATACCACCTATCTCATGACAATAACCAAAGTCAAAGGTCACTAATGTTCAATTTGCTTCCCAATTTTCTCATTGGACTAATGAAATTGAATGGATTGTTTCAACTACTCTCTACATAAGCTTAAAGAAGTTTGTCAATTTTCTTGATGCTTCTCATGCCTTTACAAATCCTAATATATGGATTGTGCAGGAGCTTCCCTTAGTGATCCAAATATAGTCCATGAAGATGTTGAGGATGTTTTCATAAGAAAAAATGAGAAAAATCCAACAATAATATTTTTGGTATTTTTTATGTACTACTCATTTGCATTTTTAGAGGCCTCTAGCGCATTTCTAGGCTTTGACAATGTCAAAAATTCATAGCTATGCTTAACACTTTGGAAAAGTGAATGTATAATTTTTGTAGATCCTTCTAGAAATTTTGACAATTCATGATTTTGAGTTACAAGTACAAAGTTATGACTTCTACAAGTAGACATGATTTTTTAATATAGATTTTTGTAGTTTTTTTAGTTGTTAGAGTTTATTTTGTAATTAATTAGCTTGTGGACTTTTCATTTCCATTTCCAAGGGATAATGGTGGCCCTTGGGATCCATCAAACTTGCATAAAATATTTTTTTTCAAAATGAATGGATCACTTTTTGGCTTGTAGAAACATCTATCGTTGCATTTTAATTGCTTTCAATTTAGTCACAATACTACAGGTTCTACACCAAGTATTGTAATTTGAATTCCTATTTCATATCACTTAGAGTCATAGGGTTGGGTTATTATGGGATGTTCGTGTGATATGCTATTGAAAAATTTTGCCTAAATAAAGGAAGGGGAAGATAAAGTTGTGGCCCAATTCAAACTAGTGAGCACCTTTTAAGTGGGTCTTGTTTCATTTTAAGTAGATTAGTGCTAGAATCACAAACCAAGGACAACAAAAAATTATGGAGGCCCGTATTGAATCATTTTAAGTGGGATGTGTTGTATTCACTTCCTATATACACTAAGTGGAGAAGATAATGTTTGTAGGTATTCTAAATATGGTCAATGATGGAACTAATTTTGGCTAAATGTTGGCAAAAGGATCAATCGAGCCAATATAGAGGAACCATAGAGTCTGAATGTTTGAGGAAAGGAAATAAGTGCCGACATCATGGTGCATGGAGGGAACTAGATTTTAACTTGAAAGGATCATCATAGGTTGGAAACTAGCTCATAAAAAAATTGGGCAGGTCTGTGCACGTTTTATTTGCAGTGGGTTTATCCCACATTCACAAGGTTTTGGACTTTATCAAACATTTTAATGCATTGTGTTCAACTGATATGGGTCTATGACATCAAGTCTTATGATAATGTGAGGGTGAAATTTGTGGGACTAAGTAGTATATGTGGAAGTGACTTTGAGTGTGAAAAGGAAATTTTTAATAACTATGTACATAGCATGGACCCTGACACACATACCAAGGACACATGGTAGATGAGCATAACTTTAAAGAGAAAATGATAGGTCCCACCTCAAGCCTTAGCCACCAGAGAGATTATGATGGAATTTTATTGGAGTTTTATTTCAACTATTGTATTGGGTCCCACCACAAGAACCTTGAGGTCACGCGGTTGTGCCACATGGTGAGGGTGCCTTTGATGGTGCTAATGTGTTCCAAGTAGCCAATCAAACTATGACATGTGTTCTAAGTAGCCAATGGAAATGTATTAAGTAAAAAGAAAAAAGACATGATAGATCTGTATATGGTTTTGAACTATATAATAAATGAAATATTTTAAATCAAAGAGGTTTGTTCATTTTAAGAGTCTGTGAGGGTGTGAATAAAGATCAAATATACAAGGATTAAAGGTCTCAAAGTGTAGATCATGATTTTATAGTTGAAACAAGTGCTAATCTGAATGGGTGAGATATATTCTTAGTTTTGTTAAAAAGGGGGCATTCTCAAACTATCTTTCTTATTTCTTCCATGGTAATTCAAATTCAGTTTTTGAGTAAATGATGAATTGGGTATGTCCCAAATTTTGAGGAGATGTTCTTAGCGGTGTTATTTTTCCTTGAAAACTATTTAGTGGGGTTTTTGGTAGGACTTTTGATAGCATTTTGGAGGTTTTTTCCAGTGGTGGTTTATTATTCATTTAGAGATATCTTTGTGTGTTTGTTGTAAACAATGATGGGATTTGATTTGATTTTCAATTTGGGAGAGATGAGAGAAGATTTGCAACAAAAAAAGATGGAAAATGAGGAGGACATTTGGCACCACCATATGAAACCCAACCCTTCTTCATTTTCCTATATATTATCTCTCTTTCTCATTGAACATGGTTGGTTCTAGCCTATTGGACAAGTTTTTTTTATTGTGATTCTACCATTCTTCAACATTTTTGTCTGTATGAACAAGACATTGTATATTTCCTTGACCAAATATATGCATCTATGTTGAGTCCTTGGTAGTGATTGAGTTTTTTGAGTCATGTATGCATTGCATTGGAGAATAACAAAGTTTTTAATGAAAAGGGTTTCATATTTGGCTCTCTCCATCATTGTAAAGCACTTGGGTTTTGGAATAAATGAAACAAAGCTTCTTTTCTTTTGAGTTTCTTGTTGTGAGGTACATATTCATCTTTCATGCTTCAGTCCAAGGGATTGATTAAACACTTTGTAAAGATTTTGGATAGATCTAATGGCATTACATATGCATTTGATAAGTAGGCCAAGTTTAAATCATTGTTGTGAGGTGTTGCAAGGAAACATTTCATAGATTTGGGTTATTTCATAAATTTGCATTACATTACTACATGTCTTTTAATTTTTACTACCCAAACGTATTAGGCACTAATCTTAGCTAGGAGATTGCATGTTGTTGTTGTTTCATATCTGGTTCTTTTTGGATCTTCAAATATCAAAATAACCATTTCCTTTTCATGTTTAATTTATTGTAAGTTATTTTCCAGCTCCATCCTCCATGTGTGAAAAATTGATCTGAAGGTTCTTATCCAAAATCTTCTTATATTTGGTGTATGAAAATTAGAGAATTAGGGATTCCCTCCCTAGGTCTTGTGGGGCTTGAAGTGTAGAAGGTTTGTAAGAAACCTTGTTAGTTGATCCACCCTCTCTTTGTTGTCTCCTCATTATTGAATTTGGATAATTTATAGGGTTTTAGCTAAGCTATGATGGTTTCTATTTTTTAGTGTAAACTTGGTGCAATTTTAGGAGCCAACAAGTTCCATACCAGATGGCTTGTCTTGTTTGAGATTTAAACTATTTATAATAATGGTGTTGTTCGCCTGTGTACTATTGACTCTAACAGGTAGAGTTGTCCTTGTAAATGGGAATCATATGTAGCCATATAAGCATCCTCTTTTCAAAGAGACATTCATTATTGATATAGATAATGAATTCATCGTTGTTCCTTTTTGGCTTACTTCATTATTAATCTTTAAAAAAATCTAATAGTGAAAATGTTTGGGCACTATTGGTTGGTTGGCATCTAAAAACCAAGTGTTGGTGGATGTCAACTTCTTAATATTATTAGGGGTGAAAAGTGGTCTACCAAACCCCAACGGATTTTCGACGCTCCAGTATTGAAAAAAAAAAAGGTAGTGCAACCCCTCTCTTTGGTGTCTCTTCATCATTGAATTTGGATAATTCATAGGGTTTTAGCTAGGCTATGATGGTTTTTATTTTGTAGTGTAAACCTGGTGCAATTTTAGGAGCCAACAAGTTCCATACCAGATGGCTTGGCTTGTTTGAGATTTAAACTATTTATAATAATGGTGTTGTTCACCTATGTATTGTTGACTCTAATAGGTAGAGTTGTCCTTGTAAATGGGAAACATATGAAACTATATAAGCATCCTCTTTCCAAAGAGACATTCATTATTGATATAGACAATGAATTCATCGTTGCTCCTTTTGGCTTACTTCATGATTAATCTTTTTAAAAAATCTAATCGTGAAAACCTTTGGGCACTATTGGTTGGTCGGCATCTAAAAACCAAGTGTTGGTGTATGTCAACTTCTTAATAATATTAAGAGTGAAAATTGGTCTACCAAACCCCATTAGATTTTTGATGGTCCATTATTGAAAAAAAAAAGGTAGTGCAACTAAATTGGATCACTTGGTCCATATAACCAACAAGATAGGCACCAATGGAACTGGATTTTTTCCTGAGATAGTTGACAAGTGATAAAAGCACAATATAGACTTCAATATGGCCAAATGCAAAAAGATAAAGGAAAAAGGATTTCAAAAACTAACAAAATCATTGACAAAAAATCTTAACATTGAATGTGATGTTCTTGTAGAAAAAGTTTTGGAAGAAAACCCTAAACATGTACCAATAGAGATACAACAAGGGTAAACTAAAGGTGTTTTGATTGGGTCTCCAAGAAAAGAGAACCAAGAACAAGAAATTTATGTTGAGATGTCTCCTCACACCCAAATTCCTAAGGTTCACAATGATAGTTATAATTTTTATCCAGATATGAATGATAAAGGGGATAGTACTTTTTAAGAATCCATGGAAAAAAATATCTCATAAAACAATTTACAAAAAGAATATTAGTATACAAGTTCAAAATAAACATAAGACATAGCTCAAGAAACATAATAAGTAGAGCCAATACATGATCAACCAACTTTGGAAAATAGGGGACATGGAGAGTTGTAACTAGAAAAAATGGTACAGTAAATGAATTGACTCCAAACATAAATGAGGGTCCTTGGGATAAAATTCATTAGGTTGAGGAATGATACAAGAGGAAGACCCTCACAAAATAATAGATAAATTCCAAATTTGAGTGGTAAAGTCACTAGATTGCAAGTAGAAAATAATACTCTTTATGAACTCTTGCATGAGGCTCATTCAATTATCCAATCTCAAACATGGGAATTAAGTAGACTTAAAGAATAACTTGACCAGGTACTTATCTCTCACATGCCCATTGAGGAGCATAGGCAAAAGAATCAAAAGATGCACCAACAGTGGAGCAATAAAATCAATAATACCCTACAGAGGCTCAATACTCTACCTAGTTTGTATCCAATACAAATTTGCATGAGGACATGTAAAATGTTTAGCTAGGGGGAATGATGAGTAAATGTTGTGTCATTATTTTATTTCAAGTTTTCTACCTTATTGCTTTTTTTGTTTACATTCTTGTCACCATTTGATGTAGGAACCCTAATACTTAATAAAACATAAAAAGGAAATCAAGATAAAAAAGTTATTGAAAATCATGACAATTATGATCATTTTGATGTTACAATGACAGGAATAGAATGAACAATCAATCTAGTTGTTAGAAACATGGATAATGGAAGGGGCACTGAAAAGAATAAATATGTTTTAAATTATTATTCTATTGTTATTTTGGTATTGTCGAAGAAAAGCATTTGTTAAAAAAAAATTCTTATTTTATTATGTAGTTAATAATGGACAGGTTTAGATCTATGACCATTTTGTAACGTAATGCAATATGGTAGATATTGGTCAATGGTTATAACAAATTAAGACTTAGCTATTACCATATAAATATGAACGTAAATTGAAGACAAAGACTTACCTTTTTATCATATGAATATATTGTTCTTTAATCTATTTGGCATTTAGTGAGCTATATGATCAAAGTAGCATGAGGACCCATGTGTATTGCTTTCCCCTGGTGACTGAGGAGGCATGGCCCCTTTCTTGTGTTATCAAGTGACTTATCTTTAAGTGTGGAATGAGTGATTTCATGTTTTTTTTTATGTTTTATTATTTATTATTATGATGGTATGATTTTGTTTGAGATAGTTGACAAGAGATAAAATCATAATAGAGAATTCAGTAGGGTAAAATGAAAAAAAAAAAAAAAAGCAAAAAGGATTTCAACCACTGACAAAATAATTGACAAAAAATTCTTAACAATGAATCTGATATTCTTGTAGAAAAAGTGTTGGAAGAAAACCCTAAACATGTATTAATAGAGACACAACAAGGGTAAATTGTAGATGTTTTAATTGGGTCTCCAAGAAAAGAGAACCAAGAGCCAAAAATTGATGTTGAGATATCTCTTGACACCCAAATTCGTGAGGTTCACAATGACAATGGTAATTCTTATCCAGTGATGAAGGATAAAGGGGATAGTACTTTTCAAGAATCCATGGAAACATCTCTCATAAACCAATTGACAAAGAGAATATTAGTTTATAGGTTCAAAATAAACCACAAGACATAACTTAGGGAACATAGCAAGTAGAGTTAATGCATGATCAACAATCTTTGGAAAATAGGGGACATAGAGAGTTACTAACCAACAATAATGATACAATAAATGAAGTGACCCCAGACATAACTTAGGGTCCTCGAGCTAAAAGTCGTTAGATTAAGGAAGGATATGAAGAGCAAGACCCTCATAAAACAATAGATAAATTCCAAATTTGAGTGGTAAAATCACTACATTGGAAGTAGAAAACAATACTCTTTATGAACTCTTGCATGAGGCCCATTCAATTATCCAATCTCAAGAAAAGGAAATAAGTAGACTTAAATAATAACTTGACCAGGTACTTATCTCTCACATGCCCATTGAGGAGTATAGGCAAAATATTCAAAAGATGCATTAGCAGTGGAGCAGTGAAATCAATAATACACTATAAAGGTTTAATACTCTACCTAGTTTGTAGCCAATACTCCTTTGCATGAGGACAAGAAAAATGTTAAACTGGGGGGAATGATGAGTAGATGATGTTGCATTATTTTATTTCATGTTTTCTACCTTTACCATTGTTTCTACCCATCACCTTTTAACGAAGGAATCTTAATACTTAATAAAATAGGAAAAGGAAATCATGACTAATAATTTATTGAAAATCATGAAAATTCTAATTATTTTGATGTTACAATGATAGGAAGAGAATGACTGGTCAATCTAGTTGTCAAGAATGTGGATGATGGAAGGGGCACCACAAAGAATAAATATGTTGTTAATAATTATTCTATAGTTATGTGAGCAATGTTTCTGGATTAGATTGTGTGAGTTTTTTTTTTTTTTTTTTTTTTTTAGCATCAACGTTTCAGATCATACTACATGATCCATCATCAGGATGAGAGAGCAACAGAATATGAAATGTCGAAGAATATTCTATAGTTATTTTGGTATTGTCGAAGAAAGGCATTTGTTTAAAAAAATTGCTCTTGTTTTAGTATATAGTTATTACTGGATGAGTTTAGATCTGTGATCATCTTGTAATGTAATGCAATATGGTAGACATTGGTCAATAGTTATAACAAATTAAGAATTTTCTATTACAGTATAAATATGAATGTAAACCAAAGACAAAGACTTACCTTTTATCATATGAATATATTATTCTTTGCTCTATTTGGAATTTAGTGAATTGTATGATCAAAGTAGATTGAGGACCCATGTGTATTGTTTTTCCTTGGCGACCAAGGAGGTAGGGCCCCCTTTCTCGTGTTATCAAGTGACTTCTCTTCAAGTGTGGAGTGAGTGATTTCATGTTTTATTTATGTTTTATTATTTATGATTATGGCAGTATGATTGAATAAGAAATTTAGTTCATACTTGGATTTGGTATTGATTTGATGGAATTGTGAGCTTATGATATAGTCCATATAATAGAATATCTTCAATTTAAACTGTAATATCATTCCTACATTCACAAGCTTAATTGGAATTCACAAAATAAGGAAAAAATTCTATTCATGTTCCATTCATATTTGATTTGATTCGATAAGGTGTGATTCAAAAATTCTTTGGATAATCATAAGTGTGATTGGTAAACTATGATTTATAACTCTAATATTTTTATACTCTATTCCACTTCATGTCACTATTGTGACAAGAAGCAAAATCATTTTGTCTTTACTCTTAAAGTGAACAATACAAATCATTTAGAGTAAAACAACTTTATGAAGAAGAAGTCATGTCCTAAATATAATTAATATTGTAAGTTGGTGTTCACTGAGGGTTTTATTAAAGTAAGTGAATTGAGTTTAATCCTTTAAATTGTGAATTATTTAGAGTATGAAAGAGAGTTGAATTCTTTAAGTATAAAAGTGAGTTTAATTATTTTTTGTGAAATACAATATATTAGTTAAAAGTCTTAGATTTGGTTCTTTAGATAAAGTGTGTAAATTATGATACATCCATAACCACTTGACATACTATATCCATCCCTTGAGCATATATCCACTTTATCTCTCATTAGTTTATGAATCTCAGATTGACACTATTGGAAATATTAGAGGAGTAACTAAAATGGGAGGGGTGAATCAGTTACCACTAAAATAATTCCAAATCCCTTAGATGTCAATACAAACTTTTTATTAACTCAAATCCTTGCACAACTTGGTTAGAACTAGATATTCATTGTAACTCAGTTAACAAAGAAATCTTGAGATATTAATGTATATTAACCTTTAGTAACTTAGTTGTAGAAAGATAAAGCAGTAAGAAAATAACATGAACACATGAGACACCAATATTTAACATGGAAACCTAATTTGGGAAAACCACCAATGCAACTAGTAACAACTTTTCACTATTCTAAAGTGAGCCCTATTAGGAGCCAACCTTGTTAAAGGTTACAAAATACATCGTTAGGCATGACCCTATTAAAGGATTTGAATCACCCTGTTAGAAGTGGCCTTGTTAGAGGTCTTAAGACACTTCAATCTAGAAATGCCACCTTGTTAGAGGATTCACAATAATGATTGTTAAGTCAACTCTTTTAAGAGATTTCTTCACTACTACAATTGTTAAAGAGTAACAATGATTAACCTTATTATTGAAGAAACTAATTTGTAGATTCAGATCGTTGTTCTAGCTTATCCTCTGGATCCTTCCTGATTAGAATAATCTTTGCATCTCCTTGAATGTTCTATCCTTAATCAAATATCCTTCTTTATTCACATCTTATCTTCTTCCACAACTTCATATTTCAATCCACAACTTGACCTTTCATATAAATGAAGCCCAATGTCAATTCGGCTTGAATACCCTTACAAATAAACAATTAGCATCCACTAAGTTGACTTGCAAAAATAAAATAATAAACAAAAAAAACTTGTTGTAGGTTGTCTGACACTTAAACTGGGTCACTCAATTACAATTGAGTTCCTTGATAACCAACCTGACTCAGTTTACACTGAACCCCTTTGGTAACTAACCTGACTTGGTTTACATAGGAATCCTTCAATGACCAAACTAGCTCAGTTAACACTTGATCACTGAACTTGACTTATTTTAAACTTCTTCTTGGGTGATACTGGAGTCTTTAAATCTTGGTTACTACTAGCAGTGCTCTATTAGAATGTAGCATTTGTGTAACATCAATGACAATATACAATTGAATAATTATTTGCAACAATATCCCTCTTTAGCATTGATGGCAACACAACATGTTATAAGAAAAGGAAACTTAGAGCAATCAGAATGATTTATAAGATTTTATAATATCCTTAGTTTCTTTCTGATTCTTTATCCATGAGAACTCCTTCTGAGATTCTCCCTCTGACATCTTATCTCCAGACTCCATTTGACCAAGTTCTCCCTCTTATTGATATACAAGTTTCTCCCTCTAATTCATGAAACCAATCTCCCTCAATTTTTTTGATATGAACATGAACATGACATATTCAATCTCTCCCTCTTTTACATCAAATGCCAAAGACTTTATACAATGAATTTATAATGTACCTAATGTACTTACTCATATGCAATGAACTCTAACTTCTTCACATCAACTTAATAGATCTTCAATGTAGTTAGGTTGATGCATCACTAATCTCTACTCTAGTGAGCATCAAATAGAGGAATGGCCCCTAGCTTTCCTCTAAGATCCAAAAATGCATCCTTGGGTAATAGTTTGGTAAATATGTCAACAACCTACTCCTTTGTGTTCACATATTCCAATCTAACCTCTTTATCTTGAACTAATTCTCTCAGAAAATGATACGTGATTGCAATGTGTTTTGTCTTAGAGTGCATCACTAGATTTTTTGATATGTTGATTGCACTTGTGTTATCATAGTAGATAACCATTGGGTTCTTGACTTCTTCCTTTATTCTTGACAATAGTTACTTGATTCAAACTGTGTTGGAATAATTAATTGTTGCAACAACAAATTCTTCCTCTGTTATAGACTGAGAAATGCAATTTTGCTTCTTATTAGTCCATGACACTAGCCTCTTTCCAAGAAAGAATGCTCCTCCACTAGTGTTTTTTCTGCCATCAATACTTCCAGTCCAATCTACATCAGTAAAGACTTTTAACTCAAGATTTCCCCCTTACTTTTACCATAGCTCATAGACTTGAGTGCCTTTTAGATATCTCATAATTCTTTTGACTATCGTCATATGATTTTCTCTAGGATTTACAACTATACCAACTACTCATGCAATATCAAGTCTTGTGTGAACAACATATTGAAGTTTCCCAATCATAGATTTGTAGCTAGTCTAGTTTATGTCTTTTGAATCATCATCCTTAGACAATTTGTGTCCAGTACATATAGGTTTTCCAACTGATTTAGAATCTTCCATTCCAAAGGTCTTCAAAATCTCCTTGATATATTTTGACTAAGTAAGGTAGATGTCATCCTTCATTTGATGAACTTGCAAACCAGCAAAGAATTTTATCTCTCCAAACATTGGCATTCCAAATGATTTGCTTGTTTCTTTAGAGAATGATTTACATAAGTCATCATGACCTATGAATAATATATCATTCACAAACAAAATGAAATATTTATCTCCATTATAGCTTTCTATGCCTATTGGTCCACAAAGATCTATATGAACTAGTTCCAAGACTTCTTCAATATTGTAATTCTTACTCTTGAAGCTAGTTTTACCCTTACCCATCTTTCTGATCTGACATTGTTTGCATATAACCATTTTAGGTTTCTTCAAATTTGGAATACCTCTTACTATTTTGTTCTTACTTATAGTAACCAAATTGTCAAAGTTTACATGACACATTCTTTTATGTCATAGCCAACTCTCCTCTACTTATGCCCAAAAACATGAACTTTCAGTGAGATCTAGATATAATAGATTACCTTTAGTCTGATTTATAGTTCCAACTAGGTTTCCTTTACCATCTAGTAGCTTGGCCTTCCCATTAATAAATTCTACCTTGTATCCAATGTTGTTTAGTTGTGCCACACTTAGAAGATTGTGTCTTAGTCCTTTAACCCAATAAGCATTATCACATTTGAGTTCATCAATCAATGCAATGCATCATTTTCCCTTCACATAACATGGTTTATTGTTTCCAAATTTAACACTTCGACCATCATAGTGCTTCAAGTGTTCAAACTTAGTTTTATCACCAGTCATGTGATGAGAACAACCACTATCTATTATCCATGTGTCATTTTTGCTAACATGAGAAATGAGAGCCATCTTTTCATTATCCTCATCATCTGACTCATCTTTAGTAGCAATATATACCATTTCATCTTCATCATTAATGGAAAAGTCTTTGGAAATCTAACGAGATTTCTTACCTTTATCTTTGTAGTCTTTGTAGCTTTTTAAAAAATTCTTTCCTTTGAACATGTTAAATTTTCTATTGTCTTTGTTTTCTTTTTTTGGACATCTTGTAGCGATGTGACCAACTTCTTCGTAAGAGAAATAAATCAATGGAATTTTCCCTTTATATTTACCTTTGCCCTTAGGTAATCTTCTTACAAGTAGTGCTTCAATAGCTTCAAGGTCATCATCTGATTCTTCTTCTTCTTCATTGTCAGGTTGTTTTCCTTTTGAGTTTCCTCCCTTTTTGCCAAGAGTTGGTTTTTCTTTGAATGTTGATTCTATGTTGCAAGATCTAGGAAGATAGTTATCAATGTTATCCAACTCAAAAGTTGTTAACCTTCCCACTAGTGCATCCAAAGTTATATTATTTTTGAGATCACATCTCATCTCTTGAATAGCTAAAACTCTAATTGCATAAATAGGAAGAAAAGTTCTTAATACCTTGCTAACTACTGTCACATCATCTATTTTTCCTCTTGTAGCTCTGATTACACTCACACTTGCTTTGATTCTTTCAATGTTTTCATCTTCTCTCATTTTCTTATGATCAAATTGGCCTCTTAGACTTTCTACTTTGGTTCTTGAAGTCATATTGTAATCTCCTCCATAGATCTTTTCCATCTTGTTCCACATTTCATGAGTAGTAGGACAGTCTTTGACTTCATCAAAATCAGAATAATTGAGATCAGAAGCAATGTCAATCATCATTGTGTTGCAATTCTTCTTATCTACCATTGATCCATAGTCAAAGGATCAAGAGGTGCCACATATTGGTTCTCCAAGAAGAATATGCATACATCTCCAATGGTTCCCAAATGTAACTTCATGAATTCATGTCATGCTTTGAATTTTGCTTTGTTCAACTTATGAATCTCTCTTTTGCAAGACATCTTGATCTTTAGCTTAGGTCCTTGAAACCTTTCCTAAAAGCACCAACAACTCTAATACCAATTGTTGGAAATATAAGAGGAGTAATTAAGAGAGGAGGGGTGAATCAATTACCAATAAAATAATTCCAAATCCCTTAAATGTCCATACAACCTTCTTATTAAGTGAAAATCGCAACTCAATACCTTGTTGGAGGTGTACAATAGTTGTAATGGTGAAAAATAAAACTAAAGATTAGATCTAAGAATATGGCACACCTGTCCTTGTATATCTGCTATGACACCTCATGAAGATATTATGATCTCCTTCCTCTATTTTGGATTAATTTAGTGAACACTCTCTATTATCATCTACCCTTTTTTTGCTTAAGCACGAGTCAGTTGTTGGCTTACTATTCTTGTTTTTCTATTTTCCTCTCATATATTTTTTATCGTAAACTAGCAATAAAAACAACAAAAACTTCATAGTGAAGTTTGAGTGTCCTTAAATCCACTCATCCAATTTAGGTGTCGAAACCCTAAAAATTATCCCACTCAAATCATGTATTCAAATTTTGAAATTTATAAGTACGCATAGTCACAAATACATGTGACTACCTATAGATAGGTTCATATTCCCATAGGTCTGATAGTCTATCTGTAAGTCTACATTAAGACTTATGTCCCTTCCTTTTTCAGTCACACTCATCACTTCTCTATGCATGCATGTCACTTCACTATCAAATTGTCTTGTGATCTTGTCACATCAATGGTGACTCAACTATGACCCTCTATCTTCTACCACTGTTCCAGTCTACTGGCAATTGCACTACTTTACAACTCTTCAACCTCTTGTTAACTAGTTTACAATCAATGATAATATTTCAATGTTTACTAAATACTTTAGTACTTGTAATGCTACAATGTAGTCATCACAATTCTAATGGTCAATCATGCCAATGTGACTACTTAGGTCAAATAATCTCCCCCTTTGGCATTGATGGAAAAACCTCTTTAATGAAAACTAATATATGGTTAACAAGATTTACATCTTTTCATAGGTTAAACTTTCCTGTCTCTTTTCTTTGAAGTTTTTATGCTTGTATGTGGCCTTAAGACCTTGCATACCCTCTTTTAGGGATTGATAACTTTGTTTCAACTTCTTTTCTACTTTCTTTGTAGCTCACCACTTCCTTTATTCCCCCCCTCTTTATGCTCTCCCTCTTTCTTTACTAAATTATTTTTTATTCTTTCCTTCTTACTTTATTGTCTCCCATGTTTTTCATTGCTCATTATTGTTTACTCTCCCTCTGTGGTCATTATCTCAACATCATATTCTTTCACATTATTCTCCCCTTTTTTGTCATTAAGGACAAAGGGTATGGGATATGGGGTTCAAAGGGCTTACATCTTCTCAAAGATGTCTTTGTAGTGTTCCCTTACTATGTTCATTTGAATATCCCATAACTCCTTTAGGTAAGTGAAAGAAAATGTTCCACTCCTGAGCTTTGTTAGTTTCTTGTTGATTGTTTCTTCTATTTCCACTAATAGCTTGGCAATTTAGGCTATTCCTCTTGCACATATTCATTTATGATTTTAGCGAGTGGAGATAAGAAACATTGAAGTTTCATCAGTCAAACTTCCCTCTTCTCTTCTTCTGCCCGCAACTCATTTACCAAATATATGGTATTCTGAATCTTTTATGTGTTCTCTAAGGTTGATCCTATCAATAAATTACAAGCCTTCATGGCTTCATCAATCTCATGTTGACCTTTCTCTCTTCTCTACTCTAGATCATTGGTTAAGTTGTGTGTTGTGCATGGCCTTAGAAATACAGGGATTATATCTTTTAGCACTTCTGATAGTTCATCCTTGAGTGATGTTTGTTCCCCTTTCTTGTCTTGAATAAGACTTACTTATTTCTCCATATTTATCACTGGAACTTGTTGTTCCACAAGATTTGTTATCTTTTCTACATTTTTGTAGAGATGATCTATGAACACTTTGATTTAGTCGATCAAATCATCATCCTTTATGTATGGAGCTTTGTGTGCAATTTCATTGAATATGTCTTTAGCCTTTACCAGTATGCTCACCATCTCATGTCTCTTTCTAGAAAGTTTCATTATCTTGTATTCTTCCATGAGCCTAGTATATTTTAACAATTCTTTATCATTGAGCTAACTTAGGTGCTTTCTCATCTCATCTACTTCTAAAGAGATTTTTCATTTTGATTGCTTCTTCAACATTTATTTCATATAGCCTTCATTCATCCTTATATGTGGATGAAAAGACCAATTTTTGGGATTTATATTTCCCTCTTCTCCTCTTTTTGTTGTGAGATTCTTCCTTCGAGTCTATCTTTCTTTTACCATTCCCTTTATTTGGCTTATGTACACTCCTTTTTCCTTTGGATGGTGTATCAAATACTTGTGTCTCAATCGAAGTCTTCTCTTTTTCAATTGGTAACAATCCAACTTGCCTTTACTCTGATTAAGTCTCTTTTAAATGTTCTCCCTCTTGAGGATCTTGTTACATTGTATCATTATGAAATTCCATTATAAGTATTTATTTTTCTTCATCCATGACATTATTCTCCTAATGTTTCCCAGTTATCTTTTCTCCTTCCTTTTCACTGTTATGTCGCTCATCTAGGACATCAGTTGGTGTTTGACCTTTCTGCTCTCCTTTGGAATTGAGCTCATTGTTGTTACATAAATTATTCTAAGGTGGCTTTCACCTATCTATGGATCATATTTCTACTTAGCTTTCACCTTTTGTGGCATTGTGGTGTCTTGTTCCTATTAAACTTCTTTAATTTTCTTTAGCTCTTTGTTTAAATATTGACTCGTTTGAGTCCATTTAGTTGGTGTAGTAGTCTATTATGTTGACTTCTCCTATAGACCTTATGGGTTTGATTTATTAGCTGATGATTTTGATGTAGGAGCATCCTAGGGTAGTTGGAAATTATGCATGTTGGAGGGATTTTAGCTTTGGAGTTGAGGACTTGGTCACCAAAGGAGTGGTGCTTGGTCATTATTGGGTGTAGTGTTTTTCGAGGTGCTCAGTCACTGAAGGGGCTCAGTAGCTAAAGGAACTCGACATATATTGTTTCTTGACATAAATTATTTCTCAACATGTACTATGATAACTCAATAATGCTTGTGGGAGCTTGACAATGCTTGTGGGTTTTGCTAACACTTGGTAATGTGACTTGTGAGATGGAGTTCTCATCGATTTGCTTGGCTGACTTGGTGCATTTATTGCATGAGGATTGAGATCGTGACATGGATCAATCGTGGGATATTGTGTGGACCTATTTTGGTCTTGGTTATTTATTCTAGTTATTTTTAATGAATTTTGTAAGCCTTTAAAGGTATTTGGTATTTAATATTTGTTATAGGTTGACTTGTGATTCAACATGTATTTAATGAAAGGGTTTATTTAATTTATAACTTGCTAGGCTAACTTGTGGCTTAGTTGGGTATAACTAAGGGGTCTTGTGGAGTCTTAAGTCATAATCATCTAGCTTGGAGAAGAGGATGTGGAAGAGGAGTGAATTTGAGAAGAGCTAGTAGTTGTTGCTTGGGAAATAGGGAGATTGCTTGGTGGCTTGTGAGCACAAGTTTAGATCTTGCTTGGAAGTTTCTACCAGAGTGTTTTGGTGCCATAGATATGGACTAGCTAGGGTTTGGATTGGATATTGAGGGATCTTACATAACTATTACTTTCTTTGTATTTGGCTATAACTAGGAAGGCCTTACAACCTGACACATTGCATGTAATTAGTTGTTTTATAAATAAATGAGTTGTGCTTGGTATCAGATCTTATATCTTATGTTGTGTTTTCATTGTATGTTTATTTTTTGGGGGATAGGACATCTCTTTTGGGGATTCTCTTGCCTCGCACTATGTCAGGTGGTATTAGAGTGAAGGTGTTCCTGAGTGTGTAAACATATTGTCGAAGGTGAAGTAGATTGCATTAGAACCTGGGGTGAATATCATCAGAGAGAGAATTTGGTTGATCTTATGGATTTGTCATAGAGGGTTTATGAAGATCTTAGAAGATACCTCTAAGAAAATTGTATCCTAGGGTGATTGAAGATCTCTATGATGTTGTGGAAGCAAGGATATCAAAGAAGATTTCAAACATGAGATGGTGTTGATGATGAGTGATATGATCACTGAGATCATAAGTGTTATAAGTGGTGTACCTCAACATATGAGTATTGAAGATGGTTATGAAGAAGCTTCTAAAAGCTTTGAGGTTGCTAGATTGAGTGGTGAGGACAAAATTGATCATGTGGAGAGACCTATGGGGGTAGGGTTGGTTAATTTGATAGATCTGGAGCTCAGTTGAAATTGAAGCATAAAATAGAGGTTTCTAATTTCTCAGGTACTTTGAATCTTAAAGACTAGATTGATTAGATTGGTGAATTGGAAGACAACTTTGAGCTAGAGGATATTAGAGATCGTCTCAAAGTGAGGTTGGTATAGACTAAGCTAAAATGGCATGTTTCTTTATGGTGGAAAGAATTTCAAAGAGATAGGGAAGAGGAAGGTGAATTGAAGATCACTTGTTGGAGATTGATGATGGTGACTAAACTGAAGGCTAAGTTCATTCTTGTTGATTATGAACTTGAGTTGTTTAAGATATTGAAAATTTTAAAACAAATAGATTTTCTATAAAAAAATTTATAGAGGAGTTCTACAAGATGACTATTCGGTCTAGACATGGAGAATTGTCTAAGGAGAAGGTATCTAGACATATTAATGGCTTGAGATTCAATATTCATAATGAGGTTGGTATGGTGAATATTGCTTCGGTTGAGGATTCTTATTAGTATTCTTTGAGAGTAGAAGAGATGTTGAAGAGGACACATCAAGGTAATCCTTGAGGGAAGGAGAAGCTAGATCACTTGGTGAAGAACAAAGAGATTGTTGAAGATGAACCAAAACTTGTTGATTAGAAGAGAAGGATGGGTAGAGGTGAGTTTAAGGGTACTTGCTACAAATGTGGTGAAGAAGGAATCAAAGCCTCTATATGTTAGTGATAAAAAAGTTGTTGTTGTGAATGAAGTTGAAGGCTCAATCGATGAACCTGAGCAGGGGGGGTTTTTTTGGCTCAATGAGTACTATTTGGTAATAAGGAACTGGAACCTTGTCAAAAGAAAAAAAAAATCAAGACTCATTGTAAGTTTAATGGTAAAATCTATAATGTAATTATGGATGGTGGTAGTACTAATAACCTTGTAGATGGTTCAGAAACTTGGTTTGAAGAGGGTAAGACATCCTTTTCCTTATAGGATTGTCTAGTTACAAGATGAACATGCCTTGGAACTAAAGGAGCAATGTCTTGTTGATCTTCATATTGGGTAGCATAAGGATCATGTAGTGCCTGCCCCTAGTTCGCATTTTGTTATCGTTGCTGAACTCTTTTAGAGTTAGTTTCATGTTGATGGTTAGTAACATTATTATGAGATTATCAGATATTGTGCTATGGATTCATTTGATATGTGATGAAATTACTTAGACTCTACATTTCATGTATGTATGATGATTATTTTTAGTGTTCACAATTATTGATGATGATTATTACATTGCTTTCAATTATTAATGATGATTAGTAAGATGATTTATTATCATATGTGCTTTCTTATGGATACTTACCCCATACTTGCATGTGTATGGTGTGTGTGTTTGCCTTGCATGTTTTCTTTTGTATGGCGTGTCTGATGTGGTTAAGGAAGGGAGTCGTAGTCACCTGCTAGTCGGGATCTACGTGATGCACCACTTCCTACCATTGTCTGTTTAGTTTAGTATATATTGCGTTTGTACATGCATGGTTTTTATGCAGGTTGCAGGTACCGGGTATCGACTTTTCTGAATTGCCAGGATGAGCGTACCCTATCACATTATCTCAATGATAAGAGAGGGGAGATAAATTCTCAAGTCCAAATCCCAACCCTTTAAGCCATTTGTTCTAATTGAAAAATTACGACAAGTATCTAAGTTGAGTACCCTTCGAATGCGTCAGATGATGTAATTCGTGATATAAACCCCTTAGTTTGATTTGTATGTATTTTGGCTATGATGGGTTTTTCATATTTTTACCTTTGTGAGTCTTTGAAGTATTTTTTATTAATTAAGCCTAATTAAAAGATTTAATTAGTGGTTTAATTTAATGAAAAATTAATATGGTATTTTAATATTTATTTTATTTAATTAATTGGAAAATTAATTAAATAAAATAATTAAATTGGAAGATAAAAGTTATAATATTAAATTTGGAATGTGACAATATTTATAATATATTTGGAGCTCATTTTTAAATAAATGACTAAATAATAATATTATTAAAGCTAATAAATATTTTAGCGATAAAGTTTTGGAAAATGAAATTTAAAAATGGAAAATATATTTTAAATTATTAAAAGATTCTAAATCTCATATGATTAAAATATAAATTTATTAAGATTGAAAAGTGGAGATATTAAAGTTAGTACATGAGACTTAATAAATAAATTAATTAAATTTGGAAAGAATAAAGTAAATTGGAGTTTTAAGCTTGCATGGAAATTAACATGTGTCAACAACACGGGGGTTAGTGCATCAATTAAGCACAACGTGTCTACAATTCTATGACTCATCAAAAAGAATTGGAAAAGACCCATGCTTAGTTGGTGACACTTTTCAGCGGTTTCAAGAAGCAATCCAGAGGTTTCTTGAGAGCTCTTGATATTTAGGCATTCATAGAAGCTTAAATGAAAAGCTTAATGGAAGCTACAAGTTTAAGGGAAGCCACAAGCTACAAGCTAAAAAAAGAAGAAACTTCAAAGCTTACATGCATGGGAGAAGATTCATATGCTCATATATTTTCTACTTGCTTCTATGCTCCTTCTAGCACTTCTAATCACTTGGAGGATTCGATCAACTTGGATTCTTGGAAGAATTGCAAATGATGGAGAAGGAAGAGATTTTCTATAGACTTCTAAGGCATGGCAAATTAGCATCAGTGTCCAGGTGCACTCGTGATATTCTCATATTCCCCTTGCACTCTTTCTCTTCCTATCTTCATCATATCTGTTTTATGTGTCTGAATACTCTCTGTATTTGAAATTGAAATCTAAATATTTTATTTAGATGAAAAGAAAATAATAGAAAAATCTTAGATCCAATTAAAGAGAAATAATTAGATTTTAATTGAGTTTGGGTTCGAATTTATATTAAATTAGAAAGACAAGATTTGGAATTAAAATAAAAATTTTATGGTGAAAATTCGAATGATTAGATGTAATCTTTCTATCAATTATATTTTTAGATGCGTATGAACAAACCCTTTTATGGTTAAATTTAGAGAACAATTATTTTAAGAGGAAATTCTTAATTCATCACAAATTGTCATGTCTCTGCCCCTTGGATAGACCCGAACTCAGTCATTCATAACTTTTTATCGTGATCGAATTTATTCGATCGCTCCGGTCAGAAATGGCGCAACTTGGCTCTCTCCAACATATTTAAATTTTAGCCCGATCCAACAGTTCATTAGGGAGATATGACCGTCGTACTGAGACTATTTTATTCGAGGACAGATATTTCTCCATTTTCCATAACCAAGATTTCTTTATGCTTAAACTTCACACAATAATATATCAAAGCATGGAATGAATTAAAAATATCATTGAAATCTTTCTTTATTAGAATCTTATTAATATGCATTAGTTTTATATGGTTCATTATCTAATCTAATTAAATCAAATTTAATTAAGATTAATTAATAGTAGAAGAAGTGTAATTAATTATTAGTCAATTTAAGTAAATGGATTTTTAAATCATAAAAAATTAAAAGAAAAGAGATTTTAATATAGTTTATATAGTGAATTTTTTGTAATGTATATTAAATACTATTTAATATATATTAAATAATTTAGAGATGGTAATTTTATATTACTTTTTTAAATGAAGAGATTTTAATGATAATGGATTAAGATTTAATTGACATGAAGTCACTATTATAACATTGTTATAATTTGAATTACTATGGTATTATTAATACGTTATATATTATTAATTAAATTATTGATATATCTTTATGGTATTAAGAGTTAACTAATGAAGCTTATGTAAAGTTCTCTAGATCGATTAATAATAGTTTTAATGAGTTTATTATTTATTAATGTTTGTTGGGTCTAACAAACTATTAATAAATAATAGTATAAATAGTTTAAATAGTTATCAATTAATACGATTAGAGTTAATCTAGAGAAGATTAGTTAATGATTAAAGTACTGTAAAAGACATTAATCAAATTGAATTAATTAATAATTTGGAGTATTAATTAATTGAATTATCGTACATAGGAGAAACTTATTTGAAATAATAATACTTGGTATTGGAGATTTATTATAACTTGTTATTATTAAAATAAAATGAAAACATTGTTTAAAAGAATATCGAATGTAATCATTCTAGATTTATTAATAAGATTTCCAATATAGCGTGTTATTAAATATTAACAAGTTATTATTATTGAACTATGAATATGAATATTTTTGTACTAAATTATAGATGACTTTTAATTTACAAAATTATAGTTAGTTATTAGTCAACAAATATTAATTGGAATGCTGTCTTGGATATGTAATTATTAATTAAATTAATTAGAGTTAATTAGATTTGATTAATAATCAAGTTATGTAATAGTGTTTTAATTGATATGCTAATATCGATTCCTCTAACAAAATTGTGAAGTATTTACATCGAAGTTGATAAGTCGTACTCTCATGACTTGAATAATGACCTTAGATGTTTTAATGGTGAGACTTAGTATTATTGAATTGGAAACTATTAGATGTTAATAGGTCATGGATGGTGTACCTATGTTAATGGATTGAAATAAATAAAGTTATAATCTTTTATTCAAAGAATAATAATTGGTCCTCTTATAATATAACGAATAATGATCTTTAAAAAGTTGAAAAGTTAATCAATTAGAATATGGATCATAGATAAATTAAGAAAAATTAATGATAATCAGTTTAATGAGTAAATAGTTATCCTTAAGTTATTCTTAGAATAATGCTATCGGAGAAATTGGGTTGACTTGTAGGTCAAATAATGATAACTTTATACACTTGAAAGTATACTTGTAAACAGAAAACAGAAAACCCCTACACATTATTCAACTATGTGAAGTTAGTAAACCAAAACATGTGTTTGCATCGTGTATTCTATATGCTTTTTGTTTTGAGTTTTGGGATGACTAGTGTTGACCAGTCCTAGGATGTTACCAAAGGCTCGGGGGTTATGAGATATGATGGCATATTGATTTTATTGGTCTCGATCTTTATAAGCCCAACCATGGTAATGTGATCGTATGCTCTATGAAATGTTTGTATTTACTGATTGTTATTGTTCATCAGTCTTCATATGTGAAGCTGAGAGGTATGTGTATGAGACACTTTAGCTAATCATTTTTGAATCATCGATTAGTTATCTTTGGATTATTTTCTAGTCGCCATGATGAAACTGAAATATGGATTTATTTCTTGATGATGTCATGTTGTGACATGTTTGACTCAACCATTTTGGAGTCTTCGATCAGTATGATTTTGAGATATTCTTGATTGTTTGTTGAGAACCATTTATCTTGAGATATATTTTGATTATTGAGAACCAATTGATACTTATGATTATCAGTGATGCTTTCAATTGCCAATAGAGAACTGTTGTGGTCATGATTTTCTATGGATGCCTTTTCAGATGCTCATGGAGATTTGATGATTCTTTTTATTATGGATTTTTGATGTTTTTATCATGGTTATTTGATGATTATTTTTATGGATTATCTTTTGGATTTTCTTTACAGTCGCTTGTACAGGACTGTGGTGATTTATGATTCCATGAGCTTAAGGTAGGTAATCTACTTGTAGTGTCGAAAAGTGGCTTGCAATGGGGGTCGGGGCCCTAAGTGGCTGCCAGAGTAACTCATTGTAAGTTTGGTTAATAAGTGATAACATTTACACACTCAATGGGGATTAAATGAACCTAAAAAGATAATTGTTTTGGTTCTTGCCCATGCCTTGAGTGCTTGTACAGGCTAGGATGGGAGTAGTGAGAACGCATGGTTGCGACCGTGCATTCCGTAGTATGCCTCGTCAGTATGAGAGGATACTAGTGGCCGCATGAGAGCAGTATGGATCCGTGGAGTTTAGCTAACTGCCAGGGTAACTTGTACGTGATAATTGCGATGACACTTTCCCGCTTGCAGAGTAGGTTTCCTACATGTCATTGTGTGCCTCTGGGAATTAGATGTCGATTTTGTGTGTGATGGAAACCTTTGAGTTAGTATACTTTTAAGATTCCTAAACTTATAGAGATTTATGCTTTGTGGATTGATAGCCTATTTGGGACTTGAGATTATCTCCTCAGCACGGTGGGAGTGGACCACTTAGGTTCCACACGGTCGGGTGGTAGTGTATTTTTCACTCTTATCATTTGAGATCCATACGAGACACCGTGGCTGGAGTATTCTTGGTTGGTAATTATCTTCATTCTGTTCCTAGAGCATTATAATAGATGATATACTTTATGATGGATGTATTTATCAGTATGTTTTTTATATTGATGATTTGCATATGTTAGATGATGGTATCTTATGCTTTACTTTGCATGTTAGTAGGATGTTTTAGGAGTGATATTCCTACTATGTTAATACCGATGATCTCTTCGGTGCTTTGGAATGTTACGCACGGAGGGATGGCTAGGATCCACGATGGTCTAATGATGCTATTTATGATTGGGAGGAACCGTGCACTTAGTTATTTATGTTTGTGATATATGGTTATCTTTTGTGATGGATGTGTATATCTTTTGTGATGATGTATCATGTATGATATGTGGTTTCATTTATGTTATTGCATCATGGATTAATATTAGATGATGATGATGTACTTTATTTACTTGGATTTTTATTCTTTTAAGCTTTTTATACCCTGTGATACGTACAGTGGATGATTGAGCTAAGCTAAAATATAATTACAAAAAGGACACTTGTATATTGTTTAAGTACATTGGATGTATCATTGTTATTTCATAAGGATGGGATGTTAGATGAATAGTTAATTAGATGTGATACAATGTTAAGGGATCTTTAAAGAATGTAGCGTGTTATGTTATGTATATATGTTATGTTTATTTTCATTTGAATTGTCGCTATTGCTTCCGCAAATGTTATGAATGGTTTTATCTTTCATGTTTAAAAAAAAAATTGTTTGAAAAACTTAGTAAAATTCTTTAGATCCCTTGGCGGGGCATTACAGATCAAGTGTTGTGTGATATTGTGGACATGAGTTGTTTTCACATATTGCTTGGTAGACCTTGGCAGTATGATTGCAGAGCTATGAATGATTGTGTGAAGAATGTGATTACTATTGAGAAATGTGGCAAGAAGCATTCCTTAATTCCTTTGCAAAATGAAGAACTTTGTAGGAGGAACCTAAGTATTGGTAGCCGAGTTGAGTTGAAGAATTTTGAGAGCATTGGAGATCAGTGTGGAAAGAAATCCTATGGTGCATCGAGGATGGATGAGAAGAATAAAAATGGAACAAGGGGAAAAGTGTAAAAGTTGAAAACTTAGAGGACATGTATGTGATGGCAGATGAGGGTGAGCTGAGGGTTGATAGGTTTAATGGGAAAAACTTCCAGTTATGGAAGATGCAAATGGAAGACTATCTTTATTAGAAGGATTTATGGAAGCCGTTGAAAGGAAAAACCAAGAATTAGGGATCTATGTCAAATAATGAATGGGATCTTTTAGACAGAAAGGCACTTGGAAGCATTTGATTATGCTTGGCACCATCAGTGGCATTTAATATTACAAAAGTGAAGATGACATAATAATTGATGCAAACCCTAGCAAAACTATATGGAAAGCCCTCTGCTTCAAACAAGGTATTTCTCATGAAGCATTTATTTAATATGAAAATGGAAAAAAGTGGATCTATTGCAGATCATTTAAATAAGTTTAATACTATTACTAGTTAATTATCTTCTGTAGGTATCAGTTTTGATGAAGAAATTAGGGCTATCTTGATTTTGTGTTCTTTGTCTAAAAGATGGAATAGCTTCGTAATGGCTGTGAGTAATTATGTTCTTGGATCTAGTACCCTAAAATATTATGATGTGATCAGTGTTGTTTTGAGTGAGGAAACTCATAGGAAAACCTTAGGTGGATCTACATCAGGAAGTGCTTTGAATGCACAAAGTAAGGGTAGAGTGACTAAGAAAGGAAGTAATTTTAGAAATCATGGGAAATCAAGAGGAAATTCAAAGGGGAGGAGGTATCAATCAAGAGGACCGAATGACTACTGGTATTGTGGGAAACCAGGGCACAAAAAGAAAGATTGTTGGAATCGAAAGAAAAATGAACGAGATAAACCAAATGGAGACAAGGAGACAAATGTGGTAAGTAAAAAATCTAAAGAGGATGTTTTACTTCTGTCTTTAGAAAGTGTTGATGATTCTTGGGTTTTAGATTATGGTGCTTCATTTCATGCTAAACCTCATAGAGGTTATTTAATTGATTATGTCCAAGGGGATTTTGGACTTATTTATTTTGGGGATAATAAACCCTGTTAGATTGTTGGAAAGGGAAAAGTTAAGATTAAGTTGCAGAAAGGAAATTATTGGCTACTACATGAGGTAAGACATGTTAAAAGGTTGAGTAGGAATTTAATTTCAGTAGGGCAACTTGGTGATGAGGGTTGTGTAGTTACTTTTAATGATGAAAATTGGAAGGTTTAAAAAGGTTCCCTTGTAGTAGAAAAAGGTGTGAAAGTAGGCACCTTATATCTTTGTACAAGTCATATCGTTCCTTCTACTTTAATTGTTTCAGAGAAAAATGAATGTTCAAGAACAATTGTTGTAGTTGAGCAGGGAGAACAAATAGTTGTTGTAAATTCTGATACAGCACTGTGGTACAACAAACTTGGGCACATGAGTGAGAAAGGTATGAAAGTACTTCATTCAAAGAAAGTTTTACCAGGTCTAAAATGTGTTAATATGGATTTCTGTGAAAGTTGTGTGTATGAAAAACAAAAGAGAGTGAGTTTTGTTAAGACTGGGAAGGAAAATAAAAAGGAGAAATTAGAGCTTGTGCATACCGATGTATGGGGACTAACTTAAGTATCTTCTCTTGGTGGCTCTCGTTATTATGTTACATTTATTGATGATGCAACTAGAAAAGTATGGATTTATTTCTTTACATTGAAATCTAATATATTTCAAACTTTTAAGAAATAAAAATGCTTGGTTGAAAATGAGACTAGTAAGAAATTAAAATATCTCAGATCTGATAATGGTGGTGAGTATTGCAGTCATGAACTTGAAGATTATTGCTCCACTAATAGTATTTGTAGACAGAAAATTGTTCCAAGGACTCCACAAGAAAATGGAGTGGTTAAACACATAAATAGGACTATAATGGAGTGCACAAGGAGCATGAGGTTGCATGGTGGGTTGCCCTTACACATGTGGGTGAAGGCTATCAATACTGTTGTATATTTTATTAATAGAGGTCCCTCTACTCCTTTGGGTTGTGGTATTCTAGAGGAAGCATGGACTATTAAGAAGTTGAGTTATTCTTCTCTCAAGACCTTTAGTTGTGAAGCTTTTTCTCATATATATTATGAAAATAGAACCAAGCTAGAAGTTAAGTCAAAGAAATTTGTATTTTTTGGATATGGCATTAATGAATTTGGTTATGGGCTTTGGAATTTTGAAAATCATAAAATTGTAAGAAGCAGGGATGTCATATTCAATGAGAAAGTGTTACACAAAGATCTGTTGCAACAACATGAGAAGAAAGAAGATGATTATGTAGTGTTGGATGATACTCCAAAAGCTGATGTTTTAGCCATTCCTCATGATGTGCAACAACCACAACAAAAAATACCACACAAACTGATGAATGTTATACAATCAACAAGGCAAATTAGACCTCCAAAAAGATTCTCTCCCTCTTTATATTCAATTTTACTTACCAATGATGGTGAACTTGAATGTTATGATAAAGTTGTGTAGGTGGACACTAAGATTCAGTAGCAATTTGCAATGAAAGACGAAATGGACTCTTTGTTGAAGAATAAGACATGGGATTTATGCAAGTTGCTTGCAGGTAAAAGAGCTTTACAGAATAAGTGGGTTTATAGGTTAAAAGAAGAGGATGGAGGTAAGAAAAGATTTAAAGATAGGTTAGTTGTAAAAGGATTTGCACAGAAAAAAGACATTGATTTTGATGAGATATTTTCTCCTGTTGTTAAGATGATTTATATCTATATTGTTTTAAGTATTGTGGTTACTGATGATTTTCATTTAGAGCAGCTTGATGTTAAAACAACATTCCTTCATGGTGATTTGGATGAAAAGATATATATGGCTTAGCCACAGGGATTTGAGGTCAAAGGTAAGGAGAACTTAGTGTGCAAATTGAAGAAAATTTTATATGGCTTGAAACAAGCACCTCGGCAATGGTATCTGAAATTTGATAGTTTTATGCATGAGCATGGATATCGTAGGTGTCATTCAGATCATTGTGTTTATTTTAAGAGGTTGAATGATGATAGCTACATTATTTTATGTTTATATGTTGATGATATGCTTGTAGCTAGGTCTAACATGGATCATATAAGGGGCTAAAATGCCAGTTAGCACATGCATTTGCTATGAAGGATTTGGGGGCAACAAAACAAATCCTTGGTATGAAGATTTGCAAAGATAGGAAGAACAGAATATTGATGCTATCTCAGGCTAATTATGTGGAGAAGGTGTTGTAATGTTTCTCTATGGAGAATGCTAAAGCTATCAGCACACCTTTATTTGGTCATTTGAAGTTGACTAAGGAGATGTGTCCTAAGACACAAGAAGAGGAGAATAAGATGTCCAAGGTACCCTATGCTTTAGCTATAGGAAGCTTGATGTCTACTATGGTATGTACAAGCCAAATATTGCACATGCAGTGGGAGTCATTAGTAGGTATATAAGTCATCCAGGAATTGAGCATTGGAATGCAGTCAAATGGATTCTCAGATATTTGAGAGGAACATCCAATAAGTGTCTACACTTTGGAAGCTCTACTATTGATTTATAGGGCTATGTTGACTCAGATTTGGCAGGGAATATTGATACTAGGCGAAGTACTATAGGTTATGTCTTTACTATTGGTGGGGCAGTCGTGAGCTGGGTTTCTAGGTTACAAAAGATTAATGCTCTATCCACTATAGAGGCAGAGTATGTTGTTGCTATAGAGGCAACCAAGGAGATGATATGGCTTCAATTTTTCTTAGAAGAATTGGGACATCCTCAAAAGGATAATTATTTGTTTATAGATAGTCAGAGTGTTATTCATCTTGCAAAGAATTCAACTCTACATTCAAAGATCAAACACGTACATTTGTGGTACCATTTCATTCGGTCAGTTTTGGAGGATGGACAGTTAAAGCTAGAGAAGATACATACAAATGACAATCCAATAGATATGTTGACAAAGGTAGTAACAAGGGAGAAGCTAAACTCCTCTTCAGCTTCGGTTGGTCTTTTAGACTGAAAATGAATAAAAGAAAAGTAGAGTCCAGGTTGGTTTGATCCAGTGGGAGCCTCATGGAGTAGTAGCATAGCTACAAGATCAATCTCCAAGTAGGAGATTGTTGTTTAGTGTGGAGTTTGATTAATCCCCAAGTGGGAGGTTGTTAGATTGTGGTGCCTAATCAGAATTTTGGGCCGATATGTAATTATTAATTATAAACCTAAAGCAATAAAAATACTTGTATAAAAGAGCTTAGGGTTACAGATTCTTTCATAGTTGTGATGAAAAATTAGTTCTTGTGGCGGTATTGAGCTGTAAGGGATTATGGATTGTAATTAGGTTGTAATTTCTAGATCGTAATAATATAAAACTTTTTGTTTGGTGGACATAGCCTAGGGATTGGGTGAACCATGTTAA
The DNA here is from genome assembly GCA_028749045.1 of Cupressus sempervirens. NCBI lineage: Eukaryota > Viridiplantae > Streptophyta > Pinopsida > Cupressales > Cupressaceae > Cupressus > Cupressus sempervirens. The sequence goes on along the minus strand of CM053784.1, from coordinate 146,188,891 downwards.
ATCTTGGTGTCTTGTGTTCTCTTATGTGTGATTTGTTATTTTATGATATTGGTTATATTTACATGTAATTATTATTTATGTTTGTGGTTTAATCCTAATAGTATTTGGTGTAGGAACATCCTTAGGTAGTTGTAAATCTTGCATGTTGTAGGGATTTTGGCTTTGGAGTTAAAGACTTGGTTACCAAAGGAGTGGTGCTTAGTCCTTATTGGGTGTAGTGTTGGCCAAGGTGCTTAGTCACCGAAGGGGCTCGGTCACTAAAGGAGCTCAACATATATTGTTGGTCAGAATGTACTATGATTACTCAATAATTCTTTTGGGACCTCAACGACACTTGTGGGTTTTGTTGATGCTTGACAATGTGACTTCTGGGATGGAGTTCTCATGGATTTGCTTGGCTGACTTGAGATCATGATGTGGATTGATCATGGGAGTTTGTGTGGACCTATTTGGGTCTTGGTTATTTATTCTAAGTATATTTAATGAATGTTGTAAGTCTTCTAAGGCATTTGGTATTTAATATTTGTTGTAGGCCGACTTGTGGTTCAATGTGTATTTAATGTAAGGGTTTATTTAATTTTTAGTTTTCTAGGCTGACTTATGTCTTAGTTGGGTATAAGTAAGGGGTCTTTTAGAGTCTTAAGTCATAATCATCCTGCTTAGAGAAAAGGATGTAGAAGAGGAGAAAATTTGAGAAGAGCTAGTAGCTGTGACTTGAAAAACAAGGAGATTGCTTGGTGGCTTGCAAGCACAAATTTAGATCTTGCTTGGAAGTTTCTACTAGAGTGTTATGGTGCTACAGATATGGACTAGCTAGGGTTTAGATTAGATCTTGAGAGATCTTGTAGAAATATTGATTGCTTTGTACTTGGTTGTAATTGGGAAGGCCTTGCAACTTGACACATTGCATGTAATTAGTTGTTTTATGAATAAATGAGTTGTGTTTGGTATCATATCTTATATCTTGTGTTGTGTTTCCATTATATGGTTATTTCCTAGGGGCCAGGACATCTCCTTTGGGGATTGCCTTGCACTGTGTCAAATTTTCCCTTTGGCTTTTCTATGACACTTGTTTTGGATCTCACTTCTTCTTCAAGCTTGTCTCTTCTTGGTTGTAAAGTTTTGACCAAAAATTCTCTGCCTTCTTAAATGCTTCCTTCTTTAATATTTTGGCTATCTATGCTACATTCACTAGAATATCAAAATCCTTTTTGCATGACTCTACAAGTCCTATTCTCTCATAGTCATCCAGATCAGACCTTATTTTAGCTAGTGCATCATCTAGCATGCCCTTTCATTCAAGAATTCCTTTTGTCCATATTTCTCCAATTATTATATAAATTTCATTGGGAACTACTGGTTGGATGGACACTAGTGTTCTATTGAGCACTCTCAGACTTACTAATACAATATTCACGACTTTATCCTTATTTTCTCTAGTAAACTTTGAAAATCTATTCTTTGAAGTATTATAGTTTTCATTATTCTTAATACCATCAAGAATAGTTTTGAGCATAGCTTTCTTAACTTCCTTCAATGACTCGAGACTCTTAGTGTCAGTCTTGGTCTCTTCTTTTGATTCTCCTTCCTCTGATGGAGTTGCAGACTTATTTTTCTCTTTTTCTACAGTCTTCCTCTTGTATATTTCTACCATCAGAAGTTTAACAATAGTGGATGTCTTCTTACTAGTGGTTTACTTCTTTAATTCTTGTTCGAGTGAATATGCATCCTTTTATCCTTCTTCCTTCTCTCTTTCTTCTTATTCCCCAACTCGTCTTGAGATTTGGCTTTTACTTTTCTTATTCTTATTCTTCTTCTTCTTCTCCTCCTCCTTCTTTGCAATTGCTTCTTGTTTTTCCTTTAACTATTTCATCTTCTCCTTGGTTGTTACAAAATTTTGTTGTTCCTTGTTAATTAGAATTACTAGTACTAGTTCAATGTGCTTTCGTGTTGATTCTTCATCAACTTCATATGGTAGTTCAAAATACTAGTGGTTTCATGGTTGAATTGCTTGTATAATGCACTTGCCTTTGCTTCCCAGGAATTTTTTTTATGTCTATAGTCCATAACTAGATTTAAAGGTATCCTCTTCCTCTGTTGCATTTCTGATTAAAACCTTTTGAAGTACCCATCAAATAATTTACAGGTTTCATTACCCAATATGTTGTACATATTTGTGATTTTCACTATGATATGATTATTTTTCCATTGAATTTTTTAAATCTTGAGAATTCATTATTGAAGTAAAAGAATATACAAGCCAATATTGCACCATATTTGAATATGTGTGCACTTCTATACCTTTTTATATTCCAAAAATTATTCATCATCTACATGTCCAACCTCCCACTTAAGTTAATTAAGGTGTTTTTAGTTATTATCTGGTGTGCTTTGTACATTGCTCCACTTGGTATGTTATTGCTTTTGCTTGAGTGATAGAGCTAGTGAGAAATCATAATTGCTAAGAACTTTACCTTTTAATCTATGATATCCTTCAATAAATAAATCATGCCATCGTGATGACATCTTGTCAAGTTGACCACTTCAGTTGATGAATTTTTCTTGATTGTTCCTTTTGTTTCAGCTCTATTGAACCCCATGACCCTCTTGATCACCTATTTTGTAATCTTGTAGGGTTTATCAAACCATAGTACTCATCATGCACCCTAATAAGAAAAAATTTAACCCACTCATCATTGAAGAAATTTGGGATGTCAACCACATGGGTAGGGTTGTTGCCTCCAAATATTCAAAAGTTGGTTTCTATTTCTTGTCATGATGGAGTTCCTTATACTTTGTTCTAATGTCCTTGTCACCTAACTCATATATCTTGGCCTTCAATTCACATATTTAACAAGTATAATCCTACTTGGGAGCGAGGATAGAGCCCCCATCATGTCTTTCTTTTTTGTGTTCTTTAGAATAGGTTCATAAAATAGTGGATCGCTATCCTATCCATCTAAAAACTATACTATGTATAGTTTTAGTATTTTCCTTCTCTCATTGTCAAGTCAATATGTAGTTTTGATCACTCCTACACACTTGGCTACTCTTATCTTGGTCTAGATCTGCCTTCCATTTTAAACTCAAATTCATGTAAAAGTCACACTTTTGGTCACTAGGGTTTTACAAATATGAAAGCTCTTGAGATCTTAGGTTCATAAAGTGATAATCACTATGTGATATACCTATTTATAGATCTAATAAAATAAGTAATGTTGAGGTTCTAATGGTAAACTTGTCTCTTATTTACCTCTACCTTTGTGCAATAAATACTTTCTGATGATGCGTCCAACTATCAAGTTTTGGGGTCAACCTATCCTATCTTTACATGATAGTGATCACTTTTTAGTCATCCAAGGCATCACTCTTAATTTCCTACTAGTTTGAATGAGGGATTAGTGCAAGACTTACTAACCCCTTTAAGATTTTCAAGCTTAACTTGATTGAGAAGTCTCACCATTCAATAGTGAGCTTACAACCTTTCTAGAATTAACCTCAACATTTTCCAATTTCTTTTTGGTCCATGCCTTGGAAAAGTCCTTGTTGACTTGTGCAATATCAATGACTTTTCCTTTTCCTTTTCCTTTCTTCTCATGATGTTGTTGCTTAGGTTTTCTTTTGGCTCAACAATTTTTGGTAATTTCACCAATTTTATGACATTTATAACATGTCATACATGTACCATTCCATGTTCCAGTGTTGTTCCTACAACCAGTCGTTACTTGTAGTAAAATACAAGATGACCATCATTTCTACAAGTAGAGAAAATATTTCTTACACACTTATTCGTAGAGTGTCTTCCTGTCTTTGGAGATGATTGTTTTGATTGAGATTTTGATCTATAGTCCTTGCCTTTAAGACCATACTTGTTACAATGATAACATTGACCTTTAGCTCTTGCCTCATTTGCAAGATCCCTACAATAATGCACACTATGTCCATATTGGTAGCATATATTGCAGTAGCCTCTGTAGGCATGCTGAATATTGGCATTGTCTTTTCGTGCCAACAAACATTTGACATGTGTCCTACTTTAGCACAACAAAAATAAGTATGTTTGTTGGATGACACGCCTTTCTTTAGTGTCTACTTTTTCCTTGCAAGGTTCAAGTCTTTTGTTCATAAGGAATCTCCTTTATTCATTGTGTTGAATCCTTCAAATCCTATACTAGTTGAATTTGTAGTCTTCCTTTGAGCTTTGAGTTACTCCTCTAGCTTCTTAGTACTTTCATTAGACTTCATCAGTCTTTGATTTTCTTCTTTGGTGCTCTCTAATTCATCCATCGATTGGTGAATATGCTCTTCCATATGCTTGCCTTCTTCATTTAGAACTTCTAACTACTTTGTTTTGTCTTGACAATGTTATGACAAGACACTCTTTTCTTGTCTAATGTATCAATATCCATTTCTTCTTCCTTTCATTTTAGAATTTTTTTTGGCTTATTGCTTTGCTTTCTAAGTTATCCTTAGTTCTTCATAGGTTAGATCTCTTGCAAGGATGACATTTCCTTTCTCATCTTGAGCTACACTCATTCTTACTACTAAATGTTCTTGCTCCTTTTCATTTGCTTGATCTTCCTAGTTAACTTTTTCTTTTCAATCATAAGTTTAGAGATTGCCTCCTTGGATTGTTCAGTTACATTCTACTCTTCTAGTTTCTCTATTAGCTCTTTACTTTTGCCTAGCTTCTTCACCAATTTCTTTCTCTTTGATAGATATTCTCTCAACTTTTTTTTAAAATTTTTTGAAGGATTTGAGAAATACAAATCCACAAAACCCAAATAACACCTGTATACAAAAACCTATCACAGAGAAGAAAAGACAAAGAAGAGGCAAGGGTTTAGCTCTGAGAATATGAAAATTATATTATCAGATTGAAAGAATAAATAAAATTTACAATTGATTAATCCTTATAGAAGGAGATCGTAAAACCTAAAAGGGAAACCCTAAGAGGTAAATGACATTTAATAACTACTATTAATTATTAAATGAAAATTCAAGTACGTAAAGGGAAATCTTAAGAAGGGAGTAAAAGGTAATTTAATAAATGAAATTAAATTAATGCTTTACTCTAACATCCCCCCTTAGATGAGCAACAATGTAGCTACAAACAATGCATGAAAAAGCAAGGAAACTGCAATGCTAAAAGAAAACTTGAGTCCCAGCAACAAGGCCTGATGAGGTACCCAATCACAACCAATTCTCTATGAAATAGATAAATAGGAAGAACCATGTGGGAAAAACCCTATTCCAAAAAGAGATAGAAAGAAAAGAAGGAAGGACTCATCACTGAGACTCCACAAGGACAACTTCCTTCACCCCAAGCATAAAACACAACTAAAGATACAACGGGGATGCAAAAGGTTTAGTGAAGATGTCAAAAACCTACTTAGTAGTAGGAATGTACTCCAAGCTTAGAGATCTAGGAATGCACTCCAAGCTTAGAGAGCCATCCTAAATCAGATGCTTGATGAAGTCCATGTGATGTTCAATGTGCTTGGTCCTCTTATGCACAACTAGGTTATGAGAAATGTGTATAGCACTCTGAATATCATACCAAAGAAATGTGGGACTATCAGGAGGAAATCTAAACTTTTTTTATCAACAGTCAAAGCCATAAAACCTCCTGACTAGCTAGCATAGCTACCCTGTACTCTACCTTTGTAGATGATAATGCATGAGCATGCTGCTTCTTGCAAGACCATATGATAGGACTAGAATCAAGACATAAAACAAATCCAGAAGTACCCTAAATGTACATCAAGAGACATTTGTAAGCTTACCAATGACTCTCATGTGGATCATGTGAGAATCTAGAGACAAGTCCAACTACAAAAGAAATATCAGGATGTGTATGTGTCAAGTACAATAAACTACCCACAAGTTGTTTGTATAAAGTGGAATGCATTGTAGGAGTAGTGCAAGCGGTAGATAAAACTGCACCTAACTAAAAAGGTGTAGGAGTAGGCTTGCAATCAAGCATGATGAATCTCTAAAGCATATCAAGAGCATACTTCTACTAGATTATAGTTATCCCATCCGAAGACTGAACAACCTATAGGCCTAAAAAATAGTGCAGAAGTCCAAGGTCTGTCATCTCAAACTACTCTCTCAAAGCTCATTGAATGCTCTATATCATGGAGGGTGAGCTACCTACAATGGTTAGATCATTTACATAAATCACACATATCAAAAAGTGATCCCCATGACGCTAAATGTAAACTGTAGGATTAGAATGACACTGAGTGAACTATGAAGCAAGCAAGAAGGAATCCATCTTCTTATACCAAACCAGAGGGGCTTGTTTGAGACTATATAATGACCTCTAAAGCCTACATACCAAAGAAGAGTCTTGCTCAAAACCATGGGGTTGATCCATATAGATCTCCTCATGTAGGTCTCTATGGAAAAAGGCACTCAACGCATCCATCTAAAAACTATCCATCCCTGTAAAGCTTCGAGAGAGAGTATGAGGAGAATAGAATTCATCTTGGCAATAAGAGCAAATGTCTTAGAGAAATCAATACCCTCAACCTGTGAAAAACCCTTTGCAACAAGACATGCCTTGTACCTGTCAATAGAACCATATGTAGCATAGTTGATATGATACAACCACTAGCATCAAACCAACTTTCTTCCTTTTGGAAGAGGAAAAAGATCCCATGTGTGGTTCTTCATCAAAGAAGAGTACTCCTCATCCATAGCCCTATCTCACTCTAAGTGTCCTATCACCTATGAAAAAATATGTGGATCATTTGAAATGGCATGACTCAATAGTCTAGTACCAAAAGTCTAAGTATGAGTGCGATAAGAATCTAAAGGATCACCTGCCATAGGTTCTGTTGCATCAATAATATCACGAGCCTAGTTGGGAACTCACTGAACAAATGGTGGAGGTGGTGAAGGGTGATCAATATCAATATCTTCCTCAGAGGATGCATAATCCTATGGAAGAGTAGAGGAAGTATTGGGTAGTGAGCGAGAAGCTAGTCATGGAGGCTCCATTTGAGGATAATACTCATAAAAATGGACATCTCACTGAAACAAGACATCTCTGGAATCAAGAATGAACTATTTATATGCCTTCACATCCTCACATTAGCCAACAAAGATGAGTGGTCGAATCTTCGTCTCCATGGCTTTTCGCTAAGCATTTGGAATAAATGCACAAGCCTCACTACCAAAAATGTGGAATGTAGAAACATTGGGCTTGACATGAGTCCAAGCCTCCTTAGGAATCAAATGTCACAATGCCTTGTGAGGCATTTGATTTTGAATATAGTTAGCACAATTGATAGCCTTAGCCCAAAATGAGGAACTCGTAGCTTGAGACTGTATCATACAATTGACCATCTCCCATAATATCCATTATGTCTCTTTGCAATCCCATTCTACTAAGGGGTATGAGGAATTGTGAACTAGTGCTCTAAACCATGCTTAGTGCAAAAATCTCTAAAAGACTGATTTATGTATTCCTCACCATTTTCAATGCATATATGTCTGATAGAAAGACTAGACTGCTTCTCCACAAATGTCATAAAGATTTGAAATGAATCAAAGACATCAGACTTGTACTTCAAAAAGTACACCCATGTGTGTCTAAAGAAGTCATCTACAAAGGTAAGCACATATCGAGCACCTGAAGAAGATGGAGTGGGGAATGACATAAGATCATTACTTATCAACTCCAATGGTGCCTTGACACATGTGGATCTACCTACCAGAAATGGACCTCTATGATGTTTTCTAAGTGCACAACTTTGACAAACATCGTTAGTACAAGAGATCTAAGGTAGCCCAATCACTAGCTTTTGTGTACTCATATGTTGTAGATATATGTACTTGACATGACCAAAATACTCATGCCAAAGCTTGCTCATTGTGTTTGCATGAGAAATAAGAGAAATACCTATAGAATTAGAGCTCTCAAAGCCATCAAATTGATATAAGTGAGACTGAAGATTAGCACTCCCCATAGCAACAACCAAGTTAGGATCATGGAGGTCATGAATACCACATCATATGGTGAGAAATCAACTATCTTACCAAAGCTAGAATGACAAATATGAAAGATGGACATGAGGTTTGTAGAAATAGTAGGAACCAAGAGAACATCTTGTAGTGAACCACCCTCTAAAGAGATAGTTCCTAAACTCAAAACTGAAAGTTGTGTGGAGTCACCAACTGCAAACTGTGTAGTAACACTCTGAGCAAGTGAGGTAACCAAATAAGGTGAGTGTGTCATATGGTGGGGAGCACCTGAATCAAGAATCCAAGTAGTTGTAAAAGACAATGCTCGTGCAAAAATAGCATGTCCTTTCCCTAAAGGAGGAAGTGGTGGCTTTAGAGAAGCAATACTATATTGTTGCATGGCCTCTTCTAAGCCTCAAGACATTTCCAACACTTGTAAATTGGATGTCCTTCCTTGCCACAAAAACTAGAAGGATCACCTATAAACTTCTTAGTCTTGGAGGAAGACTCACCAAACTTAGAAGATTTACCCTTCAGAGTGGGTTTCTGAGCATCTGCATTAGGAGTAGGCTCAGAGGAACTCTCACTACCTGTTAAATCTATCTTGAGCTTTAGCTTCTGCTCTAACTTCCCGGTAGATGTCTGAGCAACCAATGCCTATGTCTTTGAATTTGTGATGGTATCCAAATATCTAAGCTTGGAATTATCTCTAGTTAATCAGTTATAAAAAAACCTCAAAAGTGGGCATGGTAAGTCAAGGAACCAAAGCATCCATATTGGAATAGAAGGTAGAAGAGAAAATCTAAAAGTTTCCTTGAAGATTTGATAGAATTAGATAGATGCACTCCTTATTTGTCTTCTCTTTCCTGCATCCCTATAACAAAGTTATATGTTGTTTGAACATCATGAGAAAGTCCTCAATAGATGAGAAAGTATCTAGTATAAGTGAAGTAACCTTTGCTTCAACTTGAAGTTCTCTGAACTCGTTGATGGTACCAAAAAAGTCCTTGAACTTGTTCCACATTTCTTGAGGAGTGGAACACTCATCAAGATGAAACTGCAAGTTGTTTGAAACACTTAAAAAAATAGACCCATGGCTTCATCCATCTTATTCTTGTGCTGCAAAGTTTGATATTAACTCTAAAATATTGGCTACACTATATCTAAACAAGACCACAAACCCTTTGAATAGAGAAGTCATTGCATAGCAGATTTCCATATGTGATAGCTATGTGGGTTTAGAAGTACTAGATGTTGAGCTTAGATTGGTTTTGACTAATGAGTGTCTGCACACTTAAGTCATTTACTTAGTTCATGTCGAATAAGTAGTACATGCCAAGTACATCATGTATATTATAGAGCATGTCGAGTCTACAGTGAGTGTAGAGCCACTCATGTGCCAAGTCACTCAAGTGTCGAGTAGATAGTGTATGCTGAGTGATTCAGGAGTCGAGCAAGCAGTGCATGTTGAGTGATACATATGTCGAGTCTCAGTAAAGAATTCAGTATATGCCAAGCATTAAAGACTTAAGATGTCGAGTGAGATAGTTTTGACATAGTTGTTTGTAATGGCACAAAAACCTATGTAAACCATTTTTGAGCTGACTTAAGGATGAATTATGATATTTTGAGAGATAAGGATGAGTCTTGTGTTGGATTCCCAATGCAACTACATGTAGCCAATCATAAAAAGGGAAGGTTTAAGCAGCAAAATGGATGAATCAAAGTTGTTGATTCATACCTAACCCTAAGTCACCCAAGTCTTCTTAAGGAAAAAAAACCCTAAACTATCAAGTGTCTGAAGAAGGAGTAATAGAGAAGTTTGCATGCACAAATAGAGCATTCATGGTGGCTAAGGAGGTATGGTCTGAGATTACATTGCAGAATCAGTTAAAGGAGAATAGAGGAAGAGAAGAGAGTAAAACAAAAAGACATTTGATCAAGAAGGATCGAGAATACATCAGTTTAGAGGTGATCTGTTATCAAGCAATCAAGTACTAACTGCAAGATCAATGCTAAATCATTCTAGCAGGTGAATCAGTCAAAATCTCTTAACAGAGTAGTCCTAATAGACTATATTGAAATCCTCTAACAAGGTGCTTACTTAATTGTGAGTTAAAGTCCTTTAGCAAGGCACCTAATAGCCTTTATAAGCATTTAACAAGGCATACCTTTCGCAGGGTAGATCATGTTTCATAGTCAAAACATTTTAACCTTCATTGGATATACTTTATTACTGCATTAGTGAAAATTTGTGGGTGTCATCCCCACCCTAGTTTTACCTTCTCATTGGAGGGTTTCTAGGTAATCATATCTGGTGTCATACGTGTGTGAACATTTACTTGATTACATGTTTTAGATGTACATGCTTTACATAATATTTTAGTTTATCTATTGAATGCATGAGATGGATGTGTGGTTAAAGTTTTATTGGTCTAAGTTTAAACTATTGATTCACCCCACCCCCCACCCCCCTCTCAGAAATTTACCTTTCCTATTGTAATTCCAACAATTGGTATCAAAGCCTAGTTTTCTATAAGAGAAGCTTTGCAACTATAAGGAAATATCTTGAAATGAAAGTCTACAAGTTGGGAAAGACTATTGAGAATCATGAGATTGAAATACATCTCATTCTACATCAACTGAATCAAGCAAGAGAAGATTTAAAGAAATCCTTGGAGAGAAGGAAGAAAATTGCTATTGAGGAGAATGACACACAATACAGAGAGATATAAACTACTAAGTTATTTGCTAATGGAGACTCCAATGAATTTGATGCAATAATTGTAGATCTAATGGAAAAGAATAGAATCCAAGTTGAGGAAATCAGAAATCTCAATTTAGAGCAAGAATTACAACCCATACTACTATGTGAGTTGACTAAGCAGAAGAAGAAATCTATGGAAGACAAAGCCATGACTGAAGAAGACAAAAGAGTTTTGGCCAATAGACTAGAAGAGAAATCATCAGAACTAACCAAGATTTCCAACATGCAATTGGATACTCTAAGTCAAATGATGAATGCCAACTATGAACTGAATGTCAAGGACATTGAGATAACAACATTGAAGTCATAGAATGAGCAATCACAAAGTGACCTAAAAAGGGAAAAGGAGTTTGCTGAAAATTTCAATAGGCCTAATGAAGCCATCAAATACTTTGAGCAACTATTGAGATCCCCTAGATCCAATAATGACACATCTAGACTGGGCTACAAAAGCACTGGAGAAGGAGAGTCATCCAAAATTGCTAAAGAAAGGAACAACAAAGATAAGAACTCCAAACCTACTTGTCATAATTGTGGTGAGAAAGGACATATTGCTAATGTGTGTAGGAGAAAAACTACAAATCAGAATGTCGATAATAAGAGCATAGTTCATTGTCATAAGTGCAACAAACAAGGTCATCAAGCACATGAATGTAGAACCAAGACCATGCACACACAAAGATTTGAAGGATATTGCTACAACTATCAGAAGTATGGACATAGAGCTTTTGAGGGTAGATCCAAACCCATGTGATCATCAAACAAGCAAACAAAGGTAAGGAACAATGACAACTTTTATAATTGGGAATATAATACAATATATAGCTATCATTATTGTCAAGAATATGGACATGTTCTTGAGAATTGTATTAGGAAACACTTCAAAGGTGACTACAAAAGGTGATTGGGTCAAACTACATGCTTTAGCTATTCGAAGACTAGTCCCATCAATAGATATTGCCCAACAAAATCAAAGGCACCAAGTTGTGAATTTCATAAAGGCAAAGGCATGGCAGATTTTGAAAGTATCAGAAATGAAACGAACAAGACATGGAAGAAGAAAGATTATTGTAGCACATCAAATAGAGAAGGGATCACTTCACCCAATGGGTCAAATGATCACAGCTCATCAAACTAAGCAATCAAGAGGCATGTGGGACAGATATTTAAAGGTTATATCATACATCAGTTCCAAAGGATTTAGTATTGAAAATATTACATTAGCATGAACAAAGATGCAAGATGTTATTAGGAATCCTAGAAAATTCTTTAAGCTTTTCATGTTATTGCCGAGCATGAAAAGTTTCCTGCATGTACTAAGTGAAATATAAGAGGATGTCGAGCTAATAGACTGGCTAGTTGATGTTGAGCAAATGGAATGATAATGGATGCTAAGTAAACCTAAAATTAGTTTATGCAAAGCTTACAACTATGTAAGCACTCAACATTAATTGCAAAATTTCAAAGGGTATTTGATCGATTTCAACTCATTTTTCATCATTTCAAAATCAAGAAAGAGCAAGGAGAGTAGAAGGCAATCTGGAAATCTATTCAAAGAAGTTACAAAAGATTTGTGTAGTGATTCTACATTAGTTTATCAGATTTTATAAGCTATTTATCAGGAGTCGAGCTATGTTGTTTGTGTTTTCATAAACCCTAGTTTCACATAATGACATCTAGTTTAAAGAATGTAGAGGGTAAGGAGGTTTTGAATGTTCAATTAGTGAGTAATGAGGTCAAGCAACCTATGTTCAAAGCTATTCTTGATATTGCTTAAAAGCAAGACCCCTCTGGTGCGTTATCCATGATACCATCGAATGTTTTAATGGTGCAAGATGTTACGAAATGTTACAACTACAAAATAGGAAGTACTGGTGATATGGAGATCAGGGAAGCATACAAGAAACTGTATGATAATGGTTTACTGAAGGAAAGATTCAAAATTGTAGAGAAGAAAGGGTTAACACAAGCCCTAGATTTCCCAAATGTGTTCAAGACCGAATGGATTAGGATAGTGATTAGTAGGATTCATGATAGTTCACTATGGTTGGATAATGGACCTATCAAAATGACCAAGAGGATAATCCATAGGGTTCTTGGTTATCCACCCCTAGATCAACCTAAGACATCGAGGAGTGATTCAAAGGAGGTGATTGAGAAAAATACTAGAGTTGTATGGAACAAGAGAGGCATGAAAATTGACATAATTACTAATCCATTCATAGATTTTATAGTAAGGGTTATTTCACACAAGTTTTACCAATCTAGAAAATTGAATAGTGTGCCCTATATAGTAGTGGATGTTGGATATAAAATTGTTAAGAAAGATCACACATATGATCTTGTAGAGCTACTACTACAACAATTGATGGAGAACCTATGACCAATAAGGAAGACAAAGAGTGCACAATGTAAATTTGGTTATATATTGATATGCATATTCTTTTATGTTCAAAACACTTTTCCCATATTTGGCACAGTTGCATAGAAAACCAATAGGTTAGTGATAGTATAGATTGGTGAGTATATTGAACAATTGGGTGAGAATGAATATGTGATGACAAGCTATTTGGAAGACTTCAAGCAATCAATGAAGAAGAGATTGAGAATACCAGTATCTCTATTAGAAAAGCATTATGATGATGTATGTTTTCTAGTGGATGTTGATCACACTTTGGTTCAAGAAGCAACAGCAAGGGTGAGATGGCTAAGGCCACTTTGATATGAAATAAATTTGGATGAGGCCTCTGCGGCTATAAAAACTTTACTTGTAGAAGAGGTAGACAAAATTGCTAAGGCATTTGGAAACTATGAAATGACGAAGTCCAAAATCACAATGGAACTATAGACTACCTCAGTTATTAAGAAAAAGGATAAGTTGGTGAAGAAATTAAAAGCTAAATTTGGTGAGGGTGTCAAGTAGGAAGAAGAAGAAGAGGAAGAAGAGGAAGAGGAAGAAGACATCCAAGCACAAGGACCACTTGCACTTACTCAAGGAATGGGAGAAGACCCGCAAGAAGAGGAGACTAAAGTTGTTGAAGGTGCTGAGATAGAAGAAGTTGAGGAAGCACCTACTCCCACAAAACAAAAGAGGAGGGAGGCTAAGGTCCAACCAATGAAAAAAGCCAAGAAGGTAGCCAAGCCAAGCCAGGCCAAACAACCTACACCTACTACAAGGGCTAGTGCACATGCAACTACACAAAAGATTAAAGAAAAGACAAAACCTACAAAGTAGGGAGGTGAAGTGCAAAAAAGACCAAGGAGGAAATATGTTGTACAAGTTGAATATGATGAGGAGAAAATAGAATCAAATGAAAACAACCAATTCAAAGTGGTAAGTCACAATCCTTTGTCAGATCTAGAGAATCTATGTGAAAATGTTAAGAATAGTGCAGACTTATCAGGATTTACACATGTTGATTTTGATAATTTGGGTAAAATTGAAAAGAGTCAAGAGGAGGAGGCTATATATGCCATGATGGCAAAATTCAAGAGTACTCCACTAGAAATTGGCAACTCAATGCCTAAAAGCTTATATGATAGAGTTGAGTAGAAATGGCATTATTGTTTAAACCTAGAAAGGCAGATAAGAGAGACATATGTTGCACAAGTGATGCCTAAACTTAGTAAGGCATAGATTACTAAGGCTATGAAGAAATATGCAGTTAGTTTTGTACCTAAATATAGAGCCTTTAGCATTTTACAAAATAATATTGAAGATGTGGTTAAGAAGTCCACACAAATATGGAAGGTAACATATGGGCTTCCTATAGTGAAGGAAGGTGAACAAGAGTCTATTGAGGTAAAGGATGATGAAGAAGATGATAAAAATGATGACATTGTTGAGGGAGGAATAGAAATGAACATAGATGACAAGGCAACAACTAAGCTAGAGTAGCAAGAAGAACGAAGTGTGCACAATACAAGTTGCTTAATGTCAGCCCTCAACATGCAACAAGTGAGAGTACTGAAACAATCAAAGTAAGGATGTTTCTAATGTCACAACTTAGAACATCAATTACTTTACAAAGGAAGATCTTAAGAAGATACTTGATCAGTCCACATTACAAGCAAAACTTTGTGATAATCCTATATTGGTGAGTTTGGATGAATTGCAGAAGATAATGACTGATACTGAAAGGGAAAAGGTGAATACATAAGAACCACCTACTATCATCTCTCAAATCACTCATGTACAACCTTTGGATAAAATACCAGAAGCAACATCTGAAAAAGGTTGATATAATTGCAAAGGACATAGTCAAAACACAATTCAATACTGAAGAATAGAGTCAAACATGTGAGACAGTCCTATTTGCACCTTCGAAACAAGTACAAGGTGCATCACAAGTCAATATGAAAGTCAAGGACAAGATTGAAGAGATAGAGATGACACCACAACTGAAGGAGCAAATAACAATTCAAGCTATGGTAACCTTACCAGTATCTGACACTCCTTCAAGTCATACTCTTTAGAACTCGAGCACAGATGCAACACCATTGTAGATCTCAGTACTGAGTCCGAGTTCATCAAAGGTTGAAGAAGTATTCCAATATGGAGATGTTAACCTTGATGAAGAAATTTTTCTACCAATGTATGACTATGACACAATAACCATAGAGAAAATGGGTATTTTGCAACAAGCCCTAGCAAGAAAGAAGCATCGGGAACTACTTCGAAGGGAGCATAGGCAGAAGCAGGCATTGTTGGACATCAAAGACATCTCTATAGATGCATTTAGTCTACCAACTCTTGATGAGACCAAGCCATTGATTGAACAACTGACAAACATAGTGGAAAAGGTTAGTGATACAAACCTAGACAAAAATGCAAAATTATTAGAATAGTCAGAAAAGAAATTTCATAACAAAGTAAATGAAAAGATGTCAGGTGACATAACAATCACACAAGTTGCTTTGACAATTAAGGTTGAGGATGTGAAGAAGGTACTTGAGAACATTTTCTCATTGTACATAAAATTGTGTAATCCAACACTCTTCACACAAGAGACTAGAAGTTACATTTTGAGCTTGGAAAGTCAAATCAATTCATCAGGTGCAAAACTGCCTATGAATCCAACTAAAAGTGAAAATCACTTTAGAGCTTTGCTACAAACACAGAGTCAATTAGTTGCATTGATAGTAGATGAGGCCAATATAAGGGCCAAATTGATCAACATCCAAACCACATTGACCCCTCACATGGAAATTTTGAATAAGAAACTAGGTTATGTTGAAACCCTTAAGAAGAAAGACCCAAATCTTTCAACATTAGATGGCCTAGTCAACCTTGTTGTTGAGCTAGCTATCCAAATCAAGTCTTTGGATATAGCATGTGAAAATTGGGATGCCACTCTTAAGATAATCCTAGATGTCCATAAATCATTTCTGGACAAACACACTATATGTGTATAGCCCTTTGACATAAGTGTCAAAAAGAGGGAGAAATATTTTGGGGGAGAGTATGAGAAAGGAGGAGTAATAAAGAGGGAGAGTAAGAAGTAAGAAAAACGATAGAGAAAAGACAAACTAAGCAATCGAGGAGCAAGTAGAAAATAGTATGAAGTCAAAGTGTATCAAATGAGATACATTTACTTAGCAGGAGTACAAAATTTTGCTTACAAAACATACCTATCAACTCAGGTGGAGTTATCAAATTTTGAGGTATACAAGTTGTTACAATTTTTTTAAGTTTTGTATATAAGCTAAGTTAGAGATATGTTATGCTCATAAAGATAAGGATATTAAAGCATGACCAAGTGTTTTTGACACTCATGTTAAAGGGGGAGATTGTTGATCTCAGATTGGTTTTGACTAATGAGTGTTTTCACCCTTAAGTCATTTACTTAGTTCATGTTGAACAACTAGTACATGTTGAGCACATGTATATTACAGAGCATGCCGAGCCACTCATGTGCTGAGTCACTCAAGTGCCAAGCAGATAGTGTATGCCGAGTGATTTAGGAGCTGAGCAAGTAGTGCATGCTGAGTGATATAGATGTCGAGTCTCAGTGAAGAATTCAATATATGTTGAGGGTTAGAGACTTCAAATGCTGAGTGAGATAGTTTTGACATAGTTGTTTGTAATTGCACAAACAACTATGTAAACCATTTTTTAGTTGACTTAAGGATTAATTATGATATTTTGGAGATAAGGACAAATCTTATGTTGGATTCCCAATGTAATTACATGTAGCCAATCATAAAAAGGGAAGGTTTAAGCAACAAAATGGATGAATCACAACCGTTGATTCATACCTAACCCTAAGTCACCCAAGTCTTCTTAAGGAAAACAAACCCTAAACTATCAAGTGTACGAAGAAGGAGTAATAGAGAAGTTTGCATGCACAAATTGAGCATTCATGGTGGCTAAGGAGTTATGATTTCAGATTAAATTGTAGAATTAGTTAAAGGAGAAAAAAGCAAGAGAAGAGAGTATAACAAAAAGACATTTGATCAAGAAGGATTGACAATACACCAGTTTAGAGGTGGTCTGTTATCAAGCAATCAAGTGCTAACCACAGGATCACTGTTGAATCATTCTAGCAAGTGAATTAGTTAAAATCTCTTAATAGAGTAGTCCTAATAGGTTGTATTGAAATCCTCTAACAAGGTGCTTACTTAATTGTGAGTTAAAGTCCTTTAGCAAGACATACTTCTAATAGGGTGTTGAAATCCTTTAAAAGGGTGAGACCTAATAGTCTTTGTAAGCTTTTAACAGGGTAGACCTTTCACAGGGTAGATCATGTTTCGTGGTCAAAACATTGTAACCTTCATTAGATACACTTTCTTATTGTAGTAGTGAAGATTTGTGGGTGTCATCCCCCCCTACTTTTACCTTCTCATTGGAGGGTTTCTGGGTAATCATATCTAGTGTCATATGTGTGTGAATGTTTACTTGATTACATGTTTTCAATGTACATACTTTACATGATACTTTAGTTTATGTATCGAATGCATGAGATGGATGTGTGGTGAAATTTTTATTGGTCTAAGTTTAAATTGCTAATTTACGCCCCCCCCCCCCCCCGCCCCCCCTCGCGCTTCCCGCCCACCCCTTTAGAAGTTTACCTTTCTTATTGTAATTCCAAAACTAGACAAGAAGAGGTCTCGACCATTGTTTTAAGAATTTTTTAATTTTATTTTTTATATATTGATACTATAACAAAAAATAATGAAAAACACCACCCACAATGCAAAAAAATCAAACCCCAACTTGTAGAAGAAATGTGTATACAAGAATAAAGAAAAAAAGATTCAGTTGAGTATCACAAATACCTAGTAAAAAATACTGGTGAAATGATAAAGAAACTAGAAAATGCTCGAGAGGAAATTTTTGAGGCTTCTTTTAGATCAAAAAATAGAGCTAAAATGAGCAAGTTATGCCTCCCAGAAGATAGAAAGCATCATCTGACTTTGAGCAAAAACATAGGTACCAAATTGGGACAAAAAATCTAACAAATACCTTCACCATGATGTCTATCTCAGAATTAGCTTTCTAGAGCTTTTTTTTGGATCTAAAAAATGCCTTTGTATGCTCAAGTTAGAGACAAAAAAATGATAGGGCCTCCGCATAGCAATTTTTTTTTGCAAATTTCAAAAAAAAATTGGAAAGGGGCTTAAACAAGGCTCCCTATGTGACTATAGGCTAGGCAGGTTGGGCGGTGGTGGTCAGGCGACGAAGCTTCGAGGTAGAGGTGGCCCATGAGCAATGGCTAAGCTAGGTAGAATGGACGAGACAACGGTGATGGATTGGAGCAAGGCAGTGGTGGTGGTGCCTAGAAAGGGAAGAGCAGTTGCCGAGAAATTACTACCAAAGGCAATTTGGAGAGACTGCAATGGTGTTTGAAATACATTGTGCAGTTTAAAGACAACCACAACGGTTTTCTAAACTACACGTGCACTATGTTGAGTACTTTAAAAAAATAAAAAAAATCACATCAAAATACGTGTCAAGGGTCGTACGACCTTGGTAGGCAAAAAAATTTAGCCTCAAATTTTCCCAGTGTCCAAAATTGGAAAATTTTAAATGAAAATAGGGGTTTTGATGTCTTTTGAAGACAATCATGAGATCTATTTGGCCTCAAAGTGATCCAAAATTTAGAGACCCCCCATGTTTTCATAAAAATATACCCAAAAATAGTTAGATATGTTCCAACAAATCCTCGTTCCCACTTTCTTCAAAAATTGAACAAGCTACAGTAGATAAGACTTTAATACCACGAAGGATTTGAGCAATACAAATCCACAAAACATGAAGAACACCTACATGCAAGAACCTATCATAGAGAAGAATTGACAAAGAATAGGCAAGTGTTTGGCTCTAGGAATATGAAAATTATATTATTAGACTGAAAGAATAAATAAAATTTACAATTGATCAATCTTTATAGAAGGAGATTGTAAAACCTAAAAGGGAAATCCTAAGAGGTAAATGACATTTAATATTTACTATTTAATTATTAAACAGAAGTGCAAGTGCATAAAGGGAAATCTTAAGAAGGGTGTAAAGGTAATTTAATAAATTAAATTAAATTAATGCTTTACTCTATTAGTTTTCAATAGTGTCCAAGGCTTCGTCAAGCTGTCTCTAAAGTCTAGTGGTTGCCATTTGATCTTCCCTCAAGTTGTCAGGCTTGTCATTACCAAGGTTTGTGCTCTAATACCAATTGATGGTCCCAATAGGCACTAAGAGGAGGGGTGAATCCGTATGACCTTTTTCAACAATTATAACATAAATCTTGTTCACAACCCTTGTTACTACTCCCTTAACAATTAAAACAATGTCAAATGGAATTGAATAAAACCATAAGAGATCACACAAAAAAGAATGCATCAATGACACTAATATTTTTTATGCGGAAACCCCTAGTGTGAGGGTGAAAACCATAGTGGGAGTAATGTAGCCACTAGGCTTTCCTTGCAAGTAAAAGGGTGCCCCATTAAAGGCTTAAATTTGTTCCTTCTAAGAACTCAATCTATTAGGAATGAACATAGTCTATTTGGATTACAACAACTTGCTAAGGCTACCTCGTTAGAGGATTTTGATCCCTTATAAGAGATACCTTGTTAGAGGATTTCAAAGACTTATTACAAGTCTTCCCTATTAGAGATGTACAATAGTTGCAATGGTGAGAAAGAAAACTTAATATTAGATCTAAGAATATGACACATCTTTCCTTGTAGATCCCATGTGATAGCTCAAAAATATACTATGATCTCCTTCCTCTATTCTACCTTCATTCAATGAATGCTCTTTGTTCACTTCTACCTTTCTTATGCTTGAGCACCAGCCTACTATTGGCATATTGTTCTTTCTATTCTTATCTATCCTACAGATCTCTGATTATAAACTAGCAACAACAAAAACTACTTTACAATGAAGTTTGAGTGTCCTTAAATCCACTCGTTCAATCTAGGTGTCAAAATCCTAAAAATTATCCTACTCAAATCTCTAATCTTTCATTACACCTTACACAATCTCATTACTTAAAATCTAAGACAAACCATAGCTTAAATTATTGCACATTTTTGACAAAGAGCTCTAAGTTAGCTTTTAGATATTTAGATTAGTAAATCTTTGGATTAATGTCTTACCAAAGTATCAATATTTATTCTTCATTATACTATTTATTATGTCATAGGTGTCCCTTTTCTAAAGTTGCAAAGCTTCATTTACAAATCAATAGTGAAAACTTCCTAATAAGTTGTGCAAGACGATTGAAAAAATTTGAATTGTTCATTTTATTTTCCATAAAATAGGTGATGTAGTGAGAATCTGAGGGTACCCCTATTGGAGGCCATCTGGATCCTTGCAAATAACCATACAGTGGAAACACACCAACAATGCAAGATCTGATATCAAATCACAATTCCTCATTCATAAAATAAATGATTACATGCAATATGCTTGACTTTAAGGCCTTCCAAGTTAGGGCCAAATACAATAGAATTATAATATCAGTTTTGCAAGATCCCACAAGATCCAACTCATAGTCCTAATCCCAACTAGTCCAGATCCACGCTCTGGTAGAAACCTCCAAGGAAATCTTAACTTGTGCTCACAAGCTCACCAAGCAATCTCCTAGTTTTCTAGTCGCAACTACTAGCCCTTCAAAGTTCTCATCCTCTTCTCCAAGATGGATTACCATGACTAAAGACTCCACAAGACCCCCTACTTATACCCAACTAAGCCACACGTCTTCCCAGTTCATTACAAACTCTATCAAAACCCATGCATTAAATATATGTTGAGCTATAGGTTGGTTACAACACAAATTAAAAACCCAAAGTTGGCTACAACACATATTAAATGTCAAACGTTGGCTCACCGATAACTCGACACCTACAAGAACCAAGACCAAACCAAGTGTTAGAGAAACCAAGCTAAGTATTAGCCAAACCCCAAGCATTATCAAGCTCCCAGTGCATGTTGAGCATAATGATTGCCGAGAAACAAAAGATGTTGAGCACAGATAAGGTGTCAAGCTCCAACAACGACTGAGTCCCTTCAATGATCGAGCACCACTGTTTGATGACCGAGTGCACAACTCCAAGCCAAAATGCCTCCAAAATGTAGGATTGTAAGCAAGCCCAGGATGCTCCTACATCAGATACCCCAGATTCAAAAAGATGTTCTCAATAGTTACCACAAAAATCCCAAATTGGTTCTTCTCATACATATCCTTCAAGTCTTCAACTTGCAACCTCTTTCCCTTGTTCTTATTTTGCTTCCTCACATCCATCCTTGGTGTGCTATAGGTCTACTTTCCATGTTGATCTCCAACCCTCTCAAAATCCCTCAAATCAACTCGGTTGCCAATACTCAGGTTCCTCCTACTAAGCTTGTTATTCTGCAAAGGAATCAAGGAATGCTTCTTGCCACCTTTCACAATAGTAAACACATTTTTGACACAATCATGCACAACCCTACAATCATACTGCCAAGGTCTACCAAGCAACACATGACAACTATTCAAGTCTACAATATCACAAAACACTTGATTCTTATACTGCCCAACCTGGAAATCCCCAACCGATCCTATCAGGATAAGGATGTCTCACTCTCTTCAAACAAAGTTTCTAAACCATCACAACAAGGTTATCAGTAGTCCCACCATTTGCAATCACCTTGCAGACTTTACCACCAACCTTACAACAAGTCCTAAACAAATTAGTCCTCTGGCAAGATTCCACTGTCCTCTAACCAATTAGCACTCCCCGAGCTAGTAAACTTTCTCCTTGCTCGGGTTGACTATCATGGACTTCAACCTCATTCACAACAATAACTTTCCTACCATGAGGACATTCAAATAATCTATGCCCTTCTTCACCACATCTAAAGTAATTACCTCTAAACTCACCTCCACCTATCCTCCTTTTCTGATCAACAGGTTTTGGTTCACCTTCTGCACTCGATTTAGCTTTTGCCAAGCTATCTTGCTTCTCCTTCCCTCTAGCATTACCTTGACTTTTCCTCTTCAATTTATCTTCTACCTTTAGAGCACACTAATAAACATCCTCGACTGAATTGATCTTCAACATACCAACCTCATTTTGGATATTGAATCTCAAACCATTAATGTGTTAAGCTACCTTCTCCTTTAGCAATTCTTTGTTCCCAAACTAAATAGTCAACTTGTAGAACTCCTCAGTATAATCTTTCATAGTCATATCCTTCTATTTCAGATTCTACAATCTCTTAAACAACTCAAGTTCATAATTAATAGGAATGAACTTAGCCTTCAACTTACTCACCACCAACCTCCATCTAGTGATCTTCATTTTACCTTGCTCTTCTCCATCTCTTTGTAGTTCTTTCCACCAAAGAGCAACATGTCATTTTAGCTTAGTTTGTGCCAACCTCACTTTGAGTGGATCCTCAATATTATCTAGCTCAAAGTAGTCTTCCAATTCACTAATCCAATCAATCAAGTCTTCAAGAGTCAAAGTACCTAAGAAATTAGAAACCTCCATCTTATGCTTCAACCTCAACTAAGATCTAGGTTTAGCAAACTGACCAACCCTAGTTCCAATAGGTCTCTCCACACACTCGATTTTGTCCTCGACATTGGATCCAATAATTTCAAAATCTTTAGCAACTTCATCAAAACCATCTTCAATACCCACATGCCTAGGTACACCACCTAAATCACTCACAATTTCAACAACAATGTCACTCTTCATCAACATCATCTTAGATATGAAACTAGCTTTAACCTCCTCTATCTCAGATCTTAAATTTGCTTTAACTTTCTCTGAGATCCTTTCTTCTACAACATCACTGAGATTATCAATTGTCTTAGGGTCCAATCTTCTTGGAGGCATCTTCCAAGATTTTTGCAAACCCTAAGAAATAGATCCATAAATCCATAAGATTAATCACCTCCACTAGATCAACCTTCTCTTCCATCCTTCACTCAAGTCCTAGTGCAAACTACCTCAACTTCGGTGATCTATCTATACACTCAGGAATACCTTCGCTCGTATACCACCTGATGTAGCGAGAATTCAAGGGTACCCCTATTGGATGTAATCTGGATCCTTGCAAATAACCACACAACAACAATAAAAGATCTAATACCAAATCACAATTCTCTATTCATAAAATAACTGATTACATGCAATATGCCTAGCTGTAGGGCCTTCCAAGTTAGGGCCAAATACAACGATAATTACAATATCAATTTTGCAAGATCTCACAAGATCCAACTCATAATCCTAATCCCAGCTAGTCCATATTCACACTCTAGTAGAAACCTTTAAGGAAATCTTAACATGTGCTCGCAACCCAACTAAGTAATCTCCTAGTTTGCTAGCTGCAACTACTAGCTCTTCAAAGTTCACATCCTCTTCTCCAAGATGGTTCACCATGACTAAAGACTCCACAAAACCCCCTACTTATACCCAACTAAGCCACAAGTTGGCCCAATTCATTACAAATTAAATTAAAACCCATACATTAAATATATGTTGAGCCACAAGTCGATTATAACACAAATTAAATAGCCAAAGTTGGATACAACAAGAATTAAATGTCAAAAGTCAGCTCATAGACATCTCAGCACCTACAAGAACTAAGAGCAAACCGAGTGTTAGAGAAACCAAGTTGAGCATCAACTGAACCCCAAGCATTGCCAAGCTACTAGTGCATGTCGAGCACAGTGACTGTTGAGCAACAAAAGATGTCGAGCTCAAATACATGTTGAGCACACAAAAGGTGTTGAGCTCCAATAATGACCAAGACCCTTTAATGATCGAGCTCCTCGACCACAACTACACCCTTCAGCAATCAAGCACCACTGTTTAGTGACCAATCCACAACTCTAAGCCAAAATACTTCCGACATGCAGGATTGCAAGCAAGCCGAGGATGCTCTTGCATAAATAGGACATGACATAATTAATTCTGACGCGTGCAAGAGTGTTGTAACACTTATTACCATTAATGATTTTCATAATGTCATTCTTTATAATATTGATTTTGTTACAAGTGTTCCTTTGAAGTGCATGTTTTGTTGGGTTTTTTAATTACGTTAAAGGTGTTTCCTTATATGAATGCGAGGAGCTAAAAATTACATCTAACAGTGGGTAATTGTGGAGACTAAATGACTACCATTGAGACAATTTAAAATGTAGATAATTATTTGCCTCTTCACTGTTCTCGATTGACATTTAGTTGTAAGTTGTTTTAAAAAGAATAAAAATTATATTTAATGAAACATAGTTTATACACTATTAAAAAACAATAGGTTTACGATTGTAATAGGTTTATCATTGAGTTGGGGAATAATTTATCATCAAGAATTTCTCGTCTTACTCATAGGGATTCCTCCCACAACAGATCACATGACAAACTATATTTGCTACATTTACTTGTACGTTCCTTTTTAGAAACTGTCATTTGGTAATGGTGATTTGAATATCTGATATCATTGGGAGCCAAAGTTGAACCAATATTATGCTATGATTCATCTTGTTGACCAAATTTGTAGGGCTCCTACATGTCATTCACATAATGCTATTTCAAGAATGTATATTTCACGAGTTGCATTTCCCATAGTATTTGGCTTTCAACATTGCATGTTTTTGACGACACATCAAACAACATTAATTTTTTTAACTTGTTAATTTTTTTGTAAAGATTTGATATTTGTTATTGCTTTGTTCACAAACACGGTTGCTTTTAATTAAATATGCATTGGTTTCTACTGGTTGTTATGATTCTATAGAAAAATATTTTTTATTTAGTATATAGTGGTGCAAATTTGATCAAAACTATAGGAGATTGTGTCTTTACTATTCTTTGGCTGCAAATATTATGTTGAATACTGAGAAGATTATCGTGTGGATATAGATAATTCAATTCGATGTTTCAACATTGGTTGGAGAAGCATTAATAAATGCTAGGGCCTCATCAAAAGCCCTATAAAAGAATGAGTGCACAAGGTTTTCTTCATCAATGAGGAAAATACCACATATGCTACTTAATATGGGAGGTTTTGGTAACATATATCTAAATTGTGATATTTCTATTAGGATTTAAGTGTGTAATTTTTGAGTCAAACTCATTGACTCATATTTCTTGAGAAGTGGTTCATTGAACCCATTTCTCATGAGAATGAATGGAACACTTAGCACTCATTAGATCTAGATGATGCTCACAGAGGTGAAGCACCAAGACTTCCTGAGAGGTCACCCATCCTAATACTACTCTAGCTTGAGCACACTTAACTATGAAGTTTCCTCCATGGTTAAACCTACTCTGTTTGCAACCCCATTTGCAAAACCTTCACCAAATGTCACTGATTGCCAGTTGTTGTTTTACATTATATTTTTCAAAAGGAATAATATAGAGGATGTTTGGATAGTGGGTTCATTGGTCCTCCTTTCAAATCCTGACATGGTTGGCATAACTCCTAACAAGTTTGAAATTTCCTAACAGGGATTCAAGGACTCCTAACAAGGACTCATATGTATTGATTGTACTTCATTGACTCTTAACAGGGTCTATCCTCTAACAAGGAGCTTTAATATTAGTACATCATTTGTGGGTACCATCCCATTAAGGTTTTCCCTTTGATCAAGGGTTTCCCTAGTTAACAAATTTGGTATTATTATGCATGTGTATCTTTCTATGGTTGTCGCATCTATACTATTTATATGTTTTAGAATTAATAAATATATTGAGAGTTTTTCTAACAGCATAACTGATTCAGCCCTCTCTCCCTTGCCCTCCTCCCAACCTCTCAGTGATCTTGATGGACTTTACTCTCTAATAATAACATCTATATAGATGCACTAGTATACTTGCCTATGATTATAACTAATAATTGTTTGTATTTCAAAAATATACTGCTCTCCCAATTGTTTTCATTAACAAAAACAAGTGAAAAAAAAACATACCTCCCACCTAGGTAGGAACTCAATGAACCTTCCTTTTCAAGCCCCAAAACTTGAGAAAAACATAATTTTTTTTAATAAAAAAAAATGGAAGCTTAGGCAGGGGTCCCATGAGGGGGGCTTGGGCTCTATTTTTAAGGAAATAGAGGTCCCATGATATTTTTTTCTTGGAGGCTAAAGGATTATTTAGAATATTTTCCACCAAAATAGGAGCCCTATTTTTTAGCCCTCTTAACTAGAGTAAGTGAAAATGGAGTGGGGTTGGAAATAGCCCCACTTGCTTAGGAAAACTTTGTGCCACATGTCAATAAATAAAAGAAAATTTGAAAAGAAATGAAAGTTTTTTATTTTTATTTGATATTTTAAATTTAAAATCCTCCAAACTTCCTTAAGTTTAGGAATTCAAAATTTTAAGTTGTAATACATTTTATAATTCATGAGATCATTTAGCTTTAAACATTCCTAAAACTAGCAGTTGCAAGTTTTTGTGCTTGCAACGATGAGCCGATAGGTGTTTACTAATATTTTTAAAAACTTGTTAGATAATTTGGGGGAGGGAGTGAGTGAATTAGTTATGTCCAATTATCATACAAGACCTTCAAACAATTTTAGTACCAAATGATATTCATAAACTTCAACTTTAATGACTCGATAGAATCCATAATTACTTCCTTCAACCAATTCATCACAAACTTATAACTTCTTGTTCTTGCATTACTGAATATGAGTAAATTGTTCCAATTATAACCTAGCTATGATTTAGTTATTACCGAGTTGTAGTAAGATGTAAAACATATAACATACTTGTAACACAAATAACATTCACACAATTTGACACCAAGATTTTTAACGTGGAAATCATGTTAAGGAAAAAACTACTTGGGACTGACAATACAAAAATAATCTTATGAAGTGAGCTCTATTAAGAGCCAACTTTTTTATTGGTTATAAACACTTTGTTAATTTGACCTTGTTAGAGGATTTCACCAAAAGATTAGCCATACCTGATCAATCCTTGTCCTTAAATGAAGAGAGTGACCTGATTTTAAGGACTTACAAACACCACTAATCAATGTTACTATATAGAATTTTATAGACTTGTTAGGTCCACTCAACACTTCTAAGATTTTCTACTATAATGGTTAAACAAAAACAGTGTAAAGTGATTTGGAATGGTGTAACAATAACAATGTAATGGTAAATATTATTTTGACTAAATAAATTATAGAAACAAAAAAACAACATTTATAGCAAAAACTAAACTAATAAAAAAAAATTTAAAATAATAAAAAAACAAAAACCTAAATCAATTAAAAAAATCAAAAGTTGAATAAATAGAGATCACAATATGAACTAATGTGGAGATCATAAGTAATTATTTTTTAAATAAATAAGAAAAGAAAAACAATAGTTAAAAGTGAAGATTTAAAACATAATCTTATGTGAACAAATTAGATTATTAATAATTTTCAATTTAAATAACATAATATTTACTAACATCTTTTAAATAGATTAATAAACTTTAAAAATCTTTTAAATAAACAATCAATAATAACTAATTATATTAAATAAATAAATTTAAAAACAAAACTTAATGGTAGAGATAATAGTTAAATAAATAGAAATATTTAAATAATGTATGACATATCTTATTATTATTTTCTTGATACAAGTTTTAAGTTAAATAAATAAGAAAAAAACAAGAGTTAATAGCTAATTATATTAAATTGGTAGTTGTATGCTTTTGTGCTTGCAATGATAAGCTGATAGATGCTCGAAAATAAAATTATTTTTTACAATATAATATTATGTGAACAAATTAGATTATTAATAATTTTAAATTTAAACAATACAATAGTTACTAAAATCTTTTAAATAGATTAATAAATATTATTTATTTAAATTCAATTTATTAAATATAAAAAATCATTTTAAAAAACTCCATCAAAAATTTTATTCTGAAAAATTAATAAGACAAATACAAAAAATAAAATAAAAAATGACGATGTCTCTAACACATATTCTATTGATTAAATAAATTATAGAAACTAAAAAATAATATTTAAAGAAAAACAAAACTATATAAAAAATAAATTAAAATAATTTAAAAACTAAAACCTAAATGAATTTTAAAAATTAAAAGTTAAACAAATAGAGATCACAAAGCTAATTTGGAAAACACAAGTGATTATTTTTTATTTAAATAAATAGGAAAAAAAAAAAGTTAAAAGTGGAGATTCAAAATAAAAGTTTATGCGAACAAATTAGATTATTTATAATTTTCAATTTAAATAACATAATATTTATTAAAATCTTTTAATAAGATTAATACATATTATCTATTTAAATTCAATTTATCAAATAAAATAAAAAAATATTTTAAAAACTCAATCAAAAAATCTATTATGAAAAATTAATAAGAGAAATACATTTAAAAAATGGAAAATACCAACATCTTTAACAAATATATATTTTATTGACTAAATAAACATAGAAACTAAAAAATAATATTTAGAAGAAAAACTAAACTAATATAAAAATAAATTAAAATAATTTAAAAACAAAAATCTAAATCAATTTTAAAAATGAAAAGTTAAATAAATAAAGATCACAATATGAGCTAATGTGGAGCTCACAAGTAATTATTTTTTAAATAAAGAAAAAAAGAAAAACAATAGTTAAAAGTGGAGATAACAACTAATACATATCAGAACAAGAGTTAAAATAGAGTTGGATAAAAACTGACTGGTAAATAATTAACGAGAAGAATTTATAATATTCTGGCCAAACTAACAACTTTTCCATTCAATTGACAACTTTTTCAGACAACTGACAACTTTTCCGTGAAAAAATCAATTTTTGGAAACAAACTTCCCACAAATAATTAAAAGTGGAGATTTAAAAAATAACTTTATATGAACAAATTAGACTATTAATAATTTTCAATTTAAATAACATAGTATAATCTGATGTTTTTGATTAGCTGTGCTACTTTGGTGAGTTGAGGTCATTGCCTCTCCTGTCCTCGCTTTATTAATCTCTTTTTTAATCCCTTGATTATAATATAAATTTTTTAAAAATAGATTAATAAATAATATTTATTTAAATTCAATTTATCAAACATGAAGAAAAAAATCATTTAAAAAATTCAATCAAAAAATTTATTATGAAAAATTAATTTAAAAAAGAAAAAAAGAAAAAGAAAAAATATCATGTCTAACAAATATATATTCTATTGACTGTAAATTATAGAAATTCAAAAATAATATTTAAAAAAAATGAAATTAATCTAAAAATGAATTAAAATAATTTAAGAACAAAAATCGACATCAATTTTAAAAATCAAAAGTTCAATAACCAAAAATCATAACGAACACAAATAATTTTTTAAATAAATAAGAAAACAAAGAGTTACGAAAATAGTGAGATGAAAAATCGTAAAAAATAATTAACAGCTCGAACTTAAAGCCTGTCCGGAAGCGGTGGGATGTCTTACGTCTTACGTCTTACGGAGCCTCTGGGGGCCTCGATCCGATGACCTATAACTCGCCCAAACGGTCCTTTCAATAGCATTTCATGCTTAAATTTGGAAGCCCGATCAACGGAGGAAGAAAGCAAAGTACTTTTACCAGATATTCTGGTATGGCAATGGTGGCTTCGTCTTCTTCGGAGACGACTTCATCGTCTGATTCAGAGCAGCTGCACAGCAGCCAGCGTCACCGTCGTAGGGAAAAAGACAAAGATAATCAAAGAAACAAGGAAAAACATAATTCGCGCAAGTCTAAGTCTAAGCGGAGGCGAAAACACAGCGAAAGCGAGGAAGATTTATCTTCCTCTTCTTACTCAGATCGCTATCGCAAGCGCCTCCGCAGGTATGTAATAATTTTTTTTCTCCTTCTTTTTCTTTAGTCATTTCAGCACTTGCCCAGACATCACGCAAATTTGAAGAACCCTTGTTTTAAGTCATCTGGTTAAACAATGGAATGTCTGAATGAGACAGACGGATACCCTCAGTTTTTTGGATTTCCCGAACCCTAGCTATTAAAATGAATAACAACAAGGCGAACTAGGCTAATTAGCTGTAGGGGAATATTTTGCCGATTCATTCCAGGTGAATTTTTCTCAATCTGGTCAGCCTTTGGGTGAGAATTCTATACTCAAAGCTCAGCTGAGTACTGTATCTGTTCAATATGGAGTATTAATTTATGTGCTTATCTGATTCTCTGTGGTCTGGAGGAGAACTTTCCCGGTTTTATATGTTTTACTTCTAACCCTAGGTCAGTATTTTGTCAGTTCTTTTTGGTTTTGGCGAGAGGTCTGCGAGCTCTGTGCGGTCTAACCCTAGGCGATCATATCATTGGCCCCGCATACATGTGAGAGCTTTGCCGGTTGCGTGAAAATTTTACTAGTCATATACGGTTTCGGTGGAATTTTACCAGTTATGCCTGGTCGAACTAAGTGAATGATTTTTAATTTAACGAGTTCTCTATTGTGTAATCTCATTTGAATATATTTACTTTAGCAGATATATATGGTCATACATTATTTGTGTAAGTTTAGTTTTACCAGATCTGTAAATTCTAGGTAAGTTTTTTTTTGTCTCTCTGGTCAAGGTGATAATTTTTATGCATTCCAAAATTTTAACTAGTTCTGTATGAACCCTCGCTGTGTAGTTTTTGAATTGGCTATGGATTAACCCAGATGAATATATATCAGCTCCATATGGGCTAATAACCGTGATCAAGTGTTCTACTAGCACTGCGGGTCAACAATTTTTTCAGACTTATACCGACAGTGACTAGTTCTAGCTGAGGAGTAACAATACTTCGGAAAAACTCTCTGATTTGTTGCAAATAATAAAACGGAAGATAAAAACTAATCAGTTATGATAAGCTTTGTTGTCTGATTGAATGCCAAATTTTCACTTCTGATCTATTTTGTATAGATTAACCCTAAGCTAGTGTTGTTCTATCTCTGTCCTGTATTAACAAATTCTATATCACTACTCCAGCAGTTGTATTGATTAAGCTTGGTAGATTGTTACTCTACATCTGCATGATTTTTTTATTGACAGCTGAATAGTTGATGCAATTAAAAGGCTTCACTTCTTAGCTAGGTTTGATGCTTGGTGCGAAACTGAGGCAGTAATTCTGTTCTAGCTATATTACTGATTTTCCAAGTAAAACATCCAGATCCAGGTCTGATTTGTTCCCAGTCCAGGTTTGTGGTCTGGTCTGGGTGGGTTAAGATGTTGATGTTTTGTAGTTTCAGTTGGATAAATATTCTCTCTCTCTCTCTCTCTCTACACACACACACACACACACACAGACACACAAAGCTACCAGATTCTCTCCAGCAACCCTCAAAAGTCTGGTTCAATTCTTTACAAAGTCTGGTCATCATCAAATGCTCTCCAGATTCACCTGCAGAGCTATGAATTTGCCGCAATTTTTTTCAGAGGAACCTGGGCAGAATTTACAGAAAATTTTGAAGAATTTGCTGCGTACTGGCTGAACCCGGGCTGAATATGGTCTTGAAACAATTTTTTTTAATAAATTTTTTCAAAGTGCTTTCTTATAGAGTAAATCCAAATTGACAATAAGTGACATCCAAATTGACAATAATAGAGGTATTTCTTTAAAAAGTATATGGTATCTTTGAATGCAGGGCTTAAAAATCTGAATCTCAACCTTTGATCTACTGGTTAGAAACCCTCTAACCAAATGCAAAATAAAAATTCAGATATCTGCATTTGTCTTTTGACAATTCCTTTCATTCTCAAAATGTCCCCTTGATACGAAAATATGTTTTATGCATGTGACCAAGCAAGTGTATCATGATGTATGTATGGCTGAATGATGCAATTAATATCCTATTAAACTGAAACATAGATATGGTGGTGTATTTTCCTATGTTGCTTTACTATTAGAATAGTGATGTATGGACTTATTTGTCGTTGCATATAGATAAATACACATACATATTTTAAAAAAACATATGTTTTGTACAAATGAACCCAAAATGAAATGTGAATCGAACCCCAAAAAAATTTGGACAAATTTTGAATCCAAATCTCGAACCTGCATCCGTACTGGAATTCGAACTGGCAACTTAGTATGTATATATATATATATATGTAACATTATGTGAGATATAATATATATATATATATCTAAAATACTATTATTAAGGAAATCATTTGTAGTTGTTAAGGGTTGAAACCCAATTAGAGATCGGGCATGAAGAGGCACCTTTTAATGAGACATACCCATGAATGGGCATGTCCCCACCTGGTGGAGACATGTCTACTCATAGATATGTCTATTCATATCCTTTAATGAATATATATATATATATATATATATATATATATATATATATATACACTAAGTCCGAACTTCAAAGGACAGAACATTTATTTATTTCGATGTCTTTCCTTGGGATCGGATCCACATTATAAAGGATATGAATAGACATATCTATGAGTAGACATGTCTCTGCCAGGTGGGGACATGCCCAACATATATATATATATATATATATATATATATATATATATATATATATATATATATGTATGTATATATATATATATATATGTATATGTATATATATATATATGTATATATATATATATATACACATATACATATATATATGCATACTGAGTTGCCAGTTCGAATTTCGGTACGGATGCAGGTTTGAGATTCGGATTCAAAATTTGTCCAAATTTTTTTGAGGTTCGGTTCAAATTTCATTAAAGGACATGAATAGACATATCTATGAGTAGACATGTCTCCGCCAGGTGGGGACATGCCCATTCATGGGTGTATCTCATTAAAAGGTGCCTCTTCATGCCTGATCTCTAATTGGGTTTCAACCCTTAACAACTACAAATGATTTCCTTAATAATATATATATATATATATATAATATTATATCTCACATAACATGTTTAATGAGACATACCCATGAATGGGCATGTCCCCATCTGGCGGAGACATGTCTACTCATAGATATGTCTATCCTTTATAATGCGGATTCGATCCCAAGGAAAGACATCGAAATGAATAAATGTTCTGCCCTTTGAAGTTCGGAGATTACAATTATTAGATTCAGAATTACAAGTCAATATTCAGTATTTGTCAATATTGAATTGTCATTTCATACACATTTGCAACGATCCTACTTCTTCAACATAAGAGGTTGCTTTTTTAATCATTAGATTCATTATTTAGATAAATATTCTTATATATAATATATATTACATATATTATATTATATACTATAAGTCACAAGGTTTGAGTTTGAATTCGAAAGCGACAACCATGAAGTTCGGATGAAGTTCGTGAGGTCAAAAAAATTCGAAAAAATTCGCCATATATATATATATATATATAGTTATAGTTATAGTTATAATAATTGTAATTATAGTAAATTTATGAATAATAATAGCTGAACATACAAAATATTAATATTTAATAAAATACATAAACAAAATATACATGAAACATTAATGTTTTCCTAATAAAAAGATTTAAAAAAAATATTTTGCTATTGATAAAAGAAAAATATAAATACATAACCAAAAATATATATTAAATATTAATTTTTTTCTAATATAAATATATATATATATTTTACTATTGATAAAGAAATAAAAAACATATACATAATAATAACAATATAAACTACATTATAATAGCAATAGAAACAAAATTATTAGCCGATAGGAAACATCAAATGAAATAAAAAGTTCAGAAATGACGATGGGGGCTTGTTCATCGCTGCTGAAGATCCAAAACCTGGGAAAAAATATTCGTTTAAGTCCAAATAAGACGGAAGAGTAATCGCAGAGTATAGTCAATGGCGGGTTCGGGAGGAAATCCGTGAAACCACCCTCTTTCCTGTTTGTGTGACGGCTAAAACCCTCGCTCTTTCCCGTTCACATGTCAGACAAAGCAGCTGACAGTGAGAAAATTTAAAGTAGACCAAATACAGTTGTTTTAACACGAATTTGTTATGAATTTTATCGAACTTTTTTAAACCCCTAAATATGCGACGGATTTCGAACTTCATCATTGAAGTTCGCCGAACCCTGTGACTTAGATTATATATATATATTTATTACACATGGTTATTTATATTATTAATATACTAACTAATGATGATTAACTATAGAGACATGTCTCATTGTTAAGGTGTTGTAGTTCAGTCAGATTGATATGATCATGAGATTCATTATATATATATATATATATATATATATATATATATATATATATATATATATATATATATATATATATATGATTTCTAAACGATCGAAGCCTAAATTAAATTTTTTTTTTTTGATAGGTAAACAGCTGAAGCCTAGCTATTTATTATTATTATTAAGATTAGTTATTATTATGTGTTAATTGCGAGCAGATTCGAACCCAAGACCTCCCCAATGAGAGGCTCGCAATATACCGATGCGTTGTAGGCTCTTGCCTAAGCCTAGATTAATTATTGTTATTTATTGTAATTAATTATTTGATTGTGTTAAGTGAATTCAAACCCAAGACCTCCCACATGAGAGGCTCACAAGTTACCATTGTGTTGTAGGGTCTTGCCTTTATATTAATATATGTATTATACATATGGTCATTTATATTATTAATATACTAACTAATGATGATTAACTATAGAGACATGTCTCCTCTCATATTTATGAGTCCTCAAATCTGCATTTGGAAATCATCAATAACAATGGCCATGATTCTACATTTGCAAAAACGATCCATGTTACTCAACATGGTATCAAAGCCTATCTGTATATAAGAGCTTCAGGGAATAATCAACAGGTGTATGTGTTTTGTAGTGCTTGAAAGTAAAGGAACACTAATAGGCAGACGAATCTAGGCCAATCAACATATGGAACGAATGGAATCGTGATCAGTGAACATATAAGTTAAGCGAACAAAAATAATATGAAATGTAGGAAAGAACCAAACACACCATGGGACAAATAAACAGTGTGGGAATGAGCATCAATCAAAAGAGAAGGAGCCTATAAAAAGATCCATCAAACAATAATGATCTCTGCCAAATAGCCAGAGCAAATTCATCACAAAATATATTGGAGGTAAATCAAACATGATATATAAAGAGCGAATAAGTTAGGCTGCTTGACACAAGCAAGCATATAATATGAATAAACTGTGGGAAGCATTCAACACAGTTGGTGTGTAGACATAAGGAAGTAAAGTAAAATTTTAATCGATCAATCTCAAGCCAACTAAGTAATTGTATAGTGTTGGAGGAGAATTACAATTGGAAATATGTATGCAAATCATTGTTGACAAGTGAACTTGTTATTTAGAATGTCTAACATTATATTTGGACCATCGAATATATTAGAAGCAAACAAAATAGCATCCAAAGACATCGATAGCAAAATATCAATAATAAATCATTGGAGAAGAAAAATGCAAACAAGAAGGAATCAGTTCAATCAGTAATTGAATCATCATTTGTCAATCACAAATAATACTAATTATACGCGAGCAACTTCAATCACAAATAATACTAATTATACGCAAGCAGAGAGTATCTGCCAAGCAAGTGAAAACATGGACAACTGAACATCTTGAGGTCATCATAGTCGAGCAAACAAGGCGAGAGTATTGCACACATGGAGTGAATGGATACATACTAGCAAATAATAGATTATAATATCATTTGCGTGCTGACGAGAAAATCACTAGTAGGATGATCAAAGGAAGGAAACATCATAGTTGGCGAACTAAACACTTAAATATACTAGGCAACATGTTACTAGCAATTGGTTTCTCTTCAACAAAATGTTAATAGAGCATTGTTCAAAATATGAATATGTTAGATGCACGAAACATAAAGAAAGTGTGATGAGAAAAAGATTCATTGCCACATGTACAATATCCTCTCCTCAAGTGGTCAAATCAACCATCCTCGAGGCCAAACTCCCATAGAGTTGAAGGTATCAAGTATGAGATATAACGAACAAAATGGATTAAGATAGGCATATAAGCAGAAATCATATTTGACAGGGCAGGGAGAGATTAAGGAGGAGGTGATGTGGAGTAAAGAAGGAAGGTAAAAAAGTGCATGGTCATAAACACCAAGTGAAGTATATAAAATGGAGGATAAATAAAACAAAGTTTAAGAGAAATGAAAAGACACCAAATCAATCCATATTTTCATGTGCGAACGTAAGGACCCATTGCTAACTCAAAAGGGACTTAAATGGAGGGGTTTTATACAAAAGAGATCCATCGAGATACATCAAACAATAGGGTTGATGAATCTATTAAATTCCTTTAGTTTCAATGAAGAGTGTAGGTAGTGGAAGAAGGATTGCATATTCTATCTCCTTCCATCATACATGTGACAATCCAAATATTATTGGAAGAAGACTATCCATTTCCAATCATTAATTGCTTAAATGAATGCCAATGAACTGCCAATAGGGAGATATTATAGTTCAACAAACCATTACCATACAATTTACCACTGTCAATGTCAAACTTGGAATTTAGAATGGACGGTTTATGATATACACATGATTAGCACACCGAATGTTCTCTTATAAGTGAGTATTGAAAGGCTTTTTTCACAAAGGCAACATTGAATGCAAGTATCAAACTTAGCATGGACTAAGAAAGAAAGAATTAAATGGGGGAATAGAATACTTGATGGTAGATCAATATAGTGTAGAATTAAATACATATCCCCTGCATAAAGGAGAAAACAATACCATGGGAGAAGGAAGGCTGTGCATCAAACATTCAATAGAGACATATTTTAAGATTCAATGAATGAATCAATAAATTATATACATATCAAAGAAAATATTTGAAACCAAGGTTGCATGGGTACGTGGGTACGGGAACGGGAACGGGTACGGGAGCGGGTACGGGTACGCATATTTTTCAAAATAGGGGACGGGGGTACGTGTGTAAGCCTAATTTTTTCTATATAATTAATATTTTATAGAAAATATAAAAATCAAAATATCTGTCATGAGTCATGACATTGAGCATTCAAAACAAGAAATTTGAAAATATAAGCCATAAGTCAAATATATATATATATATATATATATATATATATATATGCTATTGCTGAATGTTTAAAATATTTTTCATAATTGGGGACGGAAGTACTTGGGTATGTCAAACTTACTTAAAAATTACACTTTTATATTTATAAAAAATCTGATTTTATGAGTCATGACAATGGTTTTTCAAAACAAGAACAGTGATAAAGTTTGCAAATGTAATGTACTGTTTTCAGTTTCATATGTTTGAAATAATAATACATGATAAATGCTTAGATGCATAACAAAGAAGGTAGACTTTAAACATGAACAAGAAGATCCTAAACCATATGACAATGACATATTGCAAATGATAAACTTTTAACTTGAACAGTGATAAAGTTTATTGTTAATGAGTATCAAAGTTTCAAACTGATTTGGTATTGAATTAAGTTTGATAAACAAGAAGCTAATACAAAAACAAAAAACCAAAAAAAAAAAAATCAGAATCTTAATCAAGATCCTTAGCTATGATGCTCTCCATCGAGTACCCGGTACGTGGGATACGTGTACCCGGTACTTGGGTACGTGGGTACGAGTACCAGGGGTGTGGGTACGAGTACCCATGCAACCTTGTTTGAAACAATAAAAAGATCGATCTATATGTGATCGATATAATATACATAACATATTGCTCCCTTACATTAGTAAATATTTGGCTCAAGCTAAACTTCACTACAATTGCGAGTATCAAACATTTGAACAAGACATTCTAGATTAAAATGAAGATTGCTACCAAAAATCAAATGAGATATCAAGTTGATCTATGAAAATCAACGACAATGCACAATTATCATTAAGCTATTGGAAGGAAGATGCAAGTCAAAATTATTACTTATAATTGATTAGTCAACGACTTACAAACATCAATTATAATATTCATTAAGACGAGCATGTTAAATGATTGGTTATATAATTTCCATAAGCTAGACTAAAGATATTTCAAATCGGATGGTGGTGAAGGATTTGACTGAAAACTTTGTAAAATGGAGCAAGTGGGAATTTTACATTGTGGGGGGGAGTAATAAACAATTTTCCATTCCCATTGCTTGACAAATGCTTATATGGAGGCATTTTTTGATTTGATGAACCTTGATTGAAGCAACCTGCATCAAGGATACACAAATAAGTATTCATTAACTTTGAGTATTACGTTTATCTACTCACTATAGTCTCTCTCTTATTTGTAATTCTATACTTACTATGAGTTATTTGCTTTGATCTTTTCCTTTATGTGTAGGGATGTTCTTGCAGGAAAAGAAGGTTGGTACCTTACACATGCTACCAGATATTATGTAGACTCAATCTAATGATAATAGCTTCAAAAGATGCTTTGATCTATAGCTTATTAGTCATCTAATGATCTAGCTGGATGGATGAAGTGAGGCTCATGAAGCGAATATCCTTGATAATTGAGATTATGAGAATCCTTTCATATCGAGAGGGATTCTAATACTTCATTACAGAGAACCTTATTCGAAGAGCTCAGAAGATTGATATTTAGATGGAGTTAACATACATGTATGTGATGGGTCTACTCCCTATATACATCATGAGGAAATAATGACTTATCATTGAATGTTGAAAGATTAATATGAGATTCAGAGAGATTTTGAGAGGCATCCTTGGGTGAAGAGAGTCTCAAAGGGAGTAACTACAGGACCTGACTTCCTAGGATCGTTGTTCAGAGGGAGAAATTTTGAGATGCAATTCTTTGTGGATGATATCTTCTTTATGAGGAGAAGTTCTAAGTGAAATTCTTTGTAATGTGCTCTCCTCTATGAGAGAGAAGTCTGAGGTTAAAACCCTTATTCCCCCTTCTAGTAGTAGCTATGGTGGGTCCACCCTCTGACTTGGTTCATGGTGGATGTCATGTGAGTTACTACATGATGCTATCGTGATTATGTCATGAAATGTGACAATCTTTCATTGATGTATATATTTAGAGAGGAGCTATTGAAAAGTGACGATCTTATTAATAGCTCGACTTGTTATTATAATAGACTACATTAAGTTGCTATCTCGAAGTGCTAGAAGTTATGATAATGAATGTTTCATACAAAAGGTAACTATTGTAAGGTGACGATCTTATCAATAGTTTGACCTATCTCCTAGATATGCTACATTTGTTGATATTGTAGTGACTGGTCATGTAGTGGGAGTAATGGAGGATTCCAGATTCAAGATTGAAAAATTCAATGGCTAGAATTTCCAGTTATGGAAAATGCAGATGGAAGCTTATCTATATCAAAAGGATCTGTGGAAGCCATTAGAAGGAAAAGCCAAGAAACAGGGAACTATCACATATGAAGATTGGGAGATCTTGGATAGGAAGGCACTAGGATATATTCGGCTGTGCCTTGCACTGTCTGTAACTTTCAACATACCAAAGCAAAAACGATAGTAGAGCTGATGGAGACATTGGCGAAATACCTTATGAGAAACCCTCAGCTTCGAATAAGGTATTTCTTATGAAGTGCTTGTTTAATATGAAAATGGGCGAGGGAGGATCTATAGCGAATCATTTAAATGAATTTAACACAGTCACCAGTTAGTTGTCGTCCATACAAATTTCATTCGAGGAAGAGGGTAGGGCTCTCTTAATCTTATGTTCTTTGCCAAAAAGCTGGAATAGCTTGGTTATGGCTGTAAGTAAACTCTGTCTTTGGTTCAAATACTTTGAAATTTGATGAAGTTGTTGGTGTTATCTTGAGCGAGGAAATGCGGCGAAAAAGCATAGGTGAAACTTCAACCTCATCAGGTTGCACTTTAAATGTGGAGAATAGAGGAAGAACACGGGAAAAAGGAAAAGGTCCTTCGCATGACAAGTCACTAGGGAAGTCAAAGAAAGGACGTTCTCAATCTAAAGGAAAGAAAGATTGCTAGTCTGTGGAAAGCCTGGTCACCTGAAGAAAGATTGTTGATCTTGAAAAAGCAAACAAGGAGATGAAAATGAAGATGACAATAAGGAAGCTAATGTTGCAAGTAATACTTTACAAGATGCTTTAATCTTATGTTTGGATAACGTTAGTGATCCTGGGTAATAGATTCTGGAGCATCATTCCATGCTACACCCCTTAGAAAATATTTTCAAGATTA
Organism: Cupressus sempervirens; assembly: GCA_028749045.1. Taxonomy (NCBI): domain Eukaryota; kingdom Viridiplantae; phylum Streptophyta; class Pinopsida; order Cupressales; family Cupressaceae; genus Cupressus; species Cupressus sempervirens. Next base: position 146,148,531 of record CM053784.1, on the reverse strand, counting down.
TGTTCAAGGTGATTTTGGACAGGTCTATTTGGGTGATGATGAGCCCTGTTCTATTGTTGGGAAAGGAAAAATAAAGATCAAGTTGTCAAGCGGAAATGATTGGATACTGAAGGAGGTAAGGCATGTCCCTAATTTAAGAAGAAATTTAATTTTTGCAGGACAACTAGGTAGTGAAGGCTGCATAGTCATGTTTTCAGAGAATATCTGGAAGGTACTAAAGCTTCAGTAGTAGTAGCTAAAGGTGCAAAGGTAGGCACATTGTATTTGTGTACTGGTAACACGTTCAACTTTAGCTGCCATTGATAATGTTAATGCAGGGAAAGCTACTATAGATGTTGCAAGAATAGATTAAAAAATGTGGCACCATAGGCTTGGGCACATGAGTGAGAAAGGGATGAAAATCCTTCACTCTAAAAATCTATCGCTAGGACTGAAAAATATCGATTTAAAGTTATGTGAAAATTGTGTTTATGGCAAATAGAAAAGAGGCAGATTTCTTAGAGTTGGGAAAGAAAAGAAGAGTGAGAAGTTAGAGCTAGTGCATTTAGATGTATGTGACCAGCTCAGGTATCATCTCTTGGTGGCTCTTGTTATTATGTTATTTTTATAGATGACTTAACCAAGAAAACATGGGGGTGTATTTCCTGAAACAAAAATCTGATGTTTTTGAAACATTTAAGAAATGGAAAGCTTTGGTTGAGAATGAGACATGAAAGAAGTTGAAGTGTCGTAGATCCGATAATTGAGGTGAGTATTGCAGCACAACCTTTGAAGATTACTGTTCTATTAATGGAATTCGAAGGTAGAAGACAATTCCATGAACCCCACAAGAAAATGGGGTGTCAGAAAGAATGAATAGGACAATCATGGAACGTGCAAGGAGCATGAGATTGCATGTTGGTTTGCCCCTTCATTTCTGGGAAAATATTGTAGACACTGCTGTCTATTTGATAAACAGAGGACCTTCAACCCCTTTGGATGGTGGTATTTCTAGAGGAAGCATGGACTGAAAAAAAGGTAAATTATTCATTTTTGAAAGCTTTTGGTTGTGAAGCTTTTGTCCATGTTGATAAAGAAAATAGAACCAAGTTTGATGCTAAATCTCTAAAATGTACCTTCATTGGATATGGAGTAGATGACTATGATTATCGATTATGGAGTTAAATGAATAATATTAACCAAATAGATCAGATATATGCTCAATGTCCAGCCAAATACTTGTACCAAATGGGAAAGGAGGAAGAAATATGGATCACCAATTGAAATCTAGAGAGAAGGTGATTGCTAATTCTCCAAGAAATGTTAAAGAATTTAAGTATGAGGGGATATGTATGGGAGTGAAAAGGAGTTTGTGGTTGTGAAATAGATATTCCCTAAATGGAAGTTTTAGTCTATCGAGCAAAGGAAAATTTACAAACATAGAAGCATAAGATTGAAGAAATAACATAGAAAGGCTTTATAGTAGATCACATACTTTTAAGGAGAATGAGCACTGTATGTGACTAGAATTATATCATAATTCAAAGATAATGCAGGCCTTAAAGTTAAATAATTAGAAGCAAAAATCAAATTCAAATAAAGATCAAAGATTATGTTTTCCTCGTAGATATTTTTGGATATTATTCATCTATAAGATAATATTCATGCCAAACTCATTTCAGCGATTGAAGTAGAGTATCACCAATACTCAAAAGCATACTGTTGAAGTCAACATCTATATTGAACTCATTCAGATTTCAATATCGATCTCTCGATAGATTTGTTTCACTAATATTATTTGCATTCTCCATTCATTATTGGTTTTTTGCAAGGTTGCATGGGTACTCGTACCCACACCCCTGGTACTCGTACCCACGTACCCAAGTACCGGGTACACGTATCCCACGTACCGGGTACTCGATGGAGAGCATCATAGCTAAGGATCTTGATTAAGATTCTGATTTTTTTTTTTTTGGTTTTTTGTTTTTGTATTAGCTTCTTGTTTATCAAACTTAATTCAATACCAAATCAGTTTGAAACTTTGATACTCATTAACAATAAACTTTATCACTGTTCAAGTTAAAAGTTTATCATTTGCAATATGTCATTGTCATATGGTTTAGGATCTTCTTGTTCATGTTTAAAGTCTACCTTCTTTGTTATGCATCTAAGCATTTATCATGTATTATTATTTCAAACATATGAAACTGAAAACAGTACATTACATTTGCAAACTTTATCACTGTTCTTGTTTTGAAAAACCATTGTCATGACTCATAAAATCAGATTTTTTATAAATATAAAAGTGTAATTTTTAAGTAAGTTTGACATACCCAAGTACTTCCGTCCCCAATTATGAAAAATATTTTAAACATTCAGCAATAGCATATATATATATATATATATATATATATATATATATATATTTGACTTATGGCTTATATTTTCAAATTTCTTGTTTTGAATGCTCAATGTCATGACTCATGACAGATATTTTGATTTTTATATTTTCTATAAAATATTAATTATATAGAAAAAATTAGGCTTACACACGTACCCCCGTCCCCTATTTTGAAAAATATGCGTACCCGTACCCGCTCCCGTACCCGTTCCCGTTCCCGTACCCACGTACCCATGCAACCTTGGTTTTTTGTTATAGTAGACAAGTGGAATATATATTTTATCCATTGTCTTAAGTGTTCCATTTAATTGAGTAGACATAGTTGTACATATAATTGCACCCACTATTCTCAAGCATTTTATATAATTAATGTTTGTTGGATCGAGATAACTTTCATGAAATCAATTTAATTGATATTGGCAAGGGTTTGTCTGTCAAAGTTAGACTGGAGAAATATATCATTCTTTTACAATAAAACTTGTGCATACTAAAACAATAGATCTAATCAGTGATCAATTTTTATATTGTCTGATTTATTAAAGTAAGGATCTCAGTATATACTCATTTGGAAATCATACTCACGATTGAGTCAAATAAAAGAATTGTGTAAAAGTTTTAGTATAAAGAATTCACTTACAATTGAATTTATAGAAAATAGGCCCAAATTCAATAGGATTCGATTGGCGGCATTACATGTGGTATTAGAGCATCTTCTTGTAGCCTTGGGGATATTTGGATGCTCCTACTGCTTGGGGATTGGTTACTCTAAGAGATGGTTCTCGCCTTCACTGGACACTCCTACCTTTTGTAATCCAAGTGAACTATAAGTATATATATTCATGTGTCTTCTTAATGTTTTCACGTGTATGCCCTATGTCTTCGAGCATTCATGTGTCTACTTTGTGTATGCATTGAGTCTTCACACATTAATGTGTATACATTGTGTAATCATATATTCAAATGTATATTTTGTACTTTCAAGTGCACGCTCTATTTTTGGTTCTACTTCAGGTAATCTAGAATACGAGAATGAGCTAGAGTGAGTCAAAGACATGAATTTGTATTGGAGATCATAAATGGAGATAATCTATACTTGAATTAGTGTATCTTGGAATGAAGAGAGGAAACTAGCTTAAGATTACAAGCCATTCAATTCATAAATTTGAGTCATTGGATTCAAATTTGCCAGCTGAGATGGAATTAAAGTTGCATAGAGAAGCCTCTTACATTGATAAAATTTGTATAAAATTGATGTTGCTTGAGAACAAGTAGTTTTGGAGAAGGGCAATTTGTGATGTCCCCATTTCTAGAATAGTATTTAATAATAAATATCAAAAATAAATAAATTAATGAACAAATATAAATAATAACAAAATAACAATATAATATAATCTATTGCTATTTTTTTTTGGTTGTTAGATGATTTTGATTGGAGTTATTGAACAACGAGGCCATAATTTTATTGAAGTACCTATTGATGTGAATTTTGTTCCTCTACAACATACAAAATCGAATACTTAGTACTTTGAGATGAAACACTATATTTCCTACTCTCTCTTGAAAAATTCATGTATAAATGCTAAACAATGTAGATGAATTGTTTGATCAAATGAGACAACCTCAAGGTTCCTTCTTGTTGTGGACTTTTGCTTAGGCTTAATGGTGTGATATCCTAGTTATCACAAAGAGACTCACACTATTCATTCAATGGTTACCAACTTGGTTTTCACTTGTTGAATTACTTCTAACCAAATAACTTTGCAAAGGAAATAAAAGCTATCTAATTTTAAGAATGTAGGATAAGTTTGATGATAGGTCAACCTTACCAATTCTTGCTTTGCCAAATCAGCTAGGCATAGGAGGGTGCTAGTATCTAAGGATGCAAGAATGATTTTCACATTGTCAATATTCATACAAATACCCTATAAAGGCACAATCTAAAAAGACATCTCTAATAGAAGTTAAACACTTGCAATTTGGGCCTAGACTAACCTTACATTGTTATTCACAATCAACAAGCACCAAAATATGTATGTACACTAGCTTTACCATTAATCACCATTCAACAATATCTTCCATTCATCTACTTCTAATTTTGCTGAACATGAAATAAAATCTAATATAAGCGAGGAATTGAGGAAACCACAAAATACTCCAAAGCAACATTGAACAATCCATGGTGAAGACCGTCAATGAATCATTCATTAATTTGATAACCTTATGGTAACACTTTTATCAGGTCTCCTCGATGACTCTCTACTCCTACTAGTTAGCTTTTCTAATGTCTAACCTTTTCAATCCTTTACATATGAGAAAGCCATAGCCGTTTATAGTTGCTTTGTGACAATATAAAGGGCCAAGATTAATCCCTACAAACCCTAATTAGGGTTGCCACCCTATCATCCAATTACATGAAGGTAACACCTTGTGGGCCAATAAGACAATTACAGAGCTTTTGAGAGCCAATGATAAAATCTTACACTCGCAATAGAATGATTGAATGTGCTTGAGCATGTTTGATTGGAATTTTCTGATTGGTAGATGACAAGTGGGTGCCACCTCAACACCCTTATCTTGTAGACTTGATTTATTCTTTGATGAAGAGAACATATCTCTTGATACTAAACATTATCAAGCCTTTAATGGTGATGACATATTCCCAAATTGCTTCATCTTCTCAAATTTGTTCCATTTTTATTCTTGAAATTTCCTCATTGCCATGACTTGTCCTTGATTTGTACTTGTACACTTGAATCTCAAACTTCACGAAGTGATAAAGTTTTCATGGGGTTGAATTCTTCAAATGAAGTTGGTTTTCCAGAGGAAATTCAAGTTGATGAAAAATTTCTCACTCGTATCTTTGTTTTATTTTGACCTCACCATTATCTCCTTTTCTTCCTAGCTTCTCGTTTAATAATTTTTCTTTCAAACGAAGAAAGAAATTGCATTAAGCTTATGAAGTAGTAAAATGATGGGAATCTTAAAATTTCTTGAAATGAAATCACATTAATATCAAATAAAAATGAAAATTTTCTGGGATTGCTTCAAGTAAAATCAAATTCCTCTATTTTCTGGCAAATCTCAAGTTCTGATTTTCACGTAGTCGTTAATCTTTCAATCTAAGATGAATTCATGCTAAAATTTGGAGAGTAGACAGGTTTTATAATACAAGAACATGTCCATATTTTGCTCTTTTATCTTTGTTTTTCGAGGGACTCTACCTATAGTTGTTTAAATCACTGTTTTTTCAAGATTTCTTATTCTTCCTTTCGATTTTTCACTTTCCAATGCAATCAGATCACTATCTCATGAGAATTTTTTTGCTTCTGTATGGAAAGTTGGCTGCCTCCATAAGAATCTGCTGCTAACTTGGGAGGTGATTCCCTGCCTTGAGCAGGAGTAAAAGTTGTTTTGATTTGATTTTTAAATGAACTCCCCTCCCCTCTCATTAATAAGTAATTGGAATTTTGAAAAGGCACGTCTCTACAAAAGGCTGAACCAATTAAAACATTTCGTTTAATTCTTTCCTTTCCTCAAGGCCGATGTAATAACTTTGAATTAATTAAAACATTTCATTTAATCTTCTTTCCCTCTTAAGGCCGACTTGATAAAGCTTTGACAATTCGTTAATGAAACCACTCCAAATTTGGTGTTTGGTCGAGATTTTTATGAGAGCAGAATTTTCATGAGTGGAGTGAGAATTCCTCTTGGGGTGGTGGAATTTGCCAGACCAAGAGGAATATTTTAATTCTAAAATTTCTTCTTTCTTCATTTTCACACCCTCAAATCTTCACGCCATCTCTTATCACCATCCCCTTGCAGATTTTCTTGATTTTGATTATTGTTTGGAAGGCTCAAGGCTAGGACTGAAAGACATGTTAAAGGAACTGAGATTCCTTTGAGATGGTAGAATTTTTTATGTCAAGAGGAATTTTAATTCCTCTAGGCATGATAGAATCTGCCAGCCTTGGTGAAAATTTCCTCTTGCATTATGCTTCAACATTTCACCTCAAAATCTCCCTAAAACTTCTCCATCAATCCTTTGTTCATTCATAGCAATTGAAATTGGCATGTTGTGATTGTGTTTGGTCGCTCTAAACTTGGGCATAAATTAAGTGTTGAGAGGAATTTTCCTCAAGACATGGTGAGATCCGCCAACCTCAAAGGAATTTTCCTCATTCACCGCAAAACACATTGCTTGTTTATCATGTTCTTCAAACTTGATTTGCAGCCCCTTGCGATAAAATGATTTCACCATCATGTTAAGATCACTTTTTTCAGTCCAAGTTAAGGGTGGAATTTGGGAGGGTTCGAGGGATTTTCCTCTGGGGCAGGCAAAATCCTCTATGCCCAAAGGAATTTTCCTCTTTGCAGCATGGTTTTCATACTTAGTATATTATACTTTAAATTATATTTTATATAAATACTATGAGGATGTTTGAGATAGGTTTCAACCTTATAGTAATGAATGAATGAATGAACAATTTTAATAACGTCCTTGAGGCCAAAGCAGCCTATGGGACCCACAAGACAAAACGCAAGCACTCCCCACGATAAAAGCATTAGGCCTTTTGGAGTTGCTTCTCTAAGTCTGCCCTTCGGCAATGAATATTGACCAGTAAATTTGCTGTCTTGACCAGCTGCCCTTCCTCAAAAAGAGTATCTAAATTGCCATTTGCTAGAATATATCCTGATAGCTGGAGCGGATGTCATTGAATGTTGGACTTTCCATGAGAAAGTGTCGCTCGAGCTCAACCACTCCTGTGTTGCAAAACAAACATATTTTCTCCTCCCATTCTTCCTTGGGTATTGTCCATCTGCCCATTTCGCATCTCAAATGATGAGAGCCTGTCCAAAGTTGTGGAATGAGCATCTTAGCTCTCCATTTGATATTTGCTGCTATGTATGTTTTCTCCTCATGGGCCCTTGTTGGGGTAAATTCTTCAATATAATAGTTTTTTTTGTGTCCATTTTGTTTTGACCATATGCAGCTCCTGAATTTTTCCTTCACAAACTTCCTTATCTCAACAATATCACAACACTTCTTTATCTCAACATTGTTCTTCAGATATTCATGTATAGTGATATTCCATATTTCCATCCATTCAACATTTTGTTTCATCCATGTGTTCTTTTTTATATCCAATCTCTTTTCCATGACCAGCTTAGGCCAACAATGACTTTCCATACTTTGGGCTTTCTGTAAATAGCATAATAATCGAATCATTGCTGATGCCTCTAATGGGAAGATGCCCGTTTCTGCCAATAGGATCTCATAGGGAACCGTGGTTTTAATTTTGAGACCGCTGATGATGAAATGCTTTTGGATTCTTTCCACCTGTCTCCATTTCAGATCTGACATGCTGCTGCCCCAAATCTCACATCCATAGAGGATCACTGGGGTAACTAACAAGCCAAAGAGCATTTTTTTGGTTTTCCAATCCCATAATTCCGCATTCCTACATCTATTCCGTAATGAGTATAGCGCTTTCCATCCTTGTATTCTTTTTTACCCTGCAAGTTTCCCAGCTAAGCTTGTTGAAATCGACCCCAAGGTACTTGTACCTGTCCAGCATCTCTAATGGGTTGCCATTGAAAAGAAAAATGTTTTGCTGCCTCTTGTTTCTTTTCAAAGAGAAAATCATCGCCTTGGCTTTGCTAGTGTTCACTTGTATCCCAACCACTTGACAAAAGGCTTCAAGTGCCTTCAAGTTTTCCCTTAGACCACCCATAGTTTTAGCAATCAAAATGAGGTCATCCACGTAAAGAAGCAACTTAATCACATACTTAGCCAGCTGGACCCCATTGCCATTGTACTTGTCTAGACATTCTTCTAACTTGTCAACATATAACCCAAACAAGGTAGGTGAAATGGGGCATCCCTGTTTGACCCCTATATTGCTGCCAAAGCTATCCGACATCCCTTCTATAGTTCTGATTTTAGTAAATCTCTGTCGCAGCCCTAAGTTCAGTGAGAATTTTCAGCTCTTCCATTCTAAGCCAGAGCCTGTCCTGTGGCATCATTTCAAAAGCCTTTTTAAAGTCGACAAAGCAGCAAAAGGCCTCTTTGCCCGGTGTGTGCCAAATCTTTTCAACCAAGAATCTTAGTGTTACTCCATGATCAACAGTGGAGTGTTTTGGTCTGAAACCTGTCTGCCCCTCGGCTCTTTTACCTTCTGATTCAACCCACTTGCTGATCTTGCATTCTGCCATGCTACCAAAGAGCTTGCCCAAGAGGTGGTTAATCATAATAGTTCGATAGTTTGACAGATTATTTATGTTCCTGCTTTTATGGAGAGGGATACCATGCTAGTAGTCCAGTTTTCGGAAACCCCTTCTTAATGACATCATTAAAGATGTGGTAAATATGAGGAACCAAGATATCGCTGCCCTATTTTAGATGTTCAGCTTGCAGCCCATCAATATCTTGCGCCTTTCCCTGTGTCAATTTCTTAATGCCTTGGAAGATGTCTTCCATAGAAAAAAGCTCGTTTGTAGCGTTGATAATGGGAGGCTTATGCTCATCTTTTTCACGCTCATAAACATCCTTGCGTATTCAAGCCACTGGGTTTCTGTGATATTGTTAACTATTTGTTTTCTCTTTTGCTGCATTCCTTCCAAAATTTCTTGGGGTTTTGGTTTCCTAAATCTTCTCAGCTCCAATCTTCTCATTCTTAAATAAGCCTCCTTTTTACCTTTTAACAGCTCGTATTCCTTTTTGTTCTTTTTATTCATGCTTTTTCTCAACTTTCTCTTAGCCAACTTGCATTCTTCATCCAAATCGCAGCTATCCCAAGTGAAAAATAAGGTGTGCCTGTGCCTCTCTCATCCTTCCAATGGATCGTGGAGAATACTATCTATAGCCTTATGGCCAGTGGGCCCAGAACTCAAGAGAATGGTGTCTTCATACTGTATTTGAGAATGAGGTTTTCATATTCATTTGGATAGGGGTGCACATTCAGAATTTAGAGGTGAGAACATAAGCAAAATCAGGCAATGCCTTAGATTGTAGTGGCCCTCTGTTGGAAGTTCATACAAGGATAAAATCACTATTTATGAAGAGAATGGGGTCATACATACAAGTAGAGAATCTCATTACTGGTATTTAGGAAGGTTGATACATCAACATGAAATCTCTATATTGTCAGTATCTCCATTCAAATGTGTTGAGAGAATTAACTACTTAATGAGTCCACTTCTGCATGCAGAACTAGTTGACTCAACTGTACATGCTTATGTCTAAACACCGAATTACAGAGGTATTGTTTCGGGTAGATGATGTCTTGAAGAAAAGATGTGGGATGGCCACTATTTAAGTATAGACACTGTGGCTGGCTTGGTTGGTCCTTTCTTTGCTAGAGGATGAAATTTTAGTTTTGATTTTTTTCTCATTCAGACCATCAACTTCATCTTGTTCTGTAATGTTTGCCATAATTTATTCTCTAATTCCTTGTCTTGTCATACATAGATGTGAAACACAAGCCCGGCATTTTGAAATTACTCAATTAACGCAACATTTTTTAGATGTGATGCTTGATCATTTGAAGTGCCCCCTTGTTTTTGGAGCTGTCAAATCTGAACCAAAAGCTCTAATTCCTAGGCTGCCCGACCTTCAGTAACTTTTTCAGTCAACATAATACATCTCTATATGTGATGGTTGGTCATATTTGAAATGTCTACTTGTTTTGGGGCCACTGAACTTGAACCAATAGCTATATCTGTAGATTGTCGTTATAAGAAAAAAAATTCAAAATACTTTTGATTGATAAATCTGTCTTTTGTAAAGCTTGTTTCTTGTTGCTCCTAGCAAATGTCTCTGACACCTTTGCAATCCTTCACCTTTCAAAAATCTAGCATCACCATTGTGAAAATGTCAGAAGGGAAATGGTATTGGTTATTTTGGTGCTTTGTGAAATGAATATTGGTCCCTCCATTGTTCTCATTCACATTTTAGGGTTATCAAGGATTTAATAATTGCACATTTTAAAGAAAATTAAGTTTTATTTGGCTAGAAATGCAGGCAGGGCTTTGAGCGTGTATGATAGTGCTCATACATATCACAGAACAGCCAAGTTATGTTCTTGCTGGTCAAAGAGTACTCGGGGTGGCAGGGGCATACCTGCTCCTACTTATGTTTGGTACAGTCTTTGAATCTTAGATGTATCCACTTGGTGCTTGGGTAGCATTGGCGTACTGTGTCTGTCACGTCCTTGCCTCTGCTCCTGCTTGTTCCCGTACTGGTTTTTGATTCCTGGCCTTGCTTGTAAGGCATGTCAAACCTTGTGACTGTGTGCTTTAATGTATGATATTTGTGTTCCTCCATGTATAGTTTTGTGAGTGTTTGGCTCTGTTATGTTTTTTTTTTATGGCAGGTACAGTATGGTAGACAGCATTAAGCTACTGGTTAAAATATAAGCAAAGTCATAGAATAAAAATAGTAAATTTTGTTCATTTTATTTTTTGAAGTTTTTAAGGCTGCTATATGTATACTAGTTAACAGGGACGAGGGTTCAAGCAGCGACAGCGATTCGGAAGTATCTGACAGGCCAAGGAAGCATAAACGAAGAGACAAGTCAAGAAAGGTAATGCTTGCATTATGTTATCTCCTATTTTAGATATGTGCTTGTTGAATGTGCTCTGCATGTATTGGATGTTTAATACATTGCCTTCTCTGATGCAGACCAAAGACAAGTTAAAGGGTAAAGGCCATAGGCACAGACATCATAAGCATAAGTCAAGAGAGGTAAGCTTCTTTCTATTATAATATTTAGCCTGATATGTTTAATCGCAAAATATGTTGAGATTTTGTTTCTTTCAACTTGGCTTGGAGCCAGTCAAGTTGAATGCATCACTTAAGAGGTGCTGATATGGTTTGGTGCCTTATATTGGCTCTTCTGACATTGGAGCTGGGATTGGCAACTTGGTTAATGGACGCTTCTTGGTTTGTCAACTCTTATTTGCTGTGTGCTGATACTACATGATTCTTAACACCTATGTTGTTGGTGGGGCTTGTGTGGTGACTGGGAGCTAAATATAGAAGCTGGACAAAGAGAGCAATGGTCCTGTGCAGCTTTCTAAGGTCTGTAATTGGGATTTAGAATACTAGTTACAAACTCTGGTATTGATATTGTGCTTCTTTTTGGTCAGTTGCATTTTTGCTAGCATTCCATTCTTCTCCCTGGGAGCTAGTCTAATATTCAACAGTAGCCACCTTATATTTTTCCGTTCTTATATGCGTTTCAGTTCCTTGGGCGGGATAAAGAAGATGGTGTAAGGCGGAGTGTTGTCTCTGGTAAAAAGGTATATATCATTTGCATTATTGCTTTTACCTTGATATCAAATTTGCATTATGATATCCATATTTGCTTATATTGAATTCGTTGACAATGTGAGATAACAGAATATTTACTCTTGGTTGTTGCCAAATGTTGTATTTTAAAAAATAAAATCTGAATAGGCCTGATAGGTTTAAAAAGTAATTGTGATTTCAGTTTTAGATCTATCACTTGAATTTCAGTCATCTCTACTTATGCAGATTCTTATGAAGATTGAGAAAACCAAGGAGGACAAGCTGGCAGAGACTAACCGGAATGAGTTGTTGAAGTTCTTAAATGCAAGCTATGATTAACTAGATCTTTTGTGAAGATACTTATTGAACAGGCACTGTATATTTTTTTGACCACCTACTATTTGCATACATTTGTGTAATACATATTGAGATATGCAAGATTTTTGTTTGTTAGGAGTGATTGGCCATCTAAAAACCAATCTTAGATTCAAGCCAGTGTTGGCTATGCTTTTCCTCTATTAAAGTGTGTGTTGTCTATGGTAGCTGCATAGACACTGTTTGAATATGTAAACTATTTGCTTCTGTGGTTTCATGTCCTTTAGATTTCCCAAATTAATGATGTTTTGGTATTTTCTTTCCTATTCTCCTTTTAACGTGATACCTTATGTATAATTGTTACCAAAGAGTACATTGAAATCAACTACCATTTTTTTGGTTTCCTTGCAACTGAGTGAGAATTCAAGTTTCCTTGATGATTCTTCTCTGAACTACTTAAAAAAAAAGATCATTATAAAATTTTGTTTCCTTGCAACTGAGTGAGAATTCAAGTTTCCTTAATAATTCTTCTCTGAACATCTTAAAAAAAGATCATTATAAACAATATTTTATAACATATTGGAGTGTTGCAACATTAACCAATTTTTTGTTATCGTCATACTAGTAACTAAGTACCTTTTAGATTGATTTTATTAAATCTTCGTCACAATCAGATCGACCCTATTGGTGAAAGAAGGCTTTGCAAGTAAGAGGTTTTTTAACCCCGGTAAAATAGAAAATCCTCTAAAATACCACCAATTGGCCAAGGAGATATGATCACAAGCATTTGTTTCAACGACTACCCCTTTGCAACTTTACTGGGCTACTCTAATGGCAAATATATTAATAAATTCGGATAATGTATAATAATTTACACTTTGGTTTTGATAGGAATTGGTAAAGACTAACTTGTATTAATAAGGAAGTCCATGTTACTGATCTCTAGCCTGAGCAGTCGAGTCGAAGAGTAAAAGAGTTTGTTCAATATTGTGAAGGTATACTCTTACTGTTCAAAAAAAAAATCTGTTTAGGATCCACAAAGAGTTGCCATTACATTCTCTATTATTTTGTGAATTAGTGACAAGTTGAGCAAAGTATATAGAGTAGAAGAGTGCCCTTGCAATCCTCTAAAATAACAATCTACAGACATCGCGGAAATATTGGGCTTTGAAACTCGACTGTTCCGATAAATTAGGGCACTACTTGTGTCATTGCTTCTTTTGAACTTGTCCATGTGGCGAAGACAATAATTGTTGGATACATTGGGATCTGATTTGGTATCTGTAAGGTCATATTTGGCTCATTAATAATGCCTTGTATTGTTTTCACTTAATGGATAAAAATTGCATGCAAACCACACCCAAATGTTGAATCGATTTTTCTTAAAAAAAATTATAGGAGAGAGAAGAATTCATTTTCAATGTTGGTTGGATCAAATTTGGCTCTAGATGGCCTTCTCAACATGTAAGAGAGCAAGTGACTTTAAATAGTGTTATGAAGTACATATTAAGCGCAATAAATTTGATTATGATGTCATTTAGTAAAAAATCGATCACAAGTTTAAAAATGAAGATTGCTAATTTTAAATTACCAATAATTTTTTATAGGTATCACATCTCCTTACTGTTTTAGCTAAATCTTTGAACAAGTTAAGCCATGTAAATATCACCTTGATGATATCCATCAATTAGTTAGTTTGTTTGCTATTGATATGTCATCAATTAGTTAGTTAGTTTGCTATTGATTTAAGCATTTGAGAAGTAGTTCAATTGGATCTCTTGACATTAAATTATCGTGGATGAATACATATTTTTGATATTGCACTCGTGTGATTTTTTTGTTGGGGTTCATGGATTGTACTTGGTTTTAGTATTTGGGTAGCGGTCCACTGGAATCTCTTCACATTAAGTTGCCATTGATACATTCGTTTTTTTTTCTGTGGATTTTTTTAGCATGTCCATTCATTTCAATAGGCAACTTCATGTTGAACAATATACGACGAAAATCTTACACCAAAAGCCTTACACCCAAGGGCCATTCCCAAATGGGCAATTGATAGATTTGCGATAAGCGTCGTTTCATTTACATCTATTGCTTTTATGTTGATTTCATTATTAACTTGGCTAAGCCTTGACTTCTAACTAGCTTGGTTCTTAGTACCCCAATATTATATTCTTAGATATTATCTGTACATTTACATTCGTTATTTGCGACAACTTGCTAAATGAGTACATATGTGCCATTTTCCGGCGTTGAGTACTTTATCTTCACCCAATAATTTACTAAAGAGTATACTGAGTTAATCACAACCAACCTCCCTTTAGAGCAACATGATAATGCCAATATGGCATAAAATGATTGGGAATATAGAAAACATCTTGGGAATAATTTAAGTTTACTGAAACCAACACTTTATTATTTATTTATTGATGTATTTCTTGATTCCTATGAATGCATTAGTTGGTTCCTCAATCAAAGTTACTGTGTAGCCCTTATTGTCAAGTTGGAAATTGTCTTAGTATTCTTGATAAAGTTTGGCACGAAGTAGTTCAAAAATTTGATTTTCTTATAAAATAATTGGACGCTCACCTCCTATTCTACCATTCCATTCATTCAAAGCTTATCCTAAAAAGTCTCCAAGATCCTCTTATGATGTGCCTTAAGCATTTTGACACCTTAAGAAATTGTGTCCCTTCTTTTTAGAACTTGAGAAATTGCTTTCTTGGTTCTAGTCTCTATCAAGTTGTTTGCTTTCATGGGATCCTCTACATTGGACGTACATGTTTCTGATTTACATTAGAACAATGAGAATTGTGTAAACATCAGCATGAGTGAGTTTTTAAATTGACCAATCCTAAAGGGAAGCTCAAAGAATCAATTGAAATTGATAACCACCCCTCTTCAAAAATGATTAAGGTTAAAATTTAAATTCTCCTAGGCATCCTCTTTTATATAACTCTAAGACTTGTTGTAAACATATTTGTTACTACTAGTTCATCTTTACAATTGACCTTGTTTGAAATCAAATTGCAATCTTCTCCTACATTTCAGAGGGTTAGCTCCCTCATATGAGGAGGGTGGGAGTTTTTACTATGTGTACTTTAACCAGAAAGTACAAAAAAGAGAATATTAAACAACAAGAGCATGAATAAAAAAACCTTATGGAAGATATGAATTCTAATTTGATATCACAACTGTTAACAATTACAAAAGGGGTTTAAGAATAAGAATAAGGTTTAATATGCAATGATGAAAAAAATAAAAATCCATCTTAGACATACAAAGATGCACGAAGAGGTCACTAATTTAACATATAGAAAGTTAGCAACCGTAACTCATAGGAACATTGTTATTGTTTTGTAGCTTCAGGCGGATAAATACATCGAGCCAAAACTAGTGAAGATATATATATTCACACACACACACACACGCACACGCACACGCACACGCACACGCACACGCACACGCACACGCACACACACACACACACACATGCACGCACGCACGCACGCGCACACACACATGCACGTCTCTTATTTAGATCTAAACTCACATTAGTTATTGAAAATGATATTTGCTCAAGGAATTATCATGATCATAATATATATATGTTAAAGAGTAATCAGATATTTTCTTATTATCTTTATTTTACTTAAGCTAAAACTTTAGGCATATAATAATTAATTCTTTTATTATTTATTATCATACAACCTTGGTTCGTTACCTTTTTTAGGGTTTTGATCTCCTTTCATAAAAACTGATCTCTCTTTGTAAATTCCTTCATTCAATACAATTTGCAATTCTTTTTTGCACATCAATAATGTCTCATTTTTTGTGAATATCTAAATTTGAGCCTCCATAGCTTTGCTCCTCCCTGTGACAAGTGTTTGCATGCAATGATTCTTGGAAGTTGTGAGGTTAGATCTTCATCAACTTCAACATGGTATCGGATCTCCAAAATTTCATGCCCTTGTTCTCTTTATGAGAGTTTTGACTTTAATTTTCAAATCTATTATTTTTTAGAGGTTTTTTTTGTATTGGATCTGGGGACCATTATTTTTGGTGCACTTTGAGCCCAAACAGATCTCATTGTTGGATTCGTAGTTTCCCAAAAGCCCTATTTCCATATAAGATTTGTCCAATTTGGACAATTGCAATATGAGACAAAAAACTGTCTATAGATCTGACACACTTCTTGAGGTAACAAATTATATATATATATATATATATATATATATATATATATATATATATATATATATATATATATATATATATATATATATATATATATATATATAGTTATAAAATCACTTTATTGAAATAAACACATGCTTTTAAAAAACAATGTTTCAAAAAGCTTTGAAAAGTGCATGCTTTTGTTTTTCTAAAACTTTTCCTTTTCAAAACGTACGCCTGCACATGTGCTGACATCAACAGGTACACACAAGCCTGCCCATGCAAGGTATAATAGGTGCAGGTGCTGATATCATTAGTATTGAAGCTAAAATTTGACGACCTTCAAACAATCATTTCTATTTTGTTTTGTCCTAGAGACCTATTGATGGTTTTTTGGTCATATTTTTGTCATACAGAGGTATTTTTTGACAAAGATTATATTGTCAGAAAGATCTTTCTAATCCCGTCGTGATGATGCAAGTTATTTGGACCTTTTATACTGTTGGGTTTCTTATTTATGAAATCAAAGCCAAAGGTTCTATTTTGCACTCTAGGAGACATATTGAGCATCTGGTCTCTGATTTGGGAATCCTTTATATTGTTAGAAAGGTCTTTTTGTAATCTTTTCATTGATATTAGTTTTTATTTCATATTTTTCTCTAGATATATCCTATTAATCTTTTTACATTTTTGCATTCTGGTGGATATCTTGGTTGTTTTAGGTCTGAGGATCATTTTTTTTGCTTCAACTGACTTGTCATGGGCTCTTCTATTTTTTGTACCAGGCTTATGTCTAGACATTTTGATATTTGTTGATATCCTTTTGTATCATTTTTTATGCACACACAGAGATAAAGTGTCACTCTTGCATTTCGAGATCTTGCATATTTTTGTTCTTTGTTGTACTCGCACTACATTATAAAGTTCCTTGGGGGGTTTCATGTTGGCTATATTCACCATCTTCCTTTGTCAAGTGAGTGTTCCATGACATTAGCTCCATGATGTGTGTGTCACTATAGGTGTTTGTACTTCTTTTTCACTACCAATGTTTTTGGTTCTTATTTCTACAGGAGATATTGTGTTTAGTTTCAGTGTTCCTATCTTACCTCTTAGGATTATAGTAGGTTTTGTTGGTTCTATTTCTTTCTTGGTTCAATGGAGTGAGCTATGTTTGATTCTATGTACTAGGTGATTGTAGTGGATGGATACCTATGCATTTCGGTGAGATGGATCATTTATCATATATGCACTCTTTCGTTCTTGCTTTTTGAGGCCATGAAGATATATTTTATATTCGATTGATTGACTCTACAAAATTAGTCTTCTCTACTTGGTCATGTTCTATTCAGTGAAGATTTTTTAGATCAACAATTTGTCAGTGTTTGCAGTTTCATGCTTTAGAGGTGTTCTTCATGATCATCCTTTTGTTCCTATCTTCTGGGACATTCTTTTCATCTCTTTTTGGAGTAGGATTTTTCCCATGTGGTTTTTTCTGTTTCTCCTCTTTACATAGATTTAGTTGTGCTTGGGTACCTCTTCAGGCCTTGTTGCTAGGACCCAAATCTACTTTCAATAGTAGTTTTTAGGTTTTTAGCTACCC
This sequence comes from Cupressus sempervirens, assembly GCA_028749045.1. NCBI lineage: Eukaryota > Viridiplantae > Streptophyta > Pinopsida > Cupressales > Cupressaceae > Cupressus > Cupressus sempervirens. The sequence goes on along the minus strand of CM053784.1, from coordinate 146,130,768 downwards.
CTAAAGTTTATCGCAAGGGGGGTGTTAGAGTAATAAGATATTTTCTTACTATCTCTATTTTACTTCAGCTAAAACTTTAGGCATATAATAATTAATTATTTTATTAATTACTATCATGCAATCTAGTTTAGTTACTTTTTAGGATTTCAATCTCCTTTTATAGGGATTGATCTCTCTTAAATTCATTCATTCAATACAAATTGCAATTCATTATTGCACATCAAAATTCCTCATCTTCTATGGATCTTTGAATTCGAGCTTCCATAGCTTTGCTTCTCTCTTTCTGTGACAGGTGTTTGCATGCAATGATTCTTGGAAGTTGTGGGGTTGATCTTTTATCAACTTCAACAATATATATGTATGTACATACATGCGCGCACACACACACGCACGCACGCGCATATATACATATAAGATAAAGATAAGATAAATTTATTGATGTGCAATAGGAGACCAACGGGGGTCTAAGGGACTGTAAACAGTACAAAGGGAAAACATCAGCAAGGGGGAGCACCAAATGGTGTTTGCAGAAAGAGCATGAAAGCAAAACAAAAAAATAACCAAGAGAAAGAAGAGGAACAACTAAGAACTCCTCATAGGTGAGAAGTAGTCAAGAATGGAAAGGTGTGCATTAGAAAAATCAGGTGCTCTGGAAGGTTGTCTCCGAGTCCTACAAGAAGTAGTAGTAGATAGATGCTGTCAAGTGTGATCTCTACGGCTCTTATAGATCTGGTGTGAACCGAGATAGTGCAAAGAGGCCGCTTCAATCCTTAAGTAGGAACCGTAGGACTAAAAAAGGAGGTGATGAGCTCCATAGGGGTCAGTGTCAAGCAAAGCTGGAGCTGTAGAGTGTGCTTATGAAGCCACATGGTCTCTTCAAGGTAGAGTGCAAGACAGTGCTGGTCGATATATCTAAAAGATGAGGGAAGAGACCAACACTCTCTGTATAGACAGTAGAATCTCCCCTAGATCTCATCGTAAATGGGGCAACGAAAGATAAAGTGAGACTCGGTCTCAACCTCCTCGAGGTGACAAAGTTGACAAATCTTGTCGTCCCTGTCGATCTGGTGATCAGTCTGAATACATAACTGGTGAGAATCCACTCTAAAAGATCTCAAGGAGATGTAAAGAGCATGAGTCCAATGACAAGTGAGGTACCAAGGGCGTAGGATGATCCCGTCCTAGATATTAAGGAAGTGCTCAACATAGAAGGCCATATGCAGATGGAGCCCACCTGGGGGATTCCTCTAGGTTGTGATAACATACTATCTATAGATGTCAAGTCTAACATGCTCGTTCAACTCTCGCTGAGGTGGAAGATGGTGGGTTGGAGTGTCTAGAGAAAACTGAAAGGGGGGAAAATGATCCATCCTAATACCAATTGAGCCCAAGAGGATAGAGACTTGGGCGTACCAACAATGAGACCTATGACTAGAGTCCGAAACTACAACCTCCTTAGAGGAACAATAAGCCAAGTAGGAATATTTGTGACAACTATTGGGGGAATCAACGAAGCTCCAGAGCTGGTGGAGAAGCCAAACTAAATAAAAGATGGTCCCCAATTTGAAAGGGTGAGCTCCAAACTCTGCCAAAATGATGCTGTGTGGTGTGGACTAGTGACATCTGTTAATGCGCTGAAGGAAGAGAGTTTGGACTCTCTCAACAAAGGCCTAGTCAGACTCCAAGGGGGAAGGGCCCCAAATAGTAGAGCCATAGAGGACAATTGGTTTGACCAGGGAGTCAAGAAGGGACATCTTAGTCATGGTGTCGAAAGCACTATCACTCAAGAATAACAAGGGAGCCAAGCTTCTTGTTGACTTAGGGCTGCATGGCTGGTCTCAGGCTGAATCGAGGTCTAGAAAACTTAACCCCCAAGTATGTATATGAAGATGCAATCTCGATCTTGGTACCCTGGAAGTAAAAATGGAGGTGTGAGGTCTTCAAGCAATTGATGACCATGACCCGAGTCTTGCCCAGATACACATATCTAATTAATAATTTATTATCAATGATAATTCTCTATGATAATAATAGGGAATGATGGAAATCTAATGTTTAAGACCATTCAAATATTTGATTTCATATAGTGGAACCATTCAATCAAAGCTACAATCATTAACCCTCCCTCTTAGCTATTTAGGATGATTTCTATCCAAATAAAAAACAATGTACTACTGTTACCTCATGACAATATGAGGAGTATGGTATGCCCAAGAATACCAAACATATGATATTCACCATACTCATATGTGTACTAACATCATATCTTATGATGTCCACCAGAGAAATATCTGTTCATGATCAATATTTGCTCATGGTTAACTACTAATCATAACAATTTATCTCTTGATCAAATCAATATGATTGAAGGTATAATATTAACATGCATCATAATTTATTGATGCTCGTCAATGATAATATGATTATTAATTAGTCCTATATATAATCAATCATTTATATGTATTTAATAATATGGTTATTATTAAATACATATACATAACCAATAATTAATAAAAAAATTGATTATTAATCATATAGAGAACAGACTAATTTTGATCAACACGATCGTAGAAGATAATCTGATTAGAATAATGTAAAGGATAGGGATGAAATGTTCAAGGCCATTAGGCCACTTATACATTTGATTTCATCAGTTAGAATAATCTTATCAAAGCTACAAAACACTTAACACTCCCTCTTAGCTAGGGATCAAAGCTTCTATCCATAATTAATGAGAAAGATATCACCTCATCGCGATACCAAAAGTTAAGGTCTATTCATGGATATCAAGTCTCATGATGTCCACTATAAACTATTGCTAGATACCACCTCATGTGATATCAAGAGTGATGGCATATCCACAAACATAAAGTCTCATGATATCCACCATAAACTCATGAGAGAAGATATCACCTCACCATAATATCAGGTGTAATGACATGTCCATAAATATGAAGTCACATGATATTCACCACAATTGACAATATCCATTATGGTATGTACACATGCATTAAGTCACATGATACCTACCGTAAAAATATCAGTCCATGACATATCCACAGATATTAAGTCACATAATATCCACCATGAGAATCTTAGTAATGTCACTCATTATGATTAATTGTAGATATCAATTCTCATGATATCCACCATAATTTGATATTACTTAAGAGATCTTAACTATCATGACATGTCCATAAATACCAAATCTTATGATATCCATCATGATAGTGTGGTCAAATATTGTAGAGTCATCACCTTACAATAATAAATAGTAAGTACAAGTGTTCATCATTGAAAGATCGTCACCTCTCAATGGATGAAGTCAAGGACACATGACCTCAACCATGAACTATATTAGAGGTTGGTGATAAGGGTTTACACCTCAATTTTCTCTTCAAAGAGAGAAATACATTAACAAGGGTTTGCACTTCAAACTTCTCCCTTATAGAGAAGAATGCAATAAGTATAGCTATGTGATAATGTGGTTCCCTTTGTAGCTCAAGATCTTGCATGGACCTCTTGACCTCTTCATCCAAGGTGCCTCTAATGAAATATTAGAATCCCTCTGAATCCAATCCCAACCTCTAAACCTTCTTGTCCAAGCTTGCCTTTATAGGTTTGTAAAACTCCTAAATGCTATTTTCTCTTCTTCAAAATGTTTCAGCCATCAACTTAGTCCCATGACTCTAAGTAGTCGTCTATTTAGGAATATCAAATGGGACTCTATCCCATGAATCATAGTCTTTTGACTGATACACTTTATTGATCACTAGAAAATCCATCTCGACATGCTCTACTCCCTTTGAATCAAAATTAACTAAAGTATATCCTCTATTTTCTCCTTTTGTTACAAAAGCACACTTTGATTCATAGTAACACGAGTGAATGTATTGAGCTATGGGTTTATCACCATATTCAGTGACATCAAATGTTCATGCTAAAATGGCTCCCTTCTAAGCCCCCGTCTTGACTTCTTTGGAGCTATTTTCATAAGATTGAGTCCTACAATATTTGGTAGCATGCCTAATGTACTTTTTATCTTTTTACCCCAAGAACATCCCTGGAGACAAAGGAAAATATCAAGGAAAATATATCTTATAATATGTATAGAAATAAAAACAAGAAAGAGACTACATTGAGTAGATAAGTGTAATACTAAAAAATAATGAATACTTATTTGTGCATCCTTGATACGAGTTGCTCCAATGAAGGTTGATATACATCAAATCAGAAAATACCTTTTTAGATTATTTCACAGACATCACTTTTGAAACGTCTCACCACCAAGGATGCTTCGAATTGGAACTTTGATAGTGTCTCTTCTTTGACATCTCCCCTTTAAATATGGTTCAAGTGGGAATGGAACATCGGTTATTATTCCCCTCCACAATGTAAAATTTCCACTCTTATATCATTTAGACTATCCTGTATCACATTTAATATGACAAACTTCTTTGCTAAGGTATCTTTCAATATCTTAGAAGCTTCGAAAAAAAATTATTCCACTTTTCAATTGTTGTTCTTCCAAAATAATTTCATTTAAAATGGGAACATCCACCTCCAAATTAGTTTCTTCTATAACTTAGAATAATTAGTTTTTACTTTCCACAATCTTTTAATTATATCTTTTCTTCTTTTAGGAAAAATATAGTTTTGTTTCATATTTCTTATGTACTTTCAGTTCTCTATTAGTTACAAATATTTATTTAGGGAATCATTTTCTTCCATTAAAATAACTTCCATAGTTTCTCAAGTTCTCAATGCAATTCACCTCTTTTGATTCTATTTATGAAAAGTAGCAAATTTATCTCAATTCACCTTTGTCTTCGACGAGATCCACCATTCTTCAATCTTGCATATCGAAGAAATATACCCATTAGTAAAGCATTGCCTTAGTTGTTCAATAGCCATTTTTCTTCGATATAACATTAAATTAGAGAAATTACTGTTTTATACATTTATTCTAAAATACCCTCATAGCCCAAATATGCCATCTCTTTTTTATTATCAGATGCAATTATCTATTCTTTCATAGGATGAAAGCAACTAGTTTCAAACCCATAAAAGTGAAGGAAACTTGTGGGTAAAGAATGACCACAACAAGAAAATCTACTTGTTTGCAACATAAGTGGAGAAACTAAAGCCTAAGAATCTTCCAAGGATAATCCTTGTGCAACATTAGATGTCGCCACTCTTTGGACACATGACTTAAACATCACACACTAAGCTTGATTCCTAGACTAAAAGTATTAAATAATCAAAGTTGACTTTTTTTCCAATCTTAAAGTTTTCCCTTAGCATGTGATTCCATTTAAGATAATAATGCCACATCCATATTTTTCCTTTATGTTCACTAGCTAATGTCAACATTAGAGGCAACCGCTTCATATATATTGTGGATGAGGGCTGTAAACATCTCAATCAAATCATTGCATTACTCCCATAGTAAATCATCGTGCTAATTGTTTGGAGGGCTTCAATGAACAATGAGATCACTAGTTAGATTTCTAGAGGAGTCTTGTCAGATATTGGAAATATGTGGAGTAGATTGTAATCAAAATAGCTTCCTACCACACTCAAGAGTTGCCAACTCATTATTGCAAGGTATGCACACCATTTATTTTGTAAGCCAATTTTCAAGACATTCAAATTAATGAAGTAAGCACACTTCAACATTTTAAATTTGATCACTTTCTAGGCATGAATTGTACTAAACCATATTTTGATACCTATAATGCATCACATCCGTAATTGTACCTTATATGTCTATTTAGACTACCCCAACTGTCGAGAAGCATCTTCTAGTTGAGTTGTTCATTTTCTATATTTGCATATCAATTCGTATATAAGGGGCACAAATTCAAGTTCATTTGTCCTTTCTCATGCCTGTGTGATTATATTGAAATTCTTTGCAATCCAAACCCTTGAAAAGTAATCTCCTCAAGCTCCATATTCCTTTGTCTTAGGACATGTATTCACACACGAAATCTAGCAAGTTATATTTCTCAGTAATTTCAATTTTAATGTAAGAATGTATTTTTCTACCATAATCTGTTTCGATCTAGATTCCACATGTTGCCAATAATAAATCTCTTCCTTGAGGAATCTTTTCAATATCTTTTGTGTGCAAAATGTAGTGTCAGACAATATAATTTGTGACTCTAGCAATACTATTAATTGATAAAGCCTTTGTAAATTATTCAGAACTAGAGTGAGTAATAAGTGATAGTAATACCAAATCATATTCATATCAAATTGATTTAGAGTGCCTAATTTTAGATGCCCATAGTCTTCTTATATCTACTTTCTATATTCTTTAGTCGTCACAAGTAGAGGGAACTATTCTATTTTGATACCATGTAAACATTTAAATCTGTTGTAGCTTGTAATAACACTTATTGATTTTCTGTGTTTTTCAAGTTGCTCTCTCAATAAATATTTATACGATATTAAGAGGCATGTCCCTCATAGAGACATGTCTCTTGTTAATATCTAATTTCACATTAGTTATCACAAATGATAACTAATTATATTATAACTAATCAGGCTCACATTAAATTGTATTATAAAATTAAAAATATAAATATTAAATATACTATGTTATAGTTAGATATTGATGTTTAATTAAAAAATGCCCACTCTAAAGAAAATGGGCATTAAACCAAATTAGTATCCACAATAATTAACAAGATTACTAAGATTTAAAAAAAAATATAGTTTTAACATAAAAGTTAAAATGCTTAGAAAAAAAAACAATTAGTATATCTACAAAATTCACCATTACAATTTAATTCTAATTTTTGATATTATTCACATATGCAAGACAATTGAAAACACATAAGATAACATAAATAATATTTTTTAAAAATTATTTTAGATTAATATGCTATGTAGTCAATTTATATATTTTTAAAAGTTGTTATTTGTAGATAATGATGATGGACTTTAATTTATATATTTATCAATTGAAAGAGATGTATGATGGTACAAAGGACAAGATACAAAAATATAAGACTTGTAAGTTTTAATTAGCCTTGTAAACAATCTCTATTTTTTGTTGATGAAAATTAATTTTACTCCCTACCAAAATTAGTACAATCTAATAGGATTCTAGAAAATTGGGAATTATATAATCATGCAAAATAAAAATAAATGTAGACATTAAAAGCTTGCTTAGTTCTTTAATGTGATTGGTCAATTTAATTAAGAAAATGAATCGAATGAATACATTAATATCATGCCAAAGACAAAACTAAAAATATATTCTAAAATGAAAAAAATTGAAATCAATAGTCTTATCCATTCTATTTATTTAAATGACATAAATAAAAAGACAATATTTTTTTTTTTATGGAGACCCTCCACAAATCCTGACCTCATCCTTTTTCAATGTTGGAGCCACACATTTGATGAGACTTGATCACTGGTGGACTCTTTAAGAACCTTTCAACTTGAGTACTGGACCAAAATCCCATTACCAAAAAATGCAAAACTTATATAATAACAACACTTAAATCATGTTGGCTCCAATTTACAATGATATACATGCCCCTAAACATTGGTTCATATGTTTATGAGGATGCGGCTATCCTCTTTACAAATTGCACCATTGACTAAATTTGAAAAAAACAAAAAACACAATGAATTTTTTTGAAATTTTCAACATTTGATCTTCATGATCTGTATATTTTGTGATTGAAAACAACAAAATTTTTGATAAAATTTTACTTTGTTTTCGTAAATCTGAAAAAGAATCATGTTTGACTTTTTTAAATCTTTATTACATTTTATCCACCTATTTACTATGACAAAGGCATGTCGACTTATGCGATGGTTTGACAAATTGGGCAGGTCGAATGCGAGGTGAGCCATTTGTCGATGCAGTCGACATGACAGCTTTGATTACACGAAGGCAGAATTCTTCCCTTTTCTTCCTCTTCAAACTCACTCAAACGAACTGCACATTCAAGCTCCTCATCACCATAATTCTTTAACTCGTATATAAACATAGGAAAACGTTCTTCAGCTAATTTTTCACGGGGGAGGCGTGAAGGTCGACAGAGTCTCGACTACTCTCTAATGGCGGTCGACGTTTGGAGCAGAGAAAGAAGATTGTGAAGGCAGGCATGCGAAGTGTCATTGTGAAGAGAACCACAGAAACTATGAACAATACATTGTCCATTGGGCTGCTCTTGGAAAAGGAGAAAGAGAAAGGGAAAAAGAAATGGTCACACCAAATGTATTTGGATGGTAAGAAAGGGTCATGCATGGGATGTGGCTCTTTATTCTAAATACATTGAATGTGTATCACCACCATGGTCTTGTTACAGAAAGAAGTATCACCACCATGGTCTTGTTATAGAAAGAAAGTTATGTTCAAGTTATTGAATGTGTATTATCATGGTCTTATTTTAGAAAGAAGCCAAGTCCAAGTTATTATTTGTCTTATTACAAATAAGAAAGAAGCTAAGTCTCAAGTTATTGAATTTGTATTACCATGGTCTTGTTTTGGAAAGAAGCTAAGGTATTTTTTTAATGACCTTTGGTTTAGCAAGGTTCTATTTAATGTAAATTGGATGAATTAGATATTATCTTGGAAAGGAAATATTTCACATAGGTTAATTAGGAAAGGAGAATGATTGACAGAGGAGAAGAAAGGTTGGGTCGGTGAGCTATTAGAAAATGTCCGAAGGATAAATAGTTGGTGAAGGGGATGAAGAATTGGATTAATGGTGTGGCTCTATCAAATCATTTGTAGATGGGTTTTTAGGACATGTACTAAGGTTAATTCACATGTAGCACATCTTATTACCATAATGGTAATAAAAATTAGCATGTAACTCCAAATTACAAAACATATAGTGTCAAGCTTCTATTTCAATAGCAATTTGTCTCCGACGTAAATCATTAGATTTATTTTAGGTCATCATAATCACATTAAAATATCCAATAGAGTTTAACTAGTGCATTAGATCCCCAATCTGTATCTAAATGGTGTACTAGTCAATAATACCTTTTAATGCATAACATTAGTAACTCTGAAGAAATTCTATTTAATATTGAAAATTATCCAAAAGCATTTGATTAGTGGGAACACATATTTTGTCAACTTAGTTTTGGTGCCACTAAGGAGAAGTACAGATAAAAGCCCATGACATTCCATTTCATTATTACTACATAAAAAGTAACTAGTAGGCTAGATAATGAGACACATAAGACAAAGAAAAAACTATAAGTCTTAACTACTTGTAAAAAAGTCCAAATTTGGAAATACTTTTCTAAGTGTCACACAAAAATAATCCTTCAGAGTTCAAGCCTTAAACATTTGAAGGCATTGAATTCATTACTAGGTGTGAATAGTCATATTCTCACCACCCAACTCACCAAAAGCTGAATAATTGTTCTATAAGAAATACACTTTTATATTTAGACTACCTACTTGAGGAGAATGTTGTTTGGGTTAACTTTTCTTTAATAGAGAAGACCATTAGAGATGGTCAAGGGGAAAAAATAGTGAAAATCACTTGAGAAGGTAAGAACATTATCTTCCAATTTCATTCAACTCCTTAGATGTCACTCAATGATAATGAACAATACATTTTTCCTAAGGCCTTAAAAGAACACTTCTATAAGTTCTTGGTAGTTGTTCACCATTTCTTGTAGAGTATTTGGGTCAATCCAAACCATTGTTATTAGTCTTAACATTGTAACTAATCATAATTGTGAGTCATGAACAATTGAAGAGGTCACCTTCAACACATACTCTCTTTTGGGCTTATTTTTTGAAGAAGCTATTTCAAGATATATTAGATCAACTATGAAAAAGGTTCCCTAAGTTAGAAAATTCTAGCATAGAAAATAAAATCTAGGAAATTGAAGTAATAGCTTTCAATTAAGGTCCTTAAAATGTACAAGTTGACTAAACTTAGAATAATATAATGTTTGTCTACTCACTTTAGACTTTACTTGCACATATTTTTTTAATTCCATTTATTTCAAATCTTAGACATAATTGATTAATTAGATTGTCTACAATGACTTTCTTGACATTTTGCTACACAAGACAAAATTAGAATTCTTGCTAGGTTGTGGTGAGAAAGGAGTGATCAATTTGTAAGTTGTTGTGACCCTGAGACAACATCTTGGTGCCCCTTACCAAACACACCTATCATTTTGCACCCTGGGTATTTGTTCTTTCTTTTATTGCATTTATTGTTTGCTTGCTCTTGGTTTTTGACTAACTTATTTGATTTTTTGACCTCTTATTTCCCTCTCTTTTGTAGCTTTCCATTGGCTCTTCCATGCCCTCACATATGTGTCTTTTAATCCAATGCCACTTGGAATTTGGCTCTTCAATCCTAGCTCTATCTTTGTAATTTAAGGAATTTTATGGACATTAATGTCAATGTATGACGATCAAACACAAATGTCAATTAGTCTCTCTTCCCTTCTTAACTTCAATAATTTTATTTGATTAGTGGTCGAATAATATATGGGGTAAAAAATTAGGCATACATGTTAGTTAGTCTCTCTTTCCTTTCTCCTTGTCATCACTCCAACATCCTTATTAGCAATGATTTGATGTACTGAGTGGTGCCTCCTTACATACTTTTCTAGCATTGGTTCTTCTCTAGGTGCTTCAACTAATGGTTCCTTAGGTTGAATTGCTTCTATACGTGCTTGTTCATGTCCATCTTCTACAATTCTATTCATTTAGTGACTGGAGTGCACACAAACTTCTTGTAGTCTTCTAGTTCTCTAATGCTTCCTTCATCATTTTGTTCAAAGAAGTCATCCACCCTTACATTGGAAGAATCTACCATATTGTTAGTCCTAGTGTTTGGGTACTAGTAAGACTTTCTTTTTGTGAAGTATCCTAAGAAGATACCTTCATCACTCTTAGGCTCAAACTTCTCTTAGTACTCATCCCTCTTTATGTACCATTCGCTTCTGAATACTTCGAAGTAACCCACCGATGGTGAGTACCAAGCCAAAACTCATAGGGCATCTTGTGTGTGTATCTTTATTCACTTGAACCCTATTCAAGGTATACACAATTTGTTAGAATTGGAGAGACAAATAATAATTACATGCAAATATAACCAATATTATAAAGGAATAAAGTACATAGAAGAGAACAAAGACACAAATACTTAACATGGTTCACACAATCCCTAGGCTACATCCACCAAATTTTAGCGTGTCTAATATTATTATATAGTGATTACAACCCTATTACAATCTACAATCCCTTGCAACTCAATACAACTATAAGAAGCTACTAAATCATCATAACTCTTAAAAAATCCATAACCTTATGCCATTTTATACAAGCTTTTTTCCACTTACAAAATTAGGGTTAGATTATTTCATCTTAACAAGTTAACCCTAAAAAAACCTTGACCAGTCAACTTTGGAAAATGGTTGATGAGCCAACTCAAAAATCATTGATGAGTTAACCCAAAAAATTGTTTTGGGTCGATGCCCTTGATGTAGGAGCATCCCAGGGTAGTCAACTATCATGTATGCAAGAGCATTGAGATCAGACTTGTGGACTTATGGTTCACATAGTGGAACCTTGTCCTAAGTGCCCATGAATTTTGGAGTAATTGTCTTGGAGTTAGAGCCTTTTTGGTGACTGCTTGTAACATGTCCTTGATTTATTGCCAAAATTTGGAGATTGTATCCACAATATTCTATTAGAGGGAGCTTGAGGCACATTGTGGAACCTTTTCCTAAATGCCCATGAATTTTGGAGTAATTGTCTTGGAGTTAGAGCCTTTTTGGTGACTGCTTGTAACATGTCCTTGATTTATTGCCAGAATTTGGAGATTGTATCCACAAGATTCTATTAGAGGGAGCTAGCATGTGTGCCCTTGGATTTGGGTAGTTGGATGATACATGGACCTATGTCTAAGTGTGCATTCTCTTATGTAGTCTTTTGAGTTAGTTATGCATTGTAAACTTAGGGCTTATCCTAAGTATTTAGTTATTTCATGTATTTAATGTTTGTTTCCAAGCCAACTAGTGACTTGAGGGTTTATTTAATGTGAGTGTTTATTTAATGTAGCTTGCTAGGCTGACTTATGGCTTGGTTTAGTATAAGTAGAGGGTCTTGTGATGTCTAGAGTCATTTAGTTCAACATGGAGTAGCTAAGAGGAGTGAATTTCGGCAGAGCTAGTAGCTAAGCATGGCTTGGGAAACAAGAAGGTTTCTTGGTGGCTTGTAATGAGATTGGTATGCTGAATATTGCTTTAGTTGAGGGTGCTTATTAGTATTCTCTAAGGGAAAAAGGAAATTTGAAAAGAATACATCAAGGTAATTCAAGAGGTAAGGAAAAGTAGGACCACTCTAAGAAGGGTAAACAGATTGACGAAGATGACCCAAAAAATGTTGAGCAAAAGAGAGAAATAGGTAGAGATGAATTTAAAGGCATGTGCTAAAAATATGGTGAAGAAGGATATAGATCCTTTGAATATTTCGATACTGATAGAAAGGTTGGTGATAGAAGAATTACTATGGTGAATGAGAGTGTGAGTGAGCCTAAGGTAGAGGGGGATAATTTACTGATTCAAAGAGTATTTTTTGGCAAGAATATGTTGGAACCTTGTTAGAGGAGGAATTTGTTCAGGACTCATTGCAAGTCTGGAGGCAAATGCTAGAATGTGTTTGTGGATGGTGGTATTACTAATAACCTAGTTGTTGAGGAGATGGTTCAAAAAATTGGTTTGAAAAGGGTGAGACATCCTTGTCCTTATAAGATCAGTTGGCTACAAGATGAACATGCTTTGGAAGTGAAGGAGTAGTGTCTTTTTTATTTTCAGATTGGGTACTATGTTGATCAAGTGTTATGTGATATTGCAGACATGAGTAGTTGTCACATATTACTTGGTAGACCTTGGCAATATGATTGGGATGCGACTATCCTCCCTACAATTTGTACAATTGACCAATTTCCAAAAAATTCAAAACATCATGGATTTTTTTTCAAAAAATTTAGTATTTGATCTTCACAATCTAAATAGTTTGTAGTAAAAACAACAAAAAATTTGGAAAAAAATCACTACATTTTCGTGAATTTGGAAAAAAAAAAGTTTGACTTTGTTTTTTCTTTAGTGCATTTTTTCTGGAGATTAGCCTGTCCATTATGATTTTAGGGAAGTGCATGATTGTGTCAAGAATGTGTTTACTATTGAGAAGAGTTGTAGGAAGCATTCCTTGATTCCTTTGCAGAATGCAAAACTTGGAAGGAGGAACCTAATTTTTGGTAGCTAAGTTGAGGTGAAGGATTCTAAAAGGGTTAGAGATTAGCATGGAAAGCATACCTGTTGCACATATGTGAAGAATCAGAGAAAATATATGACAATTACAAAAAAATATTTGTACAAGTGGAACAAGGGAAAGAGTTTACTAGTTGAATATTTGGAGGACATGTATGTAATGAACCAGTTTAGGGTTTATGTGTTGAAACTTTAATATGTTCTTCTAGCTATTGAGAACATATTTTCTTCGCACTTGGGGTGTCTAGTGCAAGAGCATCCTAGGGTGGTCAACAACCCTGTATACAAGAGCATTGAGATCAAATTTTTGGACTTGTGTTCATGTAGTTGGTGATATGTTTGAGGCACATTGGGGAACCTTGTCCTAAATGTGCATGAATTTTGAAGAAATCATCTTGGAGTTATAACCTTTTTAGTGACTGCTAGTAACATGTTCTTGATTTATTGGTAGACTTTGGAGATTGTATCCAGGAGCTTCTATCCTAGGGAGTTGGCATGTGTGCTCTTGGATTTGGGTAATTGGATGGCATGTGGACCTATGTCTAAATGCACATACTCTTATGTGGTCTTTTCAGTTGGTTATGCTAGAAATAATAATTATTGAGAGAGAGAGGGGGGGGGGGGGGGGGGTTGAATCAGTAATTTACAAACTTTAGTCACCGACTGAATATTATTTATTACTTTGAACCATACATAAGAAAGCAAATGAGTAATGATGAATAGTAACAGTAACCATTCACAAAGATAACTCATAAAACCATATTTTGTTAACTAGGGAAACCATGGCCAAGGGAAAACCCCAGTGGCGATGATACCCACTAGATAATATACTGATATATATGTTCCTTGTTAGAGGATGGACCCTGTTAGGAGTCAATGAGTAAATTCAATATCGAAAGTCCCTATTAGGAGACTTTGGATCCCTGTTAGGAGATTCCAACCCTATTAGGAGTTGTAGTACAGTAGATGAAAGATGAGCCCACTACCCAAATATGCACTTCCAATTACAAGAAGAGCTCATTTCCCAAACAAGTAATTAGTCCTTTGGTATATAGGTGCTGTAACTTCTTTTGATTGATCTCTGATCTTCATCTCGATCTTGAATCACAAAAATAGCTTCTCAAAACTTTGCATATATTGCTTCATAAAATTTCACATACAATTTCTCAACATAACATATCACTTTTTAATCACAACTTGCACTTGCACAACACATTTGAATTCACGAGATGTCCTTTGCATAAATACCATGCCTTTTCACAAATTTCTGCTAGGTTGGTTAAGACCACAATATAATTTTCCAACTTAGAGTAAACATCTAGGATGTTGGCCCTAATTGGTTAAGTAATTATTTTGTAAAGAAAATAATTCCTTTACCTTTAATTCCACTGTCCTACTTTACTAGTAAACATGAATATCTCTTTTTCATACAATCCATACTGACATCTAAGGTTATACACATCATCATAAAAATGTATATAATCTCCATCTAACTTCGCTGATCATAATATGACATCAGTAACAAGTTACATACAAAACAATACACTGCTATAAACCAAATTCATACCTAGACAATTTTCTGGGTACCAAAAGCTAAGTATCTTTATTTTTGAGGTTTTATACAAGAATGTACATCATGTGTTGCCATAAATGAAAAAAATTACATATCTTCATTAGCTAAATGTTAACAATCTCCCCCTTTGGCACTGATGGCAACAAAATAGGGAAAATTGGCTTAGTATCAAAAAATTGTCGAAAACATTACAGTAACAATACATTAATTATCTTTTACAATTTATCCATCTTAAATATGTTCCCCCTTTCAATATGATTTAATACCTTAAAATTTTATCTTCTCATCTTTACCTTATTTATAATTTTCTTATGCATCTTCTCCCCCTTTGACATCAATGACAAAGGTTAGAATGTCCAAAATTGTCAAAAACTGCTGTCAAAAACTCTGTAATCATTTGCCTTAGACTAATAATATCTTCATAAAGTCATCAAAAATTGCCTTAATACTATTAAAACCTTTTATCCATGTATCCTTGGCTGTTTTAGCAGAGGTGAGAATTGCATATAGGGCATATGATGCAATATCAACTACATTAAGATTAGAGTATAAAAAGTTTGAATATGTGTGCTTGGCTTTGATACACTCCTCCAACTGTCTCTCAATAATAGATATTTTTAGAGCAACAGACTCTCCAAATTTTGATAATCTCTTCAATTCTTTTTGAAGTTCTAGTTTCTTGATATCATTATGAGCATTGGCCACTTGTCCTTCAAAGTCATCAACTTTGTTAGACGGTTGCTATATTTGGTTTGATAGAGCTTCTAGCTCACTTAGCTTTCCTTCAATTTTACTATCAAAATCCTTGGTCAACTTATGAGATAAGGTACACTTAATGTACAATACCTTTCCATCTTGTTGACATTTCTGAAGTTTCTTGATACAAGTATCAAGACTTAGCAAATCATTCTTGATGTTCTAACAAATGGTGCTAAATAAATTAGCATCATTTGAAATCAGTGTCTTTGACTCTGCAACATTCAACAAATTTGTAAATTCTTTATCAAAATATTTCAACACTGCATGTGCCTTCTGTTAAGGATCTACCTTTGTATGCTTGATTGCTAGAGTACTCTGTAATCTGTCGATAACCTCCATTAAGGTTCTTTGTAGGATCTTCATTTTCATGTTCTTTTCAATTAGTTTTGTCAAAGATGAGATCAATTCAGTTTGACCATCATCATCATATGTTAGGCTAGCAAGCAAAAGTGGAGTGGATGAACTAGATGGTTTGGATTCATCTTCCTTTTGCTTCTTTTCTGCTACCTCTTTGACTCTTCTCTCTTCTTTCTCTTTCTCTTCCTTTTCTTTTCTTTCTTTCTCTTTCTTTTCTTCCTCCTCTATTCTCTTCTTCCTTTCTTCTTCTATTTTCTTTTTTCTCTTCTTCCTCAACTCTTCTTTTTATTTCTTCTTCAAGCAATTTCTGCTTGGCTTCCTCTATTTTTCTCTTTTTTGATTCTAATAGCCTCTTCTCCTCTTCAATTTTTTTTAGTTGATCTTCAATAATCTTGGCCTGAGATTTAGGCTATTTGGAACTCTCAAAAGGGTTAGTATCATCAATGTTAATAGTAACATTGGTCTGATCAATTTGCATTATGTCACTACTTACTGACACTTCTGAGGTTCTAGGTGCTACCTTAGACTTTGTCATCATCTGACTTATAGCTGCCATTGTTTCACTTCTTATTTTGTCCTTCTCACCCACCATAAATAGAAATGGTCTTACCTAGTTTCTAAAATAAGGTGCCAGATTGTTCAAGAGTTTCTTCACTTCTTCCTCATCATCAATCTTGCATATGATCCTTATCATAGAACTTCCAGCTGGTGCCTTCTTGTCTATGAGTCTATCATAGACCTTCTGATTTATCGCGCCTTCAATATCCTTAAGTTTTAGACTGTTAGCAATTATGTATCTCACAGTAAATATATCAATCTGATCTTTCTCAATATCATTATACAAATCATAAAATTTGTCCATTTGAACAAAGTTCCCTTCATTAGCAATGGCTGAATTTATCTTCTCAATCTTCGGCTTCCAAGGTTTTCTTGCTTTACTTGCTGACTATTTAGAAATGGTAGCTCTCTTTGACTATTTTTCTTCTTGTTCTTCTTCTTCATCACTAGATTCAACAATTGTCAACAATGTCTTCTGTCTCTTTCCTGGTCTAGTAGCCTATTGTTTTACTCTTTTTGTCTTTGTAGTCACAACTTCCACTAATCTCTTTGATTTCCTCTTCGGCTTACTTGGTTGTACATCTAATACTACAACATATGGAATTCTCTGTTCTGAAGATGTCTCTGCAATAGATACTGATAAATTTTGCACATACGTTATTCCTTGTTTCATGGTTTGTCTAACTGCCTACGACTCACTTTCTATCATACCGGCCTCTGTTAAAGCTTTCTTCATTATTGTCTCTATCTTCTTTTGAGATGCTTTCTCTAAGGATGCTTGATGGGATGATTGGGTAATCTCTTCATAAGTCCCAAATCTATACTCAGCTTGATCCTTCTCAGAGTTCAACAATAGATCAATATATCCAATTGCTACATCATCACTTAATTCATAACCTAAGGGATCAAGGAACGTTTCTTGAGGTTCTACTGCTTGAATATGAGTTAAATATATATCAACCATAACACATATATCATTTTTGAATCTTTCTACATTTATAGGTGCAATTCTGAATCTTTGTCTCATCTCATTCTGAAATGTTTTCATTATCAAATTCCTTCTATCCAAGATTTTATCTGCTGGATGTATTCTACATACATCTATAATTTTCTCCATGGTATACATCTCACTACTCATAATCTCAGTAGTTGACAAGTATGGAAATCTCTTAAGTACATGAAAGAATATATAATTCATTAATGATTGAAATCTAAACATACCATTCTTGGTCCTCTTGATTTTCTCCAAGTTTTCAAGAAGTTGCATTATCAGAATTTCACTAAGGTTAACTTGTTCCTTCTCAACACAAATCTTATAGGCTACATAGATGAATCCTACTAATAATTCATCAATCTAGAACTTTCAAAAATAGAGTAGGAAATGATTCTACTCAGGAATCTTACATCATCTTGTTTAATGGTGCTGATCACCATGGCCTTCCCATTATAAACTACTTTTGTGTAGCTCTCAACCTTCTTCTTAACAAGTTTCTCACCTATAGGTACACTGCCTTGTTTTCTAAGACTAGTTACCTCATGCATTAGGTTAGCTGAAATGTCAACTACATTGTCTTCCATCCACAATTTTCCATCACAAATTCTACTTAGTATAATCTATGTCCACTCATCAGTGTCTAATTCTCAGTAGAAATGATATTTAAAAAGGTCTAGTTCTTTCAAATGTTCAAATCCGGGCTTTATAGTCATATCATGATTAAAGACTAATTCCATATCTTTGTTCATATACTCACTCCCAATAGTTTTAAACTTGTTGTTAAGTTAACTTCCTACATCTTCCAAATACACTACATTGTTTTGAGTAATGGATAATGCTGAATTAGGGTTTCCTTCTAAGGGTTTCATGGAAGCAACCTTCAATTTTGGTCTCTCCTCATTCTCAACATTATGAACTGCTAAAATATCCATGATTCTATCAAATATAAACTTTATCAAATAAATTCTATGGATAAACGATAAAATAACTCTTTATGAAAATAGGGTTCACTTTGAAATCACCTTGCCAAGTCACTTCTGAGTGCTCTATGCTTCTGATGTAATTGCAATGAAGTGTTAATCAAGTCTATACTCCATTTTATTCCTTCCATTCAAACTTGCATTAATTGCATACTTTGCAAACATGAAAAATCTTTCAATTAGATTCTGAAATCAAATATTTGTTCGATAATCTTTGTTTGGTCTTCAAATGCTACCTGAGGTTTACCATAGCCTCCTTGCATCATAACAATGCTCCAAGAATCTTCACTCCACAAAATTCTCTATAAAAACATAGTTTTCATCTTCAACTATAGAATTAACTTTTTCTGTAATAATAGTAACTCTTAATTCCTTTGTAACTAGTTCTGATAAACTCCAAATCACAAGCAAACTTAGATACCATCTAAACTTATCTCGATACATCTTTTCCCAACTTTGCTACCTTTGGTTCGATCCCTAGATGAAGTTTCAAATTTTGGTGCTGTGAACAAGCTTAATTCAACTTAACTAAATCAAACATGATTATTGAATTTGATCTTACTGTCTCACCATCTTCTAACTTTTCTTTTGAGATTCTAATCCTTTTACAATGCCTCATTGAGTTCTTCTCAAAGTTCACTAACTATATTTCTTTGTTCCTCATTGTCTTTCTTAGTTCTGGAGTTCCTTTCATGGCTCCTTCTATTATTTTTGGTATTTCTATCCATTCTACAATACTTTGTTGTATGTCTAAAGTTTTTGCATACTTGATGTAGTAGATTTTTGCTTCTAGAATTCTATTGATCAATTAGTGTGTGACAATTCCGAGCTATGTGTCCAAAGTTGTTACACTTGTAACACACGATTTTTATTTTTATTTTTATAAGGTCTTCCTTCTCTTGATGTACTCTCATTAGATCTTCTTCTATCTATAGGGTTAGTATTTCTAGATATTCTACTATTCCTTCTATCATTATCATATTTAGGTTTCCTATAATCAATTGCTTTATGACCCATACCATGACAATTATGACAATGAAAATCCTTGACATGATTAAATGACCTATTTGTACAATCTCTTTTCATATGACCTATTTCATTACATGAAAAACACTTACCTCTAAATTCATACCTGGTTACCTTAGGAGATTCCACTTGCTTTGGTTCATCCAATATCTCAACTTCCTTGTCTTGTTCAACTTCTATAGGTTTATCAAAAGATTGATTGGATTCAGTCTTATCATCAGATTTATCTTTTTCTTTCAGATTTGATATATTTTTAGGTTTCTTTGGAGACATGTTAAATAGATAACCAAGACTAGTCTTATCATAAGTAGGTCTCTATATTGACATTGAATCATCAAGCTTTTCTCTACTAGAATAAAGCTTCTCAAGTTGTTGCTTGCACTAAGTTAATTCACCTTCCACAATAGTGTTGTACTTATGAAGTTCTTCATGATCTTCTTTCAATGTATTAAGTTCAGATGTCTTCTTCGCTAGACTCACTCTAAGATCTGTATTCTTAGTCTTTAAATCAGATTCAACTTTTCTAGGATCACTCTTTAAAGTCAACTTTAGATTCATAATCTTCAATTCAAGCTTCAAGATCTTGCACTCTGTTCTCAGCTTTGAACAATCATCATCACTAGTTTCAGATTCAGTAGATTCAAACTTGGAGTTGAGATGTTCAATCTTGTCCTTCAATTGTCCAATATATACTTTGGAGTCTAGATGCCATATTTGATACCTAGGGTTTGCACAAATTCAAACAACATAGCTTGAAACATGATAAATACCTTTTCAAATATGATGAATGGTGTCAAATAGGTTGAATTATAGTCTACAAATGATTGGAATGATCTCTCCAATTTTCCTTAATCTCTTCGTGCTCTTTCCAATCTCAAAAAATTACAAATGAATAAAAAATCAACCATATAGCCCTCAAAACTTCACAATTAATGCTTAGTACTTACATAGCTATAAGCTTGGCTATAATAGCAATTTTGACTCACTTGGCTTCCATGTAGTTTTATTTATGCTTAGAAACCACTATGAACTTGGCCAACACTATCAACTTTGATAGCTCGACAACAATTTACTTTCACTCGAAAACCACAGTGAAACTTTTCATGCTTGGCAACAACATGAAAATTGACAAAACTTAAAGATTTCTTTCAGGTTCTAAACAACACTTTGCATCTTTCTTCATGCATATGTAATTTTTTTAGAACTGAATCCTTGGAACTAATGTATGGTATATCATTTAAATATTAGTCTCACACATACCTTTTAATTGCTTAATTTGGAGTTGTATGATCACCTAACCCATTGGGTGAAGTGATCCCATCTAAACTTGATGTACTGCAATCTTCCTTCTTCTTCCATGTTTTGTTCATTTGTACTCTGACTTCCTCAACATCTGCCTTTCCTTTTCCTTTGTTGAACTCACTGCTTGGTACCTTTGACTTTGTTGGACAATGTCTGCTTATGTGACAAGTCTTTAAGCAACTAAAACATATAGTTTGACTTAACCTTCTACTGTAATTACTTCTAAAATGTGTTCTTATGCAGTTCTTAGGAATATGTCCATATTATTGACAATAGTGACAACTTTACCTAATATTATAATCCCAATTATAAGAGTTGTCATTGTGCTTTACCTCTGTTTGCTTGTTTGATGACCACTTGGGCTTGGATATGCACTCATATGATCTATGTTCATACTTCTAATGGTTATAACAATATCCTTTAAATTTTTGTGTGCTTATGGTCTTTCTACATTCTTGTGCCTAATGTCCTTGCTTGTTGCACTTGTGGTAGTGACCCATGAACTTCTGCTTAATATTTTGATTTGTAATCTTGCTTCTACAAACATTAGCAATATATCCTAATTTTTCACAATTATGACAAGTAGGTTTGGAGTTCTTACAATTGATATTCCTTTGTTCCCCACTTTTAGATGATTCTCCTTCTTTAGTACTGGTGTAACCCAATCTATTAGTATCACTATTGGATCTAGGACTAGATCTTATCAATTTCTCAAAATACTTGATGGCTTCACTAGGTCTATTGAAACTTTTAGCAAATTCTTTTTCACTTTTCAGATCATTTCTCAGTTGTTCATTCTGCAACTTTAGCGTTGTGATCTCAATATTTTTTCCATTCAATTCATGATTGGAAACCATCATTTGATTCAATGTTTCCAGTTGCATGTGAGCAATCCTATTCACCTCTGATGTATTCTTTTCTAGTCTATTGGTCACTGTCCTTTTGTCATCCTTAATCATGACTTTGTCTTCTTTAGATTTATTTTTTTGCTCAATCACTCACATAGCAATACTGATTGGACTTTTTGTTCTATCTTGATATTTCTAACCTCTTCAGTTAGGGCTCCATAAATTTTCATCAGATCTGCAATTGCTACATCAAATTTACTTATGTTTCCATCTGCAAATCATTTAGTAAAATCAATCTCTTAGTAATGTGTGCCATTCTCTTCAATAGCTATCTATTTCCTTCTCTGCAATGATCACTTCAACTCATCTCTTGCTTTATTTAGCCGATGTAGGGAAAGTTGGATTTCAATCTTTTTGTTCTCAATAGTTTTTTCCAACTTCTAGACTTCCATCTCCAAGAGCTTTTCTCAAAGCTACAAAGCTTTCCTTTCCAGAGAACCTGGCTTTGAGACCAATTTTTGGAAATACAATAGAGAAAATAAACTCTAAGAGGGGGGGGAGGGGGTGAATCAATCCTTCAAAACTTTAACCATAAATTTATTCACCACACATCCATCTCAAAATTTGTACGTAAACTAAAATAGCTAGCTAAATATATTCATCCATAGTATGAAAGAAAATAACATTCAACACATGTATGACACAAGATATTTGGTTACCCACAAACCCTCCAACAAGAAGGTAACATTGGGGTGGGGATGAAACCCATAAATCTTCACTACTACAATTGTAAAGTGTATCCAATGAAGGTTACAATGTTTGATCATGAAACATGATCTACCCTATGAAAGGTTTTCCTTGTTAAAAGCTTACAAGATTGTTAGATCTTATCTTGTTAAAGAATTTTAACACCTTGTTAGAAGTGTGCCTAGTAAAAAGACTTAAACTTACAATGAAGTAAGCACCCTGTTAAAGGATTTGCAATATCTTGTTAAGACTACTCTGTTAAGAGATTTAAATGATTCACCTATTAGAATGTGTCAATGATGATCCCACAATTGACACTCTGCTACTAGATAATAGATCACCTCTTACGCGATGTCTACTTGATCCTCATTGATCAGATATATCTCTATTGTCCTCTATTGCCTTTCCCTTGTTCTCCTCTAACTAATTATTCAATGTATCTCAATTCACAATTCCTTAGTCACCATGGATGCTCTATTTGTGCATGAAAGATTCTCTCTTTTCTCCTTTCACATTCCTTAAAAAATTTAGAGTTTTTCGTCCTTAAGTAGACCTAGGTGACTTAGGGTTAGGTATGAATCAATGACTGTAATTCATCCATCTTGCCTCTTAAATCATCAGTTTAACTAATTGGATGCATGTACTATAAGGAAACTTGAAACAAAGAATATAACCATTTCCTAATAACCCATAATATATCTAAAATAAATATGTAATTTAAATTCACATGCAAGAGAATAGACAACATACCCACAAAAATTGTGACACAAGATATACCCTAGGAAACCCTCATTGAGGGAAAAACCCAACCTCCAAAAGCATCCATCACCATGTATTATTCATCAAAAATACCACTTCAATACAACCATGGAAGCCTTCAAAGCCATAGCTACAACCAAGAAATCCATGTGAATAAGCATGAATCCACACATCCCATGCCATGCTTCCAACCTTCACAAATGCTCCCTTGGCTAAACTGTCAAGCCTTGTCCCACTCGACTCTTTCCCCTTTTTCCTTTCTTCTTCTCATACAAAAAATACCCTTGTAGCTTCTTATATAGTAGCAATTCCCACAAAACTACCAAGTGGTATTACATAAACCATGTGCTACCTAACCCCTTGACCGCACATTTAATATTTGAATTTTAATTCTTTTCCCCAATATTAAATAATTACATGGAATATTATCACAATATTACAATACAACTCAAGTACATCCCATGGGAACCTTTTACATGTTGTACGCCCATCCAGAGGCAACATTACATGATAAAATAAAATAAAATAACATAATAATATTATGCAATGTGTGCAACACCCATTACCTCAACAATCTCCCACTTGTTGTATACATTGCATAGGGTCAATCTATAGCCACATAAATGAACAAGGGAACAATCCCTCCCAGCACATCCACCATCATGGATCAAAGTACACTATGTGCTCCATCCTGGTACCTATAACAAAATCAAAGTATCCAACATCTCAAACATGAATGATCTCACCTCCTATTATGGCACTACTATCGAACATACATAGAAGCCATCCTAAGAGAAAACCACCCAACCCATTGCGTTAGAAGATCATAAAATCCTATACCAATTGAAATGCCAAGAACAAAAAACCCTGATCCAAAGATAATCACATGTATTTGTAGTTGTCAAAATCTCAATAGCTAAAATAATACCCACAACAAGTGCCAAACCCATCCAAATATCCATACTTCCAAAGATATACCAAGTGAATCTCACATCATTGACATATCCAACCTATAACCTACAATTACAAGCCTCAAGAGCAATACCTACATATACCAAGAAGCTCTCACTGCAAAAAGAAAATGTCAAATTCTATAACCAGTCCACTCACAACATCTCAAAGAAGTGAATCCATGTAGTCTCAAGGGCATCCACAACACATAAACAAATAACCTGCAAGAATAATTCTCATAACAAGTCTCCAATGCTCTCCCAAGTTCTCCAAAACCAACAGAGGAAAGAGATAAAGGAATAACCATGTCGTCTCTCACACTATTGGAATACTTTAGAATAACTGAAGGGGGGGGGGGGTGTGAATCAATTATCCAAGGTCCAAATGTATAAATAAAAATTTTTACAACTTAGTGAACCCATAAATTATTATTCATCATGCATGCATCCATAAGATTATGAAAAACACTTAAAACTTGTACATTACCATCAAATCAATTTATAGAAATGTAAATATGAAACATAACAAATTCATCAGCACACTTGACACAATGATTTATGTGGAAACCCAATTTGGGAAAAAACCACTAGTAACATGCTACTCTTTTCACTCTTCTGAAATGATGCCCTATGAAAGGCTAACCCTATTAAAGATTACAATACACACTGTTAAATATGACCCTATTAAAGGATTTCAATCACCTTGTTAGAGCGAGCCTTGTTAGAGGACTTTAGACCATTCACTTGGAATGTCACCTGGTTAAAGGATTTACAAATGACTGTTATGTCAACCTTAATCCAAAGGATTTACCCTAGACTGATACAATTATTAGAGAGTAACAGTAAGGCTTGATCTGACAACAACTTACAACTCCATTTATAGATTACAGATCACTATTTCAGTCCTCCATTCTACTTGGCTTTCACTCATTGCAACTCTGATAGCTTGTTCACCCATCAAACATTCATATCCTTAAGCCTTCTTGCTTAACATGCCATTTTAGACTCTTCTCTTAGGTCACTTGATGAAGCAAAACCCTTGACTCATTTTCTTCCTTAGGTTCTCACACATGACAACCTTGCTTCATGACCAACTATTCCCATAAATAGGAAATTAATATCTTTTGCCACCCATTCTCCATTTTCCAATTTAGGGTTAGGATGGATTAGGTAGGATACAATGAACCTACCCAACATATCAAATCTCTTCTAAAAACTTCTCCTTAAATCCTTTTTGAATTCACCTAAAAATGGTTAACCTTGAATTCTGTGCCCCCAGCTCATCAATCTTATCTTCTTCTTGGTTCACATAATTCAAGAAAATAAATTTATTGGCTTAGATCCATCAAATTCATGATCTTTTAAATAATACACTAGCTCGACATTATCTATCTTTTGATGCTCAACTCATACTACATTGCTCGACATCCTCTGTGAAATCACTTTGCATGAACTAAAGTTTACTGGTGCTCGACATCAACTAAACTTTACTTAGCATCCATTGTTCTACTCGACATAAACTGCAATAAACATTTACTCAGCTCCAACTAATTTTCTACTTGGCTTGCACTGAATTTTCTCAGCACCTACTATCCACTCAGTCAAGCTTGGCAGACAAACTTTGTGTAACTTTTTCTTCTAAAAATTCTTAGTGTAACCTTAATTAGATTATCAATACATCATGTCATCACTATCTTAACTAATTCTTGAACTCCTTTACATAATCATAACTCAACCTTTCTAGGTGCCATTGTTACATCTTTTGATCAAATCCTCTTCATCAATCAAATAAGTGATAGCACTTAAGTCATACAATTGTCTTACCAACAAATAGTAGGTTTGACATTAATGACAAAATAAGAATTGAAACATATAATCTCTTTCAAAGAATCTCCCTCTTTTATTGTTTTCAATCTATTCTCAATAATTTACCTCTTTGGCATTAATGGCAAACCAAACTGATCAACCAAATGGAAAACACATTGTTCAACCATATTGACTAGGTTAAAATAGTAAGACCAATCAAAATACCAAAAAGAAAATAATTCCTTGTATTGAAATCTCTCCCTCTATTAGTAACATCCATCTTCTGATTAGGTTACAAAATTCTTTCTTATTACTCCTTCTGGTTTCTTCTTATATCTCCCTCTTACTAGGTAAATTTTTAGGATTTCTCCCTCTTTATTCTCCTGATCAACAATAGACTCCTTCAACAATTCTCTCCCTCTAAGATCAGTAAAACTCTCCAATTATCTTTCCTTTCTCATTCTAATCAATGAATCTCTCCATCTCTTTGACAACTATCTCTTGATATCTCCCTCTTGATTATTCAATCTCTCCCTCTTTGACAACAATGCCAAAGATTTAGGCCAAAAAATATGTAGATATAAGCTTTTTTAGTTTCTTTAGTTTTCTCCCCTTGTCGCCTTGTCTATGACTGATTTGAAATTTCAGCTCTTTGATTACTTTAGGCAACTTCTAAAGTAAGATCCTCTGCATCAATGTGTATTTTTGAACATTAGCTTGTTTGATGCAGGGCACTCCTCTTGTTACTTAGATAGCCTTTGATAGGGGTTTCACCCCTAGCTTATCTCTTAGATACTCATGAGTATCCTTAGATAATGCTTTTGTGAAGATATTAGCAATTTGTTCTTTTGTGTTAACATATTCCATCTTCACCTCTTTATCTTGAACTAATTCTCTCAAGTAATGATACTTGATTGCAATGTGCTTAGTCTTTGTGTGCATCGCATGAATCTTTGATATATTCATAGAACTTGTATTATCACAATAAAGTCTTACTAAGTCTATGATCTCTTCCTTCATACCTTTGAGTAACTATTTGATCCATACAATGTTTGTACAATTTACAACAACAATATATTCAACTTCAATAGTAGATTGTGAAGTGTAGTTTTGTTGCTTGCTAGTCCATGTTACTAGCCTGTTGCCTAAGAAAAATGCTCCTCTATTGGTGCTCTTTCTATCATCAATCTTTCTAGCCCAATCAACATCAATGTAGGATCTTAATTCAAATTTCTCATTCTTCTTATAATATAGACCAAACTCTTTTGTTCCTTTCAAATATCTCATTATTCTCTTAATAGCCATCAAGTGATTCTCCTTGGTTTTAGCTGAGAATCTTGCAACTATCCCTATAAATAATGCAATGTCAGGTCTGCTATGTACTACATATTGCAATTTACCAATCATAGGCCTATACAATGTTTGATTCACCTAAGCTGAATCATCATTTTTTGAGAACTTGTGTCCTGTCACCATAGGTGTACTTACTAGTTTAGAATCCTCCAATCCAAAAGTTTTCAAATTCTTTGAGAACTTGTGTCCAGTCACCATAGGTGTACTTACTAGTTTGAAATCCTCCAATCCAAGAATTTTCAATATTTTCTTGACATATTTTAACTGAGTGATGTATATACCATATTTCATTTGATATACTTGCAAACCCACAAAGAATTTGATCTCTCCAAAAATAGACATTTCAAATTCTTGCTTCATTTTATTTGCAAAATCTTTACATAAAGCATCTTGACCTCCAAATATGATATCATCAATAAAAATTTTAGATAACAAAATACCTTTGCCTTTCTCTATCTTCATGTATAGATTTTTGTAATCATTAGTCCTTTCAAATCCAATCTTCATAAGATAATTATGAAGTCTCTCATACCATGCTCTTGGTATCTTATTGTTGACATCAACAAATTCTTTTGGCTATTATATGTGAACTTCTTCCTCTAATATGCGATTCAAAAATGTAGATTTAACATCCATTTGATAAACTTTGAAACCTCTGTATGAAAAATAAGCAAGTAAAGTTCTTACTCCTTCCAATCTAGCAACATGAGAAAATGTCTCTCCATAATCAATTCCTTCCTCTTATGCATATCCCTTGCAGATTAATCTTGCCTTGTTCCTTGTGACTTCACTATTTTTATCTAACTTGTTTTTGAATACCCATTTGGTGCCAATCAAATATTTGTCTTTTGGCTTAGGAACTAGACTCCATATATATATTTTTTTCTATTTCTTCAATCTCTTCTTCCATGGCTTTACTCTAGTTTATATGTTCTAATGCATCTCTCACTGATTTAGGTTCCTTCATACTGAAAAAACATGTATCATTTCTCAATTTGTTTCTTGTCATTGGTCTAACATCTTTATCTCCAATGATTTGTGTAGTAGGATGATGTCTCTTCACATATTTGGACAATCTTGGTTCAGCTCTAGTTCCTTCAATTTGTCTCTCAGCTTCAGAGTCAATGTTTAAATTTCTATCAGGTAGTTCATCATCTCTTTCATGTGCACTAATCTTAGAATCAAAATGTGCTTCAGCTTCAAGCTATAACTCGGCATTTGAATGTAGCTTGGTTCCTAAATGTAACTTGACATTCATAGTATGTGACTCAACAATTACTGAAACTTTCTATTGGTTTGTAGCTTTATTTGAAACATGTTCTTTAGCAAACATACCTTCATAAAGTATACAAATGATTTTATTCTTCTAGTTCTTTCATAGGTTCAGCCTCATACACTTCTATATATTCATCAAAATTCACATTTGCACTTTCCACAACTTTGCTAGTGTTAGTGTTTAAACACTTATAAGCTTTACTTCTTGTGGAATATCCTAGGAATATACCTTCCTCACTTTTTACATCAAGTTTACCATTCTTGAAATCTTTAAGAATGTAACATTTGCTTCCAAATATCTTAAAATATTTTACATTTGGCGTGTAACCATAACATAGTTCAAAAGGTGTTGCATGAGTACCTTTCTTGACTTGTACATGATTCAAGGTATAGATAACTGTACTTACAACTTCTCTCTAGTATTTCAAAGAAATATTCTTCTCCATCATGAGTATTCTAGCATAGTCTATTATAGATATGTTCCTCCTTTCAACTATTCTATTTTGTGGAGGTGTTCTAAGGGCAGATATTTGTCTTTTGATTCCTCTATCATTACAAAACATCTCAAACTCATTTGATGTGAATTCTCCTCCTCTATCAGATCTTAAACACTTTAGACTTTTACTTGTTTCCTTCTCAATTCTTGCTAAGTACCACTTAAACATTTGAAAAGCATCAGATTTCTATTTCAAAAACATAATTTTCATCATTCTAGAATAATCATCAACAAGCAACATAATGTACTTATCTCCTTTGTAGCTTTGCACATCAATTGGACCACACAAGTTAGTATGAACAATCTCTAATATTTCTTTAGAGGTATAAGCTTTACTCTTAAAAGTTGACTTTGTCATTTTGCCTAACTGACATTGTTTGCACATTATATTATTAGGCTTTTTCAATTTAGGTAAACTTTTAAATTTTCTCATGTGACTGATACTAACTAGGTTGTCAAAATTGACATGACATAACCTTTTGTGCCATAGCCATACATCATCAAACTCTACAACTAGACAAATAGCATCCTCTATGTCAAGATAGAATATATTACTCCTAGTTTGATCACCCTTTCCAATTAGTTTCCCATCAGTGTCATATATCTTACCAATCTTATTTTCAAATTCAACCTTACATCTCAAATTATTTAGTTGTGACACACTCAACAAATTATTATTAAGTCCTTCAACATAGTAATCATTGTCACATAAAATATTATCTATGAGCTTGATAGAACCTTTTCCTTTTATCAAACATGGTGCATCATCACCAAATTTTACACTGTTTCCATCATAAAAATTTAGTGTAATGAACTTGCTTTGTCTGCAATCGTGTTCATCATCATGTTCATCAGAATCATCCCTTGTTTCTCTTTAGCAATATAGCAAGACTTCTTGCCTTTGTCTTTGTAGTCCTTGTTTTCCTCATCTCTTCTACTCTTGTACTCGTCACCACCTTTATAGTTCTTCTTCTTTGGACATCTAGCAGCAATATGAACAACCTTATTTCAGTTGAAACAAATGATAGGTAACTTACCTTTGAACTTGCCTTTACTTTTGTGGAATCTTCTTGCCAGTAGTGCTTCAAGTTGTTGTACATCCTCCTCATCT
Organism: Cupressus sempervirens; assembly: GCA_028749045.1. NCBI lineage: Eukaryota > Viridiplantae > Streptophyta > Pinopsida > Cupressales > Cupressaceae > Cupressus > Cupressus sempervirens. The sequence goes on along the minus strand of CM053784.1, from coordinate 146,100,590 downwards.
ATATCACTATCACTGGACACATCTTATTTTTCTTCTTTTCCTTTTCATCAGGCTCCTTTAATGATAACTTAGTTTTGAAAGTAGATTCAATCTTTTCAGGTTTGTAATTATCAAAGTTAGATAGCTCAAAAGTAGTGAGTCTACCTACCATAACTTCAAGTGATAATTTATTTCCTAGTATACATCTCAATTCTTGAATTGTAGAAACTCTAATAGTATATATAGGTAAGAGTGTCCTTAAAAATTTTCTTAGTACAATATCATCATCTATATTACCACCAGCCCCTTTTATTACATTGACAATTTCTTTTATCCTTTCAACATATTGAGCAATATTTTCACCTTCTTCCATTCTCATATCATCAAAATTACTTCTGAGACATTCAACTTTGGCTCTTAGAATATTTGCATCACCTCCATAGATAGTGGTTTGGTCATCCTACATTTTCTTTTCACTATCAAGAGCTTTGATATCATCAAATTCAACATAACTTAGGACAGAGGAAATCTCCAACATTTCTTGGTTGTGTTCTTTCTTCTTTTTCATATCCTTAGTAGTTGGGGTATCAGCAGGATTAACATGCTCAATAGTAATGGTAGATTGTGCATGATCTCCAAGTCCTCCAAGGTGTATCCTCATCAAAATTTTTTATGTAGGAAAGTTATCTCTATTAAGCTTGGGTACCTCTATTTTTGACATCTTAATCTTTATGCTTCTACTACCTTCAAACTAGTCCTCTTAAGAAGATGGCTTTGATACCAATTGTTGGAATACTTTAGAATAACTGGGGGGAGGGGGGGGCAGGTGAATCAATTATCCAAGGTTCAGATGTATAAATAAAACTTTTCATAGCTTAGTGAACCCATAAAATATTATTCATCATGCATGCATCCATAAGATTATGCAAACACTTAAAACTTGTAAATTACTATCAAATCAATTTGCAGAAATGTAAATACGAAACATAACACATTCATCAACACACTTGACACAATGATTTATGTGGAAACCCAATTTGGAAAAAACCACCTGTAACATGCTACTCTTTTCACTCTTCTAAAGTAATGTCTTGTGAAAGGCCAACCTTGTAAAAGGTTACAATACACACTGTTAACTGTGATCCTGTTAAAGGATTTCAATCACCCTGTTAGGAGTGAACCTTGTTAGAGGACTTTAGACTATTCACTTGGAATGTTGCCCAATTAAAATATTTACAAATAACTATTAGGTCAACCTTAATCCAAAGGATTTATCTTACATTGATACAATTATTAGAGAGTAACAGTAAGGTTTGATCTGAGATCACTAATTTAGTCCTCTATTCCACTTGGTTTTCACTCAGTATAGCTTTGATATCTCGTTCACCCATCAACCATTCATATCCTTAAGTCTTCTTGCTTAACATGCCATTGTAGATTCTTCTCTTAGGTCACTTGATGAAGAAAAACCCTTGACTCCTTGTCTTCCTTAGGTTCTCGCACATGACAACCTTGCTTCTTGAACAACTATTCCCATAAATAGGAAATTGATATCTTTTATTGCTCATTTTTCACCATCCAATTTAGGGTTAGGATGGATTAAGTAGGATACAATGAACCTACCCCACATTCCATATCTCTTCTAAAAAATTCTCCTTGAATCCTCTTTGAATTTTTCTAAAAATGGTTTACCTTGAATTTTGTGCCACCAACTCATCAATCTTATCTTCTTCCTAGTTCACATAATTCAAGAAAACAAACTTGTCAGCTCAGATCCATTGAAGTTACAATCTTTTAAATAAAGTAATAGGTCAACATTATCTAGCTTTTGATGCTTGACACATATTGCATTGCTTGACATCCTCTATGAAATTACTCAACATGAACTAAAGTTTACTGGTGCTCAACATCAACTAAACTTTACTCGACATCCATTGTTCTGCTCAACATACACTAGACTAAACATTTACTCAGCTCCAACTAATTTTTTGGTCAGCTTGCATTGACTTTGCTCAACCCCTACTATCCACTCGTTCAAGCTTGACAGAAAAACTTTGTGTAACTTGCTCTTCTAAATTTTTTTAGTATAACAAGCCTTTGTAACCTTAAGTAGATTATCAATAAATCATGTCATCATTATCTTAATTGATTCTTGTACTCTTTTACATAATCATAACTCAACCTTTCTTCTAGGTGCTATTATTACATATTTTGATCAAATCCTATTCATCAATCAAATAAGTGATAGTACTTAAGTCTTATAAGTAGTTGTCTTACCAACAAATAACAAGTTTGAGATTAGTGAAAAAATCATGATTGAAACATACAATCTCTTTCAAACAATCTCCCTCTTTTATTATTTTCAATCTATTCTCAACAATGAAATACATGAGCACAAACCAGTGATCATAGTCTCTAACAAATCTCAAATCCAATGTAAGAAAAACCAAACATCTAGGAAGATAACCAAGACCAAAGAGAAACCATGCAAATCATAACTTGTATCATGTCCTTCTACACAAACATCTAAATGTAAACTATGCAAGTATGATCTCCTCCATAAAACCCCAAAAAGAAGCCATAACAACACCCAAAACATACCATATAGCTAATAATTGATGTAAGCCTCTCACAAGAAGATCAAACTCATAAACCAAGGAATAACCATTCCTAATCCAAGGAATATGCCCAATTAAAAAACATCTCCCAAACTCAACCAACATAAAAACATATGCAAATGGAGATAACCAATACTAAACCATCTCTCAAATGAACCCTCCAGAACCAACTCATCTACCATAGCTCCAGATCCATATTGATAAAAGACAAACATAAATATAATGCACCTAAGAGAAACAATGGACTATACCTCTCAAGTAGAAAACCACTGAGTAGACCAAGAGTGGGGAATGAGAATTCTCATCAAGATATGCAAGTCTCCAACCAAGACTCATCTAAGAACAATATCCTCTCAAGTCCATATCAGTGAATGCCCCTCAGACTTCCTACTGAAACCAAACAACTGTCCCAACAAATACTTCTCTAATCCAAGAGAAATTAACACCACCACTATCTCTAAGTATCCATGAGCACCTATAACCAATCAATCCATGCCAACTCCAAACACAACATATAAATATTATGGAGTATCCAACTCAATACCAAGAAATTAAATCAAGATCAATGTCAAATTTCCAACCATGGCCTTAGGAACATAAACATAACAACATGATCTAAAACATCTCAACCAAAGAGAGAACATGCTCCATATGAACATACTATAACATGTCAATACTTTAAACATGTATCAAGAGTATACCATGACATAAGAATGAGACCATCCTAAAACCAAGGATAATATGTCAAATAAAAGCATAAACTACACCTTTACCAAGAACCCCATAAGTCTTCAAGATGCAACCATCTCCACACACCATGAAGAAAAACCATTTCCACATACCATGAATAACTATCTCCACACACCATGAAGATAACCAAGAACCCCATGAGTTCTCAAGATCTAACCATCTTCACACATCATGAAAATAACAAGTTCACCATGCAAATGTCAAAGATGCTTCTGCATCAACAAGATCTAAGACAAACTTCCAACATCTACAAACACTCAATAAAAATATCAATGCCAAAAGCTCCTAGTAAATTGTGGTACCAAGTAATCCATGGCATCATAAAATCCATCTCCTACATGAAGATCCTCTAGGTCTACATTCACACAACCAAAATTTCAGTACCAAGAAAACACAAGATCTCCAAACTAAGAAGATACAAACCAAACTAGGAACTAATCCTATACTTTCATGTCATCACTGTCACAAGATCCCACTAAACTATGTATCTAAGCTGTCCATGAATCATGATAAAAAACCATCCTCTAACCATGAGAATCAACCAAGGCATCAAACCATCAAAGAACTCAAAGTGCACATCACGAGCTCCTCAAAAGAAACTAAATAACCATGATCCTCAACCAAGAAGATATTCCACCATAACCAAATCAAGAATCCAAACTAATGAACATCAAGGATGTACCTATATATCTAATCATGTCATGCCAAAATCTATGGCACCATGATCACATCCATGAATTGAACACTAACTCTTAATTTGTCCAACCTATCAGTATAAAATAGTCAACCACAGTCCTCCACCATGACTATATTTGGTAACAACATCTTATCCCTTCTACATGAAGAAAAAATAAAAAAATCATGTGACTTAGGGCATAAGAAACCCAAATACAGGCCACCAATTTGAATATGAATCAATAATGAAAGATCAATGGGAAAATACAACCCATAACCAAGCTATAAATGCAACTTGTAAATAGAGATTGCTTACATTACTACACAATTTTTAGACCCAATAAGTTATCATACATATCCAAACCAAACAATAATAACCATATCATCATGAGAATAATCTAAAATATGAATTGAGTATAAAATGACATCATATCTCAAATCTCCAAACATACAATGCCTTAAAATCACAATGCTACCATAGTCAATATAGATCATAAACTATTTAGATTAATATATTACCAAATAAACCATGCAAAACCTACACCAAATTTGAACAAATGTGTAGAGCTCTCCAAGAGCTTTTTGTTGACTTCTCAAAGTCTAAAATTTGACTCTGTATGCTGAAGTTATGCCCTAATCTGGGCTCAAAATAAAAATATCTGACTTTCGAGCTCTAAAAACTTGACAAAATGTCAATATCATAGAACCAAACCTACACCAAGTTGTAGTGCTCTAAATTAGCTTTCCAACACATGTAAGAAGTCTGATATAAACTACTTACAACATTGCACAACTTGTAAACCCAACAAGTCATCATACATATCCAAACCAAACACTGATAACCATATCATCATGAGACCAATCTAAAATATGAACTGAGTATACAATGACATCAAATCTTAAATCTCCAAACATTCAATGTCATAAACCTACAATGCTACCATAGTCAATATATATCATAAACTATTTAGATTAAAATATCACCAAATAAACTATGCCAAACCTGCACCAAATTTGAACCAATGTGTAGAGCTCTCCAAGAGCTTTTCATTGACTACTCAAAGTCTAAAATCCAACTCCGTATGTCTAGGTTATGCCCTAATCTATGCTCAAAATAATAAATATCTAAATTTTAGGGTCTTAAAACTTGAAAAAATATCAATATCACAAAACCAAACCTATTCGAAGTTGTAGTGCTTTGAATTAGCTTTCCAACGCCTATAAGAAGTCTATAAACCAATATCCTGAGAGAAAGTTATGGTCGTTTTACTAAGATAGTCTTTTTACCATTTTTTCTATGATTTTTTTTTTTTGTGATAAAAATTCAGACAAGATTAAATTTGACGGCCATTATGGGCTGAAACTAAAAAAGTCTTTCATTTCCTCTAAACATAGTCAAACTAGGTCACATTATATATCAAAATTTTTGGAAACGTCGACTCAAATCCAATGCTGAGGTCTATTTTTACCTAGAGGTCATTTCTGCAAACTCCCCTAAAACCCTCATTTAAATGAAACATCTAAAAAAATCTATTTTGACCAATAGTTTCACATGCCAAAAATCTACCAATATCTCTTCATAACATCAAAACTAAAACCATCAGATTTGCAATAAAAACTTATATATTTTGCCCTTTCTTTTATCCTCTCATGCATTCCCATAGATTCAATCTAGGGTTACAATAATAAAACCATAGCTTTGATACCACTTGTAAGGAAACTTGCAACAAAGAATATAACCATTTCTACATAACCTATAATAGATCTAAAATAAATATGTAATTGAACTCCACATGTAAGAGAATAGACAACATACTCACAAAAATTGTGACACAAGATATACCTTGGAAAAACCTCATTGAGGGAAAAACCTAGCCTCCAAAAGCATCCATCACCATGTATTATTCAACAAAAATACCATTGAAATACAACCATGGAAGCCTTCAAAGCCATAGTTGCAACCAAAAAATTCATGTGAAAAAGCATGAATCCACACATCCCATGTCATGCTTCCAACCTTCACAAATGTTCCCTTGTCTACCATGTCAAGCCTTGTCTGGCTTGACTCTTTCCCCTTTTTCCTTTCTTCTTCTCATACAACAACTACCCTTGTGGCTGCTTATATAGTAGAAGGTCTCATAAAACCATCGAGTCTTATTGCATAAACCATGTACTAAAACCATGTGCTACCTAACCTTTCACCCCACATTTAATATTGGAATTTTAATTCTTTTCCCCAATATTAAATTACATGAAATATTATCACAATGCTACAATATAACTCATCAAGCATATCCCATGGGAATCTTTACATGTTGCATTTCCATCTAGGTGCAATATTACATAATAAAATAAAATAAATTAATACAACAATATTATGCAATGTGTGCAACACCCATTATCTCAACATGTACTATATAGGGATTCTAAATTAAGATTCATTCTTATCATCTAGGATTGCAAAAAAATCCTCAAGTCAGCTCCAAAACAATTTACATAGTAGTTTGTGCCATTATAAACAACTACGTCAAAACTATATTACTTGGCACTTAAAGTCTCTGATGCTTGACATCAACTGCAACTTCAATGCCATAACTCAGCATCTAAATGACTCAATATCCATTGGTTACTTGGCATCTAAATCACTCAGCATCATCTTTTTGCTCGATACTTTTAGTGACTCAACATTAACTATTTACTTGGCACATACTAAGTATCTCACTCAACATGTACTATCTGACATGTTTTAGTCGACATGCATTACTTGTTTGGCATGAACTAAGTTCTAATTTGTAAACAACTTAAGTTTATATACACTCATATGTCAAAACCAATCCGAGATTAACATGTTCATCATTATGTATCACTTTCTTAAGAGCATCAAAAGAAACAATAGTATCAGGATTATGATTCTCTTGAATAATTCAATCACGTATCTTGTTAATTTTGGTAGAAATCTTATGAAATTATTCTAGAAGAACTCTTAAAGACTCATATTCATCATGAGATGAATGATAAGAGGCATTCTCCATAAAAGGATTAGGATCACGAGAAACCAAAGTGTCACCAAGGTTTCTAAAGAGAGGAGAAAAATATTATAGATAAAAGGAAGCCATGAGCCTATGACTTCACCTAATGTGAATGCTATAGGTATTAGTTAAGGTAATGAAGCTCATATAGAAAGAAAGTCAAGGGAAAGATCACATAAAGGGAATCTAACCTTGAGGTATGAATTAGATCTATAAGAAAAAGAACACAATGTAATCTAAGTAAAGCAAAGAAATACAAAATACAAAGAAGAAAAGATGTATGTAACAAGACATTACAATGTAATGCCAAAATAAAATAGAATGCAATAATATAATTCAAAAATTAGAAGAAGGGGTGAAGAAGTTGAGTTCACCAAAAGAGATTAACATACAATACAAACAATCTAACCTCAATCAGAAATGGACACACAACATCAAGCTCACCAAAAGAGTTGAACACAATACAAAAAATGTAACTCCAATAAGAAAGGGGAAAAATATTGGGTTCACCAAAAGAGATGAGCATGAAATATAAACAACTTAACTCCAATAAGAAAGGAACGTGTCATCAGGTTTCACCAAAATGTATAAGCTGAAATGTAAAGCAATCAAAATAAGGAAAATTTACTCTAATTTTCATTGTGTTCAATTAACCTTATACCTAAAAGGTAAGTTAAGGATATTGATCCTTTCAATTATAACTCCAAGGTAACTAAATCTAAGAAGATCATTAGTGCTAACAAAATGATAAAAGAACTAATGCAAGAAAATATCTAATGGTTATAGAATTAGAGAAAGAATGCAAGACCCTTAAAACCCTAACGTAGAAAGAGTTATGTAATGCAATTAAGACTATAGATATAAAAAGTAGATGTGTTTCAATGAATAAAGAAAATAATGGACTTACCTTGAAGAATGAGGTAGAATATTGAATGTGATTTTTTCGTCTTTGCATAACTCTAAACAACAAACAATTGGAGCCCCAAACCTAAACAACGAGATCTACATAACCCAAAAATCTTTCATTTTTCTGGTAGAGTCAACATAAGGTAGCAAAGATAACCTAAGGCAATAGAGTCAACTTGATAGGGATGTAGTGCATCCCTATTTAGTAGTGTCAAAATGCATTCAACAATTTTTTGATCTTTGAAGTTCTGTGAAAAGTGTATTTGAATTTGCACTTGTCTTGTCTTCTAAAATTTTTAGCCTGCAAGAAAAATGGGTTTTTTTTTGTTGATGGTGGGTTTTCCTTAATCAAACCCCACTTTAGGAATTAACCTTGAAATTGAAATTCTAGAAATGTAAAGAAAATGTACAAATTCACCTTACAATAGTATGATTCCTCAAATCAAGTGAAATGACCTCACTTGTCCAATTGAATGAATCAAGAGAAAGTGAATAAATATGGAAGAGATGATGAAGACCTAAAATGAACTCCTTGAAGCACCTTCAAATCACCATGAATGCAAGATATTTCCTCTCTAATGACTTGAAAAAGGATTTTCTTGAATGCTCTTGAAGATTTTCTTGAATTCTTGAAGGTATGATGGCTACTTGATTCTGTGTATGAGATTGATATATCATGGATTCTTTTACATTTCTTATGCATGTGATTGATGGATGCAAAATGAGAAAAATGGATGGGTTTATAAAGGGCTCTAAATAAATTTTCTCTCACCATCCAAATGGATGCACAATTAATGCCCTAGATTAGCTTGATTCAAGACTCGATGAGGAGACCCAAATAATAGGTCCTTAGTAGGGACACAATGCATCCTTGCTAACTAGGTCACATAATCTATGCAGTTCCCTAGAGATCCCATAATAGGTTTTATTTTTTATATGTAAGGCATAGATTATGAAAAATCATAGTTTTGCACAAATAATATATTTTGGGTGATTGAATGAAGGGAAGGGAGGACCCAAGTGAATAGGTCCTACATCAAGCTTTACACTATGAAAAAAGAATTCAAAGGAGGATCTATTAGGTCCTACCTCAATTCCATCTAGAAGAAATTAAGAGAGACAATAAGAAAGAAGATAATGCAAATTAAATGTAAGCCTCTCACTAAATAGGGGCTAAATCATAATTAAATTGAAGTGCTTATTCTATAGGAGGATTGCAATATCTAACTCACACTACACCTAATATAGAAAATGCAATTGGTGTTGTGGCATGATATCAAGAAAATGATAAAGAATCTCATTAAGAAGTTGTGATGGGGATTTTCATATACTTGAAAGGAACCTTAAAATATGGTATGTGATATGGTAAATCTAATTATTTTAACTTATTTGCTTACATTAATATAGATTAGATGAGAAACATTGATGAAAAAAAGTACAAGCGGAGGAGAATTCATCCTAGCTGGGATATTAGTTTCATGGCTAAGTAAGAAGCCACGTTGTATATCTCAATCTACTATAGAAGAAAAGTATGTGGTTGCAACAAATAGTTGTACTCGGTTTGGATGAAATAGATGTTTGAGGATATTGGTATATCTTTTACTAAACCTATTGTGATAATAAAATAACTATAATCATGTCAAAGAATCTCATTTTACATTCAAAGACTAAGCACATATCTATTGAATATAGTTTTCTAAGAGAAAACATTGTATAGAAGGAAGTGCGACTAGAATCATCCCTTCATCACTAGTTGAGAAATACAAAGATGATATCTTCTTTATGGTCGAAACTGATGTAATATGTATGGAAGCAATTGAACCAAGGGTAAAATTCATTGACCATATGGCATATGAAATATATGAATAATTAATAGAATGATACATAAAGATTATTCTATAGTTAGAGAGAGACAAGGAATGTCCTAGATGGGTCATGTACAAGGAAAAACTCAAGGAAATAGATATTTAATTACCTAGCAAAGAGATCAAAAGAAATGTTGATAAGAAGATAGATGCTATTATGAAAGAATCTGAAATGAGAAGAGAGGAATTAAAGGAGGCCATGGAAATAGTAGTGGAGATGAAGGCTAGTGGGAAATTAGAGATACTAATTGCTAAACTCTTAGCAATTGAGGGTGTATCACAAGGAGTGGCTATTGCAAGATCATCCACATAGATACCTAGTGCACCCTATGCAATAGTATCATGGGTCTAACCTAAATATATCCCCCCTATTCAAAAGGTACAAGAGGAATATCCCAACATTACAAAATTTCAAATAGAAACATATCCTAACACTAGATGGTTTGTGAGGTTAACTAAAGTAAAACATGAGAAAATTGAACCTCCTAGACACAAGATAGTGAAAGAATTGGCTAGTGGATTAGAAAATAAAATAAAACCACTCTTTACCTAGAAAGACACACATATAAGAAAGACACAAGTTATTGAATCAGAGTTTGAGGAATCAAAAGCTGAGATAGAAAAAGAGAGCATAGAATAAGAGTCAAAGAAAGAAATAGAGAAAGAAAAGTAAGAAGCTCCTAAAGACAAGAGGAGATGGAAACCTAAAATTGAGAAAATAAATTGCACAATCATCAATGATGGAAGTTTTTTTTAGTTGAATAAGTATTATAATTTATACATACGTATTGACATAATTCAATTAGAAAATGCAGTCATTAAGCATATAATTTTTTCTAGCAAAAGATTTGAAGAAATTCAAGGTCAAATCCCAAAAGAACTTTATGAAAGATAAAAAAGAAAAAGAAAATTTTATTTAAAGAGAATAAGAAAGTAAGGGAAAACTCGATAAGAAAGTTGTGCAAAGTTGAAACTGATGAGCATCTTGCAAGAATCATGAAGAGTGTTGAACCTCTTTTAAGAAATAAGAAGAGAGCTACATTAATAATGGGATAGAATTATGAAGAGGTCAATAATGAAAACAAATAAGCCATATTGAAAGCTATAAATTCTATGGAACCCAACAAGGAAAAGGAAAGAAAGGAGATAGGAGGAGCAATCCCTACAATGCTTACACCTACAACAATAGCAGAGATTGAAAAGGATATAGAAATGAAAGAGAAAGTAGAACCAATGAAAATGCCACAAATTAATAATTAATACTGCCACTATGTGGGTAGATAGTACAAGCATCACTTTGGATACTGTATCAAATCCTTTTAAGAATTTTGGCCTACCTATTATTGAAAATTTGGTGGACTACACTAGCTCAGAAGATGAAGAAGAAGGAAAGAGGAAGAAAGTGTTGATCTCAGATTGGTTTTGACAAGTGAGTGTCAACACACTTAAGTTATTTACTTAGTTCATGCTGAACAAGTAGTACATGCTAAGCACAACATGTATATTATAGAGCATGTCAAGTTCACACTCATGTGCTGAGTAACTCAAGTGCCAAGTAGATATTGTATGCCAAGTGATTCAGGAGCTAAGTAAAAAGTGGATGTTGAGTAATACAGATGCCGAGTCACATCATAGAGAATAGTATATGCTGAGCATCAGAGAATTTAGATGCCAAGTAAGATAGCTTTGACATATTTGTTTGTAATGACACAAACAACTATGTAAACCATTTTTGAGCTGACTTGAAGATGAATTACAATATTTTGGAGATAAGGATGAATCTTAAGTTGGATTCCCAATGCAATTACATGTAGCCAATTAGAAAATGGGAAGGATTAAGCAGCAAAATGGATGAATCTCAACCATAGATTCATATTGAACCCTAAGTCACCAACGTCTTCTTAAGAAGGAAAAACTCTAAGGTGTTGAAGCAGAGTATAGAGAAGTTTGCATGCACAAATAGAGAATTCATGGTGGCTAAGGAGTTATGAAGTGAGACTACACTGTAGAATCAGTTAGAGAAAAATAGAGGAAAGAAGATAACATACATCAAAGAGACATTTGATCAAGAAGAATCAAGAAGACATCAATTTAGAGGTGATCTGTCATCAAGCAATCAAGTGCTAACTGAAGGATCAATGCTAAGACATTTTAACAGTTGATTTAAGTCAAAATATCTTAACAAACTAGTCCTAACAGGCTGTATTGAAATCCTTTAATAGGATGCTTACTTAATTGTGAGTTAAAGTCCTTTAGCAAAGCATACTTCTAATAGGGTGTTGAAATCCTTTAACAGGGTGAGACCTAACATCTTTGTAAGCCTTTAACAGGGCAAACCTTTCATAGGGTAGATCATGTTTCATGGTCAAAAAATTGTAACCTTCATTGAATACACTTTATTACTACAATAGTGAAGATTTGTGGGTGTCATCCTCACCCTAGTTTTACCTTCTCACTTGGAGGATTTCTAGGTAATCATATCTGGTGTCATATGCATGTGAATTTTTACTTGCTTACATGTTTTAGATGTACATGCTTTACATGTTATTTCAATTTACACATTGAATGTATGAGATGGATGTATGGTGAAAGTTTTTTGGGTCCAAGTTTAAACTAATGATTCACCTTGCCTTAGAAGTTTACCTTTCCTATTGTAATTCCAACAATTGGTATCAGAGCCTTGTTCTCTAAAAGAGAAGCTTTGCAACTTTGAGGAAAGATCTTAAAATGGAAGTTTACAAGTTGGGAAAGACTATTAAGAATCAAGAGATTGAGATACATCTAATTCTACATCAACTAAATGAAGGAAGAGAAGAACTAAAGAAATCCTTGAAGAGAAGGAAGGAAATTGCTATTGCAGAGAATGACACACAATACAAAGAGATAGACACTACTAAGCTATTTGCAAATAGAGACTCCAATGAATTTGATGCAATAGTTGTAGATCTAATGGAAAAGGATAGAGCCCAAGCTGAGGAAATCAAAAATCTTAAGTTAGAGCAAGAATCACAAGCCATATTACAATGTGAGGTGACTAAATATAAGAAGAAAGCCATGAAAGACAAAGCTATGATTGAAGAAGACAAAATAGTTTTGGCCAATAGACTAGAAGAGAAATCATCAAAACTAACCAAGATTTCCAACATGCAATTAGATAATCTAAGTCAAATGATGAATGCCAACTATGAGCTAAATGTCAAGGACATTGAGATAACTACATTGAGGTTGCAGAATGAGCAATTGCAGAGTGACTTAAAAAGGGAAAAAGAGTTTGTTGAAAGTTTCAATAAGCCTAATGAAGCCATCAAATACTTTGAGAAATTATTGAGATCTCCTAGATCCAATAATGATACATCTGGATTGGGATACGTAAGCACTGAAGAAGGAGAGTCATCCAAAAGTGTTAAAGAAAGGAACAAAAAAGGTAAGAACTCCAAACCTACTTGTCATAATTATGGTAAGAAAGGACATACTGCTAATGTGTGTAGAAGTAGAACTACAAATTAGAATGTCAATCATAAGAGCATGGTTCATTTCCATAAGTGCAACAAAAAAGGTCATTAGGCACATGAATGTAGAACCAAGACCATGCACACTTAGAGAATTGAAGGATATTGCTACAATTGTTAGAAGTATGGACATAGAGCTTTTGAGTGCAGATCCAAAACCATGTGGTCATCAAATAGACAAACAAAGACAAGGAACAATGGTAACTCTTATAACTAGGACTATAATACAAGATATAGCTATCATTATTGTCAAGAATATGGACATGTTCTTGAGAATTGTATTAGGACACACTTCAGAGGTGACTACAAGAGGTGGTTGAGTCAAACCACATGTTTTAGCTGTTTGAAGACTGCTCACATCAGTAGGTATTGCTCAACTAGGTCATGCACCAAGTTTTGAATTTGATAAAGGCAAAGAGAAAGACAAATGTTGAAAATATCATAAATGAAATGAACAAGACATGAAAGAAGAAAGATGATTACAACACATCAAATGGAGAAGGGATCACTTCACCCAATGGGTTAGGTGATCACACCTCATCAAACTAAGAAATCAAGAGGTATGTGGGACTAATAATTAAAGTTTATATCATTCATCAGTTCCAAAGGATTTAGTACTAAAAAGATTACATTAGCATAAATAAAGATGCAAGATGTTATTAGGAATTCAAGAAAAATCTTTAAGTTTTTCATGTTATTGTTGAGCATGAAATATTTCCTATATGTGCCAAGTGAAATGCTAGAAGATGCTGAGCTAACGTATTGGCTAGTTGATACTGAGCTCATAATGGATGTTGAGTGAATGGAATGTTAATGGACACTGAGTGAGCCTAAAATTGGTTGATGCAGAGCTTACAGCTGTATAAGCACTCAACATTTATCGTAGGGTTTTCAAAGGGTATTTGTTCAATTTTATCTCATTTCACATCATTTAAAATTTGAGAAAGAGTGAGGAGAGTAGAAGGAAATCTAGAAATCTATTCAAAATAGTTGTAGAAGATCTAACCAGTGATTCTACATCATTTTGTCAAATCTTATAAGGTATTTATCAAGAGCCAAGCTACACATTTTATATTTTTGTAAACCCTAGTTTTGCACAAAGGGCATCTAGTTAGAAGAATGTATAAGGAAAGGAGGTTTTGAATTTTCAATTAGTGAGTAATAAAATTAAGCAACCAATTTTCAAAGCTATTCCTGATATTTCTTACAAGCAAGACCCTTCTGGTGCATTATCCATGATACCGCCAAATGTTTTAATGGTGCAAGATGTTAGGAAGTGCTATAACTATAAAATTGGAAGCATTGGTGATATGGAGATTAGGTAAGTGTACAAAATACTCTATGATAATGGTGTACTGAAAGAAGAATTCAAAAATTTTGAGAGGAAAGGATTGAATTGTGCCCTAGATTTCCCTAATGTATTCAAGACAGAATGGATTAGGATAGTTCTTAGCCAAATTCACAATAGTTCATTATGAATGGAAAATGGACCTATCAAAATAAAATAAAGGATAATCCATAGGATTACTGGATACCCAACCCTAGATTTGCCTAAGACATTGAGAAGTGATGCAAAAGAGGTAATTGAGAAGAACACTGTAGTTGTATGGAACAAGAAAGGCATGACAATTGATACAATTACTGATCCATTGATAGAGTTTTTTGTGAGGGTTATATCACACAAGTTTTACCAATCTAGTAGATTAAATAGTGTGCCATGTATAGATGTGGATGTGGGATATAAAATTGTTAAGAAAGATCACACATATGATCTTGTAGAATTGCAACTACAACAACTAGTTGAGAACCTAGGAGCAATAAGGAAGACTAAGAGTGCAAAATGTAAATTTGGTTCTATATTGATTTGTATATTCTTTTGTGTGCAAAAAACTTTTCCAACATTTGGAATAGTTGAATGAAAAACCAATAGGTCAGTAGCAGTACAGATTGGTGAATACATTGAATAATTAGGTGAAAATTTTGAATCTGTGATCACAAGCTACTTTGAAGACTTCAAGTAGTCAATGAAGAAGAGACTGAGAATACTAGTATCCTTAGTAGAAAAACACTATGATGACACTTGTTTCCTAGTGGATGCTGACTATACTTTTGTACAAGCTACTACACCAAGGGTGAGATGGTTGAGACCCTTAGGATATGAAATAAATGTGGATGAAGCCTCTGTAGCTATAATAACGTTACTTGTAGAATAAGTAGACAAAAATGCCAAGGCATTTGGGAACTATGAGTTGGCTAAGTCCAAAATTACCATGGAATTAAAGATAACTTCTATTATTAAGAAGAAGGATAAGCTAGTGAAGAAGCTAAAAGCTAAATTTGGAGAGGGTGCTGAGCAAGAAGAAGAAGAAGAAGAAGAAAAAGAGTAAGAAGATTCTCAAACAAAAGAACCACTAGCTTTGACACAAGGTATGGGAGAGGACCAGTAGGAAAAGGAGGAAACTAAAGTCACTAAAGGTGTCAAGGAAGAAGAAGCCAAGGAAGCATCTACTCCCACACTATAAAAGAAGAGGAAAAAAAAGGCACAACCTATGACAAGGGCTAAGAAGATTGCCAAACCAAGCCAAGCCAAGCCCACTGCACCTTCTATAAGGGCTAGTACACATGCAATTGCACAAAATACTAAGGAAAAGACCAAACTAGTAGAGCAAGGAATTCAAGTACAGAAAAAGCTAAGAAGGAAATATGTGGTACAATCAAAATCTGATGAGGAGAAAATAGAGTTAGATGACAACAACCAATTTAAGGTGGTGAGTCAAAATTGTCTATCAGATCTTGAAAATTTTATGTGAAAATGTTAAGAATAGTGTAGACTTATCAAGATTTACACATGTTGATTTTGATAATTTGGGTAAAAATGAAAAGAATCAAGTGGTGGAAGCCATATATGCCATGATGGGCAAATTCAAGACTACTCCACTAGAGATTGCCAACTCAATGCCAAAGAATTTATATGATAGATTTGAGCAAAAATGGTACTATTGTTTGAACTTAGAGAGACAAATTAGAGAAAAATATCTAGCACAAGTGATGCTTGAACTAACTAAGGCATAGATTGCTAAGGCTGTGAAGAAATATGTAGTTAGGTTTGTACCTAAATATAGAGCCTTTAGGATTTTGCAAAATAACATTGACTATGTAGTTAAAAAGACCACTCGGATGTAGAAGCTTACATATGGGTTAACTACAGTGAAGTAAGGTGAGGAGGAGCTCTTAGAGGTAAAGGATGATGAAGAAGATGATAAAAATGATGACACAGTTGAGGGAGGAGCATAAATGAACATAGATGAAAAGGTAATAGCTAAGCCAAAGCAACAAGAAGAAGAATAGAGTGTGCAAGACACACAATTGCCTAGTAACAACCCTTAACATGTTACTAATGTAAATACTAAAATAATCATTGTTAAGGATTTTTTTGATGTCACAACACAGAACATCAATCCCCTTATAGAGGAAGATCTCAAGAAGATACTTGATCAGTTCACACTACAGGCAAAACTTTGTAATAATCCTATACTAGTTAGTGTGGAGATAGTGACTAATACTGAAAGGGAAAAGGTGAAACCACAAGAACCACTTTCTATCATCCCTCAAGTCACTCATGCACAACCTTTGGTCAAAATACCAAAAGATACATTAGATAAGGTTGATGCAATTGCAAAGGATATAGTGGAAACACAAGAACAAGAAGAAATAGGTCAGATATACTTATTTGCACCTACAACACAGTACAAGGTGTATCACAAGTCATTGTGGAAGTCAAGGGAAAGCCTAAAGAGATAGAACTAACACCTAAGGTGAAGGAGAAAGTTTCCATCCAAGCCCTAGTAACCTTACCAACATCTGGCACTCCTTCCACTCAAACTCTTCAGAAGCCAAACATAGATGCAACTCCATTGTAGATCTTAGTGCTCAGTTTGAGTTAATCAAAGGCTGAAGAAGTCATACAATATGGAGATGTGAGCCTTGATGAAGAAATCATTTTTCTAAAGTATGATTATGATACAATGACCATAAAATAGACGGGCATACTTCAACAAGCCCTAGCAAGGAAAAAGCATCAAGAGATGCTTAGAAGGGAACACAGGTAGAAGTAGGCATTGCAAGACATTAAAGACATCTTTTTAGATGCATTTATTCTACCAACTTCAGATGAGACCAAGTCACTAATTGAAAAGATAAAAATAGTCGAGAAGGTTAGTGATACATACCTGGATACAAATACTGAGTTATTAGAATGGTCAGAAAGGAAATTCCAAAGCAAAGTGAATGAAAAAATATCAGGTGACATAGCACTGACACAAATTGCATTGGAAACTAAGGTTGATGATGTGAATAAGGTACTTGAGAACATATTCTCATTGTACACTAAATTGTGCAATCCAACACTCTTCACCCAAGAGACTAGAAGTCACATTTTAAGCTTGGAAAGTCAAATTAGTACATTAGGTGTAAAACTGCTATTGACACAGCTTAGAGTGAAAAGCACTTCAGGACATTGCTTCAAACCCAGAGTCAGTTAGCTGCATTGTTAGTAGATGAGGCCAATATAAGGGCCAAACTAATTAGCATCCAGACCACTCTAACCCCTCATATGGAAATCTTGCACAAGGAACTAGGCTATGCTAAAACCCAAATGAAGAAAGACTCAAATCTTTCTACACTAGATGGTCTAGTACACCTTGCTGCTGAGCTAGCTATCCAAATCAAGTCTTTGGATGTAGCATGTGAGAACTAGGATGCAACTCTCAAGATAATCTTAGATGTCCATAAATATTTTCTAGAAAAACACACTATAAGTGTATAGCCCATTGACATAAGTGTCAAAAATGGGGAGAATAAGATAATGGGGGAGAATAAGAAAAAGGGAGATATAAGGAGAGTATGAGAAAGGGGAAGAAATATTTTTGGGAGATATAAGGAGAGTGAGAAATAGGGGAGAGTAAGCAAAGGGGGAGATGTAAAGATAAGAGAAACAAGAGGGAGAGAAAGAAAAGGGATAGAGCAAAGATAGATTAAGCTAAGCGGAGCAAGCACAAAACAACATGAAGTCAAAGAGTATTAGTTGAGGCATAATTACTCAATAGGAATACCAAATTTTGGATATAGAACAAACCTATCAACTCAAGGGGAGTTATCAAATTTTGAGGTATACAAGCTGTTACAAAATTTTAAAATTTTGAAGTTTTGTACATAAGCCGAGTTATAGGTATGTTATTCTCGTGAGATTAAGGATATTAATTCATAGTCAAGTGTTTCTGATTCTCATGTCAAAGGGGGAGATTTCTGATCTTAGATTGGTTTTGAAAAGTGAGTGTCAACACACTTAAGTTATTTACTTAGTTCATGCTGAACAAGTAGTACATGCCAAGCACAACATGTATATTATAGAGCATGCCGAGTTCACATTCATGTGCCAAGTCAATCAAGTGCCAAGAAGATAGTGTATGCTAAGTGATTTAGGAGTTGAGTAAATAGTGGATGCTAAGTAATAGAGATGCCAAGTCACAACATAGAGAACAGTATATGCCAAACATTAGAGACTTTGTATGCTAAGTAAGACAGTTTTGACATATTTGTTTGTAATGGCACAAACAACTATGTAAATTGTTTTTGAGCCTACTTAATGATGGATTACAATATTTTGGAGATAAGGACAAATCTTTAGTTGGATTCCAATGAAATTACATGCAACCAATCAGAAAATGGGAAGGATTAAGTGGCAAAATGGATGAATCTCAACTATAGATTCATACCTAACCCTAAGTCACCAAAGTCTTCTTAAGGAAGACAAACCCTAAACTCTCTATTAGTGAGTGTATAAAGTGTTGAAGTAGAGTATAGATAAGTTTTCATGCACAAATAGAGCATTCATGGTGGCTAAGGAGTTATGAAGTAAGATTGCATTGCAGAATTAGTTAGAGCAGAACAGAGGAAAGAAGATAGCATACAACAAAGAGATTTGATCAGGAAGACATTAGTTTAGAGGTGATCTGTCATTAAGAAATTAAGTGCTAGCTGAAGGATCAATGGTGAGACATTTCAACAGGTGATTTCAGTCAAAATATCTTAACAAAGTAGACCTAATATGCTATATTGAAATCCTTTAATATGGTGCTTTCTTAATTTGTGAGCTAAAGTCCTTTAGCAAGGCACACTTATAATAGGGTGCTGAAATCATTTAATAGGGTGAGACCTAGCCATCTTTGTAAGCCTTTAATAGGGAAAACCTTACACAAGGTAGATCATGTTTCATGGTAAACATATTGTAACCTTCATTGGATACACTTTAATACTCCAATAGTGAAGATTTGTGGGTGTCATCCCCACCCTAGTTTTACCTTCTCACTTGGAGGGTTTTTGGGTAATCATATATGGTGTCATATGTGTGTGAATGTTTACTTGTTTACATGTTTTAGATGTACATGCTTTACATGTTATTTTAGTTTAGACATTGAATGTATGAGATGGATGTGTGGTGAAATTTTTTTGGGTCCAAGTTCAAATTTCTGATTCACAACCCCCCCCCCCCCCCTTTCAAAGTTTGCCTTTCCTATTGTAATTCCAACAGAAAGAAGAAGAGGAGAAAAATGAAGAATCAAAGAAGAAAAAGAGGATAGAAGAAAGAAAGAAAGAAATAAGAAGAAGAAGAGAGAAATAAGAAGGAAGAAGAAGAGAGAAAGAATAAGAAAGAAGGAGAGAAACAAAAAAAGTAAAAAGAGGAAGATAGAAGAAGAAAAGACGATGGAAGAAGAAAAGAAGGAGGATGAAGAAAGAAAGAAGAAAGAATAGGAATAAGAGAAGAAAAAGGAGGAAGAAAATAAAAAGAAAGAAGAAAACAAAATTAGCAAGAAATCAAAAGAAAGTAAACCTAGCCCTTGTAGGTCACCACTTGAACTTACATTGGTAGCTTTGTTAGGAGATAAAACATAAGATAATGATCAAATTGAATTGATATTATCAATCGGTAAGATTATTGAGAAAAATAAAAAGGTGAAAAGTCTTCAAAATTGATTGATGGAAGTGTTAGAGAAGCTACAAAGCATTGTATTAAAAAAAAGTGACATAATCAGAACCTCAGGATAGAGCAAAAGATATAATCAATCCTTTTGACACAAGGTTTACTCACTTATTAGAGGTGGCTACTATGAAGGCACAAAATTTTCATGATGCAAAAATGTTCAAAAGAGTATGTGAAAACATTAGAGTAAATTTGAAAGGTCTTGATGTAACGATCAGTGAACTAAAAAGATGTCAAGTAGAAGGAAAGGAAGTATATGGTAAATGTTCTTTATCACACACATTTATCAAGGATATTCTAGATGAACAAGGTGTTAAACTAGAAAATTTAAATACTCTTGTAAATGAATTAAAAAATCCTACAATGCCAATTATGGAATTTGAGAGAAAAGTTAACAATTTACATGATGAGATTGGGATCTAAGAGCTACAAAAGGAAAGTTCATAAAAGACATTTTCATTGTTAAGAGAGCACCTTACTTTGAAAATTGATCTTGTACAGAGATAATTAGATGAATGCCTGTCAACAAAGACATCTTATGAAAACTTTCCTTGTACATACTTGGAGGGAGTAGAAATTGCTTCATATGCACTATGTGCAGTACTCAACATATCAAATGTAGTAAAAGACAAATTAGATATGGATATTTCCATTTTTAAGATCAACTTTGTTGATGGAATCTCACATATCCAATTAGAACTCATGAAGGTAATCAATACAATTTTGACATGTATATAGTTTTTGACACCTTTGTCATTGATGTCAAAGTGGGGAGATATAAGGGAAATTGTATGATAAAGGAGAATGTATGTTTGTATATATATGTAAGGGGGAGTCATAATATAACTAGGAGATATAAGGAAAGATGGTGTGAATAATGATGATCCATAATTTATTTATTTATTTTTAATGGCCATGTAACTGATGTTAAAAGTTTTGAAGTTTTGGTTTTGGGACTCAGCCTATTTTCTCATATGTTGTCATCAATGCCAAGGTGGAGATTTTGGCTAGGTTAACAAAATGTGATGCTGTCATTTATGACAACGTATAGCTCTAATGAAGTCAACAGATCTTGGAGATAAAGTTTTGGGTTTGAATAAGAAGAAAATAGGACCTATCCTCAACCCAAATTCCCAAAAGGAATGATCCAAATTGATTAACAACAAGGAAGTGATCAATGCACAAATGGATCAAGCAATGGAGAATATGAAGAAAAGAATAGATTGTATTATCTTACTATTTGAGAAGTATGTGCTTAAATCTTGAAATAGATAAAAGAGAAACACTAACCTTGAAGCAAAATAAATCTACAAAATGTTGATTTTTGATGTTTGTGTATAGTTTCAAGGATCTCTGCAACCTATTTTACATTGAAAATGTCAAGACAGAGAAAACCTAGAAAAATTTTATCCTTTTGAAGGAAGGTCAACCTTGACCCAGACAAAGGGGCACAATCCTACCTTGAAAAGTCAACTTTGACCTGCACAACTTTGACAAAATTTTTGTTTGTGGATCCCACAAGTTTGACGAAAAGAGTATCCAAATCTGTACTTTAATTGGTTGTTCCACACCTGTATCTACAAGAAAAATGGTTTTTTTGTTTGGATGAGGGGTTTTCCTTGGTTAAACCCCAATTTAGAATCAACCTTAATAATGGAATTGAAATAAGGAATGCTAGCAAGTAGTAGAAGTAAATCTAACAATGAAGCTATGATATTCAATAGATATGCGATTATATTTGAAATGCAAAAAAGTATATTGATATGAAAACTTGAACATAACATGATCAAAACCTCCATGATTGTATGCTTAGAATCCAACTTGATAGAAGAATGAATAAATCTTGAAGATAAAAAAAGGATCTTGAAGGAAGATCACACCACCATGATGGCTAGATCTAGGGTTTGAATGATGAATCTTGAATGCTTGAACCAAATCCCTTCAAAGGCTTGAATGCTTCAATCCTTGATCTTCAATGCAAAACTTGAATGCTTGAATTCTTGATAATATCTCCTTATGAAAAGTAGGTAATCACTCATAGTAAGTAGATAGTTGTTCATGTGTGATAGATCTTGGATGTCAAAATGAGGGAAGAAGGCTTCCTTATATAGAGATCTAGGGCACAAACTTCTAGATAAGGCTGAAATAAGAGCATTAAATCCAAATTAACCTTAACCCCTAGAAGTGAACCTAGATTAAATGCAATTTAAGGGTCTACCATTCTAGAAACTGAAATAGTCAACTTGAAAGTGAGAAAAGGAAACTTTCCAAAGCCCAATATCTTAGAACTCGCAAAAATTGAAAATTGGACGTGGGGACAAGGATGAGGTCGACCCTATCCTAAGTTAGGGTCAAGATCATCCTTGACCTAGGTCAAGGTCAAGGTTGACCTTGACCCTTGAAGTCATCCTTGACCTAGAAAGTCAAAGTCTTCAGTTTCATAGAGAAAATTGTCAGAAATAGGCTGGAAATAGAGAGAAAGAAGCTTAATAAGGGGGAAAAAACCAAATCCATGCATAAAACTATTCAAGGTGCTTGACATGACTCCAAAAAAATTACTTGGAGGGATAAACACTCTTAAGATGGAAGTGCTTCCATTTTAATATGATACATTTAGCCCCCACTTTAGCAAGAGTATGAACTGAATGCAAACTCTTGGTAAAGGAGAATAAATAAGAGATCCAAGTGGATTTGTAACAAGATAAAATAATACTTATCTCAGGACACAAGCCCCCAGGCTAATAATTCTAACTCAACATACATGTATGAGGGTGCAAAAACAAACAAAAATAGAACAACATAAAAGAAAAGGGTTAGTACTAAACAAAACCAAATCAACTAGCATGAGAAACCTTGCTAAGAAATATTTCTCATAATAATATCGTATTTGGAAATCTATCATAAAAATAGAAGTGATTACACAAGAAAGACAAGAGAAACACTATAAATAACATAGCTTCATGATCCAGTCCTACTAATGTGAAAGCAAAAAGAAAGAAAAGAAGAAGTGATTACCTCACCCAGTAAGTTGCCCACCTTACCATATATCACCAAGGGAGAGGGAGAGCCCAACAAGTAGCCAAACTTGATAGTTCACCCATAAATTGTGCTTGCAATTGTAAATGCATATTTTGAGAGCTTCTAGAATACCCATAATATCACTATGAGTATGGAATGTGTGTCTTCTCTAGATTTATCAACCTATGTGTGTTACCTTTGAAAGATTTAGAATATTGAAAATTAAAAAAATGTGTATCTCTTTAGGTCTTAGTAACTTATTGTGTGTTACCTTTAGAGGATTTAGCAATGTGTGTCTCTTCAGGATTTAGCAACTTATGTGCCTTACTATTTGAGAATTTAGCATATATTAAAAAAATGGAAAATGCGTGTCTCTTCAAGATTTAGTGACTTATGTGTGTTACCTTTAGAGATTTAGCATATAAATAAAAAACTATAATACACAGGAGACCCTATATATGACCTCTCCTTATTGTGGCTATCTACGAGATAGGATAAGGAAGGGAAGAGGATACCCACTTCACAAGGCAAGGAGATATCCTATTTTGCAACAATGTTTACCATATTCTTAGTGAGGCATTTTAACCCCTACATCCAAGAGCATAGATAATCATGAAAAGGATATGTCACTTATGGAAAAAGGATCCTTAAAGAAAGAGATGTTATCAACAAGATCCCCACCATAGAGGAGTACTTTTAGATAAAATATCATTTTTCAAAGATAAATCAAATGGGAACAAAGATTCAATCATCAAGTCCCCTATAAAGAAGAGGAAGAGGAATATTTGTAACAAGGAAAATAAATCAAACACAAAAGAAAGAGTAAGAGATTATAAAGAATCATAATTTGCAACATCAAGAAGAGGCGATGACCTAGGACAACAACCTTTTATAAAAAGATTATCCATAGTCAAAACATCAGTTTGTATGAAGAAATAATATTACAATATAAACAAATGCCACTAAGATAAGGAAAGTAGTTCTGTAGACAAAGAGAAAGAAGGAAGAACCTTGTCCCTCAAGGAGGAAGACAAGGTATACCTTTACAAAATAAATGTCTTATTAAAGATATCTTGAACATAGTATAATAGAGAAAAGGAAGAAATAATACCAACTAAGCCAAAATAAAAGCCTAATGGATCCTAGGAGACTAGATGAAAATACACCTCTTGCCCCCCAGTATAGAGACAAAAGGAGAAGAGATCTATATTATATCAGAAGGAGGGGAATCCCCTATGTCAAAATTATGAGAGTGAGATATAATTCCTAAATTATCTCATTCATGAACATACAATTTGAAATGTCTACAATCAACAAGTAAGTGCATATTATGATATTGAAAAAGACATTTGTACTTGGATAAGGCATCTTTCAGTATAGGTTTAAAGATTTCTTTTTTGGAATTCATTAATTCAATGTACACCTATTTAGCTACCTCTTGAAAAATATCAGAGTTATCTAAAGTATATGTAGGGGGAAGTTTATGAAGAGGAGGATGACTATTAACATCACCTTCCTTAACTTGAGATTTTGAATGACGAACTCCATGCAAATCTGGTTTAGAGTGCACATAAACTATATACTTAATATCATGTTCATTAACTCCAAGTGCTAAACCTTTATAGCCTTGTTTAATTATCATATCATATCCTATAGTGTACATATCATGTAAATCTTCTACATGAGGTGAGAAGAAAATAACTAAGAAATGTGAAATGAAATTTAATCACTGCAAAACAAAATAGGGCATCTAATTCTATAAAATATGGGGGTAAGTGTGTCGGGTTCACCAAAATGAATAAGAAGAAGATTAGACGTATCCTCAACCAAAATTCCCAAAAGGAATGATCCAAATTCATTAACCAAGTGATCAATGCACAAATGGATCAAGCAATGGAGAATATGAAGAAAAGAAAAGATCCTATGGTCTTTCTATTGAGAAGTATGTGCTTAAATATTGAAATAGATAAAAGACAAATACTAACCTTGAAGCAAAATTAATCTAGAAAATTCTGATTTCTGATGTCTGTGTATAGTTTTGAGGATCTTTGCAACCCATTCTAGACTGGAAATGTCGAGATAAAGAAAACCCAATTTTTTTTTCCCCTTTTGAAGGGAGGTTGACCTTGACCCATATAGAGGGGCACAATCTTACCCTAGGGCACAATTGTACGCTAGAAAGTTGACCTTGACCTGGATATCTTTGATGAAATTTTTGTTCATGGATCCTGCAAGTTTGACAAAAAGGATATCCAAATCTACACTTTGATTCACTGTTCCATGCTTGTATCTGCAAGAAAAATGGTTTTTTTGTTTGGATGAGAGGTTTTCCTTGGTCAAGCCCCAGTTTGGGATCAACCTTAATAATGGAATTGAAATAAAGAATACTAGCAAGTAGTAGAAGTAAATCTAACAATGAAGCTATGATATTCAATAGATATGCAATTGTATTTGAAATGTAAACAAGTATATTGCTATGAAATCTTGAACATAACATTAACAAATGTAAATAAAAAACTCTATAATTGTATTCTTAGAATCCACCTTGATAGAAGAATAAATAAATCTTGAAGATAAACAAAGGATCTTGAAGGAAGGTCACACCACCATGATGGCTAGATCTAGGGTTTGAATGATGAATCTTGAATGCTTGAACCAAATCCCTTCAAAGGCTTGAATGATTCAATCTTTTATCTTCAATGCAAAACTTGAATGCTTGTATGATAGAATTCTTGATAATATCTCCTTATGAAAAGTAGGTAATCTCTCATAGTAAGTAGATAGTCATTCATGTGATAGATCCTAGATGTCAAAATGAGGGAAGAAGGCTTCCTTATATAGAGATCTAGGGCACAAACTTCTACAGAAGGTTGACATGGGAGCATTAAATCCCAATTAACCTTAACCCCTAGAAATGAACCTAGATTAAATGCAATTTAAAAGTCTACCATTTTGAAACCTAAAATAGCTGACCCAAAAGTGGGGAAAATAAACTTTCCAAAGCCCAATGTCTCAGAACTCCTAGAAATTAAAAATTGGACTTGGGGTCAAGGACAAGGTCAAACTTGCCCTAGGCCAAGGTTGAGGTTGTCCTTGACCTAGGTTAGGGTTGAGGTCAACCTTGACCTTTTAGGTCATCCTTGACCTAAAAATTCAAAGTCCTTAGTTTCGTAGAGAAAATTGTTAGAAATAGGTGGGAAATAGAGAGAGAGTAGAAGAACAGGGGGGAAACAATTAGATCCATGAAAAAACCTATTCAAGGCACTTGATATGACCCTAGACTACTTACTCAAAAGGCTAAACACTCTTAACATGGAAGTGCTTCCATTTTAAGATGATACAAAGTCAAAGACTTGGAAAATTGTCTAAGTGGCATAGAGTGTATCTATCATCACGTGAACCTTTTTAGTCAACGTAGTTCAAAAAGGAATTTCTAGCATGTGCATACTTATCTAGAGGAAGTAAAACATGTCTGGATGACGTGTTCAAGAGCGTAGGACAACACAAACAAAGACATTTTTGGTTTTATAGAGACAATGTTGGAAAGGTAGAACATGGCCGACTTAAGGAAATAAATATTTTGGGTTAAGGAATTATTTTGTTTACAAAATAATTCCTTTACCAATAAGGGGAAACATCCTAGATGTTAACCCAAAGTTGGCAAGAATCAATTTTGTATTTTGGCAAGCATCTAAAGAGATGAAGACTGACACTTAAAGAAATATGGTATAAAGGAAAAGTTTTTGGATATGAAGATGTGCAAACTTTTAAGTGCATAATGTTATGTTTTGTGATGAAAATTCTAATGTATGATTAGAGTAGTGAAATTGTGATAAGATTTTGTGAAGAGAAGAAAAGGAAAATATCAGATATTGAAGATATTAGTAGAGTATGTAAAGGGTTTTGTATCTACTCTTTGTATATTGATTTGATTGTAAATTGCATGTTTGGGTAGTGGGCTCATCTTACATACATTTGTAAATTTTAATAATAATTCCTAACATGGTTGAGGCTTCTAAGAAGGTCTAAGTCCTTTAACAAGGACCAAGAGACTACACATATGTATTGCAGTTTCACAATACACGCCCATTTCTCCTAGAAATGAGGACCCCAAAGCCCTAGTTTGGGGCCTATGTCATTTTGGACTCTTTGAGGAGTCTAGGTCAAGCCTATGTCTCTAACTAAGAAAATTGGGGTGTCATAACTAAAAAAATTGGAAGATTTTAAGAATATTAATGCATAAATTTTCACTAGCACACATACACACATTGTTTAGGTGCGCAGGTATGCTTAGTGTGCAAGTGTGCATTTATCTCCCTCTGGAGATGCGCACATGTGTACATGTGCACATGCACATGTACACACCTTCAAAGGGTGCACACCCTGGGTCTATGTCTATATAAACTTGAGACCCCTCCTTTTCCCCTCACTTATCATTGCACTCCCTAATCAACCACACCTCTGCACCCTTAAAGGTGTACTTATCCTTGCAAAAACACAAAACACAAAAAAAAGGGTTAGACACCAAAGGTGCATACATGCAAACCTATCAAGGTGCACATGTGTGCACCTTTTTTCATCCATTAAAATGTGTGTTCACTTAAAAAGACAACCTAAAACATCTAAGTTGAAAGGTGGGTGCATGTGCACCTATCCAAGGTGTGCATGTGCACATCTCTGAACCTGAACTAAGTCTAAGAAACCTAAAAGGTGCACACATAGTGCACACATGCACACCTTTTTCTAAGAAAAAACACACTCAGACACATAAGGGTGTGCACATGCACACCCCATCAAGGTGTACATGAATGCACCCTTATTACAAAAAACAAGCAAAAAGCTAAGTCCATCCCCCCTTCAAAGCATTGCACTATTCATGTGCACACCTCACCAGGGTGCACAGGTGCACAATTGCATAAAATGGTCTCAAAGAAATCATTTAACACACTCAAAACACCTATAAGAGTGTGCTATGTGTGCTATTTTTCATATTGGGGCTTATGTGGGGAATTGGATTCATTTTTGACTATTTTTAGTATTTTGGGCTTGGTTGTTTATCAGTTAGGATTTGTTTTGTGTTAGATTTTTATCTTTATAAACTAATATATTTCTATTTTTTGTAGATAAAATGACATCTCCAAAATATTCACTTGCATAAAAGATGTCTCCCAAACTTGTAGTTTTCAAATACCAAGGTACACTAAGGAAATCTCACTTTCAAGATGGATATTATGAAATCAAAGACACCAAGCTTGGACACATTGACTGGAATGCATTCCTTACCATTTACAATAAGCCAAGAGAACAATCTACGATGGTATTCACACTATTCAGATTTGGGCTTGTTAATGCAGTATCACATCCTATTTTCTTGCAGTCTTCATAACTCATCATGACTCTTGCAGAAAACTATGTCACTAAAGAAAAGGTTTTCAAGAGTGTCATAGGAGAGATATTCCTAGACCTTTGACCTCAAAACATTGAGAAGGTATTCCACCTTCCAAGAGTTGATCAATACTTGCAGATATCCTGAGGGAGAAGAAAGATGGTATCAAGCTACCAAGAAGTAAGCCAAAGAGATAATCCAATCATCATTTTTGATTAATAGAACATTAGTGGGCCATAGATTTGGAAAGGTAGATGTGACCCAGGGATACATGAAGGATGATAGGGGATATGCCATCATGCTTTTAAGAAGAGTCATGGGCCTACCAATAGCTAGACATCTCAATATATGGATGGTCCATTTCATAGAAACCATCCAAATAGCCAAGATACCAATTGACTAGGCCACAATGCTAAATTATAACTTGGAAAAACAGCTGGTAGCTATTAAGGTCAACCCCAAATTCTATGACATCATATTTGGTGTACTTATTAGTGGCTATAACAACTGACTACCCAAGACTTTACAAAAGAGGTAGCAAGTAAGATGTTAATGCATGGCCCTATGTGGTATATCCTCAGCTGGTGAAGAAGAAACTTTTGGATTAGAGAAAAGAGTAAAGGATAGTGAATGACAACTTTATATTCTCCATCATTTGATTCATAGAGGGTGATTATGCCAAGAGGATGTTAGTAGAGGCAAAAACCAGAATTAGAGAGATCGATGCCTATTACATCCAGTTCAAAATATTCACATATATTAGGGTTTCTAGCACACAAGTGAACCCAAAGAAGCTCCTAAGATATCCATCAGATAGGCTCATTTTGTTGGATTTTTCTAGGCAACTCACATTTTTATATGACAGAGTGAGGAAACAACACGAGAAGACATGGGTATGGCCAATCACCATAGATGCTTTCAAGGTCAAGAAAAAGAAACACATCATGACCTTCAATTTAGAATGGGATCAGTATCCCTTAGAAGAGTACAAATCCCATTGCCCTTATTTTTACAACATAGAGATGGTCATGCATCTAGCAAGGAAGCAGTTTGTACATAAAGATGCACTGGATGATCACTGGATGAATGCAATAGATGACTACAATATTTGGATAATGGATTATTGTAGAATGACTCTATATCAGGTAGAAAAGGCATTAAAAATGAAGATCCCATCAAGGATATTGAGAAAGACACTGAAGATGTCTTGAACCCATTGTACAATTGGGACAAAATCTACGACAAACCGATCATGAATGTGGAGATTGGTAGGGATGAAAATGTGAACATCAATAACAGAGCTCACTACATAGTCCAACTAACAAGGGAATCGATCAAGAGGCCTTTCAAACTTGATCTAGTTCCACAAGATATTCCTTTATGAGCCATAACATGACCTACCAAAGGCAAAGGTGTAAAAGTTAAGGTACCAACTTTCCTGTCTCAATCCTTAGTGAGGCCAAAAATGGTTCATCAACATGAGTGGAAGTTGAGTATTTTGAAGTGGATAGAGGAATGAAAAGGAAGAGAGGGGAGAAGGGTAAGAAACAAATAGCTCAGGTGCAATCACCTCAAAAACCATAGTAAAATACTAAACAAGTGGACCCTCAAGATGAGTCAAAAGCTCAAGTCCAAGAGACAAAGAAATTGCCTTTACTTGGACAGGAACATGAACCAAAAAAAGAAGAGGAAGAATAGAGGGTCCACTGATAGTTCAAGAGGAAGAAGCATCCCCCTCAATTCCTAAAAAGGTTAGGGTTGAGCCCTTTGTGGGAGGGACACATAGGAGAAGATTAAAGAAAAAGAATACTTCTCCCCTACAAGTGCCTAAAACCATTTCTAAATTTGAAGTAGAAGAAGAATAAGGGGAACAAATTCAATATGTCCCCTTGAGTTAGATGACTCACTCAACTAGGACCAAAAAAAAGGAAAGAAGAAGAAGATCCACTACAACACCACCATCTATTCCAAAAGACTATTTAGGTTACTACCTTAGAGGATAAGCAATAACAATGGATCATAGATATAGAGGATCAAAAGATAGATGTCTTTGATCTCTCTAAATTTGATTTAATGCTAGTGGGCACTGAGATGGTGGGGGAGAAGATACAAGATACTCTTATGAGTCAATCCTAGGAGAGGACTAGAACCAATTACCACCTTAGCCTCAAGGACCTCTAGGCCTACTACCATTGCCATCTCAAGATTTGTCATTCCTAGAAAAAAGCTCAATAATACCACTTTCTCTCATTACATACTCAAAATAATAGACAACGAAGGAAGAAGAAATAAATGCAAGCTAATGAAGTATCAAAGGAGGGGAAAATAAATGAGGAACCTCAACAAACTCCTCAAGATATCGAGGTTCGGACCTTAGCCCAAGTAGATAAAGAGACTCAAACTGGCAATCTCTCTAAATGAGAAAAGATTCTAGAGAGAACTAATAAGGGAAAGGGACTTGCAATGCAAACCCCTTCTTTAGTCAAATATATGTCTCCAATGGGCACTACACCTACTTGGCTAAAGAGGGAGGTCATGGTTCGATAGAAGAGGTAGGTGAATATAACTACTAAGGAGAGAATGCATGAGCTAGTAAAAGCCATCACAAAGCCTAATCCACTTATGGGTGATGCACAACCACTGGCCTTCATTATGAAGAACAAAGATCAAGACTTTCTTGCACATATAGCCATCCCTCCTCCACATGTTGACACCAAGGATTTGACTACTAAGGATTATCAGATTAAGGAAGTCCTATTAGGAAGACCCACTGTAGATACCACCAAAGTATTGATCGCTATAGGCATAAAATATGTGTTTAAACACATGGACCAAGATGAGTCTAAGTTAATACTACTGCAAAAACAAAATAAGCTTATAAGAGGCTATCTACATGGAGTAGTGGGACCAATAGTCTTGGATCATCTAGAGATCACTCTTGCTGCGACACTCAAGAGAAAAGAGAAGGGGACTATATAGATGGATTCATTTTTGGGAGCATGCCAATAATGGTGTGACAATTTTGAGGAAAAGGGTGTACAAATAATATAGGGCAATTTGAACTTGTTACACTATATTTAGTTAAGTGTGGATAAACTGGTGTCCATAGTGAACTAGGATTTTGGGTTGATGGATGAGGTATATACCTCAGCAAAAGACCTACAAATTTTTACTTCAATAAAAGGTCAAAGGTATGGTACACTCATGAATGTATATATAGTGGAAGAGCTTGATAAGCTTGATGATTGGATAGAGAAGAAATCTATTGGTAATAAAGGAAGCAGATTTTGGAAGCAAAGAGGTATTACAATGCTGCCTACCTTGACATTTTTGAAGATGAGTCAAAAACCAAGCTCAATTTAGTGCCATCAATAGTCCAAAAATTCTAAATAACTTTCAAGGATTCTTTTTTAGACAAATATATTAGGAAAGCATTTAAGACTAAAGATGTATTGTTGGAACTAGACACTAAACTAAAGGATTTTGTAGAAACTCGTATGGAGGTTAGTAATTATAGGAAAACAGTTAAAGATAAATATGGAGCTTTTAATTTTCTAGAAGCTACCCAAGTAACAAAGATCATAGAGAAATTTAAGAGCAAACATCTAGACATCACTTTGGGATAAGGAAAGAAAAAAACCCAAATGCTGGAAATTCAATTTTGACAGTTGGGAAAATTTTGGATTTTTTGGAACCTATCATCAAGGTGTGAAAGGTTCATAGGTGTGCAATGTGTGCAAGGTGTATAGGTGTATAGGTGCACTATTCACAGAGGTGCAATGACAATTTTGAAGAAGTAATAGTGTGTTGATAGTTAATTGTTAGTTCTTAATTTAGAGCATTCCATGCATTGAAAACACATTTTGACGATATTTCAACTCCTTGAAACACCCAAAGAAGGTCAAGCTTCCATTTTTAGAGCTTCCAGTGACCCTTAGCTCCTCTTGTAGCTTCCTTCTTCTTATCTCCTTCTATGCTATTTCTACTCAAATTTTGAGTGTAGTTATTCTTGTCAAAGTGTGTTATTTTTGTGAATGCATATTCATGAATAATAATGGAGCTAATGATTTTATTTTGTTGTTATGATTATGTGACCTTTTAGTTTTGATGTATTCCTTGTGTTAACAAATTCTACTGACATATCGAGTTGGAGAAAATATCACCCATTGTTCCTGCATAGCTTCTTGTCTTGCATGAGCGCACTTTCCATGGTCTTGTGATTCAATGAGAAGTGAAACATCCTTCAGTTATTATTGAGTTCCCATTGATGATTGCATCAATGGAATTGAGGAAGTGTTGCTCCTGTTTTCATTGGTGTCCTATAATGCCCTGCCCGGAGATCCTTGGAAAAAAAGATTCAAATCAAGTCAAGATTTTTTTTTTTTTTTTTACAAGTATGAATGCACAAGACAACATCATACAGGGATCACAAAGATCGCAACGGAAGACTTCAACACAATCCCGACAACCAATGAATCTCCGAACACCACTACCCAACTGACACACCCAAACAAAAGCCAACAACCACCACAACAAGATGAGGGCACAAGAAAAGACCACTCATCAACAAAACACCAAGCTGGGGTAAAACGTAGAATCCTAAAATTTGGCTAAGCTTGAAATCCTGAAGCCCTAAAAATTGGCTAAGTCTGGATTTTTGAAGCCCTGAAATTTCCTAGAATCCATAACTTATCTTTGAGAGGTCTGAAACCTATCTCAAATAATTTGTCGCATATATTAAAATATATCTTAAGTATAAATAAAAAATTAAATATACATCAACTTATACTTAAATGATATATTTTAAACCCCAAGAGACAAAAACAAAAACATGAAAACTCGATTTCAAGAGAAACCGACAGAATTCAAAATACAATAGCATAAGGTCGAAGAACGCCCAAAAGGGTATCCAAAACCACTCTCAAAAAGATCGGATCATGAAGAAAAGTGCCTGCTGATGGCATGCGCAGGTTTTTCACAAAAATCGTGCGACACTTTTTACTAAGGGAGGGCGATACTTCTCCTTAAGGCGTGTGACACTCTTCCAGTGTCGTACGACATTTCTCAAGAAGGCATGCGACACTTTTTAGCATTGTACGACATTTCCCAAGAAGGCGTGCGACACTCTTCCAGTGTCGTATGACATTTCTCAAGAAGGCGTGCGATACTTTACAGTGTCGTACGACATAGTTTGCATGGGCGTGCGATACTTTTTAAAGTGTCGCACCATGCTGAACAAATGTCGCCCATAGAAACATGAAAACACTCCTAGAAGCAAAAAGGACCAAAATTAGAGCAAAGAACCTCCACACCAGGGAGTACCGAATCCACAAAGGCTCGAGGAATGAACACTCGAGTGCAAGAACAACATAGAAAGGAGAACATCCATCCATCTAAACTATAGCAGCAAAGAACACACTGAATAAAAAACATCACAGAGAACAAAAGCAACATCGCAATGTACATAAATACATCTTAGGAACAAAACAGCCAAACTAAGTACGCGGTTCCTCCTAACCGTCAATAGCATCATAAGACCATCGTGGATCCTAGCCATCCCCCGCGCGTAACATCCCAAGCCACCAACCAAATCGTCAGTACTTTCGTAATAGGGATGTCACTACTAAAAAATGCATAATAACAACATAAGAAAATCTAACATGCTACTGATAACACATAAGATAATCCTACAGTAGATAACATCACCTATCACATGCTAAACAATAGTAAGCAATAGATATACTACTAAAACAAATCACATCATCTAATCATATGCTAAACATCATAATAAGGGAATGCGCCAAATAAAATAACATCATCTAAACATGATATCCAAGCATTCCAATGAAAGCATAAATCACAAGAAAGCATACTTTGAAACTCGAAGTACCAAGTGAAAACATCCAGCAAAGGTCGCACTAGGATAAGAGACCGTCTCTGTACACCGATCCCTAGCAGTGGTGAAGGTAGCTACGCCTCCCAACCATGTAGCACCCATAGGTCCACACCCGCCATGCTGATGGAGATAATGATCCAACCAAAAACACACATAAAACACAACATCCATGGCTAACACTCACGCCAGACAGTATGATGGCTGCAACCAAGAACCTAAGACAATGCAAGGAGTACAGGTCCTGGTCAGACACTCAATAGGATACTATGTAGGGACTAGCATCATGGAGAGTCGCTTGGCATCGACAAGCCCAAGCTCAGAGCTGTGTAGCTCAACTCCCTCAACGGAAGACCAATACACCGTGTAGCTCAACTCCCTCAATGGAAGGCCAATACACAAAAGTACCATTTTATTATCTTAAGTTTTATTAACAGTCACACATTTTCTTTAATTATCACTTATTTAAAACTTCCTCTGCCAACCCTATGGGACTAAGGTCACCAGGTTGCGAGATAGAAGCCCCCTCCATATGCTACCCTACCCTACCCATGCTCATCCTACGAAAAGTGCCTATGGGCATGCATACTCCCATCCCAACTCCAATGATCATAACTTACGGCAAATCCACGAAAGATCGGGCCTCGCAAGTCACCTAACAAATGTACGCGTACGTACTCATGTGTGGCGCACCACCATCATGAAGATCATAAGACAAGGATAGGAATGAGAACACAATGCAAAATAAAACACCCAACCGAAAGCAACTCAAGAGGACGGATTCTACACGAATCCCAAATCCAATAAAACCATACATCATAAAACCACTCAATCGGCCTCAATCTGAGAGTATGGATTCTACACGAATCCCAATGATGTAACAAGACCAAACATCATGAACTCACTCAATCGGCCTCAATTCGAGAGTATGGATTCTACACGAATCCTAGCGTTCACGAAACAAAAGCAAAGGTCCAACAAAAACCATAACAGGAATAAAATCACTCAACTGATCACCACGTCGGGAGTACGGATGCAACAAGCATCCCAATGCAACATAAAAGTGCAATAGTGGTCTGACTGATATCCAAATGGATCATCCATGTCCATGAACCACAATGTGCCAAGAAAACCTAAGAAAACAGGGCGGCATGCAAAACGAGGTGAAAATCCCAAATTTTGGAAAACCTTCAAAATTAAAACCCATTTGGCCTTTGGGTTCAAAAACCCCAAAAATCCAAAAATAAATGGAATCGAACACCGTATGCAAAAATGGCCAGCATAATGGCGTAAAATCCCAAACCCTCATCCCAAAAAATAGGAAAATGTTCATACCCGCCCAACCAGGTAGAACTAACATACAAAAACGGAGGGGAACACTAGTTCTTAGCCTCCAAACAAATGACTACCAAAAATAGAAGCAGAAACGGAGCAGAAACAATAAAATGGAAAAGCCCTACCTCACAGCCAAAAGGGCAAAACGGGAATCTGAACCATAAAATAAATATCCCACAGAAGTAGCTGAAAATTGCGGCAATCCAAGGTTTCCCCGAGCTGGATCTAACGAGCCCAACCTCACGACGATCCCACGCCCGTAGCTCCCACAATGAACAAAATAGTAAATCCTCATGAAGAGGATTTTGGGTTTTACTCTCCAACTTTCCAATTTGAAAGTGAGAAGTGAGGAATTAAATTCCTCTTTGGATATTTATTCACTTTTCGGGTGAATAATTGATTAGGGCATTTAACCAGCCAATCTAGTTAAACCCCGAATCGACCCA
The DNA here is from genome assembly GCA_028749045.1 of Cupressus sempervirens. Taxonomy (NCBI): domain Eukaryota; kingdom Viridiplantae; phylum Streptophyta; class Pinopsida; order Cupressales; family Cupressaceae; genus Cupressus; species Cupressus sempervirens. The sequence continues at coordinate 146,064,142 of CM053784.1, read as the reverse complement.
AACGAAAATAGGCTATTCCTATAAATCAGAATTCATCTATGGAAAAGCTATTAGAAATTAAAATAAATCAATTAAAAAGCTCGAAAACCCAAAAAAACATAAATCTCCTTAATAACTTTCGCGACGATGCGAACCTCTAAATGCACAAACACGCTTACTGGTCTAATCACATAATGCAAATGAGTTCGAATTTAATAATCATCGAAAGGTTTAATTTAAACATTTTAATAAAGGATACGTCGACCATATAAGGATGACATTAGTAAAATATGAATGGTTGAATCACTAACTCCATGTGCCACTGCCAGGGATATAAATCCTGCACACTAAACAACACGATCAAGTGCAATTGCATATAATAACATAGCCAAAGCAATACATGCATTAAATTTCCTAATTTAACCATTTAATTAATTGTATTAAAATAATCTATTTACATCACTCACGTTTGCATAAAGCATAACAACGCAGGAATGAAGTAAATAACCATAGCATTAATTCTGTCACATAACAAAATAAGAGGTATGTCCAAATACCAGATAACCAGATATCATCATAAAACACACTATCATCTCAAAATGGCATCATCATGCAATATGATTAACTGAACAGCATAGTAGTCTAAAATCTATGATACTGAAATCAAAGTGAACATCTAATCCTCAGGTCCTCTCAAATGTGAACATAACATGAGAACAGATATCTCTCAGATCAAAATAAAACAAGGTAAATGTCCGCAGCACATAACCAAATAATCCAACAAGAAAAATCCATTCAATTACTTACGCATTTAATAATGATTGATTACTCTGCATTAAAAAGGCACTAAAAACACATAAGCAAACACAGTCATAAACATGACTAACCACTGCTACAGGAACCTAGTCCAGTGTAGCATGGTAAAAAGTACACAATGCAATCTCTGCACACATCTCAAGGTAATCACGAAACAACCTCATGATACCATATCGATCCTAGTAACCACTAGCACAAACCTCAGTGAACCAAAAATCACATCATAATCTCAAAGATCAGTCAAAAACATAATCAAAGCAACTGATACAGAAACATAAACCCAAACACCTCAACGGTGTAGACCACTCAAGGTCACAATCATGATCCCATCACAACAAAAGATCATCAAGGTTGCATCCATTAGGACGACTTACAAAAGTCAAATGGGAGAGGCTCTACATGTCCTATCCAACCTTTTGACAATTTAACTTGCAGACGTGTTATTACTATGATTTATATCCATTAGGAATTTCCCTTTCAAGTTATTTACTTTATTTTCTTGTTACCTTATCTTTGTTATTTTGTTTTCTAACAGTTGGTTAAAGGAATTCATATAGTTGTATCAATAAATTGCATTTATCATAAAACATAAAATACCAAAAATATATCTTCTTTGTGGTTACTTTTTAAAATAATAGATCAAACATCTTATTTGAAAATTTTTGGAACCAACAAATGCCTCCTCGTGAACATACACATTTATCTTCAATTGATCATATTCTAGTACGCCACAAGATCTCCCAAAACCTTGGAGTTGATCCTAGATTAGCTTTTCAAGAGAGGAGTTCAAAAAGAATTTTGTCATTAAGCATAATGCAAAATGACAGCTCAACAAGATTTATCAAACTCCTAATAGGGTCAATATCTTTCACAATATACTTTTTATTAGTGGATTATTTTATGGCTACCATCCCTGTTTGGGTTTTCCCTTGCCCACCATTTTCCTATTTAACAAAATTGTGTTATGAGTTGTTGGTATCTCTAATAATTATTTTCTATTAGTGTCAACCACTTAGTCATTTACAAGATGGGGTCAAATGGTCATCACTATGACTGAGCTACTCTATATAGGCCAAGTCATGAACATAAGCAAGTATGTAATGACCTCTATAGGATTCGAGTAAGTTTATAGTCATTGAGTATTTTATATATGAGCTAAGCTCAACAACAATCGAGAAATTTTAAAGCACACAAGTTTTGAGTGACATAGTGTGTGTCAAGCACTATACTTACTGAGCAACACTAATTTCAAGTGTCAAAAAATAGTAAAGGCCGAGAAATGTAGAGTTTACACAAAAGTTAGGAATATAATATATTTTTAGGTAACACATTTTCAAGCTGACATGGAAGGAATATTTAATGTTTATAGAGGTTTTTACATAGATTTTTATGCATGAATGAAATTTATTACACATACCTATATTTTGTGATGAATAATTTAGATGGAGAGGCTATTTTGGAACCATCTAGAAAACTCTTTACAAAACTCTTTAAATAGTGAAGATCTTAACCTAGATCATAGAGTGTGTGAGAGTAAGCAATCATGGAGATGAGAAGAGACGTATATGCATGAAAAAAAGGAGTAATATGCAAGCAAAGGATCGAGATTAGATCAAATGTTAGTGAAAGGGTTTTGTTATCACTTAACATAACAAGTGTCCTATTCATAGAAGTGAAGTAAAAGGGGAAGAAAAGTATTATCAAAATAGAGGAGAGGATCAATTAGCAAGGAGAAGAATTGAAATTATATTATAGAGCATATTGAGAGTTAGGTCATGAATTAGTTCTAATTAAATTGAATTAGGGTAAATCTCTTAACAGAGTGGTGTTAACAGATCTTTATAAATCTCCTAATAGAGTCGTTACTTTGGTGTAAGTATTAAATCCTCTAACAAGGCGAGACCTAGAAATCTCTTAACCTTTTAATAGGGTAGAACCCTCATAGGGTAGATCATATTTTATGATCAAACATTGTAACCATATTAGGTTAACTTTATTACTACAATAGTGAAGATTTGTGGGTGTCATCCCCACCCCAATTTTACCTTCACCTTGGAGGGTTTCTGGGTAACAACTAATGTGTTTATTTTAATGCAAGTGATATATCAGATTTATGTGTTACATCATATTTACATTAGAAGGTTTACATGCAAAAGTTTACTGATATATGTGAATGAATTGGTGAAAACTTTAAATTGTTTAAGATTGTGATTCACCCCCACCCCCTCCCTCCACCACCCTCTCAATATCTTTTTTTATCCTATTTATACCTCCATCAGTCAAGAATTAGTATCAGAGCATTGGTTCTCTTAGAGAAGCTTAATAGTATGGAGATTAGATCTTGGAGATGGAGGTTTTCAAACTGGGCAAGGTTGCTGACAATCAGGTGATTGACATCCAACATCTCATACTGTAGAAATTTGAGAAAAAAAGACAAGATCTAAAGGATTCCCTAAAAAGAAGAAAGGAAATTTCCATCTAGATAAAACAATTTTCTAATGAAGAATTTGAAACTAAATGAATGTCTAAATTAATAAATCCAAATGAAAAAGCATCTATAGATCTACTTGAAAAGAACAAACTCCTAAATGAAAAAATAAGAGGACTAAAAAGAGAGCATGAAATACAATAAGTAAGATTATGTGAAGTGATTGGACAAAAGAATAAAGTTGAAGACATGACTATGGCTGAAGAAGACAAAAGGGTAATGACTACCAAACTTGAAGAAAGGATATCGAACATGTAGAAGCTTAGAAAACACAACTAGACGTAATAAATTAACTAATGCTTGAAAATTAGGAATTGAATCATAAGGATGTGGAAATTTCAAATCTCAAATCATAGAAATCCATACTAAAGAATGAAATAAAAATTGAGAAATAATATATGGAGAAATTCAACAAACCTAAAGAGGTAATGAAGTACTTTGAATAACTTATGAAATCATCTAGTTGTTATGAGGGGTCAAGACATTCATGCACTAAGAAAGGGAAATCATCTAGGAATGGAGAGCTGAGGAATGCAAAGTCAAAGGACAAAACAAAATGCTCTCACTGTGGAAAAATTGGTCATACTGCAAACATTTGTCGAAGAAAACATGGTATGAAAAATCCTAAACCTAAGTTTACTGGATATTATTTTTACTGCAACAAACAAGGACATAAAATACATGAGTGTAGGTCAAGAATGAGGAATGCATCTACTACACCTAGATTTTAAGGATATTGCTATAACTATCAAAAGTATGAGCATAGAGCATATGAACATAGATCTCAGACAAAACCCTATTGGATAAATCAAAGGGAAGAATAATGCACCTAAAAATGCACATTCCAAATGTCACAAGTTTGGACATCTTAGCAAGGATTGTAGGACTCAAGTACATTCAATTAATCAAACAAAAGAAAAAGGAAAAGTCAAAGTAGATATTGAGAAAATTAAGAAGGAAATGAATTAAAAATGGAAAAGAGAGCAGAAGATGGAACTAGTGAAGTAAATGGAGTTTAGGTCACCCAATATAATGGAGAAGATGATAAAGTTATCTTAAAATAAGAAAGAAAGGTATGTATGGAACTATATACTTAATTTATATATCATACATCAAATCCTTACATATAAATGTGCCAAAAGTTCATATATGCTTATATAAGGATGTATACGAATAGATTCATAAAGGATTGTCGAGCATTAGTAACATTATCTATGTTGACCAAGCATTGCAACATAGACTGAGTAGTTTAAATGTGGAATGATAAAGACCAAATGAAATGGTAGAGACTGAGTGATATGGAAGAGACCAAGCTATAAAGCAATTACCTAGTTGTAAGGCATAAATATGGATTGAGACAACTAGCTTCCACCTAACCAAGTACACAACATTAACGAAGGCCTTAAATTGAACAAAAGAAGGTATATATTAAATTTTGAAGACATTATCTTATACCTTGCATATAGATTTCAAGAGTACAGAGTGATTTGGAGATTTGAGTGACAAGTGGAAGATTTCAACAATGATTTGGACAAAGAAGCTTGAACAAGTGGAGATCAGAACCTTGCCAAGTAATCTAGAGAAGGGAAGAATTTCAAAACGTAACAATGATCATGGAAGATTCATAAATCACTAGAATGAGTCAAGAGGTTAGTAAAATCCAACTGGTGAAGAGTGACACTTGTCCACCACCAAAGTTTCATGCTATTCTAGAGATTGCAATGAAAGGAGATTCAATGGGTGCACTATCATTGATACCACCTAAAGTTATTATAATCCATGATGTTAGAAACTACTACATGTGTAAAATTGAAGTAGGATTGTAAAATTAGAGAAGCATATGATATGTTATGCAAAAAATGTATAATGAAGGATGAATTTAAAGTTGTTGAAAGGAAAGGGTTAACTTGTGTCATATAATTCCCAATAAATTTCAAGATTGAATGGATAATTTTTTTTTTGATTAGAATCCATGACATAAAGTATTGGTTATAGAATGGACTCATGGAAATCATGAAGAAAATGATTCGTAGGGTTACAAACTATCCAACCCTAGACAAGAAGAAAACCATGTGATGTCTGAGTCATGAAGAAATTGAGGCAAACACATGAGCTGAGTGGAATGGATGAGGTTTTTCCATTGAAAACATTTATGATCCACTATTTTAATTTGAAATGAGGATTATAGCTCACCAATTCTACTAGTCAAGAAGATTGAATAGTGTTCCATGTATGACTATCGACCAAGCATGGAAGATAGTGATGAAAGATCATAAATATGATCTTGCCGAGGTACAAAGACTACAACTTGTAGAGAATTTATCATTTATAAGGAAAGAAAATAATTCAATGTGTAAGTTTAGATCCCTCATTGTATGTATTTTATTTTATATCCAAAATTATTTTCCTAGAGTTGGTAATGTTTTTTGGGAACAAGAAAAACTAGTGACTAGACAAATTATTGAGTACACTACTTAATTAGGAGAAAGTTTTGAGAATGTAATGGATTCTTACTTTGATGAATTTAAGAAAAAAATAAGGTTGAGGATGAATATACTAGAAGAATTGGTGGTGTGATATTATAGTGACATATGTTTTCTTGTAGACACAGACAACACTTTTGTGTAGGTAGTAAAGTTGAGGAAGGCTTGGTTACAAAGATTCGACTATGAAGTAGATAATGATGTAGTAAATACAAACATTGGAGCACTATTGATTGAAGAGATAGATTCCAAGGTTGAACCTTTTGGGAGATATGAAGAAGCTAAAGCAAGAACAACTATAAATATCAAGATTGCTTCTAAGGAAAAGAAAAGGAAATGAATGATTGAAGATCTCAAAGCAAAACTGGGCACCCTAGGTAAGAGAAAGGAACCACTACAATTGACACAAGGTCTTGGAGAAGATGAGGAAAACAAGAATGGTGACAAGGAAAAGGAAGAAGTAGAAGAAGACAAGGGTAAATCCCTAGCTATTATTACTCTACCAAGAAAGAAAGCTCAAGAAACCAAGAAGAAGCTAGTAGTGACACCCCTTTCTCCTCCACCACCAAATAAGCTGAGGACCAGGGCAGATGCTAGTGCTAAGTAGTCTATAAAGAAGAGAGTAACAGAGACTACAAAGCCCAATCCCCCTAGAACAAAAATAAGGAGATTAGTTAGAGGACCACCTAAAGGGATATCTAAATCTATTGAAGAGGTATGTGCAAATCTACACGGATCTTCAAGATTATCAAATTTTATATTTGTAAAGTATGATACATTAGAAAATGTTGATCAAACTAAGATTGAGGAGGATATGGTGGATATGATTTCTAATCATAAGTTAGCTCCTAGTGAAATTGAGAAGAAAATACATAAGGATCTATTTGATAGATTAGAAAGAAGATGACAATAAGCATAAGTAGAGGAGAAAAAGATAAGGACTGATACATTAGTCAGAGTCATGCCTGATCTATCCTAGGATACAAAAAACACATTTTTGGAACAATACAGGAGAATATTTATTCCTAAATGCATACTTTTTTTGATCCTACAAAATAAAGTGGAAGTTGTAGCACACTAGATTGAGTTTCTTTGGAAAAGCATTTTTGGTTTATCTACCAAAGGAGTAGAGAAAGAGACAGACATTATAAACATCAAAGATGATTAAAGTAGTGTAGAAATCTTAGGTGTGCCAGTCCAAAAGGCAACATGTCATGTATACATGTCAACACCCTTGACACTCCAAAGGTTGAGTAGTCAAAGCTCATTGATACATAGGAAGATGGTGAAGAGAAAGAAATAAATGTAGATAATAAAATTGTTTTAGCACCTCATATTGGGGAATTCAAAGAAATTAGTAAAGTTGAATTGAGTGCAACCATTTTTGTCTCAAGTAAAAATGCATAAGCATGATCAAGTGGTGAAACTCCTTCACCAACTCTCAAAGAAGTGCCAAGAAGAAACACTCCTTCACCAAGAAAAATGATATCAATAAAATATGTTGCACCAGATATTGAAGTTAGTTTGGATGAAATAATTGAGATGCCACAATTAGACCTGGAAAATCTCACCTTGGAGCAAACCATTTTTCTACAAGAAGTTTTGGTGAAGAAGAAAAGACAAGAAGAGTAAAGAAGAGTGATTCAAAAGAAACAAGTACTGTATGATGTAAAGCATATTTTTGTTGATGCTTTTGATATTCAAAATTTTGATGAACAAGAGCCAATCATCAACCAAATTGTAAATATAGTTAATCAAGTCAATGCTGGTAATATGGAATCAAATGAAAAATTGATGAATTACTCTACAAGAAGATTTGAAAATAAAGTTGTGGAAAATTATCCACAACCATTTCCAAGTAGAAAGTGAAATTACAAGAAAAAGTATAGGTTATGATAGAACTAATTCAAAAGGTACAACATGTTGTTAGATATGCCAAGATTCACAAGTGATCTTCAGGCACAAATAAACCAAATTCAAGCTGAGATGAAGAGATCCAATAGTATTATTTCAGAGTTAGTAGGATTAAGCATTGAACATTACAATAATCTACTGAATGTTCAAGGCACATTGACTAAGCTTCAGTTAGCTGATAGCAATATGAGATCAAAATTGATCTCCATTCAAGCAATGATGATACATCATTTGGAGGTAATGCAAAGAGAGCTAAAATCAGCTCAAGATCTTATCATCAAAGATCATAATCTCTGAGTGGCTAATAGTTTAATTGATCTAGTTGCAAGATTACAATTGTAGAATCATATTTTTGAGGCAATAAGAACCACGTAGGATCATGCAATGTCCATGATTACCCAAGTTCATATGGAATTCATTGAAAAATATGGATTACTTCCTCCTATTCAACCCTAACAGTAGTGACATAAGTGCTAAAAAACAAGGGGGAATAGATTTGAAAGAGGAAATTAGATTTGTTAAAAGGAAACAAGGGGAAATAGATTTTAAATGGATTTTTTTATTCGTTATTCATTGGCATAAGTCATGAGACTTAGGGGGAGAGCTCATTATCATATTGTATTGTAAAAATGTAAATATGACAAAGTGTTTTTTTCCACTAATCTTAAAGGGGGAGATTGTTGGTATGTCTACCAATTGTGGTCTATTAGTGTCAACCACTTAGTCATTTATAGGGAAGAGTCAGATGGTCATCACTTTGATTGAGCTACTCTATATAGGTCAAGTCATGTACATAAGCAAGTATGTACCAAGCTCTATAGAAGCCAAGTAAGTTTATGGTCACTGAGTATTTTCTATATAAACCAAGCTCAACAGTGACCAAGAAAGTCCCAAGAATACAAGTGACAAGTGACATAGTGTGTGACAAGCACTATATAGATTGAGAAACAACAATGCCAAGTGTTAGAAAATATTAAAGGCCAAGCAATGCACAGTTTACTCAAAAGTTGAGAATGAAATAAATTTTGAGATAACACATTTTTGAGCTGATATGGAAGGAACATTTAATGTTTATAGAGGTTTTTATAGAGATTTTTACGCATGAATGACATGACACTAGTAAATTTGTACCTATTTTTTGGTGAGGGTTGGTCAATATTTTGACTAACAATGGTCAAAAAATTGTGTCACTATAATTTTGTCAAAATTTTGATGAAATCCAAGGTTGTATATATATTGATGGATAACCCCAATCTTTGTCATGAGGTGGTACCAAACCATTGCTAGGAAATGTCAAAAGTTTGACGATTAGGAGATTGGTATTAACAAGCTTTCCATGTCATTGATGACAGGCCTCATCAAAACTTTGATGATTAGGAGATTATTATCGACAAGATTCCCATTCCATTGATGACAGACCTTGTCAAAACATAGATGAAATATCATCAGAATCCTATGAGATTCCAACGATGTTTCCATGTCATCGATGAAAATGATCATCGATAGATTGACTAATAGTCATCAAAACTTCAAGTACAATCCTAATTTAAAAATAAATAAATAATAATCCTACTTTTTTGGTGATCTAAGGTAATTGACATCTATCATATTGGAAAAATTAGGAGTGTAAGAATCCTATTTGTTTGTGATTCAAGGTAAGGCAATTGTCAATCTATGGAGAGTAAGTGTCCCTATTGATTTAAGAGTGGGGGAATACATTTTGTAATTTGATAGGTGAGTGATGTTCCACATGTTTATTTTTTTTTCATAAGTTTAACAAAGTTAAGGATGTTATTGGGGTTTTAGTATCAGATATTAGTTCAAGGGTATGTCACAAGTAACATCCTTAGGCCTAAAGAGAGTCAAGGACTGAAAGGTCAAGTGTTGATCAAAGGACTAGATAAATGAAAAGATGTAATGTGGTTTGGCTGGGAGAGAGGGAAAGTTACATTTTTTCATCTACATGTTGAAGTGATGGTAGTTGTCAATGGGCATTAAGGATGGAAAATAGTATGTTTGAATAGCCCAAGGGTGTGGAATAGGGAAGGACAAGATGTCTCATAATGAGAGTGTGATCAAAAATTGTAATTGAGATTAGAAGTTGGACCTTGAAATATGATCAATAGTCGATGAACTGATCAAATTTTTAGTGCTTAATGTTTAAGGAGTTGAGTTTTGAATAGTGACATTGCTAAGGGTAGATAATGTGAGAAGTTGTATCTTACAAATACTTGAGAACTTATCCTTATTTAAACATTGTGTGTAATGCCCACTTATAACCAACCAATCTATTCTTAGAGGGATACATCTCTTTGTATCCTTGCAAGATATAAGTGTTGCAAATGTAAGAGGAGGAAATAAGAGGGGAGGGGTGAATCAATCACCACAAAATCAAATCCTAGATCCCTTAAGATGTCAATTCAAAAAAAAAACTTTTCTGAAACTAAAATATTGTTGTAACTTGATTAGCACTGAAATGCTCAGTTAATATAGTAACTTAGTTTACACTAAGAATGACTGTCACTCGATAAATGCTTGATTGATACTAAATATATGCACTATTACTTTGTTAACATTCAACATGCAAACCTTACGATATTAAGTGTGATTAAACTTAATTAGCTTAGTTTCAAAATCATACAAAAAAAACATGAACACAAGAGACACTAGGATTTAACATGGAAACCCATATTGGGAAAAACCACCAATTACAACTAGTTACTATTTTTCACTCTTTTGAAGTGAGCCATGTTAGGAGCCAACCCTGTTAAAGGTTACAAAACACACTATTAAGTGTGACCCTATTAAAGGATATAGTTCACCTTGTTAGGAGTGTCCTTGGTAGAGGTCTTTAGACACTTCAATCTAAAAATGACACCTTGATAGAGGATTTGGAAAATAGTTGTTAAGCTAACTCTGTTAGGAGATTTGATTCATTGCTACAATTATTGGAGAGTAACAATGATATGACTTGATTGCTGATGCAACAATATTTTTTGATTTTAGATATATGTTCTAGCTTGAATACTTGATCCTTCTTGATCAAAATGTTCTTTGTAGCTCAATCAACTCCTAATTTGCTTCCTTGGATTATCTTTTCAATCCCATGCTTATTCTTTTCTATTTCAATCCTCAACTTGACCTTATACTTATATGGTTTACATTGTCAAGTCAGCTTGAATATAGTTTCAAAAAAATGAAATTCATCCCATGAGTCAGTTAGAACTAACCAACAAAACTAATACAGGAAAATCCTTCGTTAGCCAACCCAACTTGGTCAACGCTAACTCAAAAATGATTTTCCTTGAGACTTCCTTTGGTAACCAAGTGAACTCAATTAAAATTCATTCCATGTCAACTTTTCTTTGGTAATCAAATGAGTTCGGTAGACACCATCTTTGTACAAACACCCTTTGGTAGCCAAGTGAGCTCGGTTAACACTCGCATTGAACTTAGTTAACATTAAAACACTCACCATACACTACAACTTCCTTTGACTCCCAAGCGAGCTTGACATACAATGATTTCTTGGTATATACTTGACATCTGTATAACATCAAAGACAACATACAATTAAATGATTGTATCCAACAATCTCCCTCTTTGGCATTAATGGCAACCCAACATGTCATGATACATAAATTTTTTAGAGAAAAATAGAAGTAAGGATAATATCCTTAGTTTCATTCTAATTCTTATTCATGAGAACTCCCTCTATCAGTGTGAACTCTCCTTGTCATCAATCTTTCATTGTAGTGATTATAATAGAAAAATCTCCCTCTTTGATATCAACTCAATTTCATCCTCCCTCTTTGAAATCTCAAACATTCACAAAAATTTCTCTGATGTATGACAACACACTCTCCCTCCTTGAAATCTTATGTCAAAGAAAAAAATCAATGTAGTTTCTATGTCCTTTATGTATAGATTCATATGCAATATTCTTTGACAATATTGTATCAAATTGTTTGATCTTCAATATGCTTGGTTGATGCATCACTAGAATCTGATAGTGAGTTTGAGACAGGGGAGTCACTACTAGCTTACCTCATAGATACAAAACTGCATCCTTAGGAAATGTCTTGGTGAATATGTCTACAATCTATTCTTTTGTATTCACATATTCCAATCTCACCTCTTTGTCTTGCAATAATTCTATTAAGAAATGATATTTTATTGTAATGTGTTTCATCTTGGTATGCATCACTGGATTCTTGGATATGTTGATTGCACTTCTGTTATCACAGAAGATAACAAATGTGTCCTTGATCTCCTCCTATATAACTAACAATAGTTGCTTCAACCAAAAAATGTTGGAACAATTGACTAATTCAACAACATATTTTTCTTTTTTTGTAGACTGAGAGATACAATTCTGCTTCTTGCTTGTCTAAGATACTAGACTCTTTCCAAGAAAAAGTGCTCCACCACTAGTGCTCTTTCTATCATCAACACTTCATGTCCAATCTACATTGGTGAATGCCTTCAATTCATTGTTTCCTCCTTTCTTATACCACAAACAATAATCTTTAGTGCCTTTCAGATACCTCATGATTCTTTTGATTGTCATCATATGATTTTGTTTAGGATTAGAAGAGAATCTATCCACCATACCAACTACTAATGCTATATCAAGTCTTGTGTACACTACATACTGAAGCTTTCCAATCATTGATCTATATGTAGTCTGATCTACCTCTTTGGAATCATGATTTTTGAAAAGCTTATGTCTAGTAGAGATAGGTGTTCCAACTGGTCTAGAATATTCCATTCAATTTTTTTTCAATATCTCCTTGATGTATTTTATTTAAGTAATATAGATTCCATCCTTCATCTATTTAATTTGTAATCCAACAAAGAATTTGATCTCTCCAAACATTGACATTTCAAATTCCTTACTCATTTCCAGAGACAAAAATTTGCACAAATCATAATTTCCAATAAATAATGTATCATCCACAAATATTTTTGCCAACACAATCTTCTTATCCAATCTTTCTTTGATGTATATGTTGTTGTTAACATTAGTTCTTTGAAAACTAATCTTTATGAGATAATTATGTAATATTTCATACCATGCTCTAGGGGCTTGTTTAAGACCATACAAAGCTTTGTGTAGCATGTAAACCATGTCCCTTTTTCTAGGGTCAATGAAACCTTCTGGTTGCTCAATGTAAACTTCCTCTTCTAAGATTCCATTCAAGAATGTCAGTTTCACATACATCTGATATACTTTGAATCCTTTGTGTGTTGTATATGCAAGGAGTATTTTAAAGAAATAGGAGCAAAAGTATCTCCATAATCAATACCTTCTTCTTGAGCATAACCCTTGCAAACTAACCTTGCCTTATTTCTTGAAACTTCTCCATTCTAATTTAGGTTATTCTTGAATACCCATTTTGTGCCAATTATATTATTGTCCTTGGGTCTAGGAAAAAGATTTTAAGTTTTATTCCTTTCAATCTAATAAATCTCTTCATTCATTGCCTCAATCCAACTTTCATTTTCTAATGCATCTTTGATAGTTCTAGGCTCAAACTCAGCAAGAAAACATGTACCTTTTAATTTGTTCCTTGTCATTGTACCATTTGACTAATCTCTAATGATTTTATCATGTGCATGATACCTTCTAACATATCTAGCAAGTCTAGGCTCCTTCTTTCTGAATTCACTAGGTTCACATGATCTTCTGAGTCATGCTTAGGTCCCACTGTCTGTGACTCAAGTCCATCAAATGAGTTGGTTTGAACTTGTTGAAACTCAAGTCCTTCTAACTATGACTCAAGTCTTTCAGACTATGACTTAGGTTGCACTAGCTACAACTTAGGTTGAACTGAGGATTTCGGGGACTCAGGTGGTGAAGACTGTTGACTACAATTTTCTTGAACTTTAGGTAAAGTATCAAGCTCATAGTATACAAATTTTTTTGTAGTCTTTAGGTTCTTTCCCATTTTTTTCTTCACACTCTTTTGCAAACTCATCAATCTTTACATGTGCACTTTCTATAACTTTTTAAGTAGATAGATTCAAATATTTGTATACTTTACTCTTATTGAAATATCCCAAGAATATGCATTCAATACTTTTCACATCAATTTTCCTTTTCTTGACTCCTTGAGAATATACCATTTACTTCCAAATACTTTGAGATAACACACATTAGGTTTATAGCCATACCATAATTTAAAAGGTGTTTGATTTGAATCCTTCTTTAATTGAACTCGATTCAAGATATAAATTGCAGTGTTGATTGCTTCCTTCCAGTATTTGATAGATACATTCTTCTCTATCATTAGTGTCATTGAATAATCTATGATTGATCTATTGCTTCTTTTATCAATGTCATTTTGCTAAGGTGTACTAGGTGTAAATACCTATCTTTTGATTCCTCTTTCATTGTAGAATTCATTGAATTCATTTGTGTTGAATTCACCTCCTTTATCTAATCTTAAACATTCTAGTTTCTTTCTCATTTCTTTCTCAACTCTAGCCAGATATCATTTGAACTTTTGAAAATATTCTAATTTATCCTTTAAATACATAATTGTCATCATCCTAGAATAATCATCAACAAAAAAAATAAAGTACTTATCTCTAGTGTAGCTTTGTATGCCAATAGGTTCACAAAGGTCTATATGAACCAACTCCAAGACTTCTTCAGAATGATAATTTTTTCTTTTAAAATTTTTCTTTCTCATCTTTTCAATTTGACAATTCTTGCACATGCCCATATCAAGTTTCTTTAGGCTTGGAATGCCTCTAACCCTTTTTTTCTTGCTTATGTTGACTAGTTTATCAAAATTCACATGGCACAACCTTTTATGCCATAACCAACTTTATTAGTCCCAACTAGATTTCCAATTCCATCTAGCAAATTGGCTTTCCTATTCATGGATTCTACCTTGAATCCAATATTATTCAATTGTGCCACACTAAGAAGATTATGCTTTAATTCTTCAACCAAAAAAGAATTGTCACATCTGAGATCATTGGTTAGGGCAATACAACCTTTTCCCTTCATATAACAAGGTTCATCATTTCCAAATTTGACACTCCCACCATCATAGCATTCCAAGTGCTTAAATTTAGATTTATCACAAGTCATGTGGTGAGAACAACCACTGTTAATAATCCATGTATCATTCTTACTAACATGAGAGATGAGGGCCATTTTATCATTCTCATCATCTAATTCATCTTTAACAACAATATAAACCATTTCATCTTCTTCACTACTAACAGAATCTTTAGCCATGCAAAAAGATTTCTTACCTTTTTCCTTGTACTCTTTGTAGCTTTTTAAATCCTTCTTGGCTTTGTACTTGTCATGTTTCTTTTCTTCTTTTCCTTCTTTGGTTGGACACCTTGCAGTAATGTGACCAACTTCTTCACAAGAAAATAAGATCAAAAGAATTTTTCCTTTGTACTTTCCTTTGCCTTTGGGAAATATTCTTGCAAGCAATGCTTTAATGACTTCAAGATAATCATTACAACCATCTTCATCTTTATTGTCAGACCTCTTGCTTTTAGACTTTGTAGATTTCTTCTTGAGTGATAGCTTGGCTTGGAATGTAGAGTCAAGGTTATTGGAGTTAGGATCATAATTATCAAATTTATCTAACTCAAATAATGTCAACCTTCCCAATAGTGCATTGAAGGTTATATCATTCTTAGGATCACATCTCATTTCTTGAATTGTTGAAACTCTAATTTCATAAACTAGAAGAAGGGTTTTGAATACCTTGCTTACCACTGTTACATCATCAATTTTCCCACCTGAGGCTTTGATCACAAACACATTGGCTTTGATTTTTTCACTGTATTGTGCAATGTTCTCATATTCTCTCATCTTCATCTAATCAAATTGACCTTTGAGACTTTTTTCCTTAGCTCTTCTTACATTTTCATCACCTCCATAGATAGCTTTTAGCATGATCCACATTTCATAACAAGTAGCACAATATTTTACCTCATCAAATTTAGCATAGTTGAGAGTGGAAGCAATGTTAATCATCATAATGTTATGATTCTTCTTTCTATAATTTCTTCCATAGTCATAGTTCCAATGGATGCCACATACTTGGTGTTTATATACTTTAGGCCAGAGTCTCCAATTGTTACCAAATGCAACTTCATGATTTCCAACCATGCTTGGAAGTTATCTCTATTCAACTTAGGAATCTGCCTTTTGTAAGACATCTTTATCTTTAGCTTAGGTCCTTGAAACCTTCTCTACAAGCACCAAAATCTCTAATACCAATTGTTGCAAATGTAAGAGGAGTAATTGAGAGGGGAGGGGTGAATCAGTTACCACAAAAAAAAAAGATTCTCGATCCCTTAAGATTTCAATTCAAAAAAAAATTGAACTCTACTACAATTAAAATACTATTGTAACTCTGTTAGCATTGAAACACTCAGTTAACACAATAACTTGGTTTACACTAGGAATGACTGTCACTTAGTAAACACTCAGTTAATACTAAATACATAAACTATTACTTCATTAACACTGAACATGTAAATCTTATGATATTAAGTGTGATTAACCTTAATTAACTTAGTTATAGAATCATAAAGAAAATAACATGAACACAAGAGACACCAGGATTTAACGTGGAAACCCAATTAGGGAAAAACCACCAATTGTAACTAGTTATTATTTTTCACTTTTATGAAGTGAGACCTGTTAGGAGCCAACCTTGTTAAAGATTACAGAACACATTGTTAGGTGTGACCTTGTTAAAGGATTTAGTTCACCCTATTAGGAGTGGCCTTGTTAGAGGTCTTTAAACACTTCAATCTAGAAATGTCACCTTGTTAGAGGATTTGGAAAATTGTTATTAAGCTAACTCTGTTAGGAGATTAAATTCAATGGTACAATTATTAGAGAGTAAAATAATATGACCTGATTGCTGATGCAATATTATTTTTTGATTTTAGATCTTTGTTCTGGCTTGAATACTTGATCCTTCTTGATCAGAAGGTTCTTTGCAGCTTAGTCAACTCCTAATTCACTTGATTAATTTTTTCAATCCCATGCTTCTTCTTCTATAATTCAATCCTCAACTTGACCTCATACTTATATGTTTTACCTTGTCAAGCTGGATTGAATACAATTTCAAACAAATGAAATTCATCCCATGAGTCAACTAGAACTAACCAACAAAAATGATATAGGAAAATCCTTCGTTAGCCAACCCAACTTGGTCAACACTAACTCATAAATGATTTTCCTTTAGACTTCCTTTGGTAACTGAGTGATCTCGGTTAACATTCATTCCATGCCAAGTTTTCTTTGATAACCGAGTGAGCTTGGTAGACATTGTCTTCCTACAAACTCCCTTTGGTGGCTGAGTGAGCTCAGTTAACACTTACACTGAACTTGGTTAACATTGAAATACTTTTCATACACTACAACTTCCTTTGAATCCTGATTGATCTTGGTATACATTGATTTCTCAGTATATACTTGACATTTGTGTAAGATCAAAGAAAACATACAATTAAATGATTGCATCCAACAATGAGATGTGATTCAAAGTCTTTTCAAGAGGGGATCAACCATATATATCTAAATTACAATATTATCCTTTACAAATTACCACAATTAGAGAAGACTTAATAACATTCTATCCAATTGGAATAAGGAGAAGATCATCGATTGATGTCCCTCATTTGGCACCAAACATGTAACAAAACAACATTATGCAGGAATCTTAAAAAAAATTGTCATCAATACTTTCCTTCTATATTCAAACCATAAATAGATTTAGTCCTTACTTGGAATTACCCTCAAATGATGGAGAGATGCTTTATTTACCCTACAACCTCAATTTCTCATTTAGTTATGTTGCTTGGTACCCTACAACCAAATACAACTAAATCATGATCAATTAGCATTACAAAAGATGTTGAAAAGTTTCAAGATATGTTGCAGTTTTATTGCATTGGTGAGTGTTTTGTATGCATATTAGGATCTATAGTGTTATAACAAAAAATTTAAGAATACTTAGATCATATTGTTACCCATATGGTTTCAATTAGCAGAGATCAATTTTAGTGAATGAAGGCATGATATATTTCAACAAAGGAAACAAAACATTACTTTTAATACCATCAAAATGTAGAATGTAGCATTAGTCAAAATAAGGAACTTAGTGATAGAACTACAATGTAAATAGTGAAGAATCATTGTCTGTAGCCACTTAAGAATCCATGTATTTGGTTTCTCACCCTCCCATCCAAAATAAGATTCAACCGTGCTTTGAATCAAGAATGCATGTGCAATAGTGTTCCATATACATGAACAATAGGTTGAGCTGAACAAATGCACCATGTTTATATGATTGACTTGTATAAAAAATGCAAACATATTGCATTTTTCAACTCCACCTAATGTCCTATACATATCAATTAACACTAAATATTGAACTAGGACCTCCTTCTACATTGCCTACAACCAAGAGATTGATACAATTAACATCTAATACAATTTCCATTAATTTGGTCCACTCAAGCGTAATATTTTAATTTTTCTTTGAAACATAAATAGTAAAGGATATCTAACACATTAATTGCCATTTTCTCTGGAATATGTTCCCTAAAAGGATCAACTCATAGATAGAAAACAAAGTGTTTGATTAGATGTAATGAAGAGTTTAAGTGTTACTTCAAATACTTTAGATAGCTACGAAATAGAAATAGAAGACAAACAAATTATTAGCATTAAATACAAGATACTTAATAAGGTATATATGTAAAGTCATCATAGACTCTAATCACATTAAATGTAGTAGATTTAAGAATGTATAAAGGGCCCTGAAACTGACTTCAAAAAAAGAGGAATCAATCCTCAACTACTTACCCCTGTTGTCCCATTACAATTGCTTTCTTTGTGGGGGAGAATGGTGTAGTAGCACCCCCATTTTGGCTTGCAAGACTCAATTTTGGGTCATAGATATGGAATAAGGGTTTCTTAGTTAAGCATATCATAATCACCAACCTAAAAATTACAACAACAGTTATTTAAGAGATCTTATTGGAAAAAATAAGTATCTTCCCATTAGAAGCTTCAATAATGACCCAACTGTTGAGATACCTAAAGAAAACCCAACATATGGAAGAAAGTAGTTGGCCTAAATTAGTCAAAGAGGAAATAATAGATAGGACAAAGAGCACATGAATGAAGAAAAACAAAAGGAGGATTAAAAAGGGATGTTAACATTCAAGAGTGTTCGATTATTGATGAAGAAATACATAATTTTGTACAAATATTTTTTAGGAGTATCATATGGTCAACCCAAAATAGATGAAACAAATTAATATGTCAAAGAATTTAATCTCATGAATGATCATTAGGAAAAAAGCATTTATAGGAGAAACTAGTAAATGATAAGAAGTAGTTGATACCAAAAGAAAAGTGGAAAAATGACATGTATCTATTCTACAATATGAAAGTGGTTGAGACCAAACATCATTTTATCATAGAATGTTTGACTTATAGCAACATCAAAATCTAGTTATGTGGATACTTTAGACCCAGGAAACTCAAACTACCTATTTGAATAAAATCAATTAGGTAGAATTGTAAACCTAATGAACAAAATCCACAATTGGAGAGAAATTTAAATAAGTTGTAACTAATCTAAATATCTTGACATCCTATCCAAAGGTGTGTGCTAGTTTACAAGTTCCATAAATTGCTTTAGCCTCATGAATGTTATTAAAATTTTACATTTCATTTCATGTTAAGCTTATTAGAGAGTAGGCTATTATAAGAGGATACTTCCACTAAAATCATCATATCTCATATGGCAAGAAGAAAACCTCGATTAAAATTTGTTCACCATCTTGGTTTCTTGGTTATTTCTAGTGGTCAAAGGTGGTCAAACAACCACAATATGGTTACAATAATGAATAAATGTGGAGTGAGATTTAATAAGGTTTGAAACACCATAAGACATGCATTTTTTCTCCACTGGTAGAAAGGAAGACAAAAGTGGTCATGCAATTGTCAACTTTGCAAATATTACAAAAATTGAAAAGTTGTAATGTTGCAACTTTGGAAAATAGGTAAGATATTTGAAATAATAGTTAGTTTTCACCTTCCTTAATTTTTTAATCATCTTTGAATAAAATATAAGCCTTTTCTAAGGTAGTTGTATAGGTTGGAGACAAGAATATTCTCAAACTGAATACCAAATCAAGTTTTTGACAATATAAATGTTGTATTCGCTTGTTGTTCATGTTCTTTTGTGATTGGATGGAAAATTTTATTGTAAATAGGAGATATTATTGTTAGAATTGTTCTTGTATAGGTCTTGTTTTCCCTCCATTTAGTTTTGTATATATTCCATTGAATTTGCTAAGTGCTACCAATTTTTCCTTGTAACTACACAATTTTTACAAAATGCAATCAAAATCTTATCACCACAATTGAAAACTCATGAAACCTTGAAGAAAGGAAGTAGACTTAGTTTAATTTAAGATGCAAAAGGTTGGAGTTATTGATAGTCAATTTGTGGATTTTTCTAGCAAGCCCTGGGTGGGTTGATGGTCAATCCGACTAGAGATGAATGAAGAAATGTGTTTGTCGAATGTATATTAAGCAAGATAATTGCATAGTTTCTTTATCAGATGAAAGATAAGTGAAAGGAGGTCCTTACATAGAAAGAGGAAGGTTCCATCAATCCATTCAAGGGTGTTACAAATTCATTTGATGCATACAACCAAGAAAGGCTCCAAAACCCTTAAAAACCCTTCATTTTGGGATTTGTGTTGTACAGATAGAATTGGGAAGCCAATTCTCTAAAATCCTATGCAATGTAAAAATGGATATCCTAAACAGTGAATAGGTTGCTAGGTTGTTAAGAAATTTGCAAATTAAAGCCCAAAAACCTTGTTTGTAGGGCTAATTGCAAAGGGCTAATTCCTCTAAGACCTTGAAAAGAAAGGAGCAAGTTCAAGCAATTTAGGACAGAGAAACCATGTTGGGAAAAGAAGGTAATTTTTGGGTGTTGTAAAGGGCTTCATTATAAAGTTGAGAAAAGTGTATTAGGTGGAGTTTGGTGATGACCAAATGAGTCAATTAAACATGCCTATATCAGCATGGAAGAAATGATAGTCATTAGTGATTATGGTGAAGTTCTTCACCACTCAATATTTGGACCATATATTAATGTTTAGTTTTGATAGGGATAATTTGTGTCGGTGGGGCTTCCTTGGTTTCTATATGTGTATTTTGTGTCATCACAATGAGGATTGTGTCTCACTTTTCTCCTTCCACAATATTTGTCTATAGAGATTTGGCATTTCTAGTGGGGAGTTAGTTATTAGGCTTGTTGGTGTCTCCTTTTTAGTTGAGCTTTGGGTCTACTAGGATAATCCTCTTGTTTAAAATTTTTATTTATAGATTGTTGATGACTAGTTAAGACAAAGTGAAAATGTGACTGATGTGAATGTGAGTGAATTAAATAATCCTACAAACTATATCATGCACAATATAATTGGTGAAGAAGGAAGCTCGATGTCTTGTATTTTATCCACTAGGTTGATAATCAAACAAAAAAATTCTCTTCATGCCCCTCCTATAGAAACCATAATTTTAGTTTTTGAGGTGATCCTAGAGGATTGAATCCATAAACAAATTCAACACTGCAAACTTTCTCACCCTCTACTGGTTTTCTAGAAAAAAAATTAAGTAGCATCAATGCCATAAAAATTCAAGAAATCTTTTCGTTTGGTGGCAAAAAATGTACAACATTGTGATAATTCTTACAATCAAAAGTCTAAGTTAAACAATTATTAAAAAAATCAATGCTTCCATTTTTATGGTGAACATTTATATGATTTTTTTTCAAGTTGGTGAGTCATACTTGATATCTAGTATTTTGGAAATCATGATATATCTCCTCATCAAATTTTGAATCAATATGATATATCAATTAAAAGCTTTGACCCTCATAAGTCCCTTAATTAAAACTATATTGAATGTTTTTGACACCAAATAGGAACTTTTCTCTATTTCTTGAGTTTTTGTTATTGCAATGTTTAGGGATATTTTCTCAAAATGTTGGAAATATTCATCCCATATTATTCCAAACACAAATATGTCATCCAAATAGACCAAAATAAGGGATAGTGAAAGGCCTAAATATGTCATTGGTCATTTTGACAGCTTAAACATCACACACT
Organism: Cupressus sempervirens; assembly: GCA_028749045.1. Lineage (NCBI taxonomy): Eukaryota > Viridiplantae > Streptophyta > Pinopsida > Cupressales > Cupressaceae > Cupressus > Cupressus sempervirens. The sequence continues at coordinate 146,042,269 of CM053784.1, read as the reverse complement.
AAGAATTGTACATTCGTGCACAACTAGAATTTTATGTGGATAAAGTTATTTGTTAGCTATTATCCAAAGTGTTTTGGTTTTGGCTTTGGGGTTGTGCAAATATTTTTGGGACCCTAAAGAAAGGTTGAGGTACTGGAAGAAGAAGGAATCCATTCTTTCATTTATGGGTCATGTTAGAGTTTTAGGTGACTCTACACCCACCCCATGATCAAATGAAATACCAAGATAAATTCCACAAGAGAATGGAAAGACAATTGCATGAAGATGCAAGAATGATATTATTGATAATGGACTTGATTGAAATCTAATGGATTGATTTGAAATGTACATAATAGGCCTCCTTATATAGGAGAGGCGATAAGAGACAATGATAAGGAGAAGATAAGCTATCACCCATACAAGGTGGAATCACATGTCCATGAAAGGTGGATCATCCTCCATTATGCAATGAAGTATGTGTGATGATGAGGAAAATAATGTGATAAGTGCACTAAAGGTGGAATGAGATAACAACTATGACCACCTAGAGTGGAATTCTCCTACACCATGTGTTTAATTGAGGTGCAAACTCCTTAGTGTCTCAATCACAAACTACTATACAATGCATTATCCTAAGTAAGCTTAAGTAAGTGTAATTAGAGAATATTTAATTACACCAACAGGTCAAAATGTATCTTACAAAGAAGAGTACTCAATAGTGGGCATGGAATGGTGTTTCTATTAATAAAACAATATAGCTTCTAATCCTAGTAGGAGGATAAAAAATTCTTAACTCCTTGATTTTAATTCTTCAAATATTTGATTCATGACAATAGCTATTTTATTTGAATTATGTATTTTCTAGTCTATAGTTATACATTTTGTGGTAATAGAAGGTTATATTTTTTGGGTTGATAGGTATATTGCACACATCACAATGGGCATGGATTTGTTGTTCCAACCATTTGTAGAGCGAACAAACTTGTTGGATATCATCAAAACATTTTTATGGTTTTTTTACTTTATTCCTTCTAAATATTCTATTATGTTATTTAAAAACTTGCAAAATATCCATCATAAGGAATTATATGGGAACATATACACAAAAATATCTTCAAATTAATGATCCAAACTGGTTATTTGAATGTTAAATTTTTCATGCATATATTATTTCTCTAAGATTAAATTTAACTTTAGTTGAGTGTGTGTGTGTGTGTGTGTGTGTGTGTGTGTGTGTGTGTGTGTGTGAATGTTAAATTTTTCATGCATATATTATTTCTCTAAGATTAAATTTAACTTTAGTTGAGTGCATGTGTGTGTGTGTGTGTGTGTGTGTGTGTGAGAGAGAGAGAGAGAGAGAGAGAGAGAGAGAGAGAGAGAGAGAGAGAGAGAGAGGCTTGGTGTGTTCAAGCCTAGGTTTGAACATGCCAAACCATATGCATATTCCATATTGGGTGTATTCCATAACCTTTTTTAGGGACCACAAAGTGAGTGGAAACTTTTTGGTCCCCCATCTTTGTGCTCTTACCCAAACCCTAGACCGAAAACCATAGCCAATGATTAAATTGTATAGTGATAGGTGTCACTTGGGTCATTTATACATGACACAACATGACCTATATTTAACTATGTCTAGTAAAATATGGAAAACTCTTTAATGAATTAGAAAATTAACCTATTATTCTAACAAATAAAAAAATTAATTTGTTTTTTCTTCACATTCTTAGTAAACTTTGGGTATTTTCATCTTCTTCTTTTAGTTAAAAGAAACCCCAAAATTCTAAATGTATTGGAAGAGATAGTTATACCTTGATCAGAGGAAAGCCGCAAAAAGTACAACTTCTCCAATAAGTGGTTGAGTTATTATGATGTAGCAAGAATTCGAGGGTACCCCTACTGGAGGTAATTTGGAAACCCGCAAATAACCACAAAACAAAAAAAAACTAACAAATTAAGATCTAATGCCAAAACACAACTCTTTATTCATAAAATAACTGTTTACATGCAATATTTTGGGCTATAATGCCTTCTGAGTTAGGGACAAATGCAACAAAAATTACAAAATAGTTCTCCAAGATCCCATAAGATCCAACTCAAATACTAATCCTAGCTAGTCTAGATCTTCACTCTGGAAGAAAAACCCTGAGGAAATATTAACTCGTTCTGACAAGCCTACCAAGAAATCTCCTAGTTTTCCAACCATAGCTACTAGCTCTTAAAAATTTGCATCCTTTTCTCCAAGATGGATCACCTTGACAAAAGAATCCACAAGACCCCCTACTTATACCCAACTAAGCCATAAGTCAGCCTAGTTCATTAAAAATTAAATTAAATCCCATACATTACAATATGTTGAGCCACAAGTCAGCTACAATACAAATTAAATACCAAAAGTTAGCTCAAAGACAAATCGACACCTACAGGAACCAAGACCAGACCGAGCGTTAGAGAGACCAAGTCGAGCATCAACCAAACCATAAGAATTTTTGAGCTCCTAGTGCATGCCAAACAACCAACATATGCTGAGCATTGTAGTGAATGTCAAGCAACCCATACAAGATGAGAACATAGAGAGTGATGAAAAATCTATATCTACTAAGCTCCTTTACCAAATGAGCTCCTTCAATGACTAATCTCCTTAGCTACAACTACACCCTTTAGTGACTGAGCACCACTGTTTGGTGACCAAGTCCACAACACTTAGCCAAAATACTTCCAACATGTAGGATTTCTCAAAACCCTAGGATACTCCTACTTTAGACACCCTAGGTTTGAAAATATGTTCTCATTAGCTGGAAGAAAATCTTCTGGGATTTAGCATATAAATCCCAAACTGGTTTTTCACATACATATCCTACAATTCTTCAACTTGTACACTCTTTCGCTTTCTCTTCTTCTACTTCTTCACATCCATCCTAAGTGTGCTACAAGTCTTCTTTCTATGGTAATCTCCAACCTTCTTACAATCTCTCAACTCAACTCGGCTGCCAATACTCAAGTTCTTCCTACCGAGCTCTTCATTTTGCAAAGGAATCAAGGAATGCTTCTTGGCACCTTTCTCAATAGTAAAAACATTCTTGACACAATCACGCCATCCCTGCAATCATACTACCAAGGTATACCAAGCAACACATGACAATTGTTCATGCCCACAGTATCACACAATACTTTATCCTTATACTGCCCAATTTAAAAATCAACAAGGAATTGCTCCCTTACTTCCAAGCCATGCCCGCATTGCAACCAACCAATCCTACAAGGATAAGGATGTCTCACTCTCTTCAAACCAAGTTTCTAAGCCATCTCCTCAGCAATAAGGTTATCAGTACTACCACCATCCATAACCATATTGTAGACTTTACCACCAAACTTACAACAAGTCCTGAATAAACTAGTAGTCTACCAAGATTCCAGTGCCCTCTAACCAACCAGTACTCATCAAGCTAGAAAAATTTCTCCTTGCTCAGGTTGACTATCTTGGACTACAATCTCATTCACAATTTTCCTACCATGAGGAAATTCAAAAGATCTATGCCATTCTTCACCACATTTGAAACAAGTACCTCTAAACTCACCTCCACTTGTCCTCCTTTTCTGATCAACAAGTTTTGGTTCATCTTCTACATTTGGTTTAGCCTTTGTTGAGATATCCCGCTTCTCCAGTCTTCTTAGCATTACCTTGAATTTTCCTTTTCAACTTATCTTTTGCATTTAGGGCATACTGATAAACATCCTTAATCAAAGAAATATCCAGCATACCAACCTCATCTTGAATATTGAATCTCAAACCATTAATGTACTGAGCTACCTTTTCCTTTGATAATTCTCTATGCCCAAATTAAATAGTCAACTTGTAGAACTCCTTGATATAATCTTTCATAGACATATCCTTCTATTTTAGATTCTAAAACCTTTTCAACAACTCAAGTCCATAATCAATAGGATGGAATTTAACCTTAAACTTAGTCATCTTTAATCTCCATCTAGTGATCTTCATTTTACCTTCCTCTTCTCTGTCTCTTTGTAGTTCCTTCCACCAAAGAGTAGTATATCCTTTCAGCTAAGTTTGTGCCAACCTTTCTTTGAGTGGATCTCCAATATCCTCAAGCTTAAAGTAGTCTTCCAATTCAAAAAACTAATCAATCAGGTCTTAGGAGCCAAAGTACCTAAGAAATTATAAACCTCCATCTTATTCTTCAACTTCAACTAAGATTCAGGTCTAGCAAACTAGCCAGCCCTAGTTCCAATAGGTCTCTCCACATGATCAATTTTGTCCTCACCACTAGATCCAACAATGTCAAAGTCCATAGAAACTTCCTCGTAACTATCTTTAGTACCCACATGCCTAGGTACACCACCTAAAGCACTCACAATTTTAGCAATCATGTCACTCTTCATCAATGCAATCTCATATCTGAATTTTTCTCTATTCTTCTTTAATATCCTTTATTCCACAACATCACTAAGATCATCAATTTCCCTAGGGTCAAATCTTTTTGAAGGCATCTTCCAAGATTTTTATAAATCCTCTATAATAGATCCACAAACAAAGAATATCAACTAGCTACACTAGATCAACCTTCTCTTCTAGCTTTCACCCAAGTCCTAGTGCAAATTACCTCAGCTTTAGCAATCTATCTACACACTCAAGAACACCTTTGCTCTGATACCAAAGTCAGCTCACAAACAACTCAACACCTACAGGAACCAAGACTAGATTGACCATCAGAGAGACCAAGTGGAGCATCAACCGAACCACAAGCATTGTCGAGCTCCCAGTGCATGCTAAAAAAACAACATATGTTGAGCACTACAGTGAATGTCAAGAAACCCATACAAGTTGAGCACATAGAGAGTGTCAAGAAATCTATATCCATAGATCCCTTTTAATGACTGAGCTCCTCAACCACAACTACACCATTCAATGATCGAGCACCATTGTTTGGTGATTGAGTCCACAACATTTAGCCAAAATACCTCCAACATGTAGGATTGCTCAAAACCCTAGGATTCTCCTACATCATGTTATTACAAATATAAATCTTAGAGTGAAATTATATAAATTTGGTGGTGATAAATATTTCAATCAAAAAACCATATCCACTACAAGATTTTCATGAAGAGATTTCTTCCAATGAGAGAAAGATATTGAGGATTTAAGACATGGTTAATCAAATAGTGCTAATTATCATATATCAAAGAATCACTTGCACTGAATGGAGGATACTTAGAAAATAATATTTCTACCTTGATGAGAGTGAAAATGGATTTGATAAAATTTTAGTACCACAATATATGTTGATGCAAAAAACCCTAGATTTACTAATGCCCACATAGTAGGATTCACACCATAATGAAGAGGTAGATTATGAAGCTGAATCAGACAAGAAAAAAGTGAGAGATTTAATAAGGGGGTTAAAAGAAAAGATCCAAAGGATTTAACAAAGGGTAGAGAGATGACCTTAAAACCATGAATTAATGTCAAGAATAATATTCTAATATGAAAGAAGGTAGAAAATGACAAAAAGAAAAACTTAGCCCAATGGTATATTTCTTTCGGTATAATAGACTATCATTTCTAAAATGTCTAAAAATCAACAACTTTATCAAATTTGAAGATAGAAAGATTATGAGATAAAATTATATTCCTTTCATCTTAAAATCCCCTCCCTAAAACCATAATAGGAGGGCTACATACATGGATGTGCAGATCACCTAGTTAAAAGGGGAGTAGAGAGAAAATAAGCAAGATGTTGGCAATGAGGATATCCAACAAAATGCTTAAGAGTATCCTCCACCATAAATGTTTGGGTAAGTGATTTTTACCATATCAATAAGGGGACAATAGAAGCACGTACATCACTAAGGAAAGGTGGTGCACTAGCAAAAAATGAACCAACAATATGCAACACACCTACAATAAATGAACAAACAAAAGATGAAACACTAGCAGTAGACAACTAGTAAGAGATGACACACTTTAACAATATCAAACCAATAGTAGAAACCTCTCTAACAATAGATCAAACCACAAATACATGCATTGAGAAAAGGTTTACTTTCCAAAGGTTCTAGATTTGATTTTTTCGTTTGAGCTACTTTCAGAAACTATTGATTGTGTTTGATGGTACAACCCTCCTACCCAATGCAAAGCATCTGGTCACAAAAATTATCTTTAATACAAAAGCCTCTATCCTACATGGTAGTTTCTTGTTGACCCAATTTTTTCCTTCATAAGTCTATTTTCATAGTACCAAAGCATTGTGTTTATCTATTTATATGAATATTTTCTATTGAAAACATATTATAAACAAAATAAAATTTCATATTTACTAATATATGTTTTTAGGTTAGATAAAACCAAAGAAATCATAAAAAATACATAAATATGAAATTAATTTGAAGATTAAAACCAGATATATGTGCCATGTGTTGTGTAAATTAGTGTTGACAGGAAGTCATCCTGAGAAGATTGGTGCCACAATTTGTGCTACTCAAATTCTATAAGGGTTACAATGCTCTTCAGGGTTACACTGTACATACAATTTGTGTTGTGCATATATATTTTAATATGATCCTTGGCCTAGTTCGAGAGTGAAGAGAAGGGGAAGAGGGTTGAACACTAGGGTATACATATATGCTTTTTTGGTGTACATACATTGTTCATGTACATGTTTACATGGCATCTAGCTCAGGGTCAGAGGGCCATAGAATTATTGAAGTCTCAACATAAAGATAAGGAGAAGATTGGTGCCACAATTTGTGTTTCTCAAATGCAATAAGGGTTACATTAAATTCACATTTAGAGTTAAATCAAACAAGGAACAAAAAAAAAGCATATAATCGACCCTCAGATGTGATATGGGTTACTTCTTGCAGTGATTTCTCTTCTTGTTGCAGTTTCTCTTGACCCAAGCTCTTGTCTGCAATCTATTGCATGAAAAAAAAATGAACTATTTCATTTTTTTATAAATATGATCTTGATAACATCAAAATTTTGACAAGAAACTTAACTGTCGTCAAATTTTTGATGATGAACTTAGCTACTGTCAAAATTTTGATGTTGTTGGGATCATATTTAAAAAGAAAGAATTTAACAAGCCACATTAGCCTATCATCAAAAATTTTGGTAAAAAATGGAGGACTAATAAACTAGTGTGGATTGCATATCCCTATGTTGTGTGATCAATGATTCAGATGGAGAGGCTATTTTGGAACCATCTAGAAAACTCTTTACAAAACTCTTTAAATAGTGAAGATCTTAACCTAGATCATAGAATGTGCGAGAGTAAGAGAGCACAGAGATGAGAAGAGAGTTATATGCATACGAAAAAGGAGTAATATGAAAGTGAAGGATCAAGATTAGATCATAAGTCAGTGAAAGGGTTCTATTATCACTTAACAGAGTACGTGACCTATTCATAGCAGTGAAGTGAAAGGGGAAGAAAAGTATTATCAAATTAGAGGAGAGGATCAATTACAAAAGAAAAGACTTGAAATAAACTTATAGACCATACCAAGAGTCAAGTCCTAAATTAGTTCTGATCAACTTGAATCGGGGTAAATCTCTTAATATAATGGTCTTAACATATCTTTGTAAATCCTCTAACAAGGTGAGACCTACCAGTCTTTTAAGCTTTTAATAGGGCAGACCCCTCACAGGGTAGATCATATTTTATGATCAAACATTGTAACCATAATATGTTAACTTTCTTACTGCGGTAGTGAAGATTTATGGGTGTCATCCCCACCCCAATTTTACCTTCACCTTGGAGGGTTTTTGGGTAATAAATATTGTGTTATGTATTTATTTTCATGCATGTGATATATTAGATTTACATGTTACAGAAGATTTACATTACAAGTTTACATGCACAAGCTTACTGATAGATGTGAATGAATTGGTGAAAATTTTAAATTGTTTAAGATTTTGATTCACCCCCCTCTTATTATCTTGTTTATCCTATTTATACCTCCATCAATCAACAATGAGTTTCATTATTTCATGGCTATGTTTACTATTCAAAAAGTATTTAGTTTACTTTCTTACATGAGTTATAAAAGTTTATGTATATACACATATGTATGTAGGGAAATTAATCATGGGTGGCCCATTCCACACTCCAATATCTTAATGGCATCAACTTGCTAGAATCAACCCCCTCTCTTTCCAGGGTGTTGGTGTTGTTATTTTTTGTTTCTTTTGTCATGAAGAAGGCTTGGTTTACCCCTCTTGTGTCCCCTTTTCCATGAGTTAGGATCTTTTGTAACCCATAACCTGTATACCTAACCCTTGCCCTGTCCCCTTTTCCATGAACCAATATCTTTACCTTCATCATACAATATTTCAATTAGTATCAATCTTATTTCATAACCTATATATGATAGTACATTATATACATAAATTGGGCTCTTACTATTTCCTATTTCTAACAAGTTTTCCACAATAAGTAAAGTTATGATATTGCTATTAGGATTTAACTATGTAGCTTTTGAGTCAAACTCATTGACCCATGTTTCGTGAGCACTAGTTCACATGAACCCATCTCTCAAGAGAATGAATTGAACAATTATAACTCATTGAATATAGATGATACTCATAGAGGTGAAGCACCAAGACTTCCCAGGAGGTCATCCATCTCAGTACTACTCCATCTCGAGCACACTTAGCCACATAGTTTCCTCCATAGTTAAACCCACTCTTCTTGCAAGACAATTTGTAAAACCTTCACCAAGTGTTTCACCTTAAGAACCATCCATTAAAAAGAAACTTAAGCTCATCAGTTGATAAGTAGGAGATATTTTTCCGTAGAAAGTCAAATTGTGATATTGCTATCAGGATTGAACTATGTAGTTTTTGAGTCAAACTCATTGACCCATGTTTCATGACTATTGGTTTACATGAACCCATCTCTTGTGAGAATGAATGAAACACTTAGCTCTCATTGGATCTAAGTGATGCTCATAGAGATGAAACAATGGGACTTCTCAGGAGGGCATCCACACCTACTCCATCTTGAGCATGCTTAGCTATAGAGTTTCCTTCTTGGTTAAACACACTCTTCATGCAACCTCATTTGGAAAACCTTCACCAAGTGGTGTACCTTATGAACCATTAATTAGAAAGTCCCTTAAGCTCATTAAATAATAAGTAGAAGATATATTTTGATAGCAAGTGAAATTGTGATATTGCTATCAAGATTGAACTATGTAGTTTTTGAGTCAAACTCATTGACCCATATTTCATGAGTATTGGTTCACATGAACCTATCACTCATGAGAATGAATGGAACACTTAGCACTAGGTGATGCTCACAGAGGTGAAGCACCGAGACTTCTTTGGAGGTAAACCCATCCCAGTACTACTCCAGCTTGAGTGCACTTAAATATAGAGTTTTCTCCATGGTAAAACTCACTCTTCTTACAGCCCCATTTCCAAAATCTTCACCAAGTGTTGTTCCTTATGAACCATTCATTAGAAATCCCCTTAAGCACATTAATTGATAAGTAAGATATATTTTTCCATAGCAAGTCAAATTGTGATATTGCTTTTAGGATTTAATTGTGTAGTTTTTGAATCAAACTCATTGACCCATATTTCATGAGTACTTGTTCATGTGAACCCATATCTCATGAGAATGAATGGAACACTTAGCACTCATTGGATCTAGATTATGCTCATAGAGATGAAGCATTAGGAATTTTTGAGAGGTCACAGATCCCATTACTACTCCATCTTAAGTACACTTAACTACAAAGTTTCCTCCATGGTTAAACACACTCTTCTTGCAAATCCATTTGGAAAGTCTTCACCAAGTGATGCTTCACCTCTGTGAGTATCATCAATGAGTTTGACTTGAAAACTAAATAGTTAAATCTTGATAGAAATATCACAATTACACTTTACCTAACCTTACTTAGGACAATGCATGTACAATAATTTTCATTTGAAACACTTAGCATTTTGCACCATCATTTTCACATAATATAGGAGAAGTTCTACTTTCTATGTGGTGATAGAATTTATTGCATTCCACTTTATGTGTTGAATCCACATTTGGAATAGTCATTGCATTATCATCCTCCATAAGTTGCACACACTTCATTGCATAATGCAATCCATGATATACCTATGGTGGACATATGGTCCCACCTTGTTTAGGTGTTAACTAGAAGGCTCATTATGTATATTTTATTTATGACTATCAACAATAATTTCATTCTTGCGTATTATTGCATTTGTCTCACCATTTTCTTGTGGAAGTTATCTTGGTATTTCGTTTGATTGTAGTAGAGCTGTAGAGTCACCTAAAGCTCTAACAAAATTCATTTTTTTTACTAATAACTATCATTTTGAAGTGACTTCAATATAATGCTAGAGTTAGTAGTTTTAAAGGGGTTATTTAAATTATGCTTAAGTAGAAGATTAAATAGAGAATACTTTTTTTTTGTAAAATTTAAGTATAATAATAATCATTTCTAGTAGAAAAAAGTATATGATAAAAAACTTCACAAAACATCATTATTAGGAAAATTTACACATTTTTCTTTGTGCATATATATACACACAAGGAATTATTTTTCCTCCTTCCAAATGATCTCACATAAAGTTATAGTGCAAAGTGGACATTTAAATATCCACTCTTTTTATAATGTATTTCCAATAGATAGTGCCCTTTTGAATAGTTACCATACACTTATAAATATTTATAATGATCCTATTTATTAATGTACAGATCTTTGATAAAATATTTTTCTTAAACAATATATTAGCTAAGGATTTTCATGGAGTCATAAGGTAAGATTATCCAAGGGTGTGATAAAGGATACATGATAAAATCAAAGGAAACTAAAATCTTGAATATAATGATAATTTAATTATATTGATATAATTTACAAAATGTCTTATAAATAGTGAAGGTATAATCTTAAGGTCAAGTTCTATGGATAGTTTTGCACAAATGTATAGAGGAGAGTACATTTTCTCAACACATAAGTTGGGCTAATTAAATCAAATGCATGCAACTTAATATAAGTCAACCTAAATGAATTAATCTATAAATGTGAGTATGTTAATTAATAATTAAATGCCTTTTATGTCTAATAGATAACATGTGGTTAGCTTTAGGCTTGGTGAAGAATAATCTAACTAGAACTTTGAAATATGATTATTTTGAGATTCCAAATAGAATCTCTCTAACTAATTTTTATTTCTGAATCAATACAAAATTATTTTTCATATGGGTTGATTTCATACTTGTAAATCATATTCATTTCCATTGAATTTTTCCTCTACCATGTAGATTAGATCCTATTAGTTATGCAAGTTTTTGATGCTTGAATATTTTTAGAATATGCTACTATCTACTATGCTTCAAGGACTAGTAGTATTTAAAATCACCTTAAGAAGTTTGTTGGACTACAAGGGTACATGGTCTTCTAGGTTGAACTCCCCAAAATATTAACTTCATGATTTTGTAAATAACCAACAAGAACAAGAATCAATCATGCAAATGTTCTAGATGATATTAAGTAGATTATGATTCTTATCAAGTTTTCTAATTGACATAATTTTTATTCAATTAGAAAATATTTTGAAACTGGATCTTATCCCTTTACAACCAAAATATGGAGCATTGAACTCAAAAAAGAAACAAATATTTAAACACAAAAAAATAATTATACAATAAAGAAAAAGACAAATTAAAAACTAAAGAGCCCTACCAAAAAGATAGAGAGACCCACCAAATCTTAGGTTTGTTTGAAAAAAATTCCAAATTAACTTTTCTTAACCTTAGAATTAGGGTCCTCTCCAAATGTAAATTTCTCATGATACAAAGGCATCTCAAAATTATTGGTGGGACCCTCCTCCAACTCCTCAGAATAACTATACATAAGGACATTCCTTTTAAGTTTATCTTTAAAAATCTCCTAGAGAAAGAAACTCCATAGAAATAGTGGTTTGATCATTCATTTTTCAAAAAAAGTTTTAATTCTTACTTTTCAAACAACCTTCAAAATAATAAATAAAAGGAGAGGCGTCAAAGTCATATGTTACACCCATTTATCAGTTAAAGAGGTTATTATAATCTAAGAAGAGAGGACCTCTTTCTCCATACAAACACAAAATATAGTACACAAAAATCACTTCAAGATTTTGGAGATCTTGTCTATAGAAAAGTATTTCTCAAAGAGTTGGACAATCATAAAATTGTTTTTTCTCGAAGTTACAAAGATGACCATGGAAGAAGAGCCTAGATTGGAAACTTGATAGTTTCCTTTTGAGGGTTGAAACCAAGAAACCAAATTCAAATACAAAGACCTCTCATGCCCAAAAATAAAGGATAATCATAAAAGTAATACTTGTCACAAGGAAAAGAAAATGAAACCATTCAATGTTGAAATCACCTCAACACTCTCCACTAAGCTTCCAAGTATGAATAACCATTTGTGCATAATGTGGATAATAAGACAGGTACTATAAAATCTTCCAACAAAATATTTCTTAAACTAATTTTCTAACTCATTAAGGAGAGAATTAAGAACAAAAAGTTCAAATTGACCTTCTTGCATCACCACAAAAGGATTGTTGAAACTATTATAAGAAGACTGTCCAAATAGAAAATTTAGAGCAAAGACATCCTTATCAGCTACATTAGACACCATGACACAAGGTTCCTTTTAGCAATGCATTTAACACTCAGGGAAAGTAACAATAGTAATAGGATGATAATCAACCACCGTCCCACCAAGTTGAAGAGGTTCCAAACAAAGAGGAAAATGAGCAAAATCCATAAGACTAGGGACATTCAACTCATCCCTACGAAGAGAGAACTCAACAACCATATCTCCCTTGATATTCTTTAAAAAAAAATCGAAGAACCATTACTAACCCCTTTGAGATTCTCTAGAGGCATACAAAAATTTAAAATATTAGGGACCATCAAGGATAAAGCCCCTTGAACAAAGTAACTAGAAAAAATCCCTTGAATAGAGAAACCACCCCCAAGGGTATTAGAAGAGATATTGACCTGACCTAAGACCGTAAAAGGGAGGACACATTGGCTGCCACATTACGACATGAATTATGATTAGTAGACATACTCATGAACAAAGGGGTAGAAAGAAACTTAAGATACAAAGGCCAAGAATAGAGTGGGACTAGGGAGAAAGATCCACACAATCTCTAATCTATTGATTCTCTCGTCCCAACATATCTACCAAAATATTCTCAACATTCATCTCATCCTTAAATATATCATTTGGGGGCACTACTTAAACCATTTTTACCCTCTATTTGATCCAATGGACAAGCACAAAAAAAGTTGTGAATGAGGATCTCATTGTTGTGTTCATCTATATGTTGATTATCATCACAACTAGAGTTTCTGTGGAAGTGCCAATAGTGGCATGTTGTGATGGCTAAATTGTTGAGTTGTTATCCTTGCCATCAAGATTCAAATATAATGGGAATGAGGTCCCCTGTTTGTGGCCTCACTAGTTCATAGCTCCAGGTCAAAGCGTTTAGCCCTCTTTTTTCAAAAAAAAAAAGGGTTTATGTGGAAGTATCTAGAGGCAGAGTCATCTACACTAGTCCTAGCAACTAGGATTTTTGCTTCCCTAGCCCTCAACTTCTCTCTCTCTTGCATCCATCCTTGAAATGATTTTTTTTTAAAGATAATTATAATTGAAATTTTCTTAGAATGCTCCTTTAATGAATCTGAATCATACTTAAGAATTACCTATTTATCAAACAAAATGAAATTGAATACTTTAAAATATAAGAATACAATGAAAAATCTTGTAAATGGATGTTTTGTTGACTCCAAGAAAAAGAAAGATGACATAAAGTGAAATTGGAATTCAAATTATTAAAGCTTATCCATATATTAACATTTAATTCAAAATGCCCTTTTGCAACTAGGATAGAAAGATTATTTTGATAGAAACTTTAGGGACAAGACATCCTTATTAGCTACATTAGACACCATAAAATAAGGTTCCTTTAAACATTCTTTGAATACTTAAAGGAAAGAATTACAATAACATAAAGAGAAGCAAAATTACCATCTCATGAGTTTGAAGAGGCTTCAAACAAAGAGGCTTTTCAAAACTAGAATAGAAAGATTAAATTTTGATAGAAACCTTGAGAACAAGACATCCTTACTAGCCCATCGTATCTACCAAATTATTCTTATCATCCATCTTATCCTGAGATCTATCATTTAGAACTCTATTTTGAGTCATTTTTACCCTCCATCTAAGCACAGAGAGTATAACCCAACAAGATGCCAAGGAGGAGCTCATTGTCATCTTTGTCTATGTTTGTCACCATCATCATCAGAGTTTCTATGACAGTCTCTACATGCATAGGCATGCATTAGTCCTAGCAGAGAGGGTGCTTGCTACCTTGGCCCTCAACTTCTCATGCTTTTGTATCCATCCTTGAAATCATTTGTTCTAGAATCTATAATTGCAATAGAAATTTTCTTGCAACGCTTCTTTAATGATATGAATGATACTTAAGAATTACTTATTTATCAAATAAAATACAATAGAATGCTTTTAAATATAAGAATATAACGACAAATCTTGTAAATATAAGTTTTGTTGCCTCCAAGTGCAAGAAATATGAGATAAAATGAAATTAGAATTCATAGAACTAAATTGAATTTAAATTTTAAATATCCAAGGTAAAATTGATAGATGTGGGATCAATCCTCTCTAGGCAAGATTAACCAAGGCATAAAATTAATAAAACTGAAGTTTTCATAAGATTAAAAACAATTACAGTTCACTGGGTCACTGAAATTCAGTTGTCGATTTGAATTCTAGTCCTGAAATTATTTAATGTTACGTCCTTTGATTGACTTGTAGGTTGTCGAGCTTTTGGAAGGATGAACAAGAGTTTGCAGGATTCTACCATGGCCTCTACACCACCAATCCACGTGGGTCTGCATAAATCACATCGGGACTAGACACATTACAGTGAAATATTTTATGGCGTTTTCTTAATATAGATCTTTCTAAAAGCTGTATGGGTGTAATTGTGCCTCCAATAATTTTCTATGGAAGAGGAAAAGAAATGAAAAGTGGGCTTAAATAGTATTTAACAATGTCTCAAAAGATTATCTTGGGCACTGGGATTGGATTATGTAGGAGGGTAGGCCAACTTAAAAATTTGAAAAAGAAAAAGCCTGAGCTATGTAGGGTATAATTATTGAAGTACTAAGAGAAAAAACTGAGAATAGCAGTTGATTTTGAGGACAAGAACGGCAGCTGAGGGGAAAAATTATCTCAATTGGAGAAGAAAGCTGAGCCTTAAAAGCTTCTAAACTGATTGACATCTGGACCTCAAATTGCAGCACATGTTTGCTGTGTGTATACAGTATTAAATAGTTCAAAAATAGGAATGATAAAGTCCATTTATCATTTATTGTGATGCTTTTTCTAGGAGAACTAGACAAGGGAAAGGTGATAGCAGATTTGATTTCCATTGTACAAACATAAGTAGTGCAAGTGGAGCTTCCACTTTAAGAAATATATATATGTGTGGATGTCATCCATTGTTTTGGGCAAGGACAAGATTCGGTCTCTCTACAGTGTGTTGTATTTGTTTTAATTCAGTTTGTCTCATAGCTACATCATTTTCTTGACAAAGTTCAATAGACAGAAAATGGGTCGATCTCCATGTTGTTTGAAAGTTGGGTTACAAACAGGACCATGGACTCCTCTAGAGGACACTCTCCTCGCCAACTATATTGCATCTCATGGTGAAGGTAACTGGCGAAATCTAGGGCCAAAAGCAGGTGATCTTTCTGTTTTTGAGTTTTGGCTCTCTTTTATTCTTTTATTAATCTAAGTTGTTTTTTTCCTTTGAAGGGTCTAAAAGGTTCTATAGAAAGTAGGAACAAACACATTAGGAACCTTCTAATAGCAAGAACTATAAAAGATCACAAAGAACAAAGACTCATAAGAATCAAATGATGAGTTCCTTGTTATTGTAGACGCTAAAAATAGTTCTTGTTGGTTTTCATGTTATTGAAGAGCAACATCAACACTATTATAATTTTTTATTGTTTGTATCAAAGAAGGGCAAAAGTAGATGGTCATCTTTTCATGCTAACTCGTTCCATTTTCTAGTTTAGAAAACTAGAAATAAAAGATCATAATAGTGTTGATGTTTCTAGTTCACAAGAAAAAAATCTTTGAATTGAGTACTGTGCCATCAATAGATATCAGTTGTGTGAAATGGATAGGCTAGTCCATGCCGTATTGACTCCATGAATCTTAATAAATGAGCTTCTAAAACAAAATGGGTGTGTGATATTGATTCCAGCATTTCAAGTTGCACCACTGAACTTATCATAAAATAAAGAAGACGCAAATTGTTTGTAGTTGAAAAAATATATAGGCAGTCGTTTCTGTCAGCCCATCTACCAATTGAAAATCTATTCTTAAGACTTCAATTAGATCTCTTTGTTGTTTTCATTTAAGTCCAACTTGTAGCTAGCTTTTAATCTTTTTAATTTTTAAAACAAAAAGCATTTATATATAAGTTTGCTTTAAGAGAAACTGTCACTATGACAGCCATTCTTCCACATTTAACTATTCAGCAGACTAAACCTAAGTTGACAGAATATGCTTGATGTCCGAAAAGATCAGTCATATTCCAAAAGAAATATGAAAGCTCAAAAACAACTTCCATATTTTACTTTTCGATTGAGCTGAATATCAAACCATTCTTGAGTTGATAGCCAAAGGATAGAGATGGATATAATAGAAAAATACTAACAACAATAATATATTTATAGTTTTTAAGGGCTCTACATTGATGTTATCATAGTAAGCACTAAATGCCAATGTATCCTTTTGAGATTAATGCATTTTTCTGTTCTTATAACAGGCCTCAGGCGGTGCGGGAAGAGCTGCAGGTTGCGATGGCTGAACTACTTGAGACCCACTATAAAACGAGGAAACATCTCTACTGATGAAGAAGATCTCATCATCCGCCTCCACCGCCTATTAGGAAATAGGTATCAAAAATATTCTTTGCACAAAAACTTCTTTTCTACATTATCATTAATTCATAATCATAATTGATATGGACGATCTTAATGTTTGAAAAAATAAATTAATTTTGACTATTTAATATTTTTAGTTTACAAATTAAATCTTAATGTGTGATGTTTATACAATCTGATTGATAACTATACATTGATTAAATATCGCTACATTTGTTGTAGGTGGTCACTGATTGCAGGTCGGTTGCCTGGGAGAACAGACAATGAAATAAAAAACTATTGGAATAGTCATCTTACTAAAAAGCTAAGAAAGGCAGGCATTGATCCTCATACTCACAAACCTCTTCACATTAAAACCAATCCCATTGATAATCCATCTACCATAACAGTTAATGAAAGGAAAGGATCATTACCGTCATCAAGTTCTAAAGATGTGAGAGTTACTACATCAATGCAGGAGAAACATATTCATCTTCCCATCCCAAATAGGCTCATTAAGCTAAATCCCAAGAATGTTTTTGAGGACAAGAACAAAAGTACTGCCATTGGAGATATGTTGGAGAACCCAATAAGTGGTGTAAATCAGAATTTGGAAGAGTTTTCAGTAGATTCAAGTACCTGCCATGATATGAATCATAGCTCCTCCTCAACTATGGAAGATGGCTGCCATTCACAACAATCTATAATTAGTTGTATACATCAATGCTACAATGATGATGAATATCAGGGCTTTCATAGTGAGGAGCTACAAGTTATTTTTCAAGAGTACTCAAAGCTTTTGGAACATGATCAGTCACATGACTTGGATAATAGAAAAAGTACAAACGAAGTGTGATTTGTGCCGCCCACAATCAGATTTACAATCTATGGTATGGAGACATATTGCTTTATATTTTCATGAAAGCAATAGCTTTAGAAAGGATAAGGTTTGACGGCATCAATTCCATTTTTATTTTTTTGTTAAGAGTGAGCTATGTATTTCTTTGACTGAAAAATGTTGGATTGGTTGACGGTTGTGTTTACCCTGATACAGTATACTTGTGAGATTTCATAACCGGTCTTATATGGAAAGCTATGGAAAGCTTAGGTACCTTGTGAAGAAAGCTCATGTTTCATTTGAAAGGGCTAGGTTTTGAGTTCCTATATACTTCTAGAAAGTGTGGTGTAATATTTTTATCCATAGCAACGGTTACATATAGTTGATCAATAATACTTTTTTTTCTTCTATGGATTCAGTTTTAAATTTTGTAAGTGTTGTGATTTAATTAAAATAGTATTTAAATAAAATAAATTGATGACAGGTATAGGTATGCAACAATATTAAAGATTAGTTAAGTAAGTACGAAAGAGAAAACAAATTATTTAAATTATCTTTATAAAAATGAATTACAAAATTATCTTCATGAAAATGAATTACAGTACTAAGAAGTCACATGTTATAGTCACGAAGGATTTCTTATTACAAAGACATCTGATTTTATCAAGAAAAATGTGCAAGTTGGAGCCATAATTTGCACTACTAAAATATCCTCTATAACCCATCTTTGCCTTCTTTATCCTACAACGTATAAGTGCCCTAGAATGTTTTGTAAACTACTGTAACTACCCTTTTCAGCCGTAAAGAAATTTCATAAAAAATCAAAAATTTGAATTTCAATAGAACAACTTCTGGGAGTCTTTTGACCCAACAATGAAATTTTCAATCATGGTATATCATTAGAAAGCTCATGAAGAGATCTATGACACCAAATTACGCTATAAATAAATAAATAAATTCCCAACTTTTGGACAAATATATAGTTTCAAAGAGACCCAAATTTGAATTTGAAAACATGTTGGAAAATAATTTTAAAATAAGAACTTGAATATCTCTCAAATGTCATAGGAAATTGAGATAATTTTTTTAGTGTTCACTTCATATTTCCATTTGGCTTATTAGGATTTTTTAGGTCCATACATGCACAATACAAACTTACTAAAATAAATTAGCCTACTATTTTATCAATTGTAAAAATAAAAAATTGTTGGGTGATACAAGATTGCTCTTACACTCTAGATACTTCTACATGAGACTCTTAATGTAATTTGAGAAGTGACCATATCACATCTAATGTGTTCTAAGGAAAACTGAGGAAACCAACCTTTATCTTAGATAGTCATGATATATATATATATATATATATATATATATATATATATATATATATATATATATATATATATATATATATATATATATATATATATATATATATATATATATATATATATATATTCAAAAGATCTTCCTTTCTATCTAATCAAATAACCTTTAAATAGTTTATTTCTTGTGCTTCTATCCACACGAGTCTCCAAGATGTCTTTTACCTCCTTGTTTCCTGAAATATTTACTACAATGTCTCATTGTGCTTGTATTAATTCATCTTCAATATGTGCTTCATGATACTTTTTAAAACCTAAAATACTAAATACACATGGAATATTAAGTCCACATGGAAATTCTACCTCATAAGCATTTTCTAAATCATGCTTCTTCATGATTTTTCATGGCTCGAATTTCTTCATCTTCAAATCATTATATTTTTCACAATAGACCTCTTTTTTCTCAAGTCAATTATTAATTCATCTCCAATTATTTTAATATTTTCATTTTATTTTCCTTGGCCTTGTATTGAATATTTATTGTATTAATATTAATTATCACCTATTTGTGCAAATTCTTGAAGTGTAATTGAAAGTCTTCTTCAACGTTTTTCTTTTCTCATTTGTCAATCTTTATTAAATTTTAAGAATTTTTTTGTACCACTCCCATTTACAATCTAGAATGGTAGTTCACCCATGCTTTGACAAAATTATTGTAAGAACATTTTCCTTATGGTAAAATCAAATCCTATCCCTTGGGATTATCTCATACTAAGCATATCAATAGGTTACCTAAATTTCTCTTCAACACTTTTGTCTAGCTGTCAACATGTGGATGGTGTACATAGATAAATTTTGAGTTTCTCTTCAACCTCCTCCACAATGTCCTCCGGAAATACCCCAAAAACTTGGTATCTTGATCTAAAACTATATTTTTTGGTAAAGTGTGGAGTCTCGCCACCTCCTAAAAAGGTAATTATACAACATGAACAAATCATTAGTCTTTTGACAAGGAATATAATATTTTATCTTCAAAAATTTGTTAATCACTACAAAAACAAGATCATGTCCCCTTTATGTCCCAAAATACAACATATCACTGCCCATTTGTCTCTTCTATGGCTACCTAGCTCAAATATTTAGGGTCAAGTTGTGTCTTTGCCACTATCAGATCTAAGGTTGAGGAAACTTGCATTGGATATGGCAATGGTAGTAGTAATAACATATGTACCCTTAGGACTTTGTAATGTGGCCTATCCACTACAGTCTATCCTTTCCTTGGCACCCTAAACACTATATGAATTCAAACTACTCTTGTCATCATAATGTCACCTGCCTCATCTCCTCTATGTCCCCACTCTAAGGCACCCCTCCTACCTAATCTCTTTGCCTCTTGTATCTACACTGTATTGGTTAACAACTTGTCCCTCTTGCTAACTTGGCTTTACCTTGACTCTAAATGCCCAAAATGTGAGGAAACAAAAGGATGTTACCAACAAATGGGCTAGTGTATGTGTTATATCACTGCCCTCTGAATTGTAAGGTATATATATGAATTGTGTTTTTAATAGATCATTGGAATATGGGGTATGCTCTTAACTTGAGAGCAGAAAAGGATAAACTAGGATGTTCATAACTACAAACACCCCAGATAGAAATAGATTTGGGCAACTTATAACACCTAGTGGAATGGATATCACAAGCTACCTTGAAGTTATTCTAACATCTACTCCTACTTCTAAGTATGAATTTTCCATCTAAATGTAAAAGAAGAATGAAGAGATATGCACATGAGGACAAATGGAATTGCTTTCACAATCAACCTAATTATCACTTGATCACATATAATTGTCCTTCAACTCTTAATTCAAAACTAATCTATGCATGGACAACAAAACATGACAAAAAAATAAGGTAAATGAAATTATAGACCAATTCACCATCAAGTTTTCCAATCCCTTTCATTACCAAATCAGGTTACATTTATAGTTTGTTGTTATCCATTATTATTTCTGGCAAAGAAACAGTGACAAATAGAAAATAAAATGAGAATATTTAATATAAAATTATCCAATTTATATCGTGATATGAGCACATGGTATCTCTTCTACTTGCAATTTTGAATCCATGGTATTCTTGAAAATTCCCAATGCCTTTTCAACTTCCCGTGGTCTCAGAAAATCCTATGAAAATCATTTATTCTTCATCTTTTGTTGTTTTGTGCCAAATACATATATTTCATATTACAATGGTCACTACATTTTCAAATTCTAGCCGTTGATCTCAAATTAATGATCATGATTTAAATGTTATTACTTCCTTTATAACTTCCTCTGTGGGTCCCTCCATGTACATGTGTTGAACTATCACTTTGTTGCATAGAATAATGGTCGAGAAACTTTACATAGCAAGAAAGTGAGAGACATAGATCTTTTCTGATCTGACGGTGATAATAAAATGAGGTTAAGTCTTTTTGTTTTGCAATGCGAGTCCCTTTTTCCAACTAGGCACATCGTGGAAAATAGTTGGAACCATTCCATTGCTTGGAGAATTTGACATTGACTTATATAGGAACATTATGACCTTCATAGATCTTTGATCTGATGGCTGAAAGCATCTAACTTTCGTTTAATATTTGAACAAGACCCAATATGATAGGTAAGCATTTGACTTTTCAACTAGCCAATAGCATGCGTTCTTTCATTCAATTGAATTTTCAACTTTGTCACATATATGTGCGGATCAAATATTAACTGTTGATTCTATTTTCAAAAGAACTTGTATTACATTTGACTTATTTCCTTCACCATTTTTGCATTTTGAACATCCATTCTATATTGAATCTAACTAATCTTGCCTCTGACTTGTATCTTATTCTCACAATTTTCATTTTGTCTTTAAGCCTTAGTCCTCAATATTCTTTGTCACCTTTTACTCTAAATATGTTTTTGATATCTTTATTCTACTTGTGTTATGTCTTTAATGGAGCACCTTATCATAGAGTCAGGATTTCATATGAATAGAACTTGGTTCTATCTTTCTCTCTCCATCTAGGGTATGCAACAAGTTACCATCCCAAATCTTAGTCACCTAGACTAATTGAATCTATTACATTATTCTTGTATTCCCACCTAGGCAACTCAAGGATAAAGATGAGAGAGGAAAAACCCTAATGGAAGCCTGGACTAGACACATACGTGAAACATTGACACAACCTAATCCTATAATCTTGAAAAATATAGGAGACTAATATCATTACAACAGTTGGCTCTAACTGGGGAACTCAGAATGTCAGTGCCTATTTAGGAAACTAGCAATCTCTAGTTTCACAAAAGGTCAGCAAAAGCACACACAACAACAAGCTACTTGAGTCCTTTATTATAGAAAACACCAAATAGAAAAGCTGAGTGCCTAGTCCATTGGGTTATAGATTCTTAAATAGCACAGGGAGATGCCATGCATTTAGGTGGTGGGGAAATAGGGAAGCCAACAAAAAAGAAAAGAAAACACATAGAAAGAAGGAAACAAAGAAAAGACAACTATACTAAACACACACCTAACCTATCATATTTACAAAGGTGAGATGAATCTTGAGAACTAGCAGCAAAAGATATTCAAGTGAATCCACTTGCTGATTGATTAAAGTAGGATTCCCTCCTCCACAATTAATTTTGATCTCTAAGTAGGACCCCTACTTGTAGCAACAACAAAATCATGACAATTCTAACTCTCCAAGTAGTATGCAAGACTTAACTAGATGCCCACTCATATTGAAAAAACCATGCTTCATTACATATTACCTCATTCTCCTTGGGCTCTTTAATAGTCTCTTTTTGATAATATTCTAGAAGAGGAAAATGATCATGCATCTCCTTATTAGAAGAAAAGAAGTTGGCATCAAGAACTTCAATTACCCCCTCAAATAACTGGGCTTCATCAACCAAGGTAGAGATAAACTTCTCCAACATAAGCTTTGTTATTGGATGGATACCTACTTTATTGCATTCAAGAACCAAATCTCTCTTAGCTATACAGTGATATGCATTCTCCCTATCCTCCATTGCATCTTCAGGAATGAAATTGGCAAGAATAAATACAAAAGGAGGAGAAAACTCAACCATTAATGACCCTTCTTCAATTTGATTTGGTTTTGTATTTGGGCTATCAAATGAATCTTTTTTATTTACATCCTCTAACATGTCAATGGTTTTTTCAATAACAACCTTATACTTTAGATTGACAATTTTTGGTTCATAAAGATGAGAAGGGGAAGCAGAAAATAACTCATCTTCAATAGTTAGACTTGTCATACCTGAGTTTTTGTGAAAGATTTTTTCTCTTCACTTCACTGCTCCTTTAGAGGAGTTATGAGCATTCAACAAGCTCTCAAATAGTATATCCAACATTAACCCTTTTTCAACAAGTCCTTCTTCACCAGGTGAGCATTTCTCAATTGGAGAAGACCAAAAGGAAACAACTTCTCTTTCTATGTCTTCTACTATCTTTTTGTCATCTAGGACTTGTTCTTCATCATTAGAGGTAATATCTTGATGATCAAAAATTCCAACTAAAGTGGTCTCATAAAAATGGTCTTCCTTACCATTCTTTTTGATCTTCAATGGAGTCACATCTTCTTCTTCTTTTGCATGAAGTGCACGAGTTTTTTCTTTTTCATATTGACAGTTGGTCTCAAGACTCTTTTCTTCAATTGCCTCTTTATCAAGGATAATTTTTTTACCAATGAGTTCATGAAGTTCTTGCTCATGCTAATACAACCATTCTTTGGGCTAAACCTCATTTCTTCTTTCTTCAAGTAGAGTCAGACTTGTAGCTATTGGCAGATCACAAGTGGGATGTTCTAGTGTAGGCATATGATCATCAAAAGATTATTTTTCAAAAGAATCTGATGGAATATTGTTAGCTAGATCTATAACATTAGGAATAGCTTCTTGTCTACCAAAGACTGCAATAATATGAGAACTAGAGTCAAGAGACATAACCATGGGAGCTTTATAATTAGGTGTAGATGCTATCTTCAACTTTAGCTCCTCTCTATTGTCTTTTTCTTGATCCTTCAAGTTTTAGAATAGGTTGAAAAGGTGATCCCATATCTTCTTTTCTTTGGGGTCATCTTCTTTATTGAGACTCTCTGCAAAATTTAACAAGATCTTCTTAAAGACCTTGTCCTTAATTGTATAAAGTTCCTCAAGAGTAGGCTCAGGCCTTAACTTATCCAAAGGTTTTTCATGTTCAACTATATGTACTTGTTTTAGCTTGTAGAATCTGGAGCATGCACATTTTCACAGGGAGGCAGAAAAATGATCATCTTCAATGCTGATATTTTTTTGGATAGCATGGGAGATGCTTTCTTTATATAGAAGTACAAGCTCTTGCAACAACTTGTCAGTAGTTTCATTAAGATCTTGGAGAGTGGGTTTAGGCCTTGGCCTTTTCCCATTTTTGAATTTGGCTTGACCATTGAATTACACTGGACCTTCTTAGACCAAAGAAAGGAGGTCCCTCATATAGAGTTTCTAGTCTTCATGCTAGGGAAGACACCTTTAGATTTCTGAGAATAAGAAACCAAACACTAGGCTTAGATTCCAAGCCCTAGTAGAGTAGCCAAAAATTGTTGGTTAACAGTTTGTCCCTCTTGCTAACTTGGCTTTACCTTAACTCTAGATGCCCAAAATTTGAGGAAACAAAAGGATGCTACCAACAAATGGGTCAGTGTAATATGTGTTATATCAATGCCCTCTTAATTGTAAGGTACAACTCCATTATATGCAATATATGCAATGAATTGTGTTTTTAATAGATCATTGGAATATGGTGTATGCTCTTAACCTGAGACTAGAAAAGGATAAACTAGGATGTTCATAACTACAAATACCCCAAGTAGAAATAGATTTGGGCAACTTATAACACCTAGTGCAATGGATATCACAAGCTACCTTGAAGTTCTTCTAACATCTACTCCTACTTCTAAGTGTGGATTTGCCATCTAAATGCAAAAGAGGAATGAAGAGATATGCACATGAGAACAAATGGAATTTCTTTCACTATTAGCCTTGAATGAAACGGAATCCAACCAATAACTAATAGATTCATATACATTTATCTTTCATTTCCCAATGAAACTATCTAACATGATATGAAATGAAAAAGAGAGAATGCATAATCATATATGAGGAAAGTAAATGGAATCACTTCTACTGCAAATATCAAAATGAAATAGAATCCACTTGATTATCACGGGATCACATATACTTATCCTTCAACTCTTAATGCAGGACTAATCTATGCACGGACAAAAAAACATGACTAGAAAATAGGGTAAATGGAATTATAGACCAATTGAGGTTATATTTATAGTTTCTTGTTATCCATTCTTATTTCTGGCAGAGCAACAATCACAATAGAAAATAAAATATAAAATTATCCAATCTGTATTGTGATATGAGCATGTGGTATCTCTTCTATTGATGATTTTGAATCCATGGTATTCCTAAAAATGCCCAATGCTTTTTCAACTTCCACAGTCTCAAAAAATTCTATGAAAATCATTTATTCTTCATCTTCTATTGTTTCACACCAAATACATAGATTTCATATTACAACAGTCACTACATTTTCAAAATTCTGGCCATTAATATCAAATTAACAATTGTGACTTAGATGTTATGACTTCCTTTATAAATTCCTCTGCAGGTCCCTCTGTGTACATGTGTTGAACTGTTGCTTTGTCGCATAGAATAATGGTCAAGCAACTTTACATAGTGAGAAAGCAAGAGAAGTAGATCTTTTTTGATCTGATGGTGATAATAAAATGAGGTTAAGTGTCTTTGTTTTGCAACGTAGGTCCCTTTTTCCAACTAGGTACATCGTGGCAAACAGTTGGCACCATTCCATTGCTTGGAGAATTTGATGTTGAATTTCTTTCTTTCATGGCACCTCGTGACTAGATTCTAACTATGCTTCATGAAATATGATGGCCCACTAGACACATGCCTTCACATTGCTTTGTCACATAAATTTAAAAATGAGAATCTTTATATAGAGACATTATGACCTTTGTAGATCTTCTTTGATCTGATGGTTGAATGCATCTAACTTTTATTTAATATTTGAACGGGACCCAATATGATAGGTAAGCATATGACTTTTCAACTAGTCAATAGCACATGTTCTTTCATTCATTTGACCTTTTAACTTTGTCACGTACATGTGCGGATCAAATATTAACCATAAATTCTATTTTCAAAAGAATTTGTATCACCTTTGACTTGTTTCCTTCACCATTTCTACATTTTGAACATCCATTATGTATTGAATCTAATTGATCTTACCTTTGACTTGTATCTCATTCTCACGATCTACATTTTGTCTTTAAGCCTTAGTCCTCGGTATTCTCTCTCGTATTTTTCTCTAAATATGTCTGTGATATCTTCATTCTACTTGTGTTATGTCTTTGATGGAGCACCCAATCATAGAGTTAGGATTTCATATGAATAAAACTTGATTATTTCTTTCTCTCTCATCTAGGGTATGAAGAAACTTACCATCCCAAATCTAAGTCACCTAGACTGATTAGATCTATTACATTATTCTTGTATTACCACCTAGGCAACTTAAGGATAAAGATGAGAGAGGAAAAACCCCAATGGAAGCCTGGACCAAACACATATGTAAAAAATTGACACAACCCTAATCCTATGATCTTAAAAAATATAGGGGACTGATATCATGGCAACACACTGAACCCCTTAACCAATTGGTGCTTCTTGGATGTGTACTAGTCAATGACTATATCCTACCCTCTATGAGGACCCCACCCTCTAGTTTCTTCTCTCCCCAACCTCCATCCTCTTCTTTGTCCCTATCACCCATGATAGAGAGGCTTGTCAGAAATGCTCCCTTCTCTCACGAGGAACAACTATGTGATAGATCGCTTGATAGACACCCACAAGCTCCCTCAAATTTGAAATGTCTCTGTGGAGCTTATCCCTAATCCTCTAGAGATGATAAATCTCCTCAGTATCTATTAGTGACCTTCTCCCCTACACTAATTCATATGTTAGTGACCTTCTCCCTTACACTAATGTATATGCACGTATTACCACTAGATAATGGAGCAACTAATGCCTCTCCTACTATAGGTGGTCTCTCTCTACCTAAGTTATATCTAGATCTCTCTTGAGCCTATCCCACTCTTCTATGACCTCCAAACCCTCTTCCAGTGCCTTATCCAATTCAATCTCCACTGCATTTCTCTCCCCTATAGTGTATTTTTTATCTACTCATTGTTAGTGTAAATAATTAATTATTATTTACACTTTACTTAAGTTTACTTAGGTTAATGCATTATTTTATTATTTATTAGTTAGACACCTAGGAGTATGCATACTCATATGAGTTGTCATGTTGACAACACAAGAGTTAGCAACTCTAATTTAGCACATGGTGTCTACAACATCTTTTTATGTGATACACCTATGTTAGCTTATCCTCTCATCATCGTACTAACTTTTATGCTCAATGGAGGATAATCCACTCTTGGTGGACATGTGCTTAGTTGTGAGGCTTATCATTTTGCTAACTCCTAGTCATTCTAGAGGCCTTTATATACATGCACTTCTAGTGTAATTGTACATTAATTCATTCTCATATTGCTATTATGATCATACATCATTTGGTCCATATTGTGATTTTTTCTTGAGCTTATTGATCTTGGTGTCATTTTTCCCTAAGGAAAATTCTTACATGGTATCACAACTATACCAAATTCTACATGGTATCAGAGCCATAGGAGCGTCATTTCATAGCCACTAGAGACCTTTTGTGCTTCACCTCATGGAGGACCACGATTTAGATCTAGAGTATTGTAGCTATTGGGAGAATCTAGAGCCAAAGTGGACCTCATCATTATGTTTGGAGTGTCGATTCAGTGAATTTTGACTATAAATTTGCCTACACTAGGCCATAGTCAAATTTGAGGAAATTTTTTTTTTGCAAACCAGACGGCCCAATTTATAGAATTTGGTAATGATCTTTTAGATATGTGAATTTATTTTTTTGGATCTACAATTTTAATTTGTGTATTTGTAATTTCAATTTCTCTACAATTATTTTTCTGAAATTTTGAAGAATTTTTTTGGCCTCTCAAGCCTGTAGAGGAGTTTTTTTTTGCAGGACACCAAGTGATCAAATACTAGCACCCATAGATTATTCTCTAAAATATTCCTCCATCTTTAATCACAAATTTTCTACATAACCGGTGATGACATATACTCGGTGACCGACCACAACTCACAAACAACATGGTAGGCTTCTAAATGTCTAGCGACTTCAAGTCATTTTAGTATTATGTAGACTCTAGTTTATAAAAGCCATTGTGCAAAAAAATAGGGTGAATGTAGGACTAGAGTTCCACACCCACCCTCTAGTGACACTCCTCCCACCGGCCACCCAATCTCCCCAATGCTAATCTTCCTTCCGACGACCCTCCTACCAATGGCTGCTACAAAACCTAGCATCATAGAAAGCCTCCGCTAGAGCGACATTGGAACTCCACCTTCACTAGGATAGAGCTTCATGCCCATAGTGACCCAAGTCATGCTAGCCAAATGTATCACCCTCCATTCAACCTACAAACCCACCTCATCTAACAGCTTAGCCCTACCACCTAGAGCCCAGTTATTGCCACGTCAGGTGCACAGTCAATTGTCCATGTTAGCACCTATGTATTCCTGGTCGATAGTACACATCAACACCTCCATACACCTAGTTTATAGTACACATTAGCACCTCCGTATGCCCAATCACCAGAAACGTCATCATACAGACTGCCACGTTAGCCTGACTGGCCTTTTTGCTGATGTCAACATTTCATGAGCCTAAATTTGATGGTCATATGACCATCACAAGTAGGCCAAATTACACTACCATGATGACCATTTGGATGTTAAATTTAACCTTGCACTTTCCTTTGTAGACCCTCTCCATATGTAGTTTTGATTTGATAGTTTGACTTCAAAAGGCCATATCTCAGTCATCTGGACTCAAAATCGGTGCAATTTATTCTTATTTTGGCTAGAATTTCTTGAATTTTTTAGTGGTGCTATTATTTTTTGGTTTTGGTGCATAGATTGTTAGAAAATTCCATTTTTGTCAACTCTACTTGTCCAATCCTCCATTTTGCAACTTCAAATGCTTCGTATGGGCTCATCTGGACACATTTTCATGTTTTTTTTTTTAAGTGCTTAATTTTTCATCTACTTTCTAGATCTGCAATTAGATTATACTCTTGTGTGGATAGAAATACCACTTTTAGAAATAGGTCACTTTTTGCATTGTATTTCTTTGATCAAACTTCAAAATTGTTGTACATCCAAGCTATAGTGCTTAGTACCATATTTGAACTCCAAAAGAAGGTTGTAAATAGAAAAATCAAAAGTCCACTTTTATCCATTTTGACAAATGGCCTATTATAAATGCACTAAGTATAAAGTGCCAAAATCATTGATTTTGGGAGGGGGGGGGGGGGTTGATTGAGTGAAAAGGGGGGGTGTCTCTTGGTGTTTTGTTCCTCTTTTCTTGTTGTTATCTCTCTTTTCTTGTATCATGGGAAATCTTAAGATTCCAAAATTAACACCACATAACTATGCTACATGGTCAGTTAAAAAATGGTGTGAATTGATGAATGAAGAAGTTTCTCAATATGTAGATGGTTCTTTTCCTAAACCAATAGGTGATAAAGTATCTCAAAGTGATATCAAGGCTTGGGAAACAACAGATAGGAATGCCCTAGGACTCCTTAGGTTAGGGGTTGATGACAAGATCCTCTATAGGATCTTAAAATATAATACATCCAAGGAAACTTGGGATGCCCTTAAAAACCTATATGGGAAAGTGACTACGGAGGATGTCTACAAGATTGAATATGAGCTTGTCTCCCTAGATCCTAAAAGCTTTGATTCTATTCAGGATTTTATCATCAAGGTGAATGAGTTGAGAACAAAACTTGATGATTGTGGTAGTCCTATTAAGGATGACAGGTTGATTTATCTCATTCATAATAAGTTTTCATCTCAATACTCCACATTTGTCTCTTCTTTCAACACCACAAAGACTAGCTTAGGGGCTTCCTATAAGAAAATCAATTTTGATGACTATGCTCAGTTATTAGAGGATGAACAAGCTAAGTTGATAACAATGGGGATTCTCAAGTCTTCAAAGTCTAAGGCATTGATGGCTAATAATAAGAGTTCTAAGAATTTAGCCGGTGAAAGTTCAAACAAAAGAAAGGGAAAAAAGAAGTGGAAAGATAACCAACAAGGGGATACAAAAAAATCAACCCCTAATCAACAACAAGGCAAGTCTTCTCCTAATACCAACAAAAAGCGGGGTAGTAATCAGGAAAAGAAGAAGTGTGCCTATTGTAAAAGCAGCAGTCATGACAAACATTAGTGTTATCACAAGCAGATTGATGAGTTGAAAAACATCATGAAGAAGCAAAATGTTCCATTGCCTAATGCTTGTAAGGAGTAAGGATCTTCATCTTCAAATTCTAAGAGCAAAGGGAAAGCTTTACTCACAAACACTGTTAATCAAGGAGAATGGATTATTGACTCAGGTGCCACACATCACATGGGTACTTCAAAGAGAGATTTTTCTTCCATTACACATTCAAAGTTACCTCATATCTTTGTAGGAGATGATACTAAAGTGGAAGTTGAAGGTAAAGGTGAAGTTAAGATGGAAAATGGAGCATTTAAGGATGTTCTCTATGTTCCTAATCTTACCTCCAACCTTCTTTCACTCTAGCAAATCACTCACTATGGAGGTGGAAACAAAGTTGAATTTCTTCTAGATTTAGTGGTAGTGAAAAGCATCAAAGATGACTCTATGGTTGTAAGAGGAGAAGCTAATCATGATTCAAGGCTTTATGCTTTCTCTTCCTTTGTGCCTAAATTTAATGCACAAGCCTTGTTAATGCATTCAAATACAAAAAGAAAACTGTGGCATGAGAGGTTTGGACATCTCAACTATAAGTATCTTCAACAACTTAGCAACAAGAACATGGTTCATGTTCTACCTCAAGTTCGATTTTGAGATGGTATTTGTTTAGGTTATGCACTTGGGAAGCATCTAAATTTTTTTTTACAAGGGAAAGTCTTGGAGAGAACAATGTGTTCTTGAACTAGTTCATAGTGATGTGGCGGGCCCATTTCCAGTGCCATAATTTGGCAAGTCTTGCTATGCACTCACCTTCATTGATGACTACTCTTGCTATACTTGGGTCTTGTGCATGGCTCATAAGAGTGAAGTGTTTGAATGATTTCTCATCTTCAAGGCTCAAGTGGAAAAGAAGTTAGATAAAGCCATCAAGGTTCTTTGAATAAATAATGGAGGGGAGTATGTGAACTCAAGACTTATAGACTTTTGTACTCAAGAGGGAATTGACCTTAAACATTTAGTACCATACATGCCATGATAGAATAGTGTTGCTGAAAGGAAGAACATAACCCTTAAGGAGATGACCACTTGCATGCTACTACATAAGTCACTTGATCAAGTCTTTTGGGTTGAAGCAATGAATTGTGCTAACTACATCTAGAAAAGAAGTCCTCATAAAGCTTTGGATGGTATAACTCCTTTTGAATCTTGGACTAGCAGGAAACCTTTTGTAAAGCACTTTAGAGTCTTTGGTTGTCCAACATGGGTATGAATAGCTCCACAAAAATGCAAGGCATTGGAACCACAAAGAAAACCTTGCATCTTTGTTGGATATGTAGACTCACATAAAGCCTACAAATTGATGGATCTAGAGACACATGACATATTCTATGAGAGAAATGTACACTTTGAAGAAAGTTGTTCTAGCTTTGGTTCTTCAATTCCTCCTTCCTCTTTCATTGAAGAGAGTAACAATGATGATAGTGACTTGGAAGATGTTCATCCACAACTGAAATAGAGGCATCAACCAGTTGAGGTTGATGATATACCTTCTACATCTTCTTCCACTAGATCTAAATGGGCTCAGTAGACATTGGATGTGGTAGGACCATTGGCATGGAATCCTTTAGATACTAGGAGGACAAGATCACAATAAAACTCACTCTCTCAAGCTTATATTGTAGTTACTTATGATCCACAATCATTCAAAGAAGCTTCAGGTATTCCAAAATGGGACAAAGCAATGGAGGAAGAATATAATTC
This sequence comes from Cupressus sempervirens, assembly GCA_028749045.1. Taxonomy (NCBI): domain Eukaryota; kingdom Viridiplantae; phylum Streptophyta; class Pinopsida; order Cupressales; family Cupressaceae; genus Cupressus; species Cupressus sempervirens. The sequence goes on along the minus strand of CM053784.1, from coordinate 146,009,903 downwards.
TCTTGTGAGAAATGATACATGGAACTTAGTCTCTCTTCCTAAGGGAAGAAAATTGGTTCTATGTAAGTGGATCTATCGAACCAAGTTTGCAGTGGATGGAAGTGTGGATAAACATAAGACTAGACCTTTTGCAAAAGGTTTCTCTCAGGTACCTAGTATTGACTACACTGAGACCTTTGCATCAGTTGCAAAAATGAACTCCATTCATTTGACACTAGCTATAGCAGCAGCTTAGAGATGGGTTGTTCATCAGACGGATGTAAAAAGTGCATTTTTGAATGGTGATCTTCATGAGGAGATTTATATGAAGCAGCCATAGGGGTTCATACAAGATTCTACCTTGGTTTTCAAATTGAAGAAGTTTATCTATGTAATGCCCCACCAAGGGATCCAAAAGAATTAACCTAAAGTTTTTCTTAAATTTTTCAAAGATATATATTTTTAAACAAGAAATATAAAACATACACATCAAACATAAAGTAGGAAGCAATAACATACAATCATACATAAACAAACATAACATATTACATTCCTTAAGGATCCCATGACATTGAGTTACATTTATATTTAATTAATACTAAGTCTAACAAATACCACATCCACATGAAAGAATAATTAAAAGTCCAAAGTCCATTTAAATAATATACATTTGTTTTGAATGCCACTTGGCAATAAAATTTGGAATGCTCAATCATCCACTGTACATGTCACAGGGTATGAAAGGCTAAAAGAATATACATTTATAAAAATAGAATTTACATCATCCCTATTGGATGCATGATACAAAGTACAATACAATAAATGAAACCATCCATCATAAAGATATAACTATCCATCATAAAACATAGAGATAAAAAGAAAGGAAATGTAGACAAGGAAACTCTAGCCACGGTATCAATAGACGAATCTCAATGGTAAGAGTAAAAAACACTACCACCTAACCACGTGGAACCTAAATGGCCCACTCCCACTGTGCTGAGGAGATAGTCTTAAGTCCCAAATAGGATATCAATCCAAACAACAAAAATACTCTCCAAGTCTAGGAAACCCTTAAAGCAATCTAACTCAAAGGTTCCAAGATAAGTTGACATCTAATTCCTAGAGGCACACAAAGACACGTAGAAAACCTACTATGTAAGTAGGCAAGTGTCATCGCATGAATCACGCTAGAGTTACCATGGCAGTCTCTCAAGACCCTGGACCCCTAGTGATCCCTATACAACCACTAGTATTCTCTCGTATTGACAAGGCATACTACGGATGCAAAGTTGCAATCAAGCATTCTCTCTACTCCCATCCTAGTCTATACTAACACTTGAGGCATGGGCGAGAACATACAAAGACTCTTATTAGGTTCATTTTATTCCCATTTAGTGTAGTGTTTTCAATTATTAAACAACTTACAATGGGTTACCCTGGGAACCACTTAGGGCCCTAGCCCCCATTGCAAGCCACTTCCTGACATTATATATAGATAACCTACCCTAGGCTCATAAAAGTATAAATTAAAGAATCATATAAAATCACCTCAGTCCTATACAAGTGACTAGAAAGCATCAAAAGATAATTTACAATAACACATCAATTCTCTATGAGCAACTGAAAAGCATCCCAAAAATATTGATCAAAGACTCAAAATGGTCAAGTCAAGTAGGTTATACATTCACCTCAGTGTTACACAAGAACACTAGAAAGCAATAATAGTCAATAGAGCAATACACATCATAGAGCATACCAAACACATTACCATGGTTGGGTTTAAAAGATCAAGATCAATTCATCATAAAATCACAATCACATAACCCCCAAGCCTCTAGTAACATCCTAAGATTGGTCAACACTCTAGTCAACCCAAACCCAAAACATAGACAACATACAAATAACAAAGTGTAGGTCTCATAGTTTGGTTTGATTTGAAAACACATTGTTCAGTTAATAGTAAGGTTTCAGTTTTCATTTTCTCAAAGTATTATAATTACTAAGGTTTTTGAATAATAAATTTTCCTTAGTATTACAAACCATTTTCATATATCTGAACCATATAAACACATCCAAGTTTATAAAAGAAAACATTAATTCTCCTAAATAAATTTATTTGATTTTTAATTTGCTTTATAATTATATTTAAATAATAAAGTAATAAATATAATTTTCAAATAATTAAATTTCAAAATTTAACAATACTTATTAAAATTAATAATAATAATTATCAAGTATTACCATAATAACATTTTTTGAATCTGTGTGTGTTGAAGGTGATTATGAAGAAAAAAATGACAAATCATGGCTTTCAAATGAAAAAGGCAAAGCAGGCTTTTGACAAATGAAATCATAATCCTAGACCATGGCAAGGTGCAGGCAGAAACCCATGGATGAAACTAAAAAATCATAGTAAATCTAGGCCTTCGACCAAGCAGTAGAAGTATAATGACTTCAAAATCCAAACAAAGAACAACTTCTCAATTTTAGAGAAGTTAGAAGATCCTGAAGAACAATTCCGACAAACAACTTCAGATAATGCTCAAGTTGAATCCTATCTCATAAATCCAGTTTCCTCAGGTAGTTTGCAAGTTCATTCTATCTTCACTATTGAGAAATTGGATAACCAATTTAAGGTTTTTAGCCTAACTAAGTACGCTTAGCCTTCCAAATTCCAAACCCCACCTCCGGTAGCAAGATCAGATATGGTAGCGACTCTCACACCTCTGCATTCCAGTAGGGTTAAACCTAATGAATCTCCTACTAGAACATATAGGAGCTCTTATGTTCCCCCCCACCGTTGGTTTGTGGCCAAGGCTTCCAGAGTTTTGCAAAACCCTAGTGGTGCCCTAGATTCTCAAAAGAGTCCCAAAATTGTTGAGATACCCATCCGCATCTCCAATGTGGAAATTGAAGAATTATGGGATGAATGCCAAAAATTTGGAGTTTTTGTGATATGGAATGGCCCAAAGAAAGATATTTCTATGCTTGCTTATTGGTTGGAAGATAACTACAAAGAATAGGTATGTATCTCTCACTTTTTCAAAAGAATCCTTTACTTGAGGTGTATGGATGAATCTATCAAAGAAGAGTTCATATATGTTTTTGAATGTTTTTTCAATGGGTTTTCAATTAATTTTGTAAAATGGAGTCCAAATTTTAGTATAGAGGGGATAGATATTACAAGTCCTAGGTGGTACAACATTTAGTCCTTACCACCAGAGCTGATCCAAATCGAGATCCTTAGGTCATTAGGGTCTACATTGGGAGATCTGATAGGCACTGATTCCTCAATTTAGTATTGTAATAATGTGAAACTGCTCAGTAGAACCAAGCTTAACCAACTAGTTCAAACTCATAGGAAGATTATAACCAACAAAGCATCCTATGACATAAATCAAAAAAAAATTGAAGGGGAAATATTAGAGATTATTAAGTTTGATGATATTAGGAAAATTAGATTTAGAACCTTGCCACTTATGTCATACTTTCTTAGCAAGTTCCTGTGGATTAGAATTCAGAAAAAGAAATTGAGGTTAAGTTTGGCAGTTCAAGAGACATCTACACAGTATAATCAGGAAGAGGAAAGTCCAACCAAGCATCTGTAGGATGAAAGGAATATCATGGAGAATTATAAGATTAATCCAAAAGCCAAAACAAGACTCAAATCAATCATAGTGGTGGAATCAAAGAAGAATCTAGACAAGACTCAAAAGAATAAGTCAAAAGAAAAACAAAGGTCGAAAAGAAGGAAAGAGGAAAAAAAGAGTAATATAGAGCAGAATAGGTCTTCAAAAGAGATTAAAGGTTTAGGATATTGTGAGATACAAAATGCTCAAAATCAGTGTGAACTTGGTGAGAGGGGAGGAAATTTGGTAAGACTTAAGCAACAAGACTCAAAAATTCCCCTTTGCAGGATATCAATGGACAATGATGTTAAGGGTACATGCAAGGTAACTCAAGAATCAAAGGAAATATCTCTTCAGCAATCCAAAAAAGGGATGACAGGTCAAAAGAATATAGAAGATATCGTGAACTCCTTATTATTTAAATTAAGTCCAAGTAATGGAGAAGTTCACAAAGATTTGGAGGCATATCTCAAAAGGGAACAATGTCAGTTACAAGTTTTAGAAGATAGAGACATAACTCCAGTCAGAGAGGTATGCAATAGATCTAAGTTTTGGTAGACCCCAATAGAATATGGTGGGTCACCATTTACTCTAGCTAACAACTAGAATGTTAAGGACCATAGTATAGAGACAACAGAAAGATCCATGGCAAACAAGCTCTAGAATTTCCTTGATAAGGACAATGCTTTGGACTCCGAACTGGCAATTCAAAGATCAAAAGATGAGTTTCTTGAGTAGCTAACTGAGGAACTAGTTCATGTATTTTGTCTCAAGAATTTTGATAACGACACAAAAGCTCAGAAGGAGGAATTGATGTAGAGAATACTTAAAATTGGAGGCAACAACTACACTTATGAAGATCTAAAGCATGATTTATAGAAGATTGAGGATGAGGATATCAAGAAAAGTCAAATTTAGTCAAAAGAATATGCAAGGGATGTAGAGAAAGAAGGAAAAGGGACTGCTAAGATGAACAAAAAAGACCTCTATTTAGAAGAAAGAGATCAACCAAGCATAATAGACTAGATAATTAGAGAACTAGAAGTTGATGAAATAGAAGGAAAGGTCTATGAGGAAAACTCTAGTGCTCAGAAGAACATGGAATATCTAGGGATACAGATGAATTAGGAAGGACTAAGCTCACCAAATTACGAGAGAGTGAAAGGGAAGAGAGGTAGAAAGTCTTTGAAGGAACTCAGGGAAGCAGATGGACTCAATAGGGAACAATAGAAGATAGATCATTTAATCAATAATGAGAAGGGGAAGAGCCTTCCCAAGGATCCATTAGGATTACCACATGGAATGCTAGGGGCTTAAACGCCCTAGCAAAAAAATTTATTAAAACAAAACCTTAAATTATTTGATTTGGATATTATTTTAGTACAGGAAAAAAATTAAGTGAGGCAGAAGGATTGAACTTAAAATAGATGCTTGGTTTCTGGAGCTCCACATTTCATGAATTAGTAGGAGCCTCTGGGGGTCTAGGAATCCTATGGAACCCTAGGAAAGTTTCTATAGATCTCCTCAATTGCAGTAATAATTGGATCAACGTAAGGGTTCAGAGTCTGAAATCCAATCTTCATTTCCTATTAATTAATGTATATGGACCAATAAGTAATTTATGAAAGAAAATGGTCTAGGATGAAATTAGTTGTGTTATGAATAATCATATGGATGATCCATGCCTAGTAGGTGGTGACTTTAATACTATCTTAAATTTATCTTAAAAAGTAGGTGGTATCTGCCATCTCTTGCAATCCTCCTTGGTCTTCAAAGAATGGTGTGATGGACATAATCTGATTGATGTTCCAATTACTAATGGGAATTATACTTGGAACAATAGGAGGAAATATTTTGCATATATAACAGAAAAAGTAGACAAGTTTTTCTTTAAAGGCAATTTGGATGGGAATAATTTTAACATTCACTCTACCATTTTGCCAATTGCGAGGTCAGATCATTACCCAGTTAGACTGGAACTTGTACAACCATCATAACCAACAAGGAACCCATTTAAATGTGAAAAAATATGGTTTTTAGATTCAAATTTCATTAAAAATATAAAAGAATGGCGGGATCAAGATATCTTCAAAGGCTCCAAGATGTTCATTTTTGTTTCAAAAATGAAGATGATGAAAGAACAAATTTTTAAATGGAACAAAGAACATTTTAATAATATCTTTAAAGAAAAATTAGATATAGAAGAGAAACTAAAGGATTTAAATATAGAAGTAATTAAGAGAGGCATGAATAATGAATGGTATATGTTAGAAAAAGAATTACTTGCCAAATAGGAGGATATATTATCCAAAGAGGAAATATTCTAAAGATAGAATTCTAGGGAGAATTGGTTAGATGAAGGGGATCCGAATACATAATTCTTTCACAACTCTACCCTATACAACAGATCGAAGAGTAAAATAACTAGTATTAGAAATAAGATGGGATTCCTCACTAAGAATATATTTGAAATAGCAAGCACTTTTTTTACACATTATCAGGAGATTCTAAATAATTTTGAAGGATCTAACAGGGAGGCACAAGCTGAATTACTCAAATTTATTCCAAAAGTAATTACTCCCGAGGATAACAAACTCTTGAATAAAGCTATTACTTTGGAAGAAGTTAGAGAGGTTGTTTTTAATATGAACCTCGATAAATCCCTAGGCCCAGATGGCTTTTAGGCTTTCTTCTATCAAAAATATTGGGATATTATTGGAGAAGACCTATGGAAAGCCATTGAAGCTTCAAGGAATGGTGGAGCTCTATTATCAGATATTAATTACTCCTTCCTAACTTTGATCCCCAAAAAATCTGATCCTAAAACTACTGGGGACTATAGACCTATTTCTCTCTGCAACACTATTTCTAAGATCTTCTCCAAGATCTTAGCAAATAGACTCAAGGTCTTGCTCCCAAAGATAATCTCAGAGGAACAAATAGGTTTTGTTAAGGGTAGATCCATTCTTGATGGTATCCTCACTATTCAAGAAACCATTCATTCTACTTCTAAGAGTAAAGAGCCAAGTATGTTCATGAAACTTGATATTCAAAAAGCTTATGACATGGTTGATTGGAGATTCCTCTGTAAGGTTCTTGAAATGTTTGGTTTTTTGCATCAATGGATCAATCTCATTTTCAAATTCATCTCCACTCCCAAAATTTCAGTCTTGATTAATGGAACACTTGAGGGCTTTTTTGACATATTGAGGGGCATTAGACAAGGTGATCCTATATTCCCCTCCCTCTTCATTATTATGGCAGAAGCCTTTGGGAGAGCGGTGACAGATGCCTACAACAATCAAGTAATCACTGATATCACTATGGGAAGCAATATCCCCAACATCACACATCAACAATATGCTAATGATACTATCTTGCCTAGTAACAATATAGTCAAAGAAGCCTTGTATTTTAAATCTATAATTAATTCCTATATGGTAGCATTTGGTCAGAAAGAAAATAAGGACAAATCAGAGATCTATTTCTTAAACACTAACAAAGAAGTAGAAGACCATATCTACAAGGTGATAGTATTTAGAAAAGGTTAGTTTCCTTGTAAATATTTGGGCATCGCTTTGGAAAAGGGTTCTAAATCTAGCAAGATTTGGTAGAACACCATTGAAAAAGTTGATGCTAGGATTGGGAGTTGGAAAGATAAATGGCTCTCTAAGGCTGGAAAAAGGACAAAAATTAAATTGGTTCTATTAGCCATCCCTACCTTTCCTCTTTCCTATCTCCCCTTACTGAGAGCTCATTGAGAAAATTGGAGTTGAAGCTTAGAAACTTCCTTTGGAAGGATTGCAAAGAGGATAAGAAACTAGCTCTTGTTAAATGGGATAATATATGCAAACCTAAGGAGTTGGGAGGTCCTAGGATTAAGAACCTACAATGGAAAAATGAAGCCTTAGGTGCTAAACTTATCTGGTGTTTTTTTAAAGAAAGAAACCAGAAATGGGCCAAGATATTATACAATAAATACCTTAATGCAGATGATCCTTTGTCAATTTTTAGAATGAGAAACCTCCCCAAGGGATCTGAAAGATAGAATTTCATGACAAAGTGTCATCACATTATCAACAAATTTCTATCCTAGGATGTAGGATTGGGTGATGAGGCCTTATTTTGGGAGGATTCTTGGGATGGTTTCCCCCGATAGTCTCTAGACCCTTCCCCACGGACCTCAAAGATAAATTAGTTTTGATCTGGGGAGATAAAGTAAGGGATTATAAGATGAAAATCTCTTTTGAAGGACTAGTCAAATGGGTGTGGAAATCTTTGGATGGAGTTGGGATGCACTCTGAGGAAAGAGAGGCTTATGAAAAGATTTTATCTGACAGGAGAGTTAAGCAAACTGAGAGAAAAGATGAACTTATTTGGGCATCTTTGAAGGATGGAAAATACAGTGTCAGGAATGGATACAATACCTTGATTCATTCACAAAAATGGGATCATATAGAAATTCCTCTCAATCTATGTTGGGATGCTGCTTGCCTACCCAAGTCAAGCTTCTTTCTTTGGCTGGGTTCTCAAAATAGGATTTTGATAGAAGATGGGCTTCATAGATTTGGCTTTCAAGGCCCATCTAGGTGTGTTCTATGTAAACATAATATCGAGAATTTAGACCACTTATTATATAGATGTCCATTCTCCCATTTCTACTGGGAATGGCTTAGACTAAAGTTGGGATGGTCATCTCCTTTATCGAGAGCCTTTTCTGAGCTCATGAAAGGATAGCCCACTAATGTGGTTAAGGGGATCTATAAAAAACTTTGGAACATATGCTTAGATATTGTGTCCTGGGAAATCTGGAAGGAGAGAAACATACATATTTTTTGAGATGCAGAAATGGAGTTGGAAGGATTACTTCTTAAGATATAAGCTAGCATTGTGGAAGTCACTAATTCACATCTTATGAAGGTTAGGAAAGAGGAAGGTTCCTTTTCCTCTTAGGATGGACTCATAAAGAAGAACTAGAGTAAGTTGATCAACCCACCCTAATATATACCAAGAGTAGCAAGAAGGTTAGGGAAGATTGTAAATGCTCCCCCCCTTCACACGAATGGTATAAACTCAATTTTGATGGAGCAGCCAGAGGCAATCCAAGAATGGCAGGTATTGGTTGTATTATAAATGATGATTTAGGCAATTGGATTGCCAAAAAAGCATTGTCAATTCGACCTACAACCAACAATCTAGCCAAATTAGAAGCCTTGGAAGAAGGCCTCCTTCTATGTCTTGAGTTAGGATTGACAAAAGTCATTATAGAAGGTGATTCTTAGATCATCCTCAATGCAATTAGGAAATGGGCTACCCCAAATTGGGTATTAAACTCTAGACTTAGCGATGTTCGTACGCTTATTGATCAACTCGTCAGTTTTAGGATATGCCATATATTTCGAGAAGGGAAGTAGAAGGCAAATTCTTTAGCAAACAAAGGAGTGAATGATATAAATCTCCAAGTTATTAAAGGTCATAGCGAATACTCTTTTTGAGCTTTCATGGCCCTAGGTTTATTTTATAACTTCTCCTTAATTTTTTATCCCAAGTTATAATAGGTCATTTTTGCTAAGGTCATAGTATAGAGGACCTATTTCACTTTGGGGAGTGGTCCTTTATTTGACATAAGGAGTTGATAGTGTCTATAGATTTTTACATAGTGTTTTCTAATAGTCCACCACCTTTGCATATCATTGTGAAAGGTGGGAACTTTCCTTTTGGATATCTAGGTGGCTTGATCATCATTTTTGGAACTAGCTCACTTATCTCATCTTTTGCATTTAGCCTGTGCCTTGGGCTACTAGCATCACCTTAATATGAGGTCATGCTAGGAGGCTTCTAGATCCTATGGTTTGGGTTATTTATTTCCATATCATTGTCGATGCCCTCGGTTAGTTTTGTCTTCTATGCAATGGATTCCAAAGTTTACATTTTCCACACAATGAAGGCTCACACCATGGTATTTTGTGGTAATGTTAAGCTAGAGTGATGGAGTAGAATTCTAAACTCTTTGGATAATATGGCCAGGATAGTTGTGAGTAGAGCCATTGGAGAAAGCATCTTTGACTACAGCTTTACTTGGAGGACAAATAGCAATATAATTGGTTCCTTCATTGGATGCATGGCTAGAGCAAGGATTGAACCAGGAACAATCATCCAACTTTGTTACAACATCTTCAATCCTACATGGAGGAAGGGGCTTGAACAGGTGGTTAGAAGCATCGATGAAAAATTATGAATCACACTACCAGAGAGATACATGGAGCTTCCACTTGGCTCTCTAGAGCTGGAGGTCACTTTTCATAGTCCCTCGCTAGTTGTTCGCAAAAATTATGCATTTTATAGGGAATGGCCTAGGATGGAGGCCAACATCCATTTCCTACTCAGATGGATGGGAATTGTGGCAGATGAGAACGAATCTTGGCTCATGAATTATCTCAATGCCTTCAATGCATACATTGAACCTAGGGTTACCTTTGAGAATTTGGATGCCCTTAACTTTGTTACACCTAACATGGAGAAGACAAACAAGACAAAGTTTGACTTCGAATTCCCCCAAAATTTTCAAGCAGAAAACCCCAATGAAGTCTATGAGGTCATAATGGTATATCAAAAATAAGAGATCTTGGGTGCTAAGTTGGATAGTATGTAATGTGGATGGGAAGGGTTAGGTTGTATGTAATAGTGTTAGTCTCTGGTTTAGTGATTATAGAATCTACTTTAGTTTATTTAGGATTGAAAGCAATAAATTTTGTTATGTAAAGTAGCATATCATACTATGTTATATGTATACATTTATAGCAATCATAAGGAGATTTTTGCAACTCCTTTATTTTGCACCTGGCATCAGCAATTATAATGATAATATATCGATATATATTTTCTATATCTGCTCCTTCAATTTCTTATGGTTTTTGTTTTTCAATCTGGATGATGGTTTATGAATTTTGCATGAATTTTTCAGCTTATGTTTCACCCTTATGCTACATCATTTGGTATTAAAGGAATATTGGTTAAGGATTAGATCATTGGTACTCTGCTAGTCTCAAATTAATTGGATAATGAGATTGAGATCTAGTTATTTTCACAGTGCTCTGTTCTAGCATGATATTGATCTTATGAGATAGATTCTAGATTGGATAGTAATTTGGTTTGTCAGAGTGTCTTGTTTGTTAAAGGATGGGGTGTTTCTCTCCCATTCGAGTCATGAACTTTAATAAGTGAATATGGATCGTAGGGAATTCTAACGGCTCTGGTCCTTCTCTTTTTTGGTTATTTCCAGATAGTATATATTGGTGGCATGTTTTGCAATAATATTTGTCCTCTCTCATTAAGTATTATCATTAATGGATACAAATATTGTTAGGTATGTTAAATTGGTGCAGAGTCATCATTCCATGCGTAGGTTAGTATTAGGAGCTGGAATGATAATCTGATAAGTATATAAGTTCACTTTGGTTACCCTCCTAGTTTGGGAGGTCTAGCTTTTAATGTTGGTCTGATGCTGGCCTCTATGATAATAAGGTTTATGACTTAAATAAATTCTAGGAAATGCTTTTATTTTCTTACAAGAATATTCAGATGGATGCCTATCTCTCCTCCTATGGTCATGTCTGTGCTTTATGTATGGAGGTTAGGTTAACTCTATTTTTGGATTCTCCTTTAAACTTCTCATAGATGATTCTTCCTACTTTATTTAGAGATTAAAAGGTTTTGGCTTATTATGATGTTATTTTATTAATGGGATTGTTTGGAGTGATCAGATAGGGACAATATATTCAGATTCTCTATTTGTAAGAGAAGGTTTATTCCCTCGTCAAGAGGAGATTGGGAACATTAAGGAATGTAATTATTTCATATTGCTCATCATCATTTTATTTTTGAGTATTGTACTATGGATATTTGGACTGGGGTATGCCCCTTTTACTTTGTAATAATAAAGGACCGTGGTCTTGGGCTAGACTAGAGGTTTTCTTTCCTCGTTCTTTCCTACCAGTGCCTGTTTCAATAGTGGAACACTATTGTATCTTATTTATTCTAATCAACTATTATGGCCTCGATTGTTCACCGATTTTAAAAAAAAGTATTACCATAATAATTTTAAATTAATTAAACTTTGGAAAAACTTTCCCAAAAAGGAAACCTACTAAAAATAGAAACTTCCAAAAATAGAAGCCTACTAAAAATAAAAACTTTCCAAAATAGAAACCTACTAAAAAAATAAACTTTCCAAAAAAGAAACCTGCTAAAAAAAGAGACTTTCTAAAAATAAAAACTTGCTAAAAATAGAGACTTTCTAAAAATAGAAACCTACTAAAAATAGAGACTTTCTAAAAATAGAAACCTACTAAAAATAGAGACTTTCTAAAAATAGAAACTTGCTAAAATAGAAACTTTTTAAAAATAGAAACCTACTAAAAATAGAAACTTTCTAAAAATAGCCCTGATATAGAAATTCGAACCAACCAGTCAAATTCTATAAAACGAATTTTTTTTTCTTTTTAGAACCCAAAACCCGATTTAACAATTCCATATACAGGGTTTTCTAGTTTCCAATTTGTGTATAGATGTTTCTTGAGAATGATGAACAACCAAATCCACAAACAAGGTTTTCAATCATTAAATTGCTTACAAATGTTTTTGAAAATGAAGAACAATAAATATGCAAAACAAGGGTCTCAACCTAGAAGAATAACAAAAAAAAAACAGACACAGAGAAGACAAGGATTCAAAGGATAGGAAACCACTATACAAATAAACCACAAGATCCTACTTGGATCTGATGCTAAAACAACAATCACATGAAGGACACAAAAATAATCCCCTTTCTCTGAAAACTTCCTTCTTCAAAATTCCTCCTCCAAAACCTGTGTAATCACATAATGAGCTCTAGATCTCTAATAAAGAGTTCTCCCTTAATTTGGGGCTCTGATTGTGCAATCATGCAATCTTTGATAAAGAGTTCTCCCTTAATTTGAGGCTTTAATTGTGCAATCATGCGAGGGAACTCGCTGATCAATTACTATTTATTACTTGTTATGTTTTACCTTTTCATGCACAAACTTTTAGATATTTAATTAAACTATCTTTATTAAATTAATTAGCTTTCTCTCTTTAATTTAGTTTATTATATTTTAATTTCATGCATATTCTTTATGCAATTTAATTAAAATAAACTTTATTAAATAATTACTTACTCTCTCTTTAATTAATTTACTATATTTTAATTTCATGCATAAGCTTTATGCAATTTAATTAAAATAAACTTTATTAAATAATTGCTTGCTCTCTCTTTAACTAATTTATTATATTTTAATTTCATGCATATGCTTTATGTAATTTAATTAAAATAAACTTTATTAAATTTATGCTTTCTCTTTCTAGTTAATTATGAGATGTTTTAATAATATATTTATTAATTCAACTAATAATATTATTTAGAGTTTATTATTTAAAATAAAACTCTTAAATAATAATTATTAATTTAAATAAATATAAAACACCAAAATTAGAATTATAACTTTATCTTTTTCATGCACATTTATTGAATTATTAAATAACTTTATTTAATTTTCACTTGACTTCTCTTTTCAATTAATTTATTGAACTTTAATCTCATGAACGCATAATGCAATCGTAAATTTTTTAATAAATTAATATCTTTTCCACTTTTTAATTTATTTTTGAAATATTAATTGATAAAACATTTATTAACTTAAATAATAATAGTACTTAGCAGTTATTTAAAAATGAACTCTAAATATATTATTATTAATTAAATAAATGAACGCATTCTAAAATTTAAACTTATAACTTTTATCTTTATATTTATATTTATTTTTAATTAATTTTCCAATTAATTAAATATAATTAAATATTAAAATATCATAATAATTTTTCATTAAATTAAATTATTAATTTAATAATTTAATTTGACTTAATTAATAGAAAAATCATGAAAGACTTATAAAATAAAATACGAAAATCCATCATATAAAAACACATACAAGATCAAACTAAAGGGTTATAGTCATGAATTAACATCATTCGATGCATTCAGAAGGTAATCGGCTCAGATACTTGTCTTGATTTTCTAGGACAAATGGCTTAAAGGTTTAGGATTTGGACTTAAGAATTTATCTCCCCTCTCTTACCATTGAGATAATGCGATAGAGTACGCTCATCCTGGCAATTCAGGGAAGTCAATACCTGGTACCTACAATCTGCATAAAATCCATGCATGTACAAGCACAACATTCTAAACTAAACATGTAATGAAAGTAAGTGGTGCATCATGTAGATCCCGACTAGCAGGTGACTATGACTCCCTTCCTTAACCACATCAGAAATGCCATACATAAAGAAAACATACACGCACACCATACACATGTAGTATGGGGTAAGTATCTATAAGAAAATACATATGATAATCCATCTAACTAATCATCATCAATAATTGAAAACACTGTAATAATCATCATGCATACATGAGGTATAGAGTACCAAGTAATCTCATCATAAAATCAACTGAATCTAAAACAATAGCTGATAATCTCAAAATAATGCTACTAATCATCAAGCATAAAACTAGCCTAAAGGAGTTCGGCAAAAATAATAAAATGTAAACTATGGGTAGGCACTACAATCTATGGACTTAAACAAGCTCCAAGAGCTTGGTATGCCAAGATGGATTCTTTTTTTCTCTCAGTAGGGTTCACCAGATGTCATTTTGATCCGAATGTCTACATCTTTCATAGGAATGATTCTCACTTGCTACTTGTGCTTTATGTTGATGACTTAATCATTACAGGGAGCACAACATCCATCATTGATAGTCTCAAAGCTACTTTGTAGGACATATTTTCGATGATAGGCTTGGGTCTACTTCATTATTTCCTTGGTATTGAGATACATCAGTCTTCATTAGGGATCACATTATCACAACCCAAGTATGCTCTTGATCTACTTGCTCGATTTTGCATGAGTGACTGCAAGGCTACACCTACTCCCTTTCTTTCAGGTGTTAAGTTAGAAGTGAAGTGTTCCACTCCACTTGTTGATGCTACTTTGTATAGACAATTGTTTGGAAGCCTCATCTACTTGACACATACATGCCCTGACATATCCTTTGCAGTTGGCATGGTTTCTTGCTTCATGCAAGAGCCACATGAACTTCACTGGAAGGCAACCAAACACATGCTACACTATATTCAGGGTACATGTACATATGGGATATGTTATGCAGCTGGTACTGACCTATAGTTAGTGGGTTATACAGAATTAGACTATGCAGGAGATATTGATTCTCACAAGTGCACTTCAGGATATATGTTTCATCTTGGTTCTAACCCCATTTGTTGGCAAAGTAAAAAGAAAAACACTATTTATCTTTCATCAACTAAGGCTGAGTATCGAGGAGCTATAATTGTAGTGGTGGAAGCTATTTGGTTGCAGAATATTACGAAGGAGTTTGGTTTTGATCTATCTAGAGCCACAGTCATACATTGTGATAATCAAAGTGCCATTGAAATCTCAAAATATCCAATCCAACATTAGTGGACAAAACACATGAGGTTCATATGCACTACATCAGAGAGCTGATTCATGAGTAGGTCATTGCATTGCATTATTATCCTACAGAGCAGTAGATGTCAAGTATCTTCATTTGCGAGATCTCTTGGGGGTGTGATATTTTTCATCGGGGTGGGTCACATGACTCTTCTCTCCTTTATTGTACTTATCTCTCTTTTTGGGGGAGAGTTTTTCTCATGAGGTTTTCCCTCTTTCCCCATTTTTAGAGAGATTTCATTTCATTGCATTGCATCACATTGTAGAGCTTTGCATTTGTACATGGGTACCTAACATGACTTAGTAGCTAGGACCCATTATGCATTTTCAACATAGATTTTGCGAGCTTAAGTGCATTCCCCTAAGTTGCACTTAAGGGGGGGGGTGTTAGTGTAAATAATTAATTATTATTTACACTTTACTTAAATTTACTTGGGTTAATACATTATTTTATTATTTATTAGTTAGACACCTTGGAGTAAGCGTACTCAAATGAGTTGTCATGTTGACAACACAAGAGTTAGCAACTCTAACTTAGCACATGGTGTCTACAACATCTTTTTATATGATACACCTATGTTAGCTTATCCTCTCATCATCACACTAATTTTTGTGCTCAATGGAAGATAATCCACTCTTGGTGGACATGTGCTTAGTTGTGAGGCTTATCATTTTGCTAACTACTAGTCATTCTAGAGGCCTTTATATACATGCACTTCTAGTGTACTTGTACATTAATTCATTCTCATATTATTATTATGATCATACATCATTTAGTCCATATTGTGCTTTTTTATTGAGCTTCTTGATCTTGGTGTCATTTTTCCCTAAGAAAAATTCTTACATGGTATTAGAGCTATGCCAAATTCTTACACTCATGATACTTATTGTCATCCTTAGGGAGGTTATTATCTTCATCCTATTGGTTGGCTCTCTCCCCTATCTTTCTTTCCCCCTCCTCCCTTGCATGGTCCCTGCCTCTTGAATCCTTCCCATGGTCATGAATTTCCCTATGGTAGGTTTCTAGTTTCCTCTCCCTCCCCTCTTTCCTCCTATCCCTCTTTTTTGGTTTTCTTTCTCCCATTTTTTTAATCTTTGTGTTCTCTCTCCTTGGCTAGTGGCTTGTTCACAATCACTCTCACCCACCCACTCTCTTCCTCTTTCATTTACTCTCCCACACAAACATGCACACATTTATAGGTGTCCATACTCTTGTTTGTACACATTTTCTTTCTTAAGTTATTTTTGTGTCATTTTTTATATATGTCTTTCCCTTGGTCTTGGGTTCTCTCCCTTTTTTATTTATTTGATATGTGTGTGTAACTTCTATTTTCTTTCTTTTTCATTGTTTTTGTGTGATTTTCTTTGGTCTAGTATTTTTAGGTAGGTTTGTGTTGCATATTTATATTTTTGGATGCATAGTTCTTGCCTATACAATAGGTGTATGTATAGTATGTATACATATTTTAAGAATATTTCTACCTATACATATATGCTTATGTAGTATGTATATACATTAATATTTTCTATATACAAATCTATGCTTATGTAGTACGTATGTTCTATATATATAATATTTGATATTTTTATATATTTATCTTGTTTGGCCTTTTCTACTGGTTATTTGTTTCTTGGGTCTTGTGATGTTATTTTTGTTTATATGTGTGGGTTCTTAGGTTTTACTTTTCCTCTTTTAAGTTTATGATATGTGTATTTATATAGGTATTTTTGGTTCATATGTATACTACTAATTGTTTATTATTATATATTTATTTATTTCAATACATTCTTATTTTCTTGTTCATATATTTTTTAGTGTTTTGTGTTATTTGTGATTTTATTATTTTAGTTAATTTTTTAATGTGCTTTTATTTTTACTTTTATTTCTTCTTCTTTTTTCATCCTTATCTTCATTATTAATTTCTTGAGTTTTTATCCTCATTTTCATTTTGTTATTTTTTTTTTCTTTTCCCTTCCATCTTTTCTTTAAAAAAAAAAAAAAATTGTTTATATATATTTTTAGCTAGTTCTTTCTTGAATCATGTGCTCCTCCTCCTTTCCTTCTTATATATCTTGAGATTGAGCTTGTATGCAACTCTTATTATTTTTGTTATGCATTTCATGCTCATTGGCATCTTGATGATGGCTTAGAGAGTGTGATATGAAACATTGATGTTAAAACTATCATACACAATCTAAACCAAAAGCTACTAATTTAAATTTCTAATGGATTGTGAAAAAATGATAACACTAGTGTCATTATCTAGCTAAGTATCATGCAATAGTCAACTCATTGCTACAAGTTTCTTCTCCAAGGATGCTAACTTCACCACTAACCCTACATCTCCCCCACTAGATGAAGATTCTCCACCTCCATATCCCCTTGTTAGTGTTTTGTTTCAAGTGGTACCTACAAATTCTTACCAATTCCTTCTCCATCAACCACATCCATTTGGTCTCCTTCCTCCACCTCCTCTCCCTCCATCTCCCATCATTCCCTCCTCCTAGGTAGCACCCCAACTAGCATCATTCTAGTTTACTATCCTTCCCTCCCACCTCTCCTGACTACTACAACTACAACCCATAGTCACTCTACCATTGGATGTAGTCATGCTCTCCCCAGAGGTTGAGGCCTCCTAAACTAATCTTGATACTCCTAAGTGGATCCAACATCCACTTCACCATCATTCTAATCTTAGTAAATAGGTTGTATACCCTATCGTTATGCTAGTAACTTCCTCGTGATATATCTTTTCTGATTAATTTACTAAAACCAAATATCTAGGTCTAGTACCCCTTGCGCATATTCGATCTTCCTAGAAACCTAATCTAGTATACTCCCATCACCCTTTAATATATCTTGATGTTATCATATACAGTAACTAAAGTTGATCCTTTCACCATAGATCCACTCTTATGTTGGGTTTCTAGGTGATTCCATACCACATAAAATCCAAATTCTCCCTGTAGTAATCCAAATCATTTATGTCATGATAAGTCAAACGATTATCCCAGCTATATATGTTGGGCTCATCAAGATGCCTATCTCTCTGACCAATCAAATGAAGCATCATAATATTCTCCCACACCCACACTTTTAATAGTGATGCAAACCAATATTGTGCCACTACACTTGGTCTCCATGGTACACTATTTAATGGATATATAACTCTTCTAACATGAGTATTCCCCAAGCCACAAACACTTTTGCATCAATGATCCAAATAATCATCAAAATCAAAGCCAAGGTAACACTAGTCCCATCTATGTCCAAGGCAATTTATCCCATCACTAGTCCACATAGAAATAAGTAAACCCATCTCTTGTGTGTTGCATCTAGATGTTGATCTAATGCTAACTGGCCATGTTGAATAATGGGTCAAACTCTTAGCCCCACCAGTGCCCTCACTTCTTGAAGCTATGTCACATCCACTATAATAGTCAATGGCCCCTAGATGGGTAGCTAAAAAATATTCTACATGTCTTCTAGTGTCATGGTCATCTCACCTATTAGGAGATGAAATGTATCTATCTCAAAATTGTGTTACTTGCATAGTGTCATCACCATAACCATGTATGCTTGTCTATGGAGAATCCAAGTTAGGTACCCCATTCCAATTGTATTCACCCTATCTTAGTCTGCTAGTGTAAACTGCTTCACCACCCTAAGCATCGTGAAGTGACTCACATGAAAAATGAGCCTATTTATAAGCTATTATATCCAAGAAACCCAATTTTTCAACCTTAGCTTAGAAACTAACAATACCCCAACAATAGTTGTTGGTGGTGGTTCTGGTAACTGGTCTCTGATCTGGTGGTGGTTTCAATAATTGGTCTCTAGTCTAGATTTTTTATTTGGTTTTTGTTCCTTTTGTTAAAAATCTAGGTTACAGGTCCTTGTAAAACTTGGTTTTGTTATCTGGCCTTATTTCATGGTTTTAGGTCCCTATAAAACCTAATTTTGTAACTTTTATACTACAGGTTTCAGGTCCTTATAAAACTTGGTTGTGCTTACTTGAATATCTTTTTCTTTTTTGTTAAGGGTTTTAGGTCCCTTCAAAACCTTTTTTTACCTTAATCTAAAACAATACCCCAACCATCCCCTCAAGTCCTAGTCTCACTCATCTCATTTATCCCTTATTTTAACCCTCTTTCATGAAATCTCACCATCCAAGTAGAGTGATTCTACTAGGAAACTCAATCACTGTACTCTTTCCATCACAGGAACACAATCCTAAACGAACCCTAAATCAACCATGGGAATGCATTCCCATGATTGAGCTGACCTAACCCCCCTAAAAATTATGTGAATGCATTTAAAACCTACTTCAACCCAAAATTTTCTTTGAGAATACAATCCTACAAAAAATTCAAGACAGGAACTTATTCACATGATAATTCCAACCCTTTAGCCCATATATTGTGATCCTATAAAATATCCCTTGCTTATCCTTACAAGACCAACAATATTTTGCAAGACTATGATCCGATGTATCATGGACCTGGTTTTGTCAAACCTATATCTATGGGAATGGAAATTTTAAATAGATGTATAAAAATAAGATAAGAAACAAAGAGTATAAGGCTAGGTTTTTTATCATATTGATTTATCCTCCACATGATGCCTCTACATGGTCCTCACCACATTTTCCTAATGTGATGCAAGAGCATCATAGGGTAGTTGGTAATCCTACATGCTAGATTTTTTTTAACCTTGGAGTTAGAGGACTTGATCATAGGAGGGTTGATGCTTGCTTGCTATTATGTAGTTCTTGGTTGTAGTGTTAGCTAAGGGGATTAGTCTCTAAAGGAGATCAACATAAAATAGTGGTAAAAAATGCCTGGCATGCTTAGTCACTGAAGGATATAAGCTTATTCTACATTTCTTGGCATGTTTTGGGTGCTCAACATGTGTTATTGGTCAGTGATGCTTGGAGTTTTACTGACGCTCAACATTGTAGTTTGTTAGTTGGTATTCCAATAGATTTACTCTATCGACTTGGTGCATTTAATGTGTGAGGAGTTAGATCGTGACATGGAATGAGTGTAGGGATATGTGTGGATCTATTTAAGACTTGGATATTTATCGTATGTGAATTTAATTCATGTTGTAATTTGACTAAGTCATTTTGTATTTAATATATGTTGCGGGTTGATTTGTGGCTCAAATTTGTATTTAATATAAGGGTTTATTCAATTTGTAACTTGTTAGGCCAACTTGTGGCTTAGTTGGGTATAAGTGGAGGGTCTTGTGGAGTCTTGAATCATTATTCATTCAACATGGAATAATTGAGAGGAGAAAAGTTTATGAATAGAGCTAGTGGCTATGACTTGGGAAATAACAAGGTTGCTTGGTGGCTTGTGAGCATGAGTTTAGATTCTTCTTGAGGGTTTCTATTAGATTGTGGATTTGGGATATCTAGAGGTTGGATATTTTAGGGTCTTCTAGAATTACTATTGTAATTGCTTATGTATTTGGTACTAACCTAGAAGGCCTTATAGTCTGGCATGTTGGATGTAAATCTTATAATTCAATTATGAAAATCATGTTATTGTGGATCTAAATCTCTATGTTATTGTTTATATTCCATTGTGTGGTTATTTGATGGGGTTTAGAACATCTCCTTTGGGGATTCTCCTACCTTGCATTGCATCAAGTGGTATTAGAGCGAAGGTTGGATCTAGTTGATCTTGTGAATTTGTTGTAAAGGGTTTGTGAAGATCTTGCAAGATGCCTCCAAGATGGAGTTGATGAAGAATGAGATCATGATATTTATTATTGGTTTACTGAGAATGTGGGTACTAAGGATGGATATGAGGAAGTTCTTGAAGACTTTGAAGTTGCTAGTTCTAGTAGCAAAGATAGAACTTATCACATGGAGAGGTCTATAAAAAGATAGGGTTGGTCAATTGGATAGATCTGGATCTTAGTTGAAGTTGAAGCATAAGATAGATGTTTCTAATTTATTAGGTACTTTAAATCTTGAAGACTTGATTGATTGGATTGGTGAATTGGAAGAATACTTTGAGTTAGAGGAAATTGGTGATCCACTCAGAGTGAGGTTGGCACAAACTAAGTTGAGAAGGACATGATGTTGTTTGGTGGAAAGAATTGCAAAGAGATAGAGAAGAAGAAGGTGAAATAAATATCACTAGGTGGAGATTGATGGTGACAAAATTGAAGGCTAAGTTCATTCCTTTTGATTAAAAAATTAATTTTTTAAAACATTGTAGAGTCTGAAGCATGAGGATGTGATTATGAAGGATTATACCAAGGAGTTCTAAAAGTTGACTATTTGGCCTAGACATTGAGAATGTCTAAGGAGAATGTGGCTCAATACATTAATACCAAGGAGTTCTAAAAGTTGACTATTTGGCCTAGACATTGAGAATGTCTAAGGAGAATGTGGCTCAATACATTAATGGTTTGAGATTCAATATTTAGGATGAAGTTGGTATGTTGAACATTGATTTGGTTGAGGATGCTTATCAATATACTCTAAAGGTAGAAGAAAAGTTGAAGGGGAGAAATCAAGGTAGTTCCTATGGAAATTTGAAGCAAGATAAAGTAGCAAAGGATAAATCGAGTGCAAAAGATGAACCAAAACTTGTTGAGTTGAGGAAGAGGATGGGTAACGTTCCCTTTAAGGTAATTGTTTTAGTTTTAGTGAAGAAGGACACACAGCTTATTACTATTCCCAAGAGGCTAGTGGTAGAAGAGTTGTTGTTTTGAATGAGGTTGAAGACTTGGTAAATGAACCTATGAGGGAAGGAGAGAACTTACTAGATCGATGAGTACTTTTTGGTAAAAGGGTATTAGAACCTTGTCAAAGGAGTATTTTGTTTTAGGACTTGTGTAAGTCTGGTAGTAAAATCTACAATGCAATTGTGGATGGTTTTAGTACTAATAACCTTATTGTTGAGGAGATGGTTCAAAATATTTTTTTGAAGAGAGTGAGAAATCCTTGTCCTTGTAGGATTGGTTTGTTACTATATTTTCATGCTTTGGAAGTGAGGGAGCAATGTTTTATTGATTTTCAAATTGGGCAATATAATGATCAATTGTTGTGTGTTATTGTGGACATGAGTAGTTGTCAAATAATACTTGGTAGACTTTGGTAGTATGATTGTAGAGATATGCATGATTGTGTCAAGAATGTATTTACAATTGAGAAAGGTGGCAAGAAGTTTTCACTAATTCCTTTGTAGAATGAAGAACTCAGTAGGAGGAATGTGAGCTTTGGGAGATGAGTTGAGCTAAAAGATTTTGAGAGGGTTAGAGATCAACATGGAAAAAAAACTTGTGATACATCAAGAAGGGATTTGTAGAAGTAGCTCAATCATTTCTCTATTGTTGGAAAGGATTAGAAAAATTTTAATAGAGAGAAGAGTGTGCAAGTTGATAAATTGGAGGATATGCATGTGAAGAATCAATTCGAGATTTATGTCTTGAATCTCGCAAGATGTTTTCCCAACCTCTTTTCACACGTAGGGTATGAGATGCAAGAGAATCCTAGGATAGTTGGTAATCTTGCATATTGGAGTTGTCTGACCTTGGAGTTGGAGGACTTGGTTATAGGATGGTTGTTGTTCATTTGCTATTAAGTAGTTGTTGGTTGTAGTGTTGGTTGAGGGGCTTGATTTTTAAAGGAGTTCGATGAAAACTATTGCTTAGAAATTCCTTGCATGCTTGGTCACTAAAGGAGCTCAACTTATTCGGAATTTCTCAACTTATTCTATATTACTCAACATGTGTTGGGTTGTCAACATGTATTATTTCTTAGTGATGCTTTGAGATTTTTTGATGCTTGATAGTGTAGTTCGCTATTGGTATTCTTGTGGATTTTCTTGGCTGACTAGGTTCATTTTATGTGTGTGGAGTGTCATCATTATGTGGAGATATTGTAGGGATATGTGTGGATCTTTTTGGGAGTTGGATCTTTATCCTAGGTGCATTTAATAGGTGTTTTAAGCCAAATTATAAGGAATTTTGTATTTAATATATGTTGTAGGCTGACTTGTGGCTCAAATATGTATTTAATGTAAGCATTTATTTAATTTGTAACTTGTCAAATTGACTTGTGTCTTGGTTGGGTCTAAATAGAGGGTCTTGTGGAGTCTTGAATCATTATTCATTTAACATGAAATACCTGAGAGGAGTGAAGTTTGTGAGTAGAGCTAGTAGCTACAACTTGAGAAATAAGAAGGTTGTTTGGTGTATTGTGAGCATGAGTTTAGATTATTCTTGGGGGTTTCTATCAAATTGTGGATCTAGGCTAGATAGAGGTTGGATCTTGCAAGGTCTTGTAGAATTAGTATTGTAATTTCTTATGTATTTGGCCATAACCCAGAAGGCCTTATAGCCGAGAATATTGGATGTAAATAATTCTATTCTAAAATTGATGTTATTATAGATCTAAATCTTTTTTTTTTTTTAATATTCCACTATGTGGTTATTTGATGGAGGTTATGACATCTCGTTTGGGGATTCTCCTACCTTGTACTACATCGAGTGGTATCAAAGCGAAGGTTGGATCTAGTTGATCTTGTAGATTTTTTGTAGAGGGTTTAGGAAGATCTTGGAAGATGTATCCAAGAATATTAGACCCTAGGTGAATGATGATCTTTGTGATGTTATAGAGACCAAGATTTTAGAGAAGGTGAGATAAAATTTTAGATTTGAGATGGAGTTGATGAAGAATGAGATCATGCGAGCTATTGTTGGTGTACCGAGGAATGTGGATACTAAGGATGGATATGAGGAAGTGTTTGAAGACTTTGAAGTTGCTAGGTCTAGTGGTGAAGATAAAAATTATCACATGAAGAGATCTATAAAATATAGGGTTGATCGATTCAATAGATCTGGATCTCAATTGAAGCTAAAGCATAAGATGAATGTTTCTCATTTTTGAGGTACTTTGAATCTTGAAGACTTGATTGATTGGATTGGTGAATTGGGATACTACTTTGAGTTAGAGTATAATGATGATCTACTTAGAGTGAGGTTAACATAGACTAAGTTGAAAGGACATGCTTCTCTTTGGTGGAAAGAATTGCGAAGAGATAGAGAAGAAGAAGGTGAAAGTAAGATCACTAGGTGGAGATTGGTGGTGAAAAAATTGAAGGCTAAATTCTTTCCTTTTGATTATAAACTTGAGTTATTTAAAAGACTTTAGAATTTGAAGCATGAGGATATGACTATGAAGGATTATACTGAGGAGTTCTACAAGTTGATTATTCAATCTAGACATCAAGAACTATCTAAGGAGAAGGTGGATTGATACATTAATGGTTTGAGATTCAATATTTAGGATGAGGTTGGTATGTTGAAGATTGATTCAATTGAGGATGCTTATTAGTATTCCCTAAAGGTAGAAGATAAGTTGAAGAGGAGAAATCAAGGTAGTTCTTTTGGAAAGGAGAAGCAAGATAACTTGATAAAGGATAAACCAAGTGCAAAATATGAACAAAAACCTACTAAGCTGGGGAAGAGGATGGGTAAGATTTTCGTTAAAGGTAATTATTTCTTATTGTAGTGAAAAAGGACATAGTAGTTATGAATATTCCTAGAAGGCTGGTGATAGAAGAGTTGCTATTGTGAATGAGGCTAAAGACTCGATCAATGAATCTGAGAGGGAAGGTGATAACAAAGTGGCTTGGAAAGTATTGTTTGGTAAAAGGGTATTGGAACCTTATCAAAGGAGTAATTTGTTTAGGACTTGTTGTAAGTCTAGTGGTAAAATTTACAATGGGATTGTAGATAGTTATAGTATTGATAACCTTGTTACTGAGGAGATGGTTCAAAAGCTTGGTTTGAAGAGAGTGAGAAATCCTTTTCCTTATAGGATTGGTTGGTTAGAAGTTTCTCATGCTTTAGAAGTGAGGGATCACTTTCTTATTGATTTTCAGATTGGGCATTATAAGGATCCAGTGTTGTGTGTTATTGTGGACATAAGTAGTTGTCGCATATTACTTGGTAGACCTTGGCAATATGATTAAAAAGACATGTATGATTGTGTCAAGAATGTATTTATAGATGATAAAGGTGGAAGGAATCTTTCACTAATTCCTTTATAGAATAAAGGACTTAGTAGGAGGAAATTGAGCTTTGGATAATGAGTTGAGCTAAAGGATTTTGAGAGGGTTAAAGATCAACATAGAAAATAGACCTATGCTACATCAAGAAAGGATTTGCACAAACATATAAACCATGTGACTATTGTTGGAAAGGATTGGAAGAAGTGGAATAAAGGGAAGAGTGCAAGTTGATAAATTGGAGGATATGTATGTGAAGAACTAGTTTGAGATTTATGTGTTGAATCTCATAAGATGTTCTTCTAGACTCCAAGAATATCTTTTTGTACCTACAGTATCAGATGCAAGAGGATCCTAGGGTATAGTCAATGAATATAACTGGGGTGGGGGGGGGAGGGGGGGGGTTGGGGGGGTGAATCAGTTATATGGTTATCAACCTTATTAAACTTTAACCATATGAGCAATATAATGAGAAACCACAACAAGATACTCATACACAATATCACCATATATGATAACTAGGGAAACCCTTGATCAGAGGGAAAACCCCAATGGGGATGGTACCTACAAGATGATGTAATGATATAAATATTCCTTGTCAGAGCATGGACCTTGTTAGGAGTATATAACAATATTCAATACATATCAATCCCTGTTAAGAGACTTTGAATCCCTGTTAGGAGATTCCAACCTTGTTAGGAGTTGTGCCAACCCTATTAGGAGTTGTGGAAGACAGATGGACCCACTGTTCAAAAAGCTTTAGGGAAAGACCAATGAACCCATTGTCCAAATGATCTCTACATTATTCCTTGTAGAATAATAGAAATGAATAGTACTTCTACTTCCTCTTTCTCTATCCTGTCAACTAGAATTCTATTCCTTCTAATCTTTTAATTGGATCACAAATCTCGCATTCAATAATCCCTTGGATTACTTACTCTACTCCTTTTCATACCTCTCACTTAATAAAATGATCACAAAACACTTATAAACAAGGAAAACATCTTTCCTTTATGTTGTACCTTCATAATAATTCCTTGAGTTGGCCTTGAGGCTTTCCCAATTAATTATAGTAAGATAATTAATTAATTCATAATTTCAATAGCATTTTCAACTCATAGTCTATGGAACTTCTCACATGTGTCATGCAATAGATTGTGCATTCACTGACATCATCATCAAAATATCTTGTGTTACTAGCTAACCATGCATCTCCAGATTATATCTTTGTTAGAAGATATAATGCAAACATCAGAAACTGCTTCTCAAGTATCGTCTCTATACCACTCTCTACAAATTAGGCATATCTTTTGTACATATTTGACTTAGGTACTACACATTGAAAATTAACATTAGGACACAGTAGAAAACATGTTCATGAATGCACATCACCATAAAGTCAAAACATTGTTTGTACAACTAAGATCTTTGTCTACTACTTTGCTAGTCTTCATAGACTTACTATTATGTTGACATCAATGACAAACGCACTCATGAATGCAACATGTCAATACTCTCCAATGCTTAGGATACTCCCCTAATGTAGTATGATCAGCATTCATGCTAAAAATCTCCTTGTTTTTCATTGATGACAACATAGATGAAAAACATTTAAGTTCCAAGAATACCAAAATAGTACTCTATTGTTGTTGCTATATTTCTCATCTTTTCAAATCCTCTTCATCAATCAAATTTGAAAACCTCTAGAACACTGCTTTGTTCTACATCTTCTTAGGATCTGCAATAGTTTTTCACATCAAACAACTTACCATACATCAGAATTCCTCATGTTGCATATCTCCCCCATAGAGATATTCCTCCTTCTTCCTTAAATGAATCTTTCTAAATCTCCCTAGTAAAGTAGAGATTTTCATGTACTCTGCACTCTTCTCCCCCATACACACTTAGGAGATGTTATGTTTTTCATACACTCTTTTCCCCCATTAGTGTCAATGATAAAGGCCTCATTATGTCAATTTACTGCTCCAAGCCTTCAACTAGATCAAGTGTCCAAAGACATTGTTCAAGACCAAATACAAATAGTCCTCAATGACTTAGCTCATAACAGATACTCCCCCATACAGGAAGCGTCAGCATTTAGTCCAGCCTAATATAGTGTTCTGTACCACTGGACTAATGCAATATATGCATTATCTACCAAAAAGTAGGTAGGGGCATAACCCCAAGCATACCTTTCAAATAGTCAAATGTATCTTTAGGTAAGGGCTTCGTAAAGATTTCTACAATTTGATCTTTAGTACTCACATATTCTAATCTAATCTCTTATTATGTTTCCTTCTCTCTCAATACATGATAATTAATAGATATATGCTTAGTCTTAGAATGTAGCATAGGATTCTTAGACATACTTACTATACCTATGTTATCACAGTATATGATAATAGGTTTTGTAAACTCAATCCCAATATCCTTCAACATCTGTTTCTTCCACATAATTTGATTATAATTATTTATTGTTGCTACATACTCTACCTTAGCTATACTTTGTGAAATAAAATTTTGTTTCTTTTTCAGTGAAGAAACCAATCTTCCTCCAAGAAAAAATGCTCCAAACTGGTTCTTTTCCTATCATCCATATTCCCTGCCCAATCCGCATAAGTATATGCACATAGAGTGAAATCACTCAATCTATCACCATATTCCATAATAAGATGTTCCTATCAAATATCTAAATATCCTCTTTATTGTTGCATAATGATACTCCTTAGGATCAACTTGAAATATAGCTACAATCCCAACTACATTTTCTATATTTGATCTGATGTGAGCTAGATATTACAAACCTCCAATCATGGATCTATACTTCTTCTGCTCAATTGTAGGCATCTCATGATTTTTTAAATAACTTGTGACCAGTTATCATAGGTGTACCGACAGGCTTAATACTTTTTGATCCAAACCTTTTCAAAAAATCTTTAAAGTACTTAGGTCATGAAATAAAAATGCCATCACTATTCTGCACAATCTGTAACCCTAGGAAAAACTTCATTTCTCCTATTATACTCATCTCAAACTCATTATTCATTTCTTTAGGAAACTTATCACTTACTTCATTACCTCCAAATATTATGTCATCAACAAATATTACTATTATCAATAAACCATTCTCAATTTCTTTCAAATACAAGTTACTATATGTCATACCTTTAGCAAATCCAAGTTTTTCCAAATAGTTGTCCAACCTTGTAAACCAAGTTTGAGGTGCTTGCTTAAGTCCATATAGAGGTTTATTTAGTTTTTATGCCATATCTTTGTCTTCTTCTAGAGGGAAACCATTAGGCTTCTCAAAGTAAACCTCTTCTTCAAGCTTTCTATTCAGAAAGGTTGATTTAACATCCATCTAATATTCTTTAAACTTCTTATTCACTACATAAGCCAAGAACATTCTTATTGCTTCCATTATGGCTACAGGGGCATATGTCTCCTTATATTCTATTCCTTCTTGCCGTGAATACCCTTTGCACGCAAGTCTAGCCTTATTTCTTACAACTTCTCCTTGCACATTCATCTTCTTTGATATACTTCTGCTAGGAGTTGTCAACTCAACTCTTTCTTCAGCTCTAGGCTCATATCTTTGTTCTTCAATTTGATTCCCATTCTAAAAATCATTGTTAATATCAATGATAACTTCCACATGTTCATGGTTAGCCTTTGGATCAACAATAGTTACCAAAGCTATCTCTTCTATTACTTCATCTTTCTTAACTAATTCAAGCTCATCATCATAGTCATTCAAGAATCTTTCCATGCCTACTTTAATACCTTCATCTTTGTTAGAAAGAGAACTCTTTCTAGTTTTTCTTACTCTCTTAGGACATCTAGATGAAAAATGACCAAATTCTTTACATTCCCAACAAACAAAAATTTTCATACCTTTTGGCTCTCTTTTCATAAGTAGATCAATACTTTCTTTGATCTTCATGTCTTCTTCAAATTTTGTTTTGTCTTTACTTGTGCTTCTATTCTTTTGTATGCAACAAAAGGATTATGGATCTAAAAACTTAATGCTTAGTTCTATACAGAATTTTGATGTCTCACCAAGAACCTCCATCTTCTGGGTGTCAAAATTTCCTCCATCTGACTTAGGACTATCTTTTCTGAAATAACTTGCCACTAATTTCCCAAAGTTGTTAATCTTTTCCTTCAATCACCTGATACTATGATACCAATTGTTAGAAAATATAGTCCACCAATATAACTGGTGGGGGGGGGGGGCGTGCGGGTGAATCAACTATACAACTAATAGTATAGTTATCAACCTTATTAAACTTTAGCCATATGAGAAATATAATAAAAAACCACAACAAGATACTCAAACATAATAAAACTAGATATGTTAACTAGGGAAAACCCTGGTGGGGATGGTACCCACAAGATATTGTACTAATATAAATATCCCTTGTTAGAGGATGAACCTTGTTGGGACTCTATAACAACATTATGTACATATTAGTCCCTGTTAGGAGACTTTGAATCCCTGTTAGGAGATTCCAATCCATTAGGAGTTGTGCCAACCATGTTATAAGTTGTACCAACCCTATTAGGAGTTCTGGAAGATAGATGGACCCACTGTCCAAATAGATTCAGGGCAAGACCAACGAATCCACTGTCCAAGTGATCTCTGTATTATTCCTTGTAGAATAATAGAAATGAATAGAACTACTCCTTCCTCTATCTTTGTCCTATCAACTAGAATTTTGCTCCTTCTCATCTTGTAACTAGATCACAAATCTCGCATCCAATAATCCCTTGGATCACTTACTCTACTCCTTTTCACACTTTTCACTTAATAAAATGATCACAACAAACTTATAGACAAGGAAAACATCTTTTCTTTATGTCGTATTTGCAAAATAGTTCCTTGTGTTGGCCTTGAGGCTTTCCCAATTAATTATAATAAGATAACTAATTAATTCATAAATACAATAGCATTTTTGGCTCACGGTCTATGCAACTTCTCACATGTGTGGCACTAGGGCTTACACATTTGTTGACATCATCATCAAAATGTCTTATGTCATTGGCTAACCACGCATCTCCAGATTATATCTTTGTTAGAAGATATAACATAAACATTAGAAATCACTTCTCAGGTACTCTATCTTTGTACCACTCTCTAAAAATTAGGAATATCTTCTATACATATTTGACTCAGGTACTACGCATTAAACCTTAACATTGAGACACAATATAAAATATGTCCATGAATGTGCATCACTAGAAAATCAAAACATTGTCTGTACAACTAAGATCTATGTCTGCTACTTTTCCAGTCTTCACAGACTTATTGTTATGTTGACATCAATGACAAACATAGTCATGAATTCAACATGTCAATAATCTCCAATGCTTAGGATACTCCCCTAATGTAGTATCATCAAAATTCATGCTAACAGTGTATGTAAAGAACTAGTTTGAGATTTATCTATTGTATCTCACAAGATGTTCTTTCAACCTCCAAGAATATCTTTTCATACTTGGGATATCAGATGCAGGAGACTCCTAAGGTAGTTGGTAATCCTACATGTTGTAGTTGTTTGACCTTAGAGTCATAGGACTTGGCTATTGGAGGGTTGATGCTTGGTCGCTATTGAGCAATTCTTAGTTGTAGTGTTGGCCAAGGGGCTCGGTCTTTGAAGGAGCTTGACAAAAATTATTGCTTGGTAATGCCTGCTATGCTTAGTCATTAAAGGAGCTCAACTTATCTTGCATTTCTCAGCTTATTTTTCATTGCTCAGTGTGTGTTGGGTGCTTGACATGTATTGTTCATTGGTGATGCTTGGAGTTTTGTTAATGCTTGGCAGTGTAGTTTGCTAATTGGTATTCTTGTAGATTTTCTCAGCTGACTTGGTTCATTTAATGTGCGTGGAGTGTCATCATGATGTGAAGTGATTGTAGAGATATGTGGATCTATTTGGTACCTGGATCTTTATCCTAGGTGCATTTGATGGGTGTTTTAAGCTGACTAAGGTATTTTGTATTTAATATATGTTGCAAGTTGACTTGTGGCTCAAATATATATTTAATTTAAGTTTTTATTTAATTTGTAACTTGTTAGACCAACTTGTGGCTTAGTTGGGTATAAATAAAGGGTTTCCTGGATTCTCAAATCATTATTCATTTAGCATGGAATACCTAAAAGGAGTGAAGTTTGTGAGTAGAGCTAGTAGCTATGACTTGAGAAACAAGAAGGTTGTTTGGTAGCTTGCGAGCATGAATTTAGATTATTCTTGGGCATTTCTATCAAATTGTGGATTTGTGATAGCTAGAGGTTGGATCTTGTGAGGTCTTGTAGAATTAGTATTGTAATTGCTTAT
This sequence comes from Cupressus sempervirens, assembly GCA_028749045.1. Taxonomy (NCBI): domain Eukaryota; kingdom Viridiplantae; phylum Streptophyta; class Pinopsida; order Cupressales; family Cupressaceae; genus Cupressus; species Cupressus sempervirens. The sequence goes on along the minus strand of CM053784.1, from coordinate 145,978,354 downwards.
GTATTTGGCCATAGCCTAGAAGGCCTTACAGTTGGGCATGTTGAATGTAAATATTATAATATTATTCTAAAATTGGTGTTATTTTAGATCTAAATCTTTTTTTCATTGTGTGTATTCCAGTGTGTGGTTATTTTCTAGGGGCTAGGACATCTCCTTTGGGGATTGTCTTGTCTTGCACTGCATCATGATGCCTCAAATTTCCTCCTCTAGCCATCTTGCATGTCCACCTTAGAGCTCTAAAAAATAACACTCTCATATAAAATATAAATACAAATGAGCTCTTTTATAGCCTTTGTGCCTTTATGTAGGACCCCTTATGATCCCTTCTTCCTTATTCTCACTCTCAAGCGACCCCCTTTTTCCTTCCCTCATTATTTTTCCATCTTGATGTAATTTTAACTCCCCTTTTATCCTTTTTAGGTCTTCTTTCCCAATGGGGTGTTCTTTCCTTTCAAGATGTTATCACACCTAATTTTTCTTCATTTGTTTCCTTCTCAGGGGGCATCATCCAGTCTAGTCTCTCATCTCTCTCTCAGTACTTAGTTTTTTTTGCATCGCATATTATTTGAAAATGTCTTCAAAATAATGTTGTCCCAACACTTTGTTAGAGAGGGGAAAAATATAGACACCTAAATTTGATTCCATAATTAAATTAATATTATTTAGTTCTCTCCCTAGGAATTATTAATTAATAATCTAACATTTAATTAATTAATGTCATCCTTTGGCTAATTAATCTAGTTAATTGACTATATCCAATTAATAAATCAATGTGACAACCAATAGTTTTATTATTAATTAAATCCCCATGTTAGAATGAATGTTGATGGTATTCATTTGGGGGATAACCCTAAGCATTGGAGAGATGGTTAGCATGATTGACATGTTGCATTCATGACTATGTTTGTCATTGATGTAAACATAGTATTGTTTTTATAAAGATTGGCAGAGTAGCAGATAGAGAACAAGGTCATACAGGTTGTGTACTAATGATGAGGTCAAGAATTGTTGAGGATATTCTCTACATTATTTCCTAATGAAGTGGACAAGTATGCATACGTAGAGGCAAAGATATGCAAGATTTATTCATGAATTACAAAGGACAGTGTGTAGATAGAGTACCTGAGAAGTGATTTCTGATATTTGGATTATATCTCTTAACATGGATAGAATCATGATGAGAAAAGTTAGATAGTGATAGTAGAAAACTTGATGATGACATCAACAAGTGTGCGAGATTAGAGGCTGCACATGCGAGAAGTTATAAATGTTGGGAGCTGACAGTGTTGTGTAATTGTAATATGATTGTAATATCTTAATGACGTCCTATTATAATTAATTTGGAAATCCTCAAGGTTAAATCAAGGAATTATTTTGAGGATATGGTATAAAGGAAGGTCATCTTCCTTGTGGTGAAGTATGAAAGTGATGTGAATGAGTGTGCAAGTGCAAATTGTACAAGTGATATGCAAAGTTGGTAAATGCATGTAAGTGATCCAAGAGATCAATTGGATATCATGAAGTTCAAAGATATGGTATTGAAATCATAAGAGGATTGGTCTAGTCAAGAGGATAGAGGAATTATAGATTATTCATTTCTATTATTCTAGAAGGAACAATACAAAGATTAGTTGAACAGTGAGTTTGGTGGTCTTGCCTCTGAAGTTGTTTGGACAGTGGGTCCTTCTACCTTCTACAACTCCTACTAGGGTTGGAACAACTCCTAATAGGGTTGGAATCTCCTAACAAGGATTCAAAGTCTCCTAGTAGTAAATGATATGTACTAAATATATTTCATTATCTCTTAACAGAGTCCATCCTCTTATAGGGGACTTTTATAGTAGTACATCATTTTGTGGGTTCCATCCCCACTGGGGTTTTTCCTCTGATCAAGGATTTCCCTAGTTAATGTATCTAGTGTTATTATGTATGTGTATCTTCTTATGGTTTATGGTTACATTGTTAAGGATTAATAAGGTTCATAAAAAATTTAATGATTGGATAATTGATTCCCCCCACCCCCTCTCAATTATCTTGGTGGACTTTACTTTCTAACAACCCCTTCCTCTGTTAAATTAAATAATTTTACAAAACCTATTTATTTAATGCCCAAAATCCCTTTTTGATTAAATAATACCCTTTAATCAATCCTAACCCCTATGTTTAGACTCAGCCCAAGCTATTGACTCATACTAAAACCAATTTATTAACTAATTAAACCTAGTTAATTAAGTGACCCACTTATATTCTCCTAACACTCCCACTTGCATCCTAATCACCCTCTAACCCAAACCTAATCATTTGCATGAGGATTAATAAATCCTAACCCAAACCAAGTCAACTCTTGTCACACCATCCCAATCCCCAACCCAAATGCTTTAGAGTTGGCATTATATGATCTTACATCTCTCTTTGACACTTTTTCCATATCTTACACCATTTTCCCCTTCACATCCCCCTAAATGGTCACATTCCCCTACCCCCCTCCCCCACAAAAAAAAAAACCCTAATATTCTCACATGCATTCTCCTTGTGATAGTTTTCACAAGTATATGAATTTGAGAAAGCACAATCCATGTGCTCCATTTTTCTTGCATCATGGTCACTCTTAAGAATGCTCTAAGTCTTCATATTGACTGTGTATTCCATCCTCTCCTTATCTATGAATTGAACCCTCCCCCCTTTATGAATCATCCACAATCACATATGTAAAGTTTTCATGCTCATTTGAAGAAAAAAATCATCCCATATACCATCATTATGCCAAAATCACTCCACAATTTTTTTACTCATTTCCAATATTGAATCCTTTTTATCCATTCTTGAATCTTGAGCATACATACCTCATCTTGGACCAAATCTAAAAAAATAATGAGCTAAATTTCCTTGTTATGTTTGAATTTCCTATTTTGTATCTTATTTTATGGTATTTTCATAAGTGTCACAATCTCACATAGAGTTGTCCCCACCCCATATGGTATAGGCAAGGTGAGGGGAGACTATTCAACAAACTACTCTTCAAGAGATAGACCTTGGCTTTTGTGAGGGAGATCAAAGTATGATAAAATTGTGATATAAGAACTATAGATGCAAAATTTACAAATGTATGACAAATGATATATATTAGAAATGTGATATGTGACTAGCACCAAGAAATAGATATCCTTCATGACATGTTGTAAGAGACATGGTCATAGCTTTGAGGATTCTATTCACATGAAAGTTGCACTATGAGGGGATGTGAGATCTTTTGAGACACATGGATATCTTTATATCCATAGCAATGGAACTTTAACTACAAGTAGAGAGGGAGGAGTGGCTAGAGTGTGAGCTACACACACACACACACAGTAAAGTTGATAAAAAAGGATCTTATCTAGGATCCATACCTACACATCAACTACACACATGCCAACGCCATCCTCACACCAAATATCTGAGAGATTTGGATCTCACCATCCTATGGATGAGATGTGATGTACTATTTTTATATCAAACGAGTTTTCTATAGTTTCTACTATGTATACCAAAGTAGTTTAATGATATGTATGTGTGTGTGTTATGGACTTGCATGTTTACTATCTCTTGCATTATTTTTATGATTAATATGTTGCATGCTTAATAGCATAAAAACTAAAGGAATAAGAATGGGATGATGACAAAATATATGCACGTTTTTTTTTTAAGCGCAATATTTAATGAAAACATTATACGTCACATTTTGAGAAATCATAAAGCAATACTAAAAGAAAAATTCAAGCACATAATGAAAAAGATAAAAGGATGAATTAAGAAAAATAATAATGCAAATGCATAATATTAATAGGTTATTTAAGATGCACGTTGTTCATAACAATAGTTATATATGCACTTGAACCAGATACTTTCATGACAATGTAAGTACCTATCCAATTAGGACTAAGCTTCCCTTTTCACCAAGAAAGGCATTCATATTTCTCTTATTTTTATAGAGAACTAAATCACCAACCAAAAAGGAACACTCAATAACTTTTACATTGTATCTCTTATTGATAGTTTTGTGATAGGACATGATATATTCCAAAGCATTAATATGTTTCTCATCTAACATCTCAATCTCTTGTAATTGCTTTTCTCTAAAAGTATCCTTATCAATTATACCATTGAATAAAACTCTCAAAGTCAGAATATCTATTTCTAAAGCAATAATTGTGTCAACTCCTTAAAAAAATTTGTAAGATAATTTTCCTATTGCAATGAAAACACTTGTTCTATAATCTCACAAAGTATAGGTTAATTGTGTGTTCCTATCCCGAGTGTGTTTATCAACTATCTTCCTAAGGATTTTCTCGATAATCACATTAGAAGCTTCGAATCAACCATTAGATTGAGGAAAATAAGCAGTATAAAAACACTGATGTATACAATATTTCTCCAAAATACTTTTCACTTCTTCATCCTTAAATGGGGTTCTATTATCAGAAATTATTTCCATGGACATACCGAATTGAGTGATGATTTTTTGAAGAATAAAATCACAAATAACTTTAATACTAGTTAAACAAAGAGGGATAACTTCAACCACTTAGTAAAGTAGTTGATGGTTGTAAGGATATATATGTGTCCTTGAAAATAAGGGGAACATATCTTACCAATGAGATCTAAACCCAATACACAAAAGAACTAGGGAGAAATTCGTAAACATAATGCATAAAAAAGAGCACGAATCAAATTGTTATGATGTTGACACTATGGTCACTTTTTGACAAAAGAAAATGAATCTTGTTTCATAGTTTTCCAATAGTATCCCATGTGAAGAAACCTAATGACCAACAAATTTCCACACACACCCCCACATGATTGAAAATAATCTTCTTGTAAAGCTATAGGGATCTCATTTTATTAAGGCATATAAGAAAAAATCCATCATAAGAACATATGTAAAGAACATCTAAGAGAATGATGTAACAAGTTTTAAACTTCTAGATTCTATTTCTATAATTCTGATTTTTTTGACTCGTGAAATGAACCATCCTTCAAATCATTATAGATATTTGAATACCAATCATCAAGATACATGTTAAGATAAGAACTAGTCTGATATCTATATCTGTTAAAATATAATTCCCAAGTATTATCTATCTCAATAGGTAAAAAAAACTCATTAGGTAATTATATAGAATCTAATGCAAAGAATGATGAAGGAGCCTCAACTAGATGACCAGTTAGGGATTTCCCTTTAATATATTTCTAAGAAAAAATGAATTGCAAATCAAACTCCATTAGCAACATGTTCCATTTAGAAAGACATCACGATAAGTCATTCTTAAAAAAGAAATGTTTCAAAGGATTAAATCTCACATAAATGTTAACCTATGCATTAAGGAGATAATGTATGACTTTCTGCCAGGCAAAAACCAAGGCAAGAGATTATTTTTCATTCATGGTGTATCGTGTCTCATAGTCAATTAATATATGGATTATTTAATATATAGTACATTTCTTTCCATCCTTATCATATTGAACCAAGATGGTGCTCAATGCTTTTGGAGAAGAAGATTTGTAAGGAAAGAATGACTTTTTTGGTTGAGTGAGTTACAAGATAAGAGGATTAGCAAGATAAGTATTGAATTGTTATAAATCTTACCTACAAGAGAAAGTAATAACTTTATTAAGAAAGGAAGTTAAAGGAATAATATGATTGGCTAGATGTATAAAAAAAACTATGAATATTATGTATCTTCCCTTCCAAGCTAAAAAGTTGTGAGATATTTCTCGATGGAGACATGCTAACACTAGCATCAATATCTTCAGTATTGACCTTGATACCTATACTAGAGATAATGAACCAAGGATTTTCCCACTATTAACCCCAAAGGCACACTTCCATGGGTTCAAGTGAATTTTATATTTATACATCCTCTTAAATATTTTTCTAAGTGTAGGAGCATGTTCATTTCATTATAAAAATTTAGAAATGATGTCATTAACATAATCTTAAATAATCTTATGAATGTAGTCAAGAAAGCTCAATGGCATAGCTCATTGCTAAGTAGCACCTTTATTTTTTAACCTAGAAGGCATAACAACCTAAAAAAAGGTTCCCCAAGGGGTGATAAAGATGATAAAGTATTGATCACAAGGAGGAATGAAGATTTTAATATATCCTATGAATCCATCCATAAAAGATAATAATGTGTGTCCCACTATAGAATCTATTATCATATCAGTGTTAGGAACGGGTAAGTCATCCTTCAAGGAGAATATTTTTAAATCACAAAAATTTGTTCACATCATTATCTTGATCTCACCCTTTCAAAAAGACACAATGCTAAAAATCCAAGGGAATAATCTATTGGATTTATGAAACTAGCATCCAAGAGTTTCTCCATTTCATCCTTGACAAGAAGAGTGATTGTAGGATTTGTTTTATGAATATTTTTCTTAACTAGTTTAGCCTTAGGTGCAAGATCTATGTCATGAGTGGTGGTCTTAGGATCAATGTCACGCATGTTTGTGTTGGAAACTACAATTGGAACAATTTTTATGTTGTCAATGATGTTAAACCTTACTGACAAAACATCTTCTAATAGTGTAGAGTGCCATAGCAGTTGATTGATAAAGAGGATTTGAAAAGAAGAGATAACAAGGTGAGATAGTTAAGTTGTTGAGTAAAGGGGAGTTAACTATGTTGGAATTACAATGGACACTTGATCTATTAGTCTTTGACAAGATAATGTGGTGTTTAATCATTATACAAACCGGAGAAGTTAGATGAGTTGATGTATAGAAGAGAACACAAGAAGTTAAGTAAAACACTAAGCACAACTAAGTAATAGCTTCATTAGGTCAATGAAGTAGAAGATTAAGGAACTTAAGAGTTAGCTAAGAAAATAGTATTAGCCGAGTGACAGTTATGTCCAAGCAAGATTAAGAAGAAATGATAGTAGTGACCGAGCATAGTGAAGACCAAGAAAGCTAGTGTAAGCTGAGCGAGACAGAATAGTAGAGACTGACCTACCTAGTGTTGACTAAGCTAAAGAACACAATGATGATTGAGTGTCAGAAAAATATTAGTTTGTGAAAGAATTAGTTTTGAGGCTAACATAGTTGAATTTTTGGATTGGTCAAAATGCATGAATGATAATGATTGATGAGCTGATGTATTTAATGCCCGAATTGAGTTTGTTAACTGATCTATGGTGAGGATTCAAGGAGAAGTTTCAAGAAGTTTCAAGAAAGGAGTAGAAGAAAAAAATGATGGACAGATTTAATGAATCTGAGCATACCCTAAGATCTACAGTGATGTTTATGTGGAAAAAGATCAAAGCTACATATTTAAGGAGGAATGAGAGATGTTTTATAATTGTTGATTAGCAAATTTGTGAATAACCTGTGAAGAATAGAGTTGCAAGAGGAAAAGAGAAAAGTTGGTGAAGAGTGATTGCTTGAAGGGTTGTCAAGAAGGTCAGAGATAGAGAATATGATGAATTCCAATTAATGAACTAGGAATGAGCCAAAGGGAGATCTAAATTTACAAATTGAGTTGTATCTTAACAAATCAAACCTAGTTGTTACTTTCTAACCATTATGGTAGTAAAATTCTTTAATCAAAGTTGACCTAACAAACATTTGTAAATCCTTTAATCGAGGTGAAATTCTAATGGAATGATCCAAATTTCTCTAACAAGGCCACTCCTTATAGGTGATTAAATCCTTTAATAGAGTCATACCTAACAATGTCTTTTGTAATTTTTAATAGGGTTGACTCTTAACCGAGCTCACTTCAGAAGAGTGGAAAAGTGGTAGCATGTTACTTGGTGGTTTTTCCCAAATCGGATTTCTATGTTAAATCTCGGTGTCATACTTGTGTGAATGTTATTTTGTGATGTATGTTATTTACTATTGTTTATCTTTGTTAATCAACATGTACTAAATAGAGAGCAAGTGATGAATGAATATATTAAGGTACTAATGATTTTCTATATTGGATGAGTTATTTTATGTATTTGAACAAGTTGTTAAATGTTGAATTGGTATGTATGGACATGAGGATAACTAATTCAAACCCCCCGCCTAGTTTTAATAAATATTCTAACAATTGGTATTAGGGCATTGGTGCTTGTAAGGAAATTTTGAAGGTACTTAAGCTAAAGATCAAGATGTAAAAGAGAGAGGTGCCTAAGTTGAACAAAGAGAACTTCCTAGCATGGAAACTCCTAATAGGATTGAATCTATCTAGAGTTGGAGATTTTGCATTGTACTACTTGGACAATGAATATATTGATGTTCCTAGACCCATGATAGTTGAGAAAATAAAGGATAAGCATGAGCATAATCAAAATGATGATAGATTTGACATCTTCCCTGAGTTATGTTGAGTTTGATGATGTGAAGGAGTGCACTAGTGCCAAGAAAATGTGGAACAAGTTGGCATAAATACATGGAGGAGACAAAAATGTGTTAAGCACTAAAGAAGAAAGTTTCAGAGGAAAGTTTGATGACATGAGAATGTGATGTAGGAGCATCCTAGGGAAGTCTATAATCATGTATGCAAGGGCTTCAAGCTCATATTTGTGGAGTTATGGTTCACACAATTGGGGATGTGCTTGAGCCATATTGGGCATCTTAGTCTTAAGTACACATGATGATTGGAGTTATCACCTTGGAGTAAGAACCATTTTGGTGATTGTTTGTCATGTGTTGCTAATTTATTGGCATAATTTGGAGATTGTTTCCATGAGCTTTGATCAGAGGGATTTGGTGTGTATGCTCTTGGATTTGAATCACTGGATGAAACGTTGACCTATTTCTAAGTGTGTGTATTCGTATGTGGTATTTTGAGTTCTCTATGCATTGGGAACTTGGGGCTTGTTTGAAGTATTTAATTATTTAATGTATTTAATGTTTGTTGCTAAGCTGACTTGTGGCTTGAGGGTGTATTTAATGAGAGAGTTTATTTAATGTCTATTATGCTAGGTTGACTTGTGGCTTGGTTTAGTATAAGTAGAGGGTCTTGCGAAGTCTAGAGTCATTATTCATTCAACATGGAGAAGATGGAGTAGCTGAGGAGGAGCAAAGTTTAATAGAACTAGTAGCAAAGTGTGGCTTAGAGAACAAGAAGGTTTCTTGGTGGCTTCCAAGCACAAGTTTAGATTATTCTTGGTGTTTTCTACTTGATTGTGGATCTGGGCTAGCTAGTGGTTGGATCTTATGAGGTCTTGCATAATTACTATTGTAATTGCTTTGTATTTGGCTGTAACCTAGAAGGCCTTATAGTTAAGCATGTTGGATGTAAGTTTTATGAGAATTGGTGTTATTTTGGATCTAAATATTTGTGTTTTGTTTATATTTTGTTGTGTGGTTATTGTTGGGGGCTAGGACATCTCCATCGGGGATTCTCCTTCCTTTTACTACATAAAATGGTATTATAGTGAAGGTTCAAGCTGGTTGATCTTGTGGATTTGTTTCTTTAGGTTTACAAAGATCTTGGAAGATGTCTCCAAGAAGATTGGACCCTAAGGAAATTGATGATGTCTGTTATGCTATGGAGACCAAGATTTCAGAGAAGGTTAGATCTGATTTTAGATCTGAGATGGAGTTGATGAATATTGAGATCATGAGAGCTATTTCTGGTGTACCTAAGAATGTGGGTACTGAAGATGGTTATGAGGAAGCTATTGAAGACTTTGAAATTGCCAGATTTAGTGAAAAAGACAAAAATGATTGAATGGAAGGACCTATGAAAGATAGGGCTGGTTGATTGGATAGATTTGGATCTCAGTTGAAGTTAAAGCATAATATTGATGCTTCTAATTTCTCAGGTACTTTGAATCATGAAGACATGATTGATTGGATTGGTGAATTGGAAGACTATTTTGAGTTAGAGGATATTGGTGATCCACTCAGAGTGAGGTTGGTACAAACTAAGTTGAAGGGAAATGTTTTTTTATGGTTAAAATAATTGCAAAGAGATAGAGAAGAGGAAGGTGAAATGAAGGTCACTAGGTGGATATTGATTGTTACAAAATTGAAGGCTAAGTTCATTCCTATTGATTATGAACTTGAATTGTTTAAAAGATTGCAAAATGTAGAAAAGAAGGATTTCTCTATGAAAGATTATATTGAGGAGTTTTACAAGTTAACTATTCATATTAGACATAGAGAATTGTCTAAAGAAAAGGTGGATGGATATATTAATGGCTTTAGATTTAGTATTTAGGATGATATTGTTATATTGAATATTGCTTTTGTTGAGGATTCTTATCAGTATGCTCTGAGGGAAGAAGAGAAGTTGAAGAGAAGACATCAAGGTAATTCTAGAGGTAAGGAAAAGAAGAAACATTCTGAGAAGAATAAATAGATTATTGAAGATGAAACAAAGCCTATTGAATGGAGGAAGATAATAGAAAGAGGTGCATTTAAGGGTACTTTCTACAGATGTGATGAAGGACATAGTGATTTTGAATGTCCAAATACTAACAAGAAATCCATTGATAAAAGAGTTTTTGTGGTGAATGAGGTTGACCATTTGGTGAATGAACCCAGGTAGGATGGGAAGAACTTGTTGATTCAAAGAGTGTTGCTTGGTAAGAAGATGTTGGAACCTTGTCAAAGGAGGAATTTTTTCAGGACTCATTATAAGTCTAGAGGTAAATGTTGGAATGTAATTCTAGATGGTGGTAGTACTGATAACCTTGTTATTGAGGAGATGGTTCAAAAACTTGGTTTAAAGCTAATGAGACATCCTTATCCTTATAGGATTGGTTGGTTACAAGATGAGTAAGGCGACAATGTCTTGTTAATTTTCAAATTGGGAAGTATGTTGATCAAGTGTTATGTGATATTGTGGACATGAGTAGTTGTCACATATTACTTGGTAGACCTTGGTAGTATGATTGTAGGGATGTGCATGATTGTGTCAAGAATGTGTTTACCATTGAGAAGGGTTGTAGGAAGCATTCCCCAATTCCTTTACATAATGTAGAACTTGGAAGAAGGAACCTAAGTTTTGGTCATTGAGTTGAGTTAAAGGATTCTAAAAGGGTCAGAGATCAATGTGGAAAGCAAATATATTTCACATTGAAGATAGTTGTAAAGATGACAATTGCAAAAGTGGAACAAATGCAAAAGCGTACAATTTGGTGTGGTAGAGGATATGTATATGAAGAACTAGTTCAATGTTTATGTACTTGACCTTGAAAGATGTTCTTCCAACTGCTAAGAACATCTTTTCTTTGCACATGGGGTGTCTGATGTAGGAGCATCCTAAGGAAGTTTGCAATCCTGTATGTAGCGAATTTGAGCTTGGAATTATGGAGTTATGGTTCGCAGGGTTGGTGATGTGCTCGAGACATATTGGAAAACCTAGTCTTAAGTGCACATGATGATTAGAGTTACCATCTTGGAGTTAGAATCATTTTGGTGAGTGTTGGTCGCTTGTTCCTAATATATTGGCAAACTTTGGAGATTGTTTTTGTGATCTTCAATCGGAAGGAGTTGGCATGTGTATTCTTTGATTTGGAGCATTGGATGGCACATGGACCTATGTCTAAGTGTGCATATTCTTATGTGATTTTTTGAGTTGATTATGAATTGTAAACTTGGGACCTGTCCTAAGTATTTAATTATTTCACATATTTGATGTTTGTTATCAAGCCAACTTGTGGCTTGAGAGTGGATTTAATGAGATTGTTTATTGAATGTCTATTATGTTGGGCTGACTTGTGGCTTGGTTTAGTATAAGTAGAGGGTCTTGTAAAGTCTAGTCATTATTCATTCAACATGGAGAGGATTGAGTAGTTGAGAAGGAGAGAAGTTTAGCAGAGCTAGTGGCTAAGTGTGGCTTGGAAAACAAGAAGGTTTATTAGTGGCTTGCGAGCACAAGTTTAGATTCTTCTTTGTTTTTTCTACCAAATTATGGATTAGGGCTAGCTCATGGTTGGATCTAGTAAGGTCTTGCAAAATTACTATTATAATTACTTTGTATCTAGTCGTAACCTAGAAGGCCTTATTGTTAGAGTAATTATTTGTTTGCACTTATTAATTAAATCACTTTGATTTAATTAATTAAGTTGCCTATTACTCTATTTTGCTTAAGCTATCTTGTAGGTGCATTATTAATTAATTATTAATTAATAATGTGCAACTTAGCTTTTTAGTTTAGGGTTTCTATCTCACCTTTATAAGGTTGAGACTTGTACTTATTTCATTATCTCTTATGCATTTTTCATTTGAGAGCAACTTTTGTTCTATCTCCATTTTTTAGCAAACCCTTGCCTCTTCTCGTCTTTTTCTTCTGTGACAGGTTTTTGCATGTAGGGATTCGAAGGCTTTGTGGATTTGATTGGCTTATTTGCTCAAATCCTACATGGTATCAGAGCAAGCTTGCTGCTCGCTGTTCATGGTTTGTTGAAGCATTTCAAAAGCTGCGTTTCTCGGAGTAGTGGGAGGCCGTACGTAAAACTTTTTTAAATTTTTTTGGGGCACTTTGGGCTCAAACGGACGCTTCCATTGAATTCGGAAGACTGTTTGCAGTCAGAATCCATATAAAATTTGTCCATTTTGGACACTGTTGGTCTGGGAGGCAAATTTTTTTTGTCCGACAGGGCCGTACGACCCCCTGCACGCAATACAAGGCAAAAATTTAAAAAAATTTCAAAATTTTTTAATTTGCGGCTGTTTTAAGCCGCCGCAATTAAGAAACCGCAGCGGAGCCGCTAGCGGTCACCGCTGGCAGCAACCGCTGGCGGTCCGCCAGTGGCCCACAGCGGCTCCGCTGGCGGTTCCCGCCGCAGCCCCGCCCGTGGTGGCCTCCGCTCCGCCCTCCCACCACCCGGCCTCCGCTCCACTGGCGGTGCGGTGGTGGTGGAGTTTTTTGTTTTTTTATTATTTTTTTTATTAAAAAAAAAATAATTTTGCATTTTTAGAGGCCCTGGAGGTTTTTTCTCCGTAACTTGAGCATACGGACATATTTTTTCAATTCAAAAAATGCGCCAAAAAGCTGGTTCCGAGATGGAGATTCTGGTACAGGTGTTTTTGGGTTTTGATGTAATTTGGTTGCCTATTTTGGTAGTCAAAGCCGGATGTTCTATTTTGCACTCCGGGAGGCATATCTTGAGCTTCCGATCTCTAATTTTGGACTTCTTTATATCAATGGAAAGCTCTTTTTGTTCTCTTTCCATTGATGTTGGTTTTTGTTCTAGATTCTATTCCAGACACATCCTATTCAGTCTTTTGTGTTTTAGCATTCTAGTGAATATTCTGTTTGTTTCAGGTCCGGAGATCGATTTTGTTGCTTTAGTTGCTTCGTTTTGGGCTTTACCTTCTGTTGTTTCAACCTTATGTTTTTTCTGATCATTGTTGATATTCATTGTAAGCATTTTTATGCAACACACTGAGATAAATTGCCATACTACATCTATATTTTCGTTTCAGTTGTTTGCCTTTGTTTGCCTTCTGATTCGAGTAGTGTCATCTGAGGACACTCATACAGATTACTGTATTCTTGGGATTCATTATATCTTGTGCCTTATTGTACATGCACTACTTTGATAAAGTGCCATGGGGGGCTGATTTTTTTGCCTTTGTTTGCCATCTTCCTTTGTCTAGTGAGTGTCCCTTCCGTGACATTAGCCTCATGACGTGTCTGAGATTGATCACCTCAGTACACACACATGTACTATTTTGTGCATCTTGATCGTGGTTCCTTGACATGCAATTCTTTTGGCCCACTTTTTCAGGTGCCTGTCACCTCACCCTTGTCTGCATTAGGGGGGGTTCTTCTGTTGTCTCTCATGCTTCTTTGGTTCGATTGATCAGCTCTTCAGGCTTTGGTGTTTCATGCCATCTGTATCTTCGAGTTCAGTTGATTGCCTTTGTGTGCCTCCTAATTCGATGCAGATTATAGTCTTCTCTACCTGGTCAGGTTCTATTTCAGTGGAGGTCTTTCAGATCAGCAGTTACTTTTGACAGAGTTTTGCAACTTCTTCATGCTTCAATGATTCTCTTCTGATCTCTTTGTTCCTTCTTCTGGAACATTCTTTTCTATCTCTTTTTGGAGTAGGGTTTTTCCCATGTGGTTTTCTCTATTTCTCCTCTTTATAGAGATTTTGTTGTGATTGGGTACCTGATCTGGCCTTGTTGTCGGGACCCAATTCTCTTTCATAGCTGTGCTAGGTCAGCTTCCTCCCAAGCTTCGCTTAAGGGGGGGTGTTAGAGTAATTATTTGTTCCAACTTATTAATTAAATTACTTTGATTTAATTAATTAAGTTTCCAATTAATCTAGTTTTCTTAAGCTATCTTGTAGGTGCATATAATTAATATTTTATTAATTATATTGTGCAACCCTAGCTTTTTTAGGCTTTAGTTTCCCTTTTCGAGTTTCGTGATTCCTTTATAAGGATTCACCTCTTTGTATTTTAAACATTCACTTATTGGATTATATGAGATATTGCTCTTTGCATGTCCATAAGATGGATCTGGCTTTTTGGCCTCCTTGATTTTTCCTTGCCTCTGTTCTTTGCTTCATCCATGTGACAGGGTTATCCATGCAGGTGTTCTTGGGAGATTAGTTTTTCACCTAATCTAACACTTATAGCCGGGCATGTTGTATGTAAATCTTATGAGATTTGGTGTAATTTTGATCTAAATCTCTATGTTTTGTTTATATTTCACAATGTGGTTATTGTTGGGGGCTAGACATCTCCACTAGGGATTCCCCTTGTATTGCATCAAAATGAAAGAAAGATAAATTATTCCACAGTATTATGGCCAGATTAAGGAGGTTGTCAATGTTATTAGAGGAGTGGGAGGAGACATATCTAATGAGACTGTGATAAGCAAGGTATTGAGGAATTTACTTCCTAGCTATGCAATTACAATATCTGTAATTCAAGAATTGAGATGTACACCTGGTAATGAGCTAACCTTGGATAATCTAATTGACAGACTCGATGCATTTGAATTATCAAAATTTGATAACTATACACTTTCTCGTATTGAATGTGTTTTCAAGTCTCAACTAACCCTTGATGGATCAAAAAGGAGAAAAAGTTCAAAGAGTAAGCCTAGGGATAGTGAAAATGAATCAGATGACAATCTTGACGATTTAAAAGCATTATTGGCAAGAAGGTTACCAAGAGGGAAAGGAAAATAGGAAGGTAAACTTCTTATTATTCGTTTTACATTTAACAAAGTTGGTCATATTGTTGCAAGATGTCCTCATGGAGATGAGAAGGAAGAAAGGAAAGACAACAAATATTGAGGAAGGAGAGATAACTAAGACAGGCAAGGTAACAAAGACTTGATGAAGGGTGCTCCCCTTAGTACCACAAACACATAATAGAAACAAAGAAATAACTTTGTGAGAACAAAATATGGGCTTCTTTTAATTTTCGCAAATGTAGAGTTGAAGTGGTTTTTTGATACTCGATCATGTCTTGGTTTTGGCTTTGCCCGAGTTGTCTTTGTCTAGTTTCTATTATGAGCCGACCTTGGCATTTAATTTGGATATATTTAATTTTTGTTGTAAGCTGACTTGTGGCTTAAATGTATATTTAATGCAAGGGTTTAGTTAATTTGTAATCATACTAGGCTGACTTGTGGCTTACTTAGGTGTAAGTAGGGGGCCTTATGGAAGTCTTGAATGATTATTCAGTGTGGAATCCAACATGGAGAAGATGGAGTAGCTGAGTGAGTGAAGTTTTCCTAAGTGTGTGGACACAGTACTGAATGTGAGGCAGTTCACACCTGGATCTTAGGTAAAGCTTGAGAAGGGCTAGTAGCTAAGGCTTGGGAAATGAGGAGATTTCTTGGTGGGCTTGCAAGCATAAGTTTAGATCTTCCTTGGGGATTTCTACCAAAGTGTGGATCTAGACTAGCTAGGGTTTGGGTTGGATCTTGAGGGATGTTGCAGAACTATAATTTTACTTGCTTTGTATTTGGTCGTAACTAAGAAGGCCTTACAGCGTGACACATTATATGTAATTAGTTATTTTAAAAATAAAGAGTTGTCATTGGTATCAAATCTTGCATTGTTGTTGTGTTTCTACTGTGTGGTTATTTGTTGGGGGCTAGGACATCTCCTTTGGACATTCTCCTACCTTTCATCATGTCACATTGACACAAATGGGCTCTTGCTAGGCCTAATGTGACCCTTCTCTAATAACTCTTTGATCATCATCATTGTGTTTCTTAGGGTGTTTGTATGGAGTAGTGATCACAGGTTTATCTCCCTCTTCTAACTCTATCATGTGCTCAATACTTCTTTTAGGAAGAGCTCCATATGGGATTATGTCAAACACCTTGGTGTGCTAAGATAGAATATCTTGTATGTTTGGGTGGTAATTCTTCACTTGCAAGCCTAAAATTCCAAGCATGATTAGATACTTTGTTTCCCACTTTATCTCATCATGTCTAGATAGCTGCTCCATTCTCTTGAGTGATACTACCTTGAGTCTACGACCTAATAAAGATCTAACTACAACTTTCCTACCTCAGTACTCAAGATGTAACTCCATTTTATCTAAGTTAAAAGTGAATTCAAAAAATCAAATGGTTTTTTTTGGTAACCAAACAAAAACTTTGATTTTGATCTTGGCTCAGATCTCATATCTATTGAAGCGAGGGGGAGGGGGTGGTACCCAGGAACTTTCTATCCCCCCACCCCACACCAGTGAGCCCGTACAAAGGTTTGGCGAGGAGACGAGTCAGGAGATCAATACTCTCCTTAACTTTTTCAAGAGCCCCCCGAGCCCTTCACCCATCAATTTCCATAGAATTTCCCCCACCCTGCATAGCTACTCTTTTCCATTATTACCCTACTACAACTTGACTAGGGGTTGGCAGGAAAAGAATTCACTAGCTAATCAACTTCATAATATTCCATGTTGGATACATGGAATTTCTCCACCATGTTATATTTCCCCATCCATATTTAGATAGTAATCATGTAACTGTGTTGTAATTGAGGTCCACTATTCATTATACTCTAAATCCCTCATGTCTCACAATTTGAAGCCTTATCTTCTTGACTAGTCTCTTCAAGATAAAATTAAGGATAGCCCATATGTCTACCAATGTAATAACTTGTTCCCCTATATTGCACCTCTCGCCCTAAAGTTTATCACTTTCTCATCACCTAAAAGACATGCAATAGTTTATTCACCACCTTATTGTTGTTATATGGAGCCTAATCAAACTCAAAGGTTAATTTTTCCCCACTTTGTTCAGTGCAATTTCCCCCCAACTTTTCCTATGGGGGTTTGGGGGCAATGTTCCCATGCTAGGTGTTAAGGGGTAGTGCCCAAGGTGGGGTCCTAGGGTTGCACCTCGAGAACGCTCCTTGTCGCAATACAAGACAGGGTCAAGGAGTAGTGCCCCCAAGGCCAAAAATGAATGTATTATTATAAAGTCGTTGAGAGTTGTTTTTTCTATTGCACAACATTTTCAAGCCCTGATTTTGTAAGCGACATAAGTCTTTAATAAAATAGCTTAGGGTTAGGGATTTTATGAGGTGTGGTGATTTAGTAGCTTCTTGTAGTGGTATTGAGTTGCAAGGGATTATAGATTGTAATTAGGTTGAAATCACTGGATAATAATATTGGACTACTTGTTTGGTGGACTTGACCCAAGGATTGGGTGAACCATGTTAAATCTTTGTGTCTTGTGTTCTCTTATGTGTGTTGTATTCCTTTGTGATATTGGTTATATTTGCATATAATTGTTATTTATGTCTCTTTGATCCTAACGCTTACTCCTCTCCCTTAGTACTTTCCTATATTTCCCTTCGAATCATATTTTTGTTTTGCATTCTCTAAGGTTGATTCCTCAATTGAAAATTACACAATTTGTGCTTTCTTATCTTTGACTGAACATTTGTGTGATGGATCCCAAGGATCTTTATTTTCCTCCTCCTAAGGTCATTTAACTACTAGCCTTTTGTGTCAAGATTAAGGTCCTTAATTCAACCCTTTAGAGGTTCTACAAGCTCATCCATGAACAACACTAACAATCTTCTCTAGAAAATGTTTGTAACCAATATTGATAGTCTCCAAAAAATTGATATATAAGTCTCAACTGAACTCTAGTGATTAAGCTGAGATAACTCTTTAAAATACAATTTTGGATCCTTTTTAATCAAAATTTTGAGCCGAACTCTGTGAATTAACATGGCCCATATGACCATGGTGTTATGCCACCACTTGTGCTTAGCCATCCAAGTGTAGGACTACAAATTTGATGGTTTCCTCCTCTAGCATTGAGTTCAACTAGAAATATGTATCAACTTTCTACATCAATGCTCTTGCAGTAGTCTTTTGTAAAACATCATGGTATGGTAATGTGAGGTTACTCACTTTTTCTATTGATCACTATGATGTTCCCTGCCACTTGTATGAGGTAAATGCTTCATCCTAACAACCATATATTCTTTCAAAGAGTTGGTTGCCTAGAATTCTTCTTCTCTATCTTCACAATATCTCTAAAATTGTGCCTATAATTCCATAATTTAGGCTCATTCTGTAGTTGTACCGGAACTTTGAGAGGGAGTGGATATAAGTGGCCCCAAACCCATTGTCCTATTTGGTCTAGCTGCATGGTAAAAATTATCTTCCATCTATCCACCTCCATTTTCTCCATGATTCCCTTCATGATTTGTACCAATATTTCTCTATTATTTCCTTTGTTATTACCTCCATTATTATACATATTGTTCTCATCTCTCTAGCCCTCATTTGCATCATAAGATCCATGTGTTGGTCTTGTTCCTGAATTCTTTGTTATGTTTTTCACTACCCTTGTTGTATAGCCTCTAGCAAATTAAATAATCTTTCTTCTCCTAGATCTAGTCTCTCACACTTATTACCTATAACCTTTTGTTCTTATTCCCCTTATTCTCATTGATATGTATTACGCAAAGCCCTATTTCTCCTTGTGTTATAGTGATGAGTTAATGGATGCACCTTCAAATCAGTCATGTCACTACCTATGCATTATGTATTGTACCCACCAAGATGGCAGGATACACTACTCTGATACCACTATAAAGATCCCCCCTTATCCCAATAATTGTCAATTGTTTAGCTAACAAGAATTTAATCAAACAATTTGCATGTGACTTTTCAATTTTCTATATGAATCTTTTGCAAATTACAAAGTAGTGATATTTATTGATGTTACTAAACAAAGTTAACATTTCATATTGAACAATAAAATGCAAGTGTATGCAAAATCATTTGAGAAAAATGTTGGTTACAAATAAACAACCCAAATTTATTTCTCAAAACTTTATTTATTATTATAATCAAGAGTATATTGTTGTAGACTTGGTAGCTATTTGAATTCACTAGATCAATCTTGCTAGAACCTTCCTTGACAAGTACAACACACCCAACAAAGCTTATCAACAAGTACGACACCTCTTTTGATTAATATAGCTTGCAATGAAATTTATATTGTTTATCGTTTTCCAGATCCTTTGTATGTTCTATCAACAATTTGAACCTAATTGAAATCTTACAAATTCTCCTAACAATATATTGCAATCGTGAGAAGAATGTCAGCAAGAAGGGCTTTTGTCCTCCAAGTCCAAGAGAAGGATAAATGCAATATTGTCAAATTCATTAGTTATCCAAGCATTCCAAAGAGCGTTCTTCAATCTCTTTTGTAATACTTTCTAGCAACTCAATCACATGCCTCGATAATGTGGTTTAAACATAATTAATTTTTTGACCTTTCTTATAATTTTAGGATTTTTATTTTTTTGCCCCTATTTCCTCATGACTGCTTTTTTGGCCCCTATTTATCACAATTGTTTTTCCTTTGATATTTCTCGCGCCATGTACATGAGTTTCCTTTTAAAATATCATTTCTCACTAAGTGAAAAAAACAATTATTTAAAAATAAGATGACTTAACATTAATATGTGCTTTATGTAACTCACTTTATTAATAAATCATTTAATCTTCGAGTATTAAAATAAATAATCAATCAAACTGAGAAACTCATATGAGATAGCTTGTTGGAAAGGTCTTGGCAAGATGCTCCAAGTCCAATAATAAAATGTCTTAAATATTGAATACTATTAACTTACTATAAATAATATATAAAAATCATGTTGAATCACTACTACTTTGCCTGAAACTAAAATTGAGGCCAAAATAAAAATATTGATCCTTGTTAAGTCTCTGTTAGCCCACATGACCAAGACAAAATGAGCTAATGACATTAGAAATTAATGGGCTACAAAATAGAGGGCATTACTTTATGGTCCACTCTTTCCAAAGTAACTCATTTTGCCTAATCTAATAAACAATACGGTTTCCTAAGCTCTTAATTGTGCTTTCAGTTTTGATTATTAGTTTCTCATATGTAACACATCATTTTACGGTGTCTAAAGTCAAGGCAGTCAAGGCATGTCTGAAGTAAATTCTAAACATGGGCGTATACTACCATATAGAGACTAGTACATATTTTCCACAATATCCCAAGAAACAACTTGACATCCTCTTGTTAGTGTTTATGTGAACATGTCATTGCAAATAAATAGTCCATACCCCAAATTTCCAGATATTGGTTATGTTGTTTTCTAATTGTATGCACCTTGTGTGTGTAATCTGATCGTAAGTGAGGAAGATTTATCACTCCTTTATACTCATTAGTGATGCCACTTCACCAAAGGTCTCCACTCTTCCATTAACATGGTAGTACAATATTATTTATAATATAATTATTATCAATATGATAGTAAAATTTGCATAAAAATTTAAGTCGTTGATATTGACGTTAGCCTCAATGTTGCCATGCATGAAATTCACTCTGAGATTTCTTCCATGTCATCAAGTATGGAGAATGTGGATACTAATCAAAGGTCCAATTGGAAGTTTAAGTTTCTATTTCTTGGGAAGATATCTAAGAAAGAGAAAAAAAGAAGTTTCACATATTAAAACACATGAAAATGAGGTTGGCTTGCAAATTGCCCACCAACTACCACTTGTCAAACATTTATATTTTAATCTTTTTTATGAAAAATGTTTTTGGAGGGAAAAGTTCTTTTAAACTAGTTTTAATTATTGCACAAAGTAAAGATGACAAAGGCATTGTATTCATACCCAGCTTTAAATTTCAAAGCTCAAACTTTTAACTCAAATTTACCTATAAAATTCTCAAGAGACCAACAGCTTTTGTTATGCTTAAAAATTTGGAAACAACTCCAACTCTATTTTTAGGATGCCCCTTCCATGAAACCCCGCCCTGTAACAGATTGAAATGTACCCCATGTTGCATTTAAAAACTCTTGCTCTGAGCATATATCCTCATTTGATATCAGCTCCGCAAATGCTTGCATTAAAAGATTTACTTGTTCGTTTTTACCCACTGATTTAAGTTCACACCCCTTGTCCTCATTGTTAATGATTCCAGCATTTTTTTAAAGTTTCCTTAGTGCTGCTCAGGATACTTACCATTCTAGTAAAAGCGTTAATTTCAATGCTTTCAATCATCCCAGTCCAGAATGCTTGACAATCCAACATGTAATTTGTATAATTCTTCTGATAGCTTGCTGATTTCTTTTGGTGCTTCCTGTTATATGATTTTTAAGATAAAGGTGACACATGAAAATAAGCTCATATCTATCAAATCTAAGGGACTGGGAAATTTGAACACGGTCGGGATTTAACTAAATAATCTTTAAAATGGCCCTGAGAAAATTCTAGCTGTCAGTTACTAAATTGAACAGTCCCAAAGTCATGTCGCCTAGGCTTTCTTAGTACTGCACAAGACAACTCAACAAAGCATATGCGCCATGTCATTGTTTAAACTTAAACCCACTCTCAAATTTGGTACTGTCCACAATTGTAAATATTATATTAATAAATACAAATGAACTTTGGACGCTCTTGTTCCCATATAAGGTTGTAATCTTAAAGCATGCCACATTTCATACTTATATAACATGGAATGCACCATAAATTATTTATATATATATAAATAAATTTCAGAAAGTAGACTCTTCCATATTTGTAAAATATTTGTAGTGGGCACCTAAACCACAAAAAAAATCTACTTCTGGATGCATTTGGAAAAATTGAAGGAAATATGATCTCTTGGATCTTACAAGAAAAGTGACATCTCTCTTGAAGCAAAGAACATTAGCATGCCTTCCCCAAACAAATCAACAAGAGAAGCTATTAGTTGCCCTGCATCAGCATCTTCTTTCCATGCCTGAGCAAGAGCACTCCCAGCCCTTTCCCTCTTGTTCAGCAATGCCTTCTCCCTTCTACTGCTACCTGTTACATTTTCATCAGAATTTTGTCCAGTGGCCTTAGCAAGAGCCGACTCCCCTAGTTTGACAATGGCTTGACCTTCAGATGTTGTTTCAATAGAATCAGCCAAAGATTCGGATAAGAAACAAGCAACAGAGCCATCAGTGGCTATTTTCTTTGATGGCTGCTGTGAAGAAAAAACTTCACAAGCTTTGCGCTTTTTCAATGTGCTTGACAGATTTTCCGGGGAAACAATGTCTCTGGCTGTACCTGGGAGGAATTGCAATACATTAACAAATGTGAATAAGAGAGATACATAGAATCCAGCAGGAAAATTAGGAATCAACATCAATCTTATAATTACCAGGATCCAATGTTTTCGCCACTTTTAAAGAGCTCTCTAATGTAGACCGTACAGGTAAAGATAGAAGACCTGGAAATAATTTTAGTCTCTCAAATATGCATCGACCTGCAGCATGCTGAAAGAAAGCAAGCACATAGTACAGCCATGAAAGGGTAAAATTAGAAGGAAACCCTAGTTAAAATCTAAAATTAAAAATTTCCTTTCACCTTCCTATTTGTGTTACTGATTCATTTTCAAAAACTTAACACTGGGAAAATACACAGCACACACCAACTCTTAAGACATAATATCAATTCCTTTCCTGAAAAGTCACAATATTTCAAGATGTAAAGAACTCGTTTTTCAGTCATTTTAGGGTATTTTAAGGCATTAGAAAGTATTACCAACAAAGCCCCATATACACGCCAAGCTTCATTACGCTTGATTTCATTTTTCTGACTCTCAAGTATCATCTCTGATTCTAGTAGTTTTAAGTAAGGTTCCAAATTTGGCAATATCAGTAAGCGCACCTGACATTTTGAAATAGGATTAAGTAATACTTCTCAAAAAATATGAACAATTATATGCAGTCCAGATGTTACAGATTCAATTGGCATTTCAACTTGAGAAGTTGTGGAGAGCCCTATTATCACACCATAAGAAAAACATATTGCTTTAAACCACAAATATCAAAGTGGTGTTTCCAGGCACCTTATACAGATTCAGAAGAAAAGAAAAAGAGAAAATAGCTGTGCGCGACAGGGAAGTGATCAAATACCATGCTAGGTCCCATAGCTGCAAGGCCTTGAACAGCACCATAGTGTTGAGTCAATGCCTTCTTAGGATCAAGGAATGCATGAAGAAGAGTCCTTGTCACCCGTGATTGGAGATTGTGGTACACGTGTCCAAATCTGCCACCAAACTCACGAGTTACAATTTTTTGTAAATCATAGAAAAATGCAAATTAACAAGCTTTGAATGGAATTTGCAATAATACTACTTTTGAAGTAAGTTTGGTTGATGATTTTCTTACCCAATGTTTTGTCTTTCTACGATTTATTATTCTTTCTCTTCTCATGTTTTCTCTACCCTTTCAAAATCTTGCATATTTAACAATATATTACATATGAAAATAAATCTTTACTCTTTAAAATTTTATACTCTTTCCCTTTCCCTTCTGCTTCCTCATTTGTATTTAATAATCATTTATATTTGTTCATATTTAATCTTTCTAAGTTTTTATCAACTAACATTCCAAGAGCTTCTTGAGATATACCAACAAATTAAGTAATCACTTTTCTTATAATCAGGAAAAGACAATCCCATTACAGTATGGAGGAATACAGCTGTACAGTGGCATTAATTTGAATGGCCTGCTGGAAAATCATACATAGTCTAAGCAGGATTATGGAGTAAAAATTATTGCCAATGACCAAAACTTCTTTTTTGTAGAAAAGATTTATAATGCCCCATATCAGAATTCAAATATTTGATAAATATACTGTAGATGAACACCAAACTCTGAAAATGAACAAATACTGTCTCAACCGGTAGCTAATAAACTATAAAGACATCCATAATAGCTATGGGAAGAGGCATAATCTCAAAGAAAGCATGTTAAGCCTCAAACCGTTGCATTTCAACCATGAAATGTACTTGTTTAGACAAGCTTCTAGTGATCAGTACCAGTCAATTTTGCTTTTACTAAACAGAAGTTGCAGTTATTACTATTAGATTAGCATACCAGCATAGTGACTTAAGGCAATGATTTTGAAGGCTCAAAAGACAATGCAGTGGACCAAATTCTGACGTACAGAGGCAGGATTGGTGGAGTAAAATTGTGGTTTGAGGATGAAAGAGGGCATCAATAACCCCAAATGTCACCTTGCATGAATAACTGGCTGAGATAACAGTATAATTCAGTAGAGCCAGAGAATGCACAAGAGACGATTGTTGTCCTTACTTTGAACAAGAACATATTAGAAAAGAAGAGGGCAGCAGAGCAGTTGTGATAAATTCTCCTACTGACATGGACTGATCTAATGGACTCTTCTTGGTCCACAGATATGGAATTCATCCAATGGAGATAATTCTAGTCGGTTGCACACTCGAGTGTTCCTTGTTCCTCATAATACTCCTGGTGTCCAGCCTTCATCTGAGGTGCTGCCTGGAACTAAGTGTTAGGAACTGAGGCCTTTGTTGGCACTTAGATGTTGCTGAGATTTTGTATTGATGGGAAAGAACACTTTGATGCCTGGAAATTCAGAATCATGATGATTCTTGAAGAAATGATGTAAAACAATTTGTTGATTCAGCATCCAAACAACCTCTAGTTGAACCTCATAAATCTATCTAGAGTAAAGGAAATAGGAAAGCTATTCAAATCATATTAGATGGAGTGAAAAATGATATCGTACCTATGCTAACAAAACATCAAACAACATTTACTATGATGAATGCACTACTAAATGCATATGAGGTTAACAATGCAACTAGAGTTCTAGCACTAAAAAGGCAACTAAATCACATACAAATAAAGAAGGGAGAATCAATGAATTCTTACTTCTTAAGAGTTGTCAACCTAAGAGATGAACTTACAAGTATAGGAACTATAATTAGTGACACGAAACTAACACTAATGGCTATAGACAGATTACCAGATTTATGGGAAACTTCCGCTCAAGCAATAAGTGCGAGAGATAAACTTCCTGACTTCAATAGACATAAGGGAGATTGTCTTTAGGATGAATCCAAAAAACTAAAGAAAGGAGGGGAATTAAAAACGGAAGATGAAGAACTTCATGTTCTTAATACAAACTCCTATAAAGGCAAGAAGAAGCATTTCAAGAAGAAAAGAGGTAATCAAAAGAATGACAAATCTAAAAAAGATCTATCCAAAATAAAGTGCTTCAAATGTGAAAAGTTTGGACACTATAGATCTAATTGCCCTAAGAATTCTACACAACAAGTGAACTGTACAAATGTTACTAGGGAAGAAGATAACTATGATCCTGAGAATCATGTATTGTATTCATCACTATCAAATGAAGTCTCAAGTAAAGCATGGGTGATTGACAGTGGATCATCTAGACATATTATAGGATACAAAGAAGCGCTAGACTCCATATCAGAAAAAATTAATGGCCAAGTCACCATCAGTGATAATTCAACACATTCCGTCAAAGGAATTGGAAATTGCACCTTGAAACTAAAATCAGGAAATTCTCTTCTTCTCAAAGGAGTACTCTATGTACCAGGAATAAAAGGAAATCTAATCTCGGTTACAACACTTGAAGATGATGTACATAATGTTGCATTCATGGATGGTAAAGTAATAACCTAGGCTAAGAACTCCTCAATTAAGAAAGCGAAGTTGATTGGTCAGAGAAAAGGGTATTTGTATGAATTAAATTCAAAACCTCGTTGACCTATTCAAGTCTTAATTCATGAAGCTGCAGACATAAATGAAATATAGCACAGAAGGTTAGGACATCTAAATTTCAAAACCTTATCAACTATGGAGAAGATGGTTATTGGTTTACCTAAACTAAATAAAGACCACTCAAGCATATGCAAAGGGTGCGCTCTGCGTAAGAACACCAAAAGTCCATTTCATGATAGCACTAGAAAAACCAACAATGTTTTGGAATTAATCCATTCAGATTTATGTGGACCTATGTCTGTTCCTTCTCTTGGAGGATTTTGGTACTATATTTTGTTCATAAATGACTTCTCTAGGAAAACATGGATTTACTTCTTAAAGTGCAAAGAATTAGAAGAAATCCTAAAAAGATTTAAATAATTTAAAACATTAACTGAAAACTTATCAGGACATAAAATTAAAACTCTTAGAACTGATAATGGAGAGGAATACACATCAGATTTGTTTAAAAGGTTTTGTAAAGAAACAGGAATTAAGAGGGAGTATGTCGTTCCTTTAAACTTAGAACAAAATGGGGGAGTAGAAAAGAAGAATAGAACAATTATAGAAGCTACTAGACCTATAATATTTGATCAAAATCTAGAGTATTATCTTTGGGCAGAAGCCTCTTGTACTGTTGTCTATATTCAAAATAAAAGCCCTCACTCCTACCTTAGAGATAAAACTCCTAAAGAAGTCTTTACTAAGGTTAAACCTAATATAAGACATCTTAGGATTTTTGGGTGCCCTATATATATCCATGTTCCAAAAGAAAAGAGAACTAAGTTAGAACCCTCCAGGAGGAGAGGTATTTTTGTAGGGTATAGTGAAACATCTAAAGCATATAGGATTTTCATACCTGGACAGAATAATATTGAACTTAGTAGGGATGTAATTTTTGAAGAAGATCTAACATTCAAAATAGCCCTAAGTTCTAAAGAACCCTCTCCTTTACCTAATTTTGAAAGAAATACTGAGTCCGAATCTCAGAGGGAGAATGTGGAAGAAATTGAAGATGAAATTCAAAACCTTAATCTTGGTGAAACTCAAAATTCAAAGAAAAGACCACTTTGGGCCATTAAAATAGTCGAGGAAGCACAAAACTTTGTTGCACCTTCTAGAACAGTTAGAGAAAACAAAAGACCCAAAAGATTTTCTAGTCATACAACAAACATTAATGATTTGTAGAAATCAAAACCAACCAATACTTTAGATGCTATTAAACATACAGCTTGAACAGAAGCTGTGGCAAAAGAATACCAATCTATTATGAAGAATGATGTTTGGAAAATTGTTCCAAGACCTAAAGGAAAATCTATTGTTTCTTCCAAGTGGATATTTAAAATAAAGCATATTATTGAAGGTCGCATTGAAAAATATAAAGCCGGATTTGTAGCGAGAGGATTCTCTCAGAAAGAAGGGAATGATTATGAAGAAACTTTTGCTCTTGTTATTAGATACACCTTTGTAAGAGCAGTCATAGCCATTGCAGCATCGAAGGGATGGAAAGTACATCAGATGGATGTAAAACAACATTCCTAAATGGAAAAATTACAAAAGAAGTATATTTGGAGCAACCTAAAGAATTTGAAACTCATGATTCTAACATTTTTGTTTGCAGGCTCAAAAAAGCTCTTTGTGGGCTTAAGCAGGCTCCAAGGGCTTGGTATGAAAGAATTGATAAGTATCTTAGCAGCTTAGGATTTGCTAAAAATGAAGCTGATCCAAATTTATACTATAAAAGGGATAAAGATGATTATGGTAATTCTGATACTATATGTTGATGATTTACTAATAACAGGTGATGATCATCTCATAGATCAATGCAAGAAAGACCTAATTAGAGAATTCGAGATTAAAGACTTGGGACTTATGACTTGTCACTTCACTTGCATGTGTCGGCATCTTGAATTATGACGGATTCCTATGACGTGTAAGAGCTATCTTTGGAATATTTAATTGTGTATAAGGAGATCATGACTAAAAACAGTTATGATGGATTCCTATGATGTGTAAGAGCTATCTTTGGAAGATTTAATTGTAAGGGAATCATGACTGGAACGATTATGACGGATTTCTATGACGTATAAGAGCTATCTTTGGAAGATGCACTAAAAATGAAAAGTGCATTATATAAACACTTTGAGGGTTGTAGATAGTGAGAGGGTGTGTAGTGTATTGTTGGATGGTACTGGATAAGTCTTCCATGTCTTGAAATAGCTTGCACTGTAAGTGTGTTGTAACTTTTGTGTTGAAGATAATACATTGTGCAGGTTTTGGAGGGGTGGGGTTATTTTACCGAAAGGTTTTTTCCCACCAGCATATCTTTGTGTTTATGTGTTATTATTTCTCTATTTGTCTTATGTATTCATGGTTGATTGCAATATTGTTGTTCTACCGAAAGTGAATCTGAAATTGTAAGGATTTAATAGGGATTTGCACAATACTTTCCTTAAGAGATTAGTGTAGGAAGTTATTTCCACACTTGAGTTTCCTTACAAGTGGTATCAGAGCTTGATCAACTTTTGATCCTAGTTGTTGGGTAGGGGTTTTTGAGCTAATCTCAAGTTGAGTGGGAGTTTCGTGCAGAGCATTCTGAATCTTATTTGTAGATGGAGATGGCTAGTTCATCATACGGAAAAATGGAGGTGGAGAAATTTAATGATAGTAATTTCGAGTTGTGGAAACTCAAGATGGAAGACTTCCTTGAAGATCGTGATTTATGGGAGGTGACTGCACTTGATGTGAGACCCACAACAATATCTCAAGCAGATTGGGATCTCAAGGATCGGAAAACTAAGGATCTCATTAGACTCTACCTAGCTGATTCAATTCTCTTGAATGTTCTTGATGAGAAGACCACAAACAGTTTGTGGACATGACTTGGGTCCGTGTATCAAGCCAAATCTCTAGTGAACAAGTTGTTCCTGAGGAAGAAGTTGTATTCTCTAAGAATGGAGGAAGGAAGATATGTTATAGATCATCTAAATGCTTATAATTTACTGATTGCACATTTGACATCATCTAGTGTCAAGATAGAGGAGGAGGATCAATGTATGACCCTGTTATGTTCCTTGCCGAATTCATGGGACCATCTTGTGATGGCTCTTGGAAGTACTTTAGTCACTTTTAGAATGGATGATGTGGTGTCTTCATTGTTATTTGAGGAGACGAGGAGAAAGTCATCAAATTCGGCTAAGAAAGCTCTTGCTATTTGCGATAGATCCAACAACAGAGGCAAGCAAAATGACAAGAAGTCTGGAAAGGGTGGATCCAAATCCCATGGGAAATCAAAGACTCCTGGAAAGTCCAAGGCAAAATCCTAGAACTGTGATAAGGCTGGGCACTTCCGTAAAAACTGTAAAGAGCCTAAGAAAAAGGAGGCCTCAGATTCAGGTTCAGAAAAATCTCAAGAAGATAGCGATGCTTTCATTGTAGCCTTGGCAACGCATGCATCTGATGATGTGTGGTTGATAGATTCGGGTGCTTCTTTCCACATGACCTCTCATCGAAGTTGGTTCTCAAAGTATGAAGTTTTTGATGGTGGGAAGGTGTACTTGGGTGATGATTCTCACCTAAAGATAGTTGGATGAGGACAAGTCACTATTAGATTCCCTGATGGATGAGTAAAGGGGATCAACGGGGTAATGCACATCCCTGGTTTGGCAAAAAACCTATTATCTATAAGTATGTTGAATGATGTAGGTGTGCAAGTTGTTTTTTCTAAAGATGGATGTAAGATGATGATAGGAGCTATAGTGCTTGCTAAGGGTACTAGGAGAGGTACTCTGTTTCAGCTTGATGCATGCATTTCTCAGTGCAATAGTTCTTTTGTTTCAAAGAAGACAGTAGCTATCACTTCATCCCCACCATCTGAACGAGCAATAAAGAAGACTATGGATGTTAGTTCCGATGGCAGTGCAGCATGTGTACCTAAGGGTGCAAACACATTGGAAGGAAAGCTTCCTACAAAAAAGACAATGTTGTGGCATATGAGATTTGGCCACATTGGTGAGAAGGGTCTTAGAACCTTGAAGAACAAGAACCTCGTTGAGGGGTTAAATGACTATAATCTTGAGTTTGACTTCTGCGAACATTGTGTCTACGGTAAACAAAATCATGTTCAATTTTACTCTAGTTCTCACAAATCTTCTGATGTTTTGGATCTTATTCATTCTGATGTATTTGGTCTTGTAAAAGTTCCTTCAATCTCCAAGTTTGTATTTTTTGCATCTTTCATAAATGATTAGAGTAGGACATGGATTTATTTCCTGAAAAGTAAGACACAAGTCTTTAGTCGGTTTAAGGAATTTAAAGCCCTTGTAGAAAATCAGACTAGTAAGAAGATTAAGTGTGTGAGAAATGACAATGGTGGTGAGTTTTGCTTAGCAGAGTTCAAACAGTTCTAGAAAGAACGAGGTATCGAGAGGCATAAGACAACTCCTTATACCCCATAGCAAAATGGAGTTGCAAAAAGAATGAACAAGACACTGATGGAGAAGGCTAGGAGTAGAACAAAAGTTTTGGGCTGAAGTTGTGGCCACTACTTGCTATTTGGTTAACAGATCTCCTACATCAGCTCTTGTTGGTAAGACACCCATGGAGGTGTGGTTTGGTAAGGCCTTCAATTAGACATTTTCCTTTTTTTTGGTTGTAAAACTTATGCACATGTTTCAAAGGAGAAAAGATCTAAGTTGAAAAACAAAGTTGTCAAATGTATTTTCATCGGATCCGGTGTTGGTATGAAAGGATACAAGCTTTGGGACCCTGTGACTAGTAAGGTGTTATATAGTAGAAATGTTATTTTTAGAGAGCTAACATCTTCTCCTATTGTGCTACAACCAAATGAAAAAGAAAAGAAAGAAGATATTGTTCAGTTGCCTCCTACCCCTGAGAAGACTGAACAAAAAGACCATGTTGGGTCTAATGATGAGGAGAGCTCTAGTAGCTCTAACAGTTCAGAAGAAGAGGAAGAAGAACCACAACCTCAACCCTTGAGGAGGTTCACAAGAGTAAGAAAGCAGCCAGAAAGGTTTGGTTATTCTATGTTAGATTCCAGTTGTGTTTTTGCTTTGATTACTAACACTGATGAGCCTAGATCTGTGAAAGAGGCTTTGGATATGGAAGATGTAAGTTCCTAGATTGAGGCCATGGATGATGAGATGGCTTCATTGGATAAAAACAAAACTTGGGACCTTGTACCTTTGCCTAAAGGACAGAAACCTGTTGGTAGCAAATGGGTGTTCAAGAAGGAACTCTGTGCAGATGACACTGTTGAAAGGTACAAAGCTAGATTGGTTGCGAAGGGGTATTAATAGGTAGAGGGAATAGATTATGGTAAAATATTCTTTCCTATTGCAAAGTTGACATCCATTAGATTTCTGTTATCTCTTGCTGCATCATATGATTTAGAGATAAAATAGATGGATGTGTAGACAACTTTCCTTCATGGTGATTTGGAGGAAGAGATTTATATGTCATAGCCTGAGCACTACATTGTTAAAGGTAAAGAATCTTTGGTTTGCAGACTAAAGAAGTCTTTGTATGGTTTGAAATAATCTCCTAGGATGTGGTACCTTAAGTTTGATGCCTTTGTGTTGTCAATTGGATTTGTAAGATCGAAATTAGATCATGATCGCCTTCAGAGTTGAAAATGATCGCCTTCTTATTGTTGCATTATATGTTGATGATATATTGCTATTTGGGAAGGGCAAGGGTATGATTTCTGATTTTAAATCTCAGTTGTCAACATAGTTTGAGATGAAAGATCTTGGGGCAGCAAGGTACATCTTGGGTATGGAAATCAGTAGAGATAGGTCTAACAGAAAACATTGGTTGAGTCAAAGTAAGTATGTGAAGTTTGTGTTGGAAAGGTTTAGCATGGCAGATTGTAGACCGTTGTGTGTTCCTATTTCTATGGGAACAAAGTTATCTATAGATGATTGTCCAAAATCTCCTAGTGAGGTGGAAGACATGAGTAGAGTACCTTATGCTAGTGCAGTTGGCAGTCTTATGTATGCTATGGTCTGTACTAGACCAAACATTACTCAAGTAGTGGGAGTTCTGAACCAGTTTATGGCTAATCCTGGACGGGTACATTGGGATGCAGTTAAGCGAGTATTTAGATATTTGAGGGGTACATTAGATTACTCCATTTTTTATCATGGTAACTCTTCTGAAGCTCCACATTCAGTTTGTATTTGTGGGTTTGTGACGTAGGTAAAGGATGAATAACTAGGGCCAAAGGCTCAGCCAGCTATCCAAACCACCCTACAAAAGTTAACACAATGGAAACAAACACAAAGAACAGCAACCAAAGCAGGAAGAGGAGTGAAATACTTTTATTGATTCATCAAAATATCTTCATACATGCCCAGCTGTAAGGCCTTCTGAGTTATGACCAGATACAAAAACATTTACATTCAAAGATCCAACAACAAATTCGCACTTCCAATTCTGCTCCGCAATCCTCCTTTCCAAAACTTGCCTAATTGTAAGCCTAAACACTATATATACTTGCTAAAACGGCTTATAGATTATTCTAGAACATTACATAAGAGGAAGGCCGACCCAACAACGGTCTGGACACATCCCAAGAAAAGATCTTAACATAAATGTCATGATCGGAAATATATTCTGCAATTCAGCTCACAAAAATCACATCCAAATGCTGACACTTGACATAAGTAGGAAAACTCGGCATACATTGGGTAACTCGGCACATAAAGAGTCACTTGGCATACACTGGGTAACTCGGCACATGAAGGAATCGCTATAGTAACTCGACACATGAAGGAATTGCTACAGTAACTCAGCACATGAAGGAATCGCTATAGTAACTCGTCACATAAAGGAATTGCTACACTAACTTGGCACACGGAGGAATTGCTACAGTAACTCGGCGCATGAAGGAATTGCTACAGTAACTCGGCACACGAAGGAATTGCTACAATAACTCAACACATGAAGGAATGAACAAAAATGAGTAGGATAGCAAGGCAACCCAGGATGCTCCTACATTAGTTTGTGGATTCAAATTGGGCAGGTGATATTGATAGTAGGAGATCTACCAGTGCTTATGTGTTCGCCATATTTGGTGGTGCCATCAATTGGATATGTAAGCGACAACCTGTGGTTGCTTTGTCCACTACGGAAGCTAAGTACATGGTTGGTACTCATGCTTGTAAGGAAGCCATTTAGCTTAGGAGATTGTGTTCTGATATTGGTGTTGATGCAGGACAAATTACTATTTGTTGCGATAGTCAGAATGCTATTTGCCTTGCAAAGAATCCAACTTTCCATGCTAGAATGAAGCACATTGATGTGCAGTTTCACTTTGTGAGAGATATAGTGGAAGATGGAACGGTAAATTTGGAGGTGGATACTATAAATAATGTTGCAGATGCATTGATGAAACTAGTGGGCACAAAGAAGTTCAGATGGGGTTCGAATTCTATGGGCCATTCGGCCTATAGCAGTTAGTTCTTGTTATGTTCCTGTTGCTCTTACAAGGTGTTCGACAAGTGGGAGAATGTTAGGAATAAGGTGTCTCAACTTTGGATAATTCCTATTCTTATTATTTGTTTTGTAAATGTATTTTTTGCAAATAATGTAATTAAGTGTGAGTGTACATGTCTAGTTGGCATGTTGATGTGTCACTCCACTTGCATGTGTCGGCATCTTGAATTATGACGAATTCCTATGACGGATTCCTATGACATGTAAGAGCTATCTTTGGAATATTTAATTGTGTAAGGAGATCATGACTAAAAACAATTATGACGGATTCCTGTGATGCATAAGAGCTATCTTTGGAAGATTTAATTGTGTGTAAGAAAATCATGACTAAAATGGTTATGATAGATTCCTATAACGTGTGAGAGCTATCTTTAAAAGATGCCCTAAAAATGGAAAGCACTTTGAGGGTTGTAGATAATGAGAGGGTGTGTAGTGTGTTGTCGGTGAAGTTATAGAATAGCCGACGAGTAGATTAGCATGTAGTCAGTAATTATTATGTAGCTGACGAGTAGAATTAATTATATCCGAATGGGCGCAACGGTTGAGTCACCCCTTCGGAATGGTATATGTACATTGTTCGGAATGGACTTTGGATCATTGTTGAAATCATCATTGGAAGCACTATGTAATCTCTTCGACATATATGCGAATAATAAAAGGATTACTGTTGTGTTACATGTTCTTGTCTATTGTCTGTATGCATTAAACTTTTTACTCCATACGATAAACATTTGGCGCTGTTGCCCACTGGACCTAGAATGAAGGCAAAGGAATGAAGACTAATGTCGAATCAACTTAACAAGGATAAGAATAAGATAAAGGAAAAAAATGAAATACACACCGCACAAGAAATTTTAATTTTGGCACAACAGGCCGAGCGCAAATGAAGATTTCAACAAATTGCCGATGGACACCAAAGCACCAAGGAATTGTTGGAGGAGACTCGACAACGGTTGAACTTGGTGGAAGAAACAAGGGAGAAATTTCTAAACCTGTATACGCCGAGGGAAGAGAATCCAAATGGAAGAGAATTAACTCACACGGCTCGGAGTGTCGAGGGAGCATGAGCGTGGAGTGAACTCTTCGTCCATGATACACTTTCGGAAGGAACAACTTCACTTGAGGAAAACCCTTTTTCACCAAGTAACACGGCTATTGGAAATAAGATGACTGTCTGAAATAGTGCGGGTGTGTAGAACAGCGTGTGTGAAAAAGAGCACAAGTGTGCAAAACAGCGTGGGTACACAAGTACCTCCAACTCGAATCGTAATGGCTGGACCAAAGGAAAATTTGCCAAAATTTGATGGTGATGGAATAGTCGATCCAATTCGACACTGTAAGACATGGAAAACAATTTGGATAGCGAATGGCGTAACCGACACAGATGAATTGGTCCGACAATTTCTAGCAACCCTAAGGGGTGTAGTAGTTGATTGGTTTGCTGACCCCGATCCCCAAAAATTAACTACATGGGCGGAAGTTAAAAATGAGTTTATCACCAAATTTCAATTGCTCCGAGACGACAATGAGATCGTAACATAAATCTACACCACAAAGCAAGGAAAAAATGAAACAGTCTATGTATATGCCAGAACACTAAAAGAATTAATAAATAAAATGGAAAGTAAGCCAGCAGATGGGTTGAAAAAGCGATGGTTCATTGAAGGATTACGCCCAGAGTTAAGGAAGAAAATGAAGATTGTGCCACCATCATCATGCACTGAAGCATACAATCGGGCAATGGACTTAGAGAGTGAACAGAAAATGAAAAAGAAGAAGAAAAGTAGCTCATCCAACTCAGATGACTCGTCTTCGAAAGGAGATAGCAGTGGTGATGAAAAGAACGGTAAGAAGGTCCGAACCCTCCAGAAGGATATGATCAGAATGATGAAGGAATTTAAGAATATGCAAAAAGAGACAAAGGGAAACGAGCTATGGTGCATGGAATGTAAGACAGAAGGTCACACGAAGGGATACTGTCCAAAAAATCAGTTCTGCAATATCTGTCAAATTATGGGACATTCTACAAGAGAATGCCCCTTCAATATGAAAACAAGAGGGCATCAACAAGTGCTCCTAACACAGGAGGCTTTCGTGTCAGGAGGGAGCAGAAACACCGTCAATGATGTTGCCACTTCGGATGGGTACAGAAATAATAGAAGAGGGCAAAAAAACAATACCAACAATAATACCAACAACAATACTAACAATAATAATGGGGTCTGCAGCTGAATTCAGTACGATGCGAATGGCTGCCTGATGGTTCAATGTCGAGCATGCAATTTGTGGGGCTACTTTGCACAAAACTGTACATTAGCGAATACACCAAAGTTGTTATGCCAATGGTGCGGTCCTGGAGATCATGAAGATGCCAAGTGCTCAAAATCAAGAGTGAATCTGATCAGCATTGGTGTAGACAAAGAAGTCTTAGCAATCACCTGTAAACAAGAAAAACTATACCCCAACCTGACAGAAGAAAAGAAGAGATTGGAAGAAGCGCGGGCGGAAGTTGAGAAAGCAACGCAGGCAGAGAAATCACAATTGAAGGACAATACCAGTACCTCAACGAGGAACTGCGCAGAACAAAACATCATACGACAGATATTACAAATTGAAATACCAGTCAAGTTAAATGATCTGATCCTCACAATGCCTCAACTACAGATGGCACTCACAAACATAGCCTTGACTGCTAAACTACCAAGGGAACATGGAAGGGAAAAAGAAAGCGAAGCAAGTGCAGAGGACCCAATGCTACTAGCCCTCACATTCGGATGACATCCGACGATTGTAGAGAAGGATATATTAGGAATGGTCCTTTTAGACACAATTGTAGACGGAGGTTCAAGGGTAAACATCCTACCAGAAGATACTTGGAAGAAGTTGGGACAACTGACGTTGTGGCCACCTACGTTCCAATTAGTAACAGTGGACCAACACGGCATTAAATCTCTCGGGGTCCTGATGGCACAACCAGTGACTATTGGAACACAACCATTCTTAATTTATTTCGTCGTCATCTCGCTGAAGAGGAGAGGATATGACGCCATTCTAGGCCGAGGATGGCTTGTACAAGAAAAGGTTAAGCATGACTGGAAGAAGAATACACTATCAATGGAAAGCAAAAGACGAAAATTCATTATTGATTTACACACAAATGGTGGGCGAAGAAGCCGTATCATTTGATTCTAAAGAAGAGGATGAAAGAAAGCAGTGATTGGAACCCAATGAGGAAGGAGTCCTATGGTTGGAAGGTGGATTGACAGAGGATGATTTGGATTCGGTGAACGGCCTTTTCCACTGGCAAATGGAGGATTATGAGCTCTTTCTGAGCTGTAATATGTTAAGGGTCGACGAAAGTGAGAAAGAAGAGAAAAAATGAATGTTCGAAGGAATACAAAGAAGCGGAAGAAGGAAGGTAGTTACGACAAAAGCTAAAGGGAAGAACATACAGTACGAACCCAAAAAAAGGAAAGATTCCACCATATGGTACACAATAAAAGGACCGCGCAGAAAGAAAATGTTATGTCGAACCATGAAATTAGTAGAAAGGTGTTGGCAGCAAGGAAAACACATCGTACAGTTTGCACAGGAAACAAAGAGGAAGGGCTTGATAAAAACTTCAGCAGTACGGAGTGAAGGTTCTAAAATAAAGAATACAGTTATTGACGACGAGTGGCAGCCGACAAAAATCATGGTACTGAGTTTCGAGAACAAACTGGGTGATATGGAAAACCTAAGAGAAAGATCGTATAACTTAAATAAACTTGATGAGCAAAAATTGCAGGCACAATGGGCCACAAAGGTGACACAGAACAAGCGCAAAGCGTGGCATGATAAGTACCTAAAACTAAACAAGTTCCAACCAGGACAGCTGGTGTTGAAGTATGGCGGACAGAACGAAATTAAACCGGGGAAGTTTAAAGTCAAATGGGTCGGGCCATACCAAATCCAGGAAGTAGATGATAATGGAGCAATAAAGCTATGAACATTGGACAGGCAGGAAATTCTAGAAACGGTGAACGGTTCCAAGTTAAAAATATATCATGCCAGAACTGTTCCCCCGACAACAAACAATGAGGAGCAGTAGTTTCAAAAAAAAAATGGAAAAAAGAAAGAAAGAAAGCAAAAAAAAAAGGAGTTAAAAGAGCACCGTACGGTAACCGTACGACATCTTAGCGCATTCTAAAAAGAACCATATGGCATCTCATCACACACTAAGGCACCGTATGTTGATGCGAGTTTTGTATCACTTACATAACATATTAGTAATTGAATAACTGATACGGAGTATCAAACATACAATTCCTCTCTTGAAAAGTTATTGCTCACAGGATATGATAATAACTCCAATGTTCCTTAGACTTGTGGATACTCACTCAGTTTTATCGATGTGATTTGCTGGTAATCACGTAGGCGGCCTTACGCAAATTGTTGAGGATGACTTGGAAAGTGGTGGAATGATGGAGATGGTGGTTCGGTGTGAATGCTAGATGATGTTGATGGAAAGTGATGGTGGTGGAGGGTGAATGGTTCTTAAGACTGATGTTTTTCTAACTTTCTTCTTCTTAATTCTAAGTCCTAAATTACTTGCTATCCTACTCCTACTCCTATGGATGGAAGACTAGCAAATGGACTGGAATCGAACCTAATGAAAGCTAGCGAGTGGCCTCACTTGCACAGGTGCAATGATTCAAAGGAATAATATACTAGTTTGCCACACAAGGCTTCCCAACAAGCCGCTAGGATGCTAATGGTCTAGTCTTGATCCCTATCAAACACCTACTAATGCTACCATATAACTATCCATCTACCTTACTCTTACTAAGCAACTTGAAATGAAATTTGCTTCAATAACTTGAAAAGAAATCTACTCTAACTTTTGGAAGTAGAAACCATGCAATAATCTCCTTGGCATAAATTATATCTTGTACCAACTATAACAATTTGTTATGTTAGTTAAACATTTGATAATTTCCTTTAAGCGGCGATTTCTTCAAGTAGTGTTTGGGCCGACCTAGAGAGGGTCATGTCCCTTTAAGGGGCATGTCCTTTGGTCTTGATTTAAAGGGTAGGTTTTATTGTAGTTTGAGGACACACAATAAACACAAGTCTGCTCCCTCAAGCAATAATACCTATACGAATTCATTGCAGATATAAAACAAATTCAGATCAGAGTTAAAAGTGATAACTCCTCCTACCTTCAGAATTATAAGAAGATCATATTCAACACTTAAAGGATATTATAGAAGTCTGAGTTTTAGAATAAAATTTGCAGAAACTTTACAGTTAGAACATTCTAACAAGGGTTCAAAGGTCTCCTAATAGGGATTTGTCCTCTCACAAGGATTGTTATACTAAATGCATTGTATTTAACTCCTAACAAAGCCACATCCTTTCACAAAGAACTTATATATTAGTACATTATCTTGTGGGTGCTATCCCCACTGGGTTTTGCCTCTGATCAAGGGTTTACCTAGTCCATTATTCATTGTGTTACGGTGTATACTTTCTTCTTGCTGTGCATCATTGTTTTAATTATTGAAGATAGGATTTATAAGTTTGGATTTAATTATATTTTCTCACAATTGATTCACCCCCCAAGAGTGCAAGCATCAATAGCAAAAATCTTGGCGAATATGCATGTGAAAGGGCAAAAATTCAAGAAGAAAGAAAGATGGATGATTTTGAAGCTTTGATTGCAAAGAGAGCCTAAAAGGAAGCATTTAAAAACAAGTTACCTTTTGTTTGCTATAACTATAAGAAGATTGGTCATTTTTCTTATAGATGTCCTACAAGAGAACCTAAGGTGAAACCTAGACCTTGCAAATCAAAATTTCCTAAAGAATGTCTTTATGTTAGTGATGATGAGATTGAAGTCAAAGATATCAATTTTATGATTAGTGATGATGAAGATGAAATAGGATTTGTTGTTATTAAAGAGGAAAGTCCTATTAAAGAAGAAAAACCACTTGTTTCACATGTTGAGAAAAAGAAAACATATTGGATTATAGATAGTGGATGTTCATATCGCATGATAGGTGACAAAGATAGGTTTGTTGAATTAAAGAGCTATGATGGAGGTGTTGTTAGAGTTGGTAACAATGTGCCTTGCTTGATAAAGGGAAAAAGGTTTTATATCTCTTAATGGTAAGACAAACACTAATGATGAATTATTTGTTGACAGACTAAAACAAAACTTGCCAAATGTTGGACAGCTTGTTGATAAACGCCATTATTTGCAATTCACAAATAAGAAATGTTCAATTAAGGATAAGCAAGGGAATGTGATTGCCACAGGTACAAGGACCAAAGGTAATGTATTTCAGTGGAACCCCACTAAGATAAGTTGTTTTGTTGCAAAAGTTGATGACAGTTATGACCTAGGAGATTGTCATATAAATTTTGATAATATAGTGAAGGTGAGAAATTCTAATGCGATCAGAGATCTACCAAGATTGTAAAACCTTCTAACATGATGTGTAAGGAATGTCTAATGGAAAAAAAAGAAAAGGCACACATTTTAGAGCAAAACATTCACTATTTCAGAGAAGTTGGAGATTGTACACACAAATTTATGTGGACCTATCAAGACAAAAACATACTATGGTGAGAGATACTTTATTCTTTTCATTGATGATTTCA
Organism: Cupressus sempervirens; assembly: GCA_028749045.1. Classification (NCBI taxonomy): domain Eukaryota; kingdom Viridiplantae; phylum Streptophyta; class Pinopsida; order Cupressales; family Cupressaceae; genus Cupressus; species Cupressus sempervirens. The sequence continues at coordinate 145,938,185 of CM053784.1, read as the reverse complement.
CTAGGATGATGTGGGTTGCCTTCTTCAAAGAAAAATCTGAAGCATTTGATAAATTTAAGATCTTTAAGGAAAAAGTTGAGAATGAATCAGGATTAAAGGCAAAATATTTAAGGTCTAACAGAGGAGGAGAATTTACATCTAATCAATTTAGTGCATATTGTGAGGATAATGGAATTTGCAAACAAACTTCAGCACCTAAAACACCACAACAATGCTTAAGATTGTAGCTTCCATTGAGATCTTTATCTATGATTTTTAGAAATATGATCATTACAACTGTTATGGTCATCTTCAACTAAAGAAGACATTTGTGATAATAATTAAGATAATATTAAATATGGTGACATATGTCATATGTGATCATAGAAGCATGCATTTGGAAATATGAAGAGACTTGTTTTGGGAAATTGAAGAGACTTTCTGTTGTGATGTGAAGAGTCTCTCAAACTCTATCTATTTCTATGATTACCTTATGTATGTGCATCACATCAAGCGAAAAGCTTTGTACTTGAATTTCTTTCTTGATCAATAAAAGTGATATTTTTGTGTGATTAGGTTTTTCTCTTCGAGTGGAAGGGTTTTCCTAGGATAATCTTGTGTCTCTCATACCTATTTTGCTCTCCCTTAATATTGTTTATCTTGATTTTTTGAGTAAAACTTAACATGATATCAAAGCCAAGTTGGATAACAACAATTAAAGGAGCATTGAAGTCAATAGCTCGATAAAGATTCTCATACTTGCACTTATCTTCAACAAGCTTCTTAGATTTTTGTGTGTCTATGGATGGCGTTGTTTCTCTTGTTCTAGATTGGATGTCATGGAGGTTTATTTACGAGCTTGCAAGGGAAGCTCAAATGATTTTTGAAGTAGTTCAAAACATTGTTTCTTTGGATTATTCAAATCAGGAGGGAAATTGAATATTGAAGAGCAAGTTCTTTTCTAGTATGATATTAGCTCTATTGTCCTACATTTTGTCACTACAAAATGTTGGTAACAACACGAAACTTTTTCAAGCTAGTTTCACATTTCTCTAAGCTTGAATTTGATATTCAATTGCTTAATGTTGATCAATCGATCCATTTCAATTCGTATATCAAATCTTTTTACTGAAGGCTTTCGTCAAGTCTTTTTCGTTTTTTTTTTGTCAAGCCTTTGCTTGATTTTTGAAGCCTTCAACGTCCGTTGTTTGCTTTTGAGTTTGTTTTTATTGGTTTTTAGTCCTTTGGTTTTGCTCATGTCATGTCTTTCACTTTTCCCTTCGATTCGGTCTAACCTAGAGCTCAATCGGAGTTGTCAGTCAAGAGATATGCCCATTGTAGTGCCTCAAAAGTGTACCCTTTTGGTGCAATAGCACGAATTAAAAATGTGATGTTATATTTTTTATTTGACTTTCACTTTTTGATAAATATAACTTATATTCACTTTTTGTTATGTTTTTAAGTTACTTTAACTTAAAAATTTTAACTTAAAGTGACTACAGTGCACTTTATGTTATAATTTTAAGTTGAGTTACTTTTTAATTTTTCACTTAAAGTAACTATATAACTATATAGTTCTAGTTTAATTTTTGGTTTTTTTAATCAATTGCTTATTTAAATGTTACTTTATAAATATGTTATCCTTTTAAATATGATAGATAAATATTGTTTATGACCCATTTAGTAACATTTTTATAAAATTAAGTGAATTAAATGACTTAAAGTTATCAAAAGTGGATATTTTATATGTAATTACATATAAAATCCATCAAAAGTGGACATTTGACATGTCATTGCATATAAAATTCATTTTGGCGGACCTTTTTGATGTCATTACATCAAAAGGCTATCATAAGTGGACCTTTTTGATGCCACTGCATCAAAAGTGAAGTTTTTATGCCTTTACATCTAAAATGTGAGATGTATTTTGAAACATGCATCCTCCTCCAAAAGGTCCGATTTTGCTTGTATGCATATTTTAAAACATGCATCCTCCTCCAAAAAGTGTGATTTTGCTTGTATGCACATTTTTAAACATGTTCTTGACTCTAAAAGGTCCGATTTTATACTAAGACATGTTTTAATATATGCTTTGGCCTCCAAAAAGTCCAATTTTGAAGAACTATATGTTTTTGCCCTCCAAGAACCCGATTTTGATCATAAGTGGAGATTTTCTTGATGGATTTACATGAAATCTTTTCCATTTGAGGCATTTTTGATGGGCAATGAGTTTTCTTGCATTAAAAATGGATTCAACAAGTTAAAAAATGTTTTTGGAAGTGCCAAACTGGGCACATTTTTGGGGAAATCAGCAAATAACTTCATTTTTTATCCATGATTTGGCTCCAAAGCAAATTGATTTGGCTTCTTTTTGGAATTGCATTACATGTTGATGCATATTTTGGTGTTTAAACGCCAAAACGTTTTGATCTTGCATCATGGTGAAAAATGTTTTTTACCAAAAACGTCCAAAGCATGAGCATCTCAAAAACGTTGGGAGATTGTAACTACCCATGCTCGGGTATATGAGGAAGGTAGATCATATTTTGAAGGGTTGGAAGAATTACCATCAAGCACGTGCGACAGTACTATATGGACATTTCTGCAGGGTTTCCTTTTGTTTCATGCAGTAGTACGGCCTTTTACGAATTGGCATAGTAGATCCAATTCATGTTTTTGATAGATTAGGTTTTATTGATTCTTTTCCATATTCACATTGGTGCTTGAGCTCTAGGGTTTGCAAGTTACAAGTTTTTCTTGTTGACTGGTCTGTGAATCAATTCAATGGAAGAATAAGATCGTAAGCAGGGGTTAGGGTTCTAAGAAGAGGACTAGTGGGACTAGTGCCTTAAAAGGAAGCTTAAGTCCACATCAAATCAACTATACCTAGGAGGCAAGTTGGTGAAGGAGCCTTGGAGGCTTGTATTGGTGAGGAGGACAAAGAACAAGAATCTTTGGAAGATTCAAGATTAGACCATAACTAAAAGTTGTTTGGATAGGATCCTAGACCCTCTGCATCAGTCACCAAACCCTCTGCATCAGTCACCAAAGTCTAGCCAACAACACCTTGCTCGTTGTCCCATCAGGTCCCATGTGGCCCCCCACTAACCCTTCATGGGATTCTCTCAGAACCCCTGGAATTTCTTCCTCCATAACACATCTCCTTAATATCCCATCTAGTCCCATCTTGTACAATAATCCCTCGATCAACTGGAATGTTTGGCTTTTGAGTGCAATCTTTCTCCTCTCCTTTGTCGACATCTCTCTCGAAAAGGTAACAGTTGACAAATATTGTCCAACTCTTTTGTGTCATTGTGGTCATATGGAAATCTAAAATTAGTCAGCATCCGGGAAATCTCTGTTCACCCCACTGCCAGGGGCTTCTCTTGACTTAATCCTTGATAATTGATCTTCTTTTACATGACTTTTTCCTAGCCACACTATGATCTTAAAAGTAAATTCTTGAAAAAGGATTAGCCATCTACTCACCCGTCCTTGAATCTCAGGCTTGTTTACCAAGTACATCAATGCTTGATGGTCAACAAAAAATGTAAAGGGAGTGGCTAGTAAATAGTGTCTAAATTTTTGTACTGCATAGACCATACCTAATGCCTCTCCTTTAGTGGTGTTGTAGTTTCGCTCTGCTTTTGACAGTAGCCTGCTCACAAAGTACACTGAATGGTCCAGTCCTTCCTTCCCAATTTGCGCTAGAGTGGCCCCTATTGCATAGTTAGAAGCATCCACGTGGACATTGAATTCTTTACTCCAATCGGGTATATGAGAATCAGAGCACCCGACAGCCTCTTTTTTAGCTCCTAAAAAGGCTCTTGTTCTTGTCCCCAGCAAAACTGTTCTCCTTTCTTGGTTAGTTTTTCCAAAGGTAAAGATACTTTGGCAAATCTTTTTAAAAACCTCTTGTAGTACCCTACGTGTTCCAAGGACTTGACCCCAATAACATTTGATGGAATTTCCATATCCAAAATGACCTTGCTCTTGTTAGGATTTGTTTACAATCCTTCCTTGCATACTATATGACAAAGAAGTCTTCCTTGTAGGACCATGAATCTGCATTTCTTTCGGTTCAAGGCTAGCCTTGTTCTTCGGCATCAATTGATGCATTCACAAATGACTTTGAGGTGATTCTCCTTCCCACTGTAGACAAACCAATCGTCCAAAAAGGCTCTAAAATTCCCTATCGACATACCGTCAAAGATATGTAGTATGATTCTTTGGAACGTGGTCGGTGCATTGCACAACCCAAATGGCATTCTATTATAGGCATACACCCCATCTTTAATGATAAATGTAGTCTTTAGCTTATCCTCCTCGACAATACTAATTTGATTATATCCTGAAAATCAGTCCATGAAGGAGTACATTTCATGGCCAGCTACTTCTTCTAGGATGCTATCTATGAACGAAATTGGAAAAGGATCTTTTATAGTTACCACATTCAGGCATGTGAAATCAACACATATCCTAGTTTAATTACCATCATTCTTCAATGATATGACTATCGGAGATACCCACTTCTAGTTTGTACGTTGACTATTATCCCGGCTTCCAGCATTTTTGTAATTTCTTCCTGAACCTTGGCTGCGTAGTTTTTATTCATTTGGTATGTTTGCTTGCACATTGGTCTTGCTCCTAGTATCAATGGTATCTGATAGACACAGTTCCAGGAGTACTCCTTTCAAGTCCTTGTTGGTCCATGCAAACACATCCTTATATTCAAGGAAAATTCTGAATGTTATCTTCTTCAAAACCGGGTCCCAGTCATCTCCTATAAAGATCTCCTTGGATTGGTTCTTCTCACCCAAGTTTAGTGTTTACAACTTAGCCTCTTTGTAATCTACCTCCTCAAATACGTGTGCCAGTTTATTGTTTAGAAGTGTTATACCCTCTCTGTATTCCTTGTAGCCCTCTGGGTATCTTTCTTCTGATTCAACTTCTTGGATTTGTAACATATTACATTCTGGCTGGAAAACTTCGTAGTCTCCCATTTGCCAGTGAAATAATCCATTAAGGGAGCTCGTTTCATCTTTTGAGCACTTCCCAAGTCTGAGCACCCTTTCCTCATCTAGTTCCACCCCTTCATGGTCCTCTCCCTTTGCTTCTGAAATCGATGCCAGGTCTTGACTTATAGACTAGTTCCTTAGATCTATGGTGTACTTCTTGTTGTCTGCCTCAATGAACAAAGTGTTTCCCTTCCAATTGTGGGTAGCCATTGTCATAACTAGCCATCCTCTCCCTAGTAGGGCGTCATACCCTTTTTCTCTATAGTAATAACCACAAAATCTAGGAATAATTGTTGCATGCCAATTACTACTTCTTATCCCATCAAGGTTCCTATTGGCTTGATTCCATGTTGCTTTGCATCCACCAATTGGAATGTGGGTGGTCAGAGTGTGGGTTTCCCTATTGCCTTCCATGTTTCCACAGATAAAACATTCATGCCAGAGCCTCCATCAACAATAGTATTTGAAAGTTTAAACCCCATTATTTCCATTTCCACCACTGTTGGTGTCCTCCCCATTCCTATAGTGAATAGGGTGGTGTTCTCTTTCTCGACTTGTGCTTCCTCTTTCTTCTTGTCTTTGGAGGGTGTTCCTTTGATGCCTACCCCTTGTGTTAATGCTACTTGTAGCTGAGGTAGTATTTCTAGTAGATCGGCAATCTTCACCAGAATAGTGGTCTCTAGTACTTGTTTCATGATATTCGGTACCCACTCATTGGTAGAAGTTTTATTCATAATTGCCTTCTCTTCTGTTGTCATGTTATCTTGAATGTCATTTTTGGCTTCATGAAATATTTTCTTTTCCATAGTAGCATCCGGGTAAACAAGTTTCTTGGCCTGCATCCTTTTCATAACAAGGATTTCCTTTTTTGGTTCTTCAATATCCAGCATGTTCACCCCTTATTGCCTGGGGCAATTCGGATCCTCATGATTGCCTAGTCCACACCATTTATACAGCATTCCTCCATTCTCACAGTCTCGTGCAAAATGCCCCCATCCGTTGCACCACCTACATTGAATCATAGGTCTTTTCTTGGAATCATACTAGATTGCTCTCTAAAGTGTGTTGTTGTTGCTTTTATTATTACTCCCTCGTCTACTATGTATGTAACCTCCAAGTGAGGCTTCTGCATTTGTGTTTCGTAGAGTGGAAGGTGGTGTGGATTATTCCCCCAGGATGAAGAATACTTGTGCATTCCATGCTTTTAGATTGTAAGGGCAGTCTTTGATTGCATGTCCCAATAGTTGACAGATCTCACAGAATGCTTTTCTCAGGCATGTCCCTTTTGTATGGCCCTCCTTTTCACAGTCTATACACCATAGTTCCCTTCATTCCCTTTTTTCTTCCTTCCTTCCTGTTACCTCCTTCATTAATTGCATCATATCTATCCTCAAATCTTGCATGTCGCAAATTCCTCCCCACTTTCTTCTGAGCTTTCACTCCCGCTTGTGTGTCGTTTGGCCTTGGCGGTTTTGTTCTCACTTTCTATATCCATTGCGCGAGTACATGCATCCACAAAGGTTAATGGTGGAACTATTTTCATCTTTTTCCTTAGCGATGGTGTCAAACCTTCAATTAACCACCTTTTCTTCAGTCCATCCACAGGCTTGTTGTCAAGCTTTCCTATCAATTCCTTCAACCTCCTACTATACGCTTTGACGGATTCATTCTTCCCTTGCCTTGTATTATAAATCTCTGTCACTATTTCATTTTCATCCTGAAGGAGTCTGAATTCTTCTTCAAAGGTTGTACGAAGATTATTCCATGTGCTCTTCTTGCTTGCCTCCAACTCTGTATACCAGTCAATGGCTATACCTCTTAGTATGGTTGGAAATGCTTTCAGCCATTCATTCACATCATTCTCTCTATTTTCTTGCCATATGGTTATGCATGTTTTACAGTGACGTGCAAGGTCCTCCGACCCATCCCCCATGAATCTTGGGAATTTTTGTTTGTCCATTGCCATTTTTTTGCTCTTTTTCCCTCCTGATGGGATGCTCCCTCCTAAAAGGAAACTCCCTCCTGACTGAAAACTCCCTCCCGACGGGCTAGATTCTTGGTTGCTAATCCCAACGATATCTCCTTCTCCTGAGCTTGGGTTTTGTTCTTGTCGAAGCTCTCTGCGTGCAAGGGTTTCTAGATTTCTACACCCTACCTTCCTTCTTGATGTCTCAGAGATAGTCAAAATGGCTATTCCTTCAATTGTATGTTCAATCAATCTTTCATGGTTTCAGAAGTGGTCTCCCTGTCCCCTTAGATTATGACATCTTTCCTCTTGTTGTTGGAGATATAATGTCCTCAAGGCGACTTACTCCTCAGTTTCTTCCTCTAGTACCTGCTTCGGATATTTACTTGAATCAAGGGCATGAATTGGTTTAGTGTCTATTTCCCTTCCTTGAATTATCACGCTCCTCCAAGTCTTGTTCCTGTGTCCTTTTAGCGCACTGCTGGAGCACTTGTTGCCTCTTTTGTTCTCTTTCTGTTTTAGCTCCTTCCTTGACACATACCAAGTTTCTTGCCAACGGGCAAGGGATCTATCCAAGTAGATCGTACGCTGCTGGTGGCACCATAAGTTTGTCCTGTACCATGCTCTCCGAAACTGTTCTCTCACGGTCTTCCCTTTGCATGTACTAGTTTACCGAAACTTCTTAGGCCGCCACTAGAGCGTGTGTCAACTGATCTTCTCTGGTTATTTCCTCCTCTTAACTGTCATTGTTTGTCACTTGTATACATGGTAGGAAGGGTCTTCCCATTACTCCATCCTGTCTACCCGACGAACTCCAAGTTCGGACTTAGGCAACGACACCAAAATGTAGAATGGATGTTAATACAGGACACACAGAGTAATATAGCATAGGTTTCATAATACCAACAAAACATTCATTATTCGTGCCAAAATACCAAAAGCCAAGGAAATGTTATTTCTTTCTATTGATTACCAAAAAAACATGAGTACATCATCAATATTCCAAAGTCCATATAAAAGGGTTGGTTGGTTGGGAAAACCAACTGACACATTCCTTCACTTCCTAACTACTCAACCCACTCAAGCTTAACAAGTGTTAAATACAATATTACTTTATTATGTACTACACCTACAGTCACCTTATACAAAAAGGTGGAAGCAATTGTTCTTCACCATTGGAACAAAATGACTACTCCTTTGCATCTCCTAGCTTATGCTCTCTCCCCTAGGTATTATAACACAAAGGTACTTGTTATTTCAGCTAGAGTAGCATCTTATGGAGATGTTGAGATTGCTAGTAGATATAAGAGGGCATTCAGTAGGATCTTTAGCGATCCAGAGTGGGGGCAAATGTAAGGAGAGACTTTGGGTTATTCATCTCAGGAAAAAATGCAGATCCTATTGCTCTGAATAACCAAAGTAGAATGGATAGTATTACATGGTGGGATATCCATTAACAAGATTATTTTTACCTTCAACCTTATGCAATAAAGATCCTGTACCACAAGTCAAATTTTAATTTTAATTTTTTAAAGTATTTTTTATTTGTTTTGGCCACTTGCAATGTATATATTAACACTTAATTTGTTTGTTTTCTCTCTAGGTTGCTAGCTCTTCTGCCACTAAGTGTAATTGGAGTACATATTCCTTTATCCACTAAATTAAGTGTAAGCAATTGGGCTCCAAAAAAGCAGAAGACTTGGTGTTTGTGCACAACTTGCACCTTCTATCACGTAAGGACCCAAAATACAAGGGGGCAGAGAAGCTTTGAGATGTGACACCCCAGTTTGCTGACTTGGATATGATGATTGAGGATCTTCCTAGAGCCACACTGCTTGATATAAATGATGAGGATGACACAGCACCCTCGACTACTAGTGGAACCGGTTATGGTTCCAATGAGGAGGATGAGTTACTTGCAGTCAGTGAAAACCCCAATGATCCACATTTTTTAGACAATCCATTTGATGTTTTATGAATCATTAGTTAGTCTGTCTATAGATTCATAGTATGAAATGATTTAGTTTTAGGATTTTGTATATTTCTCTTGTTATTTTGACTATACACACACACACACACATATTCATGAATCCTTAGGAATCATAATGGGGAAAATAATCACAAATCCACAAATTTGATTTGCGAACCCGAATCGGCAACTAAGCTCAAGAAAGTTACGTCTTTTTTTTTTTTCCTTCTTTGGTGCCATGAAAGCCCTTCCCCATCGATCTGGAAAACTGGTTCAAGGTCTTCAGAGAGATACCTATTCAACCAATTATGTAGATTTTGGAATCTTAATTTAACTATTTGAAATTGTTGTCAAAACAGAATAATAGAATGGTGTCCAAAAACTATAATTGTTACAAAGTGAATAAATCAAATGCAACAAAGCAAGATGTAACAAATAACAAATATGTCAGAGTATTTATTATTTGGCCAAACTTTCCTGACGAGCTACCATAATTAACAAATAAAGATGCACATTTCTTTCACTAGTTTATATTCCTGCAAGTTAATATAAAAGCTTTTCAGGTTAAAACAATAAGTTACATAAATACCTTCGGCATATAAATGCAATTAGATCTGCTGTGAAGTCTCTAAGCTCCCAATGGTTCTGAGTGAATCGTGTTCCTAATCTTTTGGCAACAAGGCATGTAATCACAGAGGGCATTAGCTGATGCAACTGCAAATAAACTGCTATGTCAGGAATACCCTTAACATAAAACACTGAGGCAAAATGCCACTAATGTACACAATCCAAATGAATAAATATTAAATATATACCTGCCTATTTCTAAGGATTTTCCTTTCATTATTCAAGACGATAGGAAACTTAACTAGCCCATTAAAATTACTCATGGAAACATACTACAAGAAAATAGATTCAACTGCCAAAGCCACAATAATCAGTGTGAGACAAGTATACAATTGGAAGATAAGATGAAGTGGGTGATATCTATGAAATTGTTCTGTATATCGTGTTTCTGTTTAGTTTATAAAAGCATGTGAGATAAAAGCTACAGAAGATCGTGCAGAAAGAAATAAATGGGTGCAGAAGTTAGTAAATATTCTTGACTACTTTTGCACCTCTGTTGACATGGGTAGATCCATAAAATAAAGCTTTGCTTAAGGGAACTGTATATGTTAAGAAATGAGAAATTTAAAAGCTTACATAAGGCTCAATGTGTATGTGTGAATTGTGCAAAAGGCTCCGCACCACACGCATCAATGCAAAAAGAAGAGCATAATCACCTAAACTCCTGGTTACCTGACATGAAACATGTAAGTATTGGTGCCATGCCTCACCAATTATGTCTGTCTATTGAAATTATTGTTAAAAAGAAAAATCACCTCATCTGCAATGAACTGAGTGAAATATGGGACCAATGGATGAAGTCCAGAATCTGTAGACAGACTAACTAATGATTCCTTGAATAAGGCAGAGCTAGCTTGGGTAACAATGAGTTCAGTGATTTTCTCAAAGTATAGCTGCATCAGAAAATAACTTTCCATTAACACTTTCTTAGCACATCAAAAGGACTTTTGGATCAATACACTACTAATGGATAGTATAAGATTGTCAGACTCTCTGCTGGCTTGACCATCAAGTTGACAAATTGAATTCATCTTTCAAACTAAATAGCTTACAGAGAAAACTTCAATTATACCTGAAGTTCTCTAGATAGCACATGTTTAACAGGAAGTTTCACATCAATAGCAAGGCCATGATCATTGTCGTGTTCAGTCTTCTTGTTTTCTGAGGGAACAACAAGTGCTGAAAAGAAAGAAGTATTAAATGGGGCCAATGCAATTCCAGAAAGTTAGCAAATATTTAAAATCTGATGTGGCAATATTGTCAAATATGAAGATCCAATGTCAAATGTGAAGATCCAAGGGTGAAGAGTATAATGTTTGATCAGTCTGCACTCGGTCATGGCTATCGAAAAACCAATAAGGTTCCAAAATCCACCTCAGGAAAAATAGCTTTTAATCAAATGACACATCTGACCCAAAAATAAATATTGAGAAAGGAATGAATGCAGAAACCTCCAGATGTAGGATTTTCAGGAATGGCTGGCTGCACTCCTTCAATGGCCAGCCAGTGGACTACAACTGCAGTTTCCAGTGGTGTTTTTGGTAGAGGTACTTCAATAACCTGTGAACCCATTTTGATATGTTAGATAGACAATAGCATTTGACACGCAACGTACAATACAGTTGATAAGATTTCATGTGAATAGAAAGAGACTTACATCCTTAAATTCCATGTCTTTATCCTCAATGTAGAATAAATCTGCATGCCCAACAGCCTTTTTAAATTTCAAAGGATCTTCTGAAGCAAAACCATAAATGGGCTACACCACACCAAAGCATAGTTAGCATACAAAATTAACCATATAATGTGTAAAAAGCTGAAATTCAGGCAGACAGACATGAAAGAAAACTGTTCTAGCCCATCTGTCGTTTCCCCTTTCCAAAAGTAGCACTTATTAAATATAGTAAGTGCTTCCTGTTGTCCAGAAATATAAATCAGTCGCACTAGACAATGTGGGAAAAAAATATATTAATTCAATACTTTGTTTGTTGCAGTGCAATTCCCATATTTTGAACAAATAAATATTTTATTCTCTCTTTGGCAAAGGGTTCTTTTTGGAGCCTATAAGCAGTAGCTGGAAGAGAAATTCAGTGATCTGTGATTAATTGTCTGTTGCAACTGATGGAGCTGACTGGTGATAACAGTGGTCAAGCATTATTTTAATATTTTGGGCCAGCATTTGATGATGCCTCTTCATACAAGGCATGGGAATGTTAGACACCCATCTTTGGCCATTCACATATTTAACACAATGAAATTGTCATCCAGACTTATTGCCATTTTATCTCGAGTCTCATAGAGTTTTGTCTATGTTTCTTCAAAGGCTGGTACACCATTAGAGTTGAAGGCTTGTTGACAAGATACCCATAGGTTTCGGGAAATCTGAGGATAAGCGTCCTTCGATTGCAGCAAGTAATCTCATTCAGCAGTTCCATTTCTGCAAGAAGAGTTTTTAGCTTCAGCAGTTTCCAGTGTTGTAGTTTGCAAGATTTGTTGTAGTTTCCAATGTTCCAAATTTGGGGGTTGATTGGTTTATTGAGTTTTCTGTAGAAGTATTGATGTTCCTATTAATTTTCTATAGATACCCCTTTACAATACCCCTTTACATGTGTAGGTTTACTCATCAAGAAGTATGGAATCTACTAACATGTGAAGGTTTATTCATCAACACGGCATTACAGCTTGTAGCTTTTTCAAATTGCATATAAATCATTTCTTTTTTATAAACTTTGATTGCATTTTGTTGACTAGTATTTTTTTTTGTGCAACCAATTTCCCTTTGCCAAATGTCATGGCCATAATGCAAACAACAAGCCTATTAGAGAAGGGCTAAGCACACCAACGACGAAGCCCTTACCCACCCTCGTCCACCCCGCCGCCACCACCTACTGTGATGCATTTTTAAAATGACCATGCTGATTACAGTCACATTGTGGACCAAATTTATGCCCTTAGAGTTTGTTTTTGAACCCTTAGTGCCTAAAGGGGAATTTTCTCAAACTTGCATAACTTTTCATCAGGGAATCAAATTTTTTTTTAAAAAGAGAAGATTTTTGGAAAGTTGGTTCTATGAATTTTCTAAGTTAATTTCCATTATTTTGTTGTTTGATGATAGTAATTGTTGTTCCGAGCTAGATCCTTTTTTTGCTCTCAAGCTCATCTTTTTGCCACTATCTCTAATTTTCACGATTCTTGCAGCATTGGAAAGGTATTGAGGAGCTCCATCCAACCACCAATGTGTTTTTTCCTACTTTTGACACTTGTTTCAATTCTTCTCTGGTAGGTATCATGTAGTACTACTTGAATATTTTGGCAGTTAGGGAGGTGTTGTTTCGATCTAATCACTTCATTCAGCCACATTTAATGAATTGATCTCTTATTTTATCATCTAAGAAGTGTACCATTGCTGAGTTAAGAAACTTATCCTTTGGTAATCAATCTAAGGAAATTTATGAGTCTCGGCAAAAAGGAATCCTAACAAATGGCAGGTGGCTCAATCTTTTTCCTCAGCTTTATGGACTCATCACCAAGCAAAAGAAAACATGTAAGAAATCACTTTGGGGTAGTAAGAATAGTCATATCATAGGATTGATTGGTTCTAGTTTCAATGCAAGCATCTTTAGAGAGACCTACAAATAGATTTCAAGAATTAGGTGTTCACACACAAATTGGGCTAAGATTTGGGAGATTCTTGAAGATCTATAAAACCTCTATTCCAAAATGATCCTACACCAAATTCTCTCATTCCAATTGATGATGTTGACAAATTTTTTTTTTGATAATGATATTGTTTAATATGTAAAACAATTGGAGGGGTGAATTAGTTGTCCACAAAAATTTAAACCTTTATACAACTATAATCAATTCCACCCAACATACTTAAACCTTAATGGCAGAAAGATGATAACATGAAAGCATAGCTATCACCAAACACATGAAACACCAGATTACATGGGAATTCTTGTTAAGGGAAAAACCGCAGAGAAGATTTTTATCAAATATATAAACTCCTGTTAAGGTTACACATTTTAAGATGATTTTTACAAAGAAAGGCTCATTGTCCAAAGGCTCACTACCCAGAAGAACAAGGATAAAAGAGAATGGATCCACCATTGATGCACAAGAGCAACTCAACCCATTGATTTGTAGATACCTCAAGCTCATTGCCAACCCACCTCTCGTGAGAATGAATGGAACACTTAGAGCATCTAGATGGTGCTCACATGGATGAAGCACCAGGACTTCCCAGGAGGTTGCCCATCCCAATACTACTCCAACTCGAGTAGAGTTCCTCCATGGTTAAACCCAGTCTACTTGCAACCCCATTTGCAAAACCTTCTAAAAGTGTTGTGCCCTATAAACCATCATTAGAAAGCCCCTTAAGCTCATCAATTATAAGTGGGGTATATTTCCCACAACAAGTCAAATTGCGATATTGCTTTCAAGATTCAACCATGTAGTTTTTTTAGTCAAACACATTGACCCATGTTTCATGAGAAGTGGTTCACAAAAACCCATCTCTCATAAGAATGAATGGAACACTTAGCACTCTTTGCATCTAGGTGATGCTCACAGAGGTAAAGTAGCAAGACTTCTCGAGAGATTACCCATCTTAGTACTACTCCAGCTTGAACGTGCTTAACTATGGAACTTCCTCCATGATTGAACTCAATCTACTTGCAAGCCCATTTGCAAAAGCTTCAGCATGTGTTATTCTAGAAATCTTAGTCATCTAGTTAAGATTGCATCATATCTTATCTTTATAACTTTTACTTAATTCTAGTTACCTTGATCATTGAATATTTGTTTGATTTAGTTGTCTCATAGCATAGGATTAAGACACATGTCATAATCTTTTCTAATTCTATCCCTTAATGTTTTCTATATAAGCAATACCATCTCATGTATATTTCATATTCAGTCAATCATGAAGCAAGCTATTCTTCCCATTTTCTCTTTTGTGGGAGATATTTTTGTCTAGTGGCTAATCCTGGGGTTTTTAAGGAGTTATCATTAACTCCTACATTAAGCACTAGAGACTCAATAAATTTGGCTACATAGAGAGATTCAAGGAAGAGAATCATGTTTCATATGTAATGGCCCTCCTCAAATCTGCTCTCAAAGATGCTGATTGAAGGCTCAAAGAATTTTGTCAAACAATTCACATGCAAGAGACATATGACTGATATAGTATTTCAGCTTGTTTTAAATGACTTTTTTCCAATTTGCATCAATGAGAATCTAGTGATAGAAGATTACAATGAACTACACAATGACCTAACATGAGTGTGCTCCTAATTTTGACAATATTCAGTGCATATATTATGATCTAAGCATGAGAAAAGAACACCTACAGCCAACTGGCATTTTTGCAAACAGTTGGTAACAGTTGGTATGCAAACTATCTAGCTGATAAATAATGAGATTGAATTGCTTAAATGACACCAGCAACTATTATCTTTTTGATTGCAATCAAATTTCTAATACAATGCTCATGAAATATGGCCAAGACTTTGGCATTTACATGGATTACCAAAATGACAATGCTGGTATAATGCACACTTACAGCTGAAACTTATAATACCCTAAAAAAAACAATACTAACAAGGAAACCTGGTTGTAGATGGCTGTAATAATTTTCCTTCAATGCTGCCCCTTCGGCTTTACTTTTCCGAATTGCTTTTTCGGTCTGCTTTTTCGATTCCGCTTTTTCCGCTTGCTTTTTTGATTCCGCTTTTTCAGTTCCGCTTTTTCCTCTTGCTTTTTCGATTCCGCTTTTTCCGCCTACTTTTTCAGTTTCTCTTTTTCGGACTACTTTTTCGTTTCTGCTTTTTCGGATTGCTACCCTGTTGAATCTCAAGACCATATCTTTCAATGGCGTCAAGATTTTCAGCTTAAAGGGATTTCGTCCTTCAAACTATTGAGACATAACCTCTAAAAAATTCTCCAATTTCTTTGATATTTCCAACCATGCTTAAAAGAAGCTCTTCCATTTCTTTTATAGTGTTCTCACAAGAGCTCAATCCTTCGTTTTCTCAATGTGGGATAAAACATAACTCCCTTTATGTAACTTATGTCTCCAATGTGTTATAAAATAAAGGGGACTCCTTTTAATTTAAATATTTCCCACAAACTATAGTCTATGCATTAATAAAGTTAAATATTTAAATTTAACTTTATAAAATAGCTTTATCAATGCATAACAAATCTTATCAGTGATAAACAAGTCTTCTTATCGATTTTAAACAATTACCATCGACATACCGCTGCCCCTGGATGTCCGACCATGTCCAAGATGACTTACTATAAATAGTAAGTATGCCCAAAGTTGCCTCAAAACCCCTCAGAAAGACCTGTAGCTGAAACTATCTAGGCCAAATGGCCTCTAAGTCCCTTTAATGTCCTGTTTAGCCTACGGGACCGTGGAGAAATAGGCTAACGACAACATCATGCTATGAATGCTAAAAAGGGGACATTACAGTCTGCCCTTTCCAAAATTGCTTGTCCCCAATCAATCCACCTGGATCCCAAATGTAGTCATGAACTATACTGCTGTCAGTCAACATAGGCTCCTGCAACAACCTCTGAAAATTAACCAAGAGGAATCCATAATCAAATTGGCGATTGCAACTCACCCAAACTCCAAAGTCAGGAACCCATGAGAAACAAGCTCTCGAAGTATTAGAACCCAAGTAGAGTAGATAACCCAAACTGCCAACATAGTAAATACCATCAACGCATCCCACTAGCCTATACGGAATGTATAATCCAACTCTGCAATAATGGTGAACGCTCTCGAATGAAACTATACCAAGTATGGAGAATCCACACACTGTACAACTCCTGTAGTCAACACAACTCTGCAGATCACCGGCCACTGTCTCATTACCATAACTCCCTTGCACCGCTAATGGTGAAAAGACATCACAAGATAAACAGCAAGAAATGGAACCCAAACCAAATTTGCCTGCCATCAACTCCTCAACACAAGGATCAAATGCTAACTGATGTACATACCTTGCAATATAATACTGATAAAAAGAACCAACCTCAGTCAACAACTCACCATGAACAAGTGATACAACCCACTGTGATTGATCACCAAGTCAGGAGATGTCATAGCCAAAGGAGTAGAATCAATAACAACAACCGCTGAAGCATCACTCCCAAACTCCTGCTCTATGTCATGTATTATCAAGCTATCAACCACAAAACCTATTGCCATGTCATGCCCATCACAACTCTCATCCTGTGGCATCAAACTGTCCCATAACTGATGACAAGCACTAGGAA
Source organism: Cupressus sempervirens (assembly GCA_028749045.1). Classification (NCBI taxonomy): domain Eukaryota; kingdom Viridiplantae; phylum Streptophyta; class Pinopsida; order Cupressales; family Cupressaceae; genus Cupressus; species Cupressus sempervirens. The sequence goes on along the minus strand of CM053784.1, from coordinate 145,921,333 downwards.
TCAAAGTTTATCTCCGTATCATCATCTCATCAACATGGTCATCAAAGGTAAATTGATGAGCATACCTCACAGTGTAATGCCGATAGAATGCGCCAATCTCAGTCAGTGGCTCAGACTGCAACCTAGATGAAACTAACTACAATCGATCACTAACCAAGCTGGAATTGACTACTACCTCCGAAGACATCGCCAAGGGAGTAGTATCACTAGCAGGAACCATGCCAACTGCCAGATCACCAACATCACACATGATCTTTGATACAACATCTCTAGTCTCCGTGCCATCAGTACTAGAGGCCACCACCATGTCAGGCATACCACAACAATCTGCTGCAGCACCCAACTCAACTGATCCTGACTCTAGTGGGAACGAACCCGATATGCCAATGTTAGTATCAAGGATGGATGCATTACCATCTCCACTGTCTTTGACAATCTTGACCATGGACATCCTCGGATCACCAGACACCACATCTTGTGACTGTACAGAATTTGGTAAAGATTGCAGTCGCTCTAACTCCACGGTCACCTTAGCCAAATGAAATTGTGACTCCTCGAAAGCCAACTGTGTACTCTCAAAAATCTCAGAAGTCACCTCGAGCTGCTGAGTAAGCTCACTCACCTCATCTTCCTTGGCCAATAATGCTTCGTATGCTGTACTCCCCCACTCCATTAGATAATCTCTGTCGGCTACCAACTGAATATAATTCTGTCTCAAAATCCGAATAGCCTCCCATAAAGAGTGGATCTCTGTCAAGGAAAGATAACTGCCTCCCTGCTCATCACTAGTAGGAGAACCCCATCCATAAACTGCTAACAACTGGCGAGCAACATCAAAATGTTCGCACGCAATAGCAATGTCTCGCTTGCCAACTCTCATCTGACTAGACACATGATTGTGCCGATTGGTCGAACTCCTATACTCTATCCCTAGTACACTGTCCAAAGGAGTAACCTCTGAATAGCTATCATCTGTAATACTCAGATCCTGGGACTCTCCTATAAACTCTGTCATCTCTAAGAAATCATCAACATGTGACCTGACTGTAAAAGAAAACTGAGTCCCTGCTATATGCGCTAACTCCCGAACTGAGCTCACCTCAAGACAAAGCTCGTCCACATGTCTCTCAAAATCCTGGAGAGCCAACTGAATACACACCAAGCTCATGAGAAAGCCGGTCAACCTCCTCCTCCTTCTTCAATGCATCTAAATAGATCCTTGCAAGATTAAGGAGATGATCGTGATCTGAAAGTAGGTGTATGTAACTTACCTTCATTACCTCCATGCCTTCCTTGATCTGCTGTAAGTCGTCACAAGAAGAACTTGTTGTGACTCCTTTCTGTCTCTCCTGCAGTTGAATCATCCAAATGTGATTCTCAATCAATCCATGCATCCTATCATGATGAGATAAAGCCGCGACAATATCCTTGTCCCCTGTCTTTAGCTGGCTTGCCAAACCAAGTGAAGAGCTACTAGCCTCTATCTCATGTGAAGAAGCATCCAACTGTGCTTGATACTCATTTTCTGCAAAGTCCTGAATGCTCACTTTCTTATCAACTGTACTATCCTCAAACATGACAATATCCTCAACTGCTATAACTTCATCCAGCCCAACTGTATTGTAATCACTATTTGTGTCAATCACGCAATCCGGTGTGCCTATGATATCACCTTCTGATGCAACTGGCTCAACCTGCACAACATCTAAAACCCCTTTTGCCTGTGAAGATGATGCAAATAAACCATTACCTAAAGATGTGCTAATGTCTCCCTGTATTGAATCAGCATGTCTGTTAAACTCCTCATACAAGTTTCTGCCTGTCATAAGGAAGGTACGATCCTTAGGCCTATCAAAACGTTCAATCAGTCTCTCCGTAAACTCCACATATGAGGTAATGTGTGCGTGACCCATAGTGACCATACCATGATGCCACCACTTGTGTGCTAACCCATCCAAGTGAATTGCTGCATACGTAATAGCTTCTTCCTCAGGCATAGGGTTAATTTGAAAGTATGTGTCAAGCCTTTGAACCCAAGCTCTTGCTGTAGACTTCCCCGAGCCATCATAATATGGTAATTGAAGTTTCCCTACTTTCTTTCGTAGCTCATAGCTCTGGTTCTTGTCATGTCCACGAGGCATATGCTTCATCTGCACATCTATATACTCCCTAAAGGTAATTGCAGCAGTAAAATCTGGACCTCCGGCTTCCCAATCTCTCCTCAGCTAGTCCTGTATATCAGCGATCTGGGGCTCTGGTACGAGCTGCTCTGGAGTTCTAAGAGGAAATGTTGGAGCCATGGGCCTCGAACTCACTGTCCTAGTTTGCTGGGGTGCATGACCGAAATTGTTCTCAACTTGTTCGCCTCCATTATGCGCCCCATCCTGATTATTACCATTTTGATTATTTCCTCCAACCACATTAGCATTCAACCCCATTTGACAAGCCATCATCTGCATCATAAGCTCAAATCTCTGACTCTGTTCCTGTGCTCTTTGCTCTGCTGATCGCTGTCCCTATGCTAAGGTGTCTAATAATTGTAAGAATCTTTCCTTTCCCTGATCTGGACCGGCATTCATTTTGTCAAACATTTTTCTCTCTATCTGGCTAATCCAAATTCCCAATAAGACCTCCACAGGATGGCAAGAAACCGCTCTGATACCACTGTAATAACCCCAATAGGTTATAACTTCTTCAAACACCAAAAATCTTTATACTTCAGTTGTTTGACATTTCGTCAAACACTTTGCAAGCAAGCTCTGATAACACTGTAATGGCCCTCCTCAAATCTGCTCTCAAAGATGCTGATTGAAGGCTCAAAGAATTTTGTCAAACAATTCACATGCAAGAGACATATGACTGATATAGTATTTCAGCTTGTTTTAAATGACTTTTTTCCAATTTGCATCAATGAGAATCTAGTGATAGAAGATTACAATGAACTACACAATGACCTAACATGAGTGTGCTCCTAATTTTGACAATATTCAGTGCATATATTATGATCTAAGCATGAGAAAAGAACACCTACAGCCAACTGGCATTTTTGCAAATAGTTGGTATGCAAACTATCTAGCTGATAAATAATGAGATTGAATTGCTTAAATGACACCAGCAACTATTATCTTTTTAATTGCAATCAAATTTCTAATACAATGCTCAGGAAATATGGCCAAGACTTTGGCATTTACATGGATTACCAAAATGACAATGCTGGTATAATGTACACTTACAGCTGAAACTTATAATACCCTAAAAAAAACAAAACTAACAAGGGAACCTGGTTGTAGATGGCTGTAATAATTTTCCTTCAATGCTGCCCCTTCTGCTTTACTTTTTCTGATCATGTGTGATGTTCGTGATCCGACAGTTGGCATGGTTCCTGCTAGTGATACTACTCCCTTGGCGATGTCTTCGGAGGTAGTAGTCAGTTCCAGCTTGGTTAGTGATCGATTGCAGTTAGTTTCATCTGGGTTGCAGTCTGAGCCACTGACTGAGATTGGCGCATTTTATTGGCATTACATTGTGAGCTATGCTCATCAATTTACCTTTGATGACCATGTTGATGAGATGATCATACGGAGATATACTTTGATTCCTAGTGCTTGTCATCAGTTATGGGACGGTTTGACGCCATAGGATGAGAGTTGTGATGGGCATGACATGGCAATAGGTTCTGTGGTTGATAGCTTGATAATACATGACTTAGAGCAAGAGTTTGGGAGTGATGCTTCAGCGGTTGTTGTTATTGATTCTACTCCTTTGGCTTTGACATCTCCTGACTTAGCTGGTGATCAGTCACAGGGGGTTGTATCACTTGTTCATGGTGAGTTGTTGACTGAGGTTGGTTCTTTTTATCAGTATTATACTGCAGGGTATGTACATCAGTTAGCATTTGATCCTTGTGTTGAGGAGTTGATGGCAAGCAAATTTGGTTTGGGTTCCATTTCTTGCTGTTTATCTTGTGATGTCTTTTCACCATCAGCGGTGCAGGGGAGTTATGGTTATGAGACAGTGGCCGGTGATCTGCAGAGTTGTGTTAACTGCACGAGTTGTACAGTGTGTGGATTCTCCATACTTGGTACAGTTTCATTCGAGAGTGTTCACCATTATTGCAGAGTTGGATTATACATTCTGTATAGGCTAGTGGGATGCGTTGATGGTATTTACTATGTTGGCAGTTTGGGTTATCTACTCTACTTGGGTTCTGATACTTCGAGAGCTTGTTTCTCATGGGTTCCTGACTTTGGAGTTTGGGTGAGTTGTAATCGCCAATTTGATTATGGATTCCTCTTGGTTAATTTTCAGAGGTTGTTGCAGGAGCCTATGTTGACTGACAGCAGTATAGTTCATGACTACATTTGGGATCCAGGTGGATTGATTGGGTTGTTGTTCGACCATTGCTTGGGGACAAGCAATTTTGGGAAGGGCAGACTGTAATGTCCCTTTTTTAGCATTCATAGCATGATGTTGTCGTTAGCCTATTTCCCCACAGTCCCATAGGCTAAACAAGACATTAAAGGGACTTAGAGGCCATTTGGCCTAGATAGTTTCAGTTGCAGGTCTTTCTGAGGGGTTTTGAGGCAACTTTGGGCATACTTACTATTTATAGTAAGTCATCTTGGACATGGTCGGACATCCAGGGGCAGCGGTATGTCGATGGTAATTGTTTAAAATCGACAAGAAGACTTGTTTATCACTGATAAGATTTGTTATGCATTGATAAAGCTATTTTATAAAGTTAAATTTAAATATTTAACTTTATTAATGCATAGACTATAGTTTGTGGGAAATATTTAAATTAAAAGGAGTCCCCTTTATTTTATAACACATTGGAGACATAAGTTACATAAAGGGAGTTATGTTTTATCCTACATTGAGAAAACGAAGGATGGAGCTCTTGTGAGAACACTATAAAAAAAATAGAAGAGCTTCTTTTAAGCATGGTTGGAAATATCAAAGAAATTGGAGAATTTTCTAGAGGTTATGTCTCAATAGTTTGAAGGACGAAATCCCTTCAAGCTGAAAATCTTGACGCCATTGAAAGATATGGTCTTGAGATTCAATAGGGTAGCAATCCGAAAAAGCAGTCTGAAAAAACGAAACCGAAAAAGTAGGCGGAAAAAGTGGAATCGAAAAAGCAAGCGGAAAAAGCAGAACTAAAAAAGCAGGCGGAAAAAGCGGAATCGAAAAAGCAAGCAGAAAAAGCAGAATCGAAAAAGCAGACTGAAAAAACAATTCGAAAAAGTAAAGCAGAAGGGGCAGCATTGAAAAAAAATTATTACAGCCATCTACAACCAGGTTCCCTCGTTAGTATTGTTTTTTTTAGGGTATTATAAGTTTCAGCTATAAGTGTGCATTATACCAGCGTTGTCATTTTGGTAATCCATGTAAATGCCAAAGTCTTGGCCATATTTCATGAGCATTGTATTAGAAATTTGATTGCAATCAAAAAGATAATAGTTGCTGGTGTCATTTAAGCAATTCAATCTCATTATTTATCAGCTAGATAGTTTGCATACCAACTGTTTGCAAAAATGCCAGTTGGCTGTAGGTGTTCTTTTCTCATGCTTAGATCATAATATATGCACTGAATATTGTCAAAATTAGGAGCACACTCATGTTAGGTCATTGTGTAGTTCATTGTAATCTTCTATCACTAGATTCTCATTGATGCAAATTGGAAAAAAGTCATTTAAAGCAAGCTGAAATACTATATCAGTCATATGTCTCTTGCATGTGAATTGTTTGACAAAATTCTTTGAACCTTCAATCAGCATCTTTGAGAGCAGATTTGAGGAGGGCCATTACAGTGGTATCAGAGCTTGCTTGCAAAGTGTTTGACGAAATGTCAAACAACTGAAGTATAAAGATTTTTGGTGTTTGAAGAAGTTATAACCTATTGGGGTTATTACATCATATGAGTTTTTGTCCCCTTAACCCGAAGCATTCTTCCTAGAACAATATTATGATTCAGATCCTACATGTCTCATGGTGATGGATGTTGATATTGTTTATTGTAACCAGGGGCTTTATACAAATGCATGCAGTAATAACACCCAGTCTTGTCTCCAACTATTTAGCTTTGTGGACTCGTCAATACATTTTATGGTGCTCCCCTAGCCCAGAATTTTGAACATGCACTTAGTATTTTATGGTTTGAGATTAGGTATTTATATCATGGTAATGAAAATCGCCTCAAAATCGTCAGAATTGCCGGCTTGGCATTTCGGTTCATGCTTGCCAATTTTTTTGGAGCCGCTGAATCATATCACCAATTTTTCGGCATGAATCGATCATGTGGGTAGCCAAAAAGTGAAGTCTTTTTTTAATAAAAACACATTTTTTTTAATAATTTTTTTGCCTTTCCTCTTTGTTTTAACCCTAAAGGGCCTTCTAATTGTTTAGCATGAATAGAAGAGAGAAAAAGTGAGAGAGAAAAAGAGAAAAGAAAAACCACAAATTTGCAACCAGCAAGAAAGAAGAGCACCAAAGAGATCAAAAGCCTATTTGGGGAGGCCATAAGATTGCATTGGGAGCATTAAAGAGTCAATAGCAACACTCCTAAACTCATTTGCAAGAGGTAAGTGTTGATTTTTTGCATGTTAGTGTATTATTCATTTTTTGTTAAATTTGTTTAGTTTTCATTTGCAAATCTTGAATGATTTTTAGTTTTACTAAATTGCAAAGTAAGCTTTGTTGTTTTGTTTATTAGTTTGAAACTTTGAGGTTTTACATGAATTTTCTTATTGTGGCAGCCTTAACTTTCATTTTCCACAATGGGTAAAAAAGATGAATGTTGGAAATATACCAAAGACTTTCTTAGAAGAACAAAATTTGAAACAAAATCTATGTTTTGTAAAGATATAAATTCTGGAGGTATTTATAGATTCAAATACCACATTGCTGCTATACCTGGACATGATATTACAATTTGCACTCAACAAACTACTGAGGCAAAACGCACTTGTTTAGTAGCATTAGAAAAATATGAACAAGAGAAATTAAATAAGAAAAGGCAACTTAAAGGGTTAAGGGCTATTGGCTCCCATGCTCCCATAGCCACATCTGCATTCGCATCCATAGGTTGTGTTCGAGAGGGTTCTTTCGGCCCTCCTTTTCATCCTAGTTCTAGTGCTCGTGCTAGTGTTGATGCTAGTGCTAGTCGTTCTTATACTGAGATTGAGTCCAACCTATTGCAGCCTATAATGCGGAAGAACATATTGGATAGTTACTTTGTGCCCCGCACTACTCTTAACTCACAACCCACGCTTGAAGGCATGGATTTGAACAAGGAGATTCATGATGCTGCTAGAAAAGAAATTTGCAAAGTTTGGTACTTTTGCAACATTTCATTTATTGCAGCCAGGTAATTGATTATGTTTGATTTCTTTTCTTTAAGGTTGAAGTAAAATTTTAATTATATCTACTTGCTTTATGATTCATTGATTAATCATAGATTCACTTTACAAGCTTATTTAATGATTTGTCATCTAAATTTTTAATCATAATCTATTTGTAACAGGGCTCCTTATTGGAAAAACATGATAGATGTGGTTGCTATTTGTGATCCGGGGTTTAAAGCCCCAACTGAGGCTGAGTTGAGTGGATGCCTCTTAAATGAAATGGTAGAGGATATGAAGGTTGAGCTTGAAGACCACCAAAAGGAGTGGATCGAAAAGGGTTGCACCATCATGACTGATGGTTGGACGGATAGGAGGAATAGAACACTCCTCAACTTTCTTGTTGCCTATGGAGGTGATTGATCATTCTACTTTCCTACATACATTGTGAATTGTGAATTGTGAATCATGATTGAATAATTCAAATTCTGATTAGTTGATTGCTAATTTGTTGATGATCTATGATAATTCATTGTTTTGTAGGATATATGATGTTCCTCAAATCCATTGATGCTTTTGCTCATTAAAAAAAAGTCATATACTTATGTGAGGTTATTGAGGAAGTCATAGCACAGGTGGGAGAACAAAATGTGGTGCAGGTGGTGATGGATAATGCAGCTTGGTGACGGATAATGCAACAAGTTATGTTGCTGCAGGGAAACTTTTAACTTTTCAAGTTTTGAAAATAAATTTATTTGAATTTTCTAATTCTAAGTTTCCTAACATGTTTGAATTTCTAATTAATTTAAAATTTTTGTAGGTAAACTTTTGATGGAGAGGCACCCCACCATATTTTGGTCTCCTTGTGTGGCACATTGTTTTAACCTCATGTTGGAGGAATTTGGCAAGCTTAAGTGGGTCAAATCATGTGTAGAAAGGGAAAACGATATATGCAAGTTTATCTACAATCATTCGTTCATCCTTAGCACAATGAGACAAAGAGTTAGCTCATCCAAGCATCATGAGGTTTGCCTCGAATTTCATCACACTCCAGTCCTTGTTGACATCAAAGGCAGAATTGAGGAGCATGTTTGTTGGGCGAGAGTGGATTACATCTTCCTATGCTACGACCACTGTAGATGTGGTTAATTGCATCTTTGATGAGGATGGTCTTTGGAAACCTGCTATAGAAATCCTTCAAGTAAATTTCTTACAGTTTAACATTTAGTATTTAGTATATAATATTTATTATTTGATTGTTTAATGATTTAGTTTTATATTTAAGTTTTGACTCAAATGTTTTTTTTACATTATATGTAGGTCACTGATCCCCTCGTATCTCTCCTACGAACTGTTGATGGGGAGAAGCCCTGTATGGGCTACATATATGAGGGCATGGATAGGGCCAAGGAGGCCATTAGAGCCCAGTATGCAAGAGTGCAGGAGAAGTATACCCCTATTTGGGAGATTATTGATAGGAGATGGCAAAATTAGCTCCACCGACCCATCCATTCTGCAGCTTATTATTTCAATCTGGCATTCCATTTCCATCCTGACTTCAAGGCAGATGAGGAGTTTCTCACCGGCCTATATACAGTGATCCAGAGGTTGAGTAGTGATGAGCATAGCGCAGTTGCAACCATTGAGCTAGACAAATTCAATAATAAAGAAAGGCCAATTCTCTCTAGCAGGATGGCCACAGATGCTCGGATAACAATACAGCTAGGTAAAAATAATATATTCTTGAATCTTAAGTTTATGGCTTATAAGTTGTGCATTTTAATTTTTAATTTTGTAATTTTAAAGTTGTAAATGAGACTAATTGTTTTTGTTTTCCTTTATTTCAGATAGATGGTGACAAATGTTTGGGCCGAAAACCCCAAAACTTCAGAAAATTACCATTCGTATTCTGAGTCAGCCAAGCAATGCTTCTGGATGTAAGCATAATTGGTTCATGTTCGAGCATATCCACTTGAAGAGGAGAAATAGGTTGTATGTGCAGAGGTTGAATGATCTTGTCTTTTTTCATTACAACCTTCGTCTTAGGATCAGACAAGTTTTGGGCACTAACTCCTCTCTGATCATTCTGGAGGAGATTGATCCAGAATCAGAGTAGCTCAATGAGATTGTGGATCTAGTCTTCACTGAGGAAGACCATGAGTGGGTTGACCAGGTAGATAGAGAGGCTGAGGCTGTGGCCATGGCAAAGGAGGCAGCTAGAGCATGTTTAGGCACTGGTAGACGCACACGCGCACGCACAAACACAAGCTCTAGTGATGTTGTTCGTGAGCCCATCTTACATGCAGGGGCTATGGCTCAGCAGTCCTCTAGGACCTACCTTAGATGCATTTCTAGAAGGAAAACGTGATACTTAGAGGTTGAGGCTGAGGTTGCAGCCGGGCTTGAAAATAATGATGAGGATGACGATGAGGCTTGAGCTAGAGCCTTGTTTTTTTATATTTGTTTAAAGATACTGATAGACATACGTTTCATAGATCTTCATCTTAGATTCTTACATACATTTATGATTTGATGTCTTATGGATCTTCATCTTACATACATTCAATGATTTGAATCATTATGATACTATGACTTTTATTTACTTCAGCTACAATCTACAATTTACATTTTACGTTTAATGTAATTACGTATGTGATGGATTTATCATTTATGTTTCATGTTTATGTATGTTAACTTCTATTTGATGATGTTATAGTGTGTTTAAGTTATATTCAATAAAGGGTGCATGAAATAAGTTTTACATTGTTAAAATCTCTAAACTTCAAGGTTTTTAAATTTGTCAATTCGTGGCCGATTTGTGATTCGATTCAGCCTTCCCGATTCCGATTCTTGTTACTTTGATTTATATACATCCTCTCTAGTTATGCATTTCATTTTAGTCTGATAAGATAAGATCAGATAAGATAATAATATTAAGGTCCAACAAAAAACCACAAGGGTTTATGGGACTAAGCATACAAACAAGAGAGCCAACAAAAGCAGAAGCACCAAATAGTGTCCAAGAAGAAACAAAACAAAAAACCAAAATAGAAAAGCCAACGCAAGAACTAGGGATCCTTCTTTGGTACAAAGAAATTGGTCATAGAAGGGTATAATTGTGGAAGATCTAGAGTCTTAGATCGTTGCCAAGAACCACCAGAAGAGTGTCGTTGCCTGGAAAGACTAGTGCAATGTCTCACCGATCTGGAATGAGTGATATTAGATGATCTTTTCGCACCCCATGGTAGAGACAAGGGGGAGAAAAAGGCAGTGATGAGCCGATCTGAGATATGGCACTAAGGTATGAGTGACTGCAAGGTATGCTCGCAGAGCTGGGTGGCCTCCCGAAGGTAAAGTGCAAGGCATCGCTGGTCAATATAGCTGAAGAATGCTAAAAGAGAGAAGCAGACTCTGAATAGGCAGTGAAATCTCCCTCTGATCTCATAGTAGATAGGACAACGAAAAATAAAGTGAGTCTCTATCTCAGCTTCCACCAAAGTACATAGCCGACAAATCAGATCATCTCTATCCATATGGTGGTCGGTCTAGACTTGAAGACAGTAGGAGCCAACTCTGAAGGACCCCAGAGAGAAACGTAGGGCATGATTCCAAAGCCGATAAAGATAAGCAAGGAAAACAATAACCCCACCCTGAATCTCAAGAAAATGCTCAACATAGAAGGCCATCTTCAGACGTAATCCACCTGGAGGATTATGCTAGGTAGTGGTAATGTACTATCTATAGATATCTAGTCTAACATGTTCATTCAACTTCTGACGTGAGGGAAGGAGGTGAGCCAGAGCATCTAGCGAGAACTAGTAAGGAGGAAGACGATCAATCTCAATCCCAATCGAACTCAATAGAGATGTGGCCTAGGCATACCAACAATAAGATCTAATGCTAGTATCGAATCTCATAACTGTAATAGAAGAACAGTAGGCCAAGTAAGAATATCTGTGTCAACCGATAACCCAATCTGCAAAACCACAAAGCCAATGGAGAAACCAAATCAAATAAAAAATGGCCGCAAATTTGAAAGGATGAGCTCCAAACTCGGCCAAGATAATGTTGTGGGGGGTGAGCCTGTGACATTTAATGATACGTCGTAAAAGCAAGGTCTAAACATGCTCTATAGAGGCGCAATCTGAGACAAGAAGAGAAGGTCCCCAAACCAAGTCATAGAGAACGATCGGCCGAACCAAGGAGTCCTGGAGGGATAGCTTGGATGAAATATCCTAAAAATGATGTCTGAAGCATTGTCTTTCAAGCATGGCCGGGGAACCCATGCCCTTACTAACTCTAGACTGAATAGTTGGTCTCAAACTGAAGCGGGGTCCCGAGAACTTCACCCTAAGATACATGTAGGAAGAAGTAATCTCAACCCCTTTCCCTGAAAGAAGAAATGAAGATGAGAGATCTTTAAGCAGTTAAAGATCATAACCTAAGTCTTACTTAGATCAACCACGAGTTGACGTTGATCACAAAAAGAAGCCAAACCATCAAGGAGTCTTTGTAAACTATCGAGGGAAGAGGCCAGAAGTATCACATTATCTACAAAAAGGAGAATGGAAATCAAAACCTAATGCAAATAGCACCCATCACCGGGGTGTGAGGAGTTCATGAGGAAGTTCTTGAGCTCGTCGATATACAATCCAAACAAAGTGGGAGAGAGAGGGCAGCCCTGCTTCACCCCAATGGTGCTTTGAAATGGAACAGAAAAGCCCTCAGGAATCGTAAATCTACCAATCACATTCTCATATAGTCTCATAATAGCAGTCAACAACATATCTGAAATCCCAATCTCACTAAGTCTCTGAAATAGAGCCATCCTAGGAACGGAATCAAAAGCCTTGCGGAAAAGATGAGATTTGTTTTAGCCTACTTAATTTTGTAATGTAACTAACTATGATTTTGAGTACCACTGACTAACTTTCCTCAGCCATACCTCTCAAGGAAACATTTATCGCCCAAGGAGAAGGCATCAATAAAAACCTATGATACCATGCATTTGTTCCATTGATACTAAACAAACTCATAATTTAAGAAAGAAAATCAAATGAACTGATCAGCAGACAGGAACTTTAATCATCACAGAAGCATTAAAAAATCGTCAAATACTAATAACATAAAGTCTTGCCTCCACATTTCTGAGGCTGAGTGCACTATCCACATTCTCGGTAGTCAGAATAGTTCGCCTTGAATGCCTCTGACATTTGACAGCTTCCTGCCAGGATAGAGCAGTTAGACGATTGCGTTAAAAGTAAGATTTATCTCCCTAGAAATGGAACAGAAAGATTCATCTTTCCTTTCATCCTATTTTTAGTGAACTAGATGAATGTAACTCAGAAGTAGACAGTGTAATTCTGAAAAATAACATCATTGGAATTAAGAAAAATGAAAATACAAGAAACTCCAACTTTGAATTCAGAAAAGATTCCTTGAAAATATCAAATTTAGTAGAAAAGCTATGTTGTGACACAAGTGATGCTATGATCATCAACTGGGACGCACTCAAAGAGTATATCATCAGGACTTTCATTGTAGAGTTTTGTGTTTAAATCACCAAGGGACATGTTACATGTTCAAATATGCCAAAATTATAATGTTGAAGTCGATAAATTAGTACAACCAAATCTCAGATGGTGTACCCCAGCATATGGAAGCAGGTAAAAGTCTAGGGTAAATTTAATATGAGATACCCATATGTTGTGGTATATAAGTAAAAATGAGATACATTACTATCCAAATAGTCCTCCAACAAGATGACTTTTAAAAGGAGGTGACTAATGACTGTTTTGAAGCACTTCTTTTATTGGGCTTCATTTCCTAAGTTTATATACATAACTACATTGTTCCAACAGAAGACTGATTTGCCATTGCCGTAGAAGGAACAAACATGGAAATGATACATGTTTCATAAAAGATGTTTTGCATATAGAATTCATTTAATATTATCATTTAAAATTAAGCACTCCCGCCAAGTCATGATTGACAACCACATTCTATAATAGTGCGTAGATACAAGCTAAAAATCTCAACAGAGAATTCTTTAGTCAAGGATTCCAAATTCAAGTAGATTATCTGAGATTTGATACAAATTACCACAGAACAGTTTGCCGTAAGAAAGTGGGGTAAAAAACTGTTTTAAAGGTGAAATGTTTTATACTACAGTTGTCACCAGAGCAACTGTAATTAAAACAACTGGGTGTAAAAGACTAGCAAATCAAAAATATCAGAAATATTACTAAAAGGATTACAATGCATAGCTAGTAATTAATTAAAGAAAAACATCAGACTAGCTATAGCATTGAGATATGCTGCAAAAACGAACAGAAACTAATCAATATAGAAGTCTACAGGTTGTTTGTCGTTACTGATCCATGCCTTACCCTGGCATTTTTATCCCAGTCCATTCATGTCTAATCGCCAACCATGTCCTCGCCTGTCACTGGGCCTGCCAGGAAAGAAATGTCTGCACACACTGGCTTACATTCTGCATGTAAGGTACTAGCAAGTGCTTCTGTAGTGATAGGCATGTCATTGAAACATGACTAAAGGCCAAATTTAATGTTGTCCATTGCAGAAGCAGCAGCTCAGATTGTTAAGTCTCCCAAGACAAAGAATTGAGTTCTTTAGTTGATGAAATGTGAAAGACGGAAAGGTTGCAGTGCACAGTTAAAGAGTGAGTTGGTAGTCATTAAAGCATACAAGTAGTTGTTTAAGGACATTGTGCAATGCTGCATTTCTATAGGGCTTATGCATTGGACTGTATCAGGGTAAAGACATAGAAAGGCAGAAAAAAGAAGCCAGTTTACTATTGACATGGTAGAAAATCCAGTTGATTGGTAAACAGTGACAATAATTAGCATATAATCTAAAATAAATTTTATATAAAACACTAAGAGATATCCTTGAAACGCAGCCATTGCACTTAAATATAAAATACCAAATAATATGCTTGAATTTTTATTATATATCATGTTATTATTTTATATTATATTTTTATCTTTTATATTTAATAATATGAAATATTAAATAATTATTAGATTAATGTTACTATAATATTTATTTTTACTTTTATATATTAATGTGTTTTGATGACATGCTTATAACACTACAAAAGCACCTGCTAGCTGCCCCAAGAGGCATTTTCCAGTTGCATATGGGTGTGAAAAATCCATGTTCATTAAAACAAGTTCAATAAAGTTCTTTGTTCTATATTGTTAATTGATTTTTAGACGAAAAAAGGAACGCACAATGCCATCGCTGTCAATTCTTCCCAAGTATTGGGTTTTACCTATGCAACTGCAAGCACACAGTGTTGTAGCTTCTGAGAAAACTCCGTTGCTTCCCACAGCATGGTTTCTTCCTATCCTTCAACCATTTTTGCAGATGAAGTCGCTGCTGATCTGTCCACCAATTTGAATGGGGCAAAATGCAGGTCAGTTTCAGCATGCCATACATCTGCTTCCTCAGCAACTAGGCTTTGTCCAGGTGTGGCTGTGATATGATATCCCCAGGGAGGGTTCACAAGCAGCCTAAAGCTCTGGGTGGCTGTAGTTCTGCTGTGGAAAATTTTGATCCTCTTTTGAGGAAAGTTTTCAGCTCTGGTAGGGCATTCTTCGTGGATGTTGCCAAATTTGGTTGTCATTCCACTTGGCATCACCAGAGTACTTGGAACATGCTGCTAATGTCAATAGAAGGATTGTTCACAGCTACAATAATTCTTTAAAGCTAAACTTTGATGACACTTTATTGAAAGAATTGTGTGAAAATAAAGAAGTTTTTTCTGTGAATGGATTAATTTGAAGGTTTAGCCACTTCCCGCCCAATCTTCCTGAGCTCCATGAATGGATTTCAAGATCAGGGGTTCCTTTAATGGAAGAAAAACTTTAAATCTATCCATGTGCAAGAGGGTTTTATTACTGTCATTTTCTAACAGTAAAAAGGATAGAAATATCATTCCAAGATATGTCTGGTTATGGGGGAAAAGTATGCTGTTGAAATCATGGCATCCCCACTTCAATCTGTCCACTGAAACCTTTTCAGCTTTGCCAATCTGAGTTATCCTCTTAAGTGTCCCCCGTCACAATTGGTTTGAATCCTGCCTTGCAGCAATTGGAAACTCTAACGAGAATTTCAGGACTACAGATGAAAATTCAACAGACTTCATCCACACAACCTTTGCTAGGATTCTAGTAGAAGTGGATACCTCCAAAAATCTCTTAGCAGAAATTATTAAGAATTCTAATGGTCACAGTTGGGTACGCCTTTGGTCTACAAAGACTTAACTTTCAGATGCAGAAGATATTACAAAATTGGACATATTGCAGCTGAGTGTCCATATGTAAAAAACTCGGCCAAAGGAGTAGGCCTCTTGGTGGAAGGATGCCTTCTGTAAACATTCCACTGTTGCAAATTCTCTCCTTAAAAATGATTTCTCTTCAAAAAATGAGTCAAGGAAGTAAAAGGATGCTCAAGGACACAATCTTTGCTATCAATTCATATCCAGCTGTTAACAGTTGATCCCTTAGCTCAGTGATTTTCATGAAATATACATTGATGGATTCTCCTTTGATCATGCTTATGTGATTAATTTGCCTCTTTAGAGAAAGGGTTATGCTGGAGTATTTATTTCAAATGTGCTTTCAAGGGATTTAAAAATAAGGTATGCAGTTTCATATTTTGCCAATATAGGTATTATATGATCCCTAACTGCATCTACTATAAGTTTCATGGCTTTTTCATTGTTCTCAATCCATTGAGTTTTCTCCAGGTCATTCTCAGGTTCTGTCTTCTTTTCTTCACAAATGAGTCCAATTTATTCTCTTTTAGTATGATCAATAATTCTGAGCTTCCATGATGTGAAGTTGTTTGCACCTTCAAGACGATCCTCAAATCTGATCACACTTGACATTATGAAGAATGAGATGTGACTGCAATATCAAGGGAGAGTAATCTGATATCTCAAATTTAATTCTGATCTTCCTTAGCAAGGGTCTGATACCATGTAAATGTAACTTAAATTTATATCGGATAAGAGTAATGGATGTCTTTTATATAAAAATTGATTGATTACTAATTTCTGATTTGTTGTTTGCAGATTCTGATCTGAATGTGTTAGACCTGATCTATTCCAAAAGTATGTGAAGCAGATTCAATATTAACAAATACTAAATATGAAAGTATAATTTCAGAACTCCAAAAAGACAGCATTTATGAATTTTGATGCTCTTCTGCTTGATCAGGTATAAGCATATATATGGATTGCAAGGCTATGTCTTGGGTGGACATGTCTCCACAAAGTGGAGATGTGTCCACTCAAGACATGCCTTTTCATTACCAGTGATTTATTATGCAAATGAAATCGATTACCAATCGATATTTATTATTAGTTTGAGTTTAATCAATCCTCTACACACTCATCGATCTCCAAAGGAAAATAATCAGACTTCAATCTGATTTATATATATGCATAAAATCCGATCATATGATCATGGCTCGATCAATATATGAACATGAAATGTCAAGGAAAGATCTGTATGAACAGATTGATGATATACTTGGATATAAATAACAGATATTTAGTGGATTATAATGTAATGATCTATATTCTGATGTATATGTGTATTTATTAATATAAGCAAGGTATATTGGTATGTATGCACGTATGTTATATGCAGATCAAGATAGTTATATTATCATCCAATTCATCTTAACAAAACTATTTTATCAACAACATCAATTTGTTTTGTTCTAATTTGACCATTTACTTAATATTTTTATTAATATTATATGTTTTTAATATTACAAATGTTAAGTAGTATTTATTTAATTAAGTTTCTGTAAAAACTTTAGAAGCATTTAATATTTCATTTAATAAATTAATTTATTATATTTTGAAATATTCAATTTAGATTTTAAACTATTTATTAAAAAATTACAAATCTAACGTATTTAAATTTATTCAACAAATATATATTTAATATAATATGGTTTTGTCTTAAAATTAGTACATTTAAATATTTAAATTTAAAAAATTAACTTATCAATATTAGTTTTTAAATTAGATTCGGTATTGTTTTATTTTATAGTTTTAGTTATTTATATTAAATATAATAAATTAAACTCTTGTATCTATAAATAAATAAAATTTGTGTAAGGTGAATATAGTGCCAAGTTCTTTTCCATTAGCAAACTGCATTCAAATTTTGTTGTTGTCAAACTTGAATTCGAATTTGAATCTTGTAAATTACCAGTTTTGTCCACAATTCTGATCATATCTAAGTACAGCCCAAATACATTTCTTGCTACCAAATATCCCAATAATTTTTTATATAAAAGAAAAACTGTAGGATTTAAAGATGATTTACTGAAAAAATATCTTCATGCATTTTCATAATAAACTAAACAGTTATCTAACTTGCTGCAAACAATAATCTAGAACTGTTTTCAACTCCTCGCAAGACATTCCAACACAGTAGCCAGAGCATTACATTGTCCAAACGCCAATAAACATATGATTATCAATATAAGAAAACATGCCGTCTCTAAGACAGAAGTTTGTTTTCATCTAGAATTCTTCTCCAATAATGATTGGATTGTAAGCTGACAACCCATTCTTGATTATAAAATGAGTAATAATATCATGAAGACCATAACAGAAACTTTGATTATCTTGAGAATCTTGAACAGGAAATAGGGAAGTAAGGCAAAACAAAGCATAGGTCATTTTGTACAGTTCCCAAAGAATTAGTTATCACATCAAGATAGCGGCTTCTACTTCGCAATTAAAATTCTATTATATACAGATATATATAAACTACTTGCCTACAAGTATGTATAGTTTAGAAATATCCAGACGAGTTTGAAGAACTAACACATGTATTAAGACAAAATTTAAAACCTGCATAATTTCGCGCAATCTGTATTCAACATCTGGAGCAAGAGCTTTGGCAACATCTGGAGACAAATTATTTATACCAATGCTTTGAGCTATCACTTCTATTGTATCATTTGGAAGAAGACCCATCCTCACCTAGGCTGAACCCTGAAGTCACCAAAAGATTAAAATCATGAATTAATAGAAGGCGAGAAATAATCTAAAGCATTTTAATTACAATCTTTCACAACATCATTTATTGTTTCAATTTAGGTGCCTAGTACTTAATTCTAGTTAGTTCTTAATGATCTACCGGGTACATTCACTAGGTTAAAAAAAACTTTTATCCAAATAACGTCAGTTGGGTGAAGACGTATGCTTTCAACCTGAATAACTTCAGTTAAGTAAACAAATATACACCTATCAAAAATAGCTTAAACTTGGTAAAGAAATACACCTTATAAAATATATGACAAACATTTCTAAATTATCTTGCAGCACTTATCTTTAAATAACATTTAGTCTTCCATGATGCATATCATTATTGTGGCTTTAGTCTATAAATATGGGTTAGTACAAATTTTTTACTGAAATTAAAAAGATGAATGGGAGTTATTGTAGTGAGTCGTGATTACAAAACCAAAGAAGCAATGCAAGGAAACTGTCAAATCAAACCCACTGAATCTCAAAAAAAAAAGATGATTAAATAATAGCATTCATCATGATTCTCTTCCAAGTTCCTGCGCTTTCCATTTATCTGGTAATAAACTAGAAGTTTGAACCTTCAATAGTGCTGAAAATTCTTTTCATATTACCTGATTATTCCATTTCTAGCTGTGGTACCCAGCATGAAACAGAGGCATGCACAAGTGTTTTATTTCCAGGAAAATTAGGGTGAGTTTTAATTTGTAGTCAGTCTTAACAGTCCTTATGACTTTATGGGGGAACTTAAGCTTTGGACTCTGCCCTTCATTAATAAGTTGTACAATATTGATGAGAGAACTCTAAATATCTTTACAAAATGTTAAGATATGTTTCACAACCTTCTAACTGCATATTAGACTTGCCTTTTGATCTCACCAACCTGGCTAGTATTTTTGAAAAAATACACATTCTACTTTCCTAACTTTTTACAATTGGCATCACAAACCTATTGAATTTTGTATTTTACAATAATCTGATAATTTAATTGCACATCACATTGATGATAATGGAGAGCATACATCATGGACCTCATGCGCTGTGTACATTCATTTCAGTTATCTCATGGTTAAGTGTTCAGGACGCTCTAATATGTTAAGCATGTTTCAAATTCTACAAATGAGGGTGCCCCTTGTTGTACTTTCTTTGTTGTCATATATGATCAACACCAAATGGTATTTTTATGGACATAAAAGAAACTTGTAGTGACTGCCCTTTGAATTATAAGTCCACAAGTTAGATCCAGTAGCTAACATAGTACCACTACCAGTTAAAAGGCTTTTTATAAATGAATACTAGAAATGTTGCTTGTGTCTATGATAAAATACAGCCTGCTAAAAGTGTGAATTAAATTCAGAGTATCAACCAGTGATTGGATAAACCCTGTAGTTATCATACCAACAAACTACTTAGAGTTCCTTGCGATTGCTAGATGTTGAAGATTGTAGCTGCGATAGAGATCTTTAGGAATATGGTCATTATAACTGTTATAGTCATCTTCAGTTGTAAAGGACATTTGTGATAATAATTATAACAATAATTGAGATAATATTAAATTTAGAGACATGTCTTATGATATGCGATGAGGCATGCATATGGAAATACAAAGAGTCATGTTTTGAGAATTTGAAGAGACCTTCAATTGTAATGTGAAGAGTCTCTCTATTTGTTATATATATCGCATCAAGCGAAATGCATTGTACACTTAAACATTTATTATCAATAAAGTGATATTTTATTGTGTGGCTGGATTTTTCCCTTCATTCTAGAAGGGTTTTGATAACTTCTGGTTTATGTTGTTTCTATTATGTTTTTATTTATTGTTGTTTTTTTTTGGGCAAATATTCAACATGGTATGAGAGCTAGAGCTAGGTTCTTATAACAACAGTAAAGAAGAATGTATTAGGTTATTTGTGTGAGATTATCTAAGCATATTGATTTTGGTCTGAGTCAAGTCAGTGTTGTCTAAGAGTTGCTTCTATTTTGTTGAAGTCTAGTGCTGGAGTGTCTCGGCTTCATATCTATCTCCTCTTGCACCAGCTAGGCATTATGTTTGTGTTTCTTTCTTGTTCTATTTCACAGCATGTTAATATGTGGTGGATCTTTGTATCGGGAACATCGGGAAATACACTTTGTCAGAAGTAAAATTTCATTTTGACAGAGACTATACCGACAGTTTGATGTTATTGGTGCCTGCTGGAGGCTTCATGTCATGAGCCAAGATTAATATATTTCTCCCTTATCAAACATGTAATGTATTTGTTTAATTATTTGAATTTGATATCATCAATATATTTCTAATAGCACTAATGTTCAATTTATAATCACCGAGCCAAATGTGATCATTCATAACTATATTACTACAAACATATTACTCACTTCAAAATACATCATAACTATACATTAACCTTGCCATTGTAAATATCTTCAATTTAATAAAATAAATAAACCTAAACCTAATTGTATTATAAAATATTCTTTCAATCCAAGAAAACCCTAATCTATTAACTATAAATATTTCCAATTAATTTATTGGCACTTTATATATATGTGGTTACAAATATCTCTACCATAAGTTGTAAATACTTTCCAAATCAATATCATATATTAAAAACAATGATTAAAAATATATTTAGGGCGCAACTTTACATTCATGTCCACTCCATAAGGTATTTATTAGGGTTAGGTCAGATTTGAAAGGATATAAAAAAAAGAAAAGTATGAACCAATAAGAAAGCAGAAGGAAAATAATCAAAGAATATATATCTATATATATATATATATATATATATATGAGCACGAAAAGGAAGAACAATTAAAAGTGCAGAAATCGTTTAAAAATTCCGCATGGTGATCCGAGTATAACCTCTGTGTCACACATTATCATAACCAGCGTAGATAGTACCTCGACCGAATACAGTCAAGTACTAACGTTGCCTAGTACGAACGTCACCGCGCCAGGTACATTCGAACATTAGTACACCATTCACATCAAATGTAGATATAATAAATTAAATGGGATAAAATGCAATCGTTCTTAATTTTTTATTTAAGATATCAGCCTTAAAGTATATGCAGCAATGCATTATGAGAGATCATTACTTATGAGTTATGTAATTGTTAATTTGATCCCATTCTACTTCATAGATCTGAATGGATTATTAAGTTCATAAAGCAATTCGCAAGAGGATTAGAATATACATTAAATTAAATAAAGATTGATATATGCTATAAGGCATTGGAAACATATATATATATATATATATATATGATGCTATATGTTTCAAAATAGATATAAATGTATGATATATAAATAAACATTGCATTAAAGGAATACTGGTATATTATAACAAAATATAAACAACCTCAGGATTGCGTTTCAATTATATTACAGAGAGTCTATCTCTCAATGGGCCAATAAGAAAATTGCAATGATTTCTACAAACAATGAGAAAAATAGGACACTTGGCATGTTGTAATTTAATGATGCTTAGATATGGAATTGTTTAATTGGATAAGACAGCTCAATGCCACCTCATCGCCTTTATCTTGTTGATCTATTTTACCATGTGTTTGAAGTCGACTTGTAGAAGGTGTATGTTAAAATTGCAAATATATCTTGATTGATTATTAGAAAATAACTCTCAACATGTTGAACTTTGATAACTCTTCCAAGACTTGTCTCTTGGAGGATGATTGTGATGGCCCATCTTCTCAAATTGCTTGATCTTTCGTAGCTTCTCCATCTTTGAGATTTTTGGCTTGACTTGAATTTGCTAGCTTAAACCTCAAATTTGAGTGCACTTGTGATCTTGGCGACATCTTCATGTAGTTGAATTCTCTTTCCAATAGCTTGCCTTGAATCTTGCATCTCCCCTCCTATAATGAGTTGGAGGTGTAGTTTTAGGTGTAGTTTCAGGACTAAATGATAGTATTGTGTTTCAATGTCGAAGGTTGGTAATTGTTCTTCTTTTTATTGAAAACGAGTTCCAAATTATGTTCTTGGGTGTATTTCAATTTTTAATGTTATTATTTTGACATTACATGCATATTGACAATAATTCCAAATTATGAATGCATATTGAGCATTGAGTTTGACTATTGAAATGTTGTATGTTAAGGTTCTATGATGTTTAAATGGCATGCTTTATCCATGTTTTGATTTTTCATATGAATGTTATGTATATATGCAAATTTTTCCTATATTAATATAGCCATCCCCTTTATCATCCCATTGTTGTCCCCAAACTTAGCAAAAAAATATGTCATCCTAAAAACTTGTTCCCCTATCATCTCCGTCTTGAAACCTTAGAGTAACATTGGGTCCTAATAATCTATAGGCAAGAAGGGGAGGTCCAAATCTTTGGATGTTGGGAAATAATGCCCAAAAAAGGTCAAATTCCAACATGTTTTGGGCAATCTCAGTTCTAAATCAAAAAACTAAGTCCATACACCACCAATACATTATTCCTTCAAGCCATCCCTTCACCAAATTTTCCAAGTTTTCACAATTTCAAGCATGACATTCAAGGTTGGAGCTAAAATTGAGCATAGGAAATCAGGGAATATTGGCCAAAATGCCCAAAAAAGGTTGGTTTCCAACCTATTTTGTGCAATCTAAACCATCAGCAAAAAGTTTCCAAATCCTCAAACACACTAAGTTTTCACTCTTTCAAGTGACTTTCACACCAAATTTGCCAAGTTCCAAACAGATTTTAAGCACGCCGAAATTTTGAGCTAAAATAGGTGTTAATGAATTGTAGCTTCGATTGGAATATTCCTATCGATGAAATCAAATGCATAAGTGGCTTATCAGCCTCAAGCATTTGAATAATATCCCTCTTTTGATTCACTTGCTACAACTTTGTGGGAGTTTTCCCTACTTTCCATTCCCCACTGTACCTCTCCCCTCTCTCAGAGCCCCTAGCGCAAGAGCTCTTGCCCCATGAATCAATGGTTTGATGAGGACTAGAAGTCCTTCCACCACTCGGTTCACTTTACCTTCTCCACCCTTTCCCCCTCGTTCACCCAATTGAGGCTTGACTATCACTGCTTTCTTCGCCACAAAAAGTGGGTGTTTGTCTTGTTGCAATGTAGATCCCTTTGTGCCTCTTTTGTGCAGTCCCCGAAGTTGTTTTGGTGTACCATGTTCCCCTGCCCTCCACCTTGGACCATAGCTCCCTTGTTTCTCACATCTCCACTCTCTCTTAGATCCTCCGATAGCCCCCCTTCCATCTCACCCCCCTCCCCCTTTGTCGCCTTTCACATTCTCCAACATTTGTGAGGCAGTTGGATACATGAATAGCAGCAGGGTCGCAGATGAGAAAGGATTCCAAGTGGAGTTCTTCAAACTTGATACTATGGTCTTGGGTTCCTTTCTCACAATGCTCTTCAACAGAGTGGTCTACACCAGCTTCCCTGACTCTTGGTCATGACACATTACCTATCTGATACATAAGACCAAGTCAATCTAGACCCCGGCAACTATAGGACCATCATGGTTGGGCACATGTTTGCCAAACTCTATGTCACAGTGTTGAACACCATCTCATTGTTGGCAATGTCAGGTTAGGTGGCAAGCAGGCTTCCAGACTGATTTCTAGACCATGTATCATATTCTAACACTACAGACTATCATTGAGGAGGCTCGACACCACTCGGCAAAAGTGCACTACTACTTTGTTGACTTTTGCAAGGCATTCGACTCTGTTTCCCGAACAGCCCTCTTCCAAAGGCTTAGGGATATTGGGATCTCTGAGACTCTTTCAACAACGATCATGAGGTTATATGAGTGTTGGAGGCAGATTCGGGACTCCTCAAGGCTTTTCGGACAGTATTCAAAGCACCATCGGGGTGAAGCAAGGTTGCCCTCTCTCCCTACCCTCTTTGGTATCTACATTGATGAGCTTGGGACTTTTCTCTGGCATTTCTTGTGTCCTGGTGATGACTACTACATACACCAAGTTTTGATCTTTGTTTCATTCTTTGCAGATGATGTGGTTCTTTTGGCTTCCTCTCCTCAAGGGCTCCAACGACTTCTTAATGGGTTGGCCTCTTTTTGGGACTCTCAGCAGTTGGTGATGAACCTAGGCAAAACCCAGGTGATGGTCTTCAACTACTTAAAGACCTCGCATCTCCACTTCTACTTTCAAGGTGAGGAGATTGAGATCATTTCCTCCTATATCTATGTAATGTCCCCATTTTTTAGATGTATTTTTAATAATAATAGAGTTAAATATAAGATCAAAAAATAATTATTATGTTGATTAAAACAGTATCAATATTATATATATAATCTAATATAATATTCCCTCAAGGAAAAAAGATTTAATGAATAAATATCAATATCAATATCAAAATCAAAATCAAAATAATTATTATTATTATAAAATTAAATATGAAATAAGATAGATAATAACTAAATATAAATCAACTTAATAAAGACATATCTTTTAAATCCTAAGGGGTGGGACATTTGAGAATATCATGGAAGGGATATAAATAAAGGAAGATATATCAAATACTAGGTATGAATCAGGAATAAGAAAGAAAGACTTAAAGAAATTTTATAAAGGACATTTAAATCTAATTCTTGATTAGAAGATTTAAATGAATTGAGAAGGATTCTGATTTGGAGTCATTACAGTGGTATCAGAGCATGATCTTGTCATTCTGCGGAAAATAGTGAATGCAAACATAAGATAGAGGAGAATAGAGAAAAAAACATATGAAAGTGGAAAACCATTGAAGTACAAATAAGGGAGTCAAAACAAATAGTAGTACACTGGATGAACACAAGGGATAGAGGATGCAAATACTTCAGAGTAGTTAATTTCAGATATTGGATAGACAAATCAGTTAAAGCATTCAAATAGGGATTCATTGCTCCTTCTAAAATAAGGTCCGTCTAATATAAATACAAATCAACATTAGAAACAGATAGAAAATAAACAAAGAGACTTCATAATCGAGATTCAGGAGTATAGAGTCCAGATTTGGGAAAGTATCTCAGATGAGAATCACTAATAATTAACGCATAGAATGAGGATGAGAAATCAGATTCAAATAAAAGAACAATATGGGGAAAGGCCTTTTCCATGTTGGCACCCAACTATGGTCGTGATGAGCTTGCGTCTTATATACTCGAGAGTTGTGACCCACTCACTGTTATATTTAAGATGGAGATTGGAAGCAGATATTGGAACCATCATAGAAGATCGATAGAGATGGGTAGAAGGGGCATAAGACATATACATATCAGAACGAAACAGTATCATCATACATTAAACAAGATTACTGGCTATGAAGAGTGACATAACAAGGAAACCTTCTGAGCATACATGAGAGAGCCAGGAGTTAGATTACAGAGGACTAGTAATATTATTCAGGAATGGATTCAAGCAGCAAACAAGGAAGGGTATGGGAATTAACTGGCGATAGAATGCAGGATACAGAGAAAAAATCCCCACTCATTATACTGTGGAGAAGACCACTGACATTTACTTCAAATTCCAATCCAGATTCCATTCAGTGGAAGGAAATACAGTCAGCAATAATGTCATACACAGGCAACAGGGAATGAACAATGAAGAACATTCGATATTCATGGTAAAGTTACTGTAGAGATGGACATCATACAATGACAACCCTTAGAGAAGACCAGTCTCAATGATAAACCCAGGCATCAACCATTAGAGGATTGGGGTTATGAGAGATCTAGATAATACAGAATGTATATTGAAGATAATAGAGAGAATCATCAAATGATATTCTGATATTTGAAATGCCTAATTCAGTCAGCCATATTAGCATGGCAAATAAGTTCATGAACCAAGTGGAAGAATAGGCTTAGTCAATTACTCAAGAAGAGGAATTCACGAATATACAGGGATCACAAAAGTCACATAGCATCATTTAATATAAATTCAATTCAATACAAGCATATAAAATATTTTACTTCAAACATTTAGAAGGCAGCAGAAAAGGAATTCCGTGGAAAAATATAATACACATAATTACTAGTGATCCATTCACAACATTAGAAAAGATGAAACAAAATAGTCTTGTAATAGAGATGCATCAAATATGAACTATACAATTTGGCAAGCTAACTACTACTGGATTCCCATCATGGGGTTTCCTCAGACACATAGACCACAAGAATATGAGGGAACCAACAAATATTTAGAATAGATATATTAATAAACAATCATATAAATTTATTTTTGTACACATTAGATACATCATCACCGGAGGAATAGAAGCAACAAATATCAGTTATAAAGTTGTAGTCATCTGCCAAAGTATATATAAAAAATAAAATACATTTCATATAGGTGGGGAGATGCTGTTTATGCCATAGTTGATCAACTAATAAAGAAGAGTCAAAGCCAATATTGGCGTTAACATTCACAGTAGGACCAAACTAGTCGGAAGGGGGCATTAAATCTTGTGAGATTAAAGTCAACACAGTTACTTTAGCTAGCACAGTAGATCTCTATCATCAACGGCCATGGTGAATACATTCAGCAAGAAGTGAACAAAGATATAAACATCAATAAGTAAGACCTACATATTGCTGAAGTGAAGAAGATTTTTTAGATGCATAAGTACACATATTATAATTGAGAAACAACATCCAATTTGATTTCTATAATCCTCATATATATTACAAGATATTATCCAAGTTAGTATGTCTCAAAGGGTATCATTCATGTATTTTTGGGGATAATTATACCAGTCTTAAATAAGAGGAATCTTTTGTAGTTAAAGATAGTCTAGAATCTTAAGAGATTAAAGGTCGGGACATTACAGTGGTATCAAGATAGAAGTTGATATATATCAAGGGGACATTATGATGAAGGAGAAGATAATCTAAATGATAAACCAAATAGTTCTAAGAACAAAACATGATGGAATTTGATAGTCATGATGAAAAGATAAGCATATTATGTCACATAAATAATAAGCACAAGGTATTTGTTATATTTGTGAATGTAAGGGGGTATAGTATTAGTTTCAAAAAATAAGCATGTAAAGAACAAGAACAACCATACACGGATAACATTTTGAAAGTCATTGATGAGGCATATATGAAAATATCAATGTCTAGAAAATGGTAACAATAGTCTATGACATGAAAGATGCAAATAAGGCTTCAAGAGAATTGTATGACACTAAGTAACAATGAGACTTGGGAAGAGATAAATTCTCTTCCACAAAAAGAATTATAGAGATGGACAATCCTAAAGGGATATCCATAGAGGCCTTAGGATGAGATAAAGTCTCTCCTAAGAATTAAATAGGCATGGATAGTCTTAAAGGGACATCCATAGAGGCATTAGGGTGAGATAAAGTCTCTCCCAAGGATTATAGAAATGGGTAATCGTAAAGGGATATCCATGAAGACCTTAGAATGAGATAAAGTCTCTCCTAAAGATTAAGTAGATAGGGGTAATCCTAAAGGGATATCCCTAGTGACCTGAGATGAGATAAAGTCTCTTCTAAGGGATCAAACAAATGAGTAGGGCTTAAAGGGATACTCATAGAGAACTTAGGGTGAGATAAAGTCTCTCCTAAGGATTGTAGAGATGGATAATCCTAAAGGATATCCATAAGAGGCCTTAGGAAGAGATAAAGTCTTTACTAAGGATTAAATACAAATGGATAATCTTAAAGAGATATCTCTAGAGACCTAGGAAGAGATGAAGTCTCTCCAAGGGTTAATATGGATTATTCGCCAAGATTCATCATGGAGCAAGCAATAGGAAGTGCTAGACAATGAATCAAGATAAGTTTTATCTTTTGAATTATTTTTTTTAAGATTTTTTAAATTGAAATAGTATGATGCAATAGTTTCATGTTGATAAATTTATTTTACTATTAATATACTACAATTCTAACTTCAAGTCAGTCAAATTGTTGTTTCAGGATCATTGGATTGGATATTGACATATCAAGTCACTACTAACACTAGAAGTTTGAATTGCTTGAGGACAAGCAATTTTCGGAAGGGTGTATTGTAATGTCCCCATTTTTTAGATGTATTTTAATAATAATAGAGTTAAATATAAGATCAAAAAATAATAATTATGTTGATTAAAATAGTAGCAATATTATATATATAATCTAATATAATATTCCCTCAAGGAAAAAAGATTTAATGAATAATTATCAATATCAAAATCAAAATCAAAATAACTATTATTATTTTAAAATTAAATATGAAATAAGATAGATAATAACTAAATATAAATCAATTTAATAAAGACATGTCTTTTAAATCCTAAGGGATGTGACCATTTGAGAATATCATGGAAGGGATATAAATAAAGGAAGATATATCAAATACTAGGTATGAATCAGGAATAAGGAAAAAAGACTTAAAAGAGATTTTATAAAGGACATTTAAATCTAATTCTTGATTAGAAAATTTAAATGCATTGAGAAGGATTCTGATTTGAAGTCATTAAAATCTCTTTGGAGTTTAAGTTATTTGGGTCCCACTTTAGTTTGAGACCTGTTATGCAGCCCCGAGTGTACAAGGGACTCGACTCCCTAGCTATGCTTAAGAGACAGTGCTTCAGACATCACTTTAAGGACACCACAACCAAAATGTCCCTTCTGGACTTCTTAGTCAAACTAACTGTCCTCTACAGGTCCATTGTGTAGGGACCTTCTCTTCTCGAGTCTAATTGGGCTTCCATTGAGCAAGTCTAGACCCTCCTTTAGCGCATTATCAAATGTCACTAGTCCAACCCCGTTAGTGTCATCTTGACCAAGTTTAGTGCTCATCCTTTCAAGCTCGAGACCATCTTTGATCTGGTTTGGTTTCTCCATCTACTGCAAGGCTTTGTAGACACCTTCAAGGGTCAACACAAATACTCCTACCTGGCCTACTGCTCCTATGAGGCAATTGCAGGGTCTGATCCTGTTGGAAGGGCTCAGTGTTGGTTTGTCCAACGTTCTTCTCTTCTTGGTTCAATTGGCATCTCGATTGACCATCTTCCTCCCTTCCAATTCTCCTCGGACGCCCCTGCTGACTTCCTTCCATCTCAACAAGAGTTGAACAGGCATGTCAAGACTGACATTTACAAAAAATACATCATCACAACTTGGAGTAGTCCTCTTGGGGGTCTACAACCAAAGATGACTTTTTACATTGAGCATTACATGGATATTCAAGATAGGGTTATTGTGTGCCCTTGGTACCTCTCTCGTCGTTGGACATGTGCCCTTTGCATCTCTTTGGGATCTTTCAGAGTGAGGTCTCACCAGTTACGTATCCAGACTAATCATCAGATTGCTAGAGAGAATAGGATATTTCATCTTCGCCAGCTTAGGTAGGCGAAAACTAAAACTCATTTTATTTTTTGTTGCCCCATCTTCTATGAGATCAGAGGGAGGTTTTGCTGCTTGTTTAGAGAGTACAAATTCCTCTCATCTTTCTTCAAGTACATTGATCAGCGGTGTCTTGCACTTTATCTTTAGGAAGCTTTGTAACTCCGCGATCACATCTTACAACTTCAACTACTTCGGTACAGTCATCTAACCACCTTATCACCTCCTCCTTCGACCCTAGATCCCAACCCAGGGGACAAGGCGGTTCCTTTGCCACTCTTTGAGATACTTCAAGTGTGTGAGACCTTGTAGAGGGCCCCTCAAGGCAGTCTGGGGTCCACCCTCACCCAGGGCAGTACCCTTCGGTTTTGGACTACTTCTTGCCTGTGAGAAGTAGTTAGCTTTCTTTTCATTTTGATTCTCTAGCTTTCTTGTTTTGTCTTCTTTTTTCCATGGACACCATTTGGTGTTCCTGTTGCTAGCAGTTGTCTTGTTGTATGCTTTCAGTCCCTTAGACCCTTGTGGTCTCTTGTTGGACATTAGTAAATTTATCTTTATCTTTATCTTTATTTGTATACTACTATGATTATGATTATCAATCATATGTAGATAGATAGATAGATAGATAGATTTAATATTGTATATGTATATTATTAAATATACATATATACTTGATTGAGTGTGATAAAACAATTATTAATCACGCTGTTGATATCAATTAATATATTGATTAGTTAGTAATCAGTCATGAGACATGACTCCTCACTATCATATATATAGATAGATAGATAGATAGATAGATAGATAGATAGAGATCAAAGTACCTTGTAAGTACAGAACACAATAAGTGCAAAAGCAAGATATAGCAACAAAATATCATATAGAATCTGCATAGCATCTGAATAACAGTGACCTATGTTAACATCAATAACAAAACCCATCATCGATACAACATGAATGATACTTGAACAATTTCCCACAATCTAAAAAATCTTCCTCTTTGGCAACATATGGTGAAAAATCATCAATCCAACAAAGAGATTTTTGTATATTGTGGAGAAGTAGTGTGAAGGGGGATCTGCATGAATGGATTTGTTGAAATACTCTTAGGAGGAATTTTTTATCGATTTTATAGATGAACCTGCGTTCATTGATATGTATGCAAAATGTGGTGTCATTAGGAAAGTGCGTCAACTGTTTAATTTCTAGAAGAAATATGGTCTCAAATACCCAAAGACAAGACAAGGTTCAATGGAGGCTTTGGAAGGATTTCAATTTTCATGAATGCCAAACGTGCATGATGTCTACAAATAAATCTATTGAGATGGGATATACAAAATGTGGATCAAGTACCTTAAAGAAATCCCATTTCAACAAATGAAATGAAATGGCTGTTGAATGTGGACTAATCGGGCTTCTTCAGAGAAGGATGTCCATGATACATTATAGAGATTAAACAACAAAAGAGGTGGTTGATTTTAAGGTGGCAATATAAATAGAGGCAGTGATATATAAAGTTATTGACTTGTAAGCAGCGATAATGTTAAAGCTTTGCTGGAAAATGAATCAAATATATCTGCACTTCGAACAGACACATAAAGGCATGTTGCTAGAGGAGAGTTGTGCCTCCAAGAATATTGGGAAACGAGTGCCAAAAGGTTGTATTTTTTCAGTCCAAGCATCATTTCTCTATTGAATACATGAGTGATCAACCTTGACCTGTGGAAGAAACTATCAAGTTGCATCAACAACAGAATATGGAATTGTTATTTTCAGATTATTCGGAGGTAGTCATACAGTGATGACAAACTATATGATATTGATATGCAAAGAATCACAATGACAAAATGATAAAGATTATTGATAAATATTGGGACTAAAATTTGAAAAATGATGTTTATGCCAACAATTTCCTTGTGATTGCAATCAACTGATAAATCTCTTAAGTTTGCAATTGATGTATAATGATAGCCTTCGACAGTCGACTATGTGTGCCAGTTCTGAATTGGTAACTCTGATCACTTGAAGCGAGTGTAGCACAGAGATATGACAGTAGATGAAGATTTTTGTGTGTTACAGTTGCCAATGGAATATATACTAAGATGTATTGGAATGATATCTTCATATGAAGTCGCAGAAGATGACACTGAGATTGCATGTATAGAATCTAGATATTATGATGACTATCAGAATCATATTTGTCACTTATTCAGATTTGATCACACTATGAATATCGAACTTAATCATGATATTGCTTGCCAAAGTCATTGTGAGCAATTTTGGAATTGTGCTACCATTTCAAAACATTATGTTTGACAGCAATGGTTTAATAAGAAGTTTTCAAAGGAAAGAACGATATAAAATCAAGCCACAGCGGTTGAATTATATTCTGAATCTTGCTTACATAACACACCCCAGACTTCCAAAATATAACTATTGGTCATACATGCCGACAGCAATATAAAGGGTCAAGCATGCATAAAGTTGATCTATTGTAAATTTTTTGCAAATTCTGTGTAATCAAACTTAGATAATACCTTCTATTGTGCTTGCTACAAATGATCTTCCTTAGTTCTGACTTGTATAAAGAGATGTCAATAATATATTTATTATTCTGAAATGTTTTACTACTGCAAGTATTCATATAGGGCAGACTTGCTTAAAGGAGCAGGCTGTACGTTCTTTTTGTGTGTCCTTTAACTACAACCACACTCTATTAAATATAGTAACCAAGGGGCACGTCCTTACAAAGGACATGTCCCTTCCAAAGTTGGCCTTGAATGCTCTCTCAAAATTGGCGACTTTCCAAGGAGAATTTTAGTTTAATACCTAAACTAACCAAGGAGATTAGTTAGTCATAAACCATGTTGTCCAAGAGAGATGTTGATACCTATCAAGTAGAGCAGACAAATATATAATGACTTAAGAAGGGATCTTATGCAAGAACAAATCAGTACGATCTATAATCAAACCAGTATGATTTAAAATTACAAAATTAACACTCCCTCTTAACTTGATAATCATACTGAGAGATATCATATCTAGCAACATCAATTAAGATGAACAAGCAAAGATTGATACTCTATATCTATCTGAATCTTCTTAGCATGTAGTACCATTAAACACATGATACAATGTCATATTACTATACTTGTGATATGACTTTTCACTTATACAAGTGATAACAATATTGCATCGAATGCAACATACAGGATAAAATCCGGAGAATGATTAAATTCTTCCTTTATCCAAGTTGTGACTCATAGGTACTGGCATGCCTACATCACAACATGATCCTGAGTTAAGATCTACCAGTTCACAGGATAAACTCTGGAGAAAGATTAAATTCTTCATTTATCCAAGTTGTGACTTACAAACATAGTAATGTCTATATCACAATGTGATCTTAAACTCATCTAGATTT
This sequence comes from Cupressus sempervirens, assembly GCA_028749045.1. Lineage (NCBI taxonomy): Eukaryota > Viridiplantae > Streptophyta > Pinopsida > Cupressales > Cupressaceae > Cupressus > Cupressus sempervirens. Next base: position 145,888,143 of record CM053784.1, on the reverse strand, counting down.
GACAGTAGTTCACTATTGTTCAGCACATTATCTAAGAAATCGTCATTTCTCGTAATGTCTATTATAATAGTGTTCATTATCTCAAAGATCGTCATCTCTTAAATAATGAATACAAATGGTGGAGCCCATAACAGTCAATAGCCTGACAATAAAATTATTTTAATAATAATTTATAGAGTACAAATGTATTACAATTCAACCATACCAAGTCTTTTCCTGAAGTGATCTATCTTCACTTGAGAGAGAGAGGTTTGGTGAGAATATCTGCTGTCTAATCTGCAGTAATTTTACAGTATTCCTATCTACCATATCTTTTACGTAATGGTACAGTATTTCAATATGCTTGGAACTATTATGAAAAACTGGATTCACAGAAAGCTTGATGGAACTTCGATTTCACAATGAATAATCGTAGGACTCATGGCTTGACCAAATAATCCCACAAGTAACTTTCTAAGCCAAACTGCTTCCCGAGAGGCCATTGCTGCTACAATGTATTCGACTTTTGTGGAACTTTGTACTACTGATGACTACTTTCTACATATCCATGATATCATCGCTGATCCTAAACTGAAACAGCATCCTGAAATACTTTTTCTATCCTTAACACTTCCACCCCAATCTAAGTTTGTGAATCCATGTAAATCCAAGTCAACTTTCTCATATTTGGGCCCAAGGTTAAGAGTGCCTTGTAAGTGTCTCATAATGTGTTTGACTGCAACTTGGTGAATCTCCTTTGGCTCACACATAAACTGACTTAAGCCATTAACAACATAGCAAATATCAGGTCTTGTATTTACCAAGTACATAAGGGACCCAATCATCTATCTATAGAGAGTAGAATCTATGAAAGGTGATTATGTTTCTACTTCTTTAACTTTATGTAGATTAGTCCCCATTGGAGAAGACATAGACCTACAGTTCCATATTCCAAATCTCTTCAAGATATCTAATGTATACTTTCCTTGATTAAGTATGATGTTGTCAGAATTCTGCCATACTTCCAATGCTAGGAAGTAATGAAGGAGTCCCAAATCTTTCATCTCAAATTCTCTGATTAGATCTTTCTTGCATTGATCTATGAGATGATCATCACCTGTTATTAGTAAATCATCAACATATAGTATCAAAATTACTATATCATCTTTATCCCCTTTTATAATATAGATTTGGATCAACTTCATTCTTGGAGAATCCTAAGCCGGTGCGATACTTATCACTTCTTTCATACCATGCCCTTGGAGCCTATTTAAGTCCATAAAGAGCTTTCTTGAGCCTGCAAACAAAAACTTTAGGGTTACGAGTTTCAAATCCTTCAGATTGCTCCAAATATACCTCTTATGTAATCTTTCCATTCAGAAATGTTAGTTTTACATCCATTTGATGTACTTTCCATCCCTTCGATCTTGCAATAGCTAGGACTACTCTTATAGAGGTGTATCTAGCAACGGGAGCAAAGGTTTCTTAATAATCAATCCCCTCTTTCTAAGAGAATCCCCTAGCTACGAATCTGGCTTTATATTTTTCAATGCTACTGTCTACAACATGCTTGATTTTAAATATCCACTTAGAAGAAACAACAAGTTTTCCTTCAGGTCTTGGAACAATTTCTCAAACATCATTCTTCATAATGGTTTCGTATTCTTCCATCATGGCATCCTTCCAAGCTATATGTTTAATAGCATTTGAAACATTGGTTGATTCTGATTTAGATAAATCACTCATGTTTGTTGTATAACTATAAAATCTTTTGAGTCTTTTGCTTTCTCGGAAGGTTCCAGATGGTGCAGCAAACTCTTGTGCTTCCTCTATTGTCTTAATGGCCCAATGTGGTCTTTTCTTTGGATTTTGAGTTTCCTCAAGATTACGATCTTGAATTTAATTTTCAATTTCTTCATTGTTCTCCCTCTGAAACTGAGAATCAGTATTTTCTTCAGAATTAGGTAAGGGAGAGAGATCTCCAAAACTTAGGGTTCTTTTGAATGCTAAATCTTCTTCAAATATTACATCCCTACTAAGTTCAATATTTTTTTGACCAGGTATGAAAATCCTATATGCTTTAGATGTTTCACTATACCCAACAAAAATACCTTTCCTCCCGAAGGATTCTAACTTAGTTCTTTTTTCTTTTGGAACATGTATATATACTGGGCACCCAAAAATCCTAAGATGACTTATATTAGGTTTAACATTAGTGAAGAGTTATTCAGGAGTTTATCTCTAAGGTAGGAGTGAGGACTTCTATTTTGAATATAGACAATAGTACAAGAGGCTTCTGCCCAAAGATAATATTCTAGATTTTGATCAAATATCATATCTCTTGTAGCTTCTATAATTGGTCTATCCTTCCTTTCTGCTACCCTGTTTTGTTGTTATTATAAGGAACAATATACTCCTTAATTCCTATTTCTTTACAAAACTCTTTAAACAAATCTGAGATATATTCCCCTCCATTATCAATCCTAAGAGTTTTAATTTTGTGTCCTGATAACTTTTCAGTTAAAGTTTTGAATTTTTTAAATCTCTTAAGGATTTCTTTTGATTCTTTACACTTTAAGAAGTAAATCCATGTTTTCCTAGAGAAGTCATCTATAAAAAGTATATAGTACCAGAATCCTACAAGAGAAGGAACAGACATAGGTCCTCATAAATCTGAGTGGATTAATTCCAAAACATTGTTAGTTTTTCTAGTGCTATCATGAAATGGAGTTTTGTTATTCTTACCCAGAGCACATCCTTTGCATATGCTTGAGTGATCTTTATTCAATTTAGGGAAACCAGTTATCATTTTTCCATAGTTGATAAGGTTTTGAAATTTAGATGACTTAAACGTCTGTGCCATATTTCATTTATATCAACAACTTCATGAATTAAGGCTTGAATAGGTCGACTAGGTTCTGTATTTAATTCATACAAGTATCCCTTTCTTTGACCAATCAACTTTGATTTCTTAAATGAAGAGTTCTTCGATTAGGTTAATACTTTACCATCCATGAATGCAACATTATGTCCATCATCTTCAAGTGTTGTAACAGAGATTAGATTTCTTTTTTTCCTAATAGATAGAGTACTCCTTTGAGATATAGAACACTACCCGACTTTAGTTTCAGGGTGCAATTTCCAATTCCTTTGATGGAATGTGCTAAATTATCATCTGGTGACTTCGCCATCAACCTTTTCTGATATAGAGTCTAGTCTTCTTTGTATCCTGTAATATGTCAAGATGATCTACTATTAATCACCCATGCCTTACTTGAGACTTCATTTGATAGTGTTGAATACAATACACGATTCTCGAGATCATAGTTATCTTCTTTCCTAGTAATGTTTGTATAGTTTACTTGCTGCTTAGAATTCTCAGGGCAATTAGATCTATAGTGTCCAATTTTTTTGCATTTGAAGCATTTTATTTTGGATAGATTTTTCTTAAGTTTGTCATTCTTTTGATTACCCTTTCTCTTCTTGAAGTGCTTCTTCTTACCTTTATAGGAATTTGTGTTGAGAACATGAAGTTTTTCATCTTTAGTTTTCAACTTTCCCCCTTTCTTAAGTTTTCTAGATTCTTCCTGAAGACAATCTCCCTTAAGTTTATTGAAGTCGGGAAGATTGTCTCTAGCACTTACTCCTTGTGCGAACATTTCCCATGAATCTGGTAACCCATCTATAGCCATCAGCATTAGTTCCTTGTCATCAAATATGGTTCCTATACTTGCAAGTTCATCTCTTAGATTGGCAACCCTTAGGAAGTAAGAATTCATCGAATCTCCCTTCTTTATCTGTATATGATTTAGTTGCCTTTTTAATGCGAGGACTCTAGGTGCATTATTGACCTCATATGCATTTAATAATGCATTCATCATATTAAATGTTGTTTGATGTTTCATTAGCATGGGTACTATTTCATTTTTCACTCCATCTAATATGATTTGCACAGCTTTCTTGTTTCCTTTACTCTAGATAGTTTTATTAGGTTCAGTAGCAGGTTGTTTGGATGCTGAATCAACAAACTATTTTACATCATTTTCTTCAAGAATCATCATGATTTTGAATTTCCAAGCATCAAAGTGTTCTTTCCCATCAAACCTGCCCTCGGGTCTAATTGTGTATGCCATTGAAGATAGAAGAATGATGCTAGATATATTAAGTCTGATTTTTTAATTTGCAGAGCTTAGGTTCGACTACCAGAGCTCTGATACCATGTAATTTTTTTGCGAATTCTATGTAATCAAACTTAGATAATACCTTCTATTGTGTTTGTTGAAGATGATCTTCCTTAGTTCTGACTTGTATAAAGAGATGTCAATATATTATTCTGAAATGTTTTACTTCTGCAAGTATTTGTATAGGGCAGACTTGCTTAAAGGAGAAGATTGTATGTTCTTTTTGTGTGTCCTTTAACTACAACCACACCCTATTAAATATAGTAACCAAGGGGCATGTCCTTACAAAGGACATGTCCCTTCCAAAGTCGGCCTTGAATGCTCTCTCAAAATCAGCGACTTTCCAAGGAGAATTTTAATTTAATACCTAAACTAACCAAGGAGATTAGTTAGTCATAAACCATGTTGTCCAAGAGAGATGTCGATACCTATCAAGTAGAGCAGACAAATATATAATGACTTAGGAAGGAATCTTATGCAAGAACAGATCAGTACGACCTATAATCAAACCAGTATGATTTAATGTTATAGAATTAACATCTATAACATGTTCATCAGGCTTAGTTTTGTCTGACTTGGTGATAGTTGTCTATTCTTAAACTTTCCATATTATATTCACAACATTATGGAGAGGAACGCTTCTTGGAGTTGAATAACATCATAAGGAAAACAAAGATACATATTATTGTCTCCTTCTTCCTCTATATTGTGTGATTAGGAGAAGAAAACAAATATAATGGAATACAACCAACAACTCATCATGGTCACACATAGAGAGAAAAGATTTGAAATTAAATATGAGAAATATAGAATGGAAGGATTGCAATTATATTCAGGGGATGGCATTGCCCTGTTAACTACTCCATGATTTTTGAGGAGTATAGAATAGAGTCGTGTAGACCAAGAGGCCAGCATGTCAGCGAATGATCCGGTACACTATTATCCTTATGATATATCATTTGGCCCTTACTAGCATCGAAAAGATCCCCGTCTATATAGAAAGGATCAGTATAAACTCGAAGCACTTCACAAAATGGTGGAAAGATTGACCACCATAATTGCAAAAATTTGAAGAGAATCAATCAATCTACTGGCATAATGAATATTATCGGAAATTCTTAGTTATGTTCGATCTGCATCCATTGTCAAAATAAGATGACATTATATATTTCACATACTTGAGAGGACTTGATTTGAATCCTTATTTTATGAGCCCTATTGGTCCTTCGGTGGATAGCAGTTGAGCAATGTACTTCATATTTGCACCTTGGTCATGTTTTGGTGTTGAGAAATTAGTGCAGTTGTTGCTAAGACCCGTGCAAAGAAGAAGATTTCACTATTTGTGTTATGATTATAGAGATTCTACGGATCAGTATAAACTCGAAGCACTTCACAAAATGGTGGAAAGATTGAAGATAGTTGTGACCACCATAATTGCAAAAATTTGAAGAGAATCAATCAATCTACTGGCATAATGAATATTATCGGAAATTCTTAGTTATGTTCGATCTGCATCCATTGTCAAAATAAGATGACATTATATATTTCACATACTTGAGAGGACTTGATTTGAATCCTTATTTTATGAGCCCTATTGGTCCTTCGGTGGATAGCAGTTGAGCAATGTACTTCATATTTGCACCTTGGTCATGTTTTGGTGTTGAGAAATTAGTGCAGTTGTTGCTAAGACCCGTGCAAAGAAGAAGATTTCACTATTTGTGTTATGATTATAGAGATTCTACGGATCAGTATAAACTCGAAGCACTTCACAAAATGGTGGAAAGATTGAAGATAGTTGTGACCACCATAATTGCAAAAATTTGAAGAGAATCAATCAATCTACTGGCATAATGAATATTATCGAAAATTCTTAGTTATGTTCGATCTGCATCCATTGTCAGAATAAGATGACATTATATATTTCACATACTTGAGAGGACTTGATTTGAATCCTTATTTTATGAGCCCTATTGGTCCTTCGGTGGATAGCAGTTGAGCAATGTACTTCATATTTGCACCTTGGTCATGTTTTGGTGTTGAGAAATTAGTGCAGTTGTTGCTAAGACCCGTGCAAAGAAGAAGATTTCACTATTTGTGTTATGATTATAGAGATTCTACGGATCAGTATAAACTCGAAGCACTTCACAAAATGGTGGAAAGATTGAAGATAGTTGTGACCACCATAATTGCAAAAATTTGAAGAGAATCAATCAATCTACTGGCATAATGAATATTATCGAAAATTCTTAGTTATGTTCGATCTGCATCCATTGTCAGAATAAGATGACATTATATATTTCACATACTTGAGAGGACTTGATTTGAATCCTTATTTTATGAGCCCTATTGGTCCTTCGGTGGATAGCAGTGGAGCAATGTACTTCATATTTGCACCTTGGTCATGTTTTGGCGTTGAGAAATTAGTGCAGTTGTTGCCAAGACCCGTGCAAAGAAGAAGATTTCACTATTTATGTGTTATGATTATAGAGATTCTACCTTTTGAGAGATTGGAATATCCTTCCTACAGGATCGTCTTTCTGGTTTGATATCCTTAGCACAAACAGCTTTTGTCATTTCCACTTGATCTACCCATGTGTGAAGTAATAAGTTTTTAGCTTTCGACAAATCCTATCTCAACTCCTTGTTAGTTCACAAACTAGAGATCACTGATTTGTGGCTCACTCTATCTTTCGAAGAATCTAAAGTAATCAAAGAGAATCTATGATTATTTAAATGATATAGTTGGCAAACTATATACTCTAGTGAATAGACAGCAATCAAAATTAAAGACTATTCAATTTGCTATGAAGAAGACCACTTGGAAGGATTACTCTCATCACTTATGAAGAGTTACATTCAAAGGGGAGATGTCTCTCAAACAATTTGAGAGTGTGTTTACTTCATAAATAAAGGGTTTTAGAAACCTTTGTAATGACAGATGGGAGCATAGACAATGTACTCAAATTTTTTGACAAATGCTTATATGGAGGCATTTTCTGGTTTGACGCATATAGAAGGTGTATTACTTCGTGAATACAGTCTGGAACAACATTTTTGCTTTGAATGTCAATTTTCAATGATAGGACCTTCGAGCAACTTGCAACAAGGATGTTAATGTGCATTTGCTCCAAAATAATTAGATAAGCATTTTATTATTATTAGAGTGATCCATTCTTATTTGCTCGTTGTAGCCTCTCTCTTATACATATTCATGTATGTAGAATAAGAGCCATGTTGATGTCAGTTTTGTACCACTACATAACATATAACAATTGAATACTTGATATGGAATATCAAACACTCAACCCTCTCTTGAAAAGTAAATACTTACGAAGAACATGAGAAAACTCCAAGGTTCCTTACACTTGTGGATACTAACTCAATTATATCAATGTGATTTGTTGGTTAATCATGTAGGCGGGCTTACATTATTCATTCGAAGATAACTTGGTGGTACTTCACTTTGCTTGACTTGTTCTTTTCTCCTCGATCACTTTCACTTTCAACCACTCCTACCAGGAATTGCTGACTGCTCTACTACTACTCCTATGAATGAAGAAATTAGCAAATGGACGAGGATCCAACCAAATGAAAGCTTGCCAGTGGCACTACCTCCATTGGTGTAATGATTCTAAGGGATACTCTTAGGATTTTCACACTAACACCTATCTTCCAACCCAACTTGAAGTACAAGCAAAAAGATGAAATGCAAGTAGAACTTGGGAGCGATCGAACTAGATTACCACACAAGGTTTCCTAACAAGCCGCTAGGATGCTAGTGGCCTAGTATATAGATCCCTATCAAATATTCACTACCATCATTACGCAACTAGCCATCTACTTCTACTCTAACAACATGAAATGAAATCTTACTTTGATTTGAGAGATGAGAAGAAACATGCAAATACACTAAAATGATCATGTATATCCACCATGCAAGCCACAACAATGAATAAAGAACAATCTTGATAGTATTTTGGCAACAATTCTCCAACATAACTCTCTTTTACAAATGAGAACAAAATGGCCTTATATAGAGTCTCAAAATTACAACCAACGGTAGAGATTAAGAGGCAAAATCAATGATCCAAATCAAATCCCAAAAACCCTAACTAGGGTTGCCACCCCATCGGCCAATGAGAAGATGCCACCTCATTAATGGACCAATGAAAAAAAAAGGGAGAGTGGCAAAAAATGAGAAGACACCAAAATGGTAGCCAATCAGAATCAAACACCTATCCTACCCAAGAAGAAAGCAGAATTTGCTACTTGGGCTTACAACAAATGATCCTGTAATATAATTCTACCCTTTTCTTTCATCTTCTTAGCCAAGGCAATGAGCTTGACTAGCCTGTCATTGATTTCCTTCATAGGAGGGCAAGGCATGTGCTTCATCTTGATCTCAACTGAATTCATCATGTTGCTCGCTGCGTGCAGTGTCTTCTCATGATCCTTCTCATACTCTTTCGCATATCCGATAAAAGCATTGAGGGAGGCAAGGGTGCCCAAATGCTTCTTCCTGATGGCAACCTTCCCCAACTCATCCAATCTTGATCCAAACTCTGTCTCATTGACGCTCTCCTCATTGATACCCTCGAAATCAAGTGCAACCCCAACATCACTCATCATGGTTGAAATGGAAGTGTCAACGCCTGGGTTGTGCTGTGCAATCTCATTTCATATCTCTTCAAGTATCCTCAATCTAATGGTCAAGAAAACATACCAAGACTCCACCATACTCTTTCCTCCTTCATCCACCAACTTGGTTCTCTCCAAATATCTCTTTGGTAGCCCAATAACTGCCCGTTGTTGCTGGCTACTGCCCCCACCTTTTTGTCCGACTAACTCTGCTAGACCCTCTTTCTCTGGTTTCATCCTCTCGTAAGTAAGGCGTACCCTCTGACTTTGTAATTTCCTTAACTTCTCATTAGACCATGCCTCAGTGTGTAGATCAAATGTCCTTGTAACTGCCTCTGAGGAAGGATCCTGATGATCGTCCCAATCCACTGGACCCAATTTTGTTCCATCCACTGTATCGTAATCTTCTCTTAGCACATTTTCATCATCTTCCAATTGATCGAGAATATCAAGGCCTCTCCATCTGATTGCCCTCATCATGCCCACTGAAATCTTGAGAAAGCTAGCTTCCTCACATTAAAGTCATCATGTGCATTGGCCCAAAAATCTTCTATAGTAGGAATATGTTTGAATGCGTTTTCGTGAGATGCCTTGATAAGACCATTAAAATTGAATCCCTATCTTGTTCTATACCATCCTAGATGATACCACTTTAACTCCTCCGCAACTGCAAAGATGACAAGATTGGGGCAAGTATCATTGCCTATTCCCAATGAGAAGGTAATCCTTGTCTCACCTTTAAGTTTCATCATCTTGTCATAATGCTCAAGTTAACTGGCCAACTCCATCAAAACTATTATGTCGAGTGGGTACCTTGGAAGTCTCTTGGGACAAATTGTACTTCCTACCACTCTAATATAATGTGAATTGCAAAAATTGGATGAACCAACTCCCATACTTCTTAACTTTTGGTTCCACTTCCGATGAGAGCCTCCTAGCAAGTATCCCTTGTAATATCCTTACCGTCTTCATGGAAAATGCGTCATAAAGCATCTTATAATCTTTGGTGTTGTGCAAATGAAGCTGTGGCTATCACTCATGCACCAAACATTGCCCCGGCCCATTGCCAATCACTCCTAAGGCCTTAAGTCCACGATTTTCATATAGTCTCGCAACCAAATAGAAAAGATAGGACCCCATGTAGAATTGCTTTTGAATTTGCATTGTCCTTAGTTGCAACTCTAAATTTTCACTTATAATTCTAGCCGAATCAAATTTTCTCTTTCCATTTTCAATTTCATCAATAAAATAGTACATCCAGTTCTTGAATTGCATACCTTGAGCCACGCCCATGATTCAGCTGAGAAGCACAATAAGGTCGCCATACCCTAATTTGAAATCTGACTTGGTGAGCTTTGACAATTTGGTAACTCCCTTCTTGCCTTCGTGTAACCAATTCTATTTTAGATGAATGAAGTAGGCATCCTGATTATCCTGAAAGAACTTGGTTGTTTAATCCATTATTACCACTTTCATGCCATTAAGCTGGGGAATATTGAATACTTCTTCGACCACTTGTATATTGATGTTAGCCAACACTCTCTTCCCTTCATCAAAAATGATGGACTTGGTCACAATATCAAATCAAGATGCACACTCCATTACCAATTTCGGACATAGCAAGGCAGGAGGGAAAGTCGCCGCTTGTACAATTCCGCTCTTGTAGATCTTCTTCACCATGGGGGATTGTCCTTCCTTCAATCTATCCTTCAACTGTACCATGTTCACTGTGCCAATATTGGTATCACTTATTCGCCTCACATTCGAGAAGAAGGTGGTCTTAGGTATCATGTCTTCCTTGTCTTTTTTGGTATTCGTTCCCTTTGGGTTCTTGCTTGTACTAACATCCACCATCCTAAACATTTATTCCTGCCCCTTCGTTCTAAATGATATGGACTACACTTATAAATCTCTCAACTTCTCTCTATCGATGGAATCTAGCTTATTTCTGCCTCTCCAAATCCTATCTCTACACTTATAATCAAGGTCACCAGGAAATGAGGAGACTTGGAGGTCTCTGGTACTAGTACTGGTACCAGTACGACAATTTTCAAAAATAGGAGACGGGGGTACTTGGAGACGGCAAATTTTTTTAATAGTTTAAAGAGTCTGATACAAAATACACAATAGTAATATAGTAAAACTAAAAGACTGGAGTAAATAATAATAGTAATGTTACACTAATATAAAGTCAAATATTTCAAAATTCACATAATCATATTATTGTATCTCATGATCATACTTGAGAATGTTAAGACTACAAATAGGCAAATGTTGGTGGCCTAATTTAGTAGGAGTCACTCAAGTTAGGCGAAGCCTATAGCAATATAAGGCAGGTCACTTCTCATTTTGATTATGTTACAAGGATTTGGCAAAATGTTACCTTTTGATGTTCTTAGTCTCTTTTTAATTGATAGTGTAGATAGTTCTCAATACCAATAATAAATTTTGGCATGTTCTTGATATGGATTGGAAAGCCTAATATGCTAATTTCTTCATATATCTATACAATATCTTGAGGGATGTGTTAACACAACTGGCATTGCTGCCAAAATAGATTAGAATATCAGATATGGTGCAAAAAGTCTGCAGAAATCTTAATCTGAAAGTGCAGATTGGATTGGCGATGGAGAAGAAACACTATCATTTGATACTTAACTGTTTTGCTTATAGTGACAGATTTTCTTTGATTGATAAAGTTTCAGGGTGACAGGCATAAATCGATTTGTAGCTGATTTTTTGCTTTCAAGTAGTAGTCTTCTGTTTTGTAAAATCTGAAAAATACTTTATCATGATTGAAATCTTATTCATAAACCTGCTCTTAATTAGTTTGATATGTATTTGTTGTGGCAATAGACCTATTTGTAAAGTTTTGTCTTCAGAATGGCAAGGAATGAATGCATCAGTTTGGTTACCAAAATGGCACCAAATGAATCCATCAGTCTGCATATATTGGTTGTATTAGATCAGTTTAAATTCTGGCTATACAGTTAGAACTGTTACAACTGTCTTTACAATAAGTTGCAATTATTGTTTGATTCTACCATCTCATTCTTCAGGAATGAAAGGTTTGTTTTTGTTTATAATAATATGGTTGAAACTGTCAACCTATTCCTATATGGTTAAAGCTGAGAACTGTCCAAATAGTTATTAACCAATTTGGAAGCCATACATATAATGGATAAAAAACATTGGTCTTAATTTTTGCATTAAAAAACATTAAAATGAGGGTTAAAACACATTAAATAATTTGATATTATATTTTACATTTAGTTTTTATAAGGAGACTTCACTTTTGGATTAGGAGACTCGGAGACTTTAGGAGACTTAGTTATTAAGTCTCCAACCTTTTTTGAGGTCTCCGGAGACGCAAAAAGTCTCAGAGACGTGTCTTTTAGGGGGGAGATGGGTCTTCCCATAACCATGCTTATAATTGCCTCTCCAGCCTAGGGGTGGGACTAACACTTATTTTTGCCTCTTCGTTATCTTAGGATGGACTACACTTATATCTCCCAACTTCAACTTAGGGTGGTCTAGCTTATTTCTGCCTCTCCAAATGTCCTATCATAAAATCTATACTTATATCTTCCAACTTCAGCCTATCAATGAAAATGATGAAGTGGTGGATGAAAAGTGCAAGAAGCAAATAAGGGGAACGAACTAAGGAAGAACAAGGAATAAAATCTGCCTTTAAAACCAATCTTCACCTTTAAAAATGAATGAGAATCTTATCTTAAATCTACCTTCTACCAACAATCGAGCCTCTTCAAGTTCAGATCTGATCTCAGAAAATTCAGTCCTCCTTGCAAATAATGAATCTCTAGCGAAAATCAGAATTCACCAACCTTGTCTCTCTTGAAAATTCTCCAATATGCAAAATCAGATCTCATGCAGATTCTGCCCCCTTGTGGAATTCGCCCAGCTCTACAAAAATCAGACTTTCCATGACAACCTTGCTACCCTTTAACCAATTTCAAAACTTCAAAATTGCCCAACTAGGGCAGAAAATCATTGTCCTAGGAAGAAATCGCAATCCCCCCAAGCAAAAATCGCTAGCCTCCAAAATTCTACCCTCAAAATTGCAACTCTACTGCAAATTCAGGTCTGCACTTTAAAACTCTGTCATACTGCAAATGTCGGCCAATTAGGGCAGAAAATTCCTCCCTAAAAAATCAGAATTGCTGCCTCCAAAATTCACCTAGCTAGGGCAGAAAATAAATCTGCTCCTCACAAAAAAATGCCCCTCAAATGAAGAAAGTCACTACCCACAAGGAGGAAAAATGCTGGCAAAAACCTCACAATCAACCATGATACCCTTCCAAACAAATTCATTGCTCCAAAATGGAAGAAGTTGGAATGAGAAATGAAGAGGAGGAGCCTCTTCTTATACCAAACTTTTGCCTCCTTGAATAGGGCCTACCCGCATTGGAGGCAAATAAAATTATATAAAGGGGTTTAAATTAGCCAAATCCAAAATTACCATAGGCCCTGATATTGAATTTTTTTTTTAAAAATCATGTAGGCCTCTAATATAGATTTAAACCTTCCCCATTGTGGACCCAATAATTTATCTTGAATTTGACACCTCTTAGTCCTTAAAATACATTGAATTTAACAAACAAAGGGGGCCAAATTAAATTTCCAAATAACAAATGCTCAACCCAAAAATATGATTTTAATTTCAATTTCACTTCCTTGTAAAATTTCGAAATCCCCCTCTAGGCAATTTAATATCAACTTAATCAAATTTTGCACTTCAATCCAATTTCAATTTTTTGCTATACAATTTCAATTTACAATTAAAATAAATCCTTATTTGGCAATTCAATTTCATTCAAAATTCAATTTCACCATCAAAAAAAAATCTTTTCACCATCAAAGTTTTTTTTAGATTTCCAAAACAACTAAGTCCACAAATTCATTTTGAAAATGTTCAAGCTTATACAATTATATCAAATTTTCAAAAATCTAAGTCCAAAATTTGCAAATTTGTCCTACCAAATATTATTTTAACCATTGTGTTGGTGTTGAATTCTGTTTGGCCTAAAGACAAAATTACATGTTCCAAAAAATCAGGTTTAGCACTAGGTGAAAATAAATCGAATCCATCCTAGAGACCAAGACGTCCAAGGTGTAAAATTACCAATTTAAAACTTTTGGACAACTCCAAAAATTCACTAAGGAAAAGAAAGACTTACAACACCCGCAAAAATTACCAAGGCCTACCCAAAAAAGTGGGGGTCCCCAAAGTTTTGGGGTGATGGTGTGAAAAACCTCACAACAAGCTATTTGCCTTATTTTTTCCATTGTCAACGAGGATGTTCTTGCAAGAAAAGACAAATGATACATTAGGCATGCTACCAAAATATTGTGAAGGACTCAATCTTATTACAATATGTCCAAAGTGATTTTGGATCTAGGATTCCTTAGTCATATGTTAATCATGCTAGATAAGGTGAGGCTATTGGATAAAAATATCTTTTATGATTGAGATTATGAGCATCTTTCTATAACAAGAGGGAGTCTGACATTTCATTAGAAGCAACCTTGGACAAAGAGGTCAGGAGGTTGATGCATGTACTTGAAGCTTCAGAAGGGAACCACATTATCTTGAATGCCTCGTGTTGCCAAGCCTGAGGACAAATCCACAATTTAGTACATTCACTCATTTTACTATAAATTAAAGTATGCTTCCATGATAGGGGGAGTAAATAGAGGATATGCTTCAATTGACTTCTGAGAATCTTGGTCAAATTGATTTAGAGGGAGTAGACCATGTTGAGATGGATTCTCTAGTGATCAGGAAACTGTAGCATCCAGCAAACTATGATTCATGAGATGAAGTTCTATGTGTGTAGACTGAAAGGCCTTTATGCGAAGGCCTAAAACGTAGATGGATACTTGTAATGTTATTCATTTAAAGTATATTATCACTGAAGATCTGACAACCGATATTTTCTCCAAGCCTTCTACCAAAGTAAAGTTTGTACATTATTGAAAACAAGCTTGGAGTTATGGATCAGAGCTTGTACTGAAAGGAAGCCTCACCATCAGTAATTACCTAAGATGTACTTTAATGCATCCTTCTTTGTAAAAGAGAAGTTTGAGGTGAAAACTCTTGTTCCACCCTCAGGGATGAGCCATGGTGGATCCATCCTCTAATATGCTTCACGGTGGATGACATGTGTATGAGTCCATGACTTCATTGGTTAATGGGCCCCTGTAAACATCATTAAGAGGTGATGATCTCTCAATGATGAATACTTGTACATCTTAACATCATTGTAAGCTGACGTCCGCACAACAATGGTGGATATCACACTGAGGTTATATATATGAGAATCTATTATGATGGATATCATGAGACTTAATATCCATGGACTATTGATCAGTAGAGGAAATTGAAGTTTGTTAAAGGTATAACCGGTTAAGGGTTATTACACATTAGAAGCATGATTCAACAAGGAATATGAACCATATGATATTCATCATACTTATATTTTCTTGGTATGTGCACTAGCATTAAGTCTCATGATGCCTACCAAGAAAATATTTGCACATGGTGTCTCCAATACTGTCTCATAGTGTACACCATGTCATATCTCATTACAACTTTAAAAGTTATCTATGAGATCTATACTATCAGATTCAATTACATTTCCATAGATATCTTGATTTGGAGATAACCACCATAATGATATCAGGAGTAATAGCCTACAAATATCAAGTCTCGTGATATTTGTGTACTCAGAGTAATGGCCTATGAATATCAAGTCTCATGATATTCACCAAGTACTCAATATGTCCATAAGGTATATGCACTCGTATCACCATGCGATACTTACCACAGAGACATCAAAATCATGGCTTGTCCACAGATATTAAATCCACCATCATATATTTATACAATACAACTCATAGATATCTATGTAACAACATCTATCTCTTAGTTGATATTGATTTACAAGATATAATCTATCATGATCTACTTAGATATCAACCATATGGCATCCATCATGATCAAAAGGTTAGACTATTGTAAGATTGTCACCTTCCTAGAGTAACCATAAACAAACATCAATGAAAGATTGTCACCTTCCATGATGTTTCCACAAAGTCATGTAGTAACTCACATGACATCCACCATGAACATTTCCAAAGGGTGGAACAAAGGCTTTCGGCTCAAACTTCTCTCTTACAAAGAAGGATGCATTATAGTACATCTCAAGTAATCACAGATGTTGAGGCTCCCTCTCACTAAAGGCTTTAATCCATTACTTCAAGCTTGTCTTCAATAATGTACAAACTTCACTTTGGCAAAAGACTTGGAGAAAATATCGATTGCCAGATCTTCAGTGATAATGTACTTGAAATGAATAGTATTTCAGGTATTCATCTATGGTTTAGGCATTTGCATAAAGGTCTTTCAATTTTCACATGTGAAACTTCATCTCATGAATCATAGTCCTTTGACTGCTATAGTTTCTTGATCACTAGAGAATCCATCTCGACATGGTCTACTCCCTCTGAATAAATATGATCAAGATCCCTAAAAGTTGATTAAAACATATCCTCTATCAGCTCCTTCTATTACAAAAGTGTACCTTGATTCATAATAACATGAGTGAATGCACTAAACTGTGAATTTATCCTTTGGCTTGGCAACATCAGATATTAAGATAATGTGGTTCTCCTAAGTAAATGTATTAACCTCCTGACTTCTTTGTCCAAGGTTGTCTCTAATGAAATGACAGGCTCCCTCTTGATATAGAAGGATACCATAATCTCAAACATCATAGGTATTCACTTCAAGAGCCTCAGTTTATCTAGCATGATCATCAAATGTCTAATGAATCCTAGATCAAAACTTTTTTTACTACTATCATAAGATTGAGTTTTGCACAATATTTGGTATCATGCCTAATGTACCAATCTTCTTTTTCTAGAAGAACATCCCTACACATCCTTGATGGTGTCTCTTCTCTGACATCTCCCCTCTAAGGATAGTTCCAATGGGAATTGAAATTCATTTGAAAAAATTTCAGATTTTTCTCTTTCACACAATGTCTAGCATTTCCCCCACCTTTCAAATCTGATTCATTGAAGGAAATCTGCCTTCCTCCCCCAGAATTATAGCCTCTCAAAAGATTCTATCCCACTCCTAATTATTGATCCACTAATCTGTATATCACTCCAGCACCTTGAAACAGTTTCCAGTCCAATTAAGTGTAAAGTTTCTGCAAATTCTGTTCTAAAACTCAGACTTCTATAATATCCTTTAAGTGCTGAATATGATCTTCTTATAATTCTGAAGGTAGGAGGAGTTATCACCTTTAACTCTTATCTGAATTTGTTTTATATCTGCAATAAATTCATATAGGTATTATTGCTTGAGGGAGCAGACTTGTGTTTATTGTGTGTCCTCAAACTACAATGAAACCTACCCTTTATATCAAGACCAAAGGGCATGTCCCTTAAAGGGACATGACGCTCTCTAGGTCAGCCCAAACACTACTTGAAGAAATAAGTGCCTAAAGGAAATTATCAAATGTTCAACTAATATAACAAATTGTTATAGTTAGTACAAGATATAATTTATGCCAAGGATCGCCACCCATTTTATTGCCAAGTCTAGTGTATTTATAAGCTATCATATGATATAATGGGAGAAGACTAAGGTGTGGTCTGCACTTCTCAGACCAGTATGATTATTAGGTTAATATTTAACACTGCCCCTTAACTTGATAATCATACTGAGAGATAATATATCTAGCATCATCAATTGCGATGAATAAGCATAGATTGAGATTCTATATCTATCTGAATCTTCTAAGAAAAATGGTGTCATGTAACATATGATACTGAGTCATATAACCATCTTGTGATATGACTTATCATTTTATACTAGTGATGTCAGTATTGCATGTAATGGAATACAAAGAATAAAATCTGAAGAATGATTAAGTTATTCATCTATCCAGGTTGTGATTCATAAGAACTGGCAATCCTATATCACAACTTGATCTTGAGTTAAGATCTACCAGAACACAGGATAAAGTCTAAAGAATAAATTTTTCCTTTATCCAAGTTGTGATTCATAGACATGAAAATGCTTATGTCACAAGTGATCTTGAACTCACTTAGATCTAACAGTAGTTTTATACTGTTCAATATATTATTTGAGGGATCGTCATCTCTCATAATGTCTTTAATACAAGTATTCATTACCTTAGAGATCGTCACCTCTTAAATAATGAATACAAATGGTGGAGCCCATAACAGTCAATAGCCGGACAAATAAAATTATTTTATTAATAATTTAAAGAATACAAATGAATTAGAATTCAACCATACCAAGTCTTTTCCTGAAGCGATCTATCTTCACTCTAGATAGAGGTTTGGTGAGAATGTCTGTTATCTGATCTGCAGTGCAAATGTATTCTAATTTTACAATATTCTTGTCTACCATAACTCTTACATAATATGCTTAGACCTGTCATGAAAAACTGGATTCATCGAAAACTTGATGGAACTCTGATTATCGCAATGAATAATTGTGGGATTCATGGCTTGTCCAAATAATCCCACAAGTATCTTCCTTAGCCAAACTGCTTATCGAGAGGCCATAGCTACTGCAATGTATTCGGCTTCTCTAGAGCTTTGTGCTACTGAAAATTGTTTTCTGCATATCCAAGATATCATTGTTGATCCTAAACTGAAACAACATCCTGAAGTACTTTTTTTTGTCACTTCCACTCTAGTCTGAGTAAGTGAATCCGTGTAGATCTAAGTCAACTTTCTCATATTTGAGCCCAAGAGTAAGAGTGCCTTGTAAGTATCTCATAATGTGTTTTACTGCAACTAGGCGAATCTCCTTTGGCTCACACATAAACTGACTTAAGGCATTAACAACGTAGCAAATATTAGGTCTTGTATTTACCAAGTACATAAGGGACCCAATCATCTGTCTGTAGAGAGTAGAATCTATTGAAGGTGATTCTGCTACTGCTTCTTTAAGTTTATGTAGATTAGTCTCCATTGGAGAAGACATAGACTTGAAATTCCACATTCCAAATTTCTTCAAAATATCTGATGTATACTTTCCTTGATTAAGTATAATGCTGACAAAATTCTGCCATACTTCCAGTCCTAGGAAGTAATGAAAGAGTCCCAAGGCTTTCATCTTGAATTCTCTAATTAGATCTTTCTTGCATTGATCTATGAGATGATCATCACCTATTATTAGTAAATCATCAACATATAGTATCAGAATTACCATATCATCTTTATCCCTTTTATAATATAAATTTGGATCAGCTTCATTTCTAGAGAATCCTAAGCCGGTGAGATACTTATCAATTCTTTCATACCAAGCCCTTGGAGCCTGCTTAAGCCCATAAAAGGCTTTCTTGAGCCTGCAAACAAAAACGTTAGGATCATGAATTTCAAATCCTTCAAGTTGCTCCAAATGTACTTCTTTTGTAATTTTTCCATTTAGAAATGTTGTTTTTACATCCTTTTTTCTCTTTTGTAATGTTTCCATTTAGAAATGTTGTTTTTACATCCATCTGATGTACTTTCCATCCCTCCGATGCTGCAATGGCTAGGACAGCTCTTACAGAGGTGTATCTGGCAACAGAAGCAAAAGTTTTTTCATAATCAATCCCTTCTTTCTGAGAGAATCCTCTGGCTACAAATCTGGCTTTATATTTCTCAATGCTACCGTCAGCAGCATGCTTTATTTTAAATATCCACTTGGAAGAAACAATAGATTTTCCTTTAAGTCTTAGAACAATTTCCCAAACATCATTCTTCATAATAGATTGGTATTCTTCTGCCATAGCTTCTTTCCAAACTATATGTTTAATAGCATCTGAAGTATTGGTTGGTTCTCATTTGGACAAATCATTCATGTTTGTTGAATGACTAAAAAATCTTATAGGTCTTTTGCTTTCTCTGACTGTTCCAGAAGGTGCAACAAAGTCTTGTGCTTCCTCGACTGTTTTAATGGCCCAAAGTGGTCTTTTTTTTGAACTTTGAGTTTCTCCAAGATTAAGGTTTTGAATTTCATCTTCAATTTCTTCCATGTTCTCCTTCTAAGATTCAAACTCAATATTTCTTTCAAAACTAGGTAAAGGAGAGAGTTCTTTAGAACTTAGGGCTCTTTTGAATGCTAGATCTTCTTCAAAAATTACATCCCTACTAAGATCAATATTTTTCTGTCCAAGTATGAAAATTCTATATGCTTTAGATGTTTCACTATACCCTACAAAAGTACCTTTCCTCCCGAAGGGTTCTAACTTAGTTCTCTTTTCTTTTGGAACATGGATACGTACAGGGCACCCAAAAATTCTAAGATGACTTATATTGGGTTTAACCTTAGTAAAGACTTCTTCAAAACTTTTATCTCTAAGGTAGGAGTGAGAGCTTTTTTTGAATATAGACATCTGTACAAGAGGTTTCTGCCCAAAGATAATATTCTAGATTTTGATTAAATATTAGCTCTAGCAGCTTCTATAATTGTTCTATTCTTCCTTTCTGCTACCCCGTTTTGTTCTGGGTTATAAGGAACGATATACTCCCTCTTAATTCCTGTTTTTTTTACAAAACCTTTTAAACAAATCTGAGGTGTATTCCCCTCCATTATCAGTTCTAAAAGTTTTAATTTTATGTCCTAATAAGTTTTCAGTTATGTTTTAAATTCTTTAAATCTCTTTAGGATTTCTTCTGATTCTTTGCACTTTAAGAAGTAAATCCATGTTTTCCTAGAGAAGTCATCTATGAACAAAATATAGTACCAAAATCCTCCAAGAGAAGGAACAGACATAGGTCCACATAAATCTGAATGGATTATTCCAAAACATTGCTGGTTTTTCTAGCACTATCATGAAATGGACTTTTAGTGTTCTTACCTAGAGCACACCCTTTGCATATGCTTGAGTGGTCTTTATTTAGTTTAAGTAAACCAGTAACCATCTCCTCCATAGTTGATAAGGTTTTGAAATTTAGATGTCCTAACCTTATGTGTCATATTTCATTTATGTTTGCAACTTCATGAATTAAGGCTTGAATAAGTCGACTAGGTTCTGAATTTAATTCATATAAATACCCTTTTCTCTAACCAATCAACTTCGCTTTCTTAATTGAGGAGTTCTTAGCCCAGGTTATTACTTTACCATCCATGAATGCAACATTATGTCCATCATCTTCAAGTGTTTTAACTGAGATTAGATTTCTTTTTATTCCTAGTACATAGAGTACTCCTTTGAGAAGAAGAGAATTTTCTGATTTTAGTTTCAAGGTGCAATTTCCAATTGCTTCGACGAAATGTGTTGAATTATCACCTATAGTGACTTGGCCATTAATTTTTTCTGATATAGAGTTTAGTGCTTCTTTGTATCCTATAATATGTCTAGATGATCCACTATCAATCACCCATGCTTTACTTGAGACTTCATTTGATAGTGACAAATACAATACACGATTTTTACGATCATAGTTATCTTCTTCCCTAGTAACATTTGTACAGTTCACTTGCTTAGAATTCTCAGGGCAATTAGATCTATAGCATCCAAACTTTTCACATATGAAGCACTTTATTTTGAATAGATCTTTCTTAGATTTGTCATTCTTTTGATTACCTCTTTTCTTCTTGAAATGCTTCTTCTTGCCTTTATAGGAGTTTGTATTAAGAACATGAAGTTCTTCATCTTCCGTTTTCAATTTCCCTCCTTTCTTTACTTTTATGGATTCTTCTTGAAGACAATCTCCCTTAAGTCTATTTACGTCAGGAAGTTTATCTCTGGCACTTACTTTTTGAGCGAAAGTTTCCCATGAATCCGGTAATCCGTCTATAGCCATTAGTTCTATGTCACTAATGATGGTTCCTATACTTGCAAGTTCATCTCTTAGGTTGGCAACCCTTAGGAAGTAAGAATTCATTGATTCTCCCTTCTTTATTTGTATGTAATTTAGTTGCCTTTTTAGTGCTAGAACTTTGGTTGCATTGTTAACCTCATATGCATTTAGTAGTGCATTCATCATAGCAAATGCTATTTGATGTTTTGTTAACATAAGTGCGAGATCATTTTTCACTCCATCTAATATGATCTGAATGGCTTTCCTATTTCCTTTACTCCAGATAGATTTATGAGGTTCGACTGGAGGTTGTTTAGATGTTGAATCAACAAATTGTTTTACATCATTTTCTTCAAGAATCAATATGATTTTGAATTTCTAAGCATCAAAGTGTTCTTTCCCATCAAACCTATCCTCGGGTCTAATTGTGTATGCTATTGAAGGTAGGAGAATGATGCTAGATATATATATAAGGTCTGATTACTTAATTTGCAGAGCCTAGGTTCAACTACCAAAGCTCAGATACTATGTAAAGTTTCTGCAAATTCTGTTCTAAAACTCAAACTTCTATAATATCCTTTAAGTGTTGAATATGATCTTCTTATAATTCTGAAGGTAGGAGGATTTATCACCTTTAACTCTGATCTGAATTTGTTTTATATATGCAATGAATTCGTATAGGTATCATTGCTTTAAGGAGCAGACTCGTGTTTGTTGTGTGTTCTCAAACTACAATAAAACCTACCCTTTCTATCAAGACCAAAGGGCATGTCCCTTAAAGGGACATGACCCTCTCTAGGTTGGCCCAAACACTGCTTGAAGAAATTGACACCTAAAGGAATTTATCAAATGTTTAACTAACATAACAAATTGTTATAGTTTGTACAAGATATAATTTATGCCAAGGATCGCCGCCCATTTTGTTGCCAAGTCTAGTGTATATATAGGCTATCATATGATGTAATGGGAGAAGACTAAGGTGCGGTCTGCACTTCTTTGACCAGTATGATTATCAGGTTAATATTTAACATTAAGGAGATAAATTTTCTGCCTTCCTCTGACAAAAATAAAATATTGCTGATGGGGATGTAGTTCGCTGCTACAGGCAGAGATAAGATTGCTTTGCTTGTATGTGAAAATGACTTGAATTGGCCTCTTTTATATATATATATGCACTGTGCTAAAGTGCCTTAGACTTATCTGCACTGATGGTCTGGTTATATAATTTATTCTGTTGCTATCCTCTGTATAAGAATCTTGCAATTGATTGGGAGCTGCTGCTTCTTTCTATCACTGCCATTGCAGCGTGTGATATGTTTATTGAGTGGCAGTCATGAAATCAATGTTCCTCGGTCTTATTCGTTTTATCATGTGTCATTTTGGATGCATATTGATATCTATTTTCTTGGCATCGAACTTTTATTGAATCCTAGTCATTCTACTGTCCTATGTGGCAGCTATTGCTGATGATGATTTCAGTTATTTATCTTCGCCCTAATTTCTTTGGACCTGCCATCGCTTTCTCCTCTAATGTCATCAATAGGCATTTTATCAATTGTGGTTGCATGTTATTATTTTGGATTTTTATTGTGTTGGCGGTGTCGAGCCTTTGTAACGCCCTTCATGCCACTTCATTAACTCTTTGCAACAAGGATTAATGATTTCTCTCTTCATCGGCGATTTAATATCATGCAAAATAAAATAAGAGAGCTGCTGTGATTGTGTCATCTGCTGTTGTTTTGGTCTTCCTCCAGGAAAGCTTGATCATTGATCTTGGTAAATATTGACTTTATTCAAGGCTGCCCAAAAAGAAACAGGTCCAGCTAACAACTATAATATAAGTTTTGGCCAAATAATATTATCAAACATTAGCCAAAATTGTTGCTTCCACTCCCTTGTCATAAATGATATGTAGTGCAAATAATTCAATGCAGCAGATTCAAATGTAAAGAGTAATAACTGACAGCAATGCCAAGTCATATGCATACCAAATTAATTTGGCGTGCCTAATTTCAGACGCTTGTAGTCTTCTTAGGCCCACTTTTTATATTCTTTCCTCATCACAGGCAGAGGAAACGATCCTGCTCTGATACCACGTTAAGATATTATCGTGCAAATGTAATAGCACTGCCAGTGATTTCTGTGTCTTCCAAAGGCAGCCATATCTCTTGTATTTATATTGTGGATGAGACAAGGAAAGACATGTCCCTTTATGAGACATGTCTATTCATTAACACATACTGTTTCATTGTTTATGATTAGTAATTATTATATATATATATTGTCTCATGATTACTAATCGGAATGATTAACTAGTAATCATAACAATGTATCACATGGTTAAATCAATCCGACTGAAGCTACAGCATTAACCTATATGACCACATAATGACCCTTTATCTTTTATAGGATAGATACATATCCAATTCAGATATGCTACAACCTTGCTGTTATACAGGGCAGCATAAGAGACTCAATCTCTTTCATATTTCTTCTTAAAGAATATTCATAATGATTCTCCGTTGATGGTCTGAAGATATCTGATTCTCTTCTTTTTAAATTTCTTTCTTATTCTTTTTATTTCCCTAATCTTCCTTGAGGAGTACATTAATATATTTATGATTTCTCAATCTTTCATCGTGTGAACGCATGATATAATTTATAATCTAATTTTATCATCCTTTTTTTTTTTTTCCCCCTGAGAGTGAAAGTCATCCTCACTATATAGTGGGCAATCAAGTATAAGTGCCTTTCAATTGAAGAGACATGGCTCTTATTAACTCTCTCTGTAATTCGGTTGTCAGCACGCATAAGAGGCTCCCCCAATGTTTACAGCAAACACTTCGAGCAATTACTAATCTGAACTTTATTATTATTATCTCAATATTAAATCTAAATTTTCAACGTGCAGCAATAGAAATAACGTTGCCTCTTAACTAAGACAACAATTATCATAAAGTCTCATAGTCAAGTTGAATAGCGAAGATCCTAGTGCAGGTAAATACAACGAAAATATCTTCATATGCCTTATGCGATACTTTCATAGATGAAAAGATAAATATGAAATTGCCTTATTATAACTTATGATTGATATCCCTCTTTTATTCACTGCTTGGGCTATTAATTCCTATACTCAGGAATATATCTTAATCCTGTTGGATTGTCAATATCCCTCTTTTGTTCAAATTGAAAGTCATGTTTGAAATTGCTATTAACATCTATCACTCGATTAATTGTTTGACTAAACTTGATTCTCTGGTCACTACCAAATGTCTTCAAGCTACGTTCTCTCCTTGATAAAGGATGTACCCGCATACACTCACAATATCATGATTGATTATCTGTTAAGATATATTATATTGTAATCCATTAATTTAATTATTTTTATATTTATTATTTGAATTTAAAATTGTATCTCACAAAAAGGGTCATCACAGTTAGACTCGTGTACTGTTAACTTAGGTCTGTAGAGCACTTACGACACTCGCATGACTACTAAGAACATCCTTATAACTCTCCTTTAATTCTTGTCATCTATCATTTGTGCTGGCAATCAGCAACCTCCGTTATTTATCCTTGTTCACTGTTCTTCCCTTTGGCAAGATTTTTGTCAATCTTGCTCTCCATATAACTCACAAACCACTCCATTGTTCATTATTTGCCTCTGACTATCATTTCTCTTCTCTCTTTATGCTTGTTCTCTTCATGAAGGGCTTTAATTTTCATTTCTTCCCCTTTCAACATTCATATGACTGTATCCTCTTTTTTACTTGTCATTGACTGTCCTATGTTTTGCTTAGAACCTTCTTGGACTGCAATTCACCTTTTTACTGTGTCTTCCTGACAACATCGTCTAGGGTTTGTGAGGCTTTGAACAAAAACATGAATGACTCAAAACTTTCAAATAATGAAGCAAAATTATCATAATCAGTAAGAATCCTTGCTAGATGGACCCCCTTTCCTCACTTGTCTGAGGAAGATTTTGGTTTCAGTTTTGCATTGATTAATGAAAGTGTTTAATTGCATCAGAATATTACGAGAGCACACATATTGATTGAATTGTAATACAAGAACTGACCTTGACAAAAGAGTTTCTGAAATGATTCTATTGATACGCGGAGATTACATTTGATAGTCTGAAGATGAAATAGCGGCACTCAAAAAACACCCACTCTGAAGCATATAAATTCTATGTCATGCAAAAACCGGCCCAAAACCATCTCAGAGGTGCAATATGCGTCCACTTCACAAGCTCGGGCGTCCTTCAAAGACCACGTCCATCTTTCATAGGACTCCCCAAAACAAATACGACCAGGAAGGAGAGTAAAATGCAGCAAGACACCCCGAGGCCTGCAAGCTACCAACCAGCAAAGGCCACCACTTGAAGATTTAGATTTAGGAATCTGATACGGGTCTGCATGAAACTTCCACCACTTGAAGATTTAGTAACCCGATACGGGCTTGCCTGAAACCTCTTCGGCTTTAGAGCCAAGGACTAAGAGGCATCCACGCCAAATCACCCGGGGCACGATCCTAGCCTCATCAGCGAGACTTTCCCTAGTGGGCTCTTTGTAAGTCATTCATCTTCACCAATAGACCAAGGGCCCATTGACGTTTAGCGTATTTTGGCTACCAATGACTCCTCAACTTTTTTAGGAATGAAATATATATTTTGCTATAGGAAATTTGAAATGGGAATTAATTAATTGAATGATAGTTTTAGAGAACAAAAAATTAAGTAAATTGTTTTTAAAGGAAGGAAAAGAGTTCATGGAGTCACATGACATTTTCGGCAATAAGCAACGTATTTTCGATATTTCCTCTTTTCTTCTAGCTTATTTTAAATCATAAGAACTCAAGGTTAGGAAGGAGTCTTGTGGAAGTGGCTATAGCTTTATTTTTTAGGTAGAAGAAGTCTTCATAAGAATATTTTTGAAGGGTTGAAGGATCATTTATAAATTTTTCCTCCAAAAAAAAGCCCCACATTATTAAGCTTCTAAAATTGAGTGGGTGAAAATGGGGTGTGGTTAGGTTTAGCCCCACCAACTTAGGAGAAATGTTTGTCATATGTCAAAAATTTGTAAAATTTATCCTACCAAAACTAAAAATTTAGAAAGAAAATAAAGCTCTTTCTTTTTAAAAAAAATAAATCATCAATTACATAGTCCTTGAATATAGGAGGTGAAACTTTTATGAGGAAATACCATATAAAATTCATGGGACCACTAATGTTTAAACATTCCTAAAATATCTCAGTGGACATAGCTCTACTTTTATGGAAACCCTCCTTCATTGGACCCCAGCCTTACCGTGTCAAATTGATGTAGGAGCATCTGAGGTCTTTTCTATTTATTTTGGTAGTCTGATGCAAGGGTATCCTTGGTCTCTTAACTTTCCTACTCTTTCTAAGCAATGGTTGTCGAGTAGTTGTACTTACCGAGTTACAGTACTTACCGAGTGGCTATGTTGGTCAAGTGGAAGCCTTGACGGAGTTCAGGTATCAACAAAGTCACATTATTCCAATGTTCATCAAGTTCAAGTGTTTGTCAAGTTGCTAGTTTTGACCGAGTTGCAGATAATGTTGAGTTCCTTTGTTGACAAAGTTAGAATTCTTGTATGACCCAAGTTTCCTTGATGACTGAGTTCTTTCATGTGCCGAGTAGTCTAGTGATCATTTCGATGCTCGATCATGTCTTGGTCCTTCATTGACCAAGTTGTTTGTGTTCGGTTCTAGCTGGAGCCAACCTTTGCATTTAAGTTTGTGATAGATATTTAATATTTGTTGTGAGTTGACTTGTGGCTTGGTATGCATTTAATGTAAGGGTTTATTTAGTTTGCAATTTGTAACAGGTCGACTTATGGCCGAGCAAGTATTTAAATGGGTCTTGGGTAGAGTCTTAGGCATCACTTTGGGAGTCATGAAGAAGTCATTTTAGCTTAGGAGTCTTAGCATGGAGTAGCGTGGAGATAGAAGTTCGTATTTGAGTTTGGAGATATGTTCTTCTTTGAAAGATGTATTCTTCTTTGTAATGGCCATTACCCGGAAGGTCGTATAGTTAGGCATGTTGGATATAAACTTCTTGATTGGAATATATGAAATATTGTCTCTTTGGATCTGAATCTCGTTCCTCTTGTTCATTTTTGACCATGTATTTGTTTACTGGAAGTTGGATTACCTCGTTTAGGGGTATAAGTGGATTTGTCTTTTATCAAATGGTATTAGAGCTCAATGTTCCACAGTGTGCAAATAGATCGCCGAAGTGTGAGGCAGTTTGTATCAGGACCTTGGATTGGATGAATTTTGTTAGAGAAGAGTTTGATTTCGAAAGTCCTAGCTAGTTGGTGAATTTGGTGTAGGGTGGCAAATTTGGAGATTTTACCTACACTTGCTGAGGACTTGTCATTTGATTCTTGTTGTATGTGTAAAGATGATGCAGAAGTATCCTAGTTTTTCTTGTAATCCTGCACTTTTGTTCATTCTGTCAATTTTTGTTGAGTTCTTAAGTTGATGCCAAGTCTTTGGATGCCGAGTGATCCTTTGGGTGCCAAGCGATTCCTCTGGTTGTCGAGCTCCTTTGGCTGCCAAGTGATTTTTTTGGATGCAGAGTTTGGTGTTGCTACCAAGTGATTCCTTTGGGTGTCAAGTTTGTATGGATGCCAAGTGCCAGTTTTGAAAAGCTTTCATTTGCTGAGTTATCTGTGTCAGGTCCCTATTTGGGCCGACTTTTCTCGCATTTAATTTTGGTATAAGTCATTAATATTTGTTGAGAGTCGACTTGTGGCTTTAGTATGTTCTAGAATCTTCTGTAAGCAATTTTGGCAAGTATTTAAGGAAGGCTAGGATTGAGTTTTAGGGGGGTGATAAGACGTGAAAGGAGAGGATTACAAAGAGGTTGGGAAGTGTGAATTTGAAGTTGTATTCTTTACATTTGGTCGTAACCCAGAAGGCCTTACAACTAGGCATGTATGTTGAATATTTGAAGAATCAATGAAAGTATTTTTCTCTTCTTCCTCCTTTGGTTGCTATTCTTTGTGTTTGCTTCTGTTGTGTTAACTCTTGTAGGGTGGTTCAAAGAGCTAAGTGTGCCATTGGCCCTAGTTCCCTGCTCCTCCTTGCATCAGGTGGTATCAAAGCTTGAGGTTCATCCTTGTGGAGATTGGATTGTGTAGAACCCTGATTTGGATTTGGTTGTAGGGTGGCAGATCTGCAGATTTGACCCATAACTTGTAGAGGGTTATGGTCTTGTAGGAACCTGATTTACAAAGATGGTTTGTGGTAGTGGAAATGTCGATAATGCTATATTGGATCAATTGAGACAAATTGTAGTCAGATTAGATGTTGTGGAGACAACCTAGAGGAGAGGAGCACATCTTGATGATGTAAGTGATGATAAAGAAACAACACCAAACTTGAATCCAGAACTTGAAGAAGATCAAGATGAGAAAAGATTATTGCGAGTGTTGTCTAGGGAAAATTCAAAGTTTGTTGTAGAAGTTGTTCCTTATGATGAAAAATTGGATACCAATGTTGTGTTAGATTGGATCTCAGATATGGAGAAGTTCTTTGAGTATGAAAACACTCCTAATAATAGAAAGGTGAAGATTGCAATTACTAGGTTGAAACGTCATGCATCACTATGGTGGGAGCATTTGCAAACTGATAGACAAAAGAGAGGAAAGGAAAAGATCATAACTTGGCCAAAGATGGTGAATAAGGTAAAGAATAAATTCCTTCCTACTAATTACCAAGTTAGCTTGTTGAGAAAGATGCAAAATTTGAAACAAAAGGACATGACTATGAAAGAGTATACCAAGGAATTCTATAGATTGGACATCAGATCTAGACATGCGGATGATGATGTTGAGAAAATTGCAAGGTACATAAATGGATTGAGATCTAGAATTCAAGATGAAATAAGTTTTGTGAGGTTGAAAAGTGTGGAAGAAGCATATCAATATGCCTTGAAAGCTGAGGAGATCTTGACAAAGAAGCATGAACAAAGATAAAGAGGTAGAGATGGTAGATTCCAAAGAGGCAGAGGTAGATCTTATGGTGAAGGTGGTAGATCTGACAATTTTGTGCAGGATAAAGGAAAATCTGAATGGAAGAATGATGACAAAGACAAGACCAAGTGGAAAGGTGGTAGTTCATACTGAGGAGGAACTAGATCTTACCGAGGAAGAGGTCATTCTTATCCTAGAGATGGTCTTTGTGGTAATTGTTTCAGATGTGGTAAGAAGGACATAGATCTTTTGAATGTAAATCTTCTAAAAGTGGGTTGAATAATAGAAATGTTTTGATTCAAGAAGACATTGAGAGTTCACCAAGTGGACCTAAGGCTGGAAAGAAATTGATGGGGAGAAGAATCTTATGTAATAAGGGAAGTGATGAGGAACCTATCCTTAGAAAAAGTCTTTTCAAAACAAGATGGAAGATGGTTGGAAAATGTTGCAAAGTGATCATTGACAGTAGAAGTTCTACCAATTTGACATCAAAAGAGTTGGTTAAAAAGTTGCAGTTGCAAAGGTTGAAGCATCCTAAACATTATCATGTTTCATGGATCAAAGATGAGCATAAGATATTGGTAAGTGAACAATGTGTTGTGAAGTTCAAAATTGGACATTACTTTGATGAAGTTTTGTGTGATATTATACCCATGGATTGTTGTCATATTTTGTTGGGTAGACCTTGGCAATATGATAGATATGTTGTACATGATGAAAGATTGAATCAATATACTCTTTGGGTGAATAGGAATAAGCAAATATTGTTGCTTTTGATCAAAAGTCCAGATGAGGTTAACTGTACTACTATGAAAATTTGCATGGTTAATGGAAAACAATTTGAAAACGAAATGAAAAAGAATCAAGTCTATTTTGCTATAATTTCAAGGAGTCCAAGTTGTGTCAATAGTAGCCGAGTGTCAGAAAACAGCATTAGCCGAGTACCAGACAGTGGTGACCGAGTAACAATTGCTAGTATTGAAAAAGTACCAGATGAAATTGCAAAATTGTTGAAGGAATATAAAGATATTATTGCAAAGGATATTCCTAATGGTTTACCTCCAATGAGAAGTATAAGTCATTGTATGGATCTGATTCCTGGAGTTAGCTTGTCGAATAAAGCACCATATAGATTGACACCTACAGAGAATGAAGAACTTAAGTGCATGAGTTGTTGTAGAAAAGTTTGATCAAAGAAAGCTTGAGTTCATGTGTCGTACGTGATGTATTAGCACCTAAAAAGAATGGAGAATGGAGAATGTCTACTGATTCCAGAGCTATTAACAAAATCACAGTGAAATATAGGTTTTCTATGCCGAGGATGGATGACATAATGGATTGTTTGAGTGGAGCAAAGTATTTTACCAAAATTGATTTAAAGAGTGGTTATCACCAAATCAAAATTAGAGAAGGTGATGAATGGAAGACTACTTTTAAGACAAAAGATGGTTTGTATGAATGGTTGGTTATGCCTTTTGGTTTGACTAATGCACCTAGTACTTTCATGAGGTTGATGAATGAAGTTCTAAAAATATTCTTGGGTAAGTTTGTGATTGTTTATTTGGATGATATTTTGATATTCAATAAGACTAAGGAAGAGAATCTTGAGCATATTAGACAAGTATTGCATATGCTGAAAGAGGAAAAGTTGTTGATTAATTTGAAAAAAGTGTTATTTTATGC
Organism: Cupressus sempervirens; assembly: GCA_028749045.1. Lineage (NCBI taxonomy): Eukaryota > Viridiplantae > Streptophyta > Pinopsida > Cupressales > Cupressaceae > Cupressus > Cupressus sempervirens. Next base: position 145,856,800 of record CM053784.1, on the reverse strand, counting down.
AAGAGGAGATTGTGTCTTTGGAATTTGTGATTTCAGCTGATGGATTGAACATGGATCCTAAGAAGGTTAAAGCAATTTTGGAGTGACCTACACTTGAAATTGTGGGTGAGGTAAGATCATTTCATGGTTTGGTTAGTTTTTTTAGAAAGTTCATAAGAAATTTCAATTCTGTTTGTAATTATATGACTGAGAAAATGAGAGGAGATAAAAAAGAATTCAAGTGGACACATGGAGTTGATAAGAGTTTTGAGACTTTGAAACAAAATATTGTTGAATTATCTGTATTGGCTTTGCCTGATTTCAATAAAGTATTTCAAGTTGAATGTGATGCAAGTGGCGATGCAATAGGAGTTTTATTAAGTCAAGAAGGTAAACCTGTTGTTTTCTTTAGTGAGAAGTTGGATGATGCTAAAAGGAAGTATTTTATGTATGATCAAGAATTTTACGCTATTATTCAAGCACTAAAGAAATGGAGACATTATTTGATTCTTAAGGAGTTTGTGTTGTATACTGATCATAAAGCTTTACAATACTTGGGAAGTCAACATAAATTGAATCAAAGACATATGAAGTGGGTTGAGTATTTGCAGAATTTTACATTTGTCATCAAGCACAAGAGTGGAGTTACTAATAGAGTTGTTGATGCATTGAGTAAAAGACGTTCTTTGTTGACTAAAATGAAGGTTGAAGTTCTTGGTTCTTGAAGAATTTTGATAGTGGTAATGCTTATGAAGTTGAGTTACCTACTGACATGGATATATCTCCTATATTCAATGTTGCAGGTCTATATAAGTATCATGAGTCAGATGATGAATTTTTTGTACCAAATGATTATTCGAAGAAAAAAATTGAATAAGTTGAACAGATATTGAATCAAAGAGTTGGCAAGAGCACAAGAGGAAGAGATTACTATGAATTTTTGGTGAAGTGGAAGAATAGACTAGTTGAAGATGCTACATGGATTTATCAAATTGAGTTGGATGCAGCTCAAGTTGTGACACTTGCATGATTCAGGAAAATCATTTCTCCAACCCTGGTTGTTTGATGCAGGAGCATCCTGAGTTTCCTTGTAATCCTGTACTTTTGTTCATTATGTTAGTTGTTTCCAAGTTCTTAAGTTGATGCCGAGTCTTTCATTGCTTAGTAATCCTTTGGGTGCCGAGCGATTTCTTTGGTCGTCAAGCTTCTTTGGTTGTTGAGTGATCCTTTGGGTGCCGAGTGATTCCTTTGGTTGTTAAGATCCTTTAGCTACCAAGCGATTTCTTTGGATGTTGAGTTCAGAGTTGTTGGTGAGTGATTCCTTGGGGTGTTGAGTTCATGTGGATGCCGAGTGCCAGTTTTGAAAAGCTTTCATTTGTTGAGTTATCTGTGTCTGGTTCTTGTTTAGGCTAACTTTGCTCGCATTTAATTTTGGTATAAGTAGTTAATATTTTTTGAGAGTCGACTTGTGACTTTAGTATGTTCTAAAATATTCTATAAGCCATTTTGGCAAGTATTTAAGGAAGGTTAGGATTTAGTTTTAAGGGGGAGATAAGAAGTGAAAGGAGAGGATTATGAAGAGGTTGAGAAGTGTGAATTTGAAGTTGTATTCTTTACATTTGGCCGTAACCTAGAAGGCCTTACTATTGGGCATGTATGTTGAATCTTTGAAGAATCAATGAATGTATTTTTCTCTTCTTCCTCCTTTGGTTGCTATTCTTTGTGTTTGCTTTCATTGTGTTAACTCTTGTAGGGTGGTTCAGAGAGTTGGGTGTGCCATTGGCCCTAGTTCCTTGCTCCTCCTTATGTGAAAAGATGGTTTGTGGAAGGAGAGATGTTGATCGAGAGTTATTCGACATATTGAGGAAAATTGTAGCTGGAGTAGAAGTTATTGAGTTAGCACAAAATGAAGGAAGATATCTTGATAATGTTGAGAGCAATGAGTGTGATTCTTTTTGGGATGAATTATATGAAAGAATTGATGATTTGGAAGAGTATGATTTGAGTTAGCATCTGAGGATTAGAAAGAAGGTTGTTTGGCTGGTTAAAGAGATTATGAAGAGAAGAAGCTAGATCATAGATTTACATGATGATGTTGTTGTTGATATGGATCTAAACTTATTTTTTTTGTTGAGATGTTGAAGGATATGGATGTTGCTACTGATGTGAATTTTGATGATGTTGTTGATTTACATGTTGCTGGAGAAATAAATATACATACTATTGTTGTTATGGATTTATATGTTGTTGCTATGGATCTAAGTTCATATGTTGTTGATGAGCGGGTTTATGATTTGGATATTGTTGTTGATTGGTTTTCATATATGAGGATGTTGTTATGGATGATGGTGAAGATAAGTTACAGATTGAGCATTGTGATTTTTAGTTGAGTGAGTATGTTGATTGGTTGGATGAGATTCTTATTTTTTAGTGGATGAAGCACAAATGGTTGATTTTCAGGTTTGATCTTTTATCTTTGATGAAGTAGACCCTTTGGTGAAGATGAAGCTGAGTGCATGATTTTCTTTTGAAATCAAAATGTGGGGCATACTTTTCTATTTTCCTAGAGAGTTTGATGTAGGAGCATCTGAGGTCTTTTCTATTTACCCTAGTAGTCCAATGTAAAAACATCCTTGGTCTCTTTAATTTTCTACTCTTTTCAGGCAATGGTTGCCGAGTAGCAATATTACTGAGTGGCTATGTTGGTTGTGTGGAAGCCTTGACCAAGTTCAGGTATCAACTGAGTCACATTATTCCAATGTTCACCGAGTTCATGTGTTTGTCATCTTGCTAGTTCTAACCAAGTTGTAGATGATGTCGAGTTCCTTTGTCGACCAAGTTAGAATTCTTGTATGAATTGAGTTTCCTTGATGATTGAGTTCTTTCATGTGTCGAGTAGTCTGGTGATCCTTTTGATGCTCAGTTGTGTCTTGATCCTTCATTGACCAAGTTGTTTGTGTTTGGTTCTAGTTGGAGCTGACCTTTGCATTTAAGTTTTTGATAGATATTTAATATTTGGTGTGAGCCGACTTGTGGCTTGGTATGCATTTAATGTAAGAGTTTATTTAGTTTGTAATTTGTAATAGGTCGACTCATGCTCGAGCAAGTATTTAAGGGGGTCTTGGGTAGAGTCTTAGGCATCACTTTGGGAATCATGAAGAAGTCATTTTAATTTAGGAGTCTTAACATGGAGTGGCATGGAGATAGAAGTTCACATTTGAATCTGGAGATATGTTCTTTTTAAAAAGATGTATTCTTCTTTGTAATGGCCATAACCTAGAAGGTCATTCAACTAGACATGTTGGATGTAAACTTTTTGATTGGAATATATGAAATATTGTCTCTCTAGATCTGAATCTCATTCCTCTTGTTCATTTTCCACTATGTATATGTTTGTTGGGAGTTGGATTACCTCATTTAGGGGTATAAGTGGATTTTTCTTTCATCACAAACATGACCCGTTGATCATTAATAAATCTATATAGGGTGGGGTCTTTATAATATCCCCCCTATTAGGGTTAGCTTCAAACAAGTAATACCTGTAAAATAATGATTAGAATTACAACAATAATAAACTAACTATATTATTCTACCCTCTAATTTAATCTCAATCTTAAGGATGTCTCCAGATCGAGCTTCCTAGCTCATAGCTACATCGTCGTCTTCCCAGGAGTGCACCCCTTAAGATTCTTCTTAGATGGGCATCCTCTCTCTAAGGCTAATCACATATGAATATGTTACCATCATCAAAATATTCTAACACATTGATTCTCAGCCATGAAAAACAATAGAGATCTTAATATCTCACATGCTCCATATTTCGAGTCTCATTAATATCCATGGTGCTGACCCCATAGGTTAATACAATATTATCCACAAGTATGATTCATTAATATAAATAAATTCATAAATATAATTAAACAAATATAATCCATAAACATACCTTTCATACCTTCTTCTTTTCTTGGTCCATTAGGCTCTATTCTTAGTCAGCCCTTCAATGAATTATTCCTTCTAGATTATCTCAGCTCTATATTTACTTTCGAAAATTCTTCATTTTCTAATTATAAGAAAAGGACAAAATATATATTTTTGTTTCTTCTTTTCTTCTTCTCTTCTCTCTAAAATAAACTCTCCTCCCTTTATATCTTCATTTTAAGAAGTCATGTCTATTTATTAAACACCTCTTGACTTTTCATTAGATTTAGTTAATTTACATTATTCTATATTATATTATATATTTACTTACTTATTTTTATTTATTTAATTTATTATTACATTATATTTAGAAAGTTAGCATACTTTCTACAATATTGTCTCTTGTGTTTAATTTTCTTTCTTTCTTTACTCATTGAAATTTTATTATTTTTATTATTTAATTTTTTTTTAATAATATAGATTAAATAACTATTATTTCATTGTTTTATATTTTAGTATTAGTTTTAATATAACTTTATTATTTATTTAAAAATATTGTATTATCTAATTATTATTAAAATACTATCTTAAAATAGAGATATGACAATATGCCCTTCCTTAAATTGCTTGTCCTCAAGCAATTAGACAATTTCTTTTGTTGAGTTGAAATGTTTATTTCTTTTAATCCAAATTCTTAAGTTTCTATCATGGATATGTTTGAATCATTTCTAATAGTCATTAACTTTCTACATTAGTATTTTATATAAATTATTTTTTCTAGATACTCTTTAATCCTACAAGATGGCAATATCATGCTCTAATAATACTATAATGTCTTCTTATTAGGGTTAGTTTGGGGCAAGTAATACTTGAAAAGTAATGGTTAGAATTAAAAAAAAAAGAAACTAATTATATTATTCTACCCTCTAATTTAACCTCAATCTTAAGGATGTCTCCAGATTAGGCCTCCTAGCTCATAACTATCTCGTCATCTTCCCGAGAACACACCCCTTAAGATTCTTCTTGGATGGGCATCATCTATCCAAAGATAATCACATATGCATATGTTAACATTATCATAATATTTTTGGTACATTGATTCTTGGCCATGGCAGACAATGGAAATCTTAATATCTCACATGCTCCATGCTTCAAGTCTCATTAATATCCATGTTGCTAGCCCCATAGGTTAATACAATATTTATCCACAAGTATGATTCATTAATATAAATAAATGCATAAATATAATTAAATAAATGTAATCCATAAACATATCTTTCGTACCTTCTTCTTTTCTTGGTCCATGTAGCCATATCCTTACTCGGCCCTTCAATGAATTATTCCTTCTAGATTATCTCAACTTTATATTTACTGTCCAAAATTCTTCATTTTCTAATATTAAGGAAATGACAAAATATACTTTTTTGTTTCTTCTTTTCCAAGAGTCTCAACCTTTCATAATACAAATTCTTTGAAAAGTCACAACACTTCATAGTTATAATCCTTTAAAAAAGTCACAACACTTCATAATTAAAATCCTTTGAAAAAGTTTGAATACTTCTTAATCAAAATATTTTTGAAAGGTCACAACTATTCATAATTATGCCCCTTTCAAAGGTTCACATCCTTTCAATATTATTGATACATTTTTTCTCATTTTCTTCATATTACTTTCCTCTTCCATTTTTTCTTTTTGAACTCCTCTCTTCTTTTTTTTTTTCTCTTCTCTCTAAAATAAACTCTCCTCCCTTTTATATCTTAATTTTAAAGAGTCATGTCTATTTAATAAACATCTTTTGACCTTTCATTAGATTTAGTTAATTTATATTATTCTATGTTATATTATTTATTTACTTACTTATTTGTGTTTATTTTATTTATTATTAAATTCTATTTAAAAAGTTAACATACTTTCTACAATATATTGTCTCTTGTATTTAATTTTCTTTCTTTCTTTACCTATTGAAATTTTATTATTTTTGAATTATTTAAAATATCATACTAAATATTATTTTATTAATAATATAGATTAAACAACTATTATTTTATATTGTAGTATTTATTTTAATATAACATTATTATTTATTTAAAAAATTGTATTATCTAATTATTATTAAAATTCTATCTTAAAATGGGGATATGATAGTCTCAAAGATGGGTCTTAGGCCTAGGTCCATGGTGAGGGCAACATTTAAGCCTAAACTAAAAGGTAAACTCTTACTAAGGGGATAGTTTTTTTCCTTCTAACTTCTTACTTCTTCGGTGAGTTTTACATTTTCGTTTAGGCTTTAGCTAATAATGGGCAAGGCAACATTTCAAGACTAAACTAAAAAGTAAACTCCTACCAAGGGGATTTTTTTTCTAACTTCTTACTTCTTTGGTGATTTTTATGTTTTAGTTTAGACTTTAGCTAATATTGGGCAACATCTAACTAAAACGTGAACTCTTAGCAAGGGGATACTCATTTATTTTTCTAACTTCCTACTATTTTCTTTGGTGAGTTTTACATTTTAGTTTAGCCTTTAGCCAATACCCATGGTAAGGGCCTTCAAAGGGGTTCTACAAATTTTAGAGTGTTGTTTGAACAAAGTTTGATTGCTTTCTATCTCTCATATGACTTTTTTGACGATTAATCATTATTTTGCATATGTCAATTTTTTGACTCTTCAAATAATTTTATTTTAAATTCTTTTAAATTTTTTATATAAAAACATGTATAATATTATAAATTAGCATTATATACAAAACTTTCAAATTCATCAATCATTTTTTCAAATGTATATGTAGCAGTAATATATTATATTACATTAAAAAAAATCATCAATGGGTATTGTTGAGATTTTTTAAGTTTATTTTAAGATTAAGGTCTTATGGAGAGGGGCTTCCTAAAACATAGAGGCAAAGTTACTTGAGAAATTTTAAGAATGTTTTAAAGTTTGTTTGTAGCTTCCAAATAAGAAAGTTCGCACTCTCATGAAAACAATGTCTTTATTATTTGTAATATGTGTATGATAAATCTTTTGAGATAATCTAAATACACTTGAACAAGGGACACATGATATTCTTAAGTTGGTGTAGTGTTTCTACTCTGGGTCATTTTCATCTCCTTTAATATGTCATCCTAAAAGTAGGAGCTTCTAATTTTTAAAAACTAGATTCCAAATGATCTAGTAGCAATTTTTTTCCAACATTGGAGCTCCTCTCCCTAGAAAATAGAGCCTAAGCCTATGTTCTTTACACTTACACAAGTCCCCATGTTATTGCTTAGATTGTTTTGTTAGGAGCAATTGCTCAACTTTTTAGGAATAATTTATGGAGTTGTTGGTCCCATAGATGTAAGATAAATTACTTTTTTTTTGCAAACCTCTTCAATATTAGTTTTAAATTAAATTATTAGTCATATTTCTTGCAAAGTATGCTTGAAGTCAAAATTACATACAGATAAAAAGGAGATGAAAAAACATCATGAAAATATATTTTATCTTAATAAGTAGATGCTTCCTATCTCCACACCTTTCCCCCAACATCCCCCCACCTCTCCCCTTTTTTGCATGCTTATTTTTAAATTTTAAGTAGTAGTTGCTCCATTAGAATAACAGAATATTTTAAATCAATATTTTCTTGTAACTAAAAAGTTGCATGGAACACTTTGGCTGCTTAAAATTTTTAAAAAAAATGTACTTTAACAATCACATGGGAACATAAGGTAAGTAGATGATCTTGTAAATTGCATAGTTCAATATATGATTAAAAAACTAAGCTTCAAAGTTTAGTAAGCTAATGGTCACATACATACATACATACATACATACATACATACATACATACATACATACATACATACATACATATATATATATATATATATAGAAAATTGGATAAATTTGAAAAACTTGAAATGATTGACAAGTGGTAGGGAAAAAAAAACTAAGGTGATTGGGTGTTGTCTAGCCCCTCATTCTTTAACACGCTTAAATTTGCATTCCAAAAGAATAAGGGTTGTTATTTTTTATGAAAAATATGATTAATGACTAATATTTATTTTTTTTAAAAAATTGGGCCTACTACTCATTAAAAATAGATCCTGAAGTCTCTCTATAGGACATAAATCTTATCAAAACCAGACACCTAGACACCTAGCTAAGAAGACTAAGGTGGATTACCACACCTAGGACAATCATGTCTAACTAATTCCTTCCCAGAGTCGCATCAAATGGGAACTATTTGATAGCTTATTATAGGATGGCTTGTGTTATTAAATTTTTTATCATTCATGGAATGAGCAACTTTAGATAGAGAGATGGAACTAATACCTAATAGACCAAACCCACTAAAATTATAAGAATATTAATTGTCTATTTTTTATCCTAGAGATGGAGATAAACAACACTATAGAGAACACTAAGACATAGAAAGACACAATAATTTGTACAACTTATCATGGAAAAACCCTCCAACTAGAGGGGAAAAACTCAGCCACACCAAAAATATATCCTTTTTTTATAATAATAGAGGTCTAGGGACAATTCTTATAATTGAATACAACACTTATCAAACAAAGTAACCATATATATCTTGAATAGAGAGACTCTTCATATCATAATTGAAAGTCTCTTCATTTTCCAAATGCAAGTCTCCTCATATTCCCAAACATATATTTCTTTGCATGTTGCATGTCTCTTCATATTTCCATATGTGTGTATATAAAAGAGCACCATACAAGTTATTAGGATATCTCCTACAACTACAAACATCAATACTCCCTCTTAGTAAAGGAGATACCATTTGCATATTTTATGACATCTTGACAAACACAATGGCTACACCTATGTATGTCAACAACAAAGCTTTATTATAAACTTTCTCAATAATATATTGTCATCTTAGCATGATGTTTGGCATGGATACTTCCAAATGGTGAACAAACAAAAAGCTAAGCCATAGAGTCTCACACATAACTTTCACCATGCCTACTCACAGAAGGTGAATCCACCATACCTACTTGCAGTAGGTGGAATGAGGGATTTCACCTCAAACTAATCCCAAAGAATAATCCATCTCCACCATGCCTACTCTCAGAGGGTGGATCTACCATACCTACTCACAAAGGGTGGAAAAAGGGATTTCACCTCAAACTTTTTTTCACAAAGAAGAACTTATTAGCAAGGGATTTTGCCTCGAACTTCTCTTGCAGAGAAGAACCCATTAACAATGGATTTCACCTTGAATTTCTCTTGCAAAGAAATCATTAACAAGGTATTTTACCTTTAACTTCTCTCCTAGAGAAGAACTCACTAACTTGGGGTTTCACTTTGAACTTTTCCCTCATAAAGAAGATGTAATGTCACCAATTTAGTAGATTTCATTAGCTTGGCAATGTCATCTCAACTTCACGACCCTTGTGATCTGACACTACATTTCGAGGGTCTCCACTAAGTGACTTTATATTTATAGTAAGTCAATTTTGGATTAGTTACTATTTTTTAGTAATGCACTTGAGACACCTAGTTATTTGGCTTCTTTTTAGTGATTGACTAGATTAATTAATGGAGTTTCATATCATGAGTTATTTATTAAGTCTATCTTAATGAATAACTTTATTATTATATTGTTATAATTTAATGGTGTGTTCTAGAAGCCTCTTAAGTGGAAAATGTAACCACGAAGCTATTGGGTGTTGGATATGAATGAGAACCCAAGTTTTCTTTTAATTATAAAAGAGACTTCATAAGGAAATTGAACCATCCTTATTCACTTTTGCATTTTATGAATTTGTGAGTTTCTTTAGGGTTTCAATGTGGTTGTTGGAGGGGATTGATTCCTTCTTTTTTTGGCCCTTTGAGCTAGTGGAATAAGCAATGAATTGAGTCTCTGATTTGTAAAGTTAGTTTTTGCATATCTGTTGGTGTAAATAAGTATTCACTATTTACAGTTACTTAAGTTTACTTAGGTTAATGCATATTTTTATTATTTATTTATTAGTCACCTAGGAGTATGTGCACTCTTGTGAGTTGTCATGTTGACAACACAAGAGTTCACACCTCTTTTATGCACATGATGTCTACAACATAGGAGTTAACACACTAATTAAGCACATGGTGTCTACAACCTTCTAATCTTATCCACTCATCTATAATGTTGGATAAGGTGTGTGCTTAGTTGTCAATGCTTATCTTATCTCCTGGTTGTTTCTAGAGACATTCTAGGTGCTTCCTGAGAGGCCTTTATATACAGGCACTCCTAGTGTGTTTACATCACATCATATACTAAATAGAGCAATGCATTAGGACATACTCTAATTAATTGATCATATCCATTTTTGGTCTATAGTTGTGCTTGCGTTTGAGTTCTACGATCTTGGGTGAATTTTTCCCTTAGGCAAATTCTTACATGGTATTAGAGCTTGGAGATTTCCTCTTCACAAAGCCATTCGAGACCATCATCTTGCTTCATCACCGCAACCCAACTCTAGAGTATTGTAGAAATTGGGAGTGTCTAGCATTAGATCTGACCTCGCCATTGCATCCAAAACGGTGATTCGGTGAAAATTGGCTATAAAGTTGCCCACCCTAGGCCAAAGTTGATTGTGAGGCAATTTTTTTTGCAAACCAGCACCCGAAGGACTGATTTGCAACATTGGTATGATCATTTCAGATTTGTACATTTAATTTTCAGATCTGCATTTTTTCATCTGCATCTCTACTATTTTTTTTCAGATCTGCATCATTTTCCAAAAAAAATTTGGCCATAGGGCCATAAGTGAGATTTTTTGAAGGTGAAGATTGGAGCTTGCTGGAGTAAATTAGATATTTGCATCACATTCAGAAGGTCCAAAAAACCCCAAATCAGATTTTGTTTCATCCAAATCGAACATCTAAGGCAAAATCTAGAGCCATTTGATTTTTGGAGGTGCGACAACGATTTAAAAAAAAAAAAAAAGATTTTCAAACAGCGATATCTCCCTCATACAGACTCCTTTTTGCGAGCAATTTTTTTTGTTTTGGGGTAGGACTTTGTGATCTACATATTGGCGTAGGTGATTTGACATCTTTGTTCCTAAATTTTTTTGCAACTCGCAAATCCCAATTTTGGCCACTTAAAATGCTTAGTACGGGCTCATCTGGACTCCAAATTAGGTTCCATTTTTTTGAAAGTGCTTTTTTTTTTGTCTACTTTCCAGATTTGTAATCATATTATAGGTTCTATAGATAGAAATGCTACTTTTAGAAATAGGCCCTAAATTAACAAGTGGCTACCAAGTGCCTAAATCATTCATTAAGGCGGGGGGGGGTTCTTTATTTTTTGATTTTTTGGAGAATATCTTGATTGATCTCATGGAGTTTTGTCAGATTTGTCAGTCTGGTGTTAGACCACAGATGACGACAAGGAACTATCACAAATGGAGGACTTTCATAATTGGCCATCTAAGAGAACATCCAAGATTGCTTCCTTATCTCTATTCCATGCCACCACATTTTAATTGGACATATATTATCAACCTTGATCAATTTCTACATAAAAGTATGCGTACGAAATCCTTTGGTCCTCTTAGATTGGTACATTTTCTTTGTGATATTTGGATGTCTATTTGGGAAGCATATGGAGATCCATGTGATCCTCCATCTCCAAAGAATATTCTACATCCAGTCACTCCAGCTATGGTTTCTTCAATTCCAGATGAGATCACACCTCCAACTCCTATTGCTCCTACTGATCCAGTTCCATCCACAGATGCTTCAAATTCAGTGCATCAAGACCATTTATGTCTTTCTACTCTACCTTCATGCGAAGACTTCCTTTCAAACATTGCATAGTTGTTCGTGGAGTCTCACATTGAAGATGTGGGAGACATTATTGATGATATTCATCTTCTTTTTGAGGCAGATACTTCTTCTTTTTCCCCAGTGACAGATTCATGTACTTCAGCATTGTAGGGTACACATGGTCCTCCAGGTGATGATTTCTTGCTAAACATTTTAGCTCTATTCTTGGTGTCACACACAATGGATATGGGAGACTTTTATGATGATTTCTCGCTTCTCTTTGCCGAGGACGTATCTTCTACAGTTATTGCACATTCTCTACATGATCAATATTTCTAGGTTGGCACAATTGTGGATACATATGTACAACATCTACATGAGGTCTCTTTCACATTTGAGAAGACTGTTGGTTTTCTGAAGCAGGTTCTACCACACTCCTTATTTGATCTATACTTCTTTTCAGCAATTTTGGAGGAAGCCATCATCAGTATCAACACAAGGACTTTTGAATAGGTTTCAGTGGCACCAGTCATCATAGAGATTCCTTCTCCATCCATAGGATGTATCTCATAGGTACCCTTGCATCTATTTATTCCAAAGGGGAGGAACGTCATCCAAAGGTCATGGATCAGCTTCGACACACTACCTTTTTTTTTTGGGGGGGGGAATTTTTCCTCTTAGGGGGTTTTGTCCTTCTTTATTTTTCTTTGTATATATTAGATGTATGTCATAATGGGGGGGGTCTTGATTACCCCATCCATCCATGCATCCCTTTTCATCTCTCTTTTTGGGGGAGGGTTTTTCCCATGAGGTTTTCCCTCTTTCCTCACTTTATGAGAGATTGCATTGCATCATTATAGCATTGCTTTTGTACATGGGTACCTAACATGGCCTCGTAGCTGGGACCCATCATGCATTTCATCCTAGTTTTTTATAAGCTTAAGGGCATTCCCCTAAGTTGCACTCAAGGGGGGGTGTTGGTGTAAATAAGTATTCACTATTTACAGTTACTTAAGTTTACTTAGGTTAATGCATATTTTTATTATTAATTTATTAGTCACCTAGGAGTATGTGCACTCTTGTGAGTTGTCATATTGACAACACAGGAGTTCGCACCTCTTTTATGCACATGATGTCTACAACACAGGAGTTAGCACACTAATTAAATACATGGTGTCTACAAACTTCTAATCTTATCCACTCATATAGAATGTTGGATAAGGTGTGTGCTCAGTTGTCAATGCTTATCTTATCTCTTGGTTGTTTCTAAAGACATTCTAGGTGCTTCCTGAGAGGCCTTTATATACAGGCACTCCTAGTGTGTTTACATCACATCATATACTAAACAGAGCAATATATTAGGACATACTCTAATTAATTAATCATATCCATTTTTGGTCTATAGTTGTGCTTGTGTTTGAGTTCTACGATCTTGGGTGAATTTTTCCCTCAGGCAAATTCTTACAATATCTAGTTAATGATTTGATGTTGAAGTTAACCATATCGATCTCGACTTAATCTGTTGCAACTCATTATTAGTTTGGGATGTTATTCCTAGGCCTTTTCTTTTTTTACATGTAGTGTTGCTTGAAGGTATTTGTGGTGTTTCAATTGGGCATTTAATCCTGCAAAAGAAATATCCCTTGGGCAACCTATTTGGAGGAAGTGATGTTAGGGTATTTGGGCCAGTGTTTTTAAAATCTAAGGATGTGATTTTTTATCTTAAAACAATGTCCATATTTTGGGTTTTTTTTTATGCTTCTTAGACTTGGCTTGGAATCTTCTTATCTATGTTGCATCAAATTCAATGCCAAGGCAATCTAGTTCCTATGAGAAATAGTTATATTACTCTCATATTATGATTATAGTAATTGCCCTTATCAAAAATGCAATTAAAATATACATTGGCATTCATAGCAGTGTGAATTTAATTTATATTTCAAGAATTTCTATATATTTTGAAATTAAAAAAGAGGTATATCTCCAAAAAACCAAAACAATTGCAAAAAAATTTAAAACAACAAAAAATGATTTCTCCATGATTATTCTAGAGTGATCGAGTAGGGCTCTTTATAGTGGTATCAAAGCTTGCATGACAAGTATTTGATAAAAAAGACAAACCACTAGAGTTGAAGGTAGAATTGGTTGAGGATCTTTACAGTGGTATCAGAGCAATTTTCTACCAATCTTTAGGGAATTTTGGTACAATATGGCACAAGGATTCATACCTGATGCTAAAGTTTTGCCTTCGATGTTGATTAGATATTTTAGAGGATAAAGTGTTGAATAAGTTTTGATTAATGAACATGGTGATATTTGATTTGATTTGGTGATTAATTATTCACCACCCTTCCCCCCCCCTCTCCTCAATAATCAAGATTGTATTAACACATATAAACCCCTAAAAAATGTTACAAATATATAAATATTGGAATGGTAGGAGGTTCAAAATAAAATAGTCCTTTTCGATGTATCTAGCATGTCATGTTTGTGTTTTATAAAAGCTAAATTTTTACATAACCTAAAATGTGATATCTCATAATTGGTGGCTTGTTGCAAAAGACTATGCCTTAACTATATCAAAAAAGTCATATTGATGAAGCTTATATAGTTGTTGAAATGCAAAGATAGCTATACCAAAGGATAGATTTATATTGAAAAAAAAAGTGTTAACTAAGTTGAACATGGTTATATCATTCATCATCTAGTAAAGATGGATATAGCTACAAAAAAAACCAAACCTACATGGAAACATGGATGACAAGGTAGCAATAAAGAAACTTGTTTGAGATGTAGATGAAATATTTGGTATTAGCATAACATAGAAGATAAAACAATGTCAAAGGAATTTCCATCGAAATATATACTACATCAAATTTTTTTTTTGACTCATCTATGCATTTAAACCCAAAAAAGAGACATAATGAAACTCTCTTTTATGCAGATTAAAATTGTCATCATTTAATCACAAACGAGTCTCATTGAATATTATTATTATTGATGAGACTTATCTAATTGTCTATAAGGATATAATTTACATTGAATTACATTGTTACATCAAAATATTGGATTTTGAGACAATATATATGAATCTCTCATTGATAAGTCACACCTCAATCACATTGAGGTGTAATACAAGTTGAACTAACTCTCATTGATTGAGGTGTAATACAAGTTGAACTAACTCTCATTGAACTAGTGAGCTACAAAATTTAATTTATTAATATAAATGAAGGATAATAGCATCAAGAAGGCATCAAAGAAATATAACGATATCGATAAAGGAAAGTCTATTCAAAGTGACAAGTCTATTCATTGATGAAATGTGGCAATCTAAGGAGGCAAATAAAGTTTCAATGAAATGAATTATTATATCAGAAAAGTTTTCAAATGGACTCTAAATTAATACCATATGATCTCTACAGCATGCAAAAATTATATTATTTTTTCAAATTTTTCACTTAAGCATAACCTATGAATAGTTCTTGAACACCTATATAAGTTCAACATAGTAGTAGGTGTATACGTGAGTTGTTAGCATGTTAGGAGAAAGGAAATTTAAATAAAGCTTCTACAAACTAAGAACAAACATAAACTTCAAGATAGATAAAAGAGGGTTCCTAATTGGGAATATGAGCCATTGAAAGACTCTCCCAATAGGAATGGCTCTTTGTTGATTCACTATGTCTAATTAAGGTTTGTGTTTTAGGGATGTATGCTCGAGATTGGTGCTCAAATTTGCTTCAATGGAGATTCTTGGATTTTGGATGTGGATAATGGATGTAGATGTAAAACTTGTTCTCAAAATGGCATTATGACTTTACTTGATGGATTGTGATTAAAATGGCTTGGGAGGAGATTCCTTAAATAGGAAAAGGGCTTGAGGGATCGATGGCTAGGATGGAAGGAAAGAAGAAAGCTTATGGAGGGCTCAGATTGAATGAGTGGAGAGCACATGGATTGTGCTTCCTTATAGCCAATCAAGGAGTGACACATGTCACAGGGTCATTGGTTAGAGCAAGAGGGGTTGAGGGTTCAACAAAGGAGGCTCAAAGCTCATAAAGACCCTCATAATGGCTTGTAAGAGCAATAAATGGGCTTGTAAGAGTCATTTATGGCTTTGTGAGAGCATTTATGGCTTGGTGGTTGGGATATTTTGAGGGGATAGACTTTGGCTTGGCTTAGGAAAGTCTTAAGCTCATTTAGGATTGTGCAAATGATTAGGGGATGGGTTAGACTTGGGTTAGGATTATATTAGGGATGTTAGAGATGTGCAAGTGGATGGTATTGATGAGGGTGGGTGAGTTAGTGGCTAAGCTTAGTTAGTATGGGTGGATGGGGTGGATTTAAGCTAATGGGGGGATTTAGGATAGTTTTAGGATTATTAGGTTTTGACGGGTTTATTTATTAAAGTGATTTTAATAAATTTGGGATTTTTGGAATTAGATAGGATTAATTGATAAATAATGGGTTATTTGATTTATCAATTAGGACTATAGATGATTAATTAAATTAATCAGCTAGGGGATGGGAAAGGATTAATTAAATAAGAATTTAATTAATGATGCCTTTAGAGATAGCTAAATAGGATTATCAAAGCGGTGTAATCAGATTTAGGTGTCTACATTTTGCCCCTCTTTGACATAGTGTTGAGACAACACTATTTCAAAGAAGTTTGAATATAAATGACATGAGGAAGATGTTTTAGCAACAAATTTGCCCCAGTCTCATATAAGAAGAGGAGAGACTAGACTACGAAATGCCCCCTCAAGAAGGTGGCAGAGAGAGAAGACAAGGCTCGACGGCTTCTTAAAAAGCAGAAGAATTCAAGACGAGCAAAGACATAGATTGGCAAAGAGAAGGGGCTGAATTAGCTCAAACTCTCACTACGAGAGAATAATAAAGGGAGGTCAGACTCACAAAAGGAAGCAATCTTAAGATGTTCCAGGATTGGGGGAGGATGATGGAGTGGAGTGCTATAAAAGGAAACTAGGAGGAGGGGATGGATGATGGGAAGATAAAGCTGATGTAACAGGATTTCAAAGAGTTGGATTGATGGAAGATGGGTTGCGAAGATCTCGAGGACTAGGATTGTCGATCTCGAAAGATGAGGCATGGTGGATTGATTTGATGGGTGGATCCCTAAGACGAAGATTATGGATCCCTAAAGCTAAGAGTGATGATTGATTCTGAGAGATAACTGATGCACAAGTGGGGGTGGGAGAGATGGATGTTGGATATGGGCGAGGGATAATGGAGATGAAGGGAATCCATTGAAGCATTTTGAGTGGGGAGATACTTCAAAGAGAAGTACCACCACGTAGTTGAGGACTAGATTTAATATAGGAATGTTGGTTAATTGCCAAGGTTACCAAGAACAACAAGACCTGTTCACCAACTTTCCAGAGGACTGACGAACTGACTCAAAAAAAAATGCAAGGATTGCCCTAGCATCGCACATGAATCCCAAAGGAAGTAGCGTGGAACCGACACTGGGTAGCCCACAAGCAGAAAAGAAAAACAAACAAAAGACCTGATCAAGATCTTGCACTTGAATTGCCCCATTTGTAGCACACCATGATATAAAAGATCATGGTGATCGTGAGGAGGGAACAACCCAAATCACTTGGAAGAGATATGTTAAGAACCAAACTTGAAATCTCGAAAAGAAAATAAATCAAAAGAAAATGTAAATCCATAAAAAAGTTAACCTTTTTCCAAAGAGATCGATAGGATTGGATACTGAAGGACCAAGATCAAATGAGAGGAAGGATGCATCCTACAAGGATCTATCGGTAATATCGAAGACTAGGATGAGCTAGGCAAGTAGAACTCTTTAGGACAACATTTTGATGACAAGGGATCTCGTACAAGGATTCGCTAAAGCACTTAACCAAGAGAACTGCAAATTGTGATCAAGCAAGAACTAACATGAAGAAATGAGAGGTATACAATGGGACCAAGATAAGGACCAATGGGCAAGGAATAGATAGCTGATAGATCCAAGGATGTACAAGGGATTACCGAAAAAAAGCGTAGCATGATAGGATAGCGACAGGAAAGATAAAGATGAAGAGATAGTGGATGAAAGGTTTGGGATGAGAAAATAGTGGATGAAAACCTTGAGATGGGGAGGTAGAGGAAAAGCGTGGGATAAGGAGATAGAGGGGATGAAAAGCTGAAAAGGAGAAGATGGTTTATGAAAAGCTTAAGATAGTGGGAGTAAGAAGGCTCAGGATGATAAGAGAGTGGATGAAAAGCTTAGGATGGGAGGATAGCGAATGGAAGCTCAGGATGAGGGATAGTTGAGGTCTAGATACCAATGACAAGGGATGTACTAGGTGATGGAAAGATGGAGGTAATGTTGGGAGATGCAAGGATAGATGAAAAAGGGAACAATAGATAGAGGGATTTTGGTAGAGGAATGCAAAAAGATAAGGATTGATGAAAAGATGGACATGACATAGTCTCCAAGGAATAGAGTGCCCCTAGTTATAATATGTTATTCAAGAGGATTTTTTATGAGGGATGCGGTAGGATTGAATATTGGTCAACAATAGGATGAGAGAGATAGATGGAAGCTAGGATGTGAAAGGTTAATGAGGTAGAGGATAAGGAGGATGGATGGATGAGGTCAATGGAGGGATTGGATGGATGAAAGAATGGGTAGATAAAGGATAGTTGGATACAAACTCTAATGGAAAATGGATGTCAAAGGGATGACCAAAAGCATGTATCTAGTGGTGGACTTTATTTCTATCAAGATCCAATAGGAGGATGGTGGGTGAAATGGATAGGATGTGGTTGGTATGGTGGGATGAGATGGGGATGATGGGTGATGGAACGTGCCCCCAAGTGTATAGAGAATTTGGATGGACGGATTATGCATGACACTTGTTTACCAAGTTCTCACCATGGCACTTGTCCAAGGTGCCTTAATTGCCAAGTTTTCACCATTGGACGATTTTTATTTTTTATTTTTTAAAAATGTATACGTGATTTGTTAGCATGTTAGGAGAAACCAAATTTAAATAAAGCTTCTACAAACTAAGAACAAACATAGACTTCAAGATAGACAAAAGAGGGTTCCTAATTGGGAATATGAGCCATTGAAAGACTCTCCCACTAGGAATGGCTCTTTGTTGATTCGCTATGTCTAATTAAGGTTTGTGTTTTAGGGATGTATGCTCAAGATTGGTGCTCAAATTTGCTTCAATGGAGATTCTTGGATTTTGGATGTGGATAATGGATGTAGATGTAAAACTTGTTCTCAAAATGGCATTATGACTTTACTTGATGGATTGTGATTATTTGGCTTGGGAGGGGATTCCTTAAATAGGCAAAGGGCTTGAGGGATCGATGGCTAGGATGGAAGGAAAGAGGAAAGCTTATGGAGGGCTCATATTGAATGAGAGGAGAGCACATGGATTGTGCTTCCTTATAGCCAATCAGGGAGTGAAACATGTCACAGGGTCATTGGTTAGAGCAAGAGGGGTTGAGGGGTCAAAAAAGGAGGCTCAAAGCTCATAAAGACCCTCATAATGGCTTGTAAGAGCAATAAATGGGCTTGTAAGAGTCATTTATGGCTTTGTGGGAGCATCTATGGCTTGGTGGTTGGGATATTTTGAGGGGATAGACTTTAGCTTGGCTTAGGAAAGTCTTAAGCTCATTTAGGATTGTGCAAATGATTAGGGGATGGGTTAGGCTTGGGTTAGGATTATATTAGGGATGTTAGAGATGTGCAAGTGGATGGTATTGATGAGGGTGGGTGAGTTAGTGGCTAAGCTTAGTTAGTATGGGTGTATGTGGTGGATTTAAGCTAATGGGGGGATTTAGGATAGTTTTAGGATTATTAGGTTTTGACGGCTTTATTTATTAAAGTGATCTTAATAAATTTGGGATTTTTGGAATTAGATAGGATTAATTGATAAATAATGGGTTATTTGATTTAACAATTAGGAGTATAGATGATTAATTAAATTAATCATCTAGGAGATGGAAAAGGATTAATTAAATAAGAATTTAATTAATGATGCCTTTAGAGATAGCTAAATAGGATTACCAAAGCGGTGTAATTAGATTTAGGTGTCTACAGTAGGACCCTCAAATTTTCCTTGTGTTAGAGAATCCTATATTTAGTTTATTTTGTTGGCAAGAAGTGTTCATAATGTCCCTTAGAGATTTATGGTCCAGTTAGTCATTTGTTATGCTTAATTTATTTTTTATTCCTATCAATAGTTTTAGAACTCTTGTTAGAATCTGATGAGGAAGTTAAAACTAATAAACATGAATGGAAAGTTGAAGAAGATTAAGGTGAAGGTAGTTCTAAAACTCTTGTTGGAACCTAGAGAATGGAACTAATATATATTGATGGGTGAGACTTGTATTCAACGCTTTGAAGATTGTGATATTTTTAAAATGAAGAGGACATAGATGAAGTATTGATGAAGGGTACTCCCCTTATTAACACAAACACAAATAACATAATAGAGATAAAAAAAAATTGCAAGAAAACAAATTGGCTTCTTATTATCTCCAAATTTTTTTTTTATAATATTTAGATATATTATATGAAAAGCCACATGGACATTTTCCTTTACAATATTCTACAAGATAGAGCCACCAAAGTCCTCCCAAGAACTATCCTAGACAACCCTATTAGCCTTCCCTATATAGGCAATTTTAACCAACCATGAAGGTTCTAAAAATTTTAACCTTGAACTTTGAGGTCAACCAACCCTAAGATATTATTATTCATATTTTATTACATTAGAGTAGGCCCCAACAACATTTGGAACTGAGAAGAAATTTTGAATGAATTTTAAAAAAATATACTTTTAGGTTACACAACTTCCAAAGACCATAACTAATCCATAGTTCCTCTGATTAACTATTATGACCCCATTTTGGAAATGCAACAAACTTCTTTATAGTGCATAACTCATGCAAGATACATTTAGCTAAGGTTTGACCCTTTTGGAGCCTCTAAAGCCTTCAAAATAAATTTTAAAGTTTTTATACCCTACTACCAATACAAAAAGTTTTCAACATCTTCGAAAAATAAACTTGATCTTGCAATAAAATTTTATTGGCAGGATAATATATCCAAAGTGAACCTCTAGGGAAGAATTCAGAATATTTTGAGCTCAAATGAATAACTTACTAAAAAATGGTAAGCTTCCAAAAATAGCAACTATGCACTAAGATGACCTTTATTGAAAAAAAAGACACCCCAAAAATATTTTGGTTTTTGCAAGATTGCCCACACACCCAGGATGTTCCTGCATCAAGTTTGGTTTTGAAAATATTCTTGGAACCTAATTAAGATGCTAGAACTAATAAACATTAAAGGAAGAGATGAAGTGGATTATAGAACTATATTCAAAAGCTTATGGGAAGGATGGAACTAATAAACAAAGAAGGAAAAGATGAAGTTTAATTATGGAACTATTATCATAACATGGTGGGAAGGATATAATTTCAAAATATGTAGATATGATGGAATTATTTTCTTAAGAGGGTATTAAAAGGAAAAATAAAGGAAAATTAAAACAATGAATCATAATGAGGTATATGCAGTGTATTATCTTTTAGAACATGTGGTTCCAAGATGTGTACAAAATTTATTTATTGATTCTTGCAACACCGTACTCATGATATAAAAATATGTTAATGTATTTGGGAGAAGTTAGATTTTTTTAATAGAAGATATTTGTTGAAAGGATAACTACTTTATCTAATGCATATATGATGCAAATGCACAAACAAAAAATGAGCCAAATACTTCTTTCAGTGTTTGTGTGTTTCATCAGACATTATATTTGGAGATTCTTTGACAAAATTATGTTGTGAAGCTTCAAACTTAGTGTAATGATTGTATCTACATAACATCATTGAATATGGATCTTATTTTATTCTTTCAATGATGGATGACCATAAAAATCAATATTAAGTGATAGGTTATTCAATATTTATCGTACTTATGTAAAATTACAAAGGGAGACTAAGTAGAGGTCAAACAATTTGCAATTGTATCATGCAATTAGTTGAAGTTGTTTGATGCAATTGGTTAGTTTGATAGGATCAATTAATTAGTAATTTATCTTGAATAGTCATACTAATTCATTGCCAAAAGTTGTAACCATTATGAGGGAATCCTTGTGTTTATAAAAAGGAAACCACATATTAGAATCAAGGAGAGGGAAGGAAGGGACAAATTTTAATTTTTAGCAAAGAAAGATGTGAATATATGAAATATGATAATAGTGCTTCCTTAGAATCATGTGGTAGTGGATTGTTTTCTAGGATTTTAGTTTCTTTATAATCTTGGTTCAAGGGATTAAGAGTTGCTTACATTCTTAAATGAGACATTATTTCTTTCCATTTTGATTTGAGTATCAAGTATACATATGATCAATTAAGGGATAATTTATTTATATAATTTCTTTAGTTGGCCCTCTCAAGAAGAGGTTAAATTCAAATAGGCAAGTTATAATAGTAGAAGATAGTTCAATTGTGTCAATAAAATCAAATAGTTGAAAGATTTGCACAAGTGAAAGAATTAAAAATTGTCTTCAAAGATATAATTAAGAATAAAAAGGGGAATAATATGCCCAAGAGAATAAGATGCCCTTAATGAATAGGATGCTAGTCGCCCTTTTGACAGGGATGACACTCCAACAAAATTGAAAGAGACAAACTTGCAACACCCAACAAAACCCAAAAAAGACCATTAAAGAAAAACAAACCTTCCCCTAGTGGAATGCAACTTGCACCATGAATGTAAGTTACCATGAGTGACCAACACGCATGATACCAAAAGGCTTGAATAGGGAAGACCACTCACTTGCTCTGCACATGATGAGGGGAGAGCCAAAAATGATCTACTACAAAAAAAAAGAACAACAAAAAAAAGACAAAAGCCATACCAAAAATCCATGCAAAAATGCCTTAGAAAAAGGAGACAAAATAAAGAAAACAAAACAAGCATCGTAGGTTGAATAAAGAAAAGGAAAGAGAAGAACAACTAACAACTTAAAATACAAGGAGGAAGACAAAAAGTCAGGTACCTTCCCGAAGCATTAATCATAGAGATGCCATGGTTCTCAGACCCATTCTTCTCTGAATATGAACTAGAACTAGAATGATGGGAAACAAAGAACTTGTAGAACTTCAGATGATTGCACACACGTAAGGTTTCAACCTCAAAAGAAACACTTATGTTTGTAGAATTCAATTTTTATTATTGAATAAAGTGATGATTAAACCCCTTAGGCTTCTTATATAACATGATAATCATAGTAATTAAAGGTGCATTAATTATACCTATTCTCTATTTGATAGACCCTGTCACGTGTCACATTTGAGACTGTAGAAGCTTTTTCCTATCAAGAAGGACATGAGGAAAATGGTTCCTAGTAGGTCTAAAACTCACCCTTCTTATCAACCTTAGACCCCTAGCACAAGGTTGGGGATCCTCACTTTCTTCCTCCACACAAATGGTATTGATACCCTAGACAGGGGTTCAGGAACCCAAGAACTTAAAATTAAAAATGACCAAAAGGACTTATCTCAAAAGGGACAAAAAAAGGGCAAAAAGAGGGGATCTAATGTTTTGTCACAAAGAGTAAGGACAAGTATGCAGGGCATTAAAAATGGAGAATTAAATGGGAAAATTCCTTGCATTTGAGAATTCCAAAGCTTATTATTTGAAATACACCAGTGCCTTATCTTTGTGAAGTAGATCCTATTAAGCAAGAACTTTGAGTTTAGACATCCTAACTCACCATAATCTATGAACTTACCAATGCCAAGATGTGATGTGCATCATTTGAAAGGGGGTATATCATTTAATTCCTAGAATATATAAAGAAACCAAGTTCACTCAAGATTTTCCTTTATTAGCTTTTACTAGATATTGTTTAATTTCATGAATTGAGGATCTATTTCCTCCACTCTTTATTTTATATTTTCAAGGCATGGGAGGCAAGACTTATTTCCCTGTAATCATCAAATTTAATTTTTTCCTATGGGGGTAATTCTTTCACTATCCCATCCTTACATGCATTTCCCCTTATTTGTTGGGAGGAAAAAGGTAAATGTTTTTTGAGATATCAAATAGCATTTAGTTTTATTAAGTTTGAACATGACCGATTTTCTCTTGTTTTGAAAGTTATATTCCATTTTTCTTGCTAACCTGGTTGGTCATTAGTTTAGCTTAAGGTAGGAGCAAAGTTTCCAGACTCAATGAAGGTTGGTTATTCTTTAAGTCCATACTCGTAATTGTTGACTTACAGGAATAGGGTGAGGAGTTCACATGGTAAGAAAATGAGTACTAGAATGTAACAGAGAAGATTCCCATTGAGTCAAATGATCTAATGTGAAGTGTACCCACCCACTTTGAGAAGCACAAAATTGATTCCCCAAAAAAGACCAAAATCAAAACAATGAAAAGACCCAACCACACTATTTACAAGAGCCAACATGACAAAGGAAAAATGAAAAAGAAAATAAATTTATAGGGTGGACTTGGAGGTACACCAGATCGATATTTACAAGAAACTATACATATGGTACAACAAAAAGGGGAATGAACACCCTTGCCATATCTCCTCATTTAAAGTAGTGTTTGAGGAATTGTCCATTGACAGGCAATAGAGCAACTTCTCTATTTATTGAACTAAGATGGTATGTATTAGTCCTGCAAATCTCTAAGACCTAATAAGGTCCAAGCTAGGGCCACTTAAATTTTGTGTATTCTTCTTTCTTCTCATGGGCCTTGTCCCAAAGGAGGATTAGGTCTGAAATCCAAAAGGCCTTGTATTGGGCTCTTTTATTAAACCACTGTTTGATCACTGCTTTTTTTTTTCTTAAATGTTTGAGGGTTACATCCCTCTATTCTTATAGAAGAACAAGATTGAGGAGACAAACTTCTATGGATACTAGATTCTAGTCATAGACTAGATAGAACAAAGATGTTCCCAAGGCTATCTTTGTTCAGATGCAATCCACCCAATGGGTGAATCTAAGATTATGGTGCCAATCTCAGGGATTTATCTCTAGCAGATGTTTGGTCACCTCTAAGAGGTTTTTATTGGTTTTTATACTACTCTGTTACCTTACGGACAATAATTGCTTTAATATTTCAAGGTAAAATTCATGTCGAAAGCCCATTCCAAGAGTTTTATGGAGGTGAATATTGCATCATTGTCACATACAATAGAAAAAGGTATCGTAAATCTTGTGGCAATGTTCTCCTCGATGAATCAAATCACTATGTTTATCATGTTACTCTTTCATGGAATGGCCTCGAATGACCAAGTGTGATAGTATGTCATTGTTTGCATGTATTAGTGTCCAATAGATGAATTAGGCTGGATTTATCTGATAAAATCAAATGCCCTTTGAGGGAAGGGCTTGGCCTCAAAAAAATGGCTGAAGAGGCATTGTAGGATTCCTCTATCTAGAAGCAGTAGTTTTACACATGTGGCATTTCCTTATGTGAGTGTGAACATCTTGGAATAAGTATGGCCAATAATACCCCACCTTAAGGATTTGGTGAGCGATTACGTTGGCAGAGCCATGCTTGATTTTGAATTATCTATGGAACTCATCAATTATTTTATTGTCATGTGTTAACATATGGTGACTAATCAAGAAAGTAATGCACACTTTCATAATTCTTTGGGATTCGGGGAAAGTACTACACCTTTTTCATAATAAAGGGATAGCTAATTCCAAGGTGGTTTTGTATGTGGTGACTGATTAGAGAAGTATTGTACACTCACCATAGTTCTTCAGTGGGGTTTGGGGCTATTTTATTAGCTATTTTTCCATTGGCCAACATGTTATAATTTTTTATCCCTAATTTTGCAAGTGACAAAAATCTTGTATGAAGTAGCTCAGGGTTAGGGATTTCACAATGTGTGATGAGATAGTAGTTTCTTATGACAATATTGAGCTATAAGGGATTATAGATTGTACCATAATCAAGTTTTAATCACTAGATAATAAAAATATTGGAATCATTGTTTGGTGGATGTAGCTAGGGATTGGGTGAACCACATTAAATTTTTGTGCCTTGTGTTCTCTTTGGTGTGATTTATTATATTTTACTATTGGTTATATTTTCATGTAGTTTTTATTTCTATCTCATGAATCCTAACATGTTTGATCTAATGGGAGCCTCATTTGGTAGCGATATTTCTATAGGATTACTCTCCAAGTGGTAGATTCTTGTTTAGTGTGGAGCTTAATCAGTCCCCAAGTGGGAGATTGTTGATATGTGGTGACTGATTAGGAAAGTACTGTACACTTTTCATAAAAAATAGATTGGTTGTGTACCATATTTTATTGGAAGCACTCCAATTTAATGAAGGTTTAGCACCTATTTAATGTGAGATCATCAATCTCCCTCTCTCTTTCATTTCTTGTTCCCTATTTTGTCCTTTCCCTTAGGTGGAATATGGGTAAAACCTAATAGATCATATTTAAAGCTCTTATTTTCATGATGTTAAGCTCAAGGTAGGATCTATTTCCTCTATGTCCTTCCTTTCCATCCACCTTTCCACTTGGAATCTACTCCTAGCTTTGAAATAGGGTTTCCTTGAAGTTTGGACATGATTTCTAGATTTTGAGACCTCTTTTGGGGTCCCTAGATTGTCCTTGGGGTTTGTGCACCTGACAATTAGAGGTGCAATGTGCCCCTGATGAGGCCCTATTTTGGTCTCTTTTATATAGGTCCCACGTTTTGGGATGATCAGGTGTTAACTTCTAGGGAAATCAACCCACTGGACTTAGTTCATTCTGATATCTATATAAACCCTTTCATTTTCTCCATTTCTCATCCACAATCATAACAATATATCTCATTCACAAGTGTTCAAGAATCCACAAGCTCTAGCTCTCAAGCATCCAAGTTTCAAGTCTTCAAGCATTCTTCCATTAAGAATCAAGGATTCAAGCACTCAAGAAATTCTTCAATCTATTCAAGATCCTTTGGTACATCTTCTACATCCATTCATCTTCATATTCTTGGTTCAAACCCATTGGTGATGTCAAGAATATTGCATTTGATTCAAGAGATCTAGCTTTGTAAGGTGAATTCATACATTTACTTTACATTCATGCTATTTAAATTATTTCAATTCAATGTTAATTCCTAAAATGGGGTTTGACAAAAGAAAACACCCTATCAATAACAAAAACCCTATTTTCTTGTAGGTTGTAGGTATCAAATTAACACATAGGGTTTAGATTAGAGTACCCTTTTTGGCTTTATTTGAAAATGTGAAATTAGAATCAAGGTTACACTGCACCCCTTATGCACCAATTCACCCCTGACAGATCGCCAAAAGATTTATGGGTTTCATCTATTGTGCTATTTCAAGCCCAAATATGAAGATTTCCTCCTCTTTTAATCAATACAACAAGCACAAAATATATTTTAAAGGTAAGTCCCTTCTCCCCCTTTGTCATTTCAACATATCTTACATCTAGTTTATACACATAGATTAAGGCTCTTTAACAACTTAGACATCTTTCCCCTATTCTTCCTAGATCTAGTTTGCATTAGTGCTTCTTGTTCACTTGATTAGCACTAAACGCTCTAGACCTAGTCCTCTAGAATTGGGATTGAAAGGTTTCTCTTCCTTGTCATCCCCCTTTCTATATCACACACTTGCATATGTGTGTAGGTTATGTGATGAATTTAGGTTTATATCCTTGATTTACATTTCCTACCACACATTTATTGGTGAACCTAATTGAATGAAATCTTTCTTTTATGGTGTTAGATCATCCTTTACATTTTTGGGTGTGTTTTGTGTTCACCATTTCTTGGTGAACCTAACTTAAAACATTTCCATTTTTTATTTAGTGTTAGATATTTCATTCAACATTATCTTTTATCTATCATTACATACTTTATATTTTATTGGTTTGGAGTTCATATGATAAGGTTAGATCTCTTATTGTATTCTTGACTTGTTTGGTGTATGAGCTTTACTAATTTTTGTCCCACTTATAACATTCTTATTAGGAGAAGTCGTAGACTCATGGCTCTTTTTTATCTAGATTCTTCTCCTCTTCTTTGAAACCTTAGCGACCCTATGGTTTCTCATGATCCTAATCCCTCTATGGAGCATGGATATTCTCAATCATCTCATAATGAGGATGAGGCTTTAAGATTTCCTCCTAAACAAGTTGATAATCTTACTACTAATATTGATAACATGCATGATTGGTTTTTACAAGAAAATCACAATAGTGAAACTATTGCTACTTTTGATGCTCTTGAAAAAGTGATCTATAATGATGAACAAGCTATTAATATTTTTCTTGGTCTAATGTGACAACCAATCTTTCTCTCAAACCCCAAACTTGTCAGGGTCTCCACTAGGTCATTCACTTGACCAAATAGGGTTTCTACACACCCTATTACCTCCAAGGATCCTAGCCACTAGATCCTATTCTTTCAACTGGTGTAGATCAATTGGTTAGTACAAGCTTTCTCATAACTTCATAAATAACACCAATGCTAATTGGATTCCTCAAATGATGAAATGAACACCTAGGTATACCATAGGTCATTCACCAAGATGCTAAACCCAAAACAATAACAAAACCCTAATCGAGTTGCAATCCACAGGTCAAATTGCACTCAAGTGCTTGGAAAAAGGCTACAAGGATTAGCCCTCCAAACACACTAAAATAGAGATATTTTACAAAAACCCTTAAGAATTGCCAAAAAAAGTCACCTTTATGGATACCCTTTTTAGAGTACTTGAAGATTTTGGAATTCTTAAGCCCCCAACTTGTCTATATAGCACAAGCATATTTTTAGCCTTACTTTGATGGTTTCATGGGTTTTGGTGCTATTTGGTTCAAAAAACTCTTAGAAGACCTTATCAAGAATTCTCCTTGGGATTTTGGATTTACCTCACCATATCCTTACACATCGCGTGCTTGGATTGATGTCTTTTTACTCTTAATCCACTGCAAATGCTCATTTGTTGATTTGTGATCTAATGCCACAATTGTGCTTCCCATGAGCTCTCCATTATGGTACATGGAGTCTAATTCCAAATCCAAAAAGGCCCTACAATGCATACAGAGGGAAGTGGCCCTAAGACCCCATTTTCTCCAAGCAACTCTATTCAGAACAACAAACTACTAAGTTACAAAATTATTTATCTAAGCACACAAAACTCTCTAAAACAAGAAAAAGCACACAAAACTCTTTAAAACAAGAAAACAAATATTTAAATAATTGAAAGAAAATATCCATTTCCACTTCCAAGATAGAAAATACTAAACCTAATCCGTACACATGCCAAGAACTTGAAAAACACAAAAAATGTTATAAAGATGTTGTTACACAATTTGTACATTGCAATAACTTGGATCTCCAACCCCTTGAAAAGGTTGAGACTGGCCTTATATAGGCTTGGAATGAGAAATTCCAACTACCTTAAGTGGTTAAAGATCTCCCATGAAGAAGTTTCTCTTTTTGCATAAAAGTTGTCAATGACAACTTTGCAAGAAATGAGCAATTTTTGCAATTTTGCAAATTGACTATTCAAACTTGTTGCACTTGCTATCAAACTTTCCAAAATGCCTAATATGGATCCAAAACACCTAATAAGGACCTTAAAATTATTTATTTCCCTATTTATCCCTCAAAACCCAAAAATTCTCTATTGAGCCAAATGAGCAATATTGCATTGTGGGGCTCTTCTAACCTATCTAACCTCACCTTAGGACCAAGTTGGTCCTCTTATTGATCTACTGATGTGTCTAGCATCACTACAAGCCAAAATCATCAAGGAAGCCCTAGGTATACCCCTTATCCTACCTAGGTGCTCCTGCACCATATTTCCCCCATAAAAAAAAACCAAGTCACACCTGATGGCACATGTCCAGGGGTATGCTAGCCTTTTTGAACTCTATCTTAGCAACCCAAGTAGCCTCTAGAATTGGCTGAACCTTCCATTGGAATAGATGCTCCACATACACCTTGTGCCTTGTAGATTTCATCACCTAGAATCTAAAACCTTCTTTGCTTCCAACTTACTGATATTAGGCATTGCAATAGGTTCAATGTCAACTTGAACATCTAGATTGATCTGAGGTAAAGTACCTTTGAATGCCACCAAGTCTTGAATATTGAAAATAGGGGATATGCCTAGATTTGATAGAAAATCTACCTTGTAGGTATTTTCTCCATATTTTGTCAATATTTTGCAAGGCCCTACTCTTTTCATCTGGAGCTTGGTAGGAACACCTTTTTGAAGCCTTACTTTATTCAAGTGGACCACTACATAGTCCCCAACAACAAAATAAATATTTTTCCTCTTTTCGTCCACTTTGGCCTTGAGCTTTTGAGTGTTATCTTGGATGGTCTTCTTGACTTGCTCTTGAATCTCCTTCATGGTTTGAACAAAGTCTTCAGCTTGATCACCAAGACTCCTCAATTTGTATACACCCCTTGGATGCATTCCATAAATTATCTCACAAGGACTCTTTCTAGTGGTCTTATTCCTATTATCATTATAGGCATACTGTGCTTGTAAAATGATAACATCCTAAGTTTGGCCATATTCTTTAGTTAGGAACCTTAGTAGGTTACGTAAGGTCCTATTAACCGCTTTAGTTTGACCATTAGTTTGGGGAAGGTAAGTTGAACCAAAAGACATGCTTGTACCAAGCTTTTTCGACAAGGTTTTCCATCATAAATTTAACATCCCTACCTGACACAATGCTTAATGGGAGTCCATGAATCCTTACCACCTATTTGAAAAATAGATGAGTAATATGACTTGCATCATTAGTTGTCCTACATGGAACGAAATGTCCCATTGTGTTGAATCTATCAATAACAACATAGATGCTACCATATCCTTGCTTAGTTTTTGACAAACCAACAATAAAATCCATACTTACACAATCCCATGGCCTGTTTGGAATTAGTAAAGGTTGATATAGACTTACATTGCTCATTCCTCCTTTGGCTCTCATGTACACCATACATTGCTCCAGATACTTGGTTACATCCCTTGCTAACTTTGCCCAATAATAGAACCTTTGCACTGATTCTATGGTTTTACTGACACCAAAATGTCCACTTATGCTACCATTATGTTTCTCCTGTATTAGGTTCTCTCTCATGGAACCCCTTGGTGCACACAATTGATTATCCTTCAATTGTAACCCATTTTGCAAAGTATATTCTAAAAATTTGCTATGAAAATGATTCTCAAAATCATTGCATACCTTGTAGGCTTCAAAAAAGTCCTCATATTCTTTGTAAAGATTTTGAAAACTCTCTATTCCAATGCTTTGGAGTTGAATCTCTTGGACTATCATTATCCTTCTACTTAGTGTATCTACCATTTTGTTTAATTGCCCCTTCTTATGCTTGATTGTGAAGGTAAAGGCCTACAAGTACTCCATCCACTTCAAGTTTCTATTGCTTAGGTTCTCTTGAGCATTGATGTAGCTAAGAGATTGGTTATCTGTAAACACAAAAATTTCTTTGGGAAACAAATAATGTCTCCACTTCCTAAGACACTGAACTAAGACATAGAGCTCTAAGTCATAGGATGAATACTTCTTCTTGGCCTCATTAATTTTCTCACTATAAAAGACTACTAGACTACCTTCTCAACTCAAAACCCCACCTACTGCTAAGCCACTTGCATCACATTCTAAGGTGAGCAACTTCTCAAAACTAAGAAATTGTACGATTGGTTGAGTAGCTACTTGTTTCTTCAACATTTCAAATGACTTTTTAGCTTCTAAATTCCACATAAACTTAGACTTGACACCACCCTTTATAGTATCCAACAAAGGTGCACAAATGTCACTAAAATTCCTAATGAATTTCCTATAGAATTGAGACAAACCATGGAAACTTCTTACCTTAGTAGATGTGATAGGTGTTGGCCAATCTCGTATAGCAACAACCTTCTCCTTCTCCATCTTTAATGTGCCTTGAGGCACTACAAAGCCTAGGTACACAAGTTCCTCCTTGAAGAAATCACACTTCTCAAGGTTGATGGCTAGCTTTTCTTCATGAAGTCTTTCCAAAATTGCCTCAACATGCTTGATATGATCTTCTCTAGTCTTGTTGAAGATAATTATATCATCTAGATATACAACTACAAATCTACCTATGAAGTCCTTAAGCACTTCATTCATGAGCCTCATGAATATGCTAGAAGAATTGGAAAGACCAAATGGCATCATAAGCCATTCATAAACACCATCAATGGTCTTAAATGTTATTTTCTATTCATCTCACTCCTTTAACCTTATTTTGTGATAACCGCTCCCAATCAACCATGAGACTCTCACTCAACTGTGAGACTTTCCTATAGAGGATAACTGAAAAACAACCTTGCTCTAATACCACTTGTTAGGATTAAACCACAGATAGAAATAACAATTACATGCAAATCTAAACAATATCATAAAATAATAGATCACATAGAACAGAACACAAGACACCAAGATTTAACATGGTTCACCCAATCCCTAGGCTATGTCCACTAAACAACAAGTTTGATATTATTACGATCCAATGATGACAACCTGATTACAATTTGTAATCCCTTACAACTCAATACTGCCGTAAGAACCAATTTTTGCATCACCATAATGAAACAATCCCTAACCCTGAGCCCTTTTATACAATCATTTTTACCACTTTAGGGTTATAATTAATAATTACATGTTGGCCCAAAATCTCGATAAATAGGGCCCAAATTTTTTTTTTAGCCCCAAAGAATTTATGAAGTATGTACATTACTTTCCTCATCAGTTACCACAAACTAACACCAAGTTAGTGAAATATTTAGCCCCTCCAAGGAGATCCATGAGATCATCAATATGATGTATGAGATACCCATACCTAATTGTGATTTTATTTATAGCTCTTGATTCCATGCATATAGGAATTGCACATGGGCTTGTGCTCTTTTGTATCAAACCTTGATCCATCAATTATTGGACTTGTCTTGGCACTTCTAGGTTTTGATCTAGAGTGAGCTTGTATGATGCTTTATCAAGTAAGGAAGCACTTGGACAAAGTCAATTTGATGACTTATAACTCTTTAAGGAGGTGGAGTAGCTAAAGTATGATCACTCACTATGTCCTTGTACTTTTCAAGAAAATATTGGACTTCAATTGGTAAGGATTTCTTGGTTACATTTTCCTTGGCTTCAGACTTTAGCACTACTACATAGCTTTGACATTCCTCATCCTTGAGATCTTTCACAAATTCTTTCCCACTACAAAACAAAACACTAGGTACTTTGGGCTGAGGTTCTTCCCCTTCCAATAAAGACTAAATTTTGAAGGTCTTACCTCCCTTCTTAAAAGTTATGGCATTAGCTCTACCATCATACATAACTTCCTTATCAAATTCCAAGGCTTACTTGGCAAAAGATGACAAGAATCCATAGGCAAAACATCACACAACAACCTGTCTTTGTATCCTACTATGGAAAAATCCACCCAAGCTTGCTCATTCACCAAGATACTCTATCCCTTATTAAGCCAAGTAACCTTGTAAGGGTTTCCATGAGGAACCTTTTGCAATTTTAGTTTAGTAACAACCTCCTCTAATATTACATTATCTATAGAACTTGAATCCACCACCACTTTGCACACTTTTTCTAGGATATTGCATTTTATCCTAAACAATGTCCTTCCATGTCTAGGTTCATCAGGAGCTATTTGTTTGATCAACACTCTCCTAAATATGAGATTATCACCTTTTTAGATTCAATTTGGTACACATATGATTCTTTTCTACAATCCTCTTGTACCTATGCCATTCTTTTGTCTTGGCTTGATGAAGAAGGCTTGTTTGGACATCTATAGGATGAATGACCAAACTATCCACAGTTATAACATTTCATACTTGCAAAGTATGAATAGGATCTGATCCTCTATCTCTACTTGATCCTCCTTGGTTTCCTTTCCCTCTATTATAACCACCTCTTGAAGAGTTGTCACTAGTTTTCTCTATGAGCTTGCTCTCTTCTCAATTCTTCTGCTCACTTCCTCTACCTTGGTAACCTCCCCTTTGTCCTCTTTAATTTCTGCCCTTACCTCTATCCTTGAAGTTAGAATATCCCTTCCTTTTTTTCTTTTTTTTTTCTTTTCCTCCACCTTTAGAGCTAGCTAATGCCATCTTTGAATTGTGGTAGGTGCCCACAAACTAAGCTTCTCTTGGATATTCCACTTCAAGCCACCTAGATATATTGCCACTTTGATTGGCTCATCTTCTTCTTGTTTGGATCTTAGACATAACCTCTAAAATTCCTTAGTATAAGAGGTTACATCAAGTCTTTTTTCTTTAATCCTTTCCTTCTCTTGTAGAGCTAAACCTCAAAGTCTTCAGGTAGGAAGTTCTACTTCACTTTATTGACCATAGCCTTCCAATTTTCTATAGGAGTCTTATCCATGTCATTTCTTTCATCTTGTAGGTATTTCCACCACATTAGAGCTAAGCCTCTAAGCCTTGACTTAGCCACCTTAATCTTTTGTGCCTCTGATACCCCCTCACACTCAAAATGGTTCTCCATGCCATCTATCTAGTCCATGATTGCACCTATGTCCATCTTTCCATTAAAAAGTGGTACACCTTCGAAGGCTTTTCCTCCTAGGACTTTGATATCCTTCAAGAAGGGCTCTTAATTCAAGACAAGGTCAGGTTTAGGGACTACATCCTCCTCTGCTACCTCTTTACTCTTCTCAAACTCCTCTTTTTCCTTCCTCTTGGTTGCTTTAGCAAATGCATCCAGTTGCACCTTTACATTTGCTAGGGATTCTTAAATAAATCTATTCTTCTCCATTTGTTCATCAAATTCCTTGGCTAGTTCTACATTAGTTACCATGTTGTTTTCACCTAATGAATCTCCAGTAGCTGCAGACTTCCACCAATTATTCCCAAATCTTTAACCTGCTCTGATACCAGTCTAATGTGACAACCAATCTTGCTCTCAAACCCAAAACTCTTCAAGGTTTCTACTAGGTCATTCACTTGACAAATAGGGTTTCTACACACCCTATTTCCTCCAAGGATCCTACCTCATAGATCATTTTCCTTCAACTAGTGCACATCAATTGGTTAGTACAAGCTTACTCATAACTTCATAAATAACCAAAATACTAATTGGATTCCCCAAATGATGAAATGGACACCTAGGTATACCATAATTCATTCATCAAGATGCTAAATACAAAACAAGAACAAAACCCTAATCAAATTGCAATTCACAGGTCAAATTGCACTCAAGTGCTTAGAAAAAGGCTATAAGGATTAGCCCTCCAAACACACTAAAATAGAGATAGTTTGCAAAAACCCTTAACAATGGACAAAACAAGTCACCTTTCTAGATACCCTTTTTAGAGTACTTGAAGATTTTGGAATTATGAAGCCCCCAACTTGTCCATACAATACAAGCATAATTTTAGCCTTAATTTGAGGGTTTCAAGAGTTTTGGTGTTGTTTGGTTCAAAAAAATCTTAAAAGACCTTATCAAGACTTCTTCTTTGGATTGGGGATTTCCCTCACCATCTCCTTACTCATCATGTGCTTGGATTGATGTCTTTGTACTCTTAGTCCATTCCAAATGCTCATTTGTTGATCTGTGATCTCTAACCAAACATGTTTTGCTTGCCTAGGGCATCACCTCACAAGCCAAAACTATGCTTCCCATGAGCTATCCATTATGGTACATGGAGTCTATGTCCAAATCCAAAAATTATGTACAATGCATATGGAGGGAAGTGGCCCTAAGACCACATTTTTCCAAGTAACTATGTTCAGAACAATAGACTACTAAGTTACAAAACAAGTTATCTAAGCACACCAAGCTCTCTGAAAAAACAAAAAAACTATTTACAAAATTGAAATAAAATATCCACTTCCACTTCCAATAGAAAAAAAAAAAAAAAACAAACCTAATCCATACACATGCCAAGAACTTGAAAAACACAAAAACTATTATAAAGATGTTGTTGCACAGTTTGTACACTACAATAACTTGCTTCTCCAACCCCTTGAAATGGTTGAGATTGGACTTATATAGGATTGCCATGAAATATTCCAACTACCTTAAGTGGTTGAAGAGATCCCACGAAGAAGTTTCTCTTTTTGCATAAAAGTTGCAAAAGTTGTCAATGACAACTTTGTAAGAAATGATCAATTTTTGCAATTTTGCAAATTGACTACTCAAACTTGCTCCACTTGCTATCAAAATTTCCAAAAGGCCTAAGATGGATAAAAAACACCTAATAAGAACATTAAAGTACTTTCTTTCCCTATTTATCTCTCAAAACCCAAAAGTTCTCTATTGAGCCAAATGAGCAATTTTTGAGAAATTAGGAGCAATATTGCATTGTCGGGCTCTTCTAACCTATCTAACCTCACCTTAGGACCAAGTTGGTCCTCTTGTTGATCTAGTAATGTGGCTAGCATAACTACAATCCAAAGTCATCAAGGAAGCCCTAGGTCTAGCCCTTAGCCTATATAGGTGCTCCTGCACCATGGTCTTACTCACCATGTCCATACTTATGTTAAACCTTTGCATCAAGAAGTGTTGAATCCACCTATTTCTACGCTTGATTTTTTTTCTTGTCTCTATGCCCATATCTATAATTTCCACTTATATTCCTCCTATCATGAGTACTTTTTTTTAGGTATATAATCCTCTTAGTGGTCTTCTTGTCCCTTCTCTGCATGTGAGTGTTCCACATGTTTCATTTCCAACTTCACAACCTTCATATAGTAGTGTTCCTTTCACTTAGCCTAACCCTTCTAGTGTGGTTGCATGTGTTCCACATGTAGTTTCTTCCATTCCAACTAATTCATACACTTTAAAATTCATCTCAAATGTGCTTGTTCCATTTGTCCCTTCTAATGATACCACTATCCTTAGTTTGGCCTAGATGGTGTCTTCTTTGCAACAACAACTTAATTCTTTCACTCAAACTAAGTTCAATGTTCCTACATGTGATATGGGTAGTCCTTTGTCTTTTGAAATTATCCATACTATTGCTCCTTCAAAAGATGATATGCCTTGCCTTGACACTTACAATGGTAAAGGTGATCCTGTTACACATCTTAAGACTTCCCAAGTTCTATGTAGTGACAATGCTCATGACCATAAGATTTTAGTTAAGTTATTTTCTTGCACTTTCCATGACAAATCTTTGCAATGATATTTGTCTTTTCCACCCTATTCTATTGACTCATTTAATAAACTTACTAATGCTTTTATACAACAATTTCAGAATAATATTGGTCATTCTATTTCTTTGACTGATTTGATGCATTGTACATAATATCCTAAGGAAAAAGTGATTGATTTGATTAGTAGATTTAAGAATTTGCATGCTCAGACCTCTTATCATGTGCATGATATTGATATAAAACATATGTTTATTATGAATTTAAAAAAATACATTAGAGATAAGATTTATCTTACTAAGTTTACCTCTTTTTTACAACTTTTTGCAATGCTTCATCATTATCAATTACAAATGAGTCAGTTGAGAGAACCACTCCAATGGCTCTTGTACCTATTTCTGAGAGTGATGCTGCACCTAATCCTAAAAAATTCCACAAACCTACCAATTATGTCAAGATTAAAAAAACCACAAATATAGTGGATGATCAAGTAGTTCTTGCCTCTCAGAGTGCCACTACTTCTTCCTATGTTTTTTGGGTGAACCATAAGTTTAATCCTCTCTATGAGTCTCTACATTCTATTATGACTAGGTTGGTTAGTGCTAATATGATTATAATTCCTTTTGTTAAACTAATTTTTCCTTCTACTATGTCAAGTCCATATTTTAATCCACAATCTTTTTGTCAATTCCATGCCAGCTTGAACATGACACTTAAAGTTTTTTATTCTTTGAAACATAAGATTCGGGATTTCATTGATGTTAATGCTTTATCTCTTGAGGGTCAAGATGGTGGTAACAAAACTAGACACCTCCTAATCAAAATATTCTAATCTACACTAATCCTTTACTTCAATACACTACAAACACTATTGTTCAACATCCTTTTTCTTATGTTCCTCCTAAAGTGAATTTTGCTTATAATAACCTACGACGAGAGAATGATAATACTATTAATGTTGTGGAATGTGTAGTTCAACCTCTACCTCCACCTAAGGAAGACATTCCCTCTACATTTAACGATCAACATAAATCAAAATGTAAGTGTACTAGAGTCCTTACTATCTCATTCACTGATCTTGATAGTTTTAAGGCTATAAATGGTCCTCTTTATATTGCTACTCATATTGCTAAATATCCTTCTTATGGATAACTTGTTGATTCTACTTCTATGATTAACATCATCATTGAAGAAAATCTTCATAATAAAGGGAAACAATGTGACTTCTATGACTTAATTGATACTTGGATTTAAACTTGTAATGGTTTCTTGTATCCTCCGCATGGTTCTATCTCTTTTTCTATTGAGCTCTATGGTAATATGGTGAATAGTACCTTTGTTGTCATTCCTGCTTTCGATTATTTTCAAGTGAATATTGGTTTACCTTGGTTAACTTCCATGCAAGCCATTACTTCTCCTATTCATCAATGTATTAAATTTCCTTATGATGTTGAGATTAAGAAGATCAATCAGTCTTTATCATCCTTCTAGACCCTGACATTGTGCTACTCTTGACTTCTTTTGGCCTTCTCTTCCTACTACTCCTATTCATTCAAACTATATGTTTCATTTGTATCAAGAATATAAATGTCAAAATATTTATGAGTTAAGTAAGCCTTGTGGTTTTTTTCCTATAGCTTCAACACCCATCTCTTCCGATTCTTCTTTTTTTAATGGTCAACCACCTTTTACATCTCTAGATCCTCCTAGTGTAGTACCTTCTTCTAGTATGGTTCCTCCTATGGTGGTTGCCCCTCCTACATCTCATCCTTTTGTTGTTCCTCTTGTGCCATCAAAAGGTAAGGAACTTATGGTTTTTGATCCTCCTTTGTCTTCTCAACAAATTTCTAATAAAACTAAGTGTAACCAACATGCTTAGAAACATCAAAAAATTGTCAAGATCATGCTAAAGCTTGTATGAAAGCTTCACACTAGTCCATGTCCATTAGACAGGTTAATGATATGCATATTTTTATTTTTTATTATATTACTATTAATTTAGATGAGTAGGATACTTTAGACGATGAACATGAAATTAATGGTATTGATGTTGATTTACCTAACATGCTTTCTATGTAGTCTACACTTATATCTGCACCTGAGCATAGTGACTCTCCTGAGAGTCCTTTGGATTTAGGTATTGTTCCTACTATGTTGGACATAGCTCCTCTTGCACGTTATCCATCGTCTCATATTACTACTAAATGAGATAGGGGAGGAGGGAAACATGCTTGAAATGAGTGCTCTAGCATAGTATACTTTTTTGTGTTTTCTTGTTGTTATGTGCTTCCCATGTATCATGTTTGCTAAATGTATGTCCACATTTCTTTAAACTACTCGTATTGCTCCATTGGTACAAGGTGATAAAGAAATCACTGCACTGTGACATTCTTCTATTTGTATCTTACTTGTTCTATCTATTGCTCTATGTTATGTTGTACATGTGAATTTATTCATTCATGTATCCTTGTGTTTTCTTCTTGGATCTGTGGCATTTAGCACCAATTCTTTTTGGTCTCCATAACAGTGGTCAAAAAATACTCTTCTTCGTAACTCTTATGTGTTTTTTTTTCATTGTGTTGTAGTTATACTTCTGTTGGGGGACAATGACATGTCATACTTGATATAATACTTACATATTATCATATGATCATACTGACCCCATATTTAGTAGATCCCTTCTGTGCTCTTGCATGTTATGATTTCATTTCCCTTAATTTGTCCATTGTTGGGGGCATCTCATACTGGAAACATCTTTTGATGATTGTAGGTATACTCCATTAAATTAATTACTCATATTAAAGTGTTGGCATTTACTTTAATGTGGTGGCATATGCTCTGCTCATTCTTGCATTCCAATTATGGTGTGGTGAACATGGATTATGAGTCTAGCTTGTTGCACTTTAGCCTTAGTTTCTTAGTATGCTTCCTAAGTTAGCATCAAGTATAAGCATTACTACTTCATACTTCCATTTCAATGCACATATTTCATGAATCCCTTTACGGATCATGCATGATCCTAAAGAATGGATTCTCTATGCACACATTCAATCCACAAAGTGAGCATCCTTGACATTGGGTCACTCTTTCTTTCACATGCACATATGACTAAATCTCATCTATGTTCTACGCATAACAATTTTCTAAATTCACATATATGGGTAACACATCCTTGTTAAACCTTACCATGGTGATATATATAACATTAATTTATGGGTGGGTCTTTTGACGGGTTGACTAGTGGGTTACGACCCTATTAGACTATTTCAATGCCATCTTTTGCATCAACTATTTTAGTGATTCATACTAAGGTGGGCACTCTACTGGATGGGATAATCACACTTTATTATTAGTCAATGATCTCTCTCTCACTATAATTTGGGAGTTTGAAAAGTCCTAATCCCTTGGGGGCTTGATTCTCTCTCTCCCCTAGATCTTAATATGAATATCTTATACCTTGTTCTCTACTATACCAAAAGTTTGTATTGAGTCCATCATCTCAATAAACTTGGGGCTAAATGTAAAGTCTTAAATTGGAAGCACTCCAATTTTTTGAAGGTTTAGCACCTATTTAACATGAGATCATCAATCTCCCTCTCTCTTTCATTTCTTCTTCCATTTTCCATCCTTTCCCCTAGGTAGAATTTGGGTAAAACCTAATAGATCCTCTTTAAATATCCTATTCTCATGGTGTTAAGCTTGAGGTAGGATCTATTTCCCTTAGGTCCTTCCTTCCATCCACCTTTCCCCTTAGAACATACTCTTGGCATCGAAATATGATTTTGTCAAAGTTTGGGCATGGATTTAGGATTCTAAGACCTATTTTGGGGTCCTAGATTGTCCTTGGGGTTTGTGCACCTGATAATTAGGGGCACACAGTTCTCCTAATGCTTCAGTGGTGCAGTGCACCTCTAATGGGTCAATTAGGGGCTCAATGCATCTCTAATGAGGCCCTATTTTGGCCCCTTTTCTTTGGGTCTTGTGTTTCAAGATGATCGGGTGTTAATTTCTAGGACAATTGACCCATGGGAGTTAGTTAATTTTGATCTCTATATAAAGAATTCTATTTTTTCCATTTATCATCCACAACCATAACAATATATCTCATTCATAATTTTTCAAGCATCCAAAATCTCTATCTATCGAGCATTCAAGTTTCAAGTGTTCAAACATCCATTCAAGCATTTGTCAATTAAAGATCAAGGATTCAAGAAATCAAGTTGAAAGAGTTTATCTTCAAGAGCTTCTTCAATCTATTCAAAATCCTTTAGTGCATCTTCTACATCCATTCATCTTCATCTTCTTTATTCAAATTCATTGGTGAAGTCAAGCACATTGCATTTGACTCAAGAGATCTAGCTTTGTAAGGTGAATTCATACATTTACTTTACATTCATGCTATTTAAATTCAAGGTTAATTCCTAAACTTGGTTTTGATTGAGTAAAACCCCCAATCAACCAAAAAAAATCCTCTTTTATTGCAAGTTACAGATATCAAATTGACAAACAAGTCGTAGATCAGAGTAGCCTTTTTGACTTTCTTTGAAATTGCAAAATTAGAATCAATGTTGAACACAGTCAATCATGATTTCATTTCACCCTTGATGCACCAATTTTCTCCTAATGCACGAACTCACCCTTGACAGATCACCAAAAGATTTTTGGGTTTCATCTATTGCATAGTTTCAGGCATGGATATGAAGATTTTGTCTCATTTTGATCAATACAAAAAGCACAAAATAGATTTCATCTCATTTTGATCAATACAACAAACACAGTGAGGTTCTTTAAGGAAGTAGCCATTTCCCCCCTATTCTTCCTAGATCTAGTTTACATTAGTCCTCCTGGTTCACTTTGTTATCGCTAATTGCTCTAAACTTAGTCCTCTAACACTAATCTCTCTAGACCTTGTTTGTAGGGAAACTAGGGATAAGCGTGGCATAGTTTCTTTTAATGATAAAAATTGGAAGGTTTAAAAAGGTTCCTTAGTAGAAGAAAATGTGTGAAAGTAGGCACCTTATACCTTTGTATGTGTTATATTGTCATTTTACTTTAATTTCTTCAGGGAAAAATGAATGTTCATTATTGTTGTTGAGTAGAAAGAATGAAATACAAATGCTAGAGATTTTGGGACAACAGTATGACATAACTGACTTGGGGGCATGAGTGAAAAAGGCATAAAATTACTTCATTCACAGAAATTTTTGCTAGGTTTCACATGTGTCATTATGGATTTATGTGAAATTTGTGTGTATGGAAAGCTAAAGAAAGAAAGTTTTGTGAAGAGTGGGAAGGACAAGAAAAATGAAAAATTAGAACTTGTGCATATAAATGTATGGGGACCATCTCAGGTATCTTCCCTTGGTGGCTCTCTGATGGGGAGATCGCAAGGAACCCATTTCTTTAGTTTCTTACCTAGACCTTCTTCTCTAGGTCTCTACCTACACTACCTTCAAGGCCCTCTAGGTCTCACTCTAGATACCCTCTACCTTAGGAGAATCCAATCTATTCTACTACCCACAAGAATCTCTCCACTAATTTACCTCCAAAGCTAATCTTGTTGGCCTTCACCATTCAAGGCCACTCCAAGTACCTTCAAGTCTAAGAACAACACTTCCATGAATGGATGGGCTTCAAACACTTATTTTCCACTATTCTTGATCTCTATTTTTATTCCCTAGCATTTATTTTCTACTTGGACTCTTCAATCCTCAAGACATTGGGCTAGTAGACATAGAAGCCTTAATTAGGCCTTTAAATGCAATTTTGGCCTAAAACTTGAAAACTTCCTTATGGACCCTAGGGAAAAAATTTCATTCCAGACACCTTTTTGGGAGAGCTCCAAGATTTATAGGGTTTTGGGGTCTCAAGTTGTCAGTACAGATGGGTTCCTGATTAGACCCAGAATACAAGGGTTTTCAAGGATTTGGAGTATTGGGGGTTTCTTACACGCAAAATGGTTATTCCCAACTTTCCACTATTAGAACACTATCTTGATGAACCCCTCTACCTATTCTCACACTTGTAATTCACTTATCAATCCATCCATGTGTGTTTTCTTCATCTGTGATGATCTTTGCTCCTTGTTGGGTACACTATGTGTCACCTAGGACAGAGCTTTAAAGAAATAAAACCATCCTTTTAGACCTCTAACACAAGTATTTAAACTTTACATAGAGTTCCACTCTATGTCACAAAATTTCTTGATAGTCCCACAGTGAGATTTTTATGGAAGTGGCATTTTTGTCTTCCTTACCTTGAACAAACCAGTGAAGTGGCCTAAGAAGAAAGAATTTTCAAAGCCTATCCAAATAGAACAAACTATAACTAACCAAGCACATAGATCAATAAATTGAACAAATAAAAATCTAACCATCCACCATCTACAATATTACATCTCAATCCATTTAAGATGAGTTGCCCCACTTGCAATCAAGACTGTGATAAAAATGTACAAAAAATGGTTTACTCTATTACTCATTTTTACCAAAATGGCCAACCAACCCCTTGATCAGGTTGTGGATTTCCTTATATGCTCTAATATTTTGAGCTCTAATTGTTCAAGCTTTCCCAAAGCCACTTTTGGGCATTTTACAATTTTTGACAAAATGTTGTGAAGTTGCAATGTTGTCAATGACAAATTTACAACTTTCTTGTACTTTGCTTCTTGTTTTCAACTTGGTCCTACCAAATTGATACCTCTTTGTCAAAATTGACTAAGTAACTCCTTTCATTTTTTTTTTTTCCTATTACTCATCAATTTGGGGTTATA
This sequence comes from Cupressus sempervirens, assembly GCA_028749045.1. Lineage (NCBI taxonomy): Eukaryota > Viridiplantae > Streptophyta > Pinopsida > Cupressales > Cupressaceae > Cupressus > Cupressus sempervirens. Next base: position 145,813,166 of record CM053784.1, on the reverse strand, counting down.
AAACTAAATTTCTCACATAGTTGCAACTTAGCAACTTTTTACAACATTGTAAATCTTGCATCAACATTTAGCAACTCATGCCCTTATCACCTATTGGACACTATAGACACCAAACCACAACTATAGGACACGAAATGGGCCCTTACTCATTAGTGACTTGGATAGGGTCACTTACTAGCCAAAATGACCTAGGAGACTTAGGGCTTTTCTAGCCTAACATAAGGTGCTTCTGCACCACTATCATTATTATGTTACATTCATTTATGATGAAAATAGGAAATTATGGATTTATTTCCTTAGATATAAATTTTATGTATTTAAAATTTTTAAGAAATGGAAATACTTCATTGAGAATGAGAGTAGTAAAAAGTTGAGATATCTTAGCTCTAATAATGCTAGCAAGTATTGTGGCAATGATTTTGAAGATTATTGTTCCTCTAATGGTATTTGTAAATAGAAAACTATTCCAAGAGCTCTACAGGAAAATAACGTGTCTAAATGGATGAATAGGACAATAATCGAGCGTGCATGGAGCACGAGGTTGCATAATGGACTGCCCTAAACATGTGGGTAAAGGCTATCAATACTTTTGTATATTTGATCAATAAAGATCCCTCTACTCCTTTAGGTTGTGATATTCTAGAGGAAGCATGGACTAGTAAGAAGGTGAGTTATTCTTTTCTCAGAACCTTTAGTTGTGAACCATTTACACATGTAGATTCTAAATATAGAACCAAGATAAATGCTAAATCTATGAAATGTGAATTTGTTGGAAATGACATTGATAAATTTGGCTATAGACATTGGGATTTTGAAATTAATAAAATTTTAAAAAGTAGAGGTGTCATATTCAATGAGAAAGTGTTGAACAATGATATGTTGCAACATCATGAGAATAAAGAAAATGATTATGTAGTACTAGATGATACTCCAAAAGATATGATGGTATAGTAGTTCCTTATGCTCTACAACAACAAAAACAATAAATACCCCAAACCCTAGTGAATGTTAGATGGTCAACAAGGTTAAGTAGGCCTCCAAAAAGATTTTCTCCCTCCTTGTACTCTACTTTATTAACAGATGTTGGTGAAAAAGAATGGTATGATGAAGTTGTGCAGGTGGATACAAAGATTCAATGGGAGACTACAATGATAGAATAAATGGACTCCTTTCTGAAAAAAAAAAGACTTAAGATTTGTGTAAGTTACCTGTAGGTAAAAGGTCTTTACAAAATAAATGGGTTTATAAGCTGAAAGAAGAGGATGAAAGTAAGAGAATATTCAAAGCTAGGTTAGTTGTAAAAGGATTTGCATAGAAAAAAGGGCATTGATTTTGATGAGATATTTTCTCCAGTTGTTAAAATGACTTCTATTCACACTTTTTAAGTATTGTGGCTACTAAAAATATGCATTTACAGCAACTTGATGTTAAAAAAACTTTTCATCATGGTGATTTGGATGAAGAAATATATATTGTACAACTATAGGGATTTGAGGTCAAAGACAATAAGAACTTAGTGTGCAGATTAAAGAAAAGTTTACATGGCTTGAAGAAAGCACCTCGGAAATGGTATCTTAAATTTAATAGTTTTATGCATGAGCATGGATATACTAGGTGTCATTCAAACCATTATGCTTATTTTAAGAGGTTAGATGATGACAACTACATTATTTTATGTTCATATATTGGCGACATGCTTGTAGGTGGGTCTAACATGGGTCACATCAAGGGGTTGAAAAAATAATTAGCACATTCATTTACTATGAAGGATTTGGGGACAGCAAAACAAATCCTTGGTATGAAAATTTATAGAGATAGGAAGAACATGAAATTGATTTTATCTCTAGCAGATTATATTGAAAAGGTGTTGCAACATTTTTGTGTGGAGAATGCCAAATTGTCAACACACCTTTACATATTTACTTAAAATTGACTAAGGAGATGTGTGCAAAGAGACAAGAAGAGGAGATAAAATGTCCAAGGCACCTTATGATTTAGTTGTAGGAAGTTTAATGGATGATATGATATGTACTAGGCCAAATATTGCACTTGTAGTAGGAGTCGTTAGCAAGTATATGAGTCATCGTCGGATTGAGCATTGGAATGTAGTCAAATGAATTCTCAGATATTTGAGAGGAATATCTAGTAATTATTTACATTTTTGGGGCTCTACTACTAATTCACAAGGCTATGTTGATGCAGATTTGATAGGGGATCTTGATATTAGACAGAGTACTACAAGATATGTATTTACTATTGGTGGTACAATAGTGAGTTGGGTTTCTTGATTATAGAAGGTGAATGTTGTATCTACTACAGAGGAAGAGTATGTTTCTAATACAGAGGAAACCAAGGAGATGATATGGCTTTAATTCTCCCTGGAAGAATTTAGACATCTACAAAGGGACAATTATTTATTTATAGATAGCTAGAGTGCCATACATCTTATTGAAAATTCTTCTCTACATACAACAAAAAAACCCATACAATTGTGGTACCATTTCATTTGGTCAATTTTGGATGATGGATAGTTCATTATGGACAATATATATACATATGATAATCCAACAGATATGTTTACCAAGGTAGTGACAAGGGAGAAGTTAAACTCCTCTTCAATTTTGGTTGGTCTTCTAGACTGAATATAATAAAGGGATAGCTAGCCTCATGTGGTAGTAGTATTGCTACAGGAACAGTCTCCAAGTGGGAGATTGTGGTTTAGTGTGGAGTCAAATCAGCCCCAAGTGGGAGTTTGTTGATATGTGGTGACTGATTAGGAAAGTATTGTAAAATTTTAATTTAAAAAAATTTGGTTGACTTGTCAAGGATTTTTGAGTTGACTCATCAACCATTTCCCAAGGTTAAATCGTAAAGTTTTTTTTAGTTAACTTGTTAAGAAAAAATAATCTAGCCCTAGTTTTGTAAGTGGAAAAATCTTGTATTAAATGACTTAGGGTTAGGGATTTCATAATGTATGATGAGATAGTATCTTCTTGTGGTGATATTGAGCTGTAATGGATTACAAATTGTAATCAGGTTGTAATCAATGGATAATAAGAATATTGGACTTGTTGGTGTACATAGCCTATAGATTGGGTAAACCAAGTTAAATCTTTACATCTTGTGTTCTCTTATGTGCTCTTGTGTTCTCTTATGTGCACTTTATTATTATTTTTTATTGAATATATTTGCATGCAATTATTGTTTATGTCTTGTTAATCCTAATAGCTTGTTTCTAATTAAGGCATATGAGGTATATGCCTTAAATTTTTTGACGAAATAGAGTTCTAACCTTAATCACAAAGTGTGCACTTTTTCAGTTGGAGCAATGAAACTTATTAGTTGTACATCATTTGTTATTGAACAATAAGTACACCAAGTATTTTTAGCATGCATCTTGAGTTAGTGACTCCACGGTGTAAGTATGACATTTGATCTGCAGGTTTGTGGAGGCCACAAATTCCACAAGTTCTTATACACAAAATAATCACATGAGTTTTACCTCTAAGTCATATTCCTTGAGAATAGCCATCCACTTCACTCATCTCACACTGAGTTTTATTTTGACGAGAAAGGATTTGATAGTTTGATCCAACATGATTGTGTATACCTTACTTTAAAGAATATAGTGAAAAAAAAAAATCATTGTCTAGACAAGGGCGAACACTTGTTTTTCCAGGGTAGAATATCACACTTCATCATTTTTCAAGTGGGAGCTCATGAAAATAATATATATCTCTTCCCCTTCTACCTTTTGAGTTAATATGGTAGTGACAAAGTTTGTAGAGGCAAAAAAGTAGATATAGAAAAATAGATCATAGTTAGGGATACCCAAGAACGAAGCTTTTTTATAGCCTATTATTTCTAGGTGAAGGCATGTTTTTCCTTCAAGCTCCACTTGATTTTATTGTCCTTTTTCATCATGTCATTAAGTGGCTTCAACTTCCAAAAATCCTATGGTAAAATATCAAACAAAATTTATCTTCCTTAAGAAAGATCTCATTTCCTTTTTTCTATTGAGCATCTATAAGTTTAATAGAGCCTCTACTCTCTTAGGGTCAATGGTAATACCCTTCTTAGAGACAATATGTCCTAACAAATTTCCTTTTGTGACCTTGAACAATGCATTTTTTGGGGTTCAAAGAGATAATGAATCAACAACATTGTTCACAAATTTTTGCAAGGTAGGCAAGGTGATCACACATATCCCTGGAGAAAATTGTCAAATTGTCTATGTAGATAATTATATGCTTGTTAGCCAATCCCTCAAAGGTAGTGTTCATTGTCTTCTAAAATGTAGCATCGATGTTGATCAAACTTAAGGGAATTTGTCTATAAGAAAATGTTCTCTACTTGGTGGTGAATGCAGTCTTGAGCTGGTCTTCATATTCAACCATGATTTTATTATAAATCAAATATTCATCCAAGAAGGACATCATTTTTGCACCATTTTTTATCTACATTTCTTCATTTAGTAAAGGAAATGGGTGATTATCTTTCATTGAGGCCTTATTCATGTTTTATAAATATATACATAACCCAATTTCCCCACTCTTCTTTTGGACCACGACTAAATTGGATACCCATGTGGTATGTCACATGCAAAATATTATCCCTCCAAACAATATTTTTTGAACCTCTTGGTAAATCAAAGGCTCAATCAGGGTATTCATTGGTCTTTGCTTTTGCATAAAAGGTTTGGCACCTAGTTTGAAGGGTATAGTATGAGTCATCATAGATGTGTCATAGGTATTCAAGTCTTTGTAACTACATGTTATAACATAAATATATTCTTAGAGAACCATGATAATATTCCCCTTTTCCTCAAGAGAGAAGGAGGTTTCAACGAGGACATTTTTTTCCTCATTATCTATTCTAAGGTTGATTGTTGCATATTTCCCTCACTCAATGGAGGGAGGGGCCTATCTTTGACCCAAGAACCTGAGTCAAATATGTATTCAAGGGCTATCATTCCCTTTGGGATGATGTTTGTAGGGAAGTTAGTAATTTCTCCAAGATCAACTTCATATCATGTATCATCATTATCTTCTTCTTCTTCCAAGATATGATCCTCAATTATGCCACTATTGATTAAAAAAAAGGTGAGGATATGTAGGTCATCTTCAAAAACTTGGAAGTGTTTAATGTTATTTGGGGTGGAAGGGGATGATATCATTTCCATCTAAAAATTTTAGAGATGAGAAATGAAAAATTGGGTTGAAGGTGCTAGCACACACAATAAGGGCATCTGGGACATAATAACATTTTGTGGGATGACTTCAATATTAAAGGCATCAAATTTATCAATTAGGCTCCAAACTCAATTGTGATAAGCTACCAGCCATTTGACATGGCTTTTGTATTGACTTTGGACCTTTGTGAAAATAAGTTATGAATCTCCCAAATCTTAGAGGCAGGTGATTCCCTTCCGTAAAGAAAATAAGATACCTAGGACCAAAGCTATGTACTTAACTACATTGTTTGTGTACTTGAATTACAATTGATAGTAAGTGAGGAAAGATCTTCCTCCTAGGTTAACTAATTCTACTCCCACCCTAGATCCAATTTTGGCTTGGAATCCATCAAACTTTAGGGTCCATAGGCTAACATCTGTAGGTGAAGGCTTTGGAAGTGGAGTAGAGGATAGGATTGGATTCAATGGAGTAGATTCCAACATGTCTCTCAAGATGGAAGACATGGGGGTCAGAGTTACCTCTGGAGGTAATGCCACAATGGGTCCCTCAATGGTTAGCCCTTTAGATATGATTGTTGGAGGGCCATTTGGAACAGGAGTTTCTTCTTGTTTTTTTTGGTGATATTGACCATGAGGCAGGATGAAACTAAGTCAACACAAGGTTCACATTCCAACTCAAAAGGCTCCTCATAATGGATCCTACACCATGAATCAAACAAGAGGCTATATAGGGAGACACAATCACCTTGAAGGATGATTGCATGTTTCAACCTAATAGTGAGGTCTCAAATTCTCTGTGTAACTGTAGGGTCATGTTCAGGAACTTTCCACCTAGAATTAAATCTATGGTCAAAGTATCCATATCCTAATAAGGCTAGGTTAAAGTTGAGCATATGCTACTTCAATCACCTAATTATAATTAGTGGGGCCTATTTCATTTGGGGTTCATTATCAACCTTTATTTGGTTTTCCTTCCCTCTCCAAGAGAGACACAAGTGGGAAAATTTTGTAGATATGTAGCTATTGAAAGCCTTCAAGTAATTTTTACTTAACAACATCCAATTGGTTTTGGAGACACCCACCACTTGCATGTCAATGACACTAGATACCTGAGGTTCTTGGATGAGTAAGATTTGTATGTTATTTAGCTTGTCCAACATATCAGTGATGATTTTTATCAAGTTGAAATACTACACCTTTGGATGGTGTGGGAACCAATACATGTTTCTTACATATGGATAAGGGCATAACATTGACAAAAGCTCTAGAGTGGACCTAGAAATTGTGAAATTTTTTTCTGTAAATTTTTAGGTTGAGAAGGAAGGAAGTATCCTTAGTGTTTCCCTAGAAGATGGCCTCAATGGTATTGTTTAAATTCACATTATTGGTGACAATAGATCACATTTCTAGGATATCAAGCTATTGTGTGAGGGCCTTTTGATGGTCAAGGAAGCTCACTAACTTGTCTATTAAGGACATGGCGGTGCCAATACTTTCCATTACTCTTCTAATGTCAAATTTCACTCATGAGGACCACACACATTTAATTGTAGATTTGTGAGGCTTCTGCATTGATCCCTTTGGAGGGGGTGGATTTATATTAGTGTGGGGATCTAAAGGAATGCTTGTATTCTTAGGAAGAAGTGATGTTGTGAGGGGGCCTTTGTTAAAATAGCTCCTTGTGTTGTAAGGAGGCCATGAACTAGTAAAAGTATTGGCCTCATAAGTTAGTATGGAATCATCAAAGAGCCCCTAGAGAATGAGTTCTTCATCATCTTGTTTGCATTCTCTATAAAGGATGGTTTTGCAAACAAAAGAAGAGTTAGGAGATTCTGCCAAAGCCCGTGGAGGTGTTTTTTTGGATTGATCCTACAAATATGAATGGAATATTTGAACTAAATTTTTCAAGGTGGCATATGTGACTCTCGAGTGTGATCCAATATCATGTAACCAATACCAATTAGTGAAGGGGTAAAATTTTGCAAGATGGGTGAAGTGAATAGGTCTTGCACTCCCCTAATTATGAGATTGATTTGGAGGAGCCCCTCATTATTCAATGCATTATTCCATTGCTAGTTACCCAACCATTGGTTGTAATTACCATTGGTTGCACTACAAGGACTAGAGTTACAGGAACCTCGTTGTCCTGAGAATATGTTCACTTGATAGAAGGGACTTGTTGTTGATTATCACAACCTTATCCAATTTAAATTGTCTCATTTCACTAGCCATGGCATTAATGATTCTTTAGAAGACCTCTATGTCAACTACAAGGCATCTAACTTGATCAAGAAGTTATGAGGATGCCCATGCATGCTTATTGAGGCAACAATTATAGCAAGGTTTTGTTCACTTGAGCTAGGCAAATGGAAGGTGAGAACTTCATATGATGACATAGCCTAGGGGGCTAGGGTAGGAAGTATAGTCCCAAGTACCATTTGTTGGCCCCAATGAGAATACTTAAGATCCAAAGGATGGGAAACCTATGGTGAATAAGCATATTAGGAGGTCAGGTAGGGCTGAAGTCCACCTATAAGGAAGATATTGTAACTACCTAAATGAGGAGCTCCTCCGAACTGGGGATGACATAGTAGGATATTTTATGAATCTATCAAGAATTTGGTAAGCTAAATGGATACTTCCAAATCTAAAGCAAAAACTTTGGCCAAGATATCCTGATCTCCTTGAGGTACTGTTAGTATATTAGGTGCTAACATGACCCAGTTTATAAAAACTAAGTAAGTCCACAAGGCAAGTTCCAGAGTTTGTACAAAGGCATTCAAACATTTCCTAAGGGCACACTAGAACTAGTTATTAAAAGTGAACAAGAGTTCATTTGGCTCATTTTGAATTCTAAAAAAATTGTTGATAGCACAAGGAGGGATCAATTTGGGATCATATTAGAAATAGGGAATAGTAAGAGGGGGGTGTGAATCAATATTCTACAAACTTTTGTCATTAAATGGATATTATTAATTACTTTGTACCATGCATAAGAAAGTAAACAAGTAACAATAAACAAAAATAATAACCATGCATAAAGAGAATTCATAACACCATATTTTGTTAACTAGGGAATGCTTGGCCAAAGGAAAAACCTCAGTGGGGATGATACCCACTAGATAATATACTGATATATATGTTTCTTTATAGAGGATGGACCCTGTTAGGAGTTAGTGAGAAAATTTAGTATAGAGAGTCCCTGTTGGGAGATTCCAACCCTATTAGGAGTTGCAGTATAGTAGATGTAAGATGATCTCACTACCTAAACATGCACTTCCAATTACTATAAGAGCTCACTGCCCAAACAAGTAATTAGACTATAGGTATATGGGTGTTTTAACTTCTTTCTTGACTAATCTCTGATCTTAGCCCAATCTTTGATCACAAAATTAGGTTCTCAAAAACTTTTCATATATCACTTCATAGAAAGTTCACATATCACTTATTACAATACACTTGCACACTTTGTTTCACAAGATGTCCTTTGCATAAATACCATGCCTTCTAAAAAATTGTTGCTAGGTCAGCTAAGGCCATAATATACTTTTCCAACTTAGAGTAAACATCTAGGATTTCAACCCTAATTGGCCAAGTAATTATTTGTAAACAAAATAATTCCTTTACCTTTAATTTTGTTGTTTTGTTTCACTAGTAAAATGTGAATATCTCTTTTCTATACTATCTATACTTATGTCTAAGGTTATACACATCATCATCAACATATATATTTTCTCTATCTAAATTTTATAGTCATAATATAACGTCACTAACAAGTTACATACAAAACAATACACTATTGTAAACCAATATCATAATTAGAAAAAATTTTGGGTACCAAAAGCTAAGTATATTTATTTTCAAGGTTTTCTAAAAGCATGTACATCATGTGTTGCCATAAATGAAAACAATTACATATCTTCATTATCCAGTTGTCAACAATCTCCCCCTTTAGCATTGATGGCAACAAAATAGGGAAAACTGGCTAAGTATCTAAAACTTGTCCAAAACATTATAGTATCAATACATTAATAATCTCTTACAACTGATTACAACTTAAACATTCTCCCCCTTTCAATATGATTTCATACCTTACCTTACTTACAATTTTCTTATGCATCATCTCCCCATTTGATATCAATGGCAAAGGTTGGAATGTCAAAAACTATCAAAACTGTTCATCTGCTATCAAAAACTCTGTTCATCTGCCTTAAGCTAATAACATCTTCATGCAATCATCACAACTTGCCTGGAGACTATTCAAAACTTTTACCTAAGTGTCCTTGGATGTTTTAGCTGAAGTGAGGATTGCACAGGGCATATGTTGCAATTTCAATTGCATTGAGATTGGAGTATAATAAATTTGAATAGTTGTCCTTGGCTTTGACACATTCCTCCATCTGTCCCTCAATAGATGATATCTTCAGAGCAATAGATTCTTTGAATTTTGATAATCTTTTCAAAATTTGTTCTTTCTCAAGTTCCAGTTCCCTGATATCACTTGAACATTGACCACTTGTTTTTCAAAGTCATCAACTTTGTTGGAAGATTTTTGTAACTAGCTTGTTAGAGCTTCTAGCTCACTCAACTTCCCTTCAATATTTATATCAAAATCCTTGGTCAAATTTTAGGATAAAGTACACTTAATGTACAATACCTTCCCATCTTGTTGACATATTCGAAGTTCCTTAATACAAGTTTCAAGACTTAGCAAATCATTCTTGATATTCTGACAAATGGTGTTAAATAGATTAGCATCATGAGAAATCAGGGCCTTGGACTCTATAGTATTCAAAAAAATTGTAAATTCTTCATCAAAAGACTTCAACACTACTTGTGCCCTCTATTCAAGATCTGCCTCTGTATGCTTGACTACTAGAGTTTTGTGTAATCTGTTAGTTAGCTCCATTAAGGTTCTTCGTAAGCTCTTTACTTTCATGTTCTTCTCAATAAGTTTTGTCAGAGATGAGGTCAATTCAATTTGATCATCATCACCACTTGTTAGATTAGCAAGTGAAAGTGGAGTAGATGAACTAGATGGTTTAGTTTCATCTTCCTTTTGCTTCCTTATCTATTCTTTATTCTTTCTCTTTATCCTCTTTTTCTTTTCTTTCACTCTTTATTTTCTTCCTCCTCTACTCTTTTCTTTCTTTCTTCCTTTACTCTCCTTTTCATTTCTTCTTCAAGCAATTTCTACTTGGCTTCTTCAATCTTTCTCTTTTTTGCCTCTAATTGCCTCTTCTCTTCTTTAATTTGTTTCAGTTGATCTTGAATGACCTTGGCCTGAGATTTAGGCTGATTGAAACTTTCAAAAGGATAGGTGTCATCAATGTTGATAGTAACATTGGTCTGGTCAATCTACATAGTGTCACCACTTACTGACACTTCCAAAGTTTCAAGTGCTAGTGAAGGTGCTTCCTTTGACTCTATCATCATCTGACTGATAGTTGTAGTTGTTTCATTCCTTATTGTATGATTCTCACCCACCATAAATAGAAATGGTCTCATCTTGTTCCTCAAGTAGGGTGCCAGCTTGTTTAAAAATTTCTTGACTTCGTCCTCATCATCTGTTTTGTGTATAGTCCTTAACATGGACTTTTGAAGTTCCATATCCTCTTCCTGAGCTGGTGCTTTCTTCTCTATAAGTTTTTCATAGACTTTTTGATTTATTGTCCCTTCAATATTCTCAAGTTTTAGATTGTTAGCAATCATATATCTCACAATAGAGATATCAATCTGATCTTTCTCAATATCATTATATAAATCATAAAATTTGTTCATTCGAACAAAGTTCCCTTCATTTGCAATGGCTAAGTTGATCTTTTCAATCTTTTACTTCCAAGGTTGCCTTGCTTTACCTATTGATTGTTTAGAAATAGTAACTTTCTCTACTTGTTTAAATTCTTCTTCTTCATCACTAGATTCCAAAATTGTCAACAATGACTTCTGTCTTTTACCTAGTCTAGTAGCCTATTTTTTGACTCTTTTAGCCTTGGTAGTCACAAATTCTACTAGTCTTTCAAAATTTCTCTTTGGATCACATGGTTATTCAACTAACATTGCATCATATTGAATGCTCTATTATGGAGAAGCTTTTGAAATAGACACACCTAATGGTTGCCCAACTGATAATGGTTGCACATACATTATTCCTTGTTTCATTGTTTGTCTAATTGTCTATGACTTACTTTCTGTCATACCGGCCTCAATTAGATATTTCTTCATTATTGTCTCAATATTTTTGTGAGATGCTTTCTCTAAGGATGCTTGATGAGCTGATTGGGTAATCTCTTCATATGTCCCAAATCTGTACCCAGCTTGGTCCTTCTTGGAGTTTAATAATATATCAATATATCCAATTGCTACATCATCACTTAACTCATAATCTAAGGGATCAAAGAATGTTTCCTAAGGTTCTACTGCTTGAATATGAGTTAAATCTGTATCAACATAACACATATATCATTTTTGAATCTTTCTACAATTGCAGGTGCAATTCTGAATCTTTGTTTCATCCCATTCTAAAATGTTTTCATGATCAAATTTCCATTGACCAGGATTTTGTCTGCTAGATGTCTTCTACATACATCTATAATATTTTCCATGATACATCTCTCACTACTCATAATCTATGTAACTGATAAGTATGGAAATCTCTTAAGTACATGAAAGAATATATGATTGATCAATGACTGGAATCTAAACACAACATTCTTGGTCCTCTTGATTTTCTCTAAATTTTCAAGGAGTTGCACTCTCAGAATTTCACTTAGGTTAACTTGTTCTTTCTCAACACCAATCTTAATCTCATAATCTCTATAACTGATAAGTATGGAAATCTCTTAAGTACATGAAAGAATATATGATTGATCAATGACTAGAATCTAAACACACCATTCTTGGTCCTCTTGATTTTCTCTAAATTTTAAAGGAGTTGCACTCTTAGAATTTCACTTAGGTTAACTTGTTCTTTCTCAACACCAATCTTATAAGCTACATAGATGAATCTTGCTAATAATTCATCAATCTTAGAACTTGCACAAATAGAATAGGCAATGATTATGCTTAGGAATCTTACATCATCTTGTTTAATGGTGCTAATCATCATGACCTTCCCATTATAAATTTCCTTAGTGTAGCTCTCAACCTTCTTCTTGACTATTTTCTCACTTATAGGTACACTGCCTTGTTTGCTAAGACTAGTTACCTCATGAATAAGGTCGGCTAAAATGTCAACTACATTGTCTTCCATCCACAATTTTCCATCATGAATTCTACTTAGTATGATCTATATCCATTCTTTAGTATCAAGTGCACGATAGAAATGATATTTGAATAGGTCTAGTTCCTTCAAATGTTCAAGTCTAGGCTTTACTAACATATCATGGTTAAAGACAATTTCCATATCTTTGTTCATATACTCACTCCCAATAGTTTCAAACTTACTATTACGATAACTTCCTACATTTTCCAAATACACTACGTTGTTCAGAGTAATAGATAATGCTGAATTAGGGTTTCTATTGGTGTAAATAAGTATTTACTTATTATACTTTACTTAAGTTTACTTAGGTTAATGCATTATTTTATTATTTCTTAGGTGAGACACATAGGAGTTTGCATACTCTTATGAGTTTTCATGTTGACAATATTGGAGTAAGCAACTCTAATTTAGCACATAGCATCTACAACACTTGAGTTTGCATAACTAACTGAGTTGTCATGTAGACAACACAGTTATTCGCACTCTTATTTTAGCACATGGTGTCTACAACATTATTTTTTGTGCTACACCTTTGTAGGCATATCCTCTCATCATCACACTTACTCCTGTGCTTAATGGAGGATAATCCACTCTTGGTGGACATGTGCTTGGTTGTAAGACTTATTGGTGTGCTGACTCCTAGACATTTTAAAAGCATTCCTGAGGCATTTATATTCAGGCACTCCTACTGTATATGACAGAACTTTGAATGACAATAAATCAATTTTTGATATTGTTATTCTGATCATACCTTGTTGGTCTATTTTTGTGCTTATGCTTGAGTTCCTTAATATTGGGTGATTTTTCCCTAAGGTAAATTCTTATTTGGTATCATAGCTATACCAAATTCTTACAGGGTATTAAAGCTATACCAAATTTTTACATGGTTTTAGAGTTGAGGGAATTTCTCTTCACATAGCCATTTGAGACCATTTTCTTGCTTCACCTCTTAGAGGACTCATTAGGAGCATTTAAAGCCTAGGCCCTAGTCAAATTTGAGACAATTTTTTTTGCAAACCAACACCCAAAGGCTCAATTTGCAGAATTTGGTATGATCATTTCAAATCTTTGAATTTAATTTTTAGATCTACATATTTTATTATTTTAGTCTCTGCAATTTCTCTGCATTTTTTTTAGATCTGCATTATTTTTCGAAAAAAATTTGGCCACTAGGCCAGTAGGAGAGATTTTTTGTAGGTGAAGATTGGAGCTTGTTGGTACCAATCAGATATTGGCATCATATCAAACAGTCAAAAAATAATTGTAGAGGTGATTTTCAAACAACGATATCTCCCTCATATGAACTCCTTTTTTCGAGCAATTTTTTTTTGTTTTGGGGTAGAATTTCATATTCTACACATTGGTGCTGGATGTTTGAGCTCTCTATTCTTGAATGTTTCTAAAAATTGCAAATCCCAGTTTTTCCAACTTCAAATGTTTAGTACGGGCTCATCTAGACACATTTTCAGGTTCTGTTTCTTTTGAAAGTGCTTAATTTTTAGTCTACTTTCCAAATTTGTAATTATATTATAGGGTTATGTGGAAAAAAATATCACTTTCAGACTCAGGGCCTATTTTGCATTATATTGCTTTGATTACTTTTCAAATTTGTTGTACAATTGAGCTACCATACTTGGTGACAGATTTGAGTCTCAAAAGGCAGTTGTAACCAAAAAAATTAGAAGTTTGCTTTGTACATTTTGACAAGTGGCCTATTGTAGACACACTATCTATAAACCACTGAATCATACATTGGGGGGGTTGGTTTTTTTTTTACATTTTGGGAGGTACATTGATTATTACATCATGGATGAGGAAGATTTAATTACCTTGCCAACACAAAACTATAAGCGGTGGAGTCAATTAATTCTCACTTAGCTTAGTCAACATAATGCATTGCCATATGTGAAAGGACTTTCATACAATGGTGACAATGGTTCTACCATTTTTCATGCCCTCTTTCTACATATGGAAATGGAAGTTATAGATTCACTTGACGACATGAAGTCAATTGATTTATATGATATTTGGATTTATCTTTGGCAGATGTATGGACATCAACACATTCCTCCATTCATAAAAGATTTTTTACCTGTAGTTGTGGTTGCATCCTCTCCAAATGAGATCTCACCTCCTCATATCTTGTTGCTACTACTGATCTAGTTCCATCCATAGATGCTTCTGATTTAATGCAACATGAAACACCATGTCTTCCTACTTTAGCATCATGGGATGACTTCCTTCTAGACATTGGCATACTATTTGTGGAGTCTCACATTGAAGATGTGGGAGATATCATCGATGATATTCATCTTCTCTTTATAGAGGTGAATACTTCATCCATTGCCACAATGATAGATCCAACACAACAAGGTACACCTTATCTTCCAACTCCAGCATCAGTGGATGACTACATAGTAGATATTTTAGGTTTGTTCATGGAGTCACACATAGTAGATTTGGAAAGCATCTTTGATGATCTACATCTTCTCTTTGATGAAGTAGAATTTTCTTCAGTTGTCATGAGGGCTCACTCTAACCCTCCTATCCATTCTCTACATGATCAATCTTTATAGGTTGATATGATTATGGATCCTTATGTACAATAGTTGTAAGAGATCTCTTTATCATTTGAGGAGGTAGTTGGTTCTTTGGCACATGTTCTCTTTTCAGCAGTATTGGAAGAGGTGACTATCAGTATCGACATAGGGACAGTTGAACAGGTTTTCAAGATATCATTCATCTTTGGGATTATTTCTACACATAGTAGAAGCATCTCACCTGTACCTCTACCATTGTTTCTTCCAAAGGGGAGGAACATTATTCAACATTCATCGATCAACTTCTACATTGGAGCATCTATCACTGACTGAAACTCTTCATTTAGGGGGGGGGACTACATTGTCTCCTTCTTCTTCTCTTTTATGAGGGGACTTTTTCCTCTTATGGGGTTTTTTCCTTCTTCTCTTTTGTATATACTTGATGCATGTCGTAATTGGGGGGTCTTGATTACTCCATCCATGCATGCATCTTGATTTTTCATCTCTCTTTTTGAGGGAGGGTTTTTCCCATGAGGTTTTCCTTTTTTCTCTGCTTTATGAGAGATTGCATTGTATTATGTACATGGATACCTAACATGGCCTAGTAACTGGGACCCATCATGCATTTTCATCCTAGCTTTCGTAAGCTTAAGTGTATTTCCATAAGTTGCACTTAAGGGGGGTGTTGGTGTAAATAAGTATTTACTCATTACACTTTACTTAACTTTACTTAGGTCAATGCATTATTTTATTATTTCTTAGGTGAGACACTTAGGAGTTTGAGTACTCTTATGATTTTTCATGTTGACAACACTAGAGTAAGCAACTCTAATTCAACACATGGTGTCTACAATACTGGAGTTTGCATAATTAACTGAGTTGTCATGTAGCCAACATAGTTATTCACACTCCTATTTTAGCACATGGTGTCAACAACATTATTTTTCATGCTACACCTTTGTAGACTTATCCTCTCATCATCACACTTACTCATATGCTTAATGGAGGATAATGCACTCTCGGTGGACATGTGCTTGGTTATAAGACTTATTAGTGTGCTAACTCCTAGACATTCTAGAAGCATTCCAGAGGTGTTTATATTCAGGCATGCCTATTGTAAATGCCAAAACTTTGAATGATAATAAATCAATTTTGAATATTGTTATTTTGATCATACCTTGTTGGTCTACTATTGTGCTTGTGCTTGAGTTCCTTGATCTTGGGTGATTTTTCCCTAAGGAAAATTCCTACTTGGTATCATAGCTATACCAAATTCTTACATGGTATTAAAGTTGTAAGAAATGATAAGATTGAGCAAGAACGAGAAACAATCCAAGTAAGTTAAGTGTAAAACAATGTTACCATGAGATAAGAAAAATCTAAGAGCATACACCAAGATGGTTCAACAATGGAGACAAGGATTTATAAGGGGAAAGCAAAAAAAACCCCTTGTGAGTATTATGAATGAAGTCAAATGCCTAGAGAAGAGAGAGGGAGAGTGTTGGAGCAAAAAAGCTCAATACAATAACATCAAAGTGATAAGAGTGTAGAAGAAAGAAGGAGGAGCATCTCTTATATAGAGATGAGAAAGGATTTTCATTTGTAACTCCCATTTCTATGAATGCCACATTCATAATAGGTGTGTGCAAAGTGTCACAATCCTCTTAAGGAGGATAAACTAAATTCCTTAATAAAGGAATAAAAAAGAGTTGTCCTTATATGTGGAATAAAGGACAAATAATGACATGTCCTTCACATTGTACAATAGGACAAACTACATTTAGGGATCCTTGGAATATCCCAATTAATACATCCAAGGGAATATTAACCTTTCTAACATCCCCCCTTAATCTTTACTTGGGGAGTTTACATCAACGGGTTGTAAACCCAAATTTTTACAATGGAATTGAAATCTCTCTTTAGAAAGTGGTTTGGTTAAAATATCAGCCACTTGATCTTCTCCTTTACAATAAAGAAGAGCAATTTGCTTGTCTTCAACTTGTTCTCGAATGAAGTGATGTTGAAGTGAAATATGTTTGGTTTGTGCATGAAAAACTAGATTCTTTGCCAAGGCAATAGCACTTTGATTGTCACAATGTATAGGGGTAGGTGATTGTTGAGGTAGACCCAAATCGTCAAGAAGTCTTCTAATCCATAAAGCTTCCTTAGCTGCATTGGTACAACCTTTGTATTCAGCTTCAGTTGAGCAAAGGGAAATAGAGTGTTCTTTTTTACTTTTCCAAGAAATTGCACCTGAACCAACAAAGAAACAATAGCCACAAGTGGATTTCCCATCATTGGGATCTCCACCTAGATCGAAATCAGTATAGCCATGTAAAATAAATTTAGAATTTGCATCATAAAATAATCCCATATTAATAGTTTCTTTAATGTACCTTAAGATTCGTTTAGAAACTTTAAAATGAGTTTGTTGAGGTTTAGACATAAATCAAGAAACTAAACCAACACTATAAGCAATATCAGGTCTAGTAAGAGTTAAATAATTTAAACTTCCTACCAACTGTCTATACAAAGTTTCATCAACAAAAGGAGTATTCATATCAACCATTAATTTAGTTCCTAATTCACATGGAATTGAAACATGGTTAGAGTCATTCATCTTAAATTTTTCTAAAAGATCATGAGCATACTTGCTTTGAGAAAGAAAGATACCCTTAGGAGTTTGGAAAATTTTCATACCTAAGAAGTAATGTAAGATACCTAAATCAGTCATATGAAATTTTTGTTTAAGTTGGAACTTGATATCAGAAATCAAAGTGTCTGAACTAGAAGTGAGAATTAGATCATCTACATAAACAATAACAATGATAATATCATCGTTAGTATGTTTAATATACAAATTAGGATCATTATTACTTCTAGAAAAACCTTGAGAAATAAAGAAAGAATTAATTTTAGAATACCATTCTCTAGGTGATTGTTTAAGACCATAAATAAATTTTTTCAATTTGCAAACCAGATTTTCACTACCTTTCTTAACAAATCTAGGAGGTTGAGCCATATAGATTTCTTCATGTAAATCACCATTTAAGAAGGCACTTTTAACATCCATTTGATGAATGGGCCAATTCATTTTAGATGCTAAAGTAAGAACTAATTTGATAGTAGGCATTTTAGCAACAAGAGCAAAATTTTCATTATAGTCTAATCCTTCAATTTGTGAAAAACCTCTAGCAACTAGTCTAGCCTTAAATTTACTAATTTCATTATTAGTATTCAATTTTGTTTTGTATAACCATTTACATGAAACTATATTCTTGCCATGAGGTAACTTGACTAAGTCCCAAGTTTGATTAGCAATTAAAGAATCATATTCCTCTTGCATGGCTTTCTGCCAATGAGGTTGAGAGTTAGCTTGATCAAAAGACTTAGGATCGTTAGAATTCATAATAGTAGTCATCAAAGCATAATTACAATAATTAATCCTTCTATGTTTAATTCCACCAAATCTAGAAATGTAGTCATCACCTTCATTGATTAAGTTTTGAGCCCATTTAGGTTTACGTTTAGTTACAATGGAATTATCACTAGAGGAAGAATCATTAGCAATAAAAGCATCATTAGCAGCTACTTGAATATCATTACTTGTAGGAGCAGAAATAATAGGTGGTACTTGAGTTGAAGGGTTAAGAGGAGGAGTAGGGTTAAGAGAAGGAGGTTGGTCCTCCACCAGCACAATTTTAGTGCCACTGAATTCTGCATCATGTGTAGTAGAATAGTCATGGACTCCATTTTCTGCAATACAAACATCTCTAGCAACTTGAACTTTGTTAGTAGTGGAATCATAAACACGATAACCCTTAGTGTTTTCATCATAACCAACAAACATATAAGGAGATGACTTAGCATCTAATTTATGCCTTTTCTGTTTAGGAGTATGAACATAAGCAACAGATCCAAAAATCCGCAAATGATGTAAATTAGGTTTCCTACCAGACCAAGCCTCTTCTGGAGTAATAACCTTGAGAGCTTTGGTAGGAGTCCTATTAAGAATATAAGTTGCACAAAACATGGCTTCAGCCCAAAATTTATAATGCAGATTCTTAGCATGCAAAATGCTTCTAGCCATTTCAACAATGTTCTGATGCTTTCTTTCCACCACACCATTTTGCTGTGGTGTATAAGGAATAGTAAGCTCGTGTTTAATTCCACATGATTTCAAATAAGAGTGAAAAGCATTATTCAAATATTCCTTTCCATTATCTGTTCTGAGAATTTTAAGTTTAAAACCAGATTGCCTTTCAACATATAATTGAAATTCAATGAATATATCAAGAACTTGATCCTTGCTATGCAAAAAATAGATCCAAGTTCGTCTAGAAAAATCATCAACAAAGGTAAGTGCATACCGAGAACCTTGGATGGAGTTATTCTCCATGGGGCCCAATAGGTCACTATGGACAAGATGCAACTTATGAGTTGCCCACCATGATTTTCCACTTGGAAAGGGCTCCCTATGCATCTTACCACTCATACAACCTGTATAGGCAATCTTAGAAGGAATAATGTGAGGCAAGCCATCAACCATATTGTGTTTTTGCATGAAAGTAATATAATTTGAATTTAAATGGCCAAGTCTTTCATGCCATATATTGAAATCAACATAAGTATGTAACAGATATCGTGAACTAGCAAATTCATGGAATTTAAACAAATTGTCATTATCCATTTTAGCATGAGCAATCACTTTTTGAGTTTGAGGATCTATGACATAACATGTATCTTTATGGAATTCAACTTTATAGTCCTGACATAACTATGAAACAAAAAGAAAATTAGTTTTCAGATCAGGTACATACAATACATCATGCAATTTACCATTAGGAATAGTTACATCACCTAAACCTTGAACTTTACAAGTCTAATTATTAGCTAACTAAATAGGAATGTTAGCAATATCAGGTTGTAGAGAATCAAAAATTTCTTTATGAGAAGTTACATGTTGTGATGCACCACTATCAACAATCCATTCTAAAGGTCTACAAAGATTAAAGCTACAAGTAAAAGCATGATGAGAATTAGAACCAGTAGAGTTACCTTTTTTATGATTTGATTTTTTATTATGGTTACTGTTGTTCATAAGTTTTTTATCATTTTGCTTTTTAAAACAGTTATTGACAACATGACCATCTTTGCTACAATAAGAACAATGAGGTTTGGAATTGGAATGATTCCTTTGATTATTAGTATTACGATTGTTATTATTGTTATATTTTGCATGAAATTTATTGTTGGAATTATTAGAATTAGTATTATATTGTTTGTTGTTATTATTATTATTATTTGAACGAAAATTATTATTATTTGAATTTCGAGACATAAATGCATGTTTTGTTGATTTAAGGGTACCAAACTGAATTAGCTTAGCTTCTTCCTATCTTAATAAAGTTTGAAAAATAACATAAGTTAACTGAGAAGTTAAAGTAGGAATAGCAAGCTATGCATGAATATTAGTTATAAACTGTTGAAACTGTCTAGGAAGACACTTTTTAAGAATAAGATGAATTAAATGAATGTCCTCTAATTGAACACCTAAGGCAATAATTTGGCTTTTAAGAGAATTAAATTTCAACAAAAATTCATCCATACTCTTAAAATCTGCATACCTGAGATCTTCAAGTTGATCCTGCAATTGTATTTTGTGGTATTCATCTCCACTGTCATACTTGGTTTGCAAGATTGACCAGGCATCATGAGCTTTAGAACAGTGTGCAATTAACACATATAAATCTGGAATAATGGAAATACCAATTAAACCTAAAGCTTCTTCATTTTTAGTTTTCCACGTATCTTTTTCATCTTGGGTAGCTGTTGAACTAGGTTCAATAGAAGGATCAGTGGCTATCTCAAAGAGGTGTTTAAAACGAAAAATGAATGAAATATGAGTTTTCCAGGAATGATAATTGGAATGACTATGTTTTATTTCTGGAATTAAGGTTGACATTTTTATGAATAAAAAATGTCCCCCCCTAATAGAAATATGACTTATACGTTAACTTGAATGAAAATAAAAACGTGATGATGGAACTGAACAAAAAAAAGATATAATTCTGCAACAAAATGTTAGTACAAGGATAAAAATGAAAAAGAATCCTGCAGAAGCGTTATTAGAATGATTATAGCCTAAAAAAAAATGAATCCAATTTTCTATATTTATGTTGAGGATATTAATGATTCCTAATGAAGAATAAAAAAATTTAATATAGGATTTAAGTGTTTTGAATTGAAAAAGGATAGAGGAATCTAATTTGCTATAATTAAGATACAAAAATAAAATGTATGAATAAAAAACGTACCCGTGTTACTTCATGCAAGGAAAAGAAATGATAGACAAACGGAAAAAGAAATGATTGAACACAAAGAATCTTTTTCAAAGGGCGTTTCAAATCTACATGGGCGTTTCACATAAATTTCTGCAAAGGTCCTCCAAAAGTTAGAACTCAGATCTGAAAAGAATTGGCAGCACTAGCTGTGCCTTTTCCCTCCGAAAATGTAGGAGGATGAAATATCAGGCTTTTCCCTCCTAAAACCTAGTAGTTTCACGGGAATATTGATGGATGGAGCAGGCTTGGAAAAGCAGACTCAGTGGACATTTACTTGTACTGAAAATGGGGTGCAATAGCAAGCGTAACAAGGAACATGCACAATATCAGACACAGTCAATCAAGCACAGTCGAAAATAGGGTCAAGAAAAACAGAGTTAAAGCATTGAGGCCCTGTTCATGCCTTTTTCGCAAGTTTCCCAGCCTTCTTCTTGGGAGTGGTTGCTTTCTTCACCGGCTTCTTTGGCGTTGTAGCCTTCTTAGGCTTGGCGGCTGATTTCTTGGGCTTGGCAGGCGGTGCTGCTTTCTTTGGAGCGGCAACAACCAACTTTTCTTTCTTCTTTGGAGGCGCAAGAGCAGCGGATTTGGTTCGTCCTGCACTGCTTAGTAGGTGAGTGAGGGGATTGATGCTTCAAAGCTTACTGCAACTGTTATAGGGGGTGCCAGTGGAATAGGGCTTTACCGTGAGGGCTTTTTCACCTTTGAGAAGCTCACTGCAATGGCGAGTTCCAACAAGAGCTCAAAACGTTATTTTTTACAAAGGCTTTGAAAAATGATTAAATAGCCCTCACCAAGCTTTCTCGACGATTGAAGATTTTGAAGAAACGTCGTTCAAAGCATTGCATGCAGAATAAGAAGAGTTCGCTTTGTCTTCACCACACGGCTCCAGTAGAGAGAAGCAAACCCGAGCAGGTGAAGAGAAAGATTAGCGTGAAAAAAAAGAAAAAATTTACAAACTCGATTTATCCTGATCAATCACCAATGAAAAACAGAAAGATTCTAAGACAAGAAAATCAATATAGAAAGTTCCTAAAAGGAACTAAAGAGAACGAGCGGCTAAGGAGAAGGAAAAAAAATCTATTGATATTTTTTTTTCAAAAGATTTAAATTTTCAAAATAGATAATGTAAGATACATTCAAGATAAGATAATTTAAGATATAGACTTAAATATATTTAAAAATACAAAAAAAATTAGAAAATGTATTAAATTTTTTTTTTAAATGAGTAGGAAATATATTTAATTTCTAAAAATATAAAAATTAAACTTAATCTATTGAATGTCCTAAGGATTTTTAAAATCACACTTAGGATTATTAGGATTATTATAATTTTAAAATAAGTACTTTCTAATAAATGCTTCTTGTTTTGGCAGCACGCCCTCCAAAACAAGAAAAAAAATTTGTAACTTTTATAGGAAAACCCTTTGGCGGCAAGCCTTCCAAAGAGGGTTAGTAAGCAATGAAAAAAAATGATACACTAAAACTTGCACACAAAAGATGTTAGAATGAGCAGAAAATTGCAACACAAACTTCTCCTCTCAATGACATCTCAAATAAGGTGTGCTCCAATGAATGTCAACCTTCAACACAAAACTTAAAACAAGGATTAGATAGCCATGCTCTGATACCATGTAAGAAATGATAAGATTGACCAGGAATGAGAAAAAATCCAAGTAAGTTAAGTGTGAAACAATGTTACCATGAGATAAGAAAAATCCAAGAGCATACACCAAGATGGTTCAACAATGGAGACAAGAATTTATAAGGGGAAAGCAAAGAAAACCCCTTGTGAGTATTATGAATGAAGGAAAATGCCTAGAGAAGAGAGAGAGAGAGTGTGTTGGAGCAAAATAGCTCAATACAATAACATCAAAGTGATAAGAGTGTAGAAGAAAGAAGGAGGAGCATCTCTTATATAGAGATGATAAAGGAGTTGCATTTGTAACTCCCATTTCTATGAATGCCACATTCATAATAGGTGTGTGCAAAGTGTCACAATCCTCTTAAGGAGGATAAACTAAATTCCTTAATAAAGGAATAAAAAAGAGTTGTCCTTATATGTGGAATAAAGGACAAACAATGACATGTCCTTCACATGTGTACAATAGGACAAACTACATTTAGGGATCCTTGGAATATCCCAATTAATACATCCAAGGGAAGATTAACCTTTCTAACAAAAGCTATACCAAATTCTTACAATTTCCTTCTATGGGTTTCACAGAAATAACCTTCAATTTTGGTCTCTCCTCATTCTCAAAATTATGAACTAGTGACATATCCATGATTTTATCAAATATAAACTTTATCAAAGAAATTTTGTGGAGAAATGACGAAAGAGCTCTTTCCAAAATAGGGTTTAGTTTGAAATTGCCTTGTCAAGTCACTTCTGAGTGCTCTAAGATTTTTATGTGATTGCAATGAAGTGGTAATCAAGTATGGACTCAATTTTATTCATTCAATTTGAACTTGCATTTATTGTGTATTTTGCAAACACGAAAAAGTTGTCAATTACATTCTAAAGTCAAATATCTACTCGAAATCTTTGTTCAATCTTCAAATGCAACTTGAGATTTACCATAGCTTCCTTGCATCATGAAAATTCTCCAAGTAACTTTGCTCCACAAAATTCTCTTTAAAAACATATTTTTCATCTTCTGCTATAGAATTAACTTTCTCTATTATAATTGTAACTCTTAATTCCTTTGTAATAAATGTTTGATAAGCTCCAAATTGCAAGCGAGCTTAGCTACCATCTAACCTTATCTTGATACACCTTTTCTCAACTTTTCTACCCATAGTTCAATCTCTAAGTGAAGTTTCAAATTTTGGTGCTGGTAACAAGCTTAATTCAACCTGGTTGAATCAAATTCGATTACTAACTTCAAATTTCCTATCTTAGCATAATCTAACTTATTTTCAAAAATATTTAATCCTTTCACAAATTCCTCATTAAGTTCTTCTTGAAGTTCACTAACTATATTTCTTTGATCTTCATTATCTTTGCTAGTTCCTGAGCTCCTTTTATGGTTCCTTCTATCATTTCAAAAGTTTCTTCCATTGTTCCTTCTATTTCTAAAGTTTCTTCCATTGTTCATTTTATCTCCAAAGCTTTTTTCCATTCTACAATACTTTATTGTATGTCCAAAGTTGTTGCATAACTGACATACTAGGGTTTTGCTTCTAGGATTTTGTTGATCAATAGGTGCATGACAATTTTGGGCTCTGTGTCCAAAGTTGTTACACTTATAGCACATGATCTAACTTATTTTTTCATAAGGTCTTCCTTCTCTTGATGTCCTTTCATTAGATCTTCTTCTATCTACAGGGTTAGTGTTTCGAGAAATTCTACTATTCCTTCTATTATTATCATATTTAGGTTTCCTACAATCAATTGCTTTATGACCCATACCAAGACAATTATGACAATAAAAATTTGTAACATGATTAAATGACTTATTTGTACAATCTCTTTTCATATGACATATTTTATTACATTAAAAACAATTACCTCTAAATTTATACCTGGTTTCCTTAGGAGATTCAACTTGCTTTGGTTCATCCAATATCTCAACTTCCTTGTTTTGTCCAACTTCTTTAGTTTTGTTAGAAGATTTTTTGAATTCAATCTTATGATTAGATTTATCTTTCTCTTTTGAATTTTATCTATTTTCAGGTTTCTTTGCAGACATATTAAATAGATAACCAAGACCAATCTTATCATAGGTAGGTCTTTCTATTGACATAAATTCATCAATCTTTTATTTTCTATCATAAAGCTTTTCAAGTTGTTGCTTGCATTGAGCTAGTTCACCTTTCACAATAGTGTTGTACTTGTGAAGTTCTTCATGATCTTCTTTCAATGTTTCAAATTTAGATGTCTTCCTCGCTAGACTTGCTCTAAGATCTAAATTTTCAGTCTTCAAATTAGATTCAGTTTTTCTAGGATCATTCCTCAAACTCAACTTTAGATTGGTAATATTCCATTCATGCTTTAAGATCTTGTACTTTATCTTTAGTTTTGAATAATCATCATCAATAGATTCAATAGATTTAGGTTTGGATTTGATATGTTCAATCTTGTCCTTCAACTATCCAATGTATACTTTGGAATCTTCATATATGTCCTTCAACTTATCTCTTTCTTCAGTGAGGAGATCAATTTGTTCAAGTGCCTCTTCAAGGTTCTTCATCAACTTTTCCATTTCCATAGATATCTTACTCAAGCTATTAAGCCTCTTCTGAGTAACTGTGCTATAATACCAATTGTTAGAAATAGGGAATACTGAGAAGGGGGGGTGAATCAGTATTCTACATTTTTTTTTCACCAACTAGATATTATTAATTACTTTGTACCATGCATAAGAAAGTAAACAAGAAATTCTAAATAGAAATAATAACCATGCATAAAGAATTCATAACACCATATTTTGTTAACAAGGGAAACCCTAGCCAAGGGAAAACTTTAGTAGGGATGATACCCACTAGATAATATATTGATATATATATTCCTTGTTAGAGGATGGACCTTGTTAGGAGTCAATGAGAAAATTTAGTATAGAGAGTCCCTGTTAGGAGACTTTGAATCCCTATTAGAAGATTTCAACCCTATTAGGGGTTGCATTACAATAGATGCAAGATGAGCTCACTGCCCAAACATACACTTCCAATTACAAGAAGAGCTCACTACCCAAAAAAGTAATTAGACTACAAGTATATAGGTGTTGTAACTTCTTTCTTGACTGATATCTAATCTCATCTCGATCTTAGATCACAAAATTAGGTTCTCAAAAACTTTGCATATATCGCTTCATAGAAAGTTTGCATATCACTGATTACAGTACACTTGCACACTTCTTTTTGTAATATGTCCTTTGCATAAATACCATGCCTTTTCACAAATTTCTATTGGGTCAGCTAAGATTGTAATTTACTTTTCCAACTTAGGGTAAACATCTAGGATTTTGGCCCTAATTGGTCAAGTAATTATTTGTAAACAAAATAATTCCTTTACCTTTAATTTTGCTATTCTATTTCACTGGTAAAACGAGAATATCTCTTTTCCATACTATCTAAACTTATGTCTGATGGAGACACAAAAAAAGACTAGAATGAACACATAGGAAAAGGAAAATAGTATTATCAATGAAAAATTCCCTATGGGCTTACAATAGTATGATTCTAGAGAAAGAAATCCTCCACACAATACCTTCTCTCTAACTCCACTGAGAGCTGCCTTTATAATGCCAAAAGTGTTCTTAAATAAACCCCAAATGGTTTAGGGTTAGGAATAAATTCTAGAATATGCCAGTCTACATCCACCACCAAAACAAAAGATTCCAAAAGTCATGTTAGAAGTTGGTGTAAAATTAGAAGAATCCAGAAATAATAGTCCAACTTCTGGGAGGCATAACTTTTGAATCGAGACTCTGATTGATGAACCGTTTACATTTTCAGAAAGATTTCAAAGTGCTCTATAGCCCTATGGATAGCTTTGGTTGTCCCCCATTTTTCAGCCCCATACGAGGCCGTTTAGTGCCCCAAATTTGACTTTGAAGTGCTCTTAGGAGGTCTCTAAGAAAATTAAAACTGCAATAACTTTCTAACTGTAAAACCTTTTAACCTAATTCTTTTTCTAGAGTGCTTTAAATTACAAGTATAATCATCCCTCCAACTTACACCCTCCAACTCATCATAATTTTTTCTTAATTACAACATAACCCTTTTTCTACATTTACACGTATCCCAAGGTGCATAAAAACTCTAACCAAAAAAATTAATAGTGGAACTATGAGAGTTGGAACTTTTATTTGACCCAAATGGGTATCGAGAAATAAAAACACATTAAATATAAACTATCTCTAGGCATATTTTTGGGTGATACAGGATTGCCCTTACACCATTGGATAAACCTGCATCAAACACCCAGGGTAGATTGAAAAGTGACCCTGTCACTTTATGGTAGAGGAAAACCCAAATGGGCAACCTTTGCTGCTGATATCCAAGTTGAGTCCTCTATTGGTCGTCCTTTCCACTTCACCGGGTACTCTTCATACTGCCTATTTTTGGTACTCCTACCCACACGACTATCTAGAATCTCTTCTATCTCCTCCTTCTTAGAAGTAGGAATTGGACATGGCTCTAGCATCAACCCCTCATTTGAACCATCATCATGATATTCTGTTAAGTCTGCAATGTTGAAGATAGGAGAAATGTGAATCCCATTTGGCAACTCCACCTCATATGCATTTCCCGAGTCATGTTTCTTCAAAATTTTGCAAGGGCCAAATTTCTTCATCTTCAACTTGTTGTAAGTACCCACTGGAAGCCGTTCCTTTCGTAAGTGTACCATAACTAGATCCCCTACTTGGAACTCCTTATGTCTCCTCCTTTGATCTTCCCTAGCTTTATACTGTTGATTCATCTTGGTAATGTGTGCATGGATCTCCTCATGTAGGCTCTTGACATGTTCAACAAATTCTTCTGCCTCGACACTTGTCCTCTCCCCTTGCTCCATCTTCCTTAATTCTAGTGCAGTCCTTGGGCTACTTTCATACACAATTTGGAATGGTGATCTACCAGTACTCCTATTTACAAAATTAAAGTAAGAAAATTCTTCTTGTGGTAGAATCAAATCCCATCCCTTGGGCTTATCTCCCACTAAACACCTTAGCAAATTACCCAGACTTCTATTTACCACTTCTCTTTGTCCGTCAATTTGTGGATGATGTGTAGAATTGAACTTCAATTTTGTCCTCAACTTCTTCCATAAAGTCCTCCAGAAATACTCGACAAATTTAGTATCTCTATTGGAAACAATACTCTTTGGGAGGTCATGTAGTCTCACCACCTCTCTGAAAAAAAAATCTACAATATGTACAACATCACGAGTCTTATGGCATGGGATGAAATGTGCCATCTTGGAGAACCTATCAACCACCACAAACACTGAGTCATTACCCCTTTCTATCCTCAACAATCCAAGAACAAAATCCATACTTATGTCCTCCCATGGCTTCGATGGAACAACCAATGGTTGATAAAGTCCAGTATTGTGACTAAATCCTTTTGCTTCTTGACATACTTGACAACTTTGTACAAACTTCTTCACATCCTATGACATTTGAGACCATAAATAATGTTCTCTAAGAATGGAAGTAGTCTTATCTCAACCAAAGTGTCCCTCCATCCCCCGACTGTGTTTCTCCTTGATCAAATTTTCCCTCATGGAACTCCTTGGAATGCACAATTGACTGCCCTTGAACAACATACCATCCTAAATCATATAATCTAGCCATCTGTTTCTATCTATAGTAACAGGTTGTTTACAAGCCTTCCATGCTTCAACAAAATCAGGATCCTCAAGGTATGAATTCTTGAGTTCATCAAACCCAACCACTTCAACCTACATTATTGCCAGCAGCAATTGTCTTCTACTCAATGCATCTACAATCCTATTAGACCTTCCACTTCTCTGCATGAACTCTACCCACTTCAAATGTCTCTAGTTCAATTTACCTTGGCCGTTTAGGTACTATAATGCCTAGTGATCAATATACAAGACAAATTCTTTTGGCAATAAATAATGCCTCCATTTCTTTAAGGCCTGAATGATTGCATAGAACTCCTGATCATAAACAAAATACTTCTTCTTTGCATCATCAATTTTTTGGTAAAATATGCAATAGGCTTACCTTCTTGGCTCAATACAACCCCAATAACATTGCCACTAGCATCACAATCTACCTATAACACTTTACTATCTCTAGGCATATTTTTGGGTGATACAGGATTGCCCTTACACCATTGGATAAACCTGCATCAAACACCCAGGGTAGATTGAAAAGTGACCCTGTCACTTTATGGTAGAGGAAAACCCAAATGTGCAACCTTTGCTGCTGATATCCAAGTTGAGTCCTCTATTGGTCGTCCTTTCCACTTCACCGGGTACTCTTCATACTGCCTATTTTTGGTACTCCTACCCACACGACTATCTAGAATCTCTTCTATCTCCTCCTTCTTAGAAGTAGGAATTGGACATGGCTCTAGCATCAACCCCTCATTTGAACCATCATCATGATATTCTGTTAAGTCTGCAATGTTGAAGATAGGAGAAATGTGAATCCCATTTGGCAACTCCACCTCATATGCATTTCCTGAGTCATGTTTCTTCAAAATTTTGCAAGGGCCAAATTTCTTCATCTTCAACTTGTTGTAAGTACCCACTGGAAGCCGTTCCTTTCGTAAGTGTACTTGGAACTCCTTATGTCTCCTCCTTTGATCTTCCCTAGCTTTATACTATTGATTCATCTTGGTAATGTGTGCATGGATCTCCTCATGTAGGCTCTTGACATGTTCAACAAATTCTTCTGCCTCGACACTTGTCCTCTCCCCTTGCTCCATCTTCCTTAATTCTAGTGCAGTCCTTGGGCTACTTTCATACACAATTTGGAATGGTGATCTACCAGTACTCCTATTTACAAAATTAAAGTAAGAAAATTCTTCTTGTGGTAGAATCAAATCCCATCCCTTGGGCTTATCTCCCACTAAACACCTTAGCAAATTACCCAGACTTCTATTTACCACTTCTCTTTGTCCGTCAGTTTGTGGATGATGTGTAGAATTGAACTTCAATTCTGTCCTCAACTTCTTCCATAAAGTCCTCCAGAAATACTCGACAAATTTAGTATCTCTATTGGAAACAATACTCTTTGGGAGGTCATGTAGTCTCACCACCTCTCTGAAAAAAAAATCTACAATATGTACAACATCACGAGTCTTATGGCATGGGATGAAATGTGCCATCTTGGAGAACCTATCAACCACCACAAACACTGAGTCATTACCCCTTTCTGTCCTCAACAATCCAAGAACAAAATCCATACTTATGTCCTCCCATGGCTTCGATGGAACAACCAATGGTTGATAAAGTCCAGTATTGTGACTAAATCCTTTGGCTTCTTGACATACTTGACAACTTTGTACAAACTTCTTCACATCCTATGACATTTGAGACCATAAATAATGTTCTCTAAGAATGGAAGTAGTCTTATCTCAACCAAAGTGTCCCTCCATCCCCCGACTGTGTTTCTCCTTGATCAAATTTTCCCTCATGGAACTCCTTGGAATGCACAATTGACTGCCCTTGAACAACATACCATCCTAAATCATATAATCTAGCCATCTGTTTCTATCTATAGTAACAGGTTGTTTACAAGCCTTCCATGCTTCAACAAAATCAGGATCCTCAAGGTATGAATTCTTGAGTTCATCAAACCCAACCACTTCAACCTACATTATTGCCAGCAGCAATTGTCTTCTACTCAATGCATCTACAATCCTATTAGACCTTCCACTTCTCTGCATGAACTCTACCCACTTCAAATGTCTCTAGTTCAATTTACCTTGGCCGTTTAGGTACTATAATGCCTAGTGATCAATATACAAGACAAATTCTTTTGGCAATAAATAATGCCTCCATTTCTTTAAGGCCTGAATGATTGCATAGAACTCCTGATCATAAACAAAATACTTCTTCTTTGCATCATCAATTTTTTGGTAAAATATGCAATAGGCTTACCTTCTTGGCTCAATACAACCCCAATAACATTGCCACTAGCATCACAATCTACCTAGAACACTTTACTAAAATTAGGAAGTTCCAACATAGGTTGTTCTATCACCTTCTTCTTCAATAGTTCAAAACTCCTTGTAGCTACTATAGTCCACTTGAACTCTTTCCTATCCCCCCTTATTGTTTCAGTCAGGGGTGCACATATGCCACTGAAATTCTTAATGAACTTCCTATAAAAACTAACCAGACCATGAAATGATCTCACCTTAGTAGTAGACCTTGGAGTAGGCCATTTCAAGATGGAATTTTACCTTCCTTGGATCCATTTTGAGACCTTCAGATGATACAAAAAATCCCAAGTAAACTAACTCTTTTTTTACAAAGCTACATTTCTTCAAATTAATCAACATTTTCTCTTCCCTCAACCTTTCAAGGATACTACAAATGTGCAATAAATGTTCATCCAAAGTCTTATTGAAAATTAAAATATCATCAAAATAGACAATAACAATTTTTCCCAAGAATTTCTTTAGTACCTCATTCATAAGCCGCATGAAGGTGAGTGGCACATTAGTCAGTCCAAAGGGCATGACTAACCACTCATATAGACCATCCTTGTTCTTGAATGTAGTCTTCCACTCATCTCCCTCTCATATCCATATTTGGTGATAGCCACTCTTGAGATCTATCGTTGTGAAGTACTGAGCTCCACTCAAACAATCCATAAGATCATCCATTTTTGGCAAAGGAAACCGATACTTGATGGTTATTCTATTTATAGCTAGAGAGTCTATGCATATTCTCCACCCTCCATCCTTCTTTGGTGCCAGTACTAAAGGTACTGCACATGGACTTAGGATCTCTCAAATCAGACCTTCCTCAATAGCTCCTGAAATTGTTTGTTTAGCTCCTTAGTTTCAGTACGAGTCATCCTATGAGTAGCCTTGTTAGGCAAACTAGCTCCAAGGATTAAATCTATCTGATGACTGATTTGCCTTACTAGTGGCAACCCTTTTGAAACATTATCAAAGATGAAATCTCCATACTCACTTAATAGGCTTGAAACTTCAAGTGGAATTTCACTACTACCTTCCTTATCTTTTCTAGGAATCAAAGCATAACACATATGTTGATGTTTCATACCATCCAAAAAATTTCTTCAATCAACAAGACATATCCTAGCACTATTGCATACCTTTTCACCTTCCTTTATCAAGGGCTTCAGTTTGTGGTGAATCCCATCCTTTGTTAGAGAGTATGTATTTGAATGACCATCATGTACAACATGCCTATCAAATTTCCACGGTCTTCCCAATAATAAATTGTAAACATCCATTGGAATAATGTCACAGAGAAATTCATCATGGTAACTCCCAATCTTGAACTTCACCAAACATTGTTCACTAACTAGGACCTTATGATCATCCTTCACCCAAGCAATCTGATAGGGTTGGGGGTGTTTCTCCCTCTTGAGCTTTAGCTTAGAGACCATCTCCTCAGACACCAAGTTGTTAGTGCTTCCACCATCAACAATCACATCACAACACTTATCCTCGCACTTGTACATGGTATGAAAAAAACTCCTCCTTTGTCTAGGTTTACTCTCACCGCTTAATAAGACCCTTTCATTTACTAGAACCTCTCCTCTTTTTGCATCCTCTAAATGCGATGACTATGCATCCTCATCCACATGAGCAACTCTTGCTTGACCATCAACTATCCTATCTATCCTTCCTTTTTTTTGAGGTCATTCAAAGGCATGATGACCTTCTTCATTGCAATGAAAACAGGGACCAAAAAAGCCTCCTCTTCCTAATCCTTGTCCACATCCTCTACCTCTTCCTCTCTAATCTCCAAAGTTTTAATCACGGAAGTGGTTGAAACCCTCATTCCTTTGGTTTCTACTAGTACCCATACCTTCATTTTTCTTTTGGGTCTCATTTCAACATCCAAATGACCTATTGCCGCCCCTTCCTCCTTGACCACACCCTCTTTTCCTTCCTTCAAACCTTTTATTTAGCTTCTCTTCAACTCGCAGGGAAAATTGGTATGCCTCTTCAATGCTAGTCATTCTAACTAGACTTAACTCCTCCTGAATGCTAGGTCGTAACCCACTAAGGTAATGCAAAACCTTCTCCTTATTTGCTTCTGTATGCCCTACCTTAATAAGAAGTCGATAAAATTCCTCCGTATATTCCTGGACATATTTTCCTGCTTGCTTTAATCCTTGAATTTTCTTGAACAAATCAAGCTCGTAATCAACAAGAATGAACTACTTCTTTAGTTTGTCCATCATGTGATCCCATCTTGTGATTTTCTCCTTTCCTCTTCTATTTATTTCTAGCTAAATCTCTTTCCACTAGATTTTGGAATGGCCTTTCATTTTGGCCTTTGCAAACTTAACCATATCTAGGTCCCTAATATCCTCATACTCAAAATAATCCTTTAGTTCATTGATCCAGTTGATCAACTCATCTGGGTTTAGATTTATTGAAAACATATCCACATCAATTTTAGGTCTTTTTCCAAGCTTATAAATGGCCCTAAAAAGCCTTTCCTTTGCCTAATTTAGGACTTCTCCATCACCTTCCCCTTCTTGTCCAATATTTTCCTCTTCGTTTTCTTCCTCACTTTCGTCACCTGTGGAAACATTTATTCCTATACAAATCTCCTCCTACAATGTTTGAACTTGTCTTTGGAGGGCTTTAACCTCATGAGTAACAACTTTGGCCCTTCCACCACATTCCCTTCATGGAGGCATCTTCTTGTCTCAAACCCCTAACCACACATTTCTGGTGCAAGTTGCCTCACAGTCGACGCTCTGTCTACACACTCAAGAAAACCTAGCTCTGATACCACTTGATGGAGACACAAAAAAAGACCAAAATGAACACACAAGAAAAGGGAAATATTATTATCAATTAAAAATTCCCTATGGCCTTACAATAGTATGATTCTGGAGAAAGAAATCCTCCACATAGTACCTTCTCTCTAACTCCACTGAGAGTTGCCTTTACAATGCTAGAAGTGTTCTTAAATAAGCCCCAAATGGTTTAGGGTTAGGAATACATTCTAGAATATGCCAGTTGGCATCCATCGCCAAAATAGAAGATTCCAAAAGTCACATTAGAAGTCAGTGTAAAATTAGAAGAATCTAGAAACAATAGTCCAACTTTTGGGAGGCATAACTTTTGAATCGAGACTCCAATTGATGAACCATTTACATTTATAGAAAGCTATCAAGGAACTCTACAACCCTATGGAAAAGATTTTCTCATCCCCCATTTTTGGACCATACAAGGCCATTTAGTGCCCCAAATTTAACTTTGAAGTGCTCTTAGGAGGTCTCCAAGAAAATTAAAACTGCAATAACTTTCTAACCATAAAACCTTTTGACCTGATTCATTTTTTTGGAGTGCTTTAAATTACAAGTTTAATTATCCCTCTAAATTACACCCTCTAACTCATCACAATTTTGGCTTAATTACAAAATAACCCTTTTTCTACATTTATACGTATCCCAAGGTGCTTAAAAACTCTAACCCTGAAAACTAATAGTGGAGCTATGAGAGTTGGAACCTTTATTTGACCCAAATGGGTATCTAGAAATAAAAACAAATGAAATAGAAACTATATCTAGGCATAGTTTTGGGTGATACAAGATTGCCCTTACACCACTGGATGTTCCTACATCAATGTCTGAGGTTATACACATCATCACCAACATGTATTTTGTCTCTATCTAAGTTTGCTAGTCATAATATGATGTTAGTAGCAAGTTACATACAAAAAAATACACCGTTGAACCAATTTCATACTTGAACAATTTTTTGGGTACCAAAAGCTAAGTACCTTTATTTTTAAGGTTTTCTACAAGCATGTACATCATGTGTTTCCATAAATGATAATAATTACATATCTTCATTAGCCAATTGTCAACACATCCTCCCCATGTCGACGAATCCATCAATGGAGTTGGTGGGGAGATTAAGATACTAGGTCATATCATTGGGACCCAGGGTCATTGGGAATAGGAGATAAGTCACATCTTCCTTATCAAAATTATTTCTAATGAAGACATCCTTGAACACCTAGATGTTTTCTTCCATCATCTGTGGACCCAAATATTTGAATTTTGGACATAGTTTCTTGGGTGGAGTGGCATATTGTGCATTGTTGCAAATGCTATTGGGGGTGATAATTGTGTCCCAAGAAATCTAAGATGGTGTGGGATAACCATTTCCTAGTTGGTAATTAGGATTTATGTGTACTATGATTAGTAGTAGATTGATACACGACCATTTGACCTTTTTTCTTTCATTTTCTCCTTAGTTCTGACATGAAGTACAAGTTCATCAAACTCTGTGGCTATGATAGATGAACACAACTGGAAAAGGCAAGCCAAAAAAAGTAGTTGAGTCAAGGAAAAGTCTAGGGGATGAGGTATTCACTAAAAAACCATTTAAGTGGAATCTAGTTGGGGTCCTCCATTTCAAAAGTGAGAGGTGATCGAGTTGACAAACTCAAACTTTCTTATGCTATCTTTTAAACCAAACTAAATAGAATGATGTCATGACTTAGCATAGGGTAAGAGAGAAATTCATGGAGGTGTTCATAGCCCTCCTTATAGAACCATTTATCTATTGATGAGACTTTGTTTCACATCTATCCAAAAGAGTAATATTTATCATTAGACTGGAATGGTTCAACCAATATCACTTGAAAGAATGGGAAGCAAAAAAAATCCACTCCCAAGCTCATTGTAGACAATCTGGGTCATGCAAGAGTAGGAAAAGTTACATGAGGAGGTTAGTAAGTTATAATAAGGCAAGAAATCAAAAGATCATTTCTCTTCATTTTTGGTTAAGCATAGGGTCACTAAATATAGTTAGGCAAATATCTCAAGGGCGAACAAGGGAAAACAAGGAAAGAAGAGAAAAAAAGAGATCAAATAACCTATAGAGTTAGAGATTTAATATACTTATTGTCTCTTTTTTCTACCATTATTACCAAAATGACATACTTGGATAATAGGACTACTTAAACTTGTATTTAATCAATCAATCATACATATATAAGTGCTGCAATGAAAAATGTACTAAAGTAAACAAAGTCATTTAATTTTATCCAAATCAAGGAAGATAATAGCAAAAAAATAGAAAGATCTCACTATTTTTGAAGGTAAATGAATCCCATAGAAAGGAATCCAAGATTCCATCACTCAAACTACAACTTGCAAATACCAACAAGTACTGGGTGGAAAAAAAGTTTATCAAAAGATGGTATTACTTTCAATCATGTCAAAGGTGTTATAGTAGTATGGATGATAAAATCATCAACTTTACCAACCCTCAAACAACCAAGCTCTCTTCTATACTTATAGAAAATATTTAAATTTAAGATAGGAAAACAACTCCCAACCCTAATTAACTCACCAACACCTTTATTACAACTATTTACTACTATGTACATGTAGGAACACCTATAGAATAAAATACAATTATATTACAACCATGAAAGGGATAGAAAGAAGTGAAGAAAGAGAGAGGAGAATTCCTAAGGGAAAATAATATTTACACTCTTTTTTTGTCAATTCCTTTCCAGTAATCTCCTCAAGATTTCCACCAAGTAATAAGAGCACTCCACTTCTCTACAATATTATATACTTTAGGTACATAGGAAAATGTGTAGGTGAAAAGGAACTCTATCCTATTATTCATTTGTCACTTGTACCATTCATAAGTTTTTCAACCACCAACAATAACAAATGTTTAACTCTAAAAGAAATCCTAGCAAAGACAAACCTTAATCTATAAGATTTTTTGGCCCAGGGTTTTGAGTACTAGCTACTACAAAATGTAAGCTCCCCCAATCGAGGTGTGAGAGAGAAGGAATCCCACACTTGAAACTTCACCATATAGAGATATGATACAAATCTCCCCTTGAGAAGATATTTAATCAAACCAAGAGCATTCCCTAATGACAAAAATCTTTCTTGTACTAAAATCCATGTCATACATCATTCTACACCACCATGCAAAATGAATTCGACATAGAAGGGGAAGCCTCATCAATCCTAGAAGATAAATGTTTCAAACTCTTTGTCACAAGGTTCCAACATATGAGAACCCTTTTGTTCATCTCCTAACTACCTTCATATTTTGATTTTTCTAGATGCCTCTCATCCTGTATCAACAACTAGTCCTTCTAAGACTAGGACATAAGGACCCCGTGGGCCTAAAATCATTGGAGAACCTTCATCCCACTTTTTCTCATTGATGTCCATCCTATTAGATATTGACCATGTTTTGGAATTTACATTTCTTCCTACCCCATTTTTGTACTTGCAAATCTTGCCTAATCCTTCAAACCCAACATCCAATAACATGTGCAAGGACTAGACATACATTAATACCATAAGTTTAAAATACATAACCACTAGACATATGATTTGTGTTTCTTCTCAAGACTTTTTTCCTCTCATCCTTTTTGTAAGATTAAATTTCCTTATGTAGAAGACAAAATATGGTATTTGGGAATCGTACCTTAGAAGTGCGAAAACTACCTTTTATTGGACATAGAAGATGAGATCCTTGAAACTCGAGAACCTACAATATTAAACTAATTTAAGCATATATAGACAGTTTTAGACTTACAAAATATCCTATTCTTTATTCTTTTTTGGAATCCCAAATTGTGTTGACCAAAAAAAACTTTGGCAGCGTAGCTTACAATGTTGAGTTGTCCTCATGCTATTGGCAAGACTATTATTTGATTTTCATTTGTGTGATATATGGGACCAATTAATGTTGTGCACTTGGATATGATAGACATTTGAATTTGAAAATACTATCACACTTGTTGTGAAGGACGTAAGTCGCTCATCAAAAGGGAGGATAATGTTTCTCGGTGAATGGTCAAAGGAAACAACCATGACTTTAAGTCACCCAAAACTTTGAAAGCATTTCCAATGTAGTACCAAAAAGCTACCACCACTTCATCAAAACTAAGGCCAAATGTGTAAATCTAGTGATAACAACTTATCCCACAATTTAACTTTCAGAACTAATGACACCAAAAGATACCCATAAAGGCGTGCCTACAACTTCCTGGCCAATCCAAACAAACAAAATTGACCTATGAGATCAAGCCCCATGTAGAACTAAGGACAAAAATGGACACTAGTGGATGTATAAGAGAATGAGACACCCCTAATGACTAGGATGCAAGTCACCCTTCTGACAGGGTTGACACACCAATAAAACCCAAAGAGATGAACTTGCACCACCCAAAAAAATCCAAAAAAGACCAAAAAAGAGAACCAAACCATCCCCCCATGGAATGCATCTTGCACCTTGAATGTAAGTCTTGTAAGTGACCAAAGCCCAAGATACCAAAATACTCTAATAGAGAAGACCACTCACTTTCTTAGTACATGACAAAGGTGGAGCTAAAAAAGCTCCACCTCACAATAGCAACAACAATAAAACAAAGACAATTGCTATGTCAAAAACCCATGAAATAACACCTCAAAAAGATGAGGCAAAAAAAAAGAAAGCAAAATAAGCACCGCATGGATGAAGAAAGAAAAGGGATGCAAAGACTATCCAAGAGCACAAACTCCAAAGAGGAAGAGAAAAAGTCAAATGCCAACCTAAAGAATCTACCATAGAGATATCATGGTAATTAGACTCCATCTCATCCAAATATAAACCAAAACCAAAACAACCCACCAAGGAACTTGCAGAACTTCAAATGATCGCAAGTAGGTGAGGTGGCAACCTCAAAAGAAAAACTTTTGTTTGCATAGCGTAATTGTGATTACTAAATAAAGTGACAATTAAACACTTTAGGTGTCTTAAATAACACATAAATTATGGTAACTAAAGGCACATTAATTATTCTTGTTATCTATTTGATAAATCTTTCCACCTATCACACTTAATACCATTGAAGTATTTTCCCATCAAAAAGAGCACGGGGGAAGTGTTCTTGCAAAGTCTAAAACTTGCCCTTCTTATGAACCTTATAACCCTAAAACATGGTCGAGGATCCTCTCTTTCTTCCTCAACACAAAAGGGACTGACATTCTGGAAATGGATTCAAGAACCCAAGAATCAAAATTAAAAAATAGCATAAAGGACTTGTCTCAAAAGAGACAAGACAAAGAGTAAAAAGAGGGGACCCAATTTTTTGCTCACAAAAAGTAGGGATGGGTATGGAGGAATAATAGATTCTTCAAGAAGTTTCTAAGTTGGTCAAAATAACTTATGGAGTTGGAACAATCTCCAAGGTACAGATCAAATGTGAGCCAATGTGGCAAGGAGAAAAGAAAGAAAGAATGGTTAGATGTGATTTTTGATGATAGAATTAATCTAGATCATTGGATTCAAGTTTTTTTTAAGGGTGTGGAATGGATTTCTACTTTATTGCCAAATTTCATTCCTTCCCTTTTAAGCTTCTATCTTTTTTTAGTTTTCATTGCATATATGTTTGAGTCCTTTTCTAGGTATCCCCTAGGTGGTTCCTTTCTCATCAAGCATCCCCAAGGCTTGCCTTTTGAGTCTTTATGGGTTTTCTATGCTCCACTTCCCCTAACACCTCCATGTGAGATTCTTGTTTTTTCTTTGCATCAAGGTTTTAGGTGATCTAGGTTTGGGTGGGTTTCTATCTAAGTGTCTTCTCAATGAGAAGGAAGCCTATTCTTATTTCTTCAATTAGCTCCTAATGCTAGCATGGTGTTCCTTTTAGATTCTAGCTCATGCTGTCGAATTCCTATTGTTGGTGCACTTCGTCGGTTAACATCCCAAAGAGAAAAGTAAATTGACATCTCTATGTCTATTTAAAGGTTGATTGATGATGAGAGGATCAAAAGAACAAGGATCTATAGTCATGTAATTCTTAGAGTACCAGTCTGAAGTCAAAATCTATTTTTTTGCAGTGTAATGGAGTACCATCAATGTGAGCGATTTCCCCTTGGAAGAAAATGTCTTCAAGTTCATTTCCAAAGAAATGTTGGGAAAATAAGAGAAATACTTCTAGTTGTGCAAATATTCAAAAAGAATATGCCTCTAGGATACTTTCTGTCTAAAATAAAATATGGAGTTTCTATTCTGGAAGATATAAAATTGTGGAAATACTAAATCCAGATATGAAGACACTCTTTGGAAATACCACAAAGTTTTTTCTAATGGAGTAGTTCACGAAGTGTGAACCCGATTAAAGAAGATAATAGTCCAAGCCCTCAAGGTGGAAAGTTCATTTCACAACTTCTCCAAAGAATAAGATAAATACAAAAGAAAGCTTTGTGCAGAAAAGAAAGCAATAGGGTATCTAGGGCAATGAAGGAGTATTGCTCATGATGCAATCTTGAATCAAAGGAAAAGGAAAGTTATTTGGAAAGATAGGTTTATGTTTGCTTCCCCACACATAGATAATTTTAGTGAAAACCTTTGTTCCATATTCTAAAGTCAAAAGGGTAGCTTCTAGTAAGTTATAACTAATTGATTTGGTAAGTAAATAATCTCTTTACTACATGAGATTTAAGTGAATTTATATTCATTAGATTTATGAATCATCATATGGGTAGAAGTAAAATGATTTAAAGAATCATTAATATACCTAATTTATTGTAAATCCAACCGTTATGACCATTAGTTGTCAATTTTTTTTCTGTGTGGTGCCAATGTTCAAATTTTCAAGTCTATATGATTGGATTTCTTCCAAACAAAGTTCTTCATGTCGTAGCAACTATTTTATCAAAGTAATTTGTCTTCTCTATGTGTAAGTATAAGCTAATGAAAATTAAAGCAAGAGGGTATGATCATCTAATTGGATTAGAGAGTGAGTTAAAGCACTTTTTTAACACTTCCTTTAAATTTTATAACTTGGGTGATCTACACAGAAGACTCAATACCAAGGCCATGCACCCAATTATTCAAAAATTGAAAAAGAGCAACTGGTTGAGGCTGTCGGGTTCCCCATGGTCATGCAAGTGCCAAAATTAGTAAAGGAATGTATAAAAAATATAATCTAGAGACAAAGAAGATATTGTTTCCTAATCAATCTATTCTACTTTCAATGAATAAAGAATTGATGCAATCGACATTCAGAATCCCAGTAAAGGAAGAGTATTGCAACATTGATTTTTCTTTCTTTGCATTGATGTTCAATGAGAAAAAGACTCTGAGTAGAAAGGACATGTAGAGAACATGGTTCCAAAATCATTGTGGCAAAAAGTGTAACATGCTAAGGGCTCTTTTTGGAACCAATTTAAAGAGAGAAATTGTGGATATCTCGACATTGTTGCTTAGATTAAAAGGAAAGGAAGATATTATGGATTTTATTGAGCATCACTTCTACTTGGTCCATGCCATTTGTGCTAGGGACTACAAATTGTCTAGGCTCAGATTATATTTGAAGAGCTTTCCTCTTGGCTAAATTCAAAAAAGGCATTGAGATAGTTTTATATGTTGTCATATCTAATTTATGCTTTAGCCATGCATCATCTCTGGCCTAGTCTTCCCAATATTAAGGAATTTGATGAAAACACCTAGATATATGAATTTTATCCTCATCTTCAACTACAGAGGAGTTTTGAAGAATATGTAAGGGTAAATGATGCCTCATATTGAGGTTGTGTGGGAATTGCAAGGGTTCCCTAAGCAAAAGTTTTCACCAGAAGCCATATCAGTGGTCAACTAGTTTGGATTTTATTTTATTAAATTTACATCTTTTTCCTACCTAAGGATTGGTGGATTTGATGGCTTCTCAAAGAGGCTCCCCAAATATCCTGAAGGTAAGGAAATTATTTCTAATTTGTGTTGAAAA
Source organism: Cupressus sempervirens (assembly GCA_028749045.1). Classification (NCBI taxonomy): domain Eukaryota; kingdom Viridiplantae; phylum Streptophyta; class Pinopsida; order Cupressales; family Cupressaceae; genus Cupressus; species Cupressus sempervirens. The sequence continues at coordinate 145,771,420 of CM053784.1, read as the reverse complement.
ATACTATAGGTGAACACCTTATGTTCCAATATGAAGAAGATAGTCAGGATCCCTTTTCTAGTAGTGGTTGGACCTTATTCTTGTGCCTCAAAGATTTGATGCCCAAAACTAATTAAAGCCTTTGAAAGAAGAATTAAATTGATTGATTATCAGGTGAAACCCTAGTATGACCCTATTAACTTTGTAAAAGATCATCTGAAGCTAGGGTATGCTGATAGGCATGTTCCAAACATTGAGGACCATTGGGTTAGTTGATATGATGAATACCAAACCTGACACAAAGAGGAGCATGAAACTATGGCCAATGGCACACCCAGCTCTCTAAACCACCCTGCAAGAGTTAACACAATGAAAGCAAACACAAAGAATAGAAACCAAAGGAGGAAGAAGAGAAAAATACTTTCATTGATTCTTCAAATATTCAACATAGATTCCTAGCTATAAGGCCTTCTAGGTTATGGCCAAACATAAAGAATACAACTTCAAATTCACAATTCCAGACCTCTTTGTAATCCTCTCCTTTCACTTCTTATCTCACCCCCCTAAAACTCAATCCTAGCACTCCTTAAATACTTGCCAAAATAGCTTATAGAAGATTCTAGAACATACTAAAGCCACAAGTCAGCTCTTAACAAATATTAACTACTTATAACAAAATTAAATGCAAGAAAAGTCAACCCAAACAGGAACCATACATAGATAACTTGGCAAGTGAAAGCTTTTCAAAATTGGCACTCAACATCTATACAAACTCAACACCCAAAGGAATCACTCGATAACAACTTCAAACTCAGCATCCAAAGAAATCACTCGATAGCCAAAGGAGCTTGGCAACTAAAGGAATCACTTAGCACCCAAAGGATCACTTGGCAACCAAAGGAATCACTTGACACCCAAAGGATCACTTAGCAACCAAAGACTTAGCATCAACTTAAGAACTCAACAACAACTGACACAATGAACAAAAGTGCAGGATTACAAGGGAACTAGGATGCTCCTACATTAGACAACCAGGGTTGGAGAAATTATTCTCCTAAATCATGCAAGTGTCACAACCTAAGCTGCATCCAACTTAGATTGAGAAATCCATGTAGCATCTTCAACTGGTTTATTCTTCCACTTCACCAAATATTCATAGTAATCTCTTCCTCGTGTGCTCTTGCCAACTCTCTGATTCAATATCTATTCAACTTCTTCAATCTACTTCTTAGGATAATCATCTTGTACAACAACTTCATCATCTAACTCATAATACTTATAAAGATCAGAAACATTAAATATAGGAGATATATCCATATCATCAAGTAATTCAACTTTATAAGCATTATCACTATCAAACTTCTTCAAGATTTTATAGGGTCCAAACTTCTTCATCTTCAGCTCATTGTATGTTCCAATAGGAAATCTTCCTTTCTTCAAATGAGCCATCACCTCATCACCAACTTGAAAATTATGATGTATTCTAGATTGATCAACATTCTCCTTATAATTTTGATTACTTTTTTCTATCCTCAAATTCACTTATGCAAAGATTCCATAAGATCAACAAATTCTTCTCTTATAACACTTCTCTTTTCTTCACCAACAATATCTCTCAAATCTGACACTCCTCTAGGCTTCATTCCAGTAACAATTTTAAAGGGTGTCTTTCTTGTACTCCTACTCATAGAATTATTACATGCAAACTCAACTTGTGCCAACACTATTTCCAAATTACTTGGCTTATCTCCAACTAAACATCTTAACAAATTACCCAAGCTTCTATTCACAACCTCTGTCTATCCATCTATCTATGGATGGAATGTAGAACTAAACTTCAACTCAGTACCCATCTTCTTCCACAAAGTCTTCCAAAAATAACCAACAAACTTACTATCTCTATCAAAAATAATACATCTTGGTAATCCATACAATCTCACAATCTCTTTAAAGAAAAGTTTGGCAACATGCTCAGCATCTGATGTCTTCTTATTGGTATGAAATGAGCCATTTTAGAAAATCTATCCACCACAATAAATATAGAATCATACCCTTTCACTATCTTAGGCAATCCAAGAACAAAATCTATACTGATGTCACTTCAAGGTTTCTCAGGAATAGTAATAGGTGTATACAAACTAGTAGTTTGACTTACTCCTTTTGCAATTTGACAACCTTCACAACTCTTCACAAATTTTTGAACATCCTTATACAGTTGTGGCCAATAATACTTATCCTTCAGCAAACTCAATGTCTCATCAATTCCAAAATGTCCATCCAATCCACCACTATGCTTTTCCTTAATCAGATTCAACCTCATAGAACTTCTAGGAATACACAATTGAATACCTTTGAACAACATACCTTCTTGAATGAAATATTCATCATACTTACTTATGTGATTGGTCAGATTTGGTGCTCTACACTCTCTCCATGCCTCAGAAAAATTGGGATCAACATCATACAACTCTTTCATTTTATCAAAACCAAGAACTTCAACCTTCATTTTAGTCAACAAAGAACGTATTCTACTCAATGCATCAAAAACTCTATTAGTAACTCCACTCTTGTGCTTAATGACAAATGTAAAATTTTGCAAATACTCAACCCACTTCATATGTCTCTGATTCAGTTTATGTTGACTTCCCAAGTATTGTAAAGATTTATGATCAATATACAACACAAACTCCTTAGGAATCAAATAATGTATCCACTTATTTAGTGCTTGAACAATAGCATAAAATTCTTGATCATACACTTAATACTTCCTTTTAGCATCATTCAACTTCTTACTAAAGAAAGAAATAGGTTTACCTTCTTAATTTAATACAACTCCTATTGCATTGCCACTTGCATCATATTCAACTTGAAATACTTTATTGAAATCAGGCAAAGCCAATACATGTAATTCAACAACCTTTTGTTTCAAAGACTCAAAAATCTTATTAGCTCTATGTGTCCACTTGAATTCATTTTTATATCCTCTCATTATCTTAGTCATAGCATTATAAACAAAACTAAAATTTCTTTTGAACTTTCTGTAAAAACTAGCCAAACCATGAAATGATCTTAGCTCACCCACATTCTTAGGTGTAGGCCATTCCAAAATTACTTTAACCTTCTTAGGATCCATCTTCAATCCATCATCTGAAATCACCAATCCCAAATACACAATCTCCTCTTGCATAAAAGAACACTTTTTCAAATTAATCAACAAATTTTCCTCTTTCAACCTCTACAATACTTGTCTAATATGCTTAATATGTTCTTCCTTAATCTTACTGAATATCGAAATATCATCTAAATAAAAAATTACAAACTTACCCAAGAATCTTTTCAGAACTTCATTCATCAACCTCATGAAAGTAATAGGTGCATTAGTCAAACCAAAAGGCATAACCAACCATTCATACAAACCATCTTTTGTCTTAAAAGCAGTCTTCCATTCATCACCTTCCCTGATTCTAATATGATGATAGCCACTCTTCAAATCAATATTGGTAAAATACTTTGCTCCACTCCAACAATCCATTATGTCATCCATCCTTGGCATAGGAAACCTATATTTCATTGTATTTTGTTAACAACTCTCAGAACAGTACACATTCTCCATTCTCCATTCCTTTTAGGTGCTAATATAGCAAGTATGGCACATGGATTCAAGCTTTCTTTGATCAAAATTTTTTGCAACAAATCATGCACTTGTCTATTAAGTTCTTCATTCTTTGTAGGTGTTTGTCAAAATTTTCCTTAGGGAAAAATTCACCCAAGACAAAGGAACTCAAGCATAAGCACAACAATAGACCAAAGAGAGTATGATCAGAATGATGATATAATATTCATTCAATATGGATAAAAGTACATTAGGAGTGCCTATACATAAAGGCCTCTAGAATGCTTCTAGAATGCATAGGAATCAACATCATGACAAGTCATACAATGAGGCACATGTCCACTAGATATGGGTTATCCTCCATTAAGCAGAGGAGAAAGTGCAATGATGAGAGGATAAGCCTACAAAGGTGTAGCACACAAAATAATGTTGTAGACACCATGTGCTGAATTAGAGTTGCTTACTCCAGTGTTGTCAACATGACAACTCATAAGAGTACACAAAATCCTAAGTGTCTCACCAAATAAATAATAAAATAATGCAATATAATAAAATAATGCATTAACCTAAGTAAACTTAAGTAAAGTTTAAATAGTAAATACTTATTTACACCAAAACCCCCCCTTAAATGTAACTTAGGGGAATGCACTTAAGCTTACGAAAGCTAGAATGAAATGCATGATGGGTCCCAACTACTAGGCCATGTTAGGTACCCATGTACATAATGAAATGCAATCTCTCATAAAGTAGAGAAAGAGGGGAAACCTTATGGGAAAAACCCTCCCCCAAAAAGAGAGATGAAAAGACAAGATGCATGGATGGATAGAGTAATCAAGACCCCCTCATTACGACATACATCAAGTATGTACAAAGAAGAAATATGAGAAGGAAAAAACCCCATAAGAGGAAGAAGTCCCCCCACAAGAAAGAATAGGAAGAGAGAAAAGGTAGTCCCCCCCAAAAGGAAGAATGTCAATTAGTGATAGCCACTCCAAGGTAGAAGCTGGTCCATGAATGCTAACTAATGTTCTTCCCCTTTGGAAGAAATAATAGCAAAGGTACAAATGAGATGCTTCCCCTATGTGTAGAAATAATCCCAATGATCAATGATGCCTCTGAAACTTGCTCAACTATTCTTGTATCGATACTAACTGTCACCCCTTCTAAAGCTATTGAAAAGAAAAATGTCAGATCTAGCAAGGATGGATGTAGAACCTATCCCAAAGAACATACAATCTCCTCAAGTGATAAAGAGACCTCCTACAACTATTGTTCATAAGGATCCACAATCATATCAACCTGTGAAGATTGATCATGTAGAGAATGGATAGGAGGGTCAGAGTGAGACCTTCTAACAATTGAAGAAGTATATGCTTCATCAAAGAGAAGATGTATATGATCAATATTGTCTCCCAAATCTACTATGTATGACTCCATAAACAAACGTAAAATATCTGCTATGTAGTCATCCTTTGATGTTGGAGCTAGAAGACTAGGTGTACCTTGTTGTGTTGGACCTATCACTGTGGCTATGTATGTATGTGGAATATGCTGATGTCATGACCTCTCACTGCAACTGTCGATAGAGCCCCATGTATCTGAATTTATAGAAGCAGTATCACTGGTGTCACTATCAGTTTCCACAATTTATGAAGTGTGAAGAGGAGTAGAGGATAAGCTTGGTGAACTCCTCAAAGTGTACATTATTCTCCACAAAAATCTGATGTGTCTCAAGATCCTTAAGTCTATATGCCTTCACATCATCTTCATATCTAATGAAAGTACAAGGATGAGGTGGTGGTGCCTTACATCCCCTGGAAGATATGTTTTCCCATGCTAAACAACTGAAGATTTTGAAGTGACTCAAAACTAGTTTTCTACCACAGCATGCCTCAAAAGGTGTCTTTCCATCTAAGGCATTATGAGGAGAGCTATTACATATGTGATTGGCACTACTAATTGCTTCAACTTCAAGTGATGGATAGACAATTACCTTGTACCATGCAACTTGCCATTGAATTAAGAGTTTGTATCCTCAATGTTGCAAAATCTATCTTGTGCAGATTGAATGCTAATAGATTTTGAAAATCAATACCCAAGTTTGCAAAATTCTTTAAGTCTTTTGCGCACATATCTATTTTCATTGTTCATCCTTAGAACTTTGATGGATTTCCTCACTTGCTTTTCAACATGACTCTTGAAGGCTAGAAACTTGTCCAACATTTCATTCTTGTGATGAAGAAAGTAGACCCATGTACAAAATGAAAATTCATCAATGGAATAAGTATGTAGCAACCCTGGCTGACTGATGTCACTACAAAAGGATCTGCTAGTACCATGTGAACCAACTGAAGAACAACTGGTGCTCTTGAAGACTTTCCTTTATGTAACTTCTCCTCTAGATGCATATCCATTGAACATGTTGAACATTCACCTTGGGAAAAGTTGATTGTGGATAGACCTTTGACCATGTTTTGTGAGCAAAGTTGCTAAAGATAGTGGAAGACAAGATGACCATACTGCTCATGCCATAATTTGGATTGTGAATTGGATTTAGTCAACAAGACTTGTGAAGGAGACTTGAGAACAAAGTCGGAGAAAGAATACAACCTTTTGTCATGATTAACTTTCCCCACTACAATCACTAAATCATCTTTTAGACTGTGCACCTTTATTGAGTCAAGAAGGAACTCAAATTTGTGGCCATCTCCAATGTGAGTGATTTGGTAAATTGAGAGGAGATTAGAACTTAGGTTGGGAACATAGAGAACATCTTTGAATTCTCCATTTTCCATCTTCACTTGTCCTTTCCCTTCAACTTCCATTTTTTTATTATCTCCTACGAAGATGTGTGGTACCTTAGACTACTTCAATGAAGAAAAATCACCTTTTGAAGAACCCATATGATATGAGGCACCTGAGTCAAGAATCCATTCTGTTGAAGTACTTGAATTTGCCATGAGTGCTTTCCCTTTGCCCTTTGAATATGAAGATGAGGATTCTTTATAAGTATTAGGCAATGGAACATTGTGTTTCTTTATGATGTTCGTCAACTCATCAACCTTTTTTTGATAACACTCATGTTCTTCATGACCCAACTTCTTGCAATATGCACACTTTTTCTTGTTCTTATTATTGTCCCCCTTCTTTTTTGAATTTGAGGAAGACTTGCCTTGTTGATTTGATGATGGTGTTGTCTTTTCTGTATCTTCTAATTTTTTCTTCTTCCACTTCTTATTCTTGCCCTTTCCTTTATTTGAAAATTGACCAGTTGAATTTTGAGAACCCTCATTATTGGCTACCAATTCCTTAGACTTAGATGATTAGATAATTCCCATTGATTTCAACTTACTTTCTTCTTCATCCAATAGTATAACATATCAATCAAAAGAAACTTTCTGATAGGCAGACCCTAATGTAGTCTTTGAGATGTTATAAGATGAAACAAATGTGAAGTACTCAGATGAAAAATTATTATGTATGAGATAGATTAACTTTTCATCTTTAATAGGACTACCACAATCATCAAGCTTCATTCTTAATTCATTCACCTTTACGATAAAATCCTGTATGGAATCAAATGTCTTTGGATCTAAGGAAACAAGCTCATCTTCAAGTTTGAAAATACTTCCTCAAACAATTTACCATATAGGTTTTGGAGGATATCCCAAGCTTCCTTAGATGTACAAGACTCTTGGATCTAAGATATGATCTTATCTTCAACCCCAAAACAAATATCACCTAGGACTTTCCTATCCATTATTTCCCAAGCTGAAATTTTAGTTGTAGATACTTAATCACCTATTGGTTTAGGCAGGGTACCATCTACATATTGAGAAACTCCTTTATGCATTAAATGACACCACATTTTAATGGACCATGTAGCATAGTTATGTGGAGTTAATTTTGGAAACTTAAAATGTCCCATGATGTAGAAAATGAAAGAAAATAGCAGAAAAAGAGGAACACAACACCAAGAACACCCCCCTTTCACTTAATCAAGAAACCCCCCCAAAAAAGATGCTTTTGGCACTTTATATGTAGTGCATTTACAATGGCCACTTTCCAATTTTGGCCTTAGTGGACTTTTGATTTTTCTTTTTACAACCTCCTTATGGAGTTCAAAACTAGAACATTACAATGTATCTTAGATATACAACAATTCTAAAGTTATATCAAAGCATTACAATGTAGAAAAGGACCTAATTTTTGAAGTGACACTTTTGTCCACACAACCCTATAATCTAATTGTAGATCTGGAAAGTAGATAAAAAAATAATGCACTTTTAAAAAAATAGAACCTATTTTCGTGTCTAGATGAGCCCGTACGAAGCATTTGAAATTGCAAAATGTAGGATTAGATAGGTACAGTCACCAAAAGACCACCAAAACAAAAAAAAACTATACCACTAAATTTTTTAGAAAATTCGATCCAAAATAAAAAAAATTGCACTTGATTTGGAGTCCAAGTGACTGATATATAGCCTCCCAAAGTCAGATTGTCAAATCAAAAATCAATCTAGAGGGGGGTTGGATCAGAAAAAGACGAGGTTAAATTTGACAATCATATGACTATCGTAGTAGTTCTATTTTGCCTCCTTATGATAGTTAAATGACTATCAATTGATAGTGGACTATTGACATCAACATACTTAGGCCCTTGGATGACATCATGTTGATGTAATGGTGATGTCAACACTGTACGGATGGGTATAGACTGCCATGTGTCATACGGAAGATGACTAGATGTCCACATGTCTAGTGAGTTAGCGTACAAAATATAATTATGTGTAGGCTAATGTGGGACTACTTAGTTGGAGGATTCTGCCTACATGTCAGTCCAAGATGGCAGTCCGGCTAGCAGAATTAGTTACTTGTGTGGTGAGGTAGGTCGGCACTGTTGGCAGGTTCGACATGGGCAGGTTTATGTTAGACACTTGGTGCTGCATGATGTGTCTATGTGACCTTTCCAAAAAAGTGTTGTAGTTGCCAAAGTTTTAAATGCTACTACCCAAGTAGCAATCTCCAGGAGAGAAGTGGGCCAGAGGCTCGTGCACAAAGTGGGAGCCAGGATCGTCATTTAAAAAAAGGGTTGGCGAGAGTAGAAAACTGTCGATGGTTGTCAGATAATAAACATCAGTGATTGGGACTAGATGTTTAGTCCCACATGCAATGTGTGCAGACTAGTAAGTGCTTTAAAAAAAAAAGCCTTTGCTTTGTTCATGAAGTTGGAGCCCACGATGGATAAAGCTTGCCGCCAGATTGTGCCAGGTGCTCGATCGATAATGATGTGTGTGGTCGGTGTGTTTAGCCACCAAAATATTAGTTGCAACACTAGATTTGATAGTTGGACTGCTGAATTTAAAGGAATATTTTATGAATATTCCTTGTAGGGGCTGGGGTGTCACTGCCCGGTTCTTGTAAAAAAAATCTCTACAGGGACGACTGGGAAATTTTTTTTCAAAAAATACTAGAAAATAATTGCAAAGAATAAATTAATTGTAGATATGAAAATAAAATTTGCAAATCAAATAAATGACCATACCTAGTTTACAAATCGGGCCTTCGGGTGCTGGTTTGCAAAAAAAATTGCCTCAAAATCAACTTTGGCCCAAAATAGGTGAATTTATAGCCAATTTTCATCGAATCAAAATTTTGGACACAATGGTGAGGTCCACTTTGGCTCTAGATGCTCCAATTTTTGTGGATTCTCTAGATTTGGGTCAAGGTGCTGAAGAAAAAATGGTCTCGAATGGCTATGTGTAGAGAATCTACCCAAGCTTTGATACCATGTAAGAATTTTCCTTAGGGAAAAATTCACCCAAGATCAAGGAACTCAAGCACAAGCATAATAGTAGACCAAAGAGAGTATGATCAGAATGATGATATAATATTCATTCAATATGGATAAAAGTACAGTAGGAGTGCCTGTATATAAAAGCCTCTGAAATGCTTCTAGAATGCATAGGAATCAGTATCATAATAAGTCATACAACCAGGCACATGTCCACCAGATATGGGTTATCATCCATTAAGCACAAGAGTAAATGCAATGATGAGAGGATAAGCTGACAAAGGTGTAGCATGCAAAATAATGTTGTAGAAACCATGTGCTAAATTGGGAGTGCGAATAACTATGTTGTCTACATGACAACTTAGTTAATTATGCAAACTCCTATGTTGTAGACACCATGTGCTAAATTAGAGTTGCTTACTCTAATGTTGTCAACATGACAACTCATAAGAGTATGTAAACTCCTAAGTGTCTCACCAAATAAATAATAAAATAGTGCATTAACCTAGGTAAACTTAAGTAAAATGTAAATAGTAAATACTTATTTACACCAACAATGTCAATCTATATGGTGCTTTATTCGGCAAGCTAGCTTTAGGAATCAAATCCATAAAATGACTTATACTTCTCATTGGAGGTAAACCATCAGGAATATCCTCTGCAACAATCTCTTTGTATTCCTTCAACAATTCTGCAATTTCATCTAGTACTTGGTTAATACTAGCAGTTGTCACTCAGTCACCACTGCCTGGTACTCAACTAACACTATTTTTTGGCACTTGGCTACTATTGACACAACTCAATCTCCTTGGAATTATAGAAAAATAGACTTGATTCTTTTTCATTACCTTTTCAATTTTTGTTCCATTAACCATATAAGTTTTCATAGTAGTACAGTTAACCTCATCTGGGTTTTCAATCAAAGGCAACAATATTTTCTTCTTCCCATTCACCCAAAGAGTATATTGATTCAATCTTCCATCATGTACAACATATCTATCATATTGCCAAGGTCTACCCAAAAAAATATGACAATAATCCATGGGCATAATATCACACAAAACTTCATCAAAATAATATCCAATTTTGAACTTCACAACACATTGTTCACTTACCACTATCTTATGCTCATCTTTGATGCATGAAACATGATAAGGTTTAGGATGCTTTATCCTTTGCAACTACAACTTTGTAACCAGCTCTTCTAATGAAAAATTGGTAGAACTTCCACTATCAATGATCACTTTGCAACATTTTCTAGTCATCTTACTCTTGTTTTGAAAAGACTTCTTCTAAGGATAGGTTCCTCATCACTTCCCTTATTACATAAGGTTCTTCTCACCATCATATTTTCTCTAGCCTCAAGTGTTAGGATAAACCACAGACAAAAATAAAAACTACATGCAAATATAACCAATAACAGAAAATAATAGAACACACAGAAATGAACACAAGGCACCAAGATTTAACGTGGTTCACCCAATCCCTGGGCTACGTCCACCAAACAGCAAGTCCGATCTTATTACAATCCAGTAATTACAACCTGATTACAATCCGTAATCCCTTACAGCTCAATACCACCGCAAGAACCAATTTCGTATCACCACATATAAAAAATACCCAACCCTAAGCCCTTTTTATACAAGTATTAAACCGCTTTAGGGTTATAACATGTCTGCCATATGTCAGCCATAATATGTCGGCTACTTCCCAAAAAAAAAAATTTTGGGGTGATGCCCCGAACCCCACTATTTATGAAGTATGTACCGTACTTTCCTGATTAGTCACCACAATCTAACAATCTCCCACTTGGGGACTGATCAGGCTCCACACTAAACAACAATCTCCCACTTGGAGACTGATCCTGTAGCAATACAACTACCGCATGGGGCTCCCACTGGATCAAACCACCCTGGACTTTGCTGTTCTTTTATTCACATTTAGTCTAAAAGACCAACTGAAGCTGAAGAGGAGTTTAGCTTCTCCCTTGTTACAACCTTTGTCAACATATCTGCTGGATTTTCATTGGTATGTATCTTCTCCAGCTTTAACTGTCCATCCTCCAAAATTGACCGAATGAAATGGTACCGCAACTGTATGTGTTTGGTCTTAGAATGCATAGCTGAATTCTTAGCAAGATGAATGGCACTCTGACTATCTGTGAACAAATAATTATCCTTCTGAGGATGTCCCAATTCTTCCAAGAAGAATTGAAGCCATATCATCTCTTTGGCTGCCTCTGTAGCAGCAACATACTCTGCCTCTATAGTGGAGAGAGCATTAATATTTTGTAGCCTAGAAACCCAGCTCACGGCTGCCCCACCAACAGTAAAGACATAACCTATAGTACTCTGCCTGGTATCAATATCCCCAGCCAAATCTGAGTCAACATAGCCCTGTAAATCAGTAGTAGAGCCCCCAAAGTGTAAACACTTATTGGATGTTCCTCTCAAATATCTGAGAATCCACTTGACAGCATTCCAATGCTCAAATCCTGGATGACTCATATACCTGCTAACGACTCCCACTGCATGTGCAATATCTGGCCTAGTGCATACCATAGCATACATCAAACTTCCTACAACTGAAGCATAGGGTACCTTGGACATCTTATCCTCCTCTTCCTGTGTCTTGGGACACATCTCCTTAGTCAATTTCAAATGACCAGGTAAAGGTGTGCTAATAGCTTTAGCATTCTCCATAGAGAAATGTTGCAACACCTTCTCAACATAATTAGCTTGAGATAGCGTCAATGTTCTATTCTTCCTATCTCTGCAAATCTTCATACCAAGGATTTGTTTTGCTGCCCCCAAATCCTTCATAGCAAATGCATGTGCTAATTGGCATTTCAGCCCCTTAATATGATCCATGTTAGACCCAGCTATAAGCATATCATCAACATATAAACATAAAATAATGTAGCTATCATCATCCAACCTCTTAAAATAAACACAGTAATCTGAATGACACCCATTATATCCATGCTCATGCATAAAACTGTCAAATTTCAGATACCATTGCCGAGGTGCTTGCTTCAAGCCATATAAAATTTTTTTCAATTTGCACACTAAGTTCTCCTTACCTTTGACCTCAAAACCCTGTGGCTGAGCCATATATATTTCTTCATCCAAATCACCATGAAGAAAGGCTGTTTTAACATCCATCTGCTCTAAATGCAAATCTTCAGTAGCCACAAGACTTAAAATAGTACGAATAGAAGTCATTTTAACAACAGGAGAAAATATCTCATCAAAATCAATTCCCTTTTTCTGTGCAAATCCTTTTACAACTAACCTGGCCTTAAATCTTTTCTTACCTCCTTCCTCTTCTTTCAACCTGTAAACCCATTTATTCTATAAAGCCTTTTTACCTACAAGCAACTTGCACAAATCTCATGTCTTATTTTTCAGCAAAGAGTCCATTTCATCTTTCATTGCAGACTCCCATTGAATCTTAGTATCCACCTGCACAACTTCATCATAACTTTCAGGTTCACCAGCATCAGTAAGTAAAATAGAATACAAAGAGGGAGAAAACCTTTGTGGAGGTCTAATTGGCCTTGTTGACCGTCTAACATTCACTGGTGTGTGTGGTATTTGTTGTTGCAGTTGTTGTACATCATGAGGAATGGCTGGAACATCAGCTTTTGGAGTATCATCCAACACTACATAATCATCTTTTTTCTTCTCATGTTGCTGCAACAAATCTTTGTACAACACTTTTTCATTGAATATGACATCCCGGCTTCTTATAATTTTATGATTTTCAAAATCCCAAAGCCTATAGCCAAATTCATTAATGCCATATCCAACAAAGACACATTTTTTTTATTTAGCTTCTAGCTTGGTTCTATTTTCAGAGTCTATATGAGCAAAAGCTTCACAACCGAAGGTCTTGAGAAAAGAATAACTCACCTTCTTACCAGTCCATGCTTCCTTTGGAATACCACAACCCAAAGGAATAGAGGGACCTCTATTAATCAAATATACTGCAGTATTGACAGCCTCCGCCCACATGTGTAAGGGCAACCCAGCATGCAACCTCATGCTCCTTGTGCGCTCCATTATAGTCCTGTTCATGCGTTCAGCCACTCCATTTTCCTGTGGAGTCCTTGGAATAGTTTTTTGTCTATGAATACCATTAGTGGAGCAATAATCTTCAAATTCATGACTACAATACTCACCACCATTATCAGATCTGAGACATTTTAATTTCTTACCAGTCTCATTTTCAACCAAGCATTTCCATTTCTTAAAAGTTTGAAATACATCAGATTTCTGTCTAAGGAAATAAACCCATAATTTTCTAGTTGCATCATCAATAAATGTAACATAATAATGAGAGCCACCAAGGGAAGATACCTGAGCCAGTCCCCATACATCTGTATGCACAAGCTCTAATTTCTCCTTTTTGTTTTCCTTCCCAGTCTTTACAAAATTCACTCTCTTTTGTTTTCCATACACACAACTTTCACAGAAATCCATATTCACACATTTTAGACCTAGTAAAACTTTCCTTGAATGAAGTACTTTCATACCTTTCTCACTCATGTGCCCAAGTCTATTGTGCCACAGTGCTGTATCAGAATCTACAGCAGCTATTTGTTCTCCCTGCTGAACTGCAGTAATTGTTCCTGAATATTCATTTTCCTCTGAAACAATCAAAGTAGAAGGAACAATATGACCTGTACAAAGATATAAGGTGCCTACTTTCACACCTTTTGCTACTACAAGGGAACCTTTTGAAACCTTCCAATTTTTATCATTAAAAGTAACTACACAACCCTCATCACCAAGTTGCCCTGCTGAAATTAAATTTCTACTTAGTTTTGGAACATGTCTTACCTCATGTAGTAGCCAATGATTCCCATTCTGCAACTTAATCTTAATTTTTCCCTTTCCAACAATCTGACAGGGTTCATTATCCCCCAAATAAACAAGCCCAAAATCCCCTTGGACATAATCAGTGAAACAACCTCTATGAGGTGTAGCATGAAAAGAAGCACCAGAATCTAAAACCCATGAATCATCAACACTCTCTAAAGACAGAAGCAAAGCATCCTCTTAGGATTTTTTACTTACCACATTTGCCTCTTTGTCTCCATCTGATTTATCTCCTTCATTTTTCTTTCAAGTCCAGCAATCTTTCTTTTTGTGCCCTGGTTTCCCACAGTACCAGCAATCATTTGGTCCTCTCGATTGAGACCTCCTCCCCTTTGACTTTCCTCTTGATTTCCCACGATTTCCAGAGTTACTTCCTCTTTCAGTCGTTCTGCCCCTGCTTTGTGCATTTAAAGCACTTCTTGATGTAGATCCACCTGAGGATTTTCTACGAGTTTCCTCACTTAAAATAACACCGATCACATCATCATATTTTAGGGTACTAGATCCAGGAATAGAATTACTCACCGCCATTACCAAGCCATTCCAGCTTTCAGGCAAAGAACACAAAATCAAGAGAGCCCTAATTTCTTCATCAAAATTGATACCCATAGAAGATAATTGACTAGTAATAGTATTAAACTCATTTAAATGATCTGCAATAGATCCACCTTCTGCCATTTTCATATTAAATAAACACTTCATGAGAAATACCTTATTTGAAGCGGAGGGCTTTTCATACAGTGTCGCTAGGGTTTTCATCAAATCTTCTGTCGTCTTTGCTTTTGTAATATTAAATGCCACCGATGGTGCCAAGCATAACCGAATTCTTTCGAGTGCCTTTCTGTCCAAAAGATCCCATTCAGCCTCTGACATAGTTCCCTGATTCTTGGCTTTTCCTTCCAACAGCTTCCATAAATCCTTCTGATATAAATAGTCTTCCATTTGCATCTTCCATAATTGAAAGTTCTACCCATTAAACCTGTCAACCCTCAACTTACCCTCATCTTCCATCACTCCCACTCAACTGTGAGACTCCCACTTAACCGTGAGACTTTCCTGCAGAGGATAACTGAAAGACAACCTTGCTCTAATACCACTTGTTAGGATAAACCACAGACAAAAATAAAAACTACATGCAAATATAACCAATAACAGAAAATAATAGAACACACAGAAATGAACACAAGGCACCAAGATTTAACGTGGTTCACCCAATCCCTGGGCTACGTCCACCAAACAGCAAGTCTGATCTTATTACAATCCAGTGATTACAACCTGATTACAATCCGTAATCCCTTACAGCTCAATACCACCGCAAGAACCAATTTTGTATCACCACATATAAAAAATACCCAACCCTAAGCCCTTTTTATACAAGTATTAAACCGCTTTAGGGTTATAACATGTCGGCCATATTTCGGCCATAATATGTCGGCTACTTCCCAAAAAAAAAAAATTTGGGGCGATGCCCTGAACCCCACTATTTATGAAGTATGTACCGTACTTTCCTGATCAGTCACCACAATCTAACATCAAGTCCACTTGGTGAACTCTTAGTGTCTTCTTGAATCACAACATTTCTATTATTCTGCCCACTTTTAGAAGATCTACATTCCAAAGATCTATGTCCTTCTTTACCACATCTGAAACAATTACCATGAAAACCATCTCTAGGATAAGAATTACCTCTTCCTCCATAAGATCTAGTACATCCTCAGTATGAGCTAACACCTTTCCACTCAATCTTGTCTTTGTCATCATTCTTCCATTTAGATTTTCCTTTATCCTACACAAAATTATTAGATCTACCACCTTCACCATAAGATCTACCTCTGCCTCTTTGGAATCTACCACCTCTACCTCTTTGTTTTTGTTCATGCTTCTTTGTCAAGATCTCCTTAGCTTTCAAGGCATATTGATATGATTCTTCCACACTTTCCAACTTCAAAAAACTTATTTCATATTGAATTCTAGATCTCAATCCATTTATATACCTTGCAATTTTCTCAACATCATCATCCACATGTCCAGATATGATGTCCAATCTATAGAATTCCTCGGTATACTCTTTCATAGTCATGTCCTTTTGTTTCAAATTTTATATCTTTCTCAACAAGCTAACTTGGTAATCAATAAGAAGGAATTTGTTCTTTACCTTTTTCACCATTTTTAGCCAAGTGTTGATATTCTTCTTTCCTCTCCTTTGTCTATGAGTTTGCAAATGCTCCCACCATAGTGATGCATGACATTTCAACCTAGTAACTACAATCTTCACCTTTCTATTATCAAGAGCTTTTTCATACTCAAAGAACTTCTCCATATATGAGATCCAATATAACACAACATTGGTATCCAATTTTCCATCATAAGGAACAACTTCTACAACAGGCTTTGAATTTTCCTTAGACGACACTCGCAACAATCTTTCCTCATCTTGATCTTCTTCAAGTTTCAAATTCAAGTTTGCTGCTTCTACTTCATCATCACTTACATCATCAAGATATGCTCCTCTCCTCTGATTTATTTCCATAGCATCTAATTTGGTTGCAATTTGTCTCAATTGATCCAATATAGCATTATTGACATTTCCTCTACCACAAACCATCTTTGCAAATCAAGTTCCTACAAGATCATAACCCTCTACAAGTTATAGGTCAAATTTGCAGATCTGCCACCCTACGACCAAATCCAAATCAAGGTTCTATACGATCCAGTCTCCACAAGGATGAACCTCAAGCTCTGATACCACCTGATGCAAGGAGGAGCAAGGAACTAGGGCCAATGGCACACCCAGCTCTCTGAACCACCCTACAAGAGTTAACATAATGAAGCAAACATAAAGAATAGCAAGAAAAAGAGGAAGAAGAGAAAAATACTTTCATTGATTTTTCAAATATTCAACATACATGCCCAGTTGTTAGGCCTTCTAGGTTACAACCAAATGTAAAGAATACAACTTCAAATTCGCACTTCTAGACCTCTTTGCAATCCTCTCCTTTCACTTCTTATCTCGCCCACCTAAAATTCAATCCTAGCCTTCCTTAAATACTTTCCAAAATGACTTATAGAAGATTATAGAACATACTAAAGCCACAAGTTGGCTCTCAAAAAATAGTAACTACTTATACCAAAATTAAATGTGAGAAAAGTCGGCTCAAATAGGAACCAGACATAGATAACTTAGCAAATGAAATCTTTTTAAAACTGGCGCTCGGTATCCATATGAACTCAATACCCAAGGGAATCACTCGGCAACAACTCCAAACTTGGCATCCAAAGAAATCACTCGACAACCAAAGGAATTGCTCAGTATCCAAAGGATCACTCAGCAACCAAAGAAGCTTGAAAACAAAAGGAATTTCTCGACACCCAAAGGATCACTTGGCAACCAAAGACTCAACATCAACTTAAGAACTCAACAACAACTAATAGAATGAACAAAAGTGTAGGATTACAACGAAACCTAGGATGCTCCTACATCAAAACTAGAGAAAGGTATTGGTCTAGATTGACAATAGATGAAATTAAGTTGTATAATGATACTATTGATGTTAGTAATCTTATAAATGATGGCTCTTGTATGTATCCCTCAACTTATGAGAAAATCAAGAACACTTCTATAATGTCAACTCCACCTAAAGGCCCTGTTATTGACACAATGGAAGTCCTGATGTGTGGTATCATCAAGAGGAAGGAAAAATGGGTGAAGTGGACTAGAGAAAGGAAGAAGAGAATCATAACCACAAGTTTTGTTGGTGGAGTAGCTTCTAGCACAACCCAATCTACTGTTGCTACATCAACATCAACTGGACCAATACAATTTTTTTATGGAGGAGGAGACCAACCTCCTAAGAAGAATATTCAAATTAATCCACCCATGGAGGAGGATCTCTACCAAATATGGGAAAGGTTGAAGATGAAGCGAAGATAAAGGAAAAAAGAAGGAGAAGGAGAAACTAGAAGCAAAGGCCTCCTCCCCTGTGCTAGTCATCAGCCTCAATGGTGACAATAACCCTCTAGATGGCCAAGAGAAAGAGGCATCCCAACAAGGTGATACTCTAGCCCTCTCTATTACTAAGGCAAAATCTTTTCCTTTTGCTAGCCAAAGCAAGATGACACCTCCAATTGCGAGGAAGCTTTTTGATCTTGCAACTCTACGGTCAACACTCAATGTCCTATCAACTGAATCTTAGTTGGAAGAGACTATTGATTGGAAGAAGAGAAGATGTGAGGAAAGTGGTCCATCTAAGGATCTTATTGTATGAGAAACTTCAGCTCAACCATAATCAAAGAAGGTTAAGAAGCAGAAGACTATAGCAACATTGGTCATGGATTATTCTACTCAGCACATGCTAATGGAGATTGCAGAACCTCAAAAGGAGGGAAAATTTCATGACCTAACTCCTAATTATTTTCAAATTAGAATAATTGACATAGGCATTCCAATGCACAATTCTATGATCAAAATCTATAAATCAAAAAATATGAAGATTAAGGATGGACTAGAGGTGTTAAGGTTAGAAAAAGAGTTACTCAAAGCCTCAAACAAGGAGTTGATGGATTACATTGGAGCTATTCTTGGAAGTATTTGTACAAGCACATTTGACCTAAGTGCAGAGGAAAACAAGAATTTTCTACTTAAGCTATAGTAAGAGAGGAAGTTTGGTCAAATTGGTCATGCCTAGATTGATGAAGTGAAGGCCCAAGGTCCCCCTCTTATTGAGAACCTTGGGAATATGCTATTAGACATTGAAAATTTGAGAGAATTAGTGTCAAGTCACCAAACTTCAATGCACAAAGCATTAGTGAGCCTAAAAAAGAAATTGACCTTGTTGCAAGAAGTAATTGACATGAAGACTAATGTTGTTATGACCCACAAGATACTCAACACAGGCCAAGAACCATTGCGTCATTGGAATTCAAAATTGAGAGATTACTGAAGTCTAAGCATCAGTTGAAGGATGTATATGATTTAGTAAAGAATGTAACAGACAAGATATTCTTACATTTAAAGGTTCTACACACTGAATCATATGTCACCAATAATGGACAGTTGATAGACATTGAATGAATGAAAAATAACTTTCTAGCATTCATTGAAAAGGCTACTGACCCATCAAATTTCCAAGTGGAAAAGATCCTAGAATTCTCAGTAGTGGATTATAATCTGAAGTGTCTAGAGGAGAAGCTCCAATCAAAGATCTCTAGAGTTGAAGAATTGACGAAAATGCATGATTTTTGGATGATTAGAGCTGGCAAGATTCTCATTCCAAGTGTCCATGAGCTAAAGACTATAACTAATACAATGAAGGCATACAAAGACAAGGCTGTAACTCCAAAGAAAACATGATGCCCTGAAAGAGGATTACATTTTTCATGCAAACATATGACAAGTGTCACCTCTTCTCTCTCTCACTCACTTTATGATATTGTAGCCATATTTGGCATTCTCCTCATAGGCTAAAGTTTTGTAATGGATGACATAGCTAGTCAATCCTATATTTAGAATTCTCAAAGATGTTTTGTTTAATAATCATGAAATGTAACTATCCAATTCCAAAAGGATCTATAAATCTAACTTTTAGAGAAGTAAATAAGATCGACAAAATTTTGATGTTGGCAAACCCCTATAGCTAGGACTACTATGTGAGACTCTATATCCATATTTTGATTCCATCGTTGATGGTAATCTAGTGTTAGTTCTTTTATGTTTCTTAGAATGAAATGTGATGTTAATGAAAACTATGGGATTGAAAATGAACTGGGTTTTATTTCTTTCTTTTCAGTGGCTGTAAGATTTGTTTCTTGCATCTACAGTTTTTTCTCATTTTCTTTGTCCTATACAAGTTATTTCATGTGCATCTTCATGGTTGTGTGGGAAGTTCAAGATTTGGTTAATGTAAGATACTGAGTGAGAAGCAAACAGTTGTTGTGCAACCTCATTAACTTGTGCAATCTGAGCTTTTATTAGTTAATCATTCTCTCTTTTCTTATGTAACATGCATTGTTAGTTAGTGTTCCATTATTGCATTTTGCATTCAATAAGTACAGTAGATTGCATTTAGGAGTTGGAAAACTAAAAAATGACTCATGTGCATTCATATTTGTGGAGCTTTGTGAGTTAGCATCTAAAAACTGCTTGGGTTGTTTAAAGTCTTTAGGCAATCTAGTAATACCTCTTCTTCTCTTTGGTCAAGATCATACCCCTAAATCTTTTTGGTCTACTAAAAATAATATTCATTGCAAATATTTTCATACAAGGGAGCTATAACTTTTCAATTTAGAGGTCCTCGATAGAATACCTATATTGACCCATTATGTTGTTACCTACTCTGTCTTTCACCAAATTGGGTATAATAAGAGTTAGGGCATAAACCAAATGAAGGAAGATAAAATATTAACCAACGTACTAAAGGGTAAATAAAGAAGAACCTAATTTCTTATTGCAAGAAGAAGGAAATGTTAGAGAAGGTTTTAGTTGATTAGTAAGTGTTAGAATCAAGTGCGATCAAGCTAGAGTGAAAATTATGCTATGTTGTTGAGTTAAATAGATTAATTTTATTTGATCTAGAAGAGGTAGTGTGAATTAAAAATCATTTTCTATATGTTACTCTCTAACAATTACAATAGAAAAATCTCTTAATCAATGAATCCTAATATGTTTGTTTGTAAAATCCTCTAATTGGTGCAAGAGAACCTCAAGGATACCTAGAGTACATGGAAAGTCCAAAAAAAGGGGGCAAGGAAATTCCATTTAAGTTCAATGGAGACATTTTGAAACCAATCATGGCCTATGTAATGGTCAAAATGATGTAAAATCTATAATCACTGAAGGTCCAGATAAGGACCTTGGGATCAATTTGAGTGTATGAGAGGTCAGTAGTGCCTAATGAGGCAGTTACATTTTGATTTGTTTGAAAGGGGTTTTAGATAGGTTTATTAGACCTTATGATGAAAATAGGAAAATTTTCAATAAGTTTTGAATCAAATTAAGCCATAAAATCTAAGTCAAAAATTTGAATTATAAAATTCTAACGGTTAGTAGTTTTGGAGGGAAAGATGATTTAAAACCTTAAAAATGGTGTACATGAACTCCAAATAATTTGGATCACTTGATGAAGTTTAATGGCACCCTATATAGCTTGTTCAAGGCATAGGGCTGACTTAGGGGCATCATCGTGGTACAAAGGACAATATTTTGTACAAACTCTTATAGGAAAAGCAATAAAAAGTTAGTTGTTTTGGCAATTTGATGTTTCATTTTGATTGAGCTTTCATTCCTAGCACATTTAATCAGTTGGAGATATCTATAAACATCTAAAGATGGATTTGTGAATATTTTAAGACCTCTGTAAATTTGTTCATACAAGTACATGTTGGTAGAACTCAAAAATTGGCTCTAGTCCTTAACGAGTTTGCATTTTCTCATGGAAGAATGATCATTCCATGGATTTAAGTACTTGATTCATATGGAATGATCATAACTTAACTTTTGAAATGTCACACTAACAACTAATTGTAGTAAAGTGATAAGGTTTGGTGATAACCATTGAATTTGTGTGTTTGAAGAAACACCTAAATGGATGCATAGGTAATGTAGTAGGAGATTTATCCATTGTAGGGCCACATATTATGATTGGAATAGTTTTAATACACCTAGGAAAAATTGAAAAAAAAAACTCTTTTTGGGTTGCACAAGTGTTGGCGGATATGACATTGAAGAAACCCTAGGTTTTGTGAGGGTTTAAAGCCTAATTTGGGGCTTTTGGGTCTAGGCACATGGTAAGTGCAAAATAATGTGAGAATCCTTTAATTGGAGTCAAAAAAAGGTTTTTTCCAATTTTCTAGAGTCAGGTGACAAGATTTTCATGTAGTTTCTTTGTTAAAGTGGTCTTATTTAGGCCTTAATTTCATCACAATCAACTTCTTGGATGGTTTGGTTGAAAGTAAGACATAATGGTCTTGTGATATGTTGGAATAGGTCCAAATTGTCATTAAAAAGGTCATTCTTTTTTAGAGATACTTTGGAAATTTTAGTAGAAAATAATTATCTTTAGTTGCTAGAGGCCTAATTGATCAACAACTTGGTTGGCTTTTCCATTGAAATGGGCAAGTGGAAATTCGTGAGTGCATGAATTAGATTTGTTTGAGTTAGGAGAAGGCTCTAAAGTTATTTGAAGTCCTTGTAAAGGTAGGTCAGGTGATTGGAGAAACTAGGCCATTAATCTCCCTTGAATACAAAGGAAGATTGTTGTACAAAGTTGTAAGATGGAACCCACCAACGTAGCTGATTGAATTTTCAACCTAGGCTCTACATCACTAAGTAGGTGGAATTCTAAAGAATGTTAAAAATTCTCTAACAAGGTTTTTCTCAGCAAGGTAAATACTTTGAAAAGTCTTGAGTAAAATATGTTAATAAGGTAGAATCTAATAGTGCTTTTGTAACCCTTTAACCAAACAAGCTCCTAACAGGGTGTATTCTAGAAGAGTACACAATTTGTGAGCATCATTATCACACCATGGTTTTTACCCTAATCAATTTTCCACAACATATATAATATTTCAACATGATGTGGATACTTTTTATGTGCTTTCATGTTAATTTAAGTTTACTTCACCTAATGTGATGATTGGATGTTTAAGACGTTAAATTTCTTATAAGTTTGATCAATTTGAATTGGGTGAATTTAAGTTTTGGTTGTTCCTTAGTGATTCACTCTCCCTCTCAATAATTATTCCTATATTAACAATTGGTATTAGAGCATTGGTTCCTTGATTTAGGAAGCTTAACAGCTTAGGGTAAAGATCCAAAGATGTATAGGAAAGAGGCACCCAACTTCACAAAGGAAAATTTCAACTCATGGGTAAGAATAATGAAAATATATTTGATAGGTATTATAGAAACAATAGTTGGATATCTTACTAAAAATAATACACTAGCTAATAAAAAACCTACTACAAATCATAAAAGAGAGATGCTAATCCAAAACTAGGTGATGATAGAAATTGCAAGTGTCATACTTGATGTAGAGCATGTTGATATCAAGGACATGGATAATACTAAGTGTAAGAATTTGGCTTAGGCTAGAATTCACCCAAGAATTAAAGAACTCAACACAAGCACACAGTAGACCAAAATAGATAGAGTATGATCAGAATAACGATATTCATTCAATAACTGGATGAGAGTACACTAGGAGTGCCTAAATATAAAGGCCTCAGGAGAGCTTCTAGAATGCATAGAAGTCAGCATCATGATATGTCATACAACTAGGCACATGTCCACCAGATATGGGTTATCCTCCATTGAGCACGAGATTAAGTGCGATGATGTGAGGATAAGTCTACAATGGTGTAGCAAACAAATCAATGGTGTAGACAACATGTGCTAAATGAGGAGTGCAGATAACTGTGTTGTCAACATGACAACTCAGTGAATGATGCATACTCCTGTGTTGTAGACACCATGTGCATAATTAGAGTTGTGTAACTCAATGAGAGTACACAAACTCCTAAGTGTCTCACCTAAAATAATAATAAAATGATGCAAAATAATTAAATAATGCATTAACCTAAGTAAACTTAAGTGTAATAAGTAAATACTTATTTACACCAACACCCGCCCTTAAGTGCAACTTACAGGAATTCCCTTAAGCTTACGAAATCTAGGATGAAATGCAATATGGGTCCCAGCTACTAGGCCATATCAGGTACCCATTTACATAATGATATGCAATCTCCCATAAAGCAGGGAAAGAGGGAAAACCTCATGGGAAAAACCCTCTCCCAAAAAGAGAGATAAATAGGGATGCATGGATGGATGGAGTAATCAAGACCCCCCCATTATGACATACATCCAATATATACATAAGAGAATGATGAGAGGAGGAAGAGAGACAGAAGAGGCTCCCCCCCCCAAAGAAGAATGTCGAACAGTGACTGCTCTGATGAAGAAGCTGATCCAAGACTGTAGAATGGTGTTCCTCCCCTTAGGAAGAAACAATGCCAAGGGTACAAATGAGACACTTTCGCAGTGTGTGAAAAGAATCCCATGGATGAGTGATGTATTTGAAACCTACTCAACTAGCTAAAGAACCTATCCCAAAGAACTGTCTATCTCTACAACTGATGAAGAACCCTGCTGCAACTGCTGATCATAAGTATCCACAATCACTTCAACCTGTGAGGATCGATCATGTAGAGAATGAACAAGAGAGTCTGATGGAGCTCTTGTGACAACTGAAGAAGGTAATTTTGCATCAAAAAGAAGAGGTAGATCATCAATACTGTCCCCCAAATCTATCACTGAACCTATATCTGGAAGATTGGATGTACCTTGCTATTCTGGACCTATCACTGTGGTGATGTATGCATGCAGATTGAACTGATGAAGCAACCTCTCACTGTAACTGTCGATAGAACCCCATGTATCTAAATTTTTTGAAGCACTATCATTGAAATCACTATCAGTATCCACACTGTATGATGTGTGAAGAGGAGTAGAGGACAAGCTTGGAGAACTTTCCTCAAAATGTACATCCTTCTCCACAAAGATTTGATGTGTCTCTAGATTTAGAATTTTATATGCCTTCACACTGTCTTCATAACTAATGAAGGTACAAGGCCAAGATGATTGTGCCTTGCATCCCCTAGAAGATCTCTTTGCCCATGCAGGACAACCGAAGACTCTGAAGTGTGCCACAATAGGTTTTTTGCTGCACCATGCCTCAAAAGGAGTTTTGCCATCTAAGGCTGGATGAGGAGAACAATTAAGAATGTGAATGGAACATGATATTGATTTGACTTCTAATGATGGATCGAGAGAATTGGCATGAATCATGCAACTTGCCATAGACTTAAGAGTTTGTATCCTCAAAGTTGCAACATCTGTCTTATGTGAACTGAATGTTGAAGGAGTTTGACGATCAATTCGCTCATGTCTGCAAAAGTCCTTAAGTCTTCTATTCACATCCATGTTTCCATTATCCATGTGGAGTACTTTGATGGCCTTTCTAGATTTTCATTCTACATGAGCCTTGAAGGCTAGAAATAGGTCCAACACTTCATTCTTGTTATTCATAAAGTAGACCCAAGTGAACCTTGAAAAGTCATCAACAAAGGTAAGTATGTAGCGACCCTATCTTAATGCAAAAGGACTTGCTAATACCATGTGAACCATTTGTACAACACTAGTTTCTCTTGAATACTTCCTTCTTTGTAACTTCCCCTCTAGATGCATATCCATTGAATCTATTGAACATTCACCCTTGAAAAGTTGATTTGAGGTAGACCTTTCACCATTCAGTATGTGCAAAGTTGCTAAAGATAGCGATAGTCAAGATGACCATACTACTCATGCCATAATTGCATGTTTGAATTGGATTGTTATAACAAGGCCTTTGAAGAAGACTTGGGTACAAAATGAGAGAAAGAGTACAACCTCTTTTGATCATTCACTTTCCCCAATGTAACCAAGGAATCATCTTGAAGACTATGCACTTTTACTGAGTCGGGAAGGAACTCAACTCTATGTCCTCCAAGATGAGTGATTTGGTAGATTGATAGGAGATTTAAACTTAGGTTTGGAACATAGAGAACCTCTTGAAACTCTCCATTTTCCATTTCCACATTTCCTTTTCCTTCAACTTTCATTTTACTATCATTCCCCATGAAGATGTGCGGTGCCTTTGAGTGATTCAATGAAGAAAAATCCTCCTTTGAAGAACCCATGTGATATGAGGCACCTAAGTCAAATATCCATTCCTTTGAAGAGTTTGCATTCACCATGAATGCTTGTCCTTTGCCCTTAGAATCTGAAGATGACCCTTTATCCTTATAAGCATTAGGCAATGGAACATTATGTTTCTTCATGATGTTGGTCAATTCATCAATCTTTTTGAGATAACACTCATGCTCTTCATGACTCGACTTCTTGCAATAAGCGCACTTCTTCTTCTCCTTATTGTTGTGCCCTTTCTTGTTGGAATTCAAGGACTTGCCTTGTTGATTAGATTGAGGTGTTGTCTTTTCTACATCCTCAGATTTGTCTTTCTTCCACTTCTTCTTACCCTTTCCTTTATTTGAAGATTGTGCAACTGAATGTTGAGAACCCTCATTGTTGGCCACCAATGCTTTGGATTGAGGTGATTTGAGAATCCCCATTGATTTCAACTTCTTTTCTTCATCATCCAACAGTTTGGCATATTCATCAAAAGTGACTTTCTTGTAGGTAGACCCTAAGGTAGTCTTTGAGGTGTTAAAAGAAGATACAAATGTGGAATATTTCGATGGCAACTTGTTATGGATGAGATAGATCAATCTATCATCTTTGGTAGAACTCCCACAATCAGTAAGCTTTGTCCTTAATTCATTCACCTTAATGATGAAGTCCTGTATTGAGTCATACGACTTAGGATCTAAGGAAACAAGCTCATCTTCAATTTTGAAAACATCCTCTTCAGATACTTTCCCATAAAGGCTTTCAAGGGTATCCCAAGCTTCCTTGGATGTACTACATTTCTTGATTTGATACATGATCTTATCATCTACCCCCAAACATATATCACCTAGGGCTTTCCTATCCATGGCTACCCAATTTGAAATATCACTTGTAAAAACATTATCACCTGCTGGTTTAGGAAGAGTACCATCTACATATTGTGAAACTCCATTATGCAATAAGTGATACAACATTTTGATTGACCACAAAGCATAATTATGAGGAGTTAATTTAGGAAACTTAAAGTTTCCCATAATGCAAAAAATGAAATAAATGTGCAGAAAAGAGAGAACACAACACCAAGAACACCCCCCCTTTTCACTAAATCAAGAAAGCCCCCAAAATAGATGCTTTGGGCACTTTATTAGTAGTGCAATTACAATGGGCCACTTGCCAATTTTGGCCTTTGTGGACTTCTAATTTTGCTTGTTACAACTTCTTAATAGAGTAAAAATCTAGAACTTTACAAAGTACTACAATACTGAAGCATTACAAAGCAAAGAAAGGCCCTATTGCTGAAAGTGACAATTTTGTCCACACAACACTACAATCTGATGCTAGATTTGGAAAGTAGACAAAAAAATACATACTTTCAAAAAAAAATGGAACTTGTTTTCGACTCCAGATGTGCCCATACGAAGCGTTTGAAGTTGCAAAATGCAGGATTATCCAGGTATAGTCACCAAAAAATGCAATTTTTGAACAATCCGTGCACCAAAATCAGAAAATAGCTGCACCACTAAAAAATTTGGAAAATTCTACCCAATTTCAAGAAAAATTGCACCTAATTTGGAGTCTGGATGTGTGAGTTATGGCCTCTTGAAGTTGGACTACAAAACCCAAAATGAATCTGGAGAGGGGTTGCATGAGTGAATCACGAGGTTAAATTTGATGTCCATAAAGTCATCTCTATAGTTATAATTTTCCATAGAATGATGTCCAAATGGGCATCAATTTTAGCATAGTATATTGATGACATCAGTACAAATGTGGCAGTACGATATCGTACAGATATGTACGGAACTAGCAGACGTGGATTGCCGAGTCAAGTATGATCTGTTGATGTGGGTAAAGTAGGGGGCACCAATGTAGATGCCACATGTTGCTAACAATGAGATAGGCTAGATGTGACATGTCCTCTGACTGTATTCATCGAACCAATCCATGTGTGCAGTTAAGTACTGCTAATGGGGCAGATACTGCGTTGTGGCAATTGGCCACGTGTCCAGTGTAAAGTGGGGGGTACAAGTGTCCACATGGGCAATGCAAAATATGTTGCATGTTCTATCTAGGCTTTCCTGAGTGTACATTAAGACATGGGTGATGATGAGGATGTCCGCGTGTGTGCCTATGAGCTCACCACGTGTCCCTGAGCACATCAAATGGAATACAGTACCTGCTACCAGATTTTGATGCAGCGTTGCCGAAAAGTACAAAGCTACTACCATATTTTACAAGTTTCCAGGAACGAACACTAAAATCTTCAACAATTGTCCCACATTCAACGGTATAGTGCACTATGTGTGCTTTAAAATGAAAACCCCGTGGACAATGATAACGTGGAAACACCTTGCCGTGTGTTTGGCTTGGGTCGTAGGCCAATGCCGTGGGTTTGATTAGGGTCACCACCAAAAATGTAGCCGAAAGATAGGTAATGCATGCCAGGATTTGCAGGGGTATGGTGTGAGGCAGAGAATTGAACAAACCTTCTGATTTAAATAATAAATACCCTGCAAATAAGTAATAAAATCTGCCAAAAATATAGAGCTGAGCCGGGGTGTTATTGCCCGATTCGGTAAATAAATTTTCTCTGCCTAAGCAATTAAAAAATTCTGAAAATAAAAAATTCGAAAAAAATTGCAAAGAATAAATATAATTCAAATCTAAAAATCCAATAAAATAGATCCGAAAATGACCATACCCGAATTGCAAATCGGAGCCTCCGAGTTCCGATTTGCAAAATTTTTTTCCCTCATGATCAACTTGCACCCAATATAGTCAAATTTATAGTCGATCTTCATCGAATTGATGCTTCGAATGCAATGGAGAGGTCAGATCTGGCTCTAGATGCTCCTAATTTTTTCGGATCCTTCGGATTCATGTCGAGGTGCTGAAGCATGAACAGTCTCAAATGGCTACGTGATGAGAATCCTCCTCAGCTCTGATACCATGTAAGAATTTGGCTTAGGAAGAATTCACCCAAGAACTAAAGAACTCAACAAAAGCACACAATAGACCAAAATAGATAGAGTATGATCAGAATGACGATATTCATTCAATAATTGGATGAGAGTACACTAGGAGTGCCTGAATATAAAGGCCTCAGGAGAGCTTCTAGAATGCATAGAAGTCAGCATCATGATATCTCATACAACCAGGCACATGTCCACTAGATATGGGTTATCCTCCATTGAGCACGGGATTAAGTGCGATGATGTGAGGATAAGCCTACAATGGTGTAGCACACAAATTAGTGGTGTAGACAACATGTGCTAAATGAGGAGTGCAGATAACTGTGTTTTCAACATGACAACTCAGTGAATGATGCATACTCCTGTGTTGTAAACACCATGTGCATAATTAGAGTTACGTAACTCAATGAGAGTACACAAACTCCTAAGTGTCTCACCTAAAATAATAATAAAATAATGAAAAATGATTAAATAATGCATTAACCTAAGTAAACTTAAGTAAGTGTAATAAGTAAATACTTATTTACACCAACACTAAGGATATGTGGAATGAACTACAAAAAGTACATGGTGTTAGAAATAGGAAATACTAAGAGTGGTGCAGGTGGGGGTGGGGGGTGAATCAATATTTCACAAATGTTTACCCAAAACTAGTATCTTTAACAACTGTATAACTTGCATAAGAAAGTAAAATAATTATGTTCAAGAGTAAACATAACCATGCAATAAAGTAACTCATAACACAATTTTTTTTAACTAGGGAAACCTTGGCCAAGGGAAAACCTTAGTGAGGAAGGTACCTGCAAAATGATCCACTAATCAAAACTATCAGGTTAAAGATATTGACCTTGTTAGGAGTCTATTACATCTGTATAGTGTCTCAGTCCTTGTTGGAAGCCTCATCCCTATCAAGAGTTATTATATGTAATTAAAAAATGTATGCAATATGAGCCCACTACTCAAACATACAATGTACAAAAAAGTTCTTCAATACAAAAGATAGATACAAAAACCTTTTCACTATTGCTAATATCTTCAATATCTGATATTACCTTTTCTTCTCTTTCACAAAACTTTATTACAATTCACATTCTTCTAATAATACATTAGAATTCACATCATACAAAATTTCATTCGATCTCACAACACTTCGTCATAACTTTGCATTTGCAATCTCTCCTTTATACCTTGCTAATAAACAAATATCTGCTCAGTCGACCTTCATATCTTTATACACCTTATCAATATACAAAATTAACTCTTTCCCACTTAGATTTAACATCTAGAATGTCATCCCTAATTATTTAAGTAATTATTTCATAAACAATATAACTCCTTCAACCAAAATACTTATTTTCTTATCATGCTTTGTTCTACCTGTATAATATTGTAACTGGTAAAATCAATATAACTTTGTCCGTACTAACTATAATATCCCTCAAACTTGCACACGTCATTATCATAGTCTTTGGTATCCATAACCAACTTTGCATGTGCCCATAATATGCCTATGAAGCTCGCCAATCAAAACTCTAACTATTCTGCCAGATATACTACATAGCACTTAGACAATTTTCTAAGTCTATCTATCACAACTTCACCTTCATGTTGTGCTTAGTTCATATGACTGATATGTTGTTGTAAATTACAACATCATAAAGTATAATCTAGCCAAATTGTCAATACATAGAGGTAATGAACATGTGTTAAAGGTTAATGTTGACAATCTTAAAGGAAAGTATGGCAACATGAGGATGCAATAAGTCCAAAAATTATTGCTCAGTATATTACAAGGTTGAAGGAGATTAGAGATGCAATCAAAGGTGTTGGAGGAACAATCGTAGAAGATGAAATTGTAAGTAATTTTTTGAGAACTCTTACCTAGATATTCTATAAGAGTCTCTGAAATTCAAGAATTAAGGTATATTAGCCTTGATAGTGTTACATTATATTTATTAGTTAGAAAATTAACTGCATTTGAGTTAAGTAACTTGAACCCTATTCTCTTGAGGACTCTCATAAGGTCCTTAGCTTTACCTTTCTAGGGTTATTTCTAACACCCTACAATAGAGGAAATCTTACTCCAAATCCTCTTTCCCTAAAGATCTCTCAACCAAGTAGATACTCCAACTTGTTCACTCTCCTCCTTAGGACTCAACTCACTAAGTCCCACACTCAAGACACCATGACCATGCTTCTCACAAATTTATTTGGGAAGGCTTCCAAACTAAACATTCAATTGGGTTTGATGCCAATTATTTTTAGTTTTCATGGTCTCCTTACTAATCTCTTGAAACCCTTGGAATTAGGGCTAGTAGCCTTCTAGGTTTAATTAGGCCTCCTAGTTGAGTTTTTGAGCAATATCTATGACACTTTCCAAACAAAGCCCCAAAGAAATCACCATTCCTAATACCCTTTTTAACGAAATAAAATATTTTTAAGGTTCTAGGGTTTCAAACCGTCCTTACAACTCCTTCCTAGAAATAGCCCTCAATTTAAGGGTTTTAAACTTGTTGTGTTGTAATGAACTCAAGGGTCCCAAACACACCACAAATAGACACATTGTGCCTTATCCTCTTGCAAACAGGTTCTCTACACATGGAAACCTCATGTAACATGGAAACAATCTCAAAAGTATGGGACTTTGCAATTAGAGATTGAGTCTCTGGAGAAGGTTAGGGTAAAAGCATAAACCTGTGTCACCTTTTATAAAGGAAAGTGATATCAGAATTTAAACTCTTCAACTTTAACGACATAAAAGTGGCATTTGTGTTTAGAATTTGTAGATGATGTAAACTAATGAAATGTGTAAAATTGGATGAAGTTTATGTCTGTAATTTTTTTTTTAAAGTTGAGTGAAGATTTTATTTATTTTTGAATTTTTAAAGTCTATTTTAAAAAAAAAAATTTAAATGCTGAAAATATAGATTTTTTCTTCCGTCAAACAAATATATGCAAATGATCATATTTTGGTTCGATTATGGAATATATTAGAGTTGACATGTATACCTAGTGCACCAAAAAATAAAAAATTGAAATTTGGCTAATATTTTTCAAGTTATAATTGGTCAAAGTCAAAGTTATCAAAAATTGACACTTTTTTCTCCTGTCAAACTTTTTCCATCAAATCTACATATTTTTTAAAACAAATTACATATTTTGAAGAAGACTCTCTCCTCTAGTGCAACATTAAAAAAAAAAAATTGAACATGATTTACTTCTTTTTTTTTTTGAATAGACATCTTTCTGAATCTTAAAATACCTACTTGTAATATTTTCAAATTGTAACATATTATCCATAATCAAAATAAAAATAAATTATATGATCATAATCTTCACTCCGAGACCTATAGAAGTATATTTTTAGTTTTTTTTTTAAACTTCATTTTAGTAGGTCAAATTGGCCTTCAAAGTGAGATGTTTACAGAAGTTCTTATTTTTTCTTGTGCGACTACCTATAGATAGTTACGGCCGAAACACTTTTGACCATAACCCTTTCGGCCAAAAGGGTTTTGGCCATAACTCCCATTGGCCTATCAAATCACCAGCAGTTAATTTGGTGGTTTTATATAAAATAAAATTTATTTTTTTCTTTGTTTTCAATAAATATAGAAAGCAATGAAAAATAAAAGAGCATTTTTGGAAGACAACAATTTTTGAAGCCATTTTCAGCAATTGTTTCACAGGTTTAATCATAACTACAAAGAATCAAATATTTTTAAGGTGTTTTTCCCATCTACTTAATTTTATGTATTCTATATTGAAGCATTAGCTGGTATTTAGTGAAATCTAAATTTATTTTTTTGTTTCTAAAGATTAAAGTATTCAATGGGCAGTAAAAGGAAAAGATCAAGGAAATATGATAGAATAAGAGATGACAAAATGAAAGGTCATATAAAATGTAACCAAAACCAACCTACTGAAATTATTGAAGAGGATTAGATTCATGAAGAGAATGAAAGTAATGAAGAGGAATAAATTGGCAATTCTAATAATAGAAAAAAATTAGAAGGCATAGCAAATTTGATGGATTTGAATGAGGAACTACTTTTTAATCAAACTCCACCTAAAGATATGATAAATGATAACACTATTAGAAAGCATTGTCAAAACAAATGGGATGAATATTTCAAAGATAAAAGTATATTTGGATAGGCACAATTATTTGTCAAGTTATTTAGGAGAAAAGATATGAGACCTATTTTGGAGTTCTTGGGTGTTGATAATAGGAAAAACCATGTGCATAATATTAATAAAAAGATAGTTGAAAACTTGCAAAATGCTTATAACAAAATTGACAACACAACTCGAGGAGGTGATTTGAGTAATGCACATAGAGCATTGATGACTACTATATCTAGTAGAAAATTGACACAGAAAATAGGTACATGCAATTTCTAATGTACTACATATATCTAGAAGAACTGTTCACAGATACATCAAGAGGAGAAATATGCTAGATGATAACATTGAGAATAACTAGGTGAATATTCATAGAGTTCCTCAAAAAGACATAATTTTTGAAGATGTAAAAAGACAAGTTATTGAATTTTGGACCACACATTCTCGTGTTTCTTCCAACAGGTGTGATACTATACAAATTAAAGATCAAGAGACAAGGGCCAAAATTGAACATCCAAAATGTTTCATAGGTATAACTTAAAGTAAATTATTTCAAACATTCAAGCAAGAATTTTCAAATGTCAAAATATGTCAAAGAATGTTTGACAATTTGTGTCCTTCCTTTGTATGCATAAATAAGATGTGTGAAACTTCTTGTTGTCGAAATCATGTTGAATTTGGTCTACACTTGCAATCATGTAGTGCCTACCCTAGTTCGCATTTTGTTGTTGTTGTCGAACTCTTTTAGGAATGTTTTATGTTGATGATTATTAGTGACATTATTTTGAGATTATCAGATATTATCTTAGATTCAGCTTATTATATGATGAGATTACTTGGTACTTTATAGTTCTGTATGCTATTTTTTTATTGCCACTAGACTTCCTGTCGCAATGTAATTCTGGATTTATAGTTCTGTATGCTATTTTCCTATCACCACTAGACTTCCTATCGCAATGTAATTCTGGATTTATAGTTCTATATGCTATTTTCCTATTGCCACTAGACTTCCTGTCGCAATGCAATTCTGAATTTATAGTTATGTATGTTATTTTCCTGTCGCCAATAGACTTCCTATCGCAATGTAATTCTGGATTTATAGTTCTATATGCTATTTTCCTATCACTACTAGACATCCTGTCGCAATGCAATTATGGATTTATAGTTCTGTATGCTACTTCTTATCGCAACTAGACTTCTTATCGCAATGCAATTCGGGATTTATAGTTCTATATGCTATTTTCCTATCGCCACTAGACTTCCTGTCGCAAGGCAATTCTGGATTTATAGTTCTGTATGCTATTTTCCTGTCGCCACTAGACTTCCTGTCACAATGCAATTTTGGATTTATAGTTTTGTATGCTATCTTCCTGTCGCAATGCAATTCTAAATTTATAGTTTTGTATGCTATTTTCCTATCGCCACTAGACTTCTTGTCGCAATGCAATTCTAGATTCATAGTTCTGTATGCTATCTTCATGTCACCACTAGACTTCCTGTTGCAATGCAATTCTAGATTTATAGTTCTGTATGCTATCTTCCTATTGCCACTAGACTTCTTGTCACATAAGTTTTCTGATCTGCCACTGCAGCAGGTTTGGGTTCGAATTAAAATAGAATCTTATTTTTATGCATTAGTTTTATATGATTTATTAACTCATCTAATTTAATTTAATTTAATTAAGATTAGTTAATAGTAGAAGAAGTGTAATTAATTATTAGTCAATTTAAGTAAATGGATTTTTAAATGAGGGCAAATTAAAAGAAATATTAATAAGTGTTTAGTGGAATTAAATAATTGAATTATTAATGAGATTGATTTTACTTAAAATCAATGAGTATTATTTTAAATAAATGATTTTCCTTGAAATGTTTAAAGGAAATTGTAAACTAATTATTTGAAAGTTGATAAGTATTATTCTAATGTTTTGAATAGCGTGAGTGATTTTATCTAAAAGTCAATGGGTGCTAGTGCAATGATTTATACAAGTATATAATTATCTTAAGATTATTTTAGAAAATTATTTTAAAAAAATGGAGGGATAATTCTATGTTGACATGGAAATTAAACGTAGAATCTTAAACAC
This sequence comes from Cupressus sempervirens, assembly GCA_028749045.1. NCBI lineage: Eukaryota > Viridiplantae > Streptophyta > Pinopsida > Cupressales > Cupressaceae > Cupressus > Cupressus sempervirens. The sequence continues at coordinate 145,736,251 of CM053784.1, read as the reverse complement.
TTGAAGTATACTTGGAATGAAAACTGAAACCTCATATTTGGCTTAACCACGTGATTGCGAAAGCAAACTAAAATATGTGCTTGTATCGTGTTCTTTATGCTACCCATGTTTTGGGGTTTGGGTGGTCCTAGAGTGTTGACCAGTTAGGACATCTACCAGGGGCTTGGGAGTTATGTGAATGTGATGGCATGTTGATGTTATTAGATCTCAATCTTTTTAAAACCCAACCATGGTAATGTGATGGTATGCTCTACGAGATGTTTGTATTTATTGTTCGTTGATGTTTTTCAATCTTCTTGTGTGAAGCTAAGGTGTATGTATTTGAGACATTTGACTTAACCATTTTTGAGTTATCGATTAGTTATACTTGGGTTACTTTTCAGTCGCCTTGATGGGACTGAAGTGCTTATTTGATATTGATGATGTCATGTTGTGACTTGACCATTTTGGAGTCTTCAATCAGTATTACTTTGAGATACTTTTTGGTTTCTTGTTGAGAACCAATAGATATTGTGATTATCAATGATACCTTCAGTTGCCAATAGAGAACCATTGTGGTCATGATTATCAATAGATGCTTTTCAGCTGCTCATGAAGATTTGATGCTTTTATTACGGATTATCTTTGGTATTTTTCCAGTCGCTTGTATAGGACTGTGATGATTTTGTGATTTATGATTCCATGAGCCTAGAGTAGGTTATCTACTTGTAGTGTCAGGAAGTGGCTTCCAATAGGGGCCGAGGCCATAAGTGGCTGCCAGGGTAATTCATCGAAAGTTGTTTTAACAAGTGAAAACATTTACACTAAATGAGGATTAAATGAACCTAATAAGATAATTGTTTGTTCTCACCCATGCCTTGAGTGCTAGTACAGACTAAGATGGGAGTAGAGAGAATGCTTGGTTGTGACCTTGCATTTCGTAGTATGTCTCGTCAGTATGAGAGGATACTAGTGGCTGCATAGGGATCACAAGGGGGCTGGGGTCTATTGAGAGACTGCTAGGGTAACTTGAGCATGATCCGTACGATGACAATTTCCCGCTTGCATAGTAGGTGTCCTACATGTTTTTGTGTGCCTCTGGGATTAGATGTCAGCCTATGTTAGAACCTTTGATTTAGTATACTTTTAGGATTTTTGGACTTAGAGAGTACTTGCGCTATGTGATTTGATATTCTATTTGGTACTTGAGATTATCTCCTCAGCGCAGTGGGAGTTGACCCTTTAGGTTCCATGTGGTCAGGTGGTAGTGCTTTTTCACTCTTACCATTTGAGATCCATTTGAGACATCGTGGCTAATGCATTCCTTGCAAGAATTTACCTTCATTCTGTTCATGGATCTTATGATGGATGTTATTTACTGGTATGCTTCTTTATATTGATGATTAACATGTGATAGATGATGTTATCTAGTTTGAAGGATCATCTTATGCTTTATTCTTGCATGTTAGATTTCTTTATGCAAATGTTGTAACTTGTTTAGGAGTGACATTCCTATTACTATAATAATATTGATGATCTCTTCGGTGACTTGGGATGTTACGCACAGAGGGATGGCTAGGACCCACGATGGTCTAATGATGCTATTTACGATTGGGAGGAACCGTGCACTTAGATAATAATGTGTTATGTTTTATGGTTATATGGTTATCTTTTACGATGGATGTTTATATCTTATATGATGATGTATCATGTATGGAATTTGGTTTCATTTACTTTATTGCACTTGCATTATGGATTAGAATAGGATTATATACTTCATTTTCACACATGTATATTCTTTTAAGCCTTTCGTAGCCTATGTCATGTACAGTGGGTGATTGAGCATTCCAATTTAATTGCCAAGTGGCATTCCGAATAAATGTGTAATATGGACATTGGAATTTCTATTTATTCTTTCATGTGGATATGGTAGTGGTTAGACTTAGTATTAATTAGATCAAATGTGACTCAACGTCTTGGGATCCTTAAACAATGTAACTTGTTATGTATGCTTACAGTTGATTGTATGTTATTACTTCCACTACTATGTGTTTGATATGAATGGTTTATCTTTCATGTTTTTAAAAATAATAATAATAATAAATTGTTTGGAAAATTTAGTAAAATTTTAAGCTAATTCTTTTGGATCCCTTGGCGGGGTGTTACATCTGGTATCAGAGCCCAAGTTTCAACATTGGGAGCTCTAGGTATATTGGAATGCCACTAGTTGTTAACTAGTTGAGCAAAACAAAAACTTTGAACTATTATGTGTATCTCTTTCAAACTAAAACTTGAAACTAAGTGAGTTGAAACACGACTTAAACTATTACTTGCATATTTTTCATATTTCTCCACTTAGGTTTCAAAATTGAAGTTATACTGGAACCTAAACATGGGGAAAACTAAAAATTGTAACTTATTATATTTTCAAAACATGTATCTTTTATCTATGTATTAAGGTAGTATGCCTTTGATTATCTTTGCGAGCATTATGTTGCTCTTGTTTAGAGTGTTTAGGGAATCTATTTTAGTAGTTGTTAAAAGAATGTATGTTGAGTCAATGTAGTTTTTGATTTGCTATTAAACTAGAATCATATTGCTCTAAGTGTGTTGTAGTGTTCTCAGTGGAGTCATATCCTCTTACGGGGTGAAAGGGTTCAATGGGACCCTCGTAGTGAGTATCTTAGTTTTTTCATTCTTGCAAGCTTCCAGGAGTAAGCCTAATTCTAGTGGGGGTGGATGTAGTGCTTGCCCTAGTTTGCATTTTGCTACTGTTGCTGAACTCTTTTAGGACAGTTTTATGTTGATGATTATTAGTGACTTTATTTTAAGATTATCAAATATTGTCTTAGATTCAGCTTATTATATGATGAGATTACTTGGTACTTTATAGTTATGTATGCTATTTTCCTATCGGCACTAGATTTCTTGTCATAATGTAATTCTGGATTTATAGTTCTATATGCTATTTTCCTGTTGCCACTAGACTTCTTGTCGCAATGTAATTCTAGATTTATAATTCTGTATGCTATTTTCCTATCGCCACTAGACTTCCTATCGCAATGCAATTCTAGATTTATAGTTCTGTATGCTATTTTTTTGTCACCATTAGACTTCCTGTCGCAATGTAATTCTGGATTTATAGTTCTGTATGCTATTTTCCTGTCGCCACTAGACTTCCTGTCGCAATGTAATTATGGATTCATAGTTCTATATGCTATTTTCCTGTCGCCACTAGACTTCCTGTTGCAATACAATTCTGGATTTATAGTTCTGTATGCTATTTTCTTATCGCCACTAGACTTCCTGTCACAATGCAATTCTAGATTTATAGTTCTGTATGCTATCTTCCTATCGCCACTAGACTTCTTGTCGCAATGCAATTCTAAATTTATAGTTATGTATGCTCTTTTCCTATCGCCACTAGACTTCCTATCGCAATGCAATTCTGGATTCATAGTTATGTATGCTATCTTCATGTTGTCACTAGACTTCTTTTTGCAATGCAATTCTAGATTTATAGTTTTGTATGCTATCTTCCTGTCGCCACTAGACTTCCTGTCACATAAGTTTTTTGTTTTGGCACTGCAATAGGTTTGGGTTCGAATTAAAATAGAATCTTATTTTTAGGCATTAGTTTTATATGATTTATTAACTAATCTAATTTAATTTAATTTAATTAAGATTAGTTAATAGTAGAAGAAGTATAATTAATTATTAGTCAATTTAAGTAAATGGATTTTTAAATGAGGGCAAATTAAAAGAAATATTAATAAGTGTTTAGTGGAATTAAATAATTGAATTACTAATGAGATTGATTTTACTTAAAATCAATGAGGATTATTTTAAATAAATGATTGTCCTTGAAGTGTTTAAAGGAAATTGTAAACTAATTATTTTAAAGTTGATAAGTATTATTCTAATGTTTTGAATAGCATGAGTGATTTTATCTAAAAGTCAATGGGTTCTAGTGCAATGATTTATAAAAGTCCATAATTATCTTATGATTATTTTAGAAAATTGTTTTAAAACAATGGAGGGATAATTCTATGTTGACATGAAAATTAAACGTAGAATAATTGAAACCTCATATTTGGCTTAACCATGTGATTACGAAAGAAAATTAAAATATGTGTTTGTATCTTGTTCTTTATGCTATCCATGTTTTGGGGTTTGGGTGGTCCTAGAGTGTTGACCAGATAGGACATCTACCAGAGGCTTGGGAGTTATGCAAATGTGATGGCATGTTGATGTTATTGGATCTCGATCTTTTTAAAACCCAACCATGGTAATGTGATGGTATGCTCTATGAGATGTTTGTATTTGTCGTTCGTTGATGTTTTTCAGTCTTCTTGTGTGAAGCTGAGGTGTATGTATTTGAGACACTTGACTTAACCATTTTTGAGTTATCGATCAGTTATACTTGGGTTACTTGCCAGCCGCCTTGATGGGACTGAAGTGTTTATTTGATCTTGATGATGTCATGTTGTGAATTGACCATTTTGGAGTCTTCGATCAGTATTACTTTGAGATACTTTTTGGTTGCTTGTTGAGAACCAATGGATATTGTGATTATCAGTAATACCTTCAGTTGCCAATAGAGAACTGTTGTGGTCATGATTATCAATGGATGCTTTTCAGCTGCTCATGGAGATTTGATGCTTTTATTATGGATTATCTTTGGTATTTTTCTAGTCACTTGTATAGGATTGTGGTGATTTTTGATTTTTGATTCCATGAGCCTAGGGTAGGTTATCTACTTGTAGTGTCAAGAAGTGGCTTGCAATGGGGGCCCTAAGTGGCTGCCAGGGTAACTCATTGTAAGTTGTTTTAATAAGTGAAAACATTTACACTAAATGGGGATTAAATGAACCTAATAAGATAATTGTGTGTTCTCTCTCATGCCTCGAGTGCTAGTACAGACTAGGATGGTAGTAGAGAGAATGCTTGGTTGTGACCTTGCATTTTGTAGTATGCCTCGTCAGTATGAGAGGATACTAGTGGCCACATAGGGATCACTATGGGGCCGAGGTCTATTGAGAGACTTCCAGGGTAACTCTAGTTTGATCCATGCGATGACACTTTCCCGCTTGTATAGTAGGTTTCTTACATGTCTTTGTGTGCCTTTGGGATTAGATGTCAGCCTATGTTGGAACCTTTGAGTTAGTATACTTTTAGGATTCCTGGACTTAGAGAGTACTTGTGCTATGTGATTTGATATTCTATTTGGGACTTGAGATTATCTCCTCAGTGCAGTGGGAGTGGACCCTTTAGGTTCCACGCAGTTGGGTGGTAGTGCTTTTTCACTCTTACCATTTGAGATCTGTCATAGATACCGTGGCTGATGCACTCCTTGTTGGCATTTACCTTCATTCTGTTCATGGATCTTATGATAGATGTTATTTACTGGCATGTTTCTTTATATTGATGATTAGCATGTGAGAGATGATGTTATCTAGTTTGTAGGATCATCTTATGCTTTATTCTTGCATGTTAGATTTCTTTATGAAAATGTTGTAACTTGTTTAGGAGTGACATCCCTATTACTATAATAATACCGATGATCTCTTTGATTACTTGGGATGTTACACACAGAAGGATGGCTAGGACCCATGATGGTCTAATGATGCTATTTACGATTGGGAGGAATCATGCATTGAGATAATTATGTTTTATGTTTTATGGTTATATGGTTATCTTTTACAATGGATGTTTATATCTTCTATGATGATGTATCATGTATGGAATTTTGTTTTATTTACTTTATTTCACTTGCATCATGGATTAGAATAGGATGATGTACTTCATTTTCACACATGTATATTCTTTTAAGCCTTTCGTACCCTATGTCATGTACAATGGGTGATTGAGCATTTTGAATTTAATTTCCAAGAGGCATTCGGAACAAATGTGTAATATGGACATTGGACTTTCTATTTATTCTTTCATGTGGATGTGGTAGTGGTTAGACTTAGTAATAATTAGATCAAATGTGACTCAACATCTTGGGATCCTTAAAGAATGTAACCTGTTATGTATGCTTACAGTTGATTGTATGTTATTACTTCCGCTACTATGTGTTTGATATGAATGGTTTATCTTTCATGTTTTAAAAAATAATAATAATAATAAATTGTTTGGCAAACTAAGTAAAATTTTAGGTTAATTCTTTTGGATCCCTTGGCAGGGCATTACAAATCATATAAAAAAGTTATGGCAGTACTTGATCCTAATTTGGTCATCCCTAGTAGTACAACACAATTTGTGAAATCCATATTATGTGATAAATTAGAAGATTCAAATGAGTTCAAAGTGCAATGCATCAAAAATCAGTGTGAAGATTGTGGAGATTTTCGCAAATTTTCAATGCAAATTGAGAATATTAATGAACTGACACCAGTTTCATGGATGAGATATGACTATGACACATACCAAAATAAGACAGGAGATGCATCCAAAAAAATTGTATTGAAGGAGAGTGAATTTTGTTATGATGAGTTTATGACCAATTTTCATCCATTGATATATCAACATATCCAACATTGTCATGTGCACAATGGTAAGCTAAATAGTTTCATGATTCCAAAAAATGTTTTCCACCTGGTTGTATACTTTTAGTTGTAGATTTTTCTGAGAATTATGCATTTGCGCCTCAAACAGAGCTTCAAGGGCAATATTATCATTCTAAACAAGTTGCAATATTTGTGCAAGTGACCTATAGAAATGCACAATTTGAGGTGGATGAGATAGAAAGGTTGGATGAAAATGAACATATCATCATCAAAGAGGTTCATTTCTATATTAGTGATGATAGAGTTCATGATAGGAGTTATGTGGCTCATTATTTTGCAATGTTCTCTGAAGATCTTAGAAATTGTCAAATAAATGTTTCAGAGCATTGGATTTGGTTTGATGGATGTGCAGGTTAGTATACATGAACTCACACATTTATTTAGCTTTATTTTAACTTATATTTATTTTTACATGCCTATTTTGATTTGATACATGTACACAGATAATCTTTTCTATTTATCATTTCATGTTCACAGGACAATTCAAATCTACAAAAGCATTTAATTGGTTAGAAATGCAACATGCTAGAACCAATGTTAGGTTTTTATGGAATTTCTTTTAAAGTGGATACAAAAAAGGAGATCATGATGGAGCAAGAGCATGTATAAAGTGTGTGCTTCAACAACATGAAATTGTAGGTAAATATGCATTTAATGTGCATGTTTAATACTAGTAGCATATATTTTAAATTATATATATGCATGTTGTATGTACATATAGGGAATAGGATAAAGAGTGAAAATCAAATTGTTAAATGGTGCAAAGATCATTTTGCTACTCAAGATACTGAATACAATAAGAGTTACTTTTGGGAAGTGAAAGGTGAACTTTATGTTTATTTTTAATGTATTTTTCCAATTCTTGAGTTTTTTTATTAAATATTTATTTTGAAATATGAAAATTACTTTTTTTATTTGTAATAGATATAGATCGATCTAATCCTTACAATTGTCAAACAATTCTTGGTATTAGAAGTTTACAACATGTGATGACTGTAGGAAACCATAAACCTCTAGTAATTAAAGTAAGAGAGAAAAAATGTTTTTGTGATGAGTGCATTAAGGATAATCTAGTGAGTCTATGTGAAAATATTGTGAGTGGATATGTTTCACATTGGGATTTGAAGGAGATAGTTAGAAAGCCTCCTTTTGAAGATGTTGACATTGACATTGACATTCACGATCTTGTATATTCAGCTGATTATGAGCACATTTCTAGTTTAGTTATGGCAGGTTTTTGTGCATATAGATATATATAAATTAATATACATGTATATTCATTTAAAAATTAATTTATATTTATCTATTTTTATATACATGCAGGAGATATTTTTGCAGTTCAAGCCTTACTAGATAATGTGGAAAATATGGACTATTATCTTTTAAGATGCACAAAAGCAAAACGCAAGTTGCTAGAAGGAACTATAGATGTTGATGAACAATCATATCCAATTGGATCAATTGGTATTGAAATTGAACATATTATCAACAAACAAGGGTAACTGATAGTGGTATTGAATTTATTGAATATAAGTCTAAAGGAAAAGTTTTACATTACAGTAACCATGTTATAGCAACAAAGTTACAATACAAAGAAGAGGACGTCGTGGAAATCAAAAGTGGAAACTTTCTATTGAAGAACATGAAAAACTTTTAGAGATAATAAAAGCCAGAGAGGATCCTAAAAATACAATGTTTGTGGACCTCTGGTTTACCTATGTACTTATTGTGGAGCTCTAGTTCAGCTATGTCTATATAGCTCTTATACTTTCACATTTAATGTTGACATGATATTTGTTTTATAAATTTGTATACGTTGGATCATTTATCTTGGATATGTGAAATTAGATATGTTTTGTTATTTTTATTTAAATTAGACATGGATATCTCATTTAAGACAACCTCTTAGGACCTCCTCTTAAGACAACCTCTTAGGACCTCCCCCTAGGACTACCTATTACCTAACCTCCCCTTAAGACCACCTACTAGGACATTCCCTTAGTACCACCTTTTAAGACCTCTCCTTAAGACAACCCCTTTAGTATTTGTATTTATTTGTATACATTTTTTATGTTTTCTTATGATTGTTAATGCTCTTATGTATTTATGTATATAATCTTTATGTTCTTATATGTATTAACTTTTATTAATTAAATGTTGTAACATGCATTCTTCAGGTAATACTCTTTATATGTTCTTATGTACATGTATATGTTATATTCTTACCTATGTATTAATCTACATTCTTATATATGTACTCTTTATGTTCTTAAATATGTATTACATTTATTGATTAAATATTGTAACACATACATTACAAAATAACGCATGATCTATGAAATAAAAATATGAATATTGAAAACATACATACATTCAACATGAACATAATATGTACATCTATGTAAAATAACACATCTATGAAATAATGTATGTACCCATGTAAAATGTATCCAAAATACCATATAAAATGTCATCAAATGTCTCTAAAATACCACATGTATCAAATGTATCTAAAATAACATGTACATCCATATAAAAGTATTTGAAATAAGACATGTATCTGAAATAACATACATATCCATATAAAAGTATCTGAAATAACACATGTATCTAGAATAACATACATCTCCATATCAAAGTATCTAAAATGACATGTATATATATAAAATATCCCAACATCAATGAAATAGACATGTGTAAACTAAGATCAACCACATCCCCTTCCTGATCCCTGACCCCAAAAGGCTCTACGATCTAGATTTGAACCCTATGTCAAATGAAAGAATTTTGTAAAATTATAAATTATACATGTATATGTGCATGTATTATATCATATGTACAATATATATCTATCAAATATATAATTAAAAATACATAACATACCTGCAACTCATGTCGTGCAGGATCTGTCAGGGTCTGAAGATCTCCAAAATGTAATAGATTATCACTAAGACCCTATAGAACACACATGTACATGCACACAAGTTAAATTGAATCACTCAAGAATATGTATGTATAGACCTAAGTACATACATATAAAATATCTTGAGTACGCTAAACAAATTGTATACATGTGTAAATTATAGTAACAAATAAATATAAACATATATAAATTTACAATATTTACTGTAGCATCATGTAATGCTCTACCAATCTAATTGATATCTAAATCATATAGTGATAGAGTGATATTTGAATCATGGAATGCAGGTGCTCTAAGGCCAGGTTGTGTAGGAGCAAGTGCTACAGGATCCTAAGTAGGTGTGGGGACAGGTGCTATATGGCCCTCTGTAGGAGCAGGTGCTATAAAATTTGTAGGGATATCCTCATGTCTCTGTGAGGGTTTTGATCCTATTGTGCATGACAAAATATGGTTGATGTGTCCACCAATGTCACAAAGAGTAATCCTCATGACTGTGGACAAGGCCTGATATGAACCAAGAAGATTAGATGCTAAATAAGATACCATACAATGCAATGCATCCACATTTGATAAAGCTAAAACCTCTAGTGGTGATGGTATATCTGCTATCTCATATAGATCATCAACTCTTGTCATAGAGAATGTGCCTATCAAAATGGGACCACGAGATTGTAACATATATCTACCACATCTATCTAAAGATATATCCTATATGTGTGTGGCAACTATGGAAATACTAGAAAATATATGAATCCTAACTGTATCATCAAGAATAGTTGAACCTACAGCAGTCATATGTGGACCTCTTAGCATGACCAAAAGGTTTGGACCGACCATTGCCCATTTATTAACGAGCATAGGGGTGTCTGTAGGTCTAAATCTCTATGACAATCGACTGAGGCCCTATCTAGCATGACCTAGAAAATCTATATAATTGACATCATGATGTAAATGAAATTCTGCAAATAATTGTTTGCAAAAATAAAGAGGAAACTCATCCTTCTATGGCCACTTGCGATGTGCAGCTAACAATCGAGGATATATAAATGGAGCAATGAGCTTATATGTACACTTCTTCAGTAAATAACCTCTAACCCTAGGCCTATCTATATAAAAGGGAAACATATTCTTCACCATATTGATGGAGACCTCACCATCAATCTGTGTATACTTCACAGTGCCAGTGACATTCTGAGAAAGGGAAGAGTAAAAGGTCTCAATACTAATATCATCAAATGGGTTGTACATAGAGATCATCTCAATCATCTAGCACAACTCATCTCTAATAGAAATAATCTTCTCCCTATTAGGGAGAGTGGTAGAAGCCAACAGTGTAGAATCAAGATAGTCGAGAGCACGAGATAACCTAGCAATAGTATCTGCAAACAAACGTTGTCTCTCCTCAAAGGATGATGTCGGTCTACATGTTGTGCTTGACTAAACACTATGAATCCCTCATTGAACACTAGCCTCCCCTAAGGACATAGGTGCTCCACCAATACCATATGCCATAATGATCTATGCAAAGATCTCTATCTATAAATGTAGAGTTAAGATATACATACATAAGTACGTATAAAATTGAAAGTTAAATTTAATTTAAAACATATATGTATATAAATATGTACAAAGTTGAATGTAACTAAAAATATGCACATGTTATTAAGTACATCTAGCTCATGTATGTGAACATCTAGCTCAAATATGCACATCTAGTTCATGTATGTGAACAAAAAATATGCATGTATGTTATTTAGTACATATAGGTTTACTATGTTAATTTTTTCTAAAATGTAACTAATTTTTAGCTATCTTGAGGTCTTAACAAGTTTTCAAAGTTTCATGTACATGTTATTATAGTTTCCAAGTTTTCTAAGTTTGAAGTTGGTTAAGTTTTAAGCTTTCAAGTTTGAACAACTAGAACTTATTATAGTTTAGTTCTACCTAATGTTTCAAGTTACATGTTAGTTATCTATATAGGTTTGTACTATGTTAATGTTTTATCAAGTGTAATTACTTTAGTTATCTAAGTCTCAACTTGAATTTTCTATGTTTGATCATGTAAAATCTACATTTATGATTAAATGTACATATTTAATAAAAAAATACTATATAGTTTTTTATCTTTAACATATCAAGATCTAACTTTATAAAGAAAATTAACTAGTCTAAATATTCAAATACTAAAAAAATACTTAAAATATAATTAATTTAATTACTAAAACCCTTAAAAATAATTAATTTAATTAATATTAACATATAATAACTTCTTTTTTTTTTTTTAAATGATAGTGCAGAAAATAATAATAATAATGGTGAGCTGAAAGTGAAGTGTGAAAAATGTGAATTGCAGACATCAAGCGAAACATCCTAAAACCTTCTCCAAGACCAATGTAGGAAAACATTTTTGGTGACACCCCCAAACATCCAAACTCTCTGGAAAAGCTCCACTCAAACATTGATTCCAAAGCAAGTAGACCAATCGTGGCTTTCCCAATGCAGAGAAGGTCCACACCTCAAATTACTATGCTCCATTGGTAGATCTGTAAATGGAGCAGGAGGAGAACACGATAATAAGACCTAACCAAGATATGCCTCCCAAAATATTATTGGTTTCAAGCCTAGATAAATATATTGTAGTGTTCAACTCGACTAAGTATACCAGGATTAACTAGATTTCTCCTTTCCTAGGGCTCAAGGGTTTCACTCAATTTCATACTCCATCTCTTTCACCAATCTACATGTCCTCGCTTTCATCCCCTCCCTTCATCCCTCTGCATCACAAAGTTAACAAAAATCTCCATCTAAACCCTAGGCTCTCCAATTTCCCCCATCATCCCTCAATAACACTCAAAGACACAGTTCTCATCATTAGTGATCAAGTCAGCGAAGAGAAATGGGAAGAATGTCAAGAGGTAGGCCTTTTTGCCTATTAGAATGACCCTATTACTGATTTGCATAGACTGATCGAATGGCTTGAAGAGTTCTATGGAGAATAGGGAGGAATCTCCAAGGATCAACATACCTAGCCAAAAGAGATTAGAAGAGACTCCTACTAAGAAAGGTTCAAAAGAAAAAGTACATCAGACATGTGAAGATAATAATTTGGAAGTAATTTATGGCCATCAACAAGTAGGTTTTTCAGAAGATATTCAAGGAAGACATCTAGAAGAACTTGAAAATCTTATGTTGTTTACTTCATGTAAGGTAAACAATGAGAAATAATCTGAAAAGGAAGTAGTCTCTTCAAAACCTAATCAACCCTGGTTAGATAATAGAAATATGGAGACTCCTATCAAAACTAATAAGTTTTGGCAAACTCCAGCTACAATAAGCAGTTCACCATTCACTCCTATTAGCAGGCACCATTACAAAGATAGAGATAGGGAACAAGTAGATAAGCCATTAGTTAAAGAGCTTCAAGAATTTTTGAATAAGGAAAGCTTCTTGGATCCTTTAAATGTTGAACTAGATATGGTAGAGTTAGATGAAGTATATCTTGATCAACTCACTGATGAATTAGTCCAAGTTTTTGGTGTTGACAGAGTCGACAAAACCTTGGCAGCTCAAAAGGAAGAACTTATTTAGAGGAACTTCAAAATATGGGGGAAAACTATACCTATGAAGATCTCAGAAGAGACATATTAAACATTCAACTGGAAGATATAGCTTCAGAATTTGCCAAGAAATCTAGTCTTTCTAATTAGATTAACTCAAAAGTTAGTCTCTAGCAGAAAAGATTGACACAGTATAGAAAGCAGAAGCAAACCTAGATCAGCTAGGAATCTATATGTCTCAAGAAGGGCTTAAATCTCCATGTTGTGGTGAAGTAAAGGGAAAAATAGGAATAAAATCTCTTAAGGATCTTAGGGAAGCAGGTGGCCTTGCAGGGAACAACAAAAGATAGATCAAATTTTCTACAATGGGAAGGGGAAGTGCCTTCCTGATCAGGTATGAAGATCACTACTTGGAATGCTAGGGGGCTTAATGCCCCTAGCAAAAAGAGTTTACTTAAACGTAACCTCAAAACCTTTAATTTTGATATTGTTCTAATTCAAGAATCTAAATTAAATACAGTAGAAATAGCTAAAATAAGTAGGTTGCTAGGAGTATGGTGTTCTATGTTTCAAGAATCCTTTGGGGCATCTAGGGGTCTAGGCATCCTCTGGGATCCAAGGAGGTTTAGCATTAGTATTCTCCATAGTTCTAACAATTGGATAAGTGGTAATGTTCAAAGTTTAAAATCAAATCTCAATTTCACAGTCATAAATGTTTATGGTCTGGTTAACAATGTTGATAAAAAAACTAGTTTGGGAAGAAATTGGTCAATTCACGAATAGTTATAATAACGATTTATTCCTACTAGGAGGTGATTTTAATACTATTTTAGATATCAATGAAAAGGTAGGAGGTATTTAGGTGCTATCACAAGCATCTAAAGATTTTAAAGAGTGGTGTGTGATGCATAATTTGATTGACACCCCTACCAACTATGGCATTTATACATGAAATAATAGAAGAAAGGACGTTGCTTATATAGCAAAAAAACTTGATATATTTATGATTAAGGGTGATCTAGATGTCAGAAATCTAAATATCCAGTATTCTATTTTACCTATAGTTGGGTCTAATTAGTTCTCGGTTAGATTCAAATTCATTGAGTCCCTCAAACCGACTAGGAACCCATTCAAATGTGAGAAAATGTGGTTCCTAGACCCAAACTTTATCAATAATATCAAATCATGGTGGGCTCAAGATAGTTGTGAAGGGTCCAAAATGTTTGTCTTCATCAAAAAATTGAGGATGCTTAAAGAACATATCCTTAGGTGGAATAGAGAACATTTTAATAATATCTTCAAATAAAAATTGGACATAGAAAGCCAACTTAAAGAATTAAACTCGAAAATTATCAGTAAGGGCATGGATAATAAGAGTTATCTTCTCGAAAAGGGATTGCTAGCCAAGCAAGAAAATATACTATCTAAAGAAGAGATTTTCTAGAGACAAAAATCTCAGGAAAGATGGTTAGCAGAAGGTGATCGTAATAAAAAATAATTTCATAACTCCACATTATACAATAGAGCTAAGAGCAGAATTACATGTGTCAAAAATTGTCAAGATGTTTTGACTAAAAAGCTAGGAGAAATAGTTGATACCTTCGTTAGATATTTCTAGGATATATTAAATAACCATGAAGGATCAAATAGAACAATGCAATCAAGCCTTCTAAAAGTCATTCGTAAAGTTGTAACTCAAGAAGATAACAAGAATCTAATCAAACCCATCACCCTAGAAGAAGTCAAGAAGGTGGTCTTCGAAATGAATCCACATAAATCTTTGGGTCCAGATGAATTCTAAGCATTATTCTTCCAAAAGTGTTGGGACATCATAGTGTTGACCTTTGGAAAGTGATTGAAGCTTCCAGAAATGGAGATTCTCTCCTTGCTTAAATCAAACACTCATTTATCACTCTGATTCCAAAGAAGTCTAATCCTGAATCTCCAGGTGATTATAGATCGATCGCCTTGTGTAATAAATTTTATAAATTCTTTCCAAGGTTCTAGAAAATAGACTTAAAGAGATCCTTCCCAAGATTATCTCTGTTGAAAAAATCGGTTTCATGTCAGGTAGATCCATCCTTGATGGTATCATCACCATTCAAGAGACCATCCACTCCACATGTTTAAACAAAGAAGCCTGTATGCTCATGAAATTAGATATCCAAAAAGCATATGATATGGTAGATTGGAGGTTCCTATGCAAGACATTAGAAGCTTTTGGGTTCTTCCATCAGTGGATTAATCTAATCATCAAATTCATTTCCACTCCTAAAATCTTGGTGCTAATCAACGGCACGCCTGAAGTTTCTTTGATATATCTAGAGGTATTAGATAGGGGAACCCTTTATCCCCTTCTCTTTTCAGTATCATGGTAGAAGCCTTTGGGAGAGTTGTGACAGATGCATATAATAAACAAAGGATCTCGACTATTACTGTCTCTAAAAATTTGCCTAATATAACTCATCGACAATTTGCTGATGACACTCTTCTTCCTAAAAAAGTACAATTTCAAAGGCTCACTCTCTCAAAAGAATTATAAATATATATATGGAAGCTTTGGGTTAGAAGGTTAATAATCTCAAATCCAAAATTTTCTTCGTTAATACTAAGCCAAAAATAGAGCAACAAATTTGCAAATATCTTGGTATTGCCCTAGAAAAAGGGACAACATCAAGCAAGGTTTGGGACAATACTTTAGAAAACCTAGACTCCAAGCTATGTTCTTGGAAGGATAGATGGCTAACGAAGCCTAGTAAATGCACAAAGATCTGAGTATTTTTATCGGCTATTCCAACCTATCCTCTATCATGCCTTCCCCTCTCTAAGAAGAATCTCAAAAAGTTTGAATCCAAAATGAGGAATTTTCTTTGGAAGGATCAGGATGAGGATAAAAAATTGGATCTCATCAAATGGGAAAGCATTTGTAAACCTAAAGAATTAGGGGGTTTAGGGATCAAGAATTTACAATGGAAAAATGAAGCCCTAGGGGCACAACTTATTTGGCACCTTTACAATGAAAGAAATCGTAAATGGGCTAAGATTCTATATAATAAATATCTTAATGTGGACAATCCACTTTTAATTTTTAGAGTTATCTCTCCACCTAAAGGGTCTAAATGTTGGAACTTCATGATAAGATGTCGTAAGCTGATTTGTAAATTCTTAACCTACGATGTAGGTGTTGGTGATAAGGCCCTTTTTTGGGAAGATTCATGGGATGGAAAACCTCCCCTTTCACTCAAAAATATCTCTTTGATTCTCAAAAATAGGTTATCTAATCTTTGGGGTTAACAAATTCAGGGATTACAAGACTTTGGAAGTTTTAGAAGGAACACCTAGATGGATATGGAAATCTCTGCAGGGTTTGGATTTTGATGATGAGTTGGTTAATAATTTTAAGAAGATTTTGGAAGGCAGAAAACTTAAGCAAACTGATATAAGAGACACCTTAATTTGGGTTTCTTCTAATGATGGGAAATATAATGTCAAAAGTGGATATCAAGCCATTTTAGAAGCCTACAAACTAGATTCGGTGGATATCCCATTAAAGCTCTACTGGGACTCTTCTTGCCTTTCAAAAGTGGGCTTCTTTCTATGGCTAGCTTTTCAAAATAGGATTCTAACTATGGATAGATTACACATTCTCAGTATTCAGGGTCCCTCTAGATGTGTTCTTTGTAATCTAAGCATCGAAAACTCTGACCATCTTTTGTTTAATTGCACTTACTCTCAAAGCTGTTGGGAGTGGCTTAGGTGGATGTTGGGTTGGTCCACCCCCTTTACAAAATCCTTATCTAATTTTCTTATAGGATGGCCCATGACTCTAGTCAAGTGTTTTTATAGTAAACTTTGGATCATCTCCCCTTCTATTATGATATGGGAAATCTGGAAGGAAAGGAATCATCACATTTTTTGAAATTTGGAATTCAAACTTGAAGATCTTATTGCCAAAATAGAAGCTAATATTGTAGAAACAATAAACTCTTATTTAAGAAACTCATGGCTAGAGGAAAGTTCATTCTCGAATTGGGATGGCTTCATGAAGAAACTTTGGCCCAACTTGATTAATCCCCCCTTATTCTATTCAAAGAATAATAAAGAGGCTAGGAAAAATTGCAAATGGGATTCACCACCTTTTGGATGGGTCAAACTAAATTTCGATGGAGTAGCTCGTGGTAACCCAGGTATAGCTAGCATTGGATGTATAATAAATAATGAGGCTAGATGTTGGATAGCTAAAAAAGCTATATCAATCCATCCTACCTCTAACAATCTAGCAGAACTTGAAGCTCTCTATCAAGGTATTCAGTTATGTCTTAAGCTTAAATTAACTAAAGTCATCATTGAAGGAGATTCCCAAATTATCTTAAATGCCATTAGAAAAAGGTCCACTCCTAACTGGTTTCTTAATTTCCAGTTAGAGGTGGTTCTATCCCTTATGGATCAGCTAGAAAACTATAGGATCTATCATATATATAGGGAAGGTAACCAACTTGCAGATTAGCTAGCAAACTCGGGAGCAGATGGAGTAAATTTTTTGTTACTCAATGATGGTTACTCTCTTCCCCTCTAAATTTTTTCTTATCTTTGGTCTCTTTCTTTATCTCTATATTTCATTTAGTTTAATTTGTATATTCTCATACCGGTTGTTCTATGTTGATGGTGTGACCTTAGGCCTTATTCATTATTTTGATCATCTTTGTATCAATTACTAAGTTTAAAGCTATTGGTATTGGCTTATCCTTAGCAATACTTTCTTTAAAGATTAGATATCATTCGAATGGTTTTTTGCACTTTCCTTATTATTATGACGACAACCTTAGTTTTAGGCATCTTAGAGTATTGTGTAATCATTTCTTTCATTATGGTGATTCTTGTGTCATGGTACTTTACATTTAAGTGTCATCTTATATATTCCTTTTGTGACATTGCGCATGTGGTTCCCATGATTGCATCTAGACGTTTCCATTTTTTATTTTTGGGTGTTCCTATCTGTGTCTTTCATTTTGATTCTTATTGTTAACCATGGATTTTAACATCTATCTATTCCATGCCACTGAGAGTCAAACTATGGAATTTTGTGGGTTGGTGAAACTAGAGAGGTGGAATCATATTCTATATCCTATGGATGAAATGTCTCAAATTGCAATTAGCCGAGCTCTGGGAGAGGGTGTTTTCGATTATCAATATACTTGGAGGATGAACAGTGATATAATCAAGTCATTTATTGGTTGCCTAGTAAGAGCCAAATTGGAAGTAGATGACATCATCAGGATTTGTCGTGATCTGTTTATCCCAAAGGGATTGGAACAAGCGGTGTATAACATTGATAGTAAATTTAGGATTCCCCTTCTAGAAAAGTATATGAATCTTCCCTTGGGGCATCCGAGAGAGCTTAGCATTTTATAGCGAGTGGCCTATTATGGAGGTCAGTCTACATTTTCTCCTTAGATGGAAAGGGATCATTGTAGAAGAGAGTAAGGAGTGGCTTCTCAACTATCTGCATATCTCCAATGCATATATTCAGTTGGGCATAACATTTGACAATCTTGATGACCTAGACTTTTGTACCCCAAATGCAAAAAAAATAAGTAGAGAAAAATTCAACTTTGAGTTCCCTCCCAATTTCCATGTGGAGAAACCCAACAACATCCTAGAAGTGGTCATGGTCTACTGGAAGCAAGGCAAGGGCTCGGCTTGAAAGATGGTAGTTTTTTCTAGTTAGGGATAGTACCATAGGGTTTCATAGTTTATACATAGTTAGCAGTTTTGTTATTAAGCTTAATATCTGCGACATGAACATACCTTTGTTTTAAATCCTCAATTTAAGATTTTGTTTATCTCTATTATAAATCCCTAAGACTTATCATATGTTTATCTGTGGATAATATGAAATATGTAGTACTTGGTATTCAATCTATGCCTTGTTTCTATCTTTGTTTTTCGTATATCATGCTTAAATTCTTATTATTTAGGTTTAAATTCTTACATATCAAATTATGGATGGTTCCTCTTAAGCAAGGCTTTGAGTTATGTTATGACATTTAAGCACAATTTTAGGTTTTTTGGGTGTTAATTTGGCCTCCTCAACAATCAATTTTGACTAGGCCTCTATCCAGATGTGGTTGTTTTTCCTTTCATTGCGACTTTATCTGCTTGTTTTCTCTTTTTTCATATTCATTATCTATATGGTTTATGTATTAATGGATATCTACTTATCTAATCACTATGTTGAGATCCTCTAATGGACTATTGAGCACTCTCTTTTGGGACTAGCTCTTTCCTATGTCGCCATCAGGCAGAATTATGATGAGTAATACTATAATAGACTTTATATCATATGTTGATTGAGATGTTTGATTTCCTTCTAGCAAAGCACTGGCTGCCAGTTTATTTATAAAGCAATATAAGGTTAAATGTTTTTCTTTTCTCAAAACAGAAGTTGTGTATTGGCATTTATGAATTAAAGCCATAATCTGTATCTGAATATTTAACGTTCTTTCATATGCTTAACTTAGACTATTGTTACTAGGGAAAGAAATGTTTATTTCATAAAGCATTTTGTTTCTCCTGTTGGGGCATACAATGAGAGTGCATTTTTGTTATGGATTTCTGTGAAATCTTGAGGATCATGTGGAATGCGTGCTTTGGCAACTACATGGCTTTTTTTAGTAGCCAATTTTGGTTGAATGTTCTTTGGAATTACCAAGATATGATGCATGTTTTGGTTAATCTTATCATGACTCTGTATATTAGTGATTTTCTATTGTGTTGTGTGAGGTTTATGAGTTACCCGTAGTTTGGATTCTGACTGTGGTAAGCTATTATATTTAATCAGTTATTGTTACTTACATTCCTTAGTGGTGTTAGCATCTCTTATTTGTTAGTTGTTTATATCTATTATCTTTGGCCTCCTTCTTCTTAGTTTATTGAGGTAGGATATTTAAAAAAAATCCTTGGGTTTGATTATTTTCCCTTCCTTTGGTCTTTCTGTTTATGTTTCCTGTTGTATTGTATATTGCTTCTTTCTTATTATCTCTTATATTACTCACATATGCCAAAGGTAATTATGATTCTTCTTAAATGGAAAATTATTCTCCCTCAGATACAAGAATGGTGGAATATTTTCTTTGGTTTCTTCACTTGCATTATTATAATAATTGTTCTAAGATGGACAGGATTGTGATGAAGGCTTTATTTCATATATGTTTTAAGTAATTTCATCTCTTACATTATTATTATTCTATTGCTGATGCAAAGATTGTTTAGCGGTTTAGATTTTATTAAGTTAGTGTTTATGATTCTCTAGTAATATATGAATGGGCTTGTTGTGATGATTAGTTTTAGGATCACTAACCCTATTTTTTATTAAGTCTAGCTGGTAGTAGTCGGATTAGATGCAAGTATGGTATCATCTCATTGGTGAGTCATTTTTATGACCAAGAGGGATCTCATCAAATATTTTAAATCTTGTTTTGTAAGCAATTGTAACCATTTGGGGTATGCCCTTTATTCATTTGTATGTATCAATGTATTCATTAATTATGTTTTGACTAGGGTATGCCCCTTTTATGATGTAATAATATAGGACATTTTGTCTCACACTAGACTGGAGGTTTTCTTCTCCATTCTTTCCTACCAGTGTCCGTTTGAACAAAGTAAAAGCTGATCTAATATTTTAATTATATTAATAAAATTTATCATGGCCTTGGCCATTTACCGATATAAAAAAATTTAAAAACTATAAAAAATGCACTTACCTATTACGGTCGAAACACTCTAACCACTTAAAACTGCAATAGTGAAATGACTGCGGACAAGCAATTTTTTGGTATTTATAAATCCGCCAAGGTTACGGTTGAAACCCTTTTGGCCAAAAGGGTTTTCACCATAAAATCCCTGCCACGTCAGCATGGAAAAGTACCACATATGTACAGTTGTAGACATTTCAACCAAAACCATTATAGCTGAAACCCTTTTAGCTGTAATCCTATCGGATATCACAAATGGTGACATAGGTTTGTGCCTTTACCCATTGGTTTCCTTACTATTAGGGTGTAGCTAACTACTTCTTGAGAGGAAAAGGGAGAAGGAATGTATGAAAGCAAACTACCTATTCTAATCTAAGAGGGGTGATGCACCAAATAGTATTGTTCAATCTTATCCCTTCCAAAGGAAGTACAGTTCATCAATATAATCCTCAGATACACAAATTTTATCTTATCTTTGACTCAAAAATCATGCACAAATTCAAAATTAATGAAATGATATAAGGAAGGGACTTCACTCTATATCATTCAAAGACAAATAGACACAACATATAACTAAATAATGAAGGTAATACATCATTATAAGGAAAAAGATGTTGCATGATATATTAATCGAAGAAGGAGATACAATCAAGAATTATATTAATTTACAAGCAAAAGGGGAATTATAGTAACAAAGCATAGAATAGACTACTATAGAATCAAAGAAGAGACCGACCCTTGAAGGTTTACAAAACTTTCTTTTATAGCTCAAGCATAACTGAGAAACTTATGCCTTAAGCCAAAGCTCAAATACTGCCATTAAATCCCTAGAGAACAATCACTACTGATCCAAAGAAGATTTTATTGAGTGCATGTCAATATGCAAAAAATCATGTCTTTATACTAATTTAGACCTTGAAGAGACAAAAATGATAGTCATGACTACATAGCTAGCTAAGAAAGCTAACTCAAAGTGGTGATGGGGTGTCCTTTGTATCAAATAGGCATGGACATCATCAAAAAGTAGTTGCAAATGATCAAGGAATTAGTTTTCCATTAAAGAGCTACCTTTGAGAGTGTTTCGATGTGCCAGATCAGATATGTCATCAACTCGACCGTCAAACCTACCACATGGCCTAATGATACTAAAGAATTTTTCCACCTTGTTTAGACATTCAACTGTCTGTTGACCCATACTCATCACCTTTTTTTGTGGCTTCACAGCTTATTTCCTTCATTAGCTATCTGACCCTGCAAAATTGTAAACTACATTTTATGTTTATCACTGCTTTGCATCTTACCTTCACTATATTCCCTTAACTATTGAGACCTTACTAGTATTGTGTAATTAATTCTTCATGTGGTCACTGCAGTTTAGACTTAACAGTCTTCTAACTATGTGATGGTGCGAAGACAGTTATGTCTTACTTGTTGCCCCTTCACAACTAAAATTGAACATAACATCAAATGTTTATGACCCTATGAATATTGAGAATATTACTACTTGTGTTTCCATTCATTTTGTTGTGACCTAAACCCTGACTACATTGAAGATACCTGCAACAATGTGAAGACAAGGCTTTGGTCATGATCGCCCAGTCACCATTATCATTCACCTTGACCTCTTAACCCTTGTGACTCAGTGAATAGCAATTCTTTGCCCTAGTCACCCTTTTGTAGTTTGGAACTGAGGTTGGCATCAAATGTTTGCTACCACATGACTGATGTTATCTTCGTTGCACGTGTTACCTTTTGCACGGGCATGACCTGAACATGAACCAAAACCTACATACTTGTGACTCCATGAAGACTACCATTTAACCATAATTTCACTATCACAACTTGATCTATTAACCTTGATGCTAACTTAGTGATGATTTGATAAGGTGCTTCACTAATTTGTAACTCTAACTCTAGTTAACTCTTAACTCCTTTCGACTGTGTGACCCATAACCATTCACAGCATTGTGACCTAAACTATCAACCCATCTCTTAACTCTATGAACATTCAATAGTAGGCTTTTTCCACTTTGTTTCCTTGACCTAGGGTTGACCTTAACCATCCATGACTATGTGAACAAGAGGAAGATCATAACATCACCACTTGAAATGTTAACTCAGGTGTTAAACCTATGAATGAGTGATAAAGAGAATTGTTGCATCGCTACCATGACCATACGTTAAGCTTAACCACCTGTGACCATGCAATGACTACCACCATGAACTACTAGAGTTAGAGATCATGACATCATACCTTGAAAATGAAAGTTAGTCTTCTAACCTATGAAGTTGCGCTGACTATTTTGCACCATCACAACTTAACTGACAATTACTCCTTAACTATCTGTAACCTTGCAAAATGAATGATCACATCATCATAGCTTAGAATTGTTCCTTTAAAATGAATGTTTTAATAGATTTAAGACTAAAAGAAAAGTAAAAAGACCTTGTTGTATCCCATTGGCTTGCATGGTAAATAATGAATAATCAAAAAGGATGTGAACATGGGTGCCACCCTGAAAATTGGATTTTGGAAGGAGGGGCAATAATGAATAATCCGTTGGGCTGGAGTCACCAAAAAATGAACCTTACATTCTGTCTATATTCTTACAAAAACTGCCTCTTCTCTATGATTGCAAAAGCTTCAAAACATTGCTCTCTCGTATAGAGAACGCTTGCACCCGTGCACTTATTGAAAATAGGAAAACCAATCTACTATATAAAGAAAACCTTGACCTTCTCTAGAAGCAAGGCTCAAGGTGAATTCCATTGACTAGAATTGTTAGAATATCACCATTAGGCCTAGATTTTTGGAAAGCATTGGCCTATTTACAACTGCTGATAACATAAGGACTACTCCACATAGCATCAAACTTGGAGTGCCTACCAGGTTTAGTTCTATCTGCATTCCACTTGAAAACAAGGTCTCCCTCTCTGAAAATTGGTGTTGTAGCCTTCTTGTCAAAACTTCTTTTGACCTATTGTTGATGAGCCTCAGGTGTAAGCATAGCTTGTTTTCTCTTTTCTTCCAATTCAATTAGTTCTACTAACCTAACTATCATGGGATCATTCTCTTCTAGTTCCAATCGATGATCCATCTCAAGAGAGGGAAACTTAAGTGAAATAGGAAGACTAGCTTCCCTTCCATATACCAACATGAAAGGTGAGTTCCTAATTTCTCTATTGGGTGTAATTCTATTATCCCAAAGGGAAGTTATTATCTTTGAATGCCAACACCTCTTGTTATCTTCAATTGTTCTCTTCATGATTATGATGAGGTTCTTGTTGGAGGATTTGGCCAAGCCATTTCCTTAGGGATAGTAATTTTAGGAAGTGTTCAAATATATCATGTGTTCTAGAGCCCAAGAACATATGTGAGCTCCAATAAAATATTTGGCATTATCAAATATGATAGTTGATGGAACACCAAATTAGGTCACAATTCCATCAAGGAATTCAACCACTGAAGCTTATGTTGCATCCTACAAAGCCGCTACCTCTATCCATCTTATAGAGTAATATTTTGGTTCCAAAATCCATTTGTGACCAACACTAGAGGGTGGGTTTATTGGACCAATAAAATCCAAACCCCATTGAGCAAAGGGTTGGTCAACTTGGATGGGATGGAGAGGAAGGGCAACCAATCTTTGCTTTCCTAAGAAGAAAGAACATTTCTCACATTTCCTCACCCACTTATGGAAATCATTAAATAAGGTTGGCCAATAATAGCCAACCCTCATTATCTTCATTGCAATAATTATGGCTGAGAAATGACCACCAGTAGGGTCATCATGGAACTCTTTTAGTAACCTGATGATCTAATCAATTTGTATACATCTCAATAGGACTCCATCATAATCCTTTTTGAACAATATTCCATTCACCAAGATATGAGAGATAGCCTACAATCTGAATTGTCCTCTCCTAGCTCTATCTAAGCCTTGGGGATATATCCCTTCTATCAAGAAGGTAGTCATGTTATGCAACCAATCAATTTGATCTTCATTCGCCATTGGTTTCTCACCTTGAATTATGAGGGCAACCTCTTCACATGTTTCAAAAGATGAAGCCATCTATTTACATAGTTCCTTGCCTCTAAAAAGCTCGGTGATCTTGGTATCAATTTCCTATTCCATGAATCTAGTAATCCATCTAGCTCTCTTTTCATTGATATCCTTGTTTAGCAAGAACTTTTTCACACTAGCATGTGGGACTAAAAGCTAGATCTTGTTGTGAGACAAGAGATGTCTAAACTTTTTAAGAGCCCTTATAAATGCAAGGACTTGTTTCTATACATAGTTGTATCTACCCTCATATCCTTAAGCCCTTCACTAAATAAAGCAATAGGATGCTCCAAATTTTCATCATTCAACTATGTAAGGACAACTGAAATCCTTGATTCTCCTCCAAGAGAGTAGAGGATGAAATCTCTATCAAAATTGGGGTTGATAAGAGTGGGGGTTGATGCAATTGATTTCTTGATCTCTTCAAAACTAGCCTTCCCCTCTTTGGTCAAAGTGAACATTAGTTTCTTCTTCAACATAGTTGTGAGAGGATTCGCCATAGAAACAAGATCAGGGATGAACCTTCTTATGAGGTTGATCCTACCAAGAAAGTTGTGCAATCCTTTCTTATGGCTAGGAAGTGGGAGAAAGAGAATTGCTTCTACTCTTTGGATCTATTGTTATCCCACCTCTTGACATAATGTGCCCTAGGAGCTTTCCTTGGTCAATGGAAAACACACACTTATTGGGATTTAGGGATACACCATACTCTCTACATATGATGAATACCCATATCAAATGATCAAAATGATCTACTACATGTTTTGAGAAGACAGTTATATCATCAAGGTAAACCAACACAAAATTTTCTAGCACACCTTTGAAGGCCATCTCCATTGCCTTTTGACATGTGGCACCTGCATTGGTTAGTCCAAATGGCATCTTACAATAAGTATAGGTACCCCACTTGGCAGTGAATGTTGTCTTATATCTATCAAACTCTTGGACTAACACCTAATTGTAGCCTAGAAAAACATCTAGGAAAGAAAATATTTCTGAACCACTAGCCTTGGATAGGATCTGTTCCATAGAAGGAAGGGGATGGTGATCTTTAAGATAGGCCTTATTAAGGTCCATAAAGTCTACACATAGTCTAATCTCTCCACTTTTCTTCCTAACAAGAATAAGGTTAGCCATCCATGAGGAGTGCTTGATAGGGAAAATAATGTTAGCCTCTATGAGCTTTGATAGTTCTTTTCTCATTAGTGGTTCAATCTTGGGGTTAACTAGCCTTTGTTTCTGCCTAACATGCTTAGCACCATGGTTTAAATCTATGGTGTGCTGAAATAAACTTGGGTCAAAACTATTTAAGTCTTCATAAGTCCAAGAAATAACGTCATTGAATTCTTGACATAATTTAATGAAAACTTCTTATTCAATATTAGTGCATACCTTTCCCAAGTTCAAAGTCCTTCCATCAGTAATAGTGATAGGCGTGTAGTCGTCCTTCCTTGCAATCAAATTTGAACCTTTTCCCTTTGATTGATCATTAGAGTTAAATATGTCTTACAAAGTGACCAAACCTTTAGGCAGTTGGTTGGAGCTGAGATTCACAATCTGGTCCCCATACTAACTTTGTAGCTTTGACTCATTTTTTGTAGAGAATTCTACTTCATTTTGAAAGAAATTAACAATTCGCACATCAAAATCAAACACTTGTCAATTTGTGCAATTATCTCAGATAGTAGACCTTACAATAATTATGATTTGTTGCTTCTTTTCATCAGCAACATGCTTTGGTATATCATTATGAGCACCAATGGTTGCAATCTTATCAGCGTGTTTATTTTTGTTTCTTGGGACACTCTAAATATTGAAAGCCTGAAAACCTTCAAGTAGATCCCACACTCTATGCTTGTATGATTTGAGAAGGTTTTCTTTGTGATATTATGATTTCTAATTTGATTAACAGCCAACTCACTATCCCCAAATACCTTTAAGAGCTTGATGCCTCTTCCTTGTACAATTTGGAGACCTTAGATCAAAGCTTCATACTCTACCACATTATTGGTGTAGCTGAATTGGAGTCTATAAAAAAATAGCATTTCTCCAATTTAGGGAAACAAGCATGACACCAACACCTTAAACATTTTTGTGCCTTGACCCATCAAAGAACATATTCTATGATCCACTTGCATTCTCTTCTTTTTTCATAAGATTGGGAATAGGGACATTCTCCTCAAATATGCAATAGGTTCCAAGATCGGTCTCCCTAGCTTCTTGTATTCGGTCAAATTGATAAGCAATGGCCCACTCATCCAAAAGATAATCAGGCACCTCTTGTAGGGTAGTGACATGGTCATGGGCTATGCATCCCTCATCTTCTTCCCAAATTGTGTAATTCATATTTATGGGGCTAGGAGTATAGGTCTCTATATTATTGAGGGCTAGAGATTCAAACTTTATGGAAGCCTTTGTTCCATATCTTGTTCTAAAAAACATGTAGGACCAATCAGATGCAATGTAACCACCGATTTGTGTAGTAAAGTCTCTAGATAGGAAAATAGAAAAATGTGGAGCTCAAAAACTAATATGTCTAGTGTGATAGTACAAATAGGACATGCATGTAATGTCATCTTCATATTTTTAAACACTCCTACTATTGTTGCAAATATTCCATCCAATTGAAGGACTCCTTTGGCCATTGGTTCATACTGAATACCAAGGTTATTAGCCACACACTTTGACATAACTGAGTTGCTAGCTCCTGAGTCTATCATGCAATTATGAACTAGCTTATCCCCTACAATCAAAGAGACATAAAAGGGTAAGGTTTACACTTCTTACATGTTCCTTTCTCCTTTTTGGTTTGCATAAAGCTTTTTGCATTTTCCTCTCTGGCTAACTAATCTTCCACTACTATTCCTTCTAACTCTTACAGCAGTAGTTTCTTCTATGATGGTATAGCAGTGACAACATACCATATAGAGATGTTAATAGTAGTCCTCTTCATTTGATATACAATTTTGAGAGGAGTTCATACTACTTTGGTTGGATCCTTGGGAGCTACAAGGACCAATGACTAAAAGTGAGCAGTCTGAGGTTCAATAGACTTCTTGTTGCCCACATCTTGCCTCTATTTGGGAGCAACATTTGGTTGTGTATTCATCATTGGTATATGAGAAGTAGTACTTGAAGTTGAAGCTTGATTTGGAGAAGGAGGTGTGGTATCCTCGACAATTATTCTTTTGCTTCTGGTATTGTGAGCTATGGCATCATGATTGGTATGACAATGCTCTTCTGGTTGATGGTTCATGAAAGAATAATCAACTTGTTGCTATACATGAGAAGCATCAATAGATTGATGGTACTACATTTACATTCTGCTACTTGATCCTATGTGACTAATGTTTGAGATGTTTTTTCTCTTTGACACATACAATACCCATAGGACTAGTTGTAAGAAGGACAAAATTCTCTCTCTTAAGAAAGGTTGTT
Organism: Cupressus sempervirens; assembly: GCA_028749045.1. NCBI lineage: Eukaryota > Viridiplantae > Streptophyta > Pinopsida > Cupressales > Cupressaceae > Cupressus > Cupressus sempervirens. The sequence continues at coordinate 145,707,964 of CM053784.1, read as the reverse complement.
CTAGGGGACTAATGTCCTATTTGGATTTGTGTTTCCATTTGGAGCAGGGTTATTACCAATAGATCTATTCTGGTTGTGTGGAGCATAACCCTAACCTAGATTTGGTGATCTATTATACATAGGGCCTTAATAATGAGGTTGGGGAGGCCTCTTGCTTTGAGCTTGTCTCTTTAGAGTCACTAATTCATTGTTCATTTTTTACATCACAACATTTTGATTCTAAAATTTTTAATCCATATCAAAGTTATGATCCTTGATTTTATCTATATTTTGCATCATATCCTACATCATGGTCTTGATTTTATCTTTTCCACTAGAAGATGTAGAAGCTATGGGAGCTATAGTGAGAGGTTGGCATGTAGATGTGGTAGGAATAGGGGCTACTATGGATTGATGGTTAGGCATACCAGGAAAGAAAGGCATTGGAGGCCTTGGAGCTAACTTCCCTCCTTGAATCAAGATATTTTATGCTTTTATAGAAATTTCATATATAGATGGTAAGGTATCCCCTCCCATGGATTGTAAAGTGGTAGCAATATCACAATAAAAGACTCTGAGGTAATGTAAGTTACAAAGAGAAGGCTTTACTACAACAGGTATCCTATCCCATATTTTTTGGAATCTATAATTAAAATATGTCATACACTCATGGGGCACTCTCTTGATAGTAGTTAGTTTCTCTAAAAGTGATAGGTGATCAATTTTTTCCTCATAATTCTTACAAAGCCTTTCACCTAACTCATTCTAGTTAGTGATTGAATTATGAGGTAATCCCCTATACCATTGTAAGGCTTTTCCTTTTAATGATGAGGCTAAAAGTCTAACAACAATGTCATCCTCTATAATACCATGTATATTGCAGATATTTTAAATTTCTTGAATGTGCTCTAAGGGAGAGATGGAGGTCTCACCAATGATCTCTAGTAGACTCTTAAGAGTAGCTATTGGGATATCATGTCTTTGAGCTAGAATAAGGGGACTGCCACCATTGGACGACAAAGCATGCACTTTGTGTTGTGCCATGTGGAAAAATGATCTATTTAAATAGATAGATGGTATCCTAGGCTATGACCTATCAATAGGAGGAGTAGAGAGAGATCTTGTAGGTGTATGTGTTACTTATGCACTCCTAACTAGTGATAGAGATAATCTATTTCTCTTTCTTCAAGGATTTCAAAATCAAAGCTCAGTATATTGAAATGTACCTCTAGAAGATGAACTTATGTGAGCTTTGGGAATGAATCACAACAACTTTGGTTTGGAAACCAAGATGTAGAGATGGAGTAGAGTCACCAAGTTCTTTGAATGTGAGCCTCTTGAAGGCCTAGAATGCTAAGAGCAACACTATCTCCTCAGCATATCTTGAAGCTCTTTTCTTTGACATGAATGAACTAGTAGACTTAGAAATGCTTCAATTATGAGTCCCACCAAGCGTACCAAAAACTATTCACACAAAATTTTGCACCCTTACCTAAATTTTTTACCTAAAGACAACTTTGTGTAACATGGAAACAATCTCAAAAGTGTGGGACTTTGCAATTAGAGATTGACTCTTCAGAGAAGGTCGACTTCCTTATTATCAGGATGCACCTAACTACTTCTTGAGAGGAAAAGGGAGAAGGAATGCATGAAAGAAAACTACCTATTCTAATCTAATAGGGGTGATGCACCAAATAGTATTATTCAATCTTATCCCTACCCAAGGAAGCATAATTCATCAATATAATCCTCAGATACACAAATTATATCTTATCTTTGACTCAACAATTATGCACAAATAAGAAATCAATGAAATGGTACAAGGAAGGGACTTCACTATATATCATTCAAAGACAAATAGATACAACATATAACTAACAATGAAGGAAAAACATCAATATAATGCAAAAGATGTTGCATGATATATTAATGGAAGAAAAAGATACAATTCATAATTTTATTCATTCATAGGAAAAAGGGGAATTATAGTTTCAAAGCATAGAATACTATTGCTATAGAATCAGAGAAGAAACCAACCCTTGGAGGGCTTACAATACTCACTTTTATAGCTCAAGCATAACTGAGAAACTTCTTCCTTAAGCCAAAGCTCAATTGATGTCATTTAATCCCGAAAGAACAATCACTTTTGATCCAAAGAAGATTTGATTGAGTGTGTGCCCATATGCAGAAAATCATGTCTTCATACTAATTTTGACCTCAAAGAGATAGAAATGATGGTCATAACTACATAGCTAGCTAAGAAAGCTAACTCAGAGTGGTGATGGGTTGTCCTTTGTGTCAAATAGGCATGGAGATCACCAAAAAGTAGTTGTAGATGATCAAGGAATTAGTTCACCATTAAAGAGCTACCTTTGAGAGCATTTTTGATGTGCTAGATCAAATATGTCATTAATTCAACTGTCAAACCTTCCACATGGCCCAATAATAAAGAATTTTGTCACCTTGTTTAGGCATTCAACTATCTGTTGACCTGTGCTCATCACCTTGTTTCATAGCTTCCCAGCTTATTTCCTTCATTAGCTATTTGACCCTATGAAACCACAAACTACTTCATTTTATGTTTATCATTTCTTCACAGCTTACCTTCACTATATTCCCTTAATTTTTGTAACCCTATGACCAATGTGTAATTATCTATTTGTGTCATTGTGGCGATTTAGATTTAACAGTCTTCTAACCATGTGATGGTGCGAAGATAATTATGTCTTACTTGTCACCCCTTCGTAGCTAAAACTGAACATAGCATCAAATGCTTGCAACCCTATGAATGTTGAGAATTTGACTACTTGTGTTTCCATTCATGTCATTGTGGCCTAAAGCTTGACTGCATCAAAGATACTTGTGACCATGCAAAGACAAGGTTTTGGTCATGATCACCCAATCGCCACTGTCATTCACCTTGACCTCTTAACCCTTGTGAATCAGCGAACAACAATGCTTTTCCCTAATCACCCTTTCACAGTTTGGAATTGAGGTTGGCATCAAATTTTTATAACCTCGTGACTAATGTTATCTTCATTGCATGTGCTTCCTTTTGCACAGTCACAACTTAAACATGAACTGTAGCCTAGATACCTATGACTATGTGAAGACTACCCTTTAACCATATCACACCATCACAACTTGATTTGTTAACCTTGATGCTAACTTAGAGACGATGTGATAAGGTGCTCTCCTACTTCACAACTCTAACTCCAGTTAACTCTTAACTCCTTTTGACTCTACGACCCATAACCATTCACAGCATCACAGCCTAAACTAGCAACCTATCTCTTAACTCTGTAAAAATGCAATAGTAGGATTTTGCCACTTTGTGACCTTGACCCAGGGTTGACCTTAACCATCTATGACTATGTCAATAGGAGGAAGATCGCAACATCACCACTTGAAATGTTAACCTTGTGAACAAGTGATAAAGGGAACCACTGCATCGTAGCCCTGACCATAGGTTAGGTTTAACCACCCATGACCATGTGATGACTATCATCATGAACTACTAGAGTTAGAGATCATGACATCATGTCCTAAAAATGAAAGTTAGCCTTCTGACCTATGAAGTTGTGCTGATAGTTTGAGTTGACTATTTTGTGTTGTCACAACTTAGTTAATAGTCACTCCTTGACTTCCCACAACCTTGTGAAAGGAATGATTGCATCATTGTAGCTCAAAATTTTAACTTCAAAATGAAGGTCTTATGAGACTTAAGACTAAAAGAAATGTCAAAAGACCTTGTTGTATCTGATTGGCTTGCATGGTAAATAATGAATAATCCAAAGGATGTGAACATGATTACCACCCTAAAAATTGGATTTTGGAAGGAGGGGCAAAAATGATGAATAGTACCATCACCCAATCTTGTACCTCAAACTACATTTTCTTCCTTCTTTCATCCATATTATACTTAATTTTTTTGTTTGCTTCCATCAGAGTCCTAACCTTTTCATGAATTTCTTTCATAGACTGAGAAAAGTCTTTAGAATGTCCACTACTTTCTTTACGAATCCTTAACTCTCTAAGTTCACATGCTCCCCTTGGATGCATATCATAGACCACCTCAAATGAACTTTTCGTAGTAGATATGTTTATATTATCATTGTAGGAAAAATTAGCTTGAGGAATCACCTGATCCCACATCTAGCGATACTCTTTAGTCAAGCACCTTATAAAGTTTCGAAGAACTCTATTTATCACTTTTGTCTAACCATCTATTTGAGGATGGTATGTTGAACCAAATGCCAAGTTTGTGCCTAGTCTTTTCCACAAAGTTTTCCAAAAATGCCCCATGAATTTCACATCTCTATCTGATACTATATTGATTGGAAAACCATGAATCTTTACTACCTCCTTGAAAAAGAGGTGAGCAATATAGTATCATGAGTTGTTTTACAAAGTATAAGATGATGCATTTTTCTAAATCTATCAACTACTGCAAAGAAACTATCAAAACTAGTGTTATTTATTGGTAAGACCACCATGAATTCCATAATAAGATACTCCCATGGTCTTTCAAGAGTAGGTAAAGGTTGGTATAACCCTACATTGGAAGATTTTTCTTTTTCTTTTTGACAAACTATACACTGCTCAGCATACCTCCTTACATCTCTCTACATTTTGGCCAGTAATAGAACCTTTGAACCAAGTCTAATTTCTTTTTCAATCCAAAATTACCACTAGGACTCCCATCGTGCTTCTCTTGGATGAGTTTTTCCCTCGTAGACTCCTTAGGTACACATAACTGGTTATCTTTCAACAACAATCCATTTTTCAAAGCATAGTAAAAAAATTAGCTATTAAAATTATTAGTGAAATCAACACATACCTTCTAGGATTCTAAGAAATCTTCATCTCCATCATATAGGTCTTTAAACCCTTCAATGTCAATGCTTTGTAGCTAGATTTCTTGGACAGTGAGCAACCTTCTACTGAGTGCATCTACCACCTTGTTATTTTGACCTTTCTTATGTTTATAGTGAATGTATATGGTTGAAGGAACTTCATCCATTTGATATGTCTATGACTTAATTTCTCCTATGTGTTTATGAAGCTTAGAGCTTGATTATCAGTTTAGACTACAAATTCCTTTGGAAAATGGTAGTGTATCCACTTCCTAAGATCTTGTACCAGTGCATAAAGTTCCAAATCATAAGATGAGTACCTTGACTTTGCCTTATTCAACCTCACTAAAAAATGCTAAAGGCATCCCCTCTTGGCTTAGGACTTCTCCCACAGCTACATTTCTTGCACCACATTTGACAATGAAAAATTTTCCAAAGCTTAGCAATACTAAGATAGGTTGTGTAGCCACTTTTGGCTTCAATTGTTCAAATCCTTCTTTAGCCTCCTTTGTCCACTTAAACTTGGTCTTGATTCCACCTTTGATAGTGTCTACTACATTTGCACATATCTCACTAAATCTTACAATAAACTTTCTATAAAATTGAGCCAATCAATGGAAGCTCCTCACATCAATCCCTATTTTTGGAGTGGACCATTTAAAGATGGTTTCTACCTTACTTGGGTCCATTTTCAAGCCACCTTGGGTGATTACACAACCTAAGTACACAAGCTCTTATTTCAAGAACTCACTCTTCTCTAGGTTAATGGCTAGCTTCTCTTCATGTAATATCCTTAACACAATCTCTAGGTGCTTCATGTGTTCTTCTTTTGTCTTGCTAATTTGAGGATATCATCAAGGTAAACTACCACAAACCTCACCATGTAATCCTTTAACAACTAATTCATTAACCTCATAAATATGCTAGGTACATTTGTGAGACCAAATTGCATAACTAACCACTCATAAAGACCCTCTTGGTTTTGAAGGTCATCTTCCATTCATCCCCCTCTTTCATCCTAATTTGATGATATCCACTTTTAAGATCAATTTTAGTAAAGTACTTAGCTCCTTCTAAACAATCTATCAAGTCTTCTATTCTAGGAATAGGAAACCTATATCTTATAGTTATCCTATTAATTACCCTAGACTTAGTACACAATAGCCACTTACCTCACTTTATTGGTGCCAAGACAACTTGTTGGCTAAAAATTGTGTACGTCACTAAATAAAACTTAAAAAATTATGACTTTAGGTAGCATTTCATGAGATTTCTCTCTCCTCTCAATAATAGGGGAGGCTCCCTTCTTATCGTAGGTAGGTTCAATAGGAACTTAACTCAAATTACAAAAAGGATGGTTATCTTGATCAGTTACTCTTTTTTCGAGAATGATTTACATAAAAATCTAACTTTCCAACTTAACAAAAAGTGCCTTATTGCTACAATAGTATTGGTGACCCTGGAATTGATGTAAGAACAATGCTAGGGGAAAAAATTTACTTTTTATATTTTGTGAAACACAAATAGAACCAAAAGTCTCTTGAACTTGTCTTGAATAAATATTCAAGTAGAATAATAGTAAGGCACAAAGTCTCTTACTCGATACTCTCATATATAATAAAAATACATACAATTGAATCCCAAAGTCTTCAACTCTAAGTAATTACAACCACTACTATCGATTACAACTTTTCCTCTTGCAGCTCAAAGTCTTCAAAAGTTCAAATTGATTGTGAATGCAATAGGTAGCTCAAAGTCTGCACAAACAAATTCAAATCCCTTTTGATAAAAGATTCAAAACTTGCAACAAAAATCTAGAAAATGTCATCACATAACACCTTGAATCAACACAAAGTTTCAAAGCAAGTTGCCTCTTTATTGATAGCAATTTGATTTACAAATACAAGTTGACAAAATTTTATTGCATTTCTAAATGATGAATATTTATAATGGGCTCTCTCCTTTATATAGAAAAATAGGAGAGAGAAAGGTGAAGGAAAAGTGGAACAACCTCAACTACCTTGACTTATCTCTAAGTAACTACTTTGACTTTATTCAAAGTTGCATGCCTAATGTGATCGCAACTTAACTACATGAGCTAGTTGTACAAGTGCATGTTATTTGGTATTTACAACATAGATTCTCTTTACATGTAGCTTTCCTATTATTATTCTATGTAAAGCATTTTATTTGAAGTATTTGCATGGTATCAACCAACTCTCCAAAATTTTGTAGGGACTCGAGTACAACTACAATATCTAGTTCATCGTGAGATCATTGTAACCTTTTGAGTATGTTTGCTACTCTAGATATATCTTTATTAAAAATCTCCATTTAATTTTGTAGATTCTTTAATGAATACTTCTATGTTTCCAATGTATCTGGCACACTAATGTTGGATTCATCCACTTCCAACTGTAAACGGATGACCTCGACAAACTATGTCAAAACATCTTATTGATTCTTGAGTCTATTATCTTTAGTGATGATTTCACATGATAGCCCTCTAAATTCCTCTTTTATCATGTTTTCTTAGTTAGTTATCTTGGCTATTGCTACCTTTGCATCTTTTACAAGTCCTTGTAAAATTTTATCTTTGTTGGTCATCACATGTGTGTAACCATGGTATATTTTAACAGACATGATGGCTTCGTACTCACACAAGACATCCAAATTAATATCCATCATGTTGTTCCAAGCACTAAGACTTCATCTAGCAACTTGAGTTTATGATTGAGTGACTTGAGAATGTCATTCAAGCTAGTAGTAGTTTCTTTCCCTTTTGTTAGTGTAACTTCTCTTGACATTGTCGAATGGTGTTCCTGTGCAACTGTCACATAAAAGATCCATAGTGTATGAACATCATCGTATGAAGGGTCCATAGAAAACTTGGATGGTAAAAACAAAGACTCAAGCAAGGTATGTATAGGGAAAGGACATGGAATGGTTAGGGATAGCAAATGAGAAAATGTGTCAAGCTCATGATGACTCAAAAATGACTAGAATAGTCAAAAATGAGTTTTAGGGAGTGGATTGCATATGTGGACAGTGAGCTTTAAAATGTCTTATAGTGTAATAAAATAGAAACATAGCATACTTTAATAGGTGTAAGTCATACTATGTATCTAACAAACATGCAAGAAATTCTTCTTCATCCATAGGATAGCCATATGGAGGTTCATAGAATGCATATTCGTGGGACTTGCACTTGCATTCTTATGAGAGGAAAATAAGGACTTGCTTCCATATTAGAGCAAAATTTTATCCCTGATTGCATATGCAAGTAAATTTTACCTCTGCATATGTAACTTTAAGAAGAAGACGGAAGAAAAAGAAGTGACAACATATATACAAAAACATACAAATATGAAAATGGAAATGAGACTTGCATACACAACACAACAAATATATACAACAAAAACCTTATGCAAAATAACAAGGAATCATACCCTTTTATCAAGAGGCAAGAGAAGAAGTCATTTTTAACATTTGCAAAAAATCTAAAAATGCAATCAAAGAGATTTATTGGATTTAGAAAGATTGTGAGATGAACTATTAAATAGACTTCAAATCTTAACTGGATCCTTGCAAGAGATGAGTCGAAATTCCAAGCTCGCCAAGTGTAGGAAGTTAGAGCAAAAAATTGCATCATTTTAGCAACAATTTTGACTAGGCAATGTGCAACATGCAAAGAATTTGGAAAATGGCATCCAAAGCATATCAATTGATTTATAAGACTTGAATGCAAGCTAGGAAGGATAGGAAATGCTTTCAAACTTACCTTGATCCAATCACTTCTTGTTTTAGTGGAGCAAAATGCTCAAAACTAGGGCATTTTTTTAGCAAAAAGGTGCCTTAGATGGGTTGAGAAATGAAGAAAACACTCAACAAACTCCCTTTTTGAGTAGCACAATGTGTTATTTGGGTGATTTTTGGCAAAAATGATCCTTAGATCATAAAAAATGAGCAAGAAATGTTGAAGATATGTGCATTTGAAAGCTAGAAAACCCGTTTTTGGAGGTAAACACCCGAAAAAGTCAAGTTTTGAGAGCCAAAAATATGTGTTTTTTGCCTAACAATTGCCACTTTTGGGTGTTTGATCAAGAAGTCTCATGTTATGAAGTAAAAATGCAATTTTTGGTTGTATTTGCATGTGGAAAATGTGCCCATTACCCTCCAAATGTAAATTGCAAGTTAAAAATGAGATTTCCTTGTGCAAATGCATATATTATAATGCATGCTATGTGCTATAAAATTGCCACTTTGTGTTTTTCATTAAGGACTTAGTGCAAAACGTCCTTTTGGAGATCATTTACATATTTTTGAAAGACATGCTGGACAAAAAAATACCACTTTGCCTTGGTGGGGTTTTAAAACATAAAAACGCATTTTAAAATGCATGTAGTTGGGCCAAAAAATCCACTTTGGCTTAGGCTAAGTGAAATGAATTTTTAAATATTACATACACATGCAATTGGGTCCACAATCACCACCTAGTGAATTTACATGTTATTGAAATATGTATTTTAACTTTAAAAGTCCATTATGCAGCAATTTTAAAAGATGTAATATGTAATGGGTTAGAAAAAACTCATTTAAATGTGTGTGTGTGTGTGTGTGTGTGTGTGTGTGTGTGTGTGTGTGTGTGTGTGTGTGTGTGTGTGTGTGTGTAAACTTATACATGCAAAAACATATGTAAATGGGTTAGATTTTTTCGCTTACATTGATTTTAATAAGTTTTAAATATGCAAATGCATATTAAAAACCCACTTAAACACATTAAAATGTGTTATTGCATTGAAAAAGTCCATTTAAATTAATGGTGGGACTTATATTTTATTAGAAGTGGGTTTTCACATTGTGATTTGCATGTTGATGGATGCAATGTGTAATAAAAATCCCACTTTATGCACTTAAGTTGTCTCATGTATTTATATTTCATCTATAGCTTTTAATAAAGTAACATGAAAAATAATCTAGAAATAGGCTATTTTCGTAAAACATAAAAAAAACTATGGCTAAATCAACTCAAAATGAATATAAAATTTAAAATGGACCACAAAATCCACTTCAACTATTAAATATAATTTTATATTGTGCAATTGCCAACAAAAAGTCCACTTTTATGAGTTTTTTAATAAAAATGTGCAGTTGACAAAACCCCACTTTTTCCCTTATAACTTGAGCTAGACAACTCTAATTTGGACCTAAGTTAGTTCAAATCGAGTGAAATTTCAAGGGGTATTTACCTAAGGAAAAAATAAAAGAAAAAATTATTTACAACATAGAGAAAAATAAAGAAAATACATGAAAGTTTACCAAAAATTGAGTGTTTGCATTGCAAGAAGAAAAACTCATACCAACAATCAATTCGGGATAATCTCTACATAAAACCTTCAAAAGAACACCTAGACAAGATTGCATAAAGAACATTTCAAAGATAATGAATTGCTTTCATGATGCCTCAAAAATGCATTAAAAAAAAGAGGGTGCACCTACGAATCCATGAGAAAATCACGTAGGGTTGCCTCAATTTTGTGATGTCAAAATCGAGGACAATGCAACTAGAACAACACATGGGCTTATACTCTTCCTGGTTAACCCTTGGCCAAGAAACTCTTAAAATTTTCTTGCTATATCTTTGTTTTGGTCTAGTGTCATCTTGTATGCATCTTTGTTAGGAAAATATGCCCCTAGTATGAAGTCAATTTAATGGATAATGACTCTTTAAGGAGGTTGATGGTGTGCCATCACTGATGATGTCACTGAATTGATCCAATAGTTGTTTTACCTCTACACAAAATGTTGGCTTTGGGTTTTCTTCTTCTTTGGGTTTTACTACAATTTCAAACCCAACTCCTTCTTTCAATTTGAAATCATGCAAGAACTCTTTACCACTCATTAGGAGCACATTTGAGCCTACTAAGGTATCTTCTCCTTCTTCAACACATGACTATATTTTATAAGTGACCCCACTCTTCTTGAAGGTGTACATGTATTTGTTCCCATGATGGACTACATCTTTGTCATATTTCCATGGTTTACCTAATAGTAGATGGAAAGCATCCATAAGAAAAACATCAGATATTATCTTTTCTTGGTATTCTCCTATAGAAATTTCAACCCACACTTGCTCTTTCACTAGGACATTCTTCCCTATGTTCAACCAAGTGACCTTGTATGGATGGGTATGGGGTATCTTGGTGAGCTTCAACTTTTGAATTGCCTCCTCTGATATGTTGTTATATGTTGAGCTTGAGTCTACGATGACCCTCCACACCTTTATAAGAATCTTACACTTCACTCTGAATAGTTCACTTCTTTATTTGGGTTCCTTTATGTTGGGTTCTTTGATCAACACTCTCCTAAACATTAGGTTTTTAGCACATTCTAAATCAAGAATTACTACAGCAGTTCTTGCACTACTAACCTCTTCTTGAGCTTATGCAACCTTATTTTCCCCTGGTGAAGATGATACCTAATCAAAAGACCTATGTGCAGGGTGGCCTAATTTACCACAATTATAACACTTCATATTTGCAAAGTGAAAACCTCTCTCAAATCCTTTGAGTCTACCTCTTACACCACTGTTAAAGCCTCTGCCTCTACTATAATTACCCATGTTACTTGTATCATTACTATATTTAGACAACTTAGATTCACATTGGTTCTTGTTTTCATTGCTTCTACCACCAAATCCACGTCTATGACTCCCTCTAAAGTCTCTTCCTCCTCCTCTTCCCCTTGAACTAGTGTCATGTTTCTTTTTACTCTTCTCTTCCAGCTTAAGTGTTCACTAATAGCACTATTGGATGGTAGTAGGGGTTAAGAGACTATTTTCCTCTTGGATACTCCATCTAGGTCCAGTCAAATATCTAGCAACCTTGATGCTCTCCTCTTCTTGAACTTTGGACCTAAGACATAGTTTTTGGATTTCCTCTATATAAGAAACAACATCCATATTTCTATGTTTGAGATTTTTTCTCTTTTTATGTAGTTGGATCTCATAATCTTCTAGTAAATAGTTCTCATTTGTCTAACCATCATAGCCTTCTAGTTAGCTATTGGTTTCTTTCCCTCCTTTTTCTCTTTCTTCTTGAAGAAACTTCCACCAATTCAGTGCTGGTCCCCTCAATCTAGACTTGGCTACCTTCACCTTCTGAGCTTCAATAACTACCTCACACTCAAAGTGATTCTCCATGCACCATTCCATCACTAGCTTAGGATCCATCTTTCAACTAGACAAGGGTATCCCTCAAAGATCTTTTCCACCCAATGCTTTCATGGCCTTAGGGAATGGTTCCTTATGTAGAGGTGGGTTAGGTTCAAGTATTTCATCTTCTTCATCCATTTCCTTACCCTTATCTTCACTATCCTTTAAATTCTCTTTGACCTTATCAGTTGTCTCTACCACTTCACCTAGTTTATTTTTCGTAGCCTCTAGGGCTTCTTCGAGGAGCCTATTCTTATGCTTTTGTTATGTCATTTCCTTGGCTAATTCTAGATTAGTTACTTTAGTTGCCTCACCCATTAATTCACTACCAAACTTTGACATATACCTTACCCAAATATTTTTAGGCTCTAATACCAATTTGATAGGGAGATCTTTTCACTTGAGCCCTACTCTCTTGAGGACTCCCACAATGTCCTTATCTTGACCTTTCTAGGCTTCTTCCTAACAATCTACACTAGAAGGAACTCTTACTCCAACTCCTCTTTCCCTAAAGATCTCTCTACAAAGTACATACTCCAACTTGTTCACTCTCCTCCTCAAGACTTAACTCACTAAGTCCCACACTCAACACACCATGGCCATGCTTCTCACAAATTTGGTTGGAAAGGCTTCCAAAATATGCATTCAACTAGGTTTGATACCAATTTTTTTCTACCTTTTATGGTCTCCTTACTGATCTCTTGAAACCCTTGGAATTAGGCCTAGTAATCTTCTAGGTCTAATCAAGCCTCTTGATTGAGTTTTTGAGAAATATTTGTGAAACTTTCCAAACAAGGCCCCAAAAAAATCACCATTCTTGATACCCTTTTTAGAGAACTCAAATATTTTTAAGGTTCTAGGTTCTAAACTATCCGTACAACTCCTTAGAAATTGGCCTAAATTTAAGGGTTTCAAACTTGTTGTGTTATATTGAACTCAAGAGTCCCAAACACCCCACAAATTGACTCATTGTGCCTTTTCCTCTTGCACATAGGTTCTCTACCACTCCTATACAGATCCATGAACTTGGATTGATCCTATCAATCCATTAAGCCTTACATCTTTCTTACTATTGTTATCAAACCTTCTAGTTGGGTACAAAAAAATCGTGTAGGTCTTGATGGAAAACATAGTAAACCTACAACTCTTGACTTTAAATTCCATATTTACACAATGTATAAAGTACCCTAGCATGTTTCAAAAGGTTATATTATTCTCATTGTAGAATCTTGTCCTAGGGCCATTTTAAGCACTCCTACTTTGTATAGACCAGTGAACCAAACAAAGAAGAGATTTTATTTAGACCAATTAATATACCGATTATAACCTCAAGATTCAATCCAAGAGTATTAACAATTCCCTATCCAACCATGAAAATAAATATCTCAAGTCAACCCATTATCATGTGGATGCTCGAGTTGCAAAGTGACTAAAACAAATTAGTGTAGGAAAATTGATTGCTTGATTATGAAAAATGATATGTACAAGTTGCCAACCTTGATCTTAGACCTTATATGGTTCTAAGTATCTTCATAGACCATGGCTCAATTTTCCAAATTAAACCACAACCTCTTCTTACCTTTGTTGCTCAATCTTGTCAATTGTTGTCATGATAATATTGCAAAGTTGAAATATTGTCAATGACAACTTACCTATTGACCCAATTTGACTCCTAGTTGACAGATTTTTACATACCTTGATAACTTCTGACATACACATTAAAATTGACTTCACAAACACTACAAAACACTCTAGAACTCATTTCTAGTCCTTATTCACTAGTGACTTCGATAAAGTCACTAAAATCCAAAATAGTTTAGGTTTAACCTAAAACCCTAGGTGTTCTTGCACTTTTTTATAAGAGGTAAAGATTCTATTGCACTAAATGAGAATATTACATGTGATAATGTTTATTTGGTTGATGGTTTGAATTATACTATGTTGAGTATATCTCATTTGAATAAAAAAGACTTTAGATTTGAGTTCAATAATAGAAAGTATAGTGAATTGATTGCTACTATTGAACAAAACAAAGGTAATCTTTACTAGTTGAACACTTCTTATGGAAATTGATTGATTAGTAAAGTAGAGGAATGCTAGTTATGGCATAAAAGGTTTTTTCATGTTAACTTTGAGAATTTGATAAAGATTAGTAAGAAGAAATGTGAGGAAGTCAAACCAGAGAATATTGTGCAAGGAGTGTTAGGAAAGATGACAAGCTCAATCTTTATAAAGTTTTTCTAGATTGTGTGCATATTGATCTGTGTGGTCCAATAGGTTCTGGAAGTTATCATGGTGATGACTATTATTAAGATAATATCTTATACTTTCTATAATAGTCAACTACTTGTCTGTAGTCTGTCTTTCAATCTAGATAGGAATGTTTCCTATCCCGTCTCTTTTTTCTTCAGTCCAGATAGGAATGTTTCCTATCCTGTCTCTAGTTTTGTTTCTAATTCCGTCTTCAGTCTACGTTGTTTCTTTTAGAAACAACATCCTTGTAATTCTTTATAAGGAACACATTTGTTCCTCTGTTAATCAATGAATCATACGAAAATCTGTTAATCTGCCAACTCTTCTTGAATCTTGTAACATGGTATCAGAGCCATGATAAGCAATTTTTCAAAAAAATTATAATTTCTTTTGAAATTATCTACTCACGACTGCCTCCTGGTCTGCAAAATCCGTGCCTGTATCCTTGGGAAAGCTCGCAAATTTTTTTTTGCAACTTGCGTCCATATATTTTCAAGCTCATTTGACAGCAAAATCGCGATTGTAGGGTCAAGGATAAATTCTTGGTGGGTTTTTCGAGAGCTCAACTTGGTTGTCGTCTGTTTTTCCTGGGTGCCTCGATTTTTGTGCCTCAATTTTTGAGCCAGCAGATCTAGAAAATGACAGCAGATTCCTTCTGGGTTTTTTGAGCTCTCTTCTGGGTCATTCTCTGATTCTTCTGGGTCTTCTGTATTTTTGCCTCGAAGAACGTGCCTTCACAGATTTTCACAATTTTTCATTGAAAAACGTGCCATGGCATCTTTGACAAATATTCTGCTCAAAAATAATTCCAAATTCAATGGTCGCAATTATGGAACCTGGAAGCAGCGCATCATCGCAATCTTTGAATATCAAAACACCGATCAACTTGTTCTGGGTGTTACGCAGCGTCCAACTTCTCCAGGTCCTGATCAAGGCGAAGCTGCATTTTTTACCTTCTGAATCTGTTTCTATTTTTATGGGTTTGTTGATTTTCTCCTCAAAAATCATTTCAAGTTGTCTGTAATACGCAAGGTTGCGTGAGATTCTGGGTTTGTTGATTTTCTCCTCAAAAATCATTTCAAGTTGTCTGTAATACAGAAGGTTGCGTGAGATTCTGGGTTTGTTGATTTTCTCCTCAAAAATCATTTCAAGTTGTTTGTAATACGCAAGGTTGCGTGAGATTCTGGGTTTGTTGATTTTCTCCTCAAAAATCATTTCAAGTTGTCTGTAATACGCAAGGTTGTGTGAGATTCTGGGTTTGTTGATTTTCTCCTCAAAAATCATTTCAAGTTGTCTGTAATACGCAAGGTTGCGTGAGATTCTAGGTTTGTTGATTTTCTCTTCAAAAATCATATCAAGTTGTCTGTAATACGCAAGGTTGTGTGAGATTCTGGGTTTTACCGTTTTTTCCACAAAAATGAAGTTTTGTAAATGCAACCTATTTTGAGTCATAGCACTCTTTTGGCAAAGCTTCTTGGTTTCAGCATTCTGTAGATCTAGGGAGGGTCTCAGTTATCACAGAATGTTTTGTCATCCGTACGTTGACCATTAAGGGAGGGTATTAAGATAATATCTTATACTTTCTATAATAGTCAACTACTTGTTTGTAGTCCGTCTTTCAGTCTAGATAGGAATGTTTCCTATTCTATCTCTAGTTTTGTTTCTAATTCTGTCTTCAGTCTACATTGTTTCTTTTAGAAACAACGTCCTTGTAATTCTTTATAAGGAACACATTTGTTCCTCTGTTAATCAATGAATCATCCAAAAATCCGTTAATCTGCCAACTCTTCTTGAATCTTGTAACAACTATTTCATATTGTTTTTTGATGACTATTCATGGATGATGTTTGTAATTTTTTTGAAAATTAAATCTGATGACTTTCATACATTTAAGATGTATAAGGAAAGAGTGGAGAAGGAAACATGTAAATAAATTAAATGTCTTACATTTGATAGAGAAGGTGAATTCACTTCACATGAGTTCAATACATACCATGATGAGAATTGAATCAAGAGGGAGTTAATAGCTCCAAGGACACCACAACATAATAGAATTACAAAAAGGAGAAACAAATCCATACTGGAATGTACAAGGACATTGCTAGAGAAAAAAGAAGTGGCAAACCAATTTTATAGAGAAGTGGTGAGCATTCCAATTTACACTTTGAAATAGATACAACTTAAGAAAGGTACAAATAAGATACCTTATGAATTATGGGATGGAGATACTCCTAATGTTAGTAATTTCAAAGTCTTTGAAAGCAAGTGTTACATTAAGAAGGATGAAATGAATGACAAGTTTGATACTAAAGAAAATGAAGGTATATTCTTCTGTTACTCTACAAGAAGTAAGGCTTATAAGTGTTTGGAAAAAAGGACTAACAACATTATTGAGAAAGAAAATGTAAACGTTTGTGATTTTCCAGAAAAGAATGAAGAAGATAACAACAAGAAACCTAAAGACTATATTAAGATTATCTATTATAAACTAGTGGAACTTGAAATAGTACCACAGATGAATGTAAGAGAAAGAAATGCTCAAATGGTGACTAATAATGAAAATAAAGGAAATGAGAGAGAAGCACCACCCAAGGTATGCAAGGCTTAATCAATTTGAATCTATAATCATTCGTGATAAGAATGTGGGAGTTTTGAAAAGAAATAAGATAAAAGATAAACCTACTTTTTATATGAAATTGAACCTAATATAGCCAAGGATGCACTAAAGGGTTATGATTGGATAAAAGAAATGAAAGAAGAAATTAATCATATTGAGAAGAAGAAAACATGGGCTTTAGAACCCAAACCTATTGATAAATATATGATAGGTACTAAGTGGATTTTCATGAATAACCTAAATGAGAAAGGAGAGCTAATAAAAAATAAAGAAAAATTAGTTTTTAAAGGATATGATCAAAAGGAATGTCTTGATTATGGTTAGACTTTCTCCCATGTTGCAAAATTAGGAGTTAGAATACTTCTAGATAATGTTGCATAGAAAGAATTAAATGTCTATCAAATGGATGTGAAATCTTCTTTTCTTAATGGAATACTTGAAGAAGAAGTATACATAGGACAACCTAAAGGATTTGTTGTTGAGAAAAGTAAGAATATGGTTTGCAATTTGAATAAGGCATTGTATGGATTGAAACAAGCCCCAATAGAATGGTATGAAAAAGTTCACTCTTATCTTATGTAGATTGGATTCACAAGGACTAGGAGACAACAATAATGTGTATCTTAAGGCTGAAAATGAGGACATGATATCAATTTATGAAATATCTGTTGTTGATATGATATTTTCTAGAAATGAAACAATGAGAAGGTCATTTGCTGATGAAATGAGATAGGAAATTTGAGATGTTTATGATCAATGAAATTAAATTCTTCATAGGACTTCAAGTATAATAGATGAATATTGGCATCTACATAAGTCAAACAAAGTATATGAAGAAGTTAATAATAACATTTGGAATGGAAAATTCAAGACGAATTGGTACACCTATTATCAAAAGTTGCAAATTATCTAAGGAAGATGATTCAAAAGAGGTAAATGAAATCTTGTATAGATCAATGATAGGTAAGTTATAGTTTGATGTTGATAGAAGTCTAGGTATAGCTCATGCAATTTGCATAGTTGCTAGATTTTCATTACATCCTAAGGAGTCTCATATGATAGTTATGAAGAGGATATTCAAATATATTAAAGAACAAAAGATTATGATTTATGGTATAGAAAATGAGGATATTTTAGTCTCAGATGTAGATTGGGATGGTGATTTAGATTATAGAAAAAACATCATTAGAGGAGCTTTCTTTATTCGATAAATATTAGTGTCATGGATGAGAAAGAAGCAAAATTGCATTTCACAATCCACTGCAGAGGTGGACTATGTTGTTGCTTCTATTGATTGTCAGAAAGGAACCTAGATTAAGAAAATTCTTGAAGGATTCATGAAAAGGTAATTGAACTAGTCATGGTACATTGTGACAATAAAAGTGCTATAAATATTTCAAATAATCATGTGATGCATTCAAACACAAAGAACATTGCTATAAACTATCATTTTCTAAGAGAGAAAGAAGTTTGACTTGAGTATGTTTTTACAAAGGAGTAATTTGCTAACATATTTACCAAACCACAACCAAATGAGAGGTTTGAATATCTCAGAGTTAGATTAGGGGTCATTCCCCTATATGTTATCAACTAGAGGAAAGATGCATATTCCATGAGTTCATAGGTGCAAAAGAGGGAGATGAGTACATAAATGGGGAGAAAATTGACTAAGAGGGAGATGAGTACTTGAAGGGGAATGAACTAGAAAGGGGATACATGTATTCTTGATGTCAAAAGGAGGGAATGTCTAAATGAGAACAAAATAGACAAATGAGCGCAATCAGAGCAGGAGTAAATGATAAGAGGTGAAAAAATATAGAGATGCAAAGTAAAGTATAGATTGTACAATGTGTTGTCATCAACAAGTTAGAGAACAAAAGGGATTGTGAAAATAATTGTAAATGAGTTATAGTGTTGTCATAAATGCCAAAAGGGGAGATTGTTGGCTTAACTCATTAATGTGATGTTTGTTGGCATAATTGTTGAATTAATATCATGAGGAGATTGTTGGCTAAGCTTGATGATGATTTTTTAAACATTTGATGATAGATAAATTAATTATATGGTTTTTACTGATACCAACTATTTGACTAAGTGTTTTAGTATGTTACTACATATTCATTAGTTAAAATAATGAGTTGCATAATGAATTAAGTGTTGTTATTGTACAATAAAATTTAGTGACACGTTATGATTGTATTTTATGATAGCACCTGTTTATATGAAGAATTGATTATGTGTGATGGAATCAAGTTGGGTAATGGCTTAAGCACTTGGTGACAAAAAATTAACTAATTTGAATGTTACTTCAAATATATACTAGATTACTTGAATAGATCAGTGGATATGGTTGATAATGATGTCAAGATCATATGGTTAAGATACCATCATATAACGTTCAAAGGTAAAGTTCATTTAATGATTAGGAAGTGATGTTGACAAGAATAGGTAAACTGGAGTGAACAAGTAAACTAGACAAACATTAAATAGAGTGAACATGTCAACAAGAGAATGTTGAACAAGTAAAGGCTTATCAATATTGTTTGAAATGACTTGAGGAGCGATCGTGGACTGTCAATTTTTATTGGGACCAATGATTAGTTTTGAAGATTCACAAGGTATATTTGTGATTTATCAGAGGAATTGACAACACATTAATTGAGGTAATATATTTGAGGAAGATTTTTCAAGAAGTTTCTAAGTTAGTCAAAATGACTTATGAACCTAGAATAAATAATAAGGTACAAATTGAATGTGATCCAAAGCAATCAATATAAATGAATGAATGAATAGTTAGATGTGGCGTGTGATGAAGCAATCAATTGAGATCATTGAATTTACATTTTCTTAAGGTGGTGGAATGGATTTCTACTTAAGCATAAAGAAAGAAGAGGCTAATTGTTGATTACAAGTGGAATGCAAAGTTGGAGAAGGTTGTGATTGATCAATAAGTGTTAGAATCAAGTGTGATCGAGTTAAAGTTAAGAGTATGTTATGTTTTTGAGTTACAAATATTAATTGGATCTATTATAGAAGAGGTAGTGTGAATTACAAATCATTTTCTATCTATTACTCTCTAATAATTGTAGCATAAAAAATCCCTTAATTGAGTGGATCCTAATAGGTCCCTTTATAAACTCCTCTAACTAGATGGCATTTTGAAGGATGTTTAAAATATTGTAACAAGGTTTCTCCTAATAGGGTAAAGACTTTGATAGATATTGAAGTTAAAATTCTTAATAGGGTAGCACCTAATAGTGATTTTGTAACCCTTAACTAAGCAAGCTCCTAACAAGGTGTATTACATAAGAGTACACAATTTATGAGCATCATTCTCACACTATGGTTTTATCGCCTATTGATTTTCCATGAGATATATATGGTTTCGACATTGTGTGGATAAATTTTATGTTTTTTCATGATACTTTAAGTCTACTTTACATATTCTTCTTATTGGATGGTCAAAAGGCTAAATTGCTTATCAATTTGATCAGTTTGAATTGAGTGAGCTTAAGTTTGGGTTGGTGATGACTAATTCAACCCCTTAATAATCATTCCTATATTAATAGAACCTATTATTTTTTGTCTCCATAATGTGGCCCAAAAAGACTCTTCTTTGTAAGTCTTATGTGACTTTCATTCATTATGTTGCAATTCTACCTACTTTGGGGAATCATGACTGTTGACACAAAAGCCTGCACCCATGTCCAACATGTTGTCCATAGGTGACCTCATGTAATATAGAAATTGCCTCCAAGTGTGGGACTTTCACTTTGAGGTTGAATCTCCAAAGGACATCTTCCTTACAATTAGGATGCACCTAAACTACTACTTTGAGGGAAAATGGAGAACGCTCGCATGAAACTAAATGTTGAAAGGGAAAGTGGGTGATGCACTAGATTGAAACATGAATATATCTCTATCTATAGATGAACATGATATTAATAAAATACCCCAAACCATACAAATATTAACTCTAATCTACTTTCCAAGAACTCATATGTAGGTTAGAACAAATGAAATGTTGTAAGGAAAGAGATATTCACAGTACAACATCCATGAGTAGGTTAAACACAACATACAAACTTGAAAGATAACTTAGAAACATTCAACACAAAGAAAAACATGCACAAGATTTTTAAATGGTAAGAAAAGGAAAACATAAAATTTCATTAATGAAAGGAAAAAGGAAGTTACAGCTGTAGATCATAATGCTATTACAAAGAACCATAGAAGAACCCAAAAATTATGTATAGAACTTTTCCTTTATAGAGTTCAATAATAACTTAAATACAACTTGAAGCTCAAACCCCAACTAAACTAGAGTTAGATTGTAGATGAAAGCAATAAATAAATATCATAAATAAATTTTGATCTTTGTAGCAACTTTCTCTTGGAAGTGATAGGAATAGCCAAAATGAATGCATTTGACAATTGGAAGGATAAATCTAACATAAGAAAATCCACGCAACAACAAATAGTATGGATATGCATTGACATCATGATAACAAGGCCAAAAAAGTCGCCCAATATTAAAGAATCAACATTGGAAACATGTTGGGGCTACAAGAAATCAGCTCATTCCATTGGCAAAAATATCAGGATGAGATAACACAAAGTGTTAACCCACCTGTGCATACTTGTTAGGTTGACTCATTGACCTTTTCTAATTTGCAAGCAAATCTAGCAAAAATATGTTGCAAAAATGTGAAAAAAACCTTGGTCATTGATCATAAAATTGTTAGAAAGTAAAGTCCACCAATATAGTTGAGAGGGATGGGGGTAAATTAGGTATGCACTTCAAACAACTTAAATTAACTTTATCAAAATTGAAACATATAACCAACAAATATAACAACCACAAGATGATAACCATGCAAAGTGACATAAGATATGTTAGCTAGGGAAGCCCTTGATTAGATGGAATATCTCAATGAGAATAATGTCCACAAGATGGTGTACTAATATAGAAAGTTCAATACAATCAGTACATTTGAGTCCATGTTAAGAGAATTTGAATCTCTATTAGAAGATTCCAACCATGTCAGGAGCTGATAAGAAGTCGGTTGAACCCACTGTCCAAATTGCTTCAGAAATGTTCTCACTAAATTAATCTAGGATAACATATCTAAGGATGGGCTAACTAATACAATAACTTAGCTTCCCAATATAATTCCTTTGATGTTCTCAACACATCATTCTCAATATCCTCTATTCTAATCTCAGCAAATTACCATCCAAATTTTGCATATAATAATGATCATACATTAAAACACATATAATGACTTACAACCAAGGAAAATAACTTTCCTTTATACCAAGTCCTAAAACAACTAATTGAGTCAGCCTTGAGGATTCCCTAATGCTCAATGAATAATATAGGACCATCATAAGATATTACAATTAAGTTCCACATGCCACAATACATAATACACCAATTTATAACTCCAGTTGACTTGAAAGTGAACATAGAACATGTTATGCTTTAACAACCAACACAAAATGATCTTTTGATTCCTTAACATTGAACAAATAACCACTAACATGTCTCTGACCAAAATCCAAGCTTGTTGAACATGATTTAACCTTGCCAAAAAGATATAACCCAAACATCAACATATTGTTTCCTATGAGGTGGGCTACAACTAGTGCTCTATAAAACTTTCATAACTAATGTAAGAACATCCTGGGGTAGTTGGAAAACTTGCATTTGAGAGTTGTTTTGACCTTGGATTTGGTTAACTCAGTTGAAAGGAGGTGATACTTGGTCACTATTGGGTTAGTTCTCAGTTGTAGTTTCACTTGAGGAAATTAGTGACTAAAGGAGCTCAGTTATGCTTATTTGATGCTCAATTGATGATCTTCTCAGTGGAACTCATGCTCGGTGAAAGCACTTTCTTAGTATGCTTAATTTATACTTGGATTTTTTGGTGTTTTTTTTTAATTCTCAGTGGTTTGGTGCACTAATTAGGTGTTCTTAGGATATTTGATAGGCCGATTGGTGCATTTAATTTGTATTCCATGTGATCATGACTTGGATTGATCGTAGGATGTGTACAGAACTATTTAGGGTCTTGGTTCTTTCTCCTATGTGTATTTAATGATTTCTGTAAGATGACTAATGCATATTGTGTTAATTTGAGTTCTAGATGATTCTATTTGTAACACTATGACTTGTGGTCATGCAAGTATAAAAGAGGGGTTTGTGTAGTAGTGTATGGAAATAGTGAGAGTAAAGAGTGGTGATAGTAGAGATTTTAGGAAAGAATCTAGAGTTGCAAATTTGTGAGCAAAGCTAGTAGCTAAGTGTAGGCATAGGAAAGAAGAAGGTTTCTTTTTCGCTTGTCAACACAAGTTTAGATCTTTCTTGGGGCTTCTACCAGAGTGTTTTGGTGTTACAGATCTGGGCTAGCTAGGGTTTGTTTGGATCTTGTGAGATCTTGCAGAACTATTACTCTAGTTGCTTTATACTTGGTTATAAGTAGGAAGGCCTTACAAACTAACACATTGCATGTAATCATTTTTTTATGAATAAAGAGTTGGATTTCTATAAGATCTTGTATTTTATCTTCATTTTTCATTGTATGGTTAATTGTTGGGGGCTTAGTCACTTCCTTTGGGGGTTCACTCAGCCTTGCATTGTATCTAGTGGTATCAGAGTGAAGGTTTGATTTGGTTGGTGATTGTAAGAGAAAGGTTGTAGAGATTCTATATGATTCTTATTGCATATTTGTGTTCCTAGACTTGTAAAACCCTTCCTTGTTTTTTGTATGTGGTAGTAGGTTGTGATGTGGCAGTGGCAATCTTTCATGTTAGAGTGGTTTTCACCTTAGAGTTGGTGAACTCAATTGAAAGGAGGTGATGCTTGATCACTATTGGGGTAGTTCTTGATTGTAGTTTCACATGAGGAATTTGGTGACTAAAGGAACTCAATTATGCTTGTCCATGCTTGATTGATGATCTTCTTGATGGAACTTATGTTCGATAAATAAGGATCTTGATGAATGTGCTTTCTTGGTATGCTCGATGTATACTTGGCGTGCTCGATGGTTATTGTTGATGCTTGGTGTTTTGGTGCACTGATTGGGTGTTCTTGGGAGATTTGATCAAATGACTAGTGCATTTAATTTGTGTTGTATGTGATCATGACATGGATCAATTGTGGGATGTGTGCGGACCTATTTAGGGTCTTGGTTCTTTCTCTTGTGTGCATTTAATGATTTTAATAAGTTGACTAAGGCATATTGTATTTATTTGAGTTTTAAATAATTTTATTTATAACAAGTCAACTTGTGGTCATACAAGTATAAAAGAGGAGTTTGGGTAGTGTTGTAGGGAAGCAATGAGAGTGAAGAGTTTGGATAGCAAATATTTGAGAAAAGAGTCTGGAGTTGTGAATTTGTGAGAAGAGCTAGTAATAGAGTGTAGACTTAGGGAACAAGTAGGTTTCTTGGTGGCTTGCATGTACAAGTTTAGATATTTCTTGGGGTTTCTACCAGAGTGTCCTAGTGTTATAGATTTGGGCTAGCTAGGGTGTGTTTGGATCTTGTGAGATCTTGCAAAAAATTTATTGTAATTGTTTTGTACTTTGTTGTGACTAGGAAGGCCTTACAACCTGACACATTCCATGTAATCAATTGTTGATGAGTAAAGAGTTGGATTTCTATAAGATCTTGTATTGGGTGTTCATTTTTTGTTGTGTGGTTATTTTATAGGGCTTGGTCACCTCCATTGGGGCTTCACTCGGCCTTGTACTGCATCAATAACTAACTCAAATCCTCATAACTTTATTACTGCACTTAGACATATCCAAGAATACTCTACCAACCCCATTGAATACAACTTTGTATCTATGAGCCACACTAAACAAAATTGACTCTACAACTCTGAGTGTTCTATCCAGAAAGCCAATGTTTTGACATCCATGACAAACTATGTCATGAATGCAACACATAAGAACTCAATCATCTCTCCAACATGAAAATAATCTCCCCAAAAGAATACTCTTAACATTCTTGCTAACACAAAAAGATACACTCCATAAAACCTTCAGAAGTGAGTGTGACATTGACATGGGCCCACAACACCTTTTGGCAAAACAAAGCCCCAAAAAATTTGATAGTGGCATAGTTCCTCATTAAAAAATAGAAAAAGAAAACACATGGAGGGATAACATGAAATGTTAACGCCTTGCCATGTGGCATAGTTATGGGTCTTTAACCCTTGGAATATGTTGCATTACAACCACTTGAATGGAATGGAGACACATCATAGAGCAAAGCACAAGGACATAAAAAATTTAACATCTTGTCATGTGGCATAATTTGATTAACCATTGAAAAGATGTATGATGTGAAACCTAGGACACATGGCCAAAAAGTGGCCCTTTAACCCTCAAAGAATGATGTCTTAACACCGCTTGAATGGAATGGAGACACATGAAAACCATGCAGGAAGGGATGATATAAAGAATTTTTCGTAGATTTGACATGTTAAACCACTATGATAGATCCCAACACATTAAAGATTTCTTAGATCAGTTATTTGTGATATGTTGAGTGTGGGCAAAAGATTTGACCTGTTAAACCACTATGACAAATCCCAACACAGTGAAGATTTCTTAGATCAGTTATCTGTGATGGGCTGAGTGGGGGCAAAAAGAGCCAAATTTTTTGGAAACTTGGATGGGATGCTTTCCTTCTAAGAATAATATTAGTGGCCTTAGTAAATCCATTAGGCATGGAGTCACTGACAAAGAATGACATGTTATCCCACTTGTTGTTTCACAAAATTACAACCTTTGTAACTAGAAAAATTGAAAAATTGCAAAACTTGCTATCTCTAGGAGGGAATAGTTGTGCTTGCACACTTCTTGGAAAGATAAAAACACCTACTCTACTATGTACAAAAATTTACAACAAAGAGATTAAACAAAGTCATTGACTAGCTTGTTGAAATAGTTTCCCTTTCTTACAAGATTTGTGTTCCTTTCATGTATGTGGGTAACTAGATTAGACAACAAACATGGCATCCATACTACTACAATTTTAAATACCTTCCCAATGCTTGAAAAATGAATCTCTCCAGCACTACGACATTGTTATTTTGAGAAAGACATACTTTCTCCTCTTTGTGAAACTCTTGCTCATGCTTTGAAATAAGCATGATCGGAGGCATCATGCTAATTTTTTGTAGAGATAAATTTTTTATGGGGCATCATCTTGATGACTTTGGGTCTAAAAAATCAACATTGACCACTCTATTATGCTCTACAATGATGGTATTCTACGGGTCTGAAAGTGGCTCCTTCTTTTCTTGTGAATATATGATCTCTACCTTGTCTTCATATTGGAGATACTAGTATGGTGTGGATCTCCACTTTTTTTATTGAAACTCATGATATTCTATTGAAGGAGAAAATTTCCTAATGTCTATGGATGAGAAAAACATTTTCAGCTCATCCCAAAAATTCTCTTCATTAGATTCCTCTAATTTCCTACTCCTTTCATGAAACTCCATGCCGAACTTCACATTTTGCTCATGAAATTTCCAGTCAATCTTGTTTTAGAAATCCAACATCATCTCTTCAAGATTTTTATATGATGATGTTGGGACTCATGGAGCAAGGGTAGGAGGATAGTAATAATTTTGAGCATATTGGCCACTTGGTGTTGCAAATGAATTTTGGCCATAACCATCTTTAGGTTGAGATTGATAGTGATAATATGAGGGCTAAGGAATAACATTTTCATGATATATGGGTCTATGATTAAAACTTCATAAAAACTGTAAATTCATAGAAAATCTTAAAAATCACAAAAGATCAAGAATGATCTTTACATACCAACACTTGGTCTATTTAAGACTAGTAGATTTACACTTAGAGTCCCCATAGTTTTGATGAACTGCTTCCAAAGGATGTTGGAACTAAGAATAAACCCCAAAATCTCCATGAATAAACATTGAATTAGCTACCAACGGACTTATGTAGTTGAATCTACAGCCCACCAAGAGTTCCAAAAATTATGGTATGATCAATGGAGGTTTTGAAAACTAATTTAAATCTTCAAAATTTTGTCCCACTATGCATGCCAAAAATTGTTGACACAAATCTTTGCAATGGTTGTCATGTTATCTCTGAGCGACCTCTGGTAACATGGAAACAGCCTCCACATGTGGGAATTGCACTCTGAAGTTGAATCTCAGGAGAAAACCAACCTCCTTACAATCAATATGCACCTAAACTATTGATTTGATGGAAAAAGGAGAAGTATTGCATGAAATCTAAATTTTTAAAGGGAAATGGAGTGATGCACCATATTGAAACATAGTTACTATCTCTTCCTTTATATCCCTCTCATGCTCTTTTCTTTGTCATGTGCTTATTTTCCTTGACTTATTTCTTGGGGGCATGTCAAAGTGGAAATGTCTCTATTTGATGCATGTATACTCTACTAAAGTCATTTCTTGCATTAAGGAACTTGCAATTTCTTTAACATGGGGGCATACACTCTTCTCGTATTTTTCACAAAAGCACTATTATTTATGCTACTAAACACTTGGATCCCTTATGCACATACAATCCTTAAGGATAGATCATTCTTGTTGGACCATTTTTTTGGACATACAATCCTTAAGGATAATTTCTAGACAAGTTTACTAACATGACACACAAACCCCACTAGAATTTCAATGTCATATTTTTTAGTGCTTTTCTTTGTGTGGTCCATAGTAAGACATACAATATTTTTGGGCATAGAGGTCACACTTAGTTGTATTTCTCATTCAAAGTGAAAAATATAATAATAATGAGAAAAAGTAATCACACCCCTCCCTTCTCTCCCCCTCCTATTAGTGATGTATCTCTTATCTTAGACTTGGATTTTATAAGGACTTTTGTTACTTGGGGGCTTGATGCCTCCTTGTATCTTTGGCTTTGATAAGATCACCTTGTTCATCGGATCTACTTTACCATGAGCATGATCTTGTTTCACACTCGTACTAAAGTAGGGGATAAATGTATAGCCTTAAAAAGTAACATTTTATTTTTCCTTTTTGAGACTATTTTATCCCTCCTTTGTTTGGCCTCTTCCATTAGGATCTTTCATTTTATTTAATTGCATACATTATTTAATTCAAGATCCTCTAGTTTCCTTTAGTATTTCTCAAAACTCTATGTTAGCTCTAATTCCTATGCACAAATTTATGTTTATCCATCCATTTTCTATTCACCTTCCCTCTTGGCCGATGTCAACCTCTACATTTGATTTTCCTACTTATATGTATGTCTTTCATCAAAAATTCAAGTACATCTCAAACCGTGTACTTTTTTACCTCCACATCATCACTCCTAGGTATCAATAGTTCAAGAACAAGCTATACTCTAGAGCTCAAATTTCAAAGGGTTTCAAGGCTCGATGAAATGCATTTTCCTTTTCCCTCTTTGTGGAGTTAGATAAAACCACTATCAAATGAAGTTTTCTCCTCTCATTTTACAATCCACATGTGTACACACTCAAGCAATCCGTCCAAGTTCTCAAGAAAGAAAACTATTATGCATTCAAGTAGTTCAAGAAATCTACCATTTCATCTTTAAACATTGGAGAATTATTTTTCTAGATCTAGTTCCTTTCTCTATAGAAAGCAAAGGAGTTGGCCATCAAGGTAGGAGATCAACATTGTTCATTCTTTTTCCTTCTTCATTCATTCATTTGTGATTCATGATTTGGACAAGTAATAATTTATTGCATGTGGTGGACACATCCTACATTCTACATTTCAACATACATGCAAGCAAACATCTTTGTGAATATAGCAAATTTGTATCCATCTACAAGGGTTTGATAATTATAGTATACTTATGTTTATCTTGTTTGCATTCTTTGATAACTTCATTTCAAGGTTAATTTCTAACTGAGGGTTTAACTAGGCGGCTCCCTTTTCCAAAATAATTTTCCCTTATCATTTGTATAGGAGTAGATCCATCAACTTGATCCAAATTTTTAAAAAATTTACAAAGCTATGTAATGCCCTACCAGGGAACCCAAAAGAAATTAACCTAAATTTTCACTAAGTTTGCCAAACATTTATTTTTGAAACATAAGAACAACAAGAGATAATATAGCAGAAGAAATAACTCACATTATTACAACCATCATAAACAAATTACATCTCTTAAGGGTCTCATGATGTTGAATCACATATATAAATAAGTTTTATTAATACTAATCCGATACACAACAAATCCACATCAAATAATTACTACAAGTACAATTCCAATTCAATAATATATAATTACATAAGATACCACTTGGCAAAATTAGAATGTATAATCATCCATTGTACAAGTCATGGGGTATAAAAAGCTTAAAGAGTATACATCGTCAATCAAATACATCATCTCATAAGATCTCTAATAAATCAAGTACAGTATAACAGGATATAACCATCCAACAAAAATACAAGTTCAAAAAGAAAGGAATAACTACACAAATACATCCAGCAATGGCATCCAACTGTCAGATCTCAATGGTATAAGGAAAAGCACTATCACCTGAACTCATGCAATCTAAAAGGCCCACTCCCATTGCACTGAGGATATAGTCTCAAGTCCCAAATGAATATCAATCCACAAGTCATAACCAACATCTAGGTCAAGGAAATCATGATAGCAATCTATCTCAAAGGTACCAAGACACAAGTAACATCTAAACCTAGAGGCAACAAAGACACATAAGAAATCTACAATGTAAGTGGCCAAGTGTCATCGCATGAGCCAACTCTAAGGTTACCATGGTAGCCTCTCTGGACTCCGGCCCCCTAGTGTCTCTATGCGACATCAGTATCCTTTCATATAGACAAGGCATACTAACGAGGCAAGGTTGCAACCAAGCATCTTCTCTACTCCCATCCTAGCCTGTACTAGCACTCAAGGCATGGGCGAGGAAGAAAACTAATTCTTATTAATGCATTTTACTCTCATTTAATGAAATTTTATCACTTATTAAAACAACTTACAATGGGTTACCCAGGCAGCCTCTTTAGGCCTCCAACCTCCATTGCAAGCCACTTCCTAACGTACACATAAGTTACCTACCCTAAGCTCATAAAATGTACAACTCATAAAATCACAATTTTCACCTCAGTCCTTTACAAGAAAGTGGAAAGCACCTAGAGATAAAACACAATAATCACCTCAGTCCCATGCAAGCAACTAGAAAGCACATAAATACCAATCACAATAATCACCTCAATTCTATACAAGTAACTAGAAAACACCATAAGATAACCAATCAAAAACTCAAAGGTTACTGCTAGCCATAAGTGCCTTCCCGCCAAGGATTAATTTCAAATATTTGAACACACCCAATGGTCACAAGACTCAATTCTATTATTTAAATCCTAGAGCTCTGACAAGATGGTATGGTCACGATCTTACGATAGCTCATGTATTAGAGGATCGGGGGTGAAACAAGCAATGATAAGATGCTACGAGGCTCCTATTGGTTGAGCAGTTAGGTTGTCGTGACATCGCAGATAGTTGAGAGATCGTAAGCCAAAGGTCTTGCTTGATGTTATGATAGTAAGTGATCATAAGATCGTAAGTGCCACAAGGATATGTTCTGACGCCATGAAGGTCAATGATCATAGGATCGTGGAGTTGACTTCCTAGGTTTTTGATGCTATGAGGGGGAAGGTTGATGATATGATCATAGATTCGTAAGGTCGAAAGCACAAGTGAGGACACCTCCTAAGGTCAAGACAAAGATAGTCAAACCACGGTCATAGGATCGTAAGGGTTATTGCCACGACTGTGAATATTATGGTGGACCACGATCGTAAGATTGTAAAGGTCAAATTGACCATGTCGTGACATCGCAAGGAAAGAATAATGGTACCATGATCTTATGCCAAGGGTGTTAAGGACTTCCATTTTTTCATGAGATCATATGATCTTGTTGTTGTCAAAGGATCATAAAGAGAATGAAGGATGGGCTTGATGCTATCAAGTATTGGCAATCGTAAGATCATAGAAGTTAGGGTTATGAAAAAAAGGTGATATAAAGGGTTTTGACCATAGTTGACACTCGTAGGATTATGAGTTCAGTGTTGACCAAAACATATCAAGAATTTCACCTGCCAAGTTGGACGAAGAGGAAGTCCTAACCAATCAAGTATCAGAAATGGTATAGAGAAACAATTGAATACGGTTGACCTATGCTTTCCACTTGATTTGGTAATTTGATAATAGGGGAAATAACTTTTTGATGATAGATTCGATCTTTTTGATCTCTTGCAACCACTTTCATCATTCCCCGAGCTTGATAAATGCAACAGAATACTCCATCACTGTCGGTTGATCCATCTACTCAATCAGAAGGTTAATGGTCGTTGCTCTTGTCCTCTCAGAGATTGTTTGGTGGATAAGTGATCTTCTCACATCCATATTTGCACTATGATTAGATCTTTTCCAATTTTATAGTAATTATTCTCTGTAAAGTTGATTGTAGTGATTGAATTCTATCTTAGGGTGGAAGCTATCTGAGTTATGCTTACACTATAAAAGCGGATGTTGTACTCTTTCTTAGGGTTAGATATTCTCTATTTCTCTAGTATTGTCTTGGCATGCTACTATAAATTCCCTCTTTGCCTCTGAATTATATGACATCCTATCGTATCTCCTTCATCCATCGATGTATTGTGCAAGCTTTGTCCACCTCTCTTCGATGTACTATGGATATATATAATCTACATCTATGTATCTATTTTGGCCTATGAATGATAAGAAGTGAAGCCTTTTCCTTGTGTAACTCATTTGGTTGTTTGATCTATATGTAGCTAATAGATTAAACAAGTCTAAATCTATATATCTTTGGATTGTCATGATAATTTTACTATGCATGTACGAGTAGAGATCGATCTAAACACCCTATTTTGGTGCATCACCTCTTTAGAATAGATTAGATAGTTCCTTTCATGTATTCCTTCTCCCTTTTCTCTTCAAGAATAGTTTGAGTGCATCCTAATAGTAGAGGAAGCTGGCCTTCTCCAAAGACTCAGCCTCATAGTTCAAGTCCAATAGCTTGGAGGTTGTTTTCATGTTTCACAAGGTTGTCCTTAGGTAAAAAATTTGGACAAGGGTGCAAGATTTTGTGACAACAATTTTTGGCAAGCCTGGTGGGACAATATATTAAAATATGTAAATTTCACTAGCATCAAAGAAAGCTTCCATGTTCATGCTGAGGAGATACTATTGCCTTCAATATAAAGCCTTCAAGAGGCTTGTCTGTTCAAAAGTACTTGGCAACTCTAAGCTTCAAGCACAATCTGGTTCCAAACCAAATTTGTTGTGATTCATGCCCAAGACACACACAAGGGCATCTTCTAGAGGTAATTTCCAATACCAAGAGCTTTCTTTTTCTAATCCAAGAAGAAAGGCTAGGATATCTCTATCACTAGTTAGGAGTGCAACAGTAACACATACCCCTGCAAGATCCATCTCCACTCCTCTTGTTGTTAGGTCTCAACCTAGAATACCATCTGCTCATATCAATAGACCACTTGCTTACATGGATAGAGCTCATGCTTTTGCCACCTTTAATGGTGGGAGCCTCCTCCTATTAGCCCAAAGGCATGACATACCAGTATCAGCTCTTAAAAGTATACCTAAGTTTATTGGTGAAACCTTCATCTCCCCTGTTGAGCATATTTAGGAGCTGTCTAACATCTGCAATATTCATAGCATCATCGAGGATGACGTAGCAGTCAAGCTTTTGGCATCATCCTTGAAAGGGAAGGCACTACAATGGTATAAAGGTTTGCCTCATAACTCTATTACTGATTGGGATGGTTTAGGGGCAGCCCTATGCAAGCATTTTGAAAACAAAAATGATCACATCACTTTTAGAACAGCTGACAACTATCAAGAGGGGCCCCCATGAATGTATGACTAATTTCAATAATAGATTTTGGAAGACATGGGAAAAAATATCTACTGTAGTGAATCCATCTCATGGTAATGCATTATTGTATTATCTCAGAGCCTTCAATAGTGATATTTCTACCACTCTACAATCTATGGGAGGGGACACTCTACCAAATGCTTATTAGGTTACCATAAGAGCAAAAAATATTTTGATACAAAGAGGGAAGTTAGCTCCAAGGCTCCCAATGCCTTTCTTCCCTAGCATGCCTAGTCATCAGCCTATTGTAGCCCCTATTCATGTTTCCTCTGCAAGTCAGCCTCTTGTTGTGGTCCCAATCGCCTCCACATCCTCTAATGAAGTTGATAGGATTGAGGCCATGATACAGACATTGATGCAGAAAGTGGATAGGAGGATGCAGGATCAAGAAAAGAAGATTGAGGACAATAGTACAGTAGTACAAAAGATGGGAAATGAGTTGATAACGATGAAGAGGCAACAAGCTTGAATAATAAGCCTCCACAACTCTAGAGTCATGTCCCCTGCAATCAGAATAGACCTATCGACCACCCTCAAAATTAGAATAGACCTATCAACTACCCCCAGACTTTAAATACCAACCTAAATAGGGCTTCAATCCCTTAGAACAATCTTGCCCAAGATCAAGATTTATGCCCTTCTTGTAACTCTACCCATAGAACCTGTTGACTAGTATTCCAAAAGATCTTATTATAAGAATCCCTTAATGAACACCATAACACATTATAGATATCCATTAAAAGGAAAAATAAATAAAATATTATAAAAGCAACAATTAGAATTTCATTTACTTACTTTTTATTAAATTTACAATTTCAATCTTCAATCTTTACTATAATTAACATTAAACTATATAATAAAATTTTAACTATTATTAAAATTTAATAATTATTATAAAACATATCAGTAAAATAATATTTAATTTTATTATAAATAATAATTTTAAAAATATAATAATAATAATAAATCGAAAAGGGTTTATAGCCCCCCACGGCTTCATGCAATGGATGAATGTTGCTTGCAAAGTTCACTGCTGCCACAACAGTGTGAGTCACTGGTTGTAGTGCTCATGGCTGTTGTATGTAGCGTGAGCTACTATAATAGTAAGGAAAGAGGGGAGGTAGGGATGGTGGCTCGCCTCTAAAAATTTTTGATATTAAATTATATATAAAATTTAAATAAAAACCCATGTCAAACTCAAAGCCTCCCCTGCATAAATTCATTTAAGAACTATAATATCTTACTACAGTAATTACCAATTACTATGGTAAATATAAATATATATATATATATATATATATATATATATATATATATATATATATATATATATATATATATATATATATATATATATATATATATATATATATATATATATATATATATATATATATAGTTTTTAAAGATTTTCTCGCTCACAAATATGGTAGAAGTAATTATAAAACTATCAAACTTGATTAATTAGATTTAAGTCTTCCTTCGAAACACTATTCCAAATTCAGTATTTTCCAAACAATCCAATTACAAAAACAAAGTTCTCAAACAAGGGTTTCAATTAATTAATTTGTTCATAGATGTATTCAATAACAGAGAATAGTAAATTTCAACACGAGGGTTTCAACCCGAAATAAGTTTTGAAAACAGATCTATTCAAACACGGAGAAGACAGAACATTTTCAAAGAGGAATGTACTGTGCAAAACTCAACAAGAGCCTACTTGGATCTGATGGTAACTGATCAGATGCTCAGAGCTCACAAGAAAATTCCCTTCCTTTTGAAAAAAACCCTCTTTCCAGAAATTGTCTCCTCCAAACCTATGTGGAGAAATGAGCTCTAATTTCTTAATAAAGAGCTTTCTCCCTTTAGGGTTTCAGTTTTGCAATCACGCGAAAGCTTTTTGTTTATTGTTTTATTATATTTAATTTCATGTGTAACCTTTTTGTAACCTAATTAAAATAAACTTTATTAAATTAATTCTTGCTCTCTCTTATTAATTCACAAAATGTCTTTAATAAAATATTTATTAATTTAACTAATAATAATATTTGAAGTTAAATCATAAGGTTTTACAATTAAGAAAAAATTCAAATGTGGTAAAAAATGGCTAACCAAGTGAAAAAAGCAATCTATCTACAAAAAGCATATTTGAACCCTAAGTCTCGCTCATGATTGAAACCCGAGATCATGGGATGTGCCCTAAACAAATGCGGAAGCTTGAAGTGGGAAGACTAGAGATTTTTTGCAACATAAAACTACACAATCGGTATAATGCTTTAGATCTAGAACTAGAAGCTCAAAAATTCCCAGCAAAACTGAGTTGTTTTGAAGCACTAGTTCAACTTCATAATACCTGAAATGTCGCCATTATCAGAAAGAAAACAAAAAATGATATGCAAAGTGGAGGGAAATGGAAACAAGTCATGAATCAAAGAAACAAAAGATTAGGCCCCACAATACCCATTTCAACTCCAAGCAACAACAAAGAAGCAAAAGATAAGCAATTAAAAAACTAAGAAGTCTTCTTCAGAAAAACCAAGTATACAAAATCAGAAGAAATCAAAGCAATTAAAGATATTACAGAGGGTAATCGCAAACCCTTATTTACACAAATCATCCCTAGATCGGCAAAGGTTTCGGTTGCTAATAGCATTAAACTTGGCAGTAAGAAACCACTACCCCCTCTACCCAAAAAACCAACAGATAGATCAACTGAGACTACAACAATGAAACCCAAGCCATCTATTTATATCCCCTCGCATAAGAAGAAGCATCTTGTTGTAAACAAGCAGATCAAATTTTTGAATCATCTTCCTAGAGAAACAAACAATGCTAAAAATAGTGAAACAACCATAATTAGCAATGAATATAGTAAAGCGAAATGGTAGGAATGCTCTGATCTTGGAGTATATGTGATCTGGAATGACCCAACAATATACAAAGTTAAACTGGAAAGGAACTTAACAAAGATTTTTGGTACAAAGGTAAGTAACATAACCCCTTTTGACAATTGCTCTTGGTATCTGCAATGTCAAGATCATAGAACTAGGAACGAACTGGTAGAAATATCAAATTGTTATTATAAAGGACATCCAATCAAATTCATAGCATGGCAACCTAATTTTAATGAAAATAGTAATCTGAAGTTACAAATAATAAAATGGATGGAATGTGCAAATATTCCCCGAGAACTAAATGACATTAACATTATAAAAAGAATAGGGAAAGCTTTAGGAGATCTTATAGGTTTTGATGTAAACCATTATAAATCAAGTAAGCTAAGATTCTTAGTTTCAATGAAAATAGAATAGAGTGAGCCTATAATGAAAAAATCCATAACGAACAAATCAATATATAAATTAACCTTTACTAAATATGAAGGAGAAATCAATAAAATAATTGGAAAAATTTTTAAAAAGAAAAACATAAAGATCAATCTAAAAGAAGCCTTAAGGAACATAAGAAAAAAGGAGAAGGCAAAAGACAACAAGGAAAAAGGAAAATTAGTTGACAAAGAGAATACAAATAGTCAAGTCTTGAAGGAAAAAGAAGCAGAGTAAGAAGATAAGAGGGAAAACATAAGGATAACAGAAGACCCAAAGATAGGAAGGAAGAAAAACATGGATTATCAACTCATAATGGATAAATACAAAAACTATAAAGAGTACGAGCAAGATAAGGAAACCCTAAAAGAAATAGAGCTCAATATG
Organism: Cupressus sempervirens; assembly: GCA_028749045.1. Lineage (NCBI taxonomy): Eukaryota > Viridiplantae > Streptophyta > Pinopsida > Cupressales > Cupressaceae > Cupressus > Cupressus sempervirens. The sequence goes on along the minus strand of CM053784.1, from coordinate 145,671,374 downwards.
AAAAAATTGAGCATGCTTTCTCATGAGGTGTTGCTCCTACAAAATGATCTGGGAGATCAATTTACTCTAGCAGATTGTAATCATATGAAACATAAAGGCAAGTCAGTCATGAGGTCAAAATGAAAAAAGAACAAAGAAAGAGAAAGCAATATGGAGACAAAAGTATTAGAAGAGAAGAAAGACATGGATCAGGGTGCAGTGGAAAGAAAAAGGGAGACAACAATAGATAAACAAAAAACTATGGGAACAAATAAACATATAAATCAAGAATAGAGCCTTCTAGACAAAGAAGAAGTAATAATTGAAAAAGTAGAATAGAGTCCTTGCATATCGGCTGCAAATTCAACAAAATGGAGTAATGTGACCATCAGGAAAAAATTAAAGAAAAAAAGTTATAAGTTTTGGCAGACACCCATCAGTGGGATAGATATGTTTGATCTAGATAAGGAAGAGGAAATCAGGATAGAGGAAAAGACTTCTATAGAGCCATTGCTACGAGTGAAGATAGAAACTTTAATTAGAGAAGCAAACTAAAGTAGCAATCAATCAAGTAAACCAAGAGAAGATCAGGAAAATCAATAAGGAGACAATACGATCTAGGAAGATTTTGGAATCTTGGGGGAAAAAATCTCTAGGGAAGGAGTAGAAAACTGTAGAATTGAGGGGGAAGGTAAGATTGTAGAAGAAGAAATTCCATTAAACGATCAAATGATTAAAGAGATTTTATCAATGTGTGAACAAGAAGCAGAAGAGTTACAAGTCTTAGCAATGGTCAGGCATCATTCAAATTTGGAAAATTTGGGAATATCCATTAATCAAGAAGTTCTAAAAACACCTAATTGTGGAAAACAAAAACTTAAAAGAGGATGAAAATCATTGAGAGAGCTTAGGGAGGTAGCAGGGCAAGCAAAGGAACAAACTAAGATTAGTGAAATATTACAAGTTGGGAAGGGGAAGACCCTTCCCAAGGACCAATGAGAATAAAAACATGGAATGTTAGGGGCCTGAATGCTCCTAGCAAGAAATGCTAGCTTAAGTGTAACCTCACATTGTTTGAACAAAAATCTTATTAATTCAAGAAACAAAATTAAATAAAGAAAAAGGAACTAAGTTAAGACTTTGGAAATTTGAATTTAAATAATCGAATGGAACTTCACGTGGATTGGAAAATACTATGGAATAATCGTAAGATCGATCTAAAAATAATAGCTACTAATCCTAATTGGATGGGATGTAGAGTTTCAAGTCTTAAAAATAATCTCCAGATCATAGTAATAAATGTCTATGGGCTTACACAAATAGCAGATAAATTAGTAGTATGGAATAAGATCAGCACCCTCTCAATTAATCAGCAAAATGAGAACTTTATCATTGGAGGAAATTTCAACGCACTATTAAAAAGGGATGAAAAATATGGGGGGATTAAGACAATTCCACAAGCAACTTTGGATTTTAGAGAATGGGTAGAGAATAACTCACTCATAGATATCCAACTCTGAATGGAACATATACATGGAATAATAGAAAAAAAGATTTCAGTTATAAAGCAGAAAGGTTGGACAGATGTTTTTCTAAAGGATACTTAAGTAGCTTAGAGAGAGAAATCAAGGCAGAAATATTACCACTGGCAAGTTCAAATCATTTTCCTATAACAATAGATATCATGGAACCATCTAAACCTACTGGAAATTCATTTAAATGTGAAAAAATGTGGTTACTTGACAAAAACTTCATGGACAACATAAAAAAATTGGTGGCAAGAAGGACAAGTCCAAGGATAAAAAAATGTTATTCTTTATATCTAAACTAAAGATGGAAAAGGAATTTTTTTTTAATGGAATTTCAATCATACTAGAAACCATCCATTCAACATCAAAGAATAAAGAAGCATGCATGTTACTAAAACTAGATATTCAAAAAGCATATAATAAAGTGGACTGGAGATTCCTATGTAAAACCTTAGAAGCATTTGGATTATCACATCAATGGATTAACATCATTTTCAGTGTATATCCACCCCTAAAATTTTGCTCCTTATAAATGGAACCCTAGAAGGTTTCTTTAGTATTTCTAGGGGGATCTTACAAGGTGGCCATTTTTCTCCCTTCCTATTCATCATCATCGTTGAAACCTTCAAGAGAACAATTAAGATAGTACAAATCGAAAAGAAAATCAAAGGAATTAAGGTACAGAGAATGTGGCTAATACCACACATCAGCAATTCATTGATGACACAATACTAGTTGAAGTTAGTACTAAAAGAGAAACAAACAACTTTAAAACAATCCTAAACAACTACACAAAAGCATCAGTGCAAAAACTTAATGCAGAAAAATAAAAATAAAAATCCTTAATACACCATTAGAAAGAGAAGAATATATTTGCAATGAATTAGGACACAAGAAAGGAACCTTCCCTTGTAAATATCTAGGAATATACCAGGATAAAGGGGTTAAAAAGAGTCAAGGTTGGGAGCAAATATTGGAAAGAATAAATAATCATACAGAAGCATGGAAAGGAAAATGGTTAACCAAAGATAGGAAAGCAACAAAAATCAAATCAGTTCTATCAGCAATACACATCCCTCAACCACATCAGGTGACTACGACTCCCTCCCTCAACCACATCAGAAACATCAAAGATAAAGTAAAACATACAAGTACGTACACCATACACATGCAAGTATGGGATAAGTAACCATAGAAACTATATATAAAACATCAATTTATCTATCATCATGAAATAACTAAAATCACTATATGAACATACGAAACATCATTTTCGAAAGGATAAACTTAAACACCTGAAATAATCATGTATCAAGTAGCTTATCAAATATATCGAGTATGAAATAACATCCAAACAAATTAGGTAACCAAGTACCACTATAAAACATAATCATAAAATTGGCCTAAAAGAGTTCGGCAATACAACATGAAAATCAAACTAGGGGTAGGTATTACAATCTATGACCTTTGAATTTATTCCTCAATGGTATATGTTTCCCCTGGTATGACCTATAACCAATACATTTTGCACCAAGTCAACCAATTCCTAGAGCATTCATATTTTCATGTTTAGAAGTTAAAGGTCTAAAGATTCCAAATCTCAATCTATTCCAGATTTTGATATAGTATGTCACAGTTTTTGCAAATCTTAAAGTGCAATTTGTATTAGCCCTCAAGGTCTCTTTCTCTCTCACTCATTTGATATCTTGTTGTTTATCATTACATAAGTATTCCCCTTACTTTCTTTTCATATATATTACATCTCTTTTACATTAGATTAAATGGAAACAAACACTCTCAAAAGACAAAGGATCTTAGAATTGACACTTCCACTTAGGTATGAATCTTGCATTAGCACCCCTACAACTATTTGAGTAGTGTTGATCTAGTTTTCATCTTGAATGAGTCTACATTTTGTTAGACCATTGTCCTCTTTATCCAGTGCATAATGTGAATGTGGAGATCTACCATTGGTTATTATTTTCACCTATACAGTCGCATCTATTAAATTTGATCAAGATCACGTGGATATGGGGATCCATTTACCTATTGGTACCTTAAAAGTAATTAGTAAGCCAAATTTTAAGAATAACATGCATTGTTGTGATGTGAACATGTCAAAGATATGTTACAATGGGATCTCATGGCTAAGAATATACATAGGAGGGGTGTTGGTCATAGAAATAATAGTTGCACAAATGAGATTAATCAAGGTGAATGTGAGTGTGAATCTATTATGATCTAGATGCAAAAAGTGCATGGCTTCTTGCAGGTGTTAAAGAATCATTGTTTATTGAGGAGACCCTTGGTAGATATGTGAATCTGAGGTTTTGCTCTAGTTTATCCTAAGGGGACAAAATAAAGGAAAAGGTCATATATGTTGACAATTCCATACTACATTTCCCAAAAACTGAAAGCAAAAATGAAGAAAAAGCTTGGTAATACAAGAACCTACTTCTTAAAGGTTAGAAAAAGATGCAAATACTCCTAAATGATTTGATAGGTTTAAGAATACAATAGAAGAAACTCCTAAGATTAATAAGTAGGATATGTTTTATATAGAAAGTCAATTGTGATATTGCTATTAGGATTTAAGTATGTATTTTTTTAGTCAAACTCAGTAACATATGTTTCATAATCAGTGATGTGCAAGCATCACCTAGATACAATGAGTGCTAATTGTTACATTCATTAGCATGAGAGATGGATTCTTGTCAATGGCTACTCATGAAACATATGTCAATAAGTTTAACTCAAAAAAACTACACAACTAATTCCTGATGGCACTCTAGCTACTTCAAAGATTCATTATGATAAAAATTTAATGTGCCTCTTGGAATGTTAGGGGACTGGAGTCACCCATTAGAAAATACATCATCAAGAGTTTTTCAGCCTAGATAAGCATAAAGATGTCATTCTTGTTCAAGAATTCAAAGGTACTAGTTTTACACTTGGAACCAATCTCAACTTCATCTACAAAAGTTCCTCACACTTTGTCAACAGATCTGAGAGATGAAGAGTGTGTGAAACTATCCTAGTCTCTAAGAAATTGGGTCATTATATTATTGAGTTTGGTACTCCCCATGCAAAATAGTTTTATGGGCCAACATTGAGAAGGGAGGATTTGATTATAGGGAAAGAATTAACTTGTGGTTTTGGCTTTAAAATTTGCATGACCTATATTGGGTCCTTATGGGTAGGTGGGGGTTGGAAGGGAAATAAATAACATTTTTTGGAAAAGAATGAAAACCAAATTTAACTTGTTTGGACCCCTTGGTGAGTTGAAGAAAGAAAATACTAACATATGGTACACTTGAAGGGAAGAATGAGGATCTACTGCAAATTAGATAGATCTTATGCTAAAAGAGACTTCTACAATTTTGACCCATCATCCCATTAGGGAAAACAATTTTGTTTGGAAGAGGTGATTTAGAAGAAAAAAACAATGAATAAATGTATTATTCTCAACAAAAACCCCTTGAAAGACTAGGATTGCAATGCTACAATAATTACACTAAGTGGAATCAACAAATGGTTACTCCATGACTTGGATGATATAGTAAAATGGAAGAAGAATGTGAATGGATGAAAAGTAATAGTGCCAACTCTTCATAAAAAAAGAGTCATAGATATGAGAAAGAAGAAAATAATCTCGAAGAAAGATTACTAAAATCTAAAACTTGTTTGAAATGGGACCCATTAAATGAAGTTTTGTGTAAAGAACTCACCACTACCAAAAGATCCTTAAGGAGATTACAATTAACAAATATGTAGGGGCCTAGGGTGAGGGAAATTTTGAATTGGTTGATCAATGAGGACATAGTTGTTGATTTGTAGTGACTAATCAAGAAAGTATTGTACACTTTTCATAAGTTGCAAGGTTTGGGGCATTACCTTGAAAAAAATGGTTAACTCGTCAAACATTTTTGAGTTGACTCATCAAGCATTTTTTGAGTTGATGCATCAACCATATCCCAAGGTTGACTCGTCAAGTATGTTTAGGGTTAACTTATTAAGTATATATATATATATATATATATATACACACACACACACACACACAACAATATTGAATTGTAACGGAGGTTTAAGATTGTAACGAGTTGAAGTAACTAGATAATAATATTGGACTCATTCAATGGATGTAGCCTAGGGATTAAATGAACCATGTTAAATCTTTGTATTCTATTCATTTATGTGTGCTTTATTCCTTTGTGATATTCCTTATATTTACATGTAACTATTATTTTCTTTCTATCTATTTTTTACACTAGGCACAATTTTTTTCTTTAGATACATTAAGGACAAAGGCATCACTAAACGAATCAATAAAATTTGGAGTGAAGATAACTTTCTTTCTAATCGAGAGGAAATCAAAATGTAATTACTTCTATTCTACAAGGACCTCTTACATATGAAAAGGAAAATGTTGCTATTCAAAGGCTACAACATTCCTAAGAAATTTACTTCAAGGAAAATATCTAGAGAGGATGCAGTTAGATTTAGGGGAAAAGAAACTGATAAAAACGTTTATGACTAACTAATGATAACTCTCTTAGGATTAATGGATTATCCATATAGTTTTATAAAACGAATATTAATTAGGTATGTGATGGTTTGTTTCAAGTCTTGAAGGATGATCTCAAAGGAGAATCTTTCTAAAAAAACTTCAATGAAGGTATTATTAAATTCCTTTCTAAATATGGAGACAACACTAAAAAAGAATTGCAAACATGTCATCCTACTAAATGTGTCGTGCAAGATTCTAGCTAAAATTGTAGCCTTGGGGTTGACATTCTTCCTAATTTTATCAATTTCATCCAAACTTGCTTTATCAAAGGTAGAGATATTTTAGAAAATCTACTTCCAATTGGGAAGCCATGGAATAGATGAGGTACTTGAGAAAAAATACACCTACAATCCTCATACTCTAGACATTGAGAATGCACGTGATAGGGTAAAATGGTCAATTTTGAGGATTGTCATTGAAGCATTTGGTTTCTTTGAAGCCTATTGTAGCATGGTTAACACCTTGCTAAGAAATGGTGTAGCTAAAATGGATATGAATGGCCCTCTTTTTCTCTCTGGGGAGTTTACCTTATAAAGATCTACCATAAAAGGCTAACATCTTGCACATTCACTCTATGTTATTGCCTCAGATATTGTGCACTGTTATTTGAGAGAATTGTGTCTTATCCCTAGTTTCAAGGGCTTACATCTTGACAACAATGATTTTTCTTAATAAACAATTTGCCAATGATATTGCAAGTTTTGTTGAACTTGAAGAATATAATGTGGAGAATAATGTGGACCCAAACCTAGAAGAAAGTAATTACCCTTGTTAAATTGATTATTAGGGCTTGTGATGGTGACAAGCCTTGGAAAGTAATGGTATTGTACCCAAGCAAGCTAAAAGCTGAAAATCATTGCCCTCTATGATATCCTCATTAGCAAAATGTCCCTACAGGATATGAAGTGTTTAGAATTCAATGCAATGCTTGGGAGATTAGTAAAGTCAAAGTTTGTAATTGCCTATTCGCTAATGACAACAATAGTCAATTGTTTGCTTATAGATCCATATGGTGGACTTTAGAACCTAGAGGCAAAGCATTGACTCAAAGGTTGCTCAACCAAAATTGGTTTTTACAAGATATTAAATATTTCAACAAATTTAATCATAATAGACAACTTAAATATTGAACTTCTTTAAGTAGTGAATATACATTTTGGAGATCTCGTATCTTTAAAGAAGCCCATGAAGGGTTTCAATGGACAATTAAACGTCAAAATATTAATAACTATAAAGATTATAAATGGCAAGTTGATTATTTCTTATTTAATGTTAAAAACCAAAATAATTTACAAATCTCTTTCTAACTATTATTCTATTTATGATTATTTGAACATTTGTTGGAATGTTAATTAGATGGTTAGAAAGGCAACAAATGTTTAGTCATTGTCAATCAGTCTTGAGCCTAAAAAATACATGTTTCAGATAGTTGCTTATTTCCCAATGGTTGTCAAAAAGATTCTTCTGATATTGAAATATGTCTTGTGTATTGGGTGTGAATCAACCAAGCATATTTTCTTTGAATACTTTAATTCTAAAAAACTATAGAATATGTTTTGCAATGACTTGTTATGGGAGTCAATAGGGAGGTTAATTGGAAGGAATTACATATAGGGATTGTAATAATTTAGACAGGTATAAAATGTTTAGATTTGTTTACATCTGAAATTTTCTGCTATATTTGGAAGGCAAGAAATGAAGACAAGTACAAAGAATTCACGAGGGCATTTATTGAGACTTCAAAAATACTCATATATTCTAATGTTGCTTTGAAAGTAAGGCGTGAACTAACCAAGCATATTTTCTTTGCGTGCTTTTATTCTAAAGAACTATAGAATATGTTTTGCAATGGCTTATTATGGGAAGCAATAGCAAGGCTAATTGGAAGGAATTACATACATGTATTGTAATTATTTAGATAGGTATAATATATTTAGATTTGTTTACGACTGAAATTTTGTGCTATATTTGGAAAGCAAGCAATGAAGACAAGTACAAGGAATTCACAAGGGCACTTATTGAATCTTCAAAAATACTCATATCTTTTAATGTTGCTTTGAAAGTATAGTGGCGATGAAAGTAGTTTCCCAAGTTTATGAAGTGACTAATTGATGGTATGATAAGAGTTAACAATGAAGAAGTAAAATATGGCCTCACATGACTTTACAATCTATTTGATAACATACTTTTGTTGAAGATCAAAGATTTCCTAAAGGTTAACAAAGAAAATGGAGAACTGCAATTTCTCAAACAGTCTTATGTAAAATAGAGCAAGGACCTTCATGTATTCAATCAAAATAAAGTTATATAAGTTATATTGTAAATGAAGTAAGAAATGGTTCAATATTTTTTGAATATAATTATGCATAATATATCTAATCTAAAACTAATTAGAGATTACATATATAATGGCAGGAATTACTGACATCGTGTCAGTTTTTTTTTTGGTCATGATATAGTAATAGGTTGAATTTTTTTCTTTTATTTTTTTCTTTTCCTTTTTTGAATTGTAGGCTGATACATTTTGTGATATAATACAATTTGTAAACTATATTTTAGAAGAATAATATTTTAAAAATTCAAAAAAACTTTTAAACGATAGTATCGCACCGAATAAAGAGGGATGATTAAGCTAGATTTTATCTAAATATAATAAAAAAAGAATATAAATGTTATTTTTCAGGGTTGTATGGGAACAACATCCCACGCACCATAACGAGCGAGAAATGGGTTGCCTGTAACTGTTTTCAAGTGTTTGATCAGATTTGTAGAGGAGATTGGAGTGGAATAAGTTTGCAGTCAGTGGCTTTGAATTATTACTTGTTTCTTGTAGCTTGTGGAATGTAATAGGTTGCGGAATATTCTTCAATATCAAACAATATATAGCGCGCGTGCCGGGGTTTCAAATGCTTTTTCATGATTAATATACTTTAATTTCACTTAATTGTTTTTGCAAATTAAATTTTGGGGTTTCATGATCCGTCTGCAACAACAGAGAATCCTTTATGGATTCTCAATTGTTGATCATCTGATTAATTTCTGCAATCACATACCACCTTCGGATTGTTATTTATCTTTCATAAACTGAACAACTTCTCTATTTTAGCGAGTTGGAACATGTCATTTATGTTTAGAGTATCTATTTCATGCTTCAGTATCTGAAAATCTTGTTTGCAGGTATGGAAAGCATCATTTCTTTCATACAAAACCCACCTTAGTGAATCTTGCGTAGTCTGCATATTTCTATATCGAACTCCACCGAACCATCCACATCAATAACGAAAAATTGAACTCTCATTGATTACCTGATGGCTTTATTTGACTTAGCCAGACCCTAGAAGCTGTCCCAATTTCCCTTAGATGCGTACCAGATTCTCTTAAAGAAAATTGGACACATACAATTTGGCACCTAGGCATATTTTAGATTAAGTGTAAAGAAAGCAATTTATTTAATTATATCTCCTCGTCAAAAATGACCCAAGTACATTTCGCTTTATTTAAATTTTTGCAGGCCCCATCAAACGCCTAGCAGTTGATTGCAAAACTTGTAACCCTGATGTAGTAAACTTATTATTATTTTCATATTGCATCCAATTGAAGCGCGTTGGCCCTTGTCGGTGTGCATTTTCGCACACCAGGTTTCCAATACTATCTGGCACCGAGGAAATAAAATCCAGAGATACGTTTTCAGCATTTCTAGTAATTGCATTTTAATACAATCGAGACGCAAGGGTTGCTTCAAGTTTTATTGATGCATTACTCAGTCAAAAAAATAAAAAGACGCAGTTCACCAAGCCAAATATAAGACTCCAAACATAAAGGAAACAGTCACATTTTTTAACTGAAAAATTACATAATCAGACAATTTACAATCATAGAATTGATATAACATATGCTATGCTTACATTGGACTCTCGTTTTACAGATGTAGAGATTATCCCACAGAAAGTATGATTTTACAGACAAATTTAAGCACTAGGCATCGTTAGCCTTTAAGCTGCTGCTTCCGTCTTTGGGACACCATTCTTTAGGATGCTAAGAAAACTAACAAGCTTCATCGGAATAGGTACATTTAAATTTGAACTCTCAGATTGCTTCTTTTTCCTGATGTGGGTTCTAGTCACCAAAGAACGCTCTCCTGCTTTATCTTCCCACTTGGAAACTGTATTGGATACCAAGCCATAGTACTGAATAGAAACAACCGAAGGTAGGAAATAAGTTAGGGCAGTAAAACAAAAAATTTAAAATTTCCCAAATCACAAAATTTTTAAATTACCTCACAAATTCCATGGAGAAGTAGACGGTGGAAAGGATTTTCGGCTTCTAGAATAAGAACTTCATTGTTTTCGGAACTATTTACATAGGTCAAGATCTTGTCCTGTCAATTTCAAAATTAATCAGCTAGAGTGCACACTGAATTCAATCTCTTTGGACAAACAAATCCAACTCTACAAAGAAGAATCATGGTGACAATTTTTGCCAGGTGTCAACAGAACTTATACACGGTATCTTATATCTATAACTTAATACGTGCTGAATCAGCCAGATTGAAATGGCTTCAAGGGACACCATGATTATAATATTAAAAAACGAAGATTATGATTGCTAGCAGGTTTCCACAATCCATATTGATTTATTGTTGCTTCTGGATCTAGATTGTGTACGAACTTCTGAATGAATGTTTTGGGTCACACTCTGTGAAACATCATCAGGACAAGAGCTCAAAGAGAACAAAACATGTGCATGCTGGAGAACATCATGATTTTATCACATATAAAGAAACAATCATGTTTAGAAAGCAAACAAAAACCAGTGTAATTGTAGTGGACCCACTAATTGCAGCAGGTTGACTTTGTTTAATCATCATTAATGATGACCAGAGAGTGGCTTGATTATTCTGTCCACGTTAATCATGCGTCTGTGTGAATATATCAATTGAACATTTCCATATAAATTAATTCATGCCATGGTATGCAAACAGCACAAAATTGGTATGCATTTCAAACCTGAAAGAAGAGATTCCCAATTATGGGAAAATGAAAATATAAAATAGTACTCATGCAGTTCAAATGTATCCAGATTCCAAGTAAAATTTTATCAAGACAAAGAAGATGGAAACAGTGAGAGTTTTGAGGGCAACCTCAAAATTATGCATGATGAAAGCTTTTCAGGGTTGAACAAATCCAAAGTACAAGAATCATGAAAAATGGTGTGATTCAAAATAGATGAGGAATGGAACACAAAAGTGATTTCACAAATCCTCTAAATATCAAGGAAAATTTCTTATAGCATTGGAGAATTTGGAACTTAAATGACATTATCAAACTACACTAACAGCTTGCCTCTAGCCAATATCAACATAGGATATAAAAATATGGAATGGCTCTAAGTCAAGATTATGTAATGCGAAGGATGGATGTAAGTTAGCATCTAGGCAGCAAGAAAAAGGCCGAAGTCTCAATTACCGATCCACTTGTGTCACAACAAACAATGCATGCCAATGGCAGGCCTCTTCACTTGGCAGCTTTACAAGTTCAAATTTTAACAGAAAACTGGTTTAAAATGAATGGTTTTCAGGGTTCCCTCAATTTGCCTCTTATATAACAACACCAAGGAGGATGTCAATCATATGCTGCTAACTGCACTTTCTCCCAACAATGCATGCCAATGGCAGGCATCTTCACTTGGCAGCTTTACAAGTTCAAATTTTAACAGCAAACCGGTTTAAAAGGAATGGTTTTCAGGGTCCCTCAATTTGCCTCTTATATAACAACACCAAGGAGGATGTCAATCATATGTTGCTAACTGCACTTTCTCCCAAGAATGCTGGCAATGGCTATACACAAAACTAGGATGGCTATCATCTTTACCAAATAACATTGTAACTTTATTTCAATGTTGGCCAAGCCTATATACTAGGTTACCATATTCACTTAGTCCAGGGCAAATTCAAAAGTCGGTTCTGCATAAAGTCGGGTTGATTCTCATTCACTATAAATTTGCCACCAGTTTGAGGAATTAGTGGCAAATTTGCTCAGCAGGACCCTGGTCAAATTTGTCACGAATTTGGCAGACATTTGTTTGTCTTTAGCGCACCTGGAAAGACTTTGCGATGACGTCGGTGAATTGGGAACAAATTTGATGTTACGCTAATGTTTTTTGAGTTTTTTTTTTGTTTTTTACTTGTCGTGTCAGCCCTAAAGTGACTGACATAACACAACAAATATTAAAAAGACTTCAATAGACGGAAAGGTTGATCGCATTCACAAAAGACGGAAAGGTTGATTGCAAGAAGAATTCAGATGCACTGCATGTAGTTGACTTATTTTTCAAGGAGAATGTGAGATTGCATCCATTACAAGGAAGTTAGTTTCAGACCAAAACTATAAGTTAATAGTAGAAGATTGCAATGGTTCTTTAATGGTCATCTCAGTTACTCTTTAGCTTATTAAGTAATTTCTATTTTATCTTCAGTTCATGATTGTTCTTTTTAGAAACATTGTCTTTGTAAATCTATAAAGGAGCTTTCATCTCCTTCGTTTAATACAACTACAACAACATCAATTTACCATAACATGGTATCAAAGTTGGTCAATGGGATTTCATAAAATTTGAGGAATTTTTTAAGAAAACTTCAGGCCTCTTTTTATCTGAATTTTTTTCTAAAAAAATTTTTTTTCAATTTTTGAAACTAAAAATTGTTAGGGGTATTTTATGAGATTTGTGTGGTTTGTCTTCAAAGATTTTTGCTGAAAATCGCAAGCTTGGTTGAGGATTTTCATTGGGCCTTTTCTTGGTTTGGGCAAAAGTCCCTGATTTTTGAAAGTTGCATGTATTTGCATGTGCTGTTTTACCATGCAAAGTCTCGTATTTTGCCACATGAAGATTTCTCTAATGAGTTTTCATAATTTTTTTCCCTTAAAATTTTCTAATGGGTTTTCATAATTTTTTCCCTTAAAAAATTTCTGATGGGTTTTCATATTTTTTTCCATTCAAAAATTTTTCTAATGGATTTTCATAATTTTTTCCCTCAAAAAATTTCTGATTTTGTAATTTGCAAAGTTTCATAGGATTTCTTTGTGGGTTTATAGTTTTTCCCTCAAAAATCATCTGTTGGGTTTTACCATTTTTCCTAAAAAACCAAGCTTTGTATTCTCTAATCCATGTCTCAAATTATGTTGTTTGGTTTTGATTAATTTTTCACATAAAAACTTGTCCTATTTTTCTCCTAAAAAATCATGGCTTTTTATAGTCAGTTTTGGGGCATCGTGCTCATCTGCAAAGTTTAGAGGGTTTGTCGATTTTTCCTCAAAATCTATTGGTTGTTCTCAGTGTTTGCCTTGTCTCCAAGGAAGAGAAGCTTCGCTATCCAACATCAAATTCGATGTTTTGTGATGATTTTTGGTCAGATGTTTTGCTGATTCTGGAAGGATTAGTGACAACCTCATCTCAGTGGCAGAGTCAGTGGTAGACTCGTCTCTTTTTCCAAAGCATTCCAAAGAAGGGGGCACCCTTCTTTGTTCTTTTTTCAACAAATTTTGGCTTCTTGGTCATTAACATTTTGCAGAGCAAAGGAGGGTCTTGGCAATAGCAAAATGTTTTAACATATTTGTGACCAAAAGACAACTGCTAGACAATGACCATTAAGGGAGGGTATTAGAAGATTGTAATGTTTCATTATCTTAGTTAGTCTTTAGTTTATTAAGTAGTTTCTATTTTCATCTTTAGTTCATGATTGTTTATTTTAGAAACATCGTCTTTGTAAATCTATAAAGGACCTTTCATCTCTTTTGTTTAAGACAACTACAGCAACATCAATTTTACCATAACAATTTATTGGCCATTATTGGAGGACAATTTAGAGGAAAATGAAAACTGATTTCAAGTTTAGTTCTACTTTTCATCCCCAGGCTGATAAGACAAACAGAGGTTGCAAACAGAAGTTAAGGTAATTCGTTAAAGTGTTTGGTTGGAGATAAGCCTACTAATTTGAGATTCTGATTTAGCACAAGCAGAGTTTGCCTATAACAATTTAGTGAATAGGAGCACAAAAAAAGAAACATTTGAGATTGCCACTGGTATGAATCCCAAGGGAGTTACAAAGTTAAGGGATCTTAGTCATGAGGAGGAATTCTAAAGTAGATAAATTATCAGATCTTATGAGATCATTACATGAGGATAGACATCATTCCGAATAGATGAATCAAAAATATAAAGAGAATGCAGATATGAAAAGGAGACATAAGGATTATCAAGTGGGAGATGAAGTTATGGTCATTTGAGAAAAGAAGATTTCCTATTGGAACTTATAGCAAGTTGAGGATGAGGAAGTTTGGACCTTGTAGGATCTTGAGGAAATTTGACTCAAGGAATGCTTATGAAATTGAATCACCAGAGGATATGGACATAGCACCCATATTCGATATTGTAGATTTGTAAGAGTATCATGTACCTAATTTGAGTTCAAAGGACGATCAAATGTCAAGCAGTAGGATCCTAAAAAACCAATGAAAGAGATAGAACGGATATAGGACAATAGAGTTGGAATGAGTACTAGAGGTAAGGAATATATAGTATTTGGTGAAATGGAAGAACAGACTAGTTGAGGATTCAGTTGAGAATTTTTCATGGATTTCTCAAGCTGAGTTGGATCATTCTGATTCTTCTCAAGAATCACAATGAGAGACTCACTTTTCATTGTTTTCAATAAACCTAGGTGTCTGATGCAAGAGTGTCTTGGGTTCTTAGCTATATTACTTCAACCAAAAACATTTTTGTTATAGTTTGTTCTTAGTTTGCCAAATTATACAGTCAAAGTGATCAGTCGAATGACCCATCATTTATTTTGAGTTACATCTTGCACAGTTGGGGACTTATTTAGGACCTAGATGTTGATAGTATTCCAGGATTGCGGCTCAGTTGATCAACTATTTGTCAAGTTGTGCCAAATTCTTATTAGATTATTATGTTCTTGTTAGTTTCTTGACCTTTTCATGAATTCCTATCTTGTGATGGAAAATCCTAATATGCGATGGTCAGTGGCACATGTTTCTATGTTTGTGGCTTGTGTATGGACCTAAATCTCGAATTGCCAACCCTTCCATGATTTTTGTAATAAGTTATATATGATTTAGGGCTTGTCCTATTTGTGGTAATATGTTTCTTTCTTTGGGAATGTAATCCATTTCTTGGTCGACTTATGTATTATGTGGCCTATATAATGCATTCTAATAGATCTTTTAAAGCATCAACACTAGGACAATTATGAGAAATTAGAGAATTCAAGGTATTTGACCAACTTTTTTGGGTCATCAGGCTTGTTATGCCTAGCATTTATGAAGGCATGTTTATGATTCGATGTACTTGAATTTCCAACTAAACAAAGATTGATCTGTGTTTTTTTCACTCATCTTCCTTGTTGGTTCCGTTGAGCTTGCTCTTATTGCATGCTTGGACAAATCTCTTTGAGGTCCTTCCATCCGTGATTGCACCATCAAGAGCGTCACACACACCAACAATAAGAATGAACATACTTATCGAATTGGTTTGTTAAAGCCCCTACTCATCCCAAACAAAAAGTAGATGTGCATCACAATGGACTTCATCACTGGGTTACCTAAGTTATAGGATAAGAATAGCATATTGTTGTTGTGGACAACTTAACAAGACTTGCACATTTCTTTGCTATCTTCACAACACACACAACAATCCAGGTAGCTAATTTGTTCATTAGAGAGATCTTCATGCATCATGGAACACCTAGGAGTATAGTCAGTGACAGGGATAGCAAGTTCCTAAGCCTTTTCTGGTAAGAACTATTCAAGTTGAGTGAGACTGAGCTCACTCCCAATTAGTCTCACTCCCAACACCAGTCACCACCCATAGGAAGATGAGAAATAGAGAACAAATAAATGTATGGAAGGTTATCTCAAAAGTTACATCTCACGATAGAGAGAGTGTGAGTTAGACGGGTGAGGAAGACTCGGCTGATGGACAAATGAGAAAATCGAGATAGTAAATAAATGGCTGGAAGCTTATCTCAGAAGTTACATCTAATCAACAAAGAGTGTGAGTTAGATGGCTGCACATTGGTGAGTAACACTATAATTCCACATATCATATATCTGTCAAGAGAAAAGATTGTAGCCATCACCTTCCTTGGTGTAGTACAATCAAAACCAAAACAACTATTTTGAGTTTTTTTTAAATACATATATATGCCTTGGGGAACAAGTACAATTTGAATTCCACTCATAGATCCATCTTCAACTTAAACGCCAAGTCCACATACAATTGAAATTCTTCTATAGGCTTTATTTGTAGACCAAGTAATCTAACCAAACAATATAATCCAATATCAGGACATTGCCAGCATTAGAGTTAATATCAAAACTTCTAATTGTAGTTAAGAGAAACAACACCTTGAAACAACATAATATGTAAGGTCAGGTTCAAGTTTGTGGGTTTTGTACATGAATTCAAAATAAACCAAATGGGGTTGGAGTTATTTTGGTTTTATGTATAAAAAGCATGTATACATATATACATACTTGCAGCCCAAAAGCAGGAATTAAGTTCAGAGTACCACATAGCATAATACAATAAACAAAACTAGAGTAAAAATAAAAAATACTACTTCAATATAAATTAACCAAACGTGAATGTCATAATAAATATACATTGTTCAATATTTAAGTAATAATGTCAAAACCCTATGGTGCGTACTATGAATATTGCTGCTACCTTATAAATAGTGGTGACTAAAGTCCATTTTAATTTCTATTAAAAAACATAAATGGGTAAAAAATATAAGGCTGTTAGGCAACGACACCGAGAATGTCTACTGATGTTTATTCCCTGACCTTATCACTCATTTGAAGATAAGAAAAGTGAACACGGGAGAAACCAAAATGTTAATTGTTTGAATGTGGCAAGCTCTATTCTCCATGGTTTAATACATGGATCTCCTTCCTCAATCACGAGTATGTAAATTTGAATGAAGTGTGCTTGGTTGAAAGGCCAAATGGCTGATTCAAGCCACAATCAAGTACGAAAATGTTGTCATGCAATCGTGGCAAGCTCTATTCTCCATGGTTTAATACATGGATCTCCTTCCTCAATCATGAGTATGTAAATTTGAATGAAGTGCGCTTGGTTGAAAGGCCAAATGGCTGATTCAAGCCACAATCAAGTACGAAAATGTTGTCATGCAATCACCCATTCATCTAATAGACTAAAATATCTCTATTTCTGTTTCTCTCTCTTCCATAGATTTACTTCTATTTCTAATGTCACTCCTCTTCTATGTTTCCATATTGAAACTTTCTCTCTCTTCAGAATGTTTCTATTTCTCTCTCTTTGTTCGTTATAGAAACATTCTTGTGTATAACATTCATTATTTTATATGGTATCAAAGCTATTTTTTTGAAAAATAATAATTTCATTATTGAAATTTTCAGAGTTACTTTTTGAAATAGGTTATTGAAAATATTTAATTTCTTCGTGAAGTTTTCGACTCAAGATTTTCAACATCCTTTGCTTGGGTGCGTTCAAAGTTTTTTCTATTGCAAGAATTTGTTTTCCTCTAGCAAACATCTACTTCTCTACAACCCATGTTCTTTGTTTGGCAATCATCGTTCTTAAGCTTGACAACCTGCGATCTAAAGTTTTTCTTCTACAAATCCATGCGATTTTTGTCGCGATTCTGGTTTTGTTTTGGTCGCAGGACTTGCAGATTTTTTCTTTTAGGTGTGTTCAGATTTCCCTCCAAAACGACTAGTTTATTGCCTGTTTGTTTCCTGCCTCTCATTTCTGCAACTCGTCATTTTTTTCGGAAGGTACTTCAGGAGATATTTCTGCTTCTTTGCTTCAAATGACAGCGTCTGGAGTTTTTAAAACCCTCAATCTGTGATTTCCGGGCAGACGTGTTCCTTCTCCACGTTTTTTATTATCGAGTCTGTAATTTTTTGAGTTTCTCGAAAAATGCCTAGGGTTTCTTTCGAAACACTCAGATGCTCTATTGTTTTGGAAAACTATTTTTAATTTTTTTTGTGGGTTTTTGCAGATCTCAACTAGGTCGGTCTTTTTTTTGGGTGCATCATTTTACATGCCTCAATTTTTGAGCCAGTGGATTCAGAATCTAATTTCAGAAATTTTCTAGGTCTTTTGAGCTCTCTTTTGTGTCCTTTCATTTTTTTCTGGATCTTCCATCAATCTACCTTGAAGTTTGTGCCTTTTCAGATATTCATTTTTTTTGCATTAAAAACGTGCCATGGCATCTCTCACCAATCTTCTCTTTGAAGGCAGTGAGTGATTCAACGGAAGGAGCTACAACACCTGGAAGCAGAGAATGATGATGATCTTCGAGTATCATCGCCTTGAGGTGCTTGTGCTAGGTATTGCCACTTGTCCTAGGTATTGACATTTGTCCTACCACAGACCATTATTGCAAAACATATAGAGTGGATTCCCTTGAAAATGTTTTTGTTTTGAAGTTAGATTAAGGGAGGGTATCGCAGTTAAATCTCTCTCTTTCTCTCTCCCATAGATTTACTTCTATTTCCAATGGTCACTCCTCTTCTATGTTTCCATATTCTCTCTCTGTTCAACGTGGAAACTTTCTCTTTCTCTTCAGAATGTTCCTATTTCTCTCTTTGTTCATTATAGAAACATTCTTGTGTATACTTGTATATATAGATAATTTATGATCTCTGTTTACTAATACATTCATTAATTTACCATAATATCATCATTGCAGTTGAAGGAAACAGTAGGGATGTGGGCTGAGCAAAAGGCCAAATAAGAATAGGCTAAACTATTTATTGCCTGTTTCTTGATTTTAGCACTGATTTCAATCTTAGCTATCACTTCAAAAAAAGCTAAAAAATAAAGAAGCTTGCCAAACTGCAACAGATTCATTTTGGTCTTGCAAAATCCATTATGGGTTAGCCTGAATTCATCCCAGACAAACCCACAGAGGAAACAGTGTACCCTGACAGAATCCTGGCCCAGATCAATCTGGAATCCAAACCTGACCTGGACTCAGGGTGTGCAGGGGGCAAACCAGGATTCAGTTCCAAAAGAACCATCCATATGCATTTGGGTCCAAAATTAAGGAGGAATTATTCAGAATGATAGATCTCGTTTAAGAGTTAAGAGTGGACAAAATGCTCATAAGAATTTCTGGGGTACCAGACAATCAAAGTAAAATAAAGATGCATGAAGAATAAGTAATGAATCAATATGGTTTAAAAGAATCTTCCAACATACCTCCAAAGCTTCAACAAGAGGTGAATCAAAGTTGCGCCGTAGCGCCTCTCGTGAGCGTCGTTCAACCAACTGCCAGGATTGTATTGCAGCTATTCTCTCTGAAGTTTGATTCTTTGCCCCTTTTGAGTGGGGCTTCGATGTAGACATGAGCATCTGCAACTGTCAAACATAACCTAGAGGTTCATGTCGGGAAGCAGTATAGGAATTGATGAGAATAACACTAAAGGTTCATACAGCCATCAATCATCCAATGGAACCTACTCTACTGGTACTTATTATAACATGATCAGTATCACATGCCTCTTTATCCATGTCCACATTTCGAAAAGGCTCCCAAGCAGCCATATCTTGGAGAAAATCATCACCTGCTCCAGTGATTCGTTCAAATGGTGTCAAGGTCCTTTCTCCTGAAAGATAAAATGACAAATAAGAAAATTCAATAGCATCCAATAACACTATAACAATTAGATACAACATGAATCTAGATGTAACAAATTTTAAATCAGCTCACATTATTATATCTCTCCCCCATCACTAGTATGTTTTTCTAACAGCAAATAACCTTGGGATCACTTGATTTATATCCATATATTTCTCAGCATACTGATAGATATGTTTCCATAAAAAGCCCAAATTAACTTCAACGACTATGCAAAGAATCAGAAATCTATTAAACTAAATAAATTTCATTAAATAAATAGTCAAATATAACAAATATAGTTAATATGATAGTATTACTCAGCCAGCGAATTTGATCCTCCAGGCAGTAAATTGTAGGCCTCTTAGGCTAGTGAATCCATCTTTGTTTATAACAAAATAGACCAAGTTCAGTAGTGATTTTATTGCGAAGGGGCAGCATATATCCTCCTGTCTGTCCATTAATTGGGACCCTCAGTTGGACACCTGAATTCTCCTTGAAAAGGCAGTAAGCTCCCTTCCAGTTGCCAGTGAACCGTTCCTTCACCAGCAACAATCCTGCATCCAAATTAAGTCTAAAGGAGTAGTGATTTGTCATTCTTGGGTAGTGAAATTCTCCTTGAAGGGCAGCTACCTTGGTTCATATTTCGGTTGGATACTTTGGCTCAGGTAAAATTTGAGAAAGAGATATGCAAAAGTATGTGATTCCAAAGAAGAAACTTGTGTAATTTTAAAAAAGGCAGAGCCCCGATTCCTCTTCAGGTCTAATTTTATTCTGTTGAAAGATATTAAACAGAAACGTCTAAAAACAAGCAGAGTAAAACACTTATCATACACAGGCTACACTCACGGCAGAAAAAAATAAAAAACTGAGGCAAACATCTGAGCCGTTTTAGCTGCAAAACATGAGAATAAGAAAGTCGTTGAGAAAAGCTGTAGTTTGTGAAGGAATTTCTTGAGAAACAGGTGTGCAATTCAAACCATGGACCTGGAACTGAGTTTTCCGCTTCGAAAAAAGATGGCTATGTATTCTATGACTGCAAAACGATAAAAATTGCAAGGCAGCAGGAATTTTTCAAACACACCAAATATGTCCATTATGAAATCTCTGCTATCAATAGGGGGAACTGGGCTCCCCTTCCTTGACTTGTAGAAGAATTGGAGTGGAAAACGTTAAAACCCAGGAGGTCTGTGAAAGCAGAAAGGATGGGGTTGGGTAGATCAGCATGAAACAAGGTTCAAAGAAATCCTACCTTTACCCCCTCAAATCAAATCTCCCAAGCTACAATAGATCCAATGTTCCACAGCAAACAGAGAGAGATTCCCTAAAACCGATTCCCCAAACCAGCTTAACACGTACCAATAAAAGGCAAACCCCTAACCAAAAAGGGAATTTGAGAGCATGTCAAAACCAACGAACATTCAACCCTTGAAGTAGTTAGAGCCTGGGAAACTAAGGCAAAACATGGCATTACAGCAGAAAAATCAAAACCCTAACCAAGAGGGTAGGATGGTGTTGGAAATCCAGGATGGTTTGGTTGAAAGAATCCATGAGCTAGGTAAAACATTTGGCATTTTTGCAAGTTGGTGCAGAGTGGAAATCCCAGTAGAACAAATAGTCGATTGGTTCAAGAAAGCTTTCAAGAAGAGGGTAGGTATAGGTAACCTTTCCGATAATTTCCTTTCTGTAGATTGTTGCAGCAAAAAGTTGAAATCATGAATGACTCTCCTTGTTTTACGAGTTATCCTCTCTTTTTTTGATTGGCAACCAAATTTTAATCCTGCTGAACTTAAGTCATTGAAGGTAGATAGATCGATTACGGTTCCTGATCTGCCACTCGAATTGCAAAATAAAGAAACTATCAGGAAGATGGATAATAATAAGTTATGTGAATATGTAGGTTTCTTAGATGAGGGGTATGCTACAGCAAATAGTGTTATTATTGTTCAAATAGATAGTTACATCAAAACGCTTAGCCCAATAGAATTAAGAGCTAAAGAATCCACTTTCATTATTAAAATGGACTTTTATCAAAGAATTCTCAAGCTATCGGAGGTAGATGATGAGGAGGAATCAATTCATTCAGGGAATTACTCTCATACTAGGGAGGTTAAGATTAGAATCAAGGTGGTTTCACCATTATAGACAAAACACCTACTGTAATAGCAGTAGTTGAAGAGAAAGAGGAAGGTGAGATTGAGGGGAGCCAAAACAAAGGTTGCAAGAAGGATACCATGATTTTGGATATAGGAAAGGAGGAAGCAAAAGATAATGTGGAAGCGGTAGGGCTGGAGAATTTAGCCAATAACAGAGATATGAAAATAGTTCAAGGTTTGGTTTCAGATCCAACAGAAACCTCTTAGGGTCAACAGGCTAAAGGAGACAATGGTTTGAAAGTAGGGGATTGTAGTAGACCTAGTAGCATTAATAAGACATTGAGCAAGGATAGTTAGAAGCCCTCATCATCTGATACATTGGTAGGAGACCAAGAGCTTGAAATCAACATTAATGAATGCAAAAAATCCTTGGACAAGATTCTCCATCAAACAAAAGATATGAAGGGAGTGGTAACGTAGGAGTTAGGAAACATTGAGAATGGAAGGGTGCAATTTAAATGGCATTGGATTCGATCTTAATTAGTATTAATGAGAGGCAAGATGCTGAGAAGGTAATTTGTATGGCAGAAAAGGAAGTGGAAGGAGAAGAAGCATTGGAAATTAATAACATAGAAATGGAGTTGGAGGAGTTGGGAGACTTTCTAGGGCTTGCTTTGATATTGGAAGGGAACCAATATAAGAGTCAAGAAATGCTACCAAAGGTTGCTGATGCTCTTAATGAGGAGGAAATAGAAGGAAATAAGATGGAATTAGCTCTAAATACAACTATTGCAATAGTCGATAATAGATAGTTGGGTCTTATTCATAATGGAAAGGTGAATGATCAGGCAGACCACGCCAAGGTCAATAAAAGGTGTGGTAGAAAGTCAATAAGTGAGCTTAGGAAAGAGGATGCGCAGTCATCAGGCCAAGCAAAGATTACTACTCTATATGCAAGGAAGGGGAAGTACCTTCACATTGAGCCATGAGGCTTATGGCATGGAATGTTAGGGGCATCAATACCCCTAACAAATAGTGCCTCCTTAAGCATTGTATTGGAACCTCCAAGGCAGATATCTTTATGGTATAGGAAACCAAACTAGGTAATGAGGAACTAAAGGAGCGAGGATGGAAGTTAGGGATCTAGGTTTTGCAAGGGAACCAGCCCTAGGGGCTTTTGTGGGACTAGGTATAGAATGGAGTCCTAGACCAATATCCTTTGAAAGGTATAGAAATGAGGAGTTTTGGATGTGTGGGAATGTTGGAAGTATCAAAAGTAGCCTGAACTTTATTATGATTAACATGTATGGACCCATTCCCCTTTAAGAGAAGAGAATAATGTGCAAAGAAGTAGGGGATCTGTTTGAAGCTTTCCCAGATCAGAACTTTATAATAGGAGGTGATTTCAATGTGATCCTCAACCTTAAAGAAAAATCAGGAGGTACAGTCAAAGAGTCTCAAACCATATCTGAGTTTAAAGATTGGGTGTTTAGGCACAAGTCATAGTAACAAGAATTGCGGTGATTCATGCAATTCGCATGATTCAATGGTTTGATTCAAGCTAAGCGGTTTTTTGTGAATCGAATTGATGATTTGTTGACATGAATCGCCATGAATCGGCTGGAAAAATCGGGCAGCTTAATTGGGCAACTTAAAAACATTTTTAAAAATACAATTTTTTTAATGATTTTTTTTCACATTTCTCTTTCTTAGAACTCTAAAAGGCCTTCTATTTGTTGAGTACAACAAAAAAAAAAAAGGAAAAGTGAGAGATAGACTTGAGCTAAAGCTAAAGCAGATAGACTTGTCTTTTCATTTTGTTTACAGATAGACATATGTTTCATGAATCTTCATCTTACATACATTTATAATTCTATATATCTATGTCGTGACTCATTATGATCCTATGATTTCTATTTACTTAAGCTAAATTTTATATTTTACATATGTGATGGATTTATCATTTATGTTCCTTGTTTATGTATGTTAGATTCTATTTGATGATGTTATAGTTTGTTTAAGTTAAATTCAATAAAGGGTGCATGAAATAAATTTTAAATTGTTAAAATCTCTAAATTTCAAGGGTTTTTTTAATTTGCTGATTCATAGCCAATTTGATTCTGATTCATGGCCGATTTGCAATTCGATTTGACCTTACCGATTCCAATTCTCATTACTCTGGCACGAATTAATGGAGATTAAATCAAATAATGGCTCCTATACTTGGATTGACAGGAGACTGGGTTTTAGTCATATAGCGGAGAAGCTAGATCGACTCTACTTCAAAGGCAATTTACTCACGTTTGGTAGAAACTTAGAATGCTTAATTTTACCATTTTCATGTTCTAACCCTTTTCCCATGTCTCTAACTGTTAAAGATGATTGTAGGCCTAATAGGTCTCCCTTTAAATTAAGATAATGTGGTTCAAGGAAGGAAATTTTATAGAAACTCTAGAAAAATAGTGGAAAGAGGAACAGTTTGAAGGTTCTAAGGCCTTCGTATTTATGGAAAAACTTAAGGCCCTTAAAAGAAGATTGAAGCAATGGAATAAAGATCATTTTGGCAATATATTTGAAGCCAAGAACAATATACAAAAGGACACGATAGATCTCAATGAGAAGATATTGAAGTGTTATACTCTTACATACTTATATCTTTATCTGCTTTTTTATACATACAAAGTTTTCTTTCTTATAACTTTACGAAATATATATATATATATATATATATATATATATATATATATATATATGTCTTTATCTGTATTTTTATATTTATATATATCATATTTATAGGCTGAAACACATGGATTTATGCTCAAATTCTTTCCTTTCATCTATTCATGCTTGCTCTCTTCGCAATGGTTTGTGAAACAGGGATCTTCAAATGTATATTCTAGAACAGTAATAATGTGAGCTATACTAACAGTTGGTGATGCGGGAATCCTTGCTCTACTAACAGCTGGCAATAGATCCATAACTTTCATTGGTAAATTGTTGTCCGGAGGTGGCATCAAGCATAGAGGCTTGGCCTAAGATAACTTAATATCGGTCATATTTCTATTGTTAAATATTTTTAAAGTAACACCTAGCCTAAGTATATAGGCATGGTGAAAGGCGGATAACGCCTCAGTTAGCCTAGTTAGGATAATTTTTAGCTACAAGTGCAATATAATAGATTTTATCTCTAGTGTTGGACATGTAAATGAGGATTAGTGATTCTCATCTTATTCCTGCTAGTCCAGGATGAATTAATCAAATCTGAAACTTCAATTTATATCCAGCCTGCAGAAGTACAGGGCGAGACCAGAGGTTTTCTTTCCTCTGTTATATCCTTCCAATGCCGCACAAAACAGAGACTGTAATTAATTTATCTTAATTACAATTAAATAATTTGGTTTCAGCCTTTTACTGATTGAAAAAAAACTATGCAAGAATCAGACTGTATCCAATATAAAATGGGATGAAGGAAAAAATAGATTTATACCCCAGGGAGGAGGAGCAAAAAGCCCAGCTATTTCTTCTTTACTCATTGGAGGAGCAAGTTCTGAAAGGAGGCGATCATTTAGCCACCTACATAAGTGTTTGTTACTGACCTGTAACATGAATGAAAAACTAAGATTAACTTTATAATGTCCATGAATAATTTAAAGGATAACATCAAGAAACAAGTACAAGTACAAGTACAAGTAAAAAAAAGAAGAGTTGTAACTGGCAAAAGATGGAAATGAGTATGCTAGAGCAGAAAATGAGATAAACGGTCTAGGCAAAAATGTACAAACTTTTAGAACCTCCATGTTACATTTTTTAAAACTGTCTATTATAATAGCATTTCAAATAAATCTTCTCTTGGCAATGATCAGAGTAAAAGTCATAATCTAAGAAAAGGCATATTATTTAGAATCACATTGTTTGAGACTAACATATTTACCCATTATAAATGCCCAGAACAAGAAAAGATTTCAGAAATTTCTGTTAAGGCAAGGAGATTTGACGAATTAAAATTTGTTTGAAAAACAAAAATATAAGAAATTTTAATTTAACAACCGCTGCCTGAACCAATTTTGTCAAAACCAAGAGCTAAGGAACCTTCACTAAATATTTTCATTTCAAGAATAAGCTCCCACCATTATAGAAAACCTAAAAAAGAATTCAAGATATCATTTTTCTTCTTATAGATTATAAATGTAACAAATAGCCAGAACAGGAAACTAAGAATGATTATTGACCTCTACTGCCAAAACCTAATAAATAGGTCTTTTGACTTCAGGCCTCTTTAACATTGGGCAATCTAATATCATGAAATGAATTTTCTTTATAAAAGAAATTTCGATGACAAGATGCTTACATCTGCATTCATAAACCATTGCTGAAGATCTGCCTCCTTAATAGCTCCACCTTTCAGAGGGAACAGAGATTATGTCAGAAACAAATTTGACTTCAGATGTGGCAAACCCAAGTTAAAATTTGAAAATTAATCTATTGAACATCAGAGAACAAAGTAGTTTCCAGCTTTTGTTCATTGATTGATTATATGGGAATCACTCTCTGCTCCTTTTCTACTCACATTGATGTTTCTTACAACAAAATATTACAATTACACTTCAAAGATTAAGATCACTTGAGCTTTTTAGGTGAAAATAATTGAAAACAAAAAGGGTATTTTTAAATTCTAATCTGTAAGACTAACTCATTTCAGGTATGTTCACATCACAAATAAAGAGCTCAAAAAGAATTTTTAACCAATAAGATCTTCAAATAATATTTGCAGAGGTCGAGTAAATATAACTGCCAGTTCACAAATAGCTATGCCTTTTGCAATAGGCTCATATGCCATGTGAGATTGGCAAGGTGCACAAAAGCAGTTCATAGAAAGACAATAACTACCATACACAGTACAAATGTAAGACTGAATTAATTACATAGAAGCCAAAACATGCTAAGGATAAGATGTCAAAGTTTCTGGAAGCAAAAAATACCTACAAAACCAAGCAATTATGCATATCATCAATACAAAATTTAAAAAATTAAGTGTGTCAAATCAGTACAAAGCAGGGAAGAAACACCAATTGTCACAATAGCATATGATTTACTGCACATGCAGACTATGACTGAATTACACAAGATTTCCTTATTAAAATATAACTATTTATGGGGTTGGAGAAGTCATTCTCATCTCCTAGTATTTTCTAATATTCTATATGTATTGTCTTAAATTGGAAGCACTTCAATTTAATGACGGTTTAGCACCCATTTAATGAGATTTCATTGTAAATTGCATTTTTCCCATTTCTTCTTATCTCTTTTTATTTCTACTAGATGGAATTGGGGTAGCATCTAATGGATCCTCCTTGGTATTCTATGGCGCAAAGCTCAAGGTGGGACCTATCCACATAGTGTCCTTTTCATCTTCCAATCACGAAAATTCCTTTTCCGCACTGAAATAAAGCTTTTCTCGAGATCTGCACCTAATTTCCCAAAATCAGCACCTGTTCCAGAACCCCAAGGGAATCCTGGAGCTTTCTGGGCCCTGAGTCAAGGACGTAGTGCATCCCTACCCAGGACCTATTCTGGGTCCCCTTCTCGGCCCTTATGTCAAGGTTGATTCGAGGCATCATTTCTTTTTCCCAGTTGGTTGGTGGGAGAAAGTTTATTCTGAATCCTTTATAAGCACACTCAGTTGCTCCATTTTTCATTCATCATTTAGATATACATGATCCACATTGAGCATATCACGATTCCATCTCCATCCACGCACATCAAACAATCAAGCATTCAAGCATTCTAGGTGTTCAAGCAAGCTCTCCATTGAAGATCAAGGCTTCAAGCACTCGTGCAAGTTAAGGAGTTTATGCAAGGTCTTTCATAGCATTTTGAACATTCAAGGTCTCCCTTCATACACTCAAGATCCTTTGTTACATCTTCTACATTCATCTCTTCAAGATCTACATAAATTTCTACGGCAAATTTCAAGCACATTCATTCATGAAGGTTTTGATTTGCTTTGATTTCTTTTTCTATGGTTTTTGAAGTTGAGTAGAGGTTACTGCATCAATATACTTGATTACATTCTAAATTCAAAAGCATATCCATAGATTTACATTGCTTCATGTTCGATCTTATTCCACTACTTCCTAGCATCTCTATTTCAATTTCAATTTCAATTTCAAAGTTAATTCCTAAACTGGGGTTTGAACAAGGCAAACCCCCCTTCAACAAAACAAAACCATTTTTCTCGCAAGTTACAAATCTCGAAAAACAAAACAGAGCACAAACTCAGATACCATTTCCGCATAACTTCAGAGATCCGAAATTTGTTTTGTGATCAGACACAAAAGGTTAGGGATGCACTACATCCCCCACCCCTGCAAATTGACCCAGTTCTAGATTGACACCACCCCTAAAAGTTAACTCTGACCTGGAGCCGAACGATTTCTAAGTTTTGTAATTCTTGTTGTTTCAAGTCTAGATTTCAAGTTTCAGTCATCTCCGACACCATTTGACAGCCAATTTACAAATTTGTATCCCTTAAGGCAAGTCTTCTCCTCTTTCCTTTTTTAATATATATTTCCATTCCTTTGCATTCAATTTTTACATTGCATATCTATCTTCATATAACCCTCTATGGAGGTGAGGGAGAAGTAATCCCAAGCAATTTACCCTTTTGCATTAGGTTATAAATTAACACTTTATCTTGTGTTAATCGGGCCCACAAACGAGGTGAATCTTGGTTTTCACCCTTCATCTTGCATACGGTAACAAATCATTTTCCCCCTATACACTATAAATGCAACATCAATGCATTTATGGTACATACTTACTAAATGGAATAGCTAGTTCTTTTCAATTATTGAGTTGTGTCCATTTTTTAAGCAAGGTTACCAATCCTAGCACTAGTTCGAACTTGGTCCAAAAAAAAAGAAGGGGCTAAGTTCGTCTATTCAAACACATTTTAAAAAAATTAATACATTCATATTTGGAGTAGTATTTAAGATCAAGATACATCACCATATTAGTCATCAAATAACATAGCAAAATACAACGCCATATTAGTAGTCAAATATTCTCGAATGTCTTGACATATAAAGTTGAAAATAGTAATGTTAAATGTCAATAATCAGTCATCATTGATCAAATATCATACAAGCCACCAAAAATATTAATCACCGTCCATATTAGATATAGGTAGAGATAACCACCAAAAACAATGCCACTACCACTAGCAATAGAACTCTCGTGCTCGCTAGCTGGTTCATAATCCCCACCATCAGCAAGCGAAGCAAAGTCAGTAGTAGAAACATCCGACTCAAAAAGCTCTAGCTCAATATCCCACTTCATTGTGTCCCCTTCTTTGTAACCACTTTGTTTGTGTACTGAGCTTCAAGTTTGAGTGCATATACAACAAGTTTTCTTCCTTTTTTGAATGTAGTCGATATCCTATTTCCTTGTGCCCTCTTCTCTATTAGCATTAGCCCTATCACTAGCACTCTCATGCTCACTAGTTGGTTCATAATCATCGTCAACATCAAATGCAGCAAAGTGGGTAGTGGAAGCATCCAAGTCAATATCTTCTAGATTGATATCACACTTCTCTGTGTCCCTTTCTTTGTAGCTACTTTGTTTGTATGTAAGGATTTCAAGTTGGGTGCACACACACCAAGTTCTCTGTGTTTCTTTTCTGTAGTTGATTGTGCTTTGCTAAGTGGATGGAAGAGTGTACTCTGATTCCTTGATGCAGATGAACTAGCAACCTCTTTTAAAAAGTTAAGGTTTTCAAAGTTAAAAGTTCCAAATTTTAAACTTAAAAGATTAAAAAATATTTTGATTAACTTACTTGTGATAAAAAAATTGATCGCAAGAGGTCATAGATGTGTGAATGATTAGTTGTTAAAGTACCACCAACTATGAGCCTCAACCATAATGAAATAACCCTCACCAAGATCACACTAACTAACTGAAGGAATAAGAATTATGGGTGCTTACAAACTGCAACTTCCTTGTCTTTCCATGTCCTCAATTAAAATATTACAGAGTTAAAACAATTACCTCTGATGCCAGCTACCCAAATAAATTTAATCTGAAGCTAAAGATGTATAGTCTATTGTTTGCAGATGAAATTCACAATCATAGTAAAGCTGGAACATTCAATGTAATAGCACTCTATGTCTTAAACAAAAAATCCTCCAGGTTGTTCAAGTATTCCTATGCCTATTAGCAAAATATGGGCGCTTGAGATTCTGATTAAAACACCACTAAGTGCAGTAGTTTGGGCGACATCAAATTGCTGTCGCTGCAAAGGATTTGCCCAAGATTTTGCAGCAAACTAATGTCCAGGGTTAATGCAAATTTCACCTGGGCTGGTGGTATTGATGAGACGCCTACGACAGGCACTAAATACATCCAATCACAGGAAAAGCAAGTGCCTATTGTGCAACCCCGACTGTGTAAATGCAGCGTTGCTAATGATGATGGATACCAAGGATGGTATCATTTCAGTTTTGCAGTGATATCAGGCCCTTCTAACTGCAGGGATGCCGTCAAAGGACTTTGGTAATCTTAACCAAGGAATTTCTCCATATAGTGCCCACATATAGTCTTTTCCCAAACTCCCAAATATGCAAAATGATAATTGCAATTCACTCTCGGCTGATAAGTCCCCCAAGCAACAACAAATACAGTAGAGAAGACACCAAATTCACCAATGGATATTTGTTCCTCAGCCACAGTCAATACAGTAAGACGAAACACCAGATCCCAACTCTTAGATCAACACCACCATACTTCAGCAATGGAGTTGAATACACAAACTCAAAACCCTCACAAGAGACAATCAAAAAGCAAATAGAAAAATTGAATATTTTCTCTCACAAATGGGCTCATATTCATAACACAATTTGGCACTCAGCTTCTTCTTCACACTTTTCACTTAAGAAGCTTCACCTACACAATACCATTTTATAACACGAAATAACATAAAGTGCCTTAATAATAATGAAACCTTATTAATTTATTAATAAATATGAACTCATCAATAAATAGCTCCATCCAATGCAAATGATGACCAACTGCACTACCAAAAATGACTTACTAAAAATAGCAAGTCCACAACTGAGACCCTCAAATCCCTCTATCAACTCACGAGGGTTGCCACGATGAACTGACCAAGCCAAATGTAGGAGCTTACTAAAAATGGGGAGATTACAATCCTCCCTCCTTAAGATTGCTTGTCCCGAAGCAATCCTAGAGCAAAACAAACATAACAATCCACCTGGATCCCAAGGGTAAAACTGTTTAATAACTGTCTCGCACATAACTAACTCTAGTAGCACCAACACCCAAATAACTAATATCAATAACAAAATCATCCACAAACTAACTATAGGTGTTGATGAAATAAACAACTCATCGAAACTCAACCCAACTGAAGCACCAACTTTGTCAACACCAGAATCCCAATATAACCGAGACTTACACCCAATTGTACTACGAAGATGGTAACAACCATAGGTACCTAAAACACTACCACCAACTCCATCCTTTGTTGAGTTATCTTGGGTGTGTCGATACTGCAAGGATCTAACTTGCAACTAGACAACGCTAATCCATCCCAAAATGGATGGCATGGAAATGGAGTCAACCCACTCCTGCATAAAACCAAATCCTCTACGTGTGGGTCAAAAGTGAAATAATGAGCACTCCTCACTGTGTAATGCCGATGAAAAGCTCCGAACTCTGTCAAAGGCCCATCCGTATCAAACTGAGAATCAAGAGATGGCTACAATCTCTAACTCCGAATAGCTGGTCAGGTAGGATCCTAGGTAACCCTCTCAGCAATCCCAACCACAAAATCCCTGTGGGGAAACATTGTAGCCAAGGTCTCTACAATCTTTTCCACCAATCGCCAAATACCATAAGAGCCTCGGATGAGAATACCCTCTGACGCTCTGCATGATTTGAACTCTCCACTAGATACTCCATTAGCAAATCTGTGCAATAGAAATTATACGAGGAAGCATCCAAGCGACCCTACAATCCACAGCTAAACCCTCTGAAATCATGGCACTACTAACTTTCTAATGCTATCAGCTTTATGAGATGAAATAATAGATTTGCTTTCGGTAGAAGGAAACAAATCCCCATGAGAGCTTGTCCCAAATTTGATGGTAACCTACCAAAGTCATATGAGGAAGAAGGAATGGTGTCAGAAACTAGCACACATACCTTCGACAATGTCCACCACTATCATGCTAACCACTAAGGAACTTGGAACAATAGGAATCACTCTGCAGTCCTCCACCAATGCTCTCATTTCCTCTATACCCACTACACACATATTAGGGACGGATATATCTACCTCATCACCACATCCATCCTCCCTACTCGTGGAAGTAAACTCACCACCGATCACTACTATATGAAGTTGGACTGGGTCTGGGGTTGGTGTGGACTAAGCACGCTCCAACTCCACGATAACCTTGTCCAACCGTGACTATGGCTCCTAGAAAGCCAACTAATTATATTGAGGAGAGCCCACAGTCACCTCAAGCTCAAGGGTGAGCTCAACAACCTCCTCTTTCCCTAACAATGTCTCATAACAAGTACTCTCCCACTCAAGAAGGTAATTATTACATCCCAATTTTTGACCTAGCTTGAAAAATAGTTGTTGAGGTTTACATGAAGTCAGTTGGCAGTTTAATTTGATATAATCTGGTGAAATGGTAAGATAGTTAGTCGTTATGATTTCAAGTGTAGATGACATGTTAGTTGATCGTTAATCGCGAATTCATGGAATTAAGATGAAAGGCTAATTGGTATGATTATTTATAATTTATAATTTAATTACAAAGAAATTCCTTGTAGGGAGCATGTTGAAGGGGTGGAAGCATTGTCAGAAAATATTTCGACAAGGCATCACCATCACTGGCAGATGGGTAAAGGACCTAGCGATTTGACACAGGATACACCTGTGGAATTGCTTGAGTTATTTAAATAAATAATTTAAATAAAATAATTGAATTAAAATATAAAACGTATCTTAAAGTGCTTTAAATTATCTTTTGTCGTAGTATTTTTAATTGTTTATAAATGTTCATTTAATTATAACAATGATTTGGCACCATTATAATTTAATTAATAAAGTAATGTTGCTTGTACATATAAGATTTTAATAACTTTAGAATTATAATAAATTATTATAATTCTCGAATTATAACTTTCCAACTCTATTCTTCCAATTTAATATTATTTGCTTTTAAATGATAACATTTGGCAATTTGAATTTTTCCAACTTTTCTTTAGATTTGAATTTTTGATGTATTCATGTAGTCATTCGAGGGGCTTTCTTTATAACCAATGGGAGTCGGAAAGCCATTGTTCGTCTCTTATATTGAAGCCATGGAATATGATCTTGTAACGGATGGAAACCAAAAGGTTTGGCCGTATCTTTTTTTTATGAATCATCAATGTATATCGACATTTCATTCTTGCTACCAGCATTCATCCCTGCTCACGGCTTGCAAGCCTTTCAAACATTCGAACCCTCCCTATTAGCAATCAACTTATCTTGCAGAGACAATCCCGAAAACGGATATATTGTGCATACGGCTGAATGGTCTAGCCACGGGTCTCAGCTAAGGTTGGCGAACTCATCCAACATACCAAGCTATTTAATTAATCAGGCATAGTCATGTAAGAATTCTAATACTTTCCACAAACCGTTTTTCATTCCTTTCCTGGTTGGTAATAAAGATGAAATTGCTCCTTTAGCAGACATCTATGTGTATCAGGTTTCATAAAAATAGCATAGGATGCTGCGTCTCTGTTTCAATATCAAGTGTATCATCTCTCTTACAGTGTCATTTCTATTTGAAAAACGTAATACAGATAATAGGACTGTTGCCTTCCATATTCTGATTTAAGTTGCCATCCATTTAGTGAAAAGTCTATTTTTGTCGTCTCCATAGAAACAATATGTCAGTGATTGGTGTATAAAGCATGTCATCTTTCTTTTTCCTTATTAAGATTATCAAGTCTGCTGATTGTCATTCGTGATATTCACTGCAATTATTTACATACTGGTCTGAGTTCTCTTTTGAATATATATCTGAATATGTTTAAATTTCTCTGAATTATTTTAAGAAAGATATCATCCCAGATAAAATCAGTTACATCCTGATATAAGAATAAATAACTAAGAATGAGATAAAGAACCTAGAAATTCACCAGGTGAATGCCAGTATGTGGTGAAGAGAACCAACGAAAATGAGGTTGACATCAGTATTCATAAAAATGATACTTAAAACATTTCTATAGCTTATGCATGTTTCATCCAGGAAGTATGATGTCAATTTTGTGATCTTAAAAGAATATAATCACAGAATGTGAAATAATAATTGTATGCAATCTTCTTGAATGATTGTTAGAGCCGCCTATTCTGAGAATTCTGGGTACTTGGGACTCACCCGGCTGTGTAACCGAGGAGATGGGTGTTGAGGTGTGAGAAAGGGATCACCACTAATATGAACTAGTATCAGTTATGACAATTCAATACTTACCATTTAATATGAATTAATTAATAGCTCATGCTTATTCTCATTATTGTGATCTCCTGCTACCAAGCCGTGTGGTAAGCTAAATTATCAGGAAGCCCAGTGGATGGTAAGATGGCCCCTGTCAATTCCGGGTAGGGAGGGCCTTTCTCGTCAGAGATCGTGTGGGGATATATTGTGGTCCGAGGTTGGGTGGTAAAGCCCTTGACATTGTTTCACCTCTCTCAAGATGTCGGATATGCGTCAAACAGAGATAAGCCATGCATTCAATTGATTATCAAAAACAGGTATTATCATTTTTATTTATTTATGAGGAGGTAAGATTAGATTGAAGTATTTCATTGTTATCATCATTTTACTTTCATATATATGAATATTGAATATAAGTATTTATCTAGTCTTGAGAAACTGTCACAGATAAGTAATTGGAAGGAAAAGAAATCCGAAGCCCTAATTGCTTGGGTGATAGCTGGAACCTTAAATGATATAGTGGTGTTGGAAACCCTAGCTGAATCCATGGCCGCGGAAGCCCTAAAATGAATCCGTGGTATTGGAAGCCCTAAGTGAGATAGCGGTATCAAAAGCCCTAAATGAACCGATAGTAAACAATGCCCTAATTGATACGGTGGTATGTGATGCCCTAATTTAAAATAATTAGAAGTATTTAATTTGATAGCGGTTTTTAGATGATAGTTGTCATATGAAATTGTTATAGTGTATTTGTAGACTAACCCCGGTGGTTACAGAAGCATTCCTAGTT
This sequence comes from Cupressus sempervirens, assembly GCA_028749045.1. Taxonomy (NCBI): domain Eukaryota; kingdom Viridiplantae; phylum Streptophyta; class Pinopsida; order Cupressales; family Cupressaceae; genus Cupressus; species Cupressus sempervirens. The sequence goes on along the minus strand of CM053784.1, from coordinate 145,636,205 downwards.
TGATTCGAACTCAGCTTTTCGAGGCATGTGGTTTTTAATTTCTGTAGTAACTTAATTTGATGGTACTTCAAGTATTTAGTTAAAAAATTTTGTTTAATGGATTTTAACAGTAAATCTTATTCACATGAACATGAATGATATAACCGTCTTCCTATGAAACGAAATAGTAACTATATTCCTTGAGTATGTTGAATGTTAAATTAGACCCGAGAAAGGCAACTACCACCATGCTCATCTGTCATGGGAGCACCCCAACCAGATGCAGCTAACATCTGCTGAATAACATCATAATGCTCAAGAAGATGTCACTATCACTCACCTTCAACTAGCTAGTCACCTGATGCCTTGGTGACCCCTAACTCCTATTTAAACACTTTCCCCCACTAACTGCACTGTGATAGGAAACTAAATCCGAATTGCTCCCTGCAAGATCGCTAACCTTGTGCATGTCACCGTCCTCGCACACATCCACAACCAAGGTACTGCCACTAGGTACCTCTATCGATACCTCCTTTGAAGAAGTGGAAGCCCTAGCTATATCGAACTCCTCACACGTCTTTGTTCCCCTCTCGACAGTTAATCCCCATAAACCACACTCCTGGTACCCATCACTATCCAACAACTCTAAGTCATCACCAATTATCTGGTAAGAAATACCAGACACACTGCATCTTGTACCATCCTCAACAAATCATCAAAGGTACTTATAACAATGGTGTCCACATTCCTAACAAAGCCCCCACCAATGTCACCTAACTCTACATAGATGACTCAATGTCATGTTGTGAATCAATAATGTTGGAGCATAAATCTACATCAGTTGACTCCGTTGTAACACCTAGATCACAAGTACCATAGTTGGATAGCTCCATGTCCTCATCTAACTCACTTGAGAAGGGTGCTATCCTGCACGGAATCAACACTACACCAGTTGTCATATATCCTAGTTCTCACACTCTTCGCAGAGTCTCCAAAAACAACTCCCTCGAGAGAATCTAATCAATCAGTGGTAACAACTACCTCAACTACCCCCACACTATTCACAACATCAACTCTGGAGTCCTCAAACCTCTGAAGCTGTAGTGTTGTTATTCACCAATGACACTAACGCATCCACATGCAGATGTGTAATAAGTCCATCACCATAACTAAGAATAGTACTAGTGGCTGCCATACTGAAAACAGGCTCATCCACATCATGATCGCCTACCGAGGAAAACTTAAGTCTTCTTCCTTGCATTCTCGGTGTTGGACTACTAAAAATGGAAACCATGTACCTCGCTGCCCCAGCTACTGTCACCAGATCCGACAATCTTGCCTCCAAACTTTTCTGATGTAGTTTAAGTCTTTCCATACTCTCCCTCAAGACATTTGTCCTCTTGCTATTTTATTGACTATACCGGTGGTTCCCATATCTATCCATAGCTGGAATAAAAGCGAGTGTTGATCACTCCAATTACAACAGCAGATCATAATTAATATTTTTTTCCTACACCATAGGATGGCAAGAAACCGTTTTGATACCATTGTAATTACCCTCACCGGGCCAACACCAATTAACTGAAGGAATAAGAATTATGGGTGCTTACAAATTGCAACTTCCTTGTCTTTCCAAATCCTCAATAAAACATCAGAGTTAAAACAATCACCTCGATGCCAACTACCCAAATAAATTTAATCTGAAGCTAAAGATGTATAGTCTATTGTTTGCAGATGAAATTCACAATCCCAGTTAAGCTGGAACACTCAATGTAACAGTACTCACTAAATTTCTGAGATCGATTTCAAAATTGTTGCCAAAGCAATTGCTCTACAAAAATTACATCTATAAACTGGTAAACTTACAGCAGAATTTGCTTAAAGGATGACACTCAATTTACAAAAAGGAAACGCAAACAAAGTGTGAGCAGTACTCAAGCAAGGAAACAATGCCAAGTTTCAATTTCCCCATTCCAAAATTCGACTCCCAGAATCTAGCCGCAAATCTCAGTTGATCATGGCCGCCCCAAGAATGATATTTAAGCTGCAACTAATGCTCAATCTGTGTGCATAGGCTACCTGAAATGTCTTAAACAAAAATTGTCTGGGTTGTTCAAATATTCTTGCACCTATGAGCAAAGTATGAGTGCTTGAGATTCTGATTAAAACCCCACTAAGTGCAGTAGTTTGGGTGCCATCCAATTGCTGTCACTGCTAAGGAATCGCCCAGGTGGGCATCTGCAATTTTGCAGTAAACTAACGTCCAGGGTTAATGCAAAATTCACCCAGCCTGTTGGTATTGATGAGACGCCTACAACAGGCACTAAATACATCCAGTCGTGGGCAAAGCAAGTGCCTATTGTGCGACCCGGACCCTGTAAATGCAGCGTTGCTAATGATGATGGATACCAAGGATGGTAATGTTTCAGTTCTGCAGTGATACCAGACCCTTCTAACCACAGCAATACCCTCAAGGGCTTTGGTATTAATGCATGTCTTCTAGTGTTTTGAACTTTTAAATGCAGTCTTGAAGCAAGGAGTTGAAGCAGTCTTATATTTAAAACTTTTAAAAACTAGATACCCTCGGAGGGCCCTGGTAACTCATGCTAACTGGTTATACTGATCATCACAAACCCTACCGATTGGTTGATGCAAGACAAATCGTCTCATCTTCAGTCGTTATGGTCTTTGATGAGGAACAAGGGCTCTTTCATCTCTCTCCTCTCGTTATGGATTTAGAGGATTAGCCTCTCAAGGCTCAAGACTTGGGTGTTCGTCTTCCATTAGGTCCACCTGATGGGAAGGCTCCAATTGTTCCCCTCTGCCAGTTCCTTCTCCAGCAGGATCGCGTGGACATGCAAGTACACCACCAGATTTTCCTCGGTATTCATCTGATCTTCTGTTTGATGAACCTGATCTTGTTGCACCTCCAGCTAAAAATGTTCACACTTCAACTCACCAGCCTAAATGGTGGAATAAGACGATTGGCAGTCTTCATTATGATGAGCTCATCAAGGGTAGAACTGCTTGATGGAAGAACAATCCACCTAATTCTGTCAATTCTGCTCTCATGGTCAACATTCAGAGAATGTATGAGCCTCAAACATACATAGAGGTGAAAGGGATACCTGAGTGGGAAGAAGCTGTGAAAATTGAGAATCGTAGTCTGTTGAAAAATAACACTTTTCTGTCAGATCTTCCTCCAAGGAAGAAACCCATCTGACGCAAATGGTTCTACAAAGTTAAATACAAGGATGAAGGTAGTTTAGATAAGCACAAGACTCGTCTTGTTGCCAAAGGCTTCTCTCAGTGTGAAGGAATTGATTATGAGGAGAGCTTTGCTCAAACAGCAAAGATGATCATCATTAGGTCAGTCCTTGCTATGACAACTTAGTATAGCTTGAAAGTCCATCAAATTGACGTGAAGACTACCTTCTTAAATGGTGAGTTACATGAAGAGGTTTACACAATGCAACCTCCTAGAATCAAGGTTATGGGTAAAGCTTATCAGGTACTCAAATTGGTGAACGTACTCTATGGCCTCAAACAAGCTCCTCGATAATGGTACATTAAATTGATAAGTACCTCGCAGATCAAGGTTTCCAAAGGAGTCTTTTTTACTCAAACTTGTAAGTCAGGACTATTGGCAGTAATATCATCCTTGTGGTTATATATGTTGATGATTTGATAATCACTAGCTGCTCGGCATCTTTGATTCTGGGAATCAAACAATATTTATGTCAGTCTTTTGACATGACTAGCCTTGGGCTTCTCCACTAATGCCTAGGTGTTGAGATTTGCCAGCAGTCCCATGCATTCTTCATCTCTCAGTCAAATAAGCAAGGGCGTCGCTAGACAAATTCAGAGTGTAGGACTGCAAACCTACATGTACACCTATGGAGTTTGGTTTGAAGTTGTCCACCAGATTTGGTTCTCCTACTAAGAATGAATAAGCATTCAGGCAACTAACGGGCAGTTTGATCTATCTCGCTGCCACTAGACCTGATCCTAACTTTGCAATGTGTTACATATCTCACTTCATGGCAACTCCTACTTCAAGTCATTGGGTTGTGAAGAAGCGCAATCTATGCTATGTCAAGAGCACTTTAGACTTTGGTATCCTCTACCGACGAACTAAAGATCCCAAACTCATCGGTTACACAAATTCGGATTGAGGAGGCTTTGTTGATGATAAAAAGTCCAGTTCCGAGTATGTCTTTAGTTTGGGCACAGGTGCTATAACTTAGACCAGTAAAAAAAAACTGGCTGTATCTCTTTCATTGACAAAAGAAGAATATTAAGGAAAGGCTAAAGCAGATTGTGAGGCAGTCAACTTCAGTGTCACTTAATTCGTCAACTAGTAGAAGATGGATCCATGGATTTCAGATACATTCCGACAGCATACCAAACTGAAAATATTCTCACAAAATCCCTCCTTCTAGATAAGTTTGTTAAGTTCAAGGGGCTCCTTAGTGTAGTTTACAAATTAACCATTAAGGGAGGGTATTAGAATAAATCTCCATAATATCTTGTTTATTATTATTTGAATGGTCAATATTGTAAATATTATAATGTTTCTAATATTATTACTATTCTTTTGCTATTAGAATGTTTCTATTTACAATGATTGTTTCATAATAAAAACATCACCTTTCTAAACAATAGATGAGTGACTTGCTCACTCGTTCATTAATCCAATACTTTATTAATTACCTATGTAATAATTTATGTATAATACTTTTAAGATATATTTCATGTATATATTGATAGGATGTTTACGAGTGTTCGTGCTATATGGATTTCCTTCTATTGTATTTCCTTCTATTCTCTTCAACTTCTATTATTTTATTGTCTAGGGTGCGCAATCATTGATGGTTGAATCTACAATGACTAAAATGACATTTACAATGCTTTGTTGATTGTTTTTACTGATATCTCTTAAATTTTCCTCTTTGTTGCCTTTACCATATACATCTTTACTCTTTGATTCTCTTGTTTCTTCTTCATTGGGACCAATGCATGTCATTGCCCTTCTGTAAATCAGTGGCTTTCAGGATTGCATTTGTACTTGCCATCATAAAACAGTTGCATTCCTCCTATTTTCTATACTATCCATAAAAGTTCTTTTTAATTTATACCCCACAAATTTTTTTATTAAATTTGGTGGTGATACAACAAGGTTGTTTTTACGGTATAAAGTAGCAATATTTGGGGAATTTGGTGCTTAAGAATTTTCTTTACTTGCTTTGAATTTGGTGCTATAGATACCAATATCTGTAGAAAAGCATTATGTTTTCATGCTATTTTGAAGCCTCGATAAATCTTTTCTCGTCCAACTCTAACTTTGCAATGCCCTTTTCTAGGACATTTCTGATTTCTGCCCTAAAACAAAACTTCTAACAAAAAAAAAATGTCGTATTATACTTAAAATATAACTTTATCTAACGGGTTAGTGACCTAGTTCAATTGGCGAGAGCTTCTTGTGGGTAAAACACGAGGTCACGAGGTCCAGTCTCCCCCCAGCCCACATGGTATTGAAGGCATTTCACACTAGCATCACTAGTCACTATAAATATAATGTCTCAAACTCCATAAGGCAAGGTACTGCCCATATAGAAGCCCTCTTCCCCAACTTCTGCACGGCTCAACAGCATCCATAACTCACCTGACACAAACCTTGGACAACACCCCTTGTGTATGACGACATTTCGTACAGTAGCTATTTCAAAGAAATGGGCATCCTATGGGAATGGCAAATAAATGGACATATTTGGTCAAACAGCCCACTGCAACATAAGTGCAGTCCTTCCCCTACACTCTCAGAGGCCTAGCTATGAAATCCATCAAAATGATCTCCCATTTTTTATCAAGTATTGGAAGGGGTTATAGCAACCCGGAAAGCATAGTATGCTCAATTTTATTTTGTTGGCAAGTGGAACATTCCTACACATACTATAGCAAGTCATCCCTCAAGCTCTTCAAAGTAAACCTCTCTAGGATTTGACTATATGTCTTGAGGTACATGGGTTAACCTACACGAGGCATCATGAACCTCCCTCAAAATCTTCTCCTTCATCTTCAATTCAAGTATGGAATAGGTTCTACAATTGTAGTAGATTATGTTGTCACCACCTTGTACTTATTGTCCTGTATTTGTCCATCCATCAATTGGCATGCAAAATAATTCTTTGAGTATTCGACCAAAAGTGTGCTTTCCAATCTGCCGAGATCTGCGATAGAGAATATATGGTAGGTCTTCTTGATAGGGCATCAACAACCTTTATTATTCTTTCCCTTCACATACTTAGTGTCGAAGTCAAGCGCTTGTATTCTACTCACCAAATTTCGTTGCCGCTTGTTCAAGTCCTGCCTCAAGAAATACCTCAAACTATTGTGATTAGTCTGTACAACAAACTTTGCTCCCAAAAGTATTGTTGAAACTTGGCAAGTACATGCATGATAACGAGTATCTCCTTTTCATAGATGGAGTACAGTCATTCTTCTCCCAAGATCTTCCGACTCTCGAATGCAATGGGGTGACGGTCTTGAATTACCACCACCCAATGGCTTCACCCAACGCATTGCACTACACTACAAGACGAAGGGGCAAGTGAAGCCTACTAGTGTCAATACCAACATGTACTCATGAATTCCTTCAAGTTGTCGAAGGTGTGTTGCACCTACTCATCCCAATGAAAGGATCCCTTCTTCACTAAATCTATCATGCTACTCCAAGTTGTGAAAACCCCTTCACAAGTCTTCTATAATAATTGCACAATCCGAAGAATCCACGCAGCTTTAAGAGTGTCTTGGGTGGGGATCAGTCCATAATAGCCTGAATCTTCTCCTAGTGCACCTGTACCCCTCGAGCACCAATGAGGTGTCCCAAGTACAAGATCTCGGTCATCCCAAGCTTACATTTGGACTTCTTCGCAAACAACAATCGACTCCATGATCCGGAATACTTCATCCAAATGTCTCAGATGTTCCTCCCATGTCTTGATGTTAATGACTCGGTCATCAAAGAACACAAGAAAAAACTTGCACAATTGCTTGTTGAAGGTGTGGTTCATGCAAGATTTGAAAGTGGTCAAGCCAAACGGCATGACCAAGAACTTGTAGTGTCCATAGTGGCAACAAAAAGTTGTCTTCTTGACATCTTGCTCCCTTATGTAGAATTGGTGGTAGCCAAAGGCAAGCTCAATTTTGCCGAAATAGACTGCACCATGCAATTTGTCCATCAACTCATCAATCCTTGAAATGGGGTATACATTCTTTTAATCTTCTTGTTCAATGCACAATAGTTGACACACATCTTGAAAGTCTTGTCCTCCTTCATGAATACCACCAAGGATGCAACGGGCAAGAGATGAGTCTGATCCATCATTTATCGAGGAGTTCTTGTATTGTCTTCTCTATCTCTTCCTTGAACTTCTTTGGATAGCGATAGGGTGTGGTGACAATAGGTTTGCCTCCTTACTCCAACTCAATGATGTGCTCAAAGCCTCAATGTAGGGGTATACAAGGCAAAATATTAGCAAAAACCAAACTATGCTTATCCTATACCACTTTTAGCTCCTCATTGTTAAGATCTACCACAAAGAAATCATCTATCAACATGTAGAATCCCATGGAAATGCTCAGTTGTGAGACCAAATGAGTGCATGACAAGAGATTTCCTCCTGCAACCTTCACTTCAAACCCTTCATGTTCTTTTATACGCAAAACCCTTCTAAGTGGCAAGTAATGAGTTGATGAAGTTGAGCACGGCCCCTCTATTGAGCACAACTAACTCACTACCCCAAGAGTGTACCATGTACCCAAAACAAACTACACCTTGGGGTGCTTGCTAGTGTTGCAATGACACCCCCCTCCTTACCAATGTAACAATTTCTGCAAGATTTATTTCTTCTATTGACTCCTCTTTTGGTGGCTCAATTTCCTCATACTCCCCATCATTGGACATCACCTCAATGTAATGTATCTCCCCTTTGCCTAAGCATCAATGCCTTGGTTCCCACGACTCCTTGCAAGTGAAACATAGTTTCCTCCTCCTAAGCTCCTGTCTGGTGGCTTCATCCAATGATGGCTTCTTCATATGGGATTTATCTTTTTCTTGCGTGGCAAAGGGTGGTTTGATATGCAAACAATTTCTAGAAGAGAAGATGTGGCCATGTTATGTGCCTTCATAATAGCTTCAATGAGTGTGCTTGGGTTAAATCCTTTCAACCAACACTTCAAGGGCTCCATCAACCCATCATCCATGAACAACACAATAAATCTCCTCTCCAAGATATATGCTAGTAAAACAGACAACCTCTAGATTTATGTGATATAACTATCTATTGATCCGGTTTGCTTCAGTTGAGCCAACTCCTTGAAGTTGAGTTCAAGATCATTTTCGTCAAAGAGATCTATAAGGCTCTCCATAAATTCGGCTCCATAAATTCGACATATGTAGATACTTGATCATGGCCAACGGTGACCATACCATGATGCCACCATTCATGAGTGACCCCTTGCAAGTGAAGTGTTCCAAAATTGATTGCCTCATCCTCAAGAATCAGATTAAGCTAGAAGTAGGTATCTACCTTTTGTACCCAAGCTCATGTTTATATCGTCTCAATCCCATCAAATAGTGCTAAGTTTATTTTGGTTATCTTATGTTTAATGTCACCGTTGTAGCAGTCGCGACTCCTGTAGTCTGAGTATTTCGTTCAACGATCAACATAATTCTTTAAGGATATATCTCCCTCAAGATTTACATCCCTCCAGTCTTGTCATATAGGCTGACACAAAAAAGTATTAACTAACTAATAAAATATTGAAAAGGGGTCCGAAATATATTTTTGCTCAATTCAAGGCCATAGAAGCATTTAATTTTAATTGAACTATTTAATTATATTGGGGACATTACATTGAAAGTTTGTGAAGTGCATTGCAGTTTATAGGGGGTTTTATACCTAATTCCAGCATTCTAAAAAACATTGTGCCTTTATCTAGGGTAAAGAAATTGTATTATAATATTTAGATTTATAACATCTCTCTCTGCCAATAGGTGGTTCCTAGGCCCCTCTTCCTCCAATGCCATAGAATATGCAATAATTTTGAGAATAGAACTTGGTATTCTAGTAATTAATCCTTCGGACTGTGATGATAATGGCATTGTCCATAATTAAGAATTAAATATAATTTTCAGATCAATAAGACAGCATAATTCTGAAAATCGATCATATCTTGAATTCTTTGGAAACGCTTTCCAATCTGGTAAATTGAGGTTTTTTTCCTTAAAATTCTTAGTTCACCTTGGGAGATTTTCATTCCTCGAAGGCTTACCAAGATTTGGTTTTTCAACCTTAGGCCTCTTTATGAACTTGGGAGGGGTTTTGTCCTCCCTATTTGCAAGTCACTTTCTCAAATTCAAGACTCGTTGCTTGAAGGATTGACAGATTTTTTGTTGATTGTTTAATTGATCCTAGCTGGTTAATAGATCGCTTTATTTCTTGATGGATTGATGAGTGAATGCATCAATAACTTGTTGATTTGATTTGGCTTGATGGATGGATGGCTTCATTGCTTGTCAATGATCTGATTTGCCCTTTATACCCATTTCTATAGGTAATTACCACCCTTGACAAGAAACGAGTCACCAACCTTCACAAGAATTGGGCCACATCCCTTCACAAGAATTGGATCACATCCCTTCACAAGAATTGAGTCACCTCCCTTCATTGCTGTCTTTGAGAATAATAATTTATTTCCAAACTGATTGCTTCATTCCCCACTGATGATTGATCGATACACTTCTCAAATGAAATGATATCCCTTGTATATCTCATTTTTTACGGATTCATAAACCTTCATCATCACTATTTAGATTGTGTCATGAGCACAACAATATAAATAATAGATAATGACTATAAAATATAATATAGCCCTAATAATTACTAATATAATAATAATATATTCTAAATCAATAGAGGAAAATAATACATCACTAATATATATAAATATATCATCTCATTCTTACATGATAAATAATAATCGGTAATTAAATAATATTGATATACAAAGAAAGTAATATTGAAAATTCCCCTTGCCCTGTAAGAATGATGGGACCCATCGAAACACATGGAAGAGATTAGTTTAAAAACAATACCCAACGGTCAGGCTGTATAAAGGAGCAGAGTTAAATTAAAAGGGACAACCCCTTATTGATGGTGTTGCATACAACGTAGATCAACATGGACTAAGGATAAGATAAGCATTGAACAAACAACAAATAAAGACGTGTCCCATGAACTAAGTAGGGTATATAATAGGACACCATTGAACGAGATAAGACCCATAGTGATCAATATCAAAAATACAAGAAAACAGCGAACAGATTAAAAAGGATGACATGGACAAGAAGACAAAGGAAATCAGGAAGGCCACATAGAAATTGAGGCACTTGGAGGCATGTAGCATTGTGGGCTTCAACGGGAGAGAAAATCATGGAAATAACAAGTGTCCATTCTCGGGACTTTTGAAGGGTGCATCATAGAGAGAAAAACATTCTTAGAAGCCAACGTAACTATACATGGAGGGACATAAGGATAAAAGGTGTCATATTATACGGCACATACTTTAATTTAAGGATACGTACATGGGCATGATGTGGATTCATGAGTGAATATTTGACCCATAATTGCATATTTTGAAAGGTAACATCCCTTGTGGGACTTAGAAGGTATGAGAAATCATATTATTAATTTTATATGTTATTTCGATACACATAGTTATTTCATTTATAATTATGTTATCCATTTTATAAAGAGATGAAGAATTAGATTGTTATTATGAAGAGTCGTGTTATAATATAAATATATAAGTAATAATATAATAATTGATAATATGAATAAAAATGATTTTTGACACATGTTGGTAATATGATTATAATTTGATTCTTTCTCAAGGAGTCTAATATAATAACTAATATTACTAGTGAATGATGGATAGGCCTATAAGAACCTTAGTATCTGTTATGTGATATATGGAAATATGGATGTTATCTAGAATTACTAATGAAGTTCAGTAAAGATGCTTACAAGTTAATTATATCAAGATTTGACTTTTCAGAGTCTCTCATATTCTTTTTATGATTATTCTAAGATGACCTCGAAGAAGGGATCATCACAGATTGAGAAGAGTTACAACCTCACATAGCTAGTCACTGTCATTTGGTAATTTCATTTGATTTCAGTTTAATCCTTAGCCAGCACTCCCCTTTAATTTATTATATAGGTGCTTGTTTTAAATTGTCTACACTTAAATGTGTTGCAATTAGTAATTGGTGGCAGGGGCATGACAACCTTATTAGTATTTTTATGTGTTTTGAGTCTTACCTTTAGGATGGCCAGTTGAAGAAGGTATATATAGACATTATTTCCATAGTAATTGTCTCTTAACAACATCCATATCACCAGAAAATAGATTGTAATACCATTATCCAATTAAGTTTTAGTGAAGAAATCTAAGATGTAGCAATATAGGAGTCCCATTTCAGAATGTTGTGGTTTATTTCAAGGGGTTGGGTGGATGCTACTAACAAAAACACTACTAAAAATAAGATAACCAAAATAGATGTTCAAAGAATGTTATCCACTGGTAAATTGAGTTCATTTTCCTTGAGTTCAAGTAACTCAAGGTTAAATCTCATTGCGACCATGTAAAGCAGTAAGTGACCCAGAGAGTAGAAGTAGCTTTCTAATTTAGAAACAATGACCAAGATACATATTAAACTCATATCTCAAAGATAATTATTGTACTGGTATATTTTGCAGGCTATATATCGTACCCACAAGTGTTCCTAGAAATGAAGTTACTCCATTAGGACAATTCAATACAATTACCATGTTAACTATAATATTAATCCAAATCATGTATTGTTTTGATAATAATATGTTATGCAGCACATATCTGTTGAAAATGGAGTTTAGAATACATCAACAAAATTTGCACACTCACGTGGCTGTGCCCGTTCATTCTTTTTTGACTGTACTATCCCCGCCCGCTTTCCTTTACTTGTTTCTGTATAAGAATTACAAGACTTATAGTAAGTACAGTCACTAGATCACATAAGATAGAAATAAAACAAACAAATAGAATGCCTAATACTTTGACACACTCAGCTTGAAGCTTATTTGTTCATATATGATCAAAAAGATTTATTTAAATTATTTTTTTCATTAAGATTATTGTTTACGTGTACAACAAAAACCCAAATCCTGTAATAACCTTGCAAGCTGAAGATTAATATTTATTCTGCAAATTAAATTGGCAACAACTCAGCATGTTTATGGTTAGGATTAGATCTGGAAAACAAAATTGTAACAACTCAGCAAGCATTAAAAAATTATTGCATATCACTAGGCAGATTTATTTATTTTAAATATAATACTATAACAGGCTCTGATTAATTTTGGCATGCTCTTGTTACCTTACTGTAGTGTCACATTCAGGATTTGTTAAATGTTGAAGTGGTCTGCTACACATTTCAACCAATCTATCATTTTAGCAAATTCAAAATGTTTCTTAATCCAGGGCTTTATGCTTCTAATTGGACTTTGAGTTCCTTCATTCCAAAAATATTTGATGTTCAGTAATCCTTTCATAAATATTCCAAAGAATTGAGAGTTGCCTCAACGTCAAGCCATCAACATTGTAAACATCTTAAGAAACCATACAATTTTTTAACTTCACGAATCTTGACAACACTGCCTCTGCATTGAGTTTTAAATTTATTTTAAATTTGACAAATCTATAGATGCTTTCCAATTTTCAAAAAAATTACAACTTTTTTTTAAATGCTTAAAGGGCTCTCAAACAAAGGAGCTTTGAACAGAAATTTAGCCAAATTTCATTTCAAATGGAAATTACTTTTGAAAAAATTGACAAAATAGCCAAGTTACTAGAATTTGCCTGAAGTTCTCAAACAAATGACCGTTCAATAGAAATTTAGGCAAATTTAATTTCAAATGGAAACTATTTTTGAAAACTTTAACAAAATAGACAAGTTACTAGAATTTACCTAAAGTTCTCTCTTTGGCCGTCTTAACCACAATTTTATGAGACAATTTGAAGGAGGCCTAAAAGAATGCCTACTATTCACAATAGAGATTTTGAGATATTATGAACCTTGTCATTTCATCAAAGTTTCATCATAAGGAAGTTTCCTGTGCTATGCTACAAAAAGATAAAATTTCAAGCATACAAGGAACAAATTTTGTCTCCAAATTCTGTTTGATGGATTCTAGCAATTCACCAAGGACTGTCCAATGATATGAAAATTAAAGACAAAAACAAAGGTACCTTGTCATTCCACCAACGTTTCATCAAAAGAAAATTTCCTGTGCCATGCTACAAAAAGATAAGATTTCAAGCATACAAGGAACAAATTTTGCCCCCAAATTCTGTTTGATGGATTCTAGCAATTCACAAAGGAATGTATGAAAATTAAAAACAAAAACAAAGGTAGATAAGGGGCAATCTCAAAGTTGTGTCAGAGTCACAGAAAGGCCAGAGCAACAGCTAATAGGAAGATGAAGAACCTGATAATATCAAACCACAACACAAAATAGATGATTCTCGGGGAGGCTGGCATCCAATATGGTTTTGTTTTGTTGTTGTACAGGAGGTTAAAATAAAACAACTGATCAATAAGCTGTTAGAATCAGAGAAGTTTACATACAAACATAATATTCTGTATATCTCTTCTCTTCAATAGACATTACATATTTATTGGATATGTATATCCTATATTATTAAAAACTTCCTATAATAACTCCCAAAATATGAGTTTTTTCAACAACCCAGATCCCTACAAACACTCTTAGATCTCTATGTGAGTTGTATTAACAGCTCACGTTATTCTCAACATCATAATATGTGAACACTAATCTCTAACACCCCCTATTAGTGGGAACATGGGTGTGAAAGTACATCACAATACTCAATGACCACACATGGTAACTCACCCAACACTATAAGATAATAGCAGGGAAAAACATATCTGCTCATGACAAGCAATCACAACACTAGCCTCACTATGCTTTGTACTGTCATCCAGAGACAGAGACATGCACATCTACCCATGGAAGGTCTTGCATCAAATTTGGATAGGGACAAACAAATCTATCAAAAAACAAAGTTATGAACAGGGACGCACACTTCTGCTCACAACTATAATGCTTGGTGACAAACACATCCAATCATAATGACCCAACAAATGTGACTGAACAAATACTTCCAATCACATACATCATCTTGTGAATGAAGACAAACACATCACTCACAAACAACCAACAACAGTGATTGAGAACAAACACATCCAACCACAATTTAAAAGGTTTAAGAACCAAGACCTCGTTGTCGCATATGCAGCCACCATTAATGATCATTGCCACTCTAATCATAAATGATGAGACGATTGTCGCTGCCACCTGGAAACCAATCTTGGCCTTAGTCTTTTTGGCATAAAATGTGAATGGAACATTGATTATTATTAATGTGAAAATTCCACTTATTCACACAAAATATTGAAATGGATAGAAAATGAAATGCCACTAGAATTGGTGACTTATGAGAGGTCGCTATGTGTCCTCCAGCCTCCTATGCCTTTATCCTCCAATAGACTTGATACTTAGCAAGTTTGACTTTGAAATTCAATTTCAGAATACCCCTGATAAAGTGGATGTTGCGTACAAGTGAAAGTGCATCCAGCAACAACTGAAATAATGTTTTTATAATTTTTTGATACTATTAGCATGACCATTAATAAGCACTCTTGTCAACAAAATAATACAACTTGACAAATAAAAACATTTCAAAAAATTAATATAACCGGCTCAATTGATCACCTCCTGAACACAAAGGAATTTTATCCCATTGAAGAGTGTTGCTATGCTTGCTTTGTTCAAAGTTCAAACAAATCTCTGCATTGTGACAATGTCTTCCAAACTACTAACATCATCCATTGATCTCCAATACTTGCCAAGGACTAACATAAAACCACTGAATAATGGTCATCTTCTCCAATGCATAAAAGACTGCAAGCACATCAATAACTCTAATGCAATGAGCTCATGCATTCACAAGAAGTACGAGTTTCCTTTTGACAGAGTCGTCTACCGTACAACAAATCTATTTGACCAAGAAAACAAATTCATAGCTATAGAACATTCACAAACACTTTGTCACCAACTGTGGTTTATGAAATCAGATGGAAAGTTGTGGCCTTTCACAAAGAATTCAAACAAGCTTGATCTTCACAGATCCTTTGCACAGTGCATTGACGTTCCAACTCATTGGATCTCTTTAATTTGTCTTGTGTTTAGGATGACTTCCTGAATTAAAAATGGTATTGCCGCAATGTGCTTGAATCCATGTGAATGTGAGTATTCACTAAAACATACAAGAGCACCTTCAACTCGTCTCAGGCAGTACCAACTGAAGGGGGGTTGACAAAAAAATATCCACGATCCAATTGTCAAATATTCTCATCAATAAACCGTTCAAAGAAACACAAAATGCAGATTGCGAGGGACGAAAAGCTCCTCTATTCTCACATACATCATAAGTATACAACCTTCAACTGATAAAATCACTTCAATCTGATAACACTTCCTACTAATTTGGAATCTCAAGACAAGGTATAGAGTCTTGGATGCAATGTGCAACCAGACAACAGACCAGACAATATATTTATCACCACCCACTGAAGAGACTAACTCAAACCAAATATGGTAGCAGTTGCAGAGAGGAATACTGCTGTAATCATGGACCAATAGAATTAATCATGTGTTTCTAACAGCAACACAATTTGCACAAAGAAGATGGTTGGGTTGATGCAAGAAGAAATTCGCCACAAATTAATACAAAGATAGATAACAACCGATGCACGTATCCGCCAAATTCTTCACACAAAAGGTAGCCTAGCAAGATAGTCTGACCTCAATCAAACATTGATTAATATTCTCAAATCTCAAAGGCAACACATGAAGGAAGCTTTGATACCATGTTGGAAATCAGAGAAATTTATACAGAAAAATAATATTCTATAATATCCATATATCTAGGCAAGAGCCCATAGCACAATGGTAACTTGTAAGCCTCTCATCTAGGAGGTCTTGGGCTGGAGTCTACTCAAGCTTAACACATAATAATAATTTATCTCAAAAAGAAAAGAATCTAGGCTTCGGGTCATCACCTATATATAGTGTGTGTGTGTTACCTGGGTACGCACACCCAAGTCAAAAACCCAACGCACCGGGTGCGCATACATCCTCGGTGCAGGTATGTTGTGAACCCGAGTACCCCCACCATGCAAAAAACGGAGCACCCGACTGGGACGTGGGGACGCAGGTGCGTCTAGAGTGCGAAGTGCGCACTCAGGTGCACACGGGGTGCTGCCAACATGTTGGCTAAAAAGTCAAAAAAAAACATTTTTTGCAATTTTTTTTATTGTTTCTTTTAGCAAGGGAACCCTAATTTGTTGTGCGTCCCATGAGGTTTATTTCATTTTCTATATTCATATTTTAACAATGAATTTTGAATCTTTCATCTTTGTCATTTGATAAATTGATAGTCAATGGTTGACATACATGGTACTATGTGTCGTTTATATTTTTCATTTATCATTATCATTATTATCATTATGTTTCAAAGTTTAAACATTTTACTAAGTTCAATGGTCATTGGTAATGTTTATGAAGTTTCAAGTTTCAAATTTGAACTTATGGTTCGTGAATTGCATTTTGATTTTCTATATTCAACTATATTTGGTATGTTAAATTGAAGTATCATTTCATAACTAGCATTTTCAGTCATATATATATACTATGCAACCCCCCGCCCCACTCCGCACCCCTGCCATCCCCAAATTGAGGCCCTTTTTTTCCTACACCCAAAACTCATCCCGACATCCCCCCACACCACCGCATCCCCACACCGGTGTAACACTGTCTATATATATACATTCTCTTCAATAGACATTACATATCTATAGAATATGTTTATCCTATATTATAATAAACTTCCTATAACAATCTCAAAAATATGAGTTGTTTCAACAACTCAGATCCCTACAAATACTCCTCTATATGAGTTGTATGAACAACTCACATTATTTTCTCAACAACAATGTGTGAGTACTAATCTCTAACATTAACAAGAAACAATTGTGCAATCACGATATGACAGAGGATGCATTGAAATAAGAGGATAAAAAAATAAGAGATGCAGGATCCAAAAGGACTCAAATTTTTTTGTTTTTGTCTATCTCTCCCAATTTGGTGCTGACTCCTAAAATGTTAACTCGTTTATTTCTTTTAATAACAACCTAAAATGAATATAGTTGTTCATTTGTGGTAGTTTTGAACAAATCTTTCTACAAAAGGTATGTATTTCTTTTATAGTATGTTAGATTTTACAATTCCTTCTGCTACTAAATATACCAACTCCTTTGATTTTAATATCTTAGATTAGAATGAGCATCCATCTTCAAGTTTCATAATATTTTACCAATGTTACCCAGAAATGTGTTTCCACCCTAAATGCACTCATTCTGGAAATGGGAATGGTTTTATGGATGGGGGGGTGGCTATAATCATTTCCAAGTCATGCCTAATGAAGTAAAATTTCGGAAACTTTCCTATAACTCGAGGACAAACAACAGAAATTTTGGAAACCTTTGACCATCCCTAGGAGAATTGGGGATAGTTTGGAACGAAATAATATTTCAGAAACTGTATTGGAAACTCAAGGACGGTCAACGAAAGTTTTGGAAACCTTTGACCTTCCCTGGGACAGTTGAGGACAGCCAAGCCATCCCCTACCTGTCCTGGGGACTAATGGTTGTCCAACAACAGAAGGTGAAAATTAAGATAATTTTGTTAAATATTTGCAATCTTTTTAAATCTTGTAAGGGCCCCATACCTTAAAGTAACCCTGAACATTAAATATGTTATTAATAAAATCAAACCTTAAGCATTTGAACAAAAATATCAAATCATGTATTACGTGCACGTTGCATATAGATTGGCCCAAGTGAACAGAGTTATACCCAAGTGAATAATCATTTGAGCTTGCTATGGTTAGAATGTGAACATGCTTATCTGTGAATTGTAGAAGTCTTTGGTGAAATTTTGCAGATTGAGAGTGCAAATCTGAGCAATATTTAGTATTCTCAGACCAAATCTTAGGGGCAGCAACATATCTTTTCTCATTTGGATTTTAAGTTATTGATTAAATGACGACAGATTTTGAAGGAACCTTGAAACCTTTTACAGCATATTACCAAGATGGTTTAGACATTAACGCTCCACAAACCAAAACTGCAGCATAGAGAGACAGGCTCGGCGACCAAAAGACAGCAAGGGCAGCGCCCACCAAAAGACAATAGAACAGAACAAACAAGGCCAAGACAAAGAACAACTACCCAAGACACTTCAGAAGCTCAGAAGTTTCAAGCTTTTCAAGCTCCAGCTTATCCATATCATCAGCCGCCCTCTTAATGTCATGGACCCCAACCCCTTAGCAGCAATGATGTCCTTCTTCCTGGTATTGGCTCTGGTCCTTTTGCTGGGACCAGACTGGGTGTCCCCTGGGAAGTCTTTATCATCAGCAACCTGTATGATAGCCTTGCCATTTGCGTAACTTTCCAGCTTCTGACATTGCAGCCTTTTTCCATTTTGATAAATGATATGATACTTTTCATTGTTTCAATGAATTATATCTATAAGTGTATGGAATTGAAATTTGAACTCTCATTTGATTCATACGATCCTATGTTCTTATTCTATGATAATTCGATTTGATTCATTTGATGCTATGTTCTATGATAGGTTGATGAATGATCATTGATATTATATTTATAAATGTTATTATGGTGTTGTGATGAATGTTACAATGTTATATAATTCGTGAATATATTTAAAATTTCAGATTCCATATATATATTATTATATAGTTGTCCCTTGCTGCCCCCTGCTCCGAAAAAAAAAAGTCTATGAAAACCGTTTCCCTGTCCCTCCGTCCTGGAAACTCCTGGGGTAACATAGTATTTTACTCAAACTTGAACTCAATTTTTGCTACGTCTGGGACTATTCATTTCTAATTCTGAAAGTTAGCCTGTGAAATTTTGAGATTTTTTGTTATTCTAGATTCTGCTCCATTAATGTAGGCTCTCACATGTCAATGTTTTACTTCTTAATGGAGGAGGATCCTGTTTGAATTAGATTCTTAAAGAATGTGTGGCAAGAAGTTTTAAAATCTCTAATGCAGATGATACTTTCTAGATTCTCTCTTGACTAGATAGCAATTGTATTTGTAATCACTTTAGCTACAATGTTAAGATAAATCCTCCATATATGATCCAATCTATCATGGCTAATGATCTGGAGTGAAGAGTTCTGAGCAAAGGTAAACTGTTCATAATACTTATCAACTGTACGTGGATGTAGTCCTGAGTCTCCTTGACCTGCTTTGTTATCTCCAACAGATATTAAAAGAATTTCTTTCTCTTATTTCTAACTGTCACACTCACATCCTGAGAAAATCAATCCTTATCCTGCAAATTCAGTGATCCTCCTTCCATTTTGAAGGAAGTCACTAGGTGAATATTATTCTCTTTAAAAAGGCAAAGAACATGGAAATCTCGAGAAATTTCTGAGCAATAGCAAGAGGAGCAACCTTCATAAGAAAGAAACAATTCCTAGGGCTTGGCACCTCTTGACAGTTTAAACTTAAAACTTGAAACGACTGGAATGCAAACTTGAAAACTTTATATTTATATATTCTATAATTCTAGTCTATATATGACATATAGCTGTTTAGTTTCTCTCCAGACTGATCTGAATTCTTATCAGTGGCAAAATAAATCTATGGCCATTACACATGACCGTAATCGAAAACTTTTTTAAGGGTCCCCAAAAGATCTCAAAACATTAGTTATTCAGGATATTTTCAGAAAGAGTTAGATTGGAAAAGATAAAATAATTTCTTTGCAAACCTAATCAAAAACGTCTAACGATATTTGATAAGGCCTTTGGATATCATAGTTATCAGTACTGCAACCTGGGTAAACTCCATGTTCTGAATTCTGGCTGGACCCAAAACAGATCCCAAAATTCTTATCATCATGCTCATTCATAGAAAGAAATACCCCCGCACAAAGACCCGGACTAAGTTCATTTCATGAGAGGGTTAGAAGTTTTTATTACAGAGCCCCAGATTCAAATTGTAGAGGACATGAAATCGAATTAAGCAGCATATAATTACACCGTTGGGGGAGTGCCCCAACTAAAATGTTTGGTGGAATCATGGGTGAAATTGCTAAAGAAATAAAAGGTGAAACATTAATAAATAGGCAATTTCAATAATTTATTAAAGCAAGCAAAACAAATTAATTAGGCAAAAGAAAAATGGAGAGAAAATAGCATTACCGCTGCTCGAATCGGTTAACCAGCTGTAAAAAGAGTTCTCATCTTTAAAAAACCCAACTTTTGCCATTGCAAGCGATCTTTATGACTGCCGCGTGCTTTAACAGCACGAAAATTAGGCCAGTTGTCTTATGCACAAAAAAACCCAAAATCAAGGATTAAAAGCTCGAAAATATTAAATTATGTTCATCTGAAGAAAACAAGAAAAATGATACAAACCAATTATACATATTACTTACCAAAAATTTTCAAGAGATAATCCAGAGGAATTCAAGAAAGAGAAATTTGCACTGCAAAATAAATGCCTCGGGCGTTTGAGCAGAATAAGCGATCCACGAATTGCTGTGGTGTAAGTGGAAGCAAAGTATCGAATATGGAATACAGATAAATGTGCTCCAATTGAATTGACGCCATCGGGCAACGTACACGCTATGCCGAGAATTTTTCACAAGTTTGATTTTAATAAAGTTGTAATTGGACCGAAGTATTCATTTGATTTTATAAAAGTTGTAAACTAGGTATATTTTATTAATAGAAAAGGTCACTATTCATATTTATAAAAAAAAAGTTGTAATTGGGTCTTTGATCTATTAGTGAAGTTAAATAGTTCACAAAGAGCTCACAGGATCAAGTTTTGCTGAGTGCAAGGTTCAAAAACATCATAAAAGATGACGTCGGGATCGTGGCTCAGGCAAATTTGGCAGCATGGATGCTCCTTAGTCCTTAGCACTTAGCCGAAGAAGTTTCAGGCACGCGTGGGCCCGTCTCAGGCACCTAAGACTTGTTTCTGGATGACCTCCATCCAAAAAAAAAAAAGTTATAATTAGTAGACTCAAGTTTATGAACTTAATTTTAGACTCTTCAAAATCAACCACAAAACAATGGTTTCTTATGAGATTTTTTTTTACGCATATTTCTATAGGAAAGAGTTAAGAAAAAGAATAGGAGGATGAAGCAAAATGTCAAATGGATAGAAAAATGGAATGTTAGTTTGCATTGAAGTCTGGAATTTGATAGAGTATTAGTTGTTTTAGCACTTTTGGGTCATATGTGAAGGCTAGAAATTTGTTATACAGTATGAGTTGATAGACTAAATTTCTAGAAAACTGTCAATATAACATTTAAATTTATTACTAAACCGTGAATATTTATTATAGTGAACTCAAGATTTTATTTAACAATATACATAATATGATTTTATAATATGTATAATATATATGTATTATAAATCTATCTTATTTTATATTTATATATGTTTCTATAAAAAATTATTTCTATGTTTTTATTTATATACATGTTTCTATTTTGATTATTAGATATTTATAAATTTAGAATCATGTTAAAATAAAATAGAATAAGTTTTAAAAACTTAATTTTAGTCATTTACAATATTAATGTGTAATATATTTTTATATATTTTATATTAATTTGAAGTTCTTAATTTAGAATCATGCTTAGTTTATGTAATGCCTACCCCTAGTTGACTTTTCAGATTGTATTGTTGGATTCGTTTAGGCCTCTCTTTTTTATGTCTTATGGTTAGCAATACTCAATTATCGGATTGATTAGATGTTATTTCATACTTAGTTGATATATTTGATTAATTACTTAGTTTTTTCATGTGTTCAGGATTATTTCTATGATGATACATGTATGTATATGCAATGATTCATTTATCTCATGATGACAGCTAGATGTGGGATTTATATGCAGTTTTATGGTTATTTACCCCATACTTGCATACGTATGGTGTACTTGTATGTTTTATTTTATGTGTGATGTTTCTAATTGTGATTAAGGGAGGGAGTTGTAGTCACCTGCTAGTCAGGATCTACATGATGCACCACTTTCCGTCGTTGCTTGTTTAATTTAGATTGTATATGTATGTACATGCTCGAATTTTATGTAGATTGCAGGTACTGGGCATCGACTTCGCAGAATTGTCAGGATGAGCGTGTCATATCATAGTATCTCAATGGTAAAAGTGGGGAGATAATTCTTGAGTCCAAACCCTAACCTAAGCCAATTGTCCTAGAAAGTAGGACAAGTGTTTGAGTTGTTTTCCCTTTCGAATTCATCAAGCAGCATGAATTCGTGATTTTGACCCTGCAGTTTGATTTAGTATTTTGTACCCTTTTTTGGGTTTTTGTATTTAGTCTTGCAAGTCTGTTGTGATTTTCAATTATAATTAGATCATATTAAAAAATAATTTAATGATTTAATTTAATGAAAACTTTATTAAAAAAATTAATATTTAATTATATTTAATTAATAATTAAATCTAAAGATATAGTTAAAGTTCTAATTGTAGTGTATTTATATTTATTTAATTTAATAACAATTTATTTAGGAGTTTCATGTTAATAATAAACTATTAAATAATATTATTAGTTGAATTAATAAATATATTATTAAAAATGTCTCGTGGTTTAATGAGAGAAAGAAATTGATTTAATAAAGATATTTTAATAAAATTGCAAAAAGTTTGTGCAGGAAATTAAAATAATAAAATTAATAAAGGAAAAGGGTTTTGCATGATTGCTAAAGCGAAGCCCTAATTTGGCGGGAAGCTCTTTATTGGGAAATCAGAGCTCATTTCTCCACAAACAAATTTGGAGGAGCCAATTTCTAAGAAGAGGGGTTCCAAAAGAAAAAGAATTCGCTTGTGAGCTCCGTGCATTTGTTGTTTAGCATCATATCCAAGTAGGATCTCATGATTTTTGCACAATAGTTTCCTCTGTGAAATCATTCTATCTTCTCAATGTCTAAATAAAATTATTTTCAGAATTCAATTGGGTTGAAACCCTTGTTTGGTAGATTTTATAGATTCATAATTGCTTTCTTAGGATCCGGGATGGGGTTTGAGAAAGAAAACCAGAAATGGAATTGTTGAATTTGTTTGTTTCTTTTTCGTTGCCCTATCAAATCTAATATGTAAATTGATTTTAAAAATATATAATATATATAATTACCACAGTAAAAAAAAATTACTATGATAATTTTATAAGTATATTAAAACAACATGATGGTGAGCATTACCATGCAAATTAGGACTGTGCATATTTAAATGGAGGGGGGCTCGGTTTTTAATGTTTTTATTTTAAAAGAAAAACATATTTAAAAAAAAAAAAAAAAAGAGGGGTTGTGAACTCCCCCCCCCCCCCCCCGGTTGCAAGAGCAATGGTTGTAGTAGCAGCGCATGCAGCCCAATCACTATGCAACTTCCCCATTTTGGGGTTATGTGATCATACATCACACTATTAAAATTGTGATTTCCTTTTTTTTTTTTAGTTTATAATTTATTAAAAATTATATTACTATTATATTATTATATTAGTATATTATTATTTTATTATTTATTACTATTATTATTAAATATTATTATGTTGTTAATGTAATAATTATCATTGTTAATAAACTAATATTTAATTACATCATTTTGTTAATAATTAAATAATTATTTACTATTAATACTTTAATAATTATTATTAAGTTTTTAATAATAATATTTAATAATATGAAAAAATGGATGACACTTTGAATTAAAAACTAACTTAAAACTGTGAATAAAAAATGGCAAATAAAGCAAATATCAGAGCGAAAAGCAGAACAGCAAAAAAAGAGATTTCACATCCAATAGCAACTAGAGATTTCACCCATAGAAATTCATACCCCAAAAAAGGGGGTTTTCAAATCTAGGTCTAGCATCGCCTCTAGCAAATAGATCCTATCTCCATTCATTTGGCAGCACATGGGCACAAGAATTTTTGGGCAATTCATGTCCAGAAAGCTCAGTTTTTGATATTAAGACCACCAATCATTTCTCTAAATTATCTAGATTACAGGACCACAAGGTAAATTATGTCTTGGATATGTGCCCTAATTGTAGAGTCTTTCCTAATCCTTCTTCATTCCTAGGCAAAAACTTGTTGATCCATTCAACGTTTAACCTAGATAAGCATATTTATGTCTTCAATCTAACAAAATATGCAAGCCTTAATCTCAACCCCATTTATACCCAGCAAATTGGATTTGCCTTTAATTCATCTATAGATCAATCTATCCATTTGAAGGATTCTTTAGCTTCGATCTCACCTAGTATTTACATTCCTCCTCATCATAGATTGCTTTCATCTAACCCCGACCCTCTCCTGTCTCTTATTCCCCCTTAGCCCCCCTTTGTCACTCCATCAATTCAAGTAGACAAGGTAATTATTAGCAACCAAGACAGTGAAGACTGTTGGCAGGAATGTCAGGAGGTTGATCTGTTCACTTTTTGGAATGATCCTAAAGTAGAGTTGCATAATCTAATTGATTGGTTGGAGGATTATTGTGGCTACCAAGTAAGTATCTCTCACTATACAGATAAATTGGCTTATATTCACTATTGTGAGGAAGATGTGAAAAGAGATTTTCTTTCTGACTCTTATTGTTTTTATAAAGGTCATGCAGTTAAATTTTTCGATTGGACTCCTAACTATAATGAAGATAATTTAAATTTTGTAACTCCAACGTGGTTTTCCATAAACTCTATTCCTCCAGAATTAAATGAAATAGGTATTATTAAAAGGATAGGTCAATCTATGGGGGAATTAATCAGATTAGATGCTTCCTTTGAGAGATGTAACAACATTAAACTTTTAATTAAATGTAAAGTAAAAAAGATGAAGCCTAAACCAATCAAGATCATCACCAATAGATCTACATACAATCTGAACTTCCAAAGATATGAGGGCAATATCACAGAGATTATCAGACTTGATAATGAGCCAAAGTTTTCCTTCAAAACACTACAAAGACATCAGATCTCAATATATCCCATTCCATGATTAGAATAAGGCATCTAAGTATGATGCAAGAGGAATACAAAGCTAAGGGGGTTCCTTTAAAGAGCACAATAGTTACAACAGGTAAAACAAGGAAAGAAGAGCTAAAAAATGATATAGCAGAGAAAGATTATAATCATACATTCCAAACTGATGGAAATCAGCAGAAAAGTACCATATCAAATCAAGAGAATAATAGAAGTCCACAAGCAAAAATGATCAAAAAAATAGATAAGAGTGCAGAGAGGCGACACTCTCTAGAACTAAAGGAGCTGGATAGCCTAGAAAAGTCTCCCAATTTAGACAAGAGGGCCTTGGTATAGAGTATAATTGTTCACAGCAAAAAACATAAGAGGAAAGAAAAGAAGCTCAAAAAAAGGAAAGATGCAACTAAGGTAGATAGTGATTATAAGTATTCCTTAGATACCAATCTGCTGGTCAATAAGAGTTCAACCTCTCCATATAGAAATATTGAAGATATGGAATAATCTCTCTTATTTGAAGATGCATCAGTGAGTGAAAAGAGTAAATTCACCAAATCCCATTCGAAGATTCTAAGGCAGCAGTGTGAAGAACCATCTCTGATAAATTTAGCCCAGATAAGAAAATTTCAAAGCGGCTTTCCAAATTTTGGCAGACCCCCTCCCTAAAGAAAGAGTTTTTTGAAGACAAGACTAAAATCTATACACCAGAAATAAACAGGTCTGAAGACATTCCAATACAATCCTTCCAAGATTTTTTAAATAAGAACTTGGAAGAAAAAAAAGACTTAGAAGTAGGAGTTTTAAAAGAGGAGGAAAAGGAAAACATGGAAAGGCTTTTAGAGGAATTGATCTGGGTATTTGACTTTGAAAATGAAGATAAATGTAGTATATCACAAAAAGAAGAACTTTTGCGACAAGTACTACAGCTAGGAGGGGATAATTATACATCTGAAGACCTCAAAAGGGACCTCATATCCTTTGAAGAAGCGAATAAGTCTAGCGCAAACACTATGACAACCAGCAAGTTATATGAGATTGAGGACAAAGTCACCACGAAACACCATTGTATAATAGATCAGATACTTCAAGAGTTAAGTGACGAAGAAGAGAAGGTCAAAGGGAATAATCAATTTGACATAGTTAAAAGTGCAAATGAGAATCTGGAACAACTGGGTATAATAAAAAATCAAGAAGGGGTGAAATCTCCTAACTGTGGCAAGATGAAATCTAGGAGAGGAAGAAAGTCGCTTAAGGAACTCATAGAAACATATGGTAAGGCCCGAGAGCAGCAAAAAACCAGTCAACTTTTTAACATAGGGAAGGGGAAGATCCTTCCCAAGGATTCATGAAGATCACAACATGGAATGTTAGGGGCTTAAATGCCCCTAGCAAAAAAAGAATACTAAAACAAAACGTTAAACAATTTGAATCTGAAATTATATTACTACAGGAAACCAAACTAAACAAGAAAGAAGGAATTAAATTAGGAAATAAGCTAGGTAATTGGAGTTTTACTTTCCATGAATCTGTAAGTGCATCTGGAGGATTAGGTGTCATTTGGGACCACAGGAAAGTAAATTTAGATTTATTAAGTTCAAATATCAACTGGATTAGTGGTATAGTTAAAAGCTTGAAATCAAATTTCAAGTTTATTCTCATCAACATTTATGGTCCAACCAGTAATATAGAGAAAAAATCAGTATGGGAAGAAATCAACCAATTCTTGAAAGATTATCAGAATAGTTTAATATTATTAGGAGGAGATTTTAATACTATTTTAAATTTGAATGAAAAAATAGGGGGTTCTCATCAGATCCCTCAATCTACAAAAGATTTCAAAAAATGGTGTGAAAGTCTTAATTTAATCGATATGCCATGCAATAATGGGAACTTTACATGGAACAACAAACAAAAGGATTTTGCATATACTGCTAAAAAACTAGATCGGTTTTTATCAAAGGAGACTTAGATTTTGATAATCTTAATCTCCAATCCTTGATTCTTCCTATTGCTGGCTCTAATCATTTCCTAGTCAAAATTGATATTTATGAGCCTCAAAAACTTGTTAGGAATTCGTTTAAATGTGAAAAAAATGTGGTTTTTAGACTCTTGCTTTTTAGGTAACATCAAAGAATGGTGGACATAAGGTAATTTTGAAGGTGCTAAAATGTTTTTTTTTGTGTCCAAAATGAAATTGCTCAAAGAAAAGATTCTGAGATGGAACAAAGAACACTTCAACAACATATTTAAAGAAAAATTGGACATAGAAAACAGACTAAAGGAATTAAATCAAGAAATTATCAAGTATGGCATGAATAATGATAGTTATATGTTAGAAAAAGAACTGTTTGCTAAACAAGAAGATATATTGTCTAAAGAAGAAATATTTTGGAAACAAAAGTCACGAGAAAGGTGGCTAGTGGAGGGAGATCGGAACCCAAAATATTTGCATAACTCAACCCTTTATAATAGGACTAAAAGTAAAATAGCAAGCATTAGAAACCAAATGGGCATCTTAACTAATAAATCAAAAGAAATAGCAGAGATTTTTGTGGATCATTTTCAAAAAAAATTAAATAATTACAACAAATCAAATAGAGTAGCCCAAGTTACTATGCTCAAAGTAATCCCTAAACTGGTCACTATGGAGGGTAATAAAGCACTAAATAAATTAATATCATTAGAAGAAGTTAGATCAATGGTTTTCAACATTAATCTAGAAAAGTCACTAGGTCCAGATGGATTTCAAGCATTTTTCTATTAGAAATGCTAAGATATTATATGTATAGATCTTTGGGAATAAATTGAAGCTTTGCAGAAGGGAGGATCCTTGTTATCCAAAATTAACTATTCCTTTTTCACTTTGATTCCCAAAAAGAATCCAGGAGATTTTAGGCCCATTGCATTATGCAATACCATTTATAAAATATTTTCAAAAACATTAGCAAATAGACTTAAATTAATCCTTCCTAAGATTATTTATCGGGAATAAATAGGATTCGTACCAGGTAGATCCATTCTGGGTGGTATTCTCACCATTCAAGAAATGATTCATTCAACCCAAAAGAGCAAAGAGGCTTGTATGTTTACGAAGCTCGATATCCAAAAAGCCTACGATACGGTGGACTGGCATTTTTTCTGTAAAACATTAGAAGCATTTGGTTTCTCCTATTAGTGGATTAACCTTATCTTCAAATGCATTTCTTCTACCAAAATTTTGGTCCTCATTAGTGGGTCCCCTAAGGGCTTTTTTGAGATTTCTAGGGGTATAAGGCAAGGAGATCCTTTGTCTCCATTCTTAGACATTATCATGGTTGAAACCTATGGGGGAGCTCTTACTGAGGCTTACAACAAAAAGGAAATTAAAGGCATTATTGTCACTAGCAATGTCCCCAATATTACCAATCTACAATATGCAGATGACATGATTTTGCCGGGTAAAAGTTCAAAGAAAGAGGCAATTAATTTAAGATCCATTATGGAGCAATATATGAAAGCTTCCGATCATAAAGTGAATGAATCTAAATCTGAGATTTACTTCATGAACACAGATCCTAAGATGGAAGGCCAAATTTGTTTATGGGATTTATAAAAGGTACATTCTCTTGCAAGTATCTTGGCATTGAGCTAGAAAAGGGTGTAAAATTTGGAAAGGTTTGGAATAATATATTGGAGAAGATGGAAGCAAGGATTGGATGTTGGAAAGATAAATGGCTTACGAAAGTAGGAAAGTGTATCAATATTAGTTCGATTTTATTAACCATTCCAATATATCTGCTTTCCTGCCTTTCGCTTCCCAAGTTTCTCTATCACAAGCTGGAGTCTAAACTTAGAAACTTCCTTTGGAATGATTGTGAGGAATCTAAAAAATTGGCCCTCATTAAATGGGACAACATTTGCAAACCTAAGGATTGCGGAGGGTTAGGTATCAAAAATCTACAATGGCAGAATGAAGCTTTAGGGGCTAAATTAATATGGCATCTATACATGGAAAAAGAGCAAAAATGGGCCAAGATAATGTACAATAAGTATTTGGAGGTAGGAGATCCTGCTTTGATTTTTATGATGAAGAACCTTCCAAAAGGATCAGAAAGTT
This sequence comes from Cupressus sempervirens, assembly GCA_028749045.1. Taxonomy (NCBI): domain Eukaryota; kingdom Viridiplantae; phylum Streptophyta; class Pinopsida; order Cupressales; family Cupressaceae; genus Cupressus; species Cupressus sempervirens. The sequence goes on along the minus strand of CM053784.1, from coordinate 145,606,840 downwards.
GGAACTTCATGATTAAGTGTTGTGACCTTGTTAGCAAATATTTAACTTGGGATGTTGGTAAGGGTGATGATGCCCTTTTCTAGGAAGACTCTTGGGATGGGCATCCATCAATAGATAGTTATCATCTCTCGGGGCTTCTTAAAGAAAAACTAATTAGTCGATGGGGCAGGAAGGTAAGTGATTACAAAACAAAGATTTCTATAGGAGACCATTCTAAATGGATTTGGAAACTGCTCGAAGATGCAGAGTTGGACTTGACGAAAATCGAGGCATACAATAATATCGTCCAAGATAGGAAAATAAAACAGCTTGACAGGAATGATAAGCTCATCTGGGCAGCCTCAAATGATGGGAAGTATAGTGTAAAAAATGGCTACAAAGTATTGATAAACTCAAAGAGATGGGAGGATATGGAAATGCCACTTAAACTTTGTTGGGACATGGCATGTTTGCCGAAGGTAGGCTTCTTTTTATGGCTTACATTTCAAAATAGGATTTTGATGGTAGATAGACCCAGTAAACTAGGTATTGAAGGCCCCTCAAGGTGTGCTCTTTACAAGCAGGATAGTGAGAATGTTAACCATCTTCTTTACAGCTGCCCTTATTCCCAAGTTTGCTGGGAATGGCTTACTCATAAACTAGGTTGGCACTCTCCATTTCTGAAATTTCTTATTGATTTTCTCAGGGGGTGGCCTTCAAACCTATGTAAGGGCATTTATAACAAACTATGGAGCATATGTCCATCCATCCTTATGTCAGAATTATGGAAAGAAAGGAATAGAATGATAATTAGTGATTCTGAGTTGAAATTAGAAGAGTTAGTTCTAAAAATAGAAGCTAGCATAGTTGAAATAGTTAACGCTCATATTAGGACATCCAAAACGGAAGAAGGTTCCTTTTCTCTTTGGGACAGTCAAATTAAAAAGTTTTGGCCTAACTTGATCAATCCTCCTCTCATTTATTTTTAAAAAAAGTAAGGAGGCAAAGAAAAGTTGCAAATGGACCCCTCCGATGATGGGATGGGCTAAGCTTAACTTTGATGGAGCAACCAAAGGAAATCCAGGGTCGACAGGTATTGGTTGCATCATCAATGATGATACAGGTCAATGAATTTCTAAAAAAGCGATTTTCATTAGTCCTACTTCTAATAACCTAGTAGAGCTCAGAGCATTAGAAGAAGGGCTAAAGCTTTGTCATCATTCAGGTTTAACAAAAATTGTCGTTGAAGGTGATTCAAAAATTATTTTTAATGTGATTAGAAATAGAGTTACTCCAAATTGGGTCCTAAACTCTAAACTAAAAGAAGTTATTAGCCTTATAGATAGGTTTAAGGATATCAAGATTTGTCATATATATCGAGAAGGTAATCAAAAGGCAGATCATCTAGCTAATAAAGGTGTGGATGGTGTCAACTCACTAGAATTTAGAGAGAGGCAATGATCTTTTAGGTTTTCTAGTACCATTAGTTTTTACCATTTCTGATTAAATAGACTTTTGGTATTTATATATATTAACTCAGGTAAGCCAGATTAGGCCATCTATATATTGGGACAATTTATTTGGGGTATCAGCATTTCATAACATATTTTATCTTATAGATTCTCAATTAGCATATAGCAATCTCGTGATTAAAAGATGGTCACATAAATATTAGGTATCTAGGGTACCTACGAGGCATCTTTATTAGGTCATCAGATAGACAATTTTAGATTTTAGTAGGATTTCAACAAACACTTAGACTTATCACATTCCTAAATGATTCATACATCGTCACATGGTTGGAGCATGACTGTGTTATCATTCTGTAATGATGTCAAGCCCCACCGAAACTTCTAGACATCCGAGGAGTTTATAGAGGCTTCGTCCTTTGTTCTTGTTTGAATCTTAGCACCCAATCTCTATCATTAGGTTAGTCTATAGCAAAGATGGACACGAATATATGTGTTTTCCACACCACTGAGGCACACACGATGGCATGACCCACATTATGGTTAGCAGAGCTATCAGTGAAGGAGCTTTCAAGTATAAGCACACCTAGAGAACGAAAAATGACATTATAGGCACATTCATTGGCTGCATGGCTAAAGCCAGGATCAACAAATGGGCCATGGTAAGACTTTTTCTTAACATTTTTTATTCCACTTAGTGCCAAGGAATAATAGAAGTTATTCTGAGTTTGGATGAAGATTTGAATGTGCCCCTTCCAGAGATGTATATGGATCATCCTCCAGGGAGTCTCGTAGTGGCTAATATTCCTAGGAGACCAACCCTATTTATTAGAGATAGGGTTGCCTTCAATTTGGCCTGGCGCAAGCTGGAATCATGCTTCCATTTCCTCCTTGGTTGGAGAAAGATTTTAGTGTATGCTAATCAGGGATGGCTTACCAATTATCTTAGCCTTTTCAAGGCTTATATCCATCTGGGAGTGGGATTAGGCAACCTGGATAGGCTGGATTTCTGTACCCCCAATATTGAAAAGACCAACAGAGAAAGGTCATCTTTCGAATTTCCTCCCCTTTTTTAGGCAAAAAATCTAAATGACATTGTGGAAGTTATCATGGTTTTATGGAAGAAGTGAGGTGGTCAAGCAGTTGTAGATACAGGTTTTTTTGTTTGATTGTTTGAGTATGATGAATGGGCCAAGCAATATTGTCACCTTAATTCATTGGGTATCTGTGGTATAGCCCATCTTGTTCATATGTTGTTTTATGTCTTCAAGAATATGATTAGGTAAATATCTATCTAGATTAGTTTTTGTTTAGTTCAAGGTTTTGGTTTGGTAGTACTCGAGTAGTTTGTAAATGGATAGTTATCAATTGGTGACTTTAGTGCCCTCAAATGTAAACACATTGGTGTACTCTGGTAGTTTTTTGTTCTTAATATGAATGCTGAATGGATATATAATATGTTTTACTGTTAAATTGGATGGGATGCTTGGCATTGTGATATTCTTATCTATATTTGTTTTTATCCTTATGAGAAGTGCAACATTTTATTGTCTGAGAAGTGATCTAAAATTTAGAGTGGGCATAATGATTTTATGGCAACTAGCTTTCAACTTGAATTTTTATCTTTAAGGTTATGCATGCGTATCAAATAGGGTGTTCTGTTTCCTAACCCCTTCCTGATTGGATCCAAAGTTTGTGTTAATTTTCCATTCAGTTTAGACTAGTATTTGGGTTTGAAGTGATAAGCCCTAAGGTGCTAATTGACTTTCACTAGGAACACTTAGTTAAATATTTAAGCTTTGATTTCATCCTTTAAAGAGGGAGGGGATGTTCTTTCTATTTGATTATGTAGATTTGCTTTTAGTTATCAGAATAGTATAACATTATTTTTATAGTGTATTGGTTTGAAATTTAGCGTGGGTAGTATGATCTTTGATAAACAGGACATGAAACCAATATCTCTTCGGATACAGATTTGTATCAAGTAAGATACTCAATGCTTAAATATTCTCTTAACAGGGTTCTATGTAGTGTGATTCAAATTCCTTGTTAGTATAATAGCCAGATGTTTGAAACTGGTTTTAGGATTCTTGGTGATGTGTCCAGTGGTGTTGCTTGATTTTGAGCATAAATATTCAATTGATTTGTTAAATTCTGATGTTCCTTTTGTAAGACTAGTCTAGGTGTTGGCAGATTAAGACTTATTCTTATGGCCCTCTAAAGGTAATAAAGGTTGTTTTGGTACTAGAATTTGATAGGAATTTTAATAAGCTTATTGTTATATATAATTTAGTATAGCAGAAGAGTTAAAGATCAATTTTCTAAATCTAGTAATTTTAGGTATTGTCCGAAATGCATCTATTATTAATTATTCTGATATAATAAGGATTATGTTAACAAAGGAATGATAATAATTTTTTGACATATCTAATATAAAAGTATTGTAGGAGATAGTTCAATTAAATTAAAGAGAGGTAACAATTTTTTTCAAAGGCATCCATTTCATTTATATGATTTTGCAGTTCTACCACTGACAATTCTGATGGTTAGTTAAGAAGGCAGGGTTGAATGTCTTTGCTCAATTATGGAAAGATGTGAAAATACAAAGGCTAAAATGGTCCAACTACATTGGTTGCAATTGCATCCAAGAACCAATGTCGATTGTACTTATTTGAATTATAATCCATTCTTTTGTAATTAAAACTTTTGAGTTAATTTAACTGGGGTATGCCCCTTTTATGATGTAATAATAAAGGACGTTGGTCCCGGGCTAGACTGAAGGTTTTCTTCTCCATTCTTTCCTACCAGTGCCCATTTGAACGAAGAATCTACGTTGTAATTTATCATTTTTATTAATAAATATAATCAAGGCCTTGGTCGTTTACCGATCAAAAAAATAAATTAATAATACAAAGTTGTAAAATAAAATATTGGTATAAATTTGATTAAACATTTTTATCTTGAGATTGTTATAAAAAGGAACTTTTTATTTAAAATTTTGAGAATGCTATTTTTGGAATGATCATGGATTCAAAAACCTTAGAAGTTTTGATATTTAGGTAATGAAAACTGAAACTTTGGATTGTAATTGAGAACCTTGTCAAATTGTAACACTTGGAAATGAAAACGAAAATGAAAACTTGAAGACCAATAAGTGAAAATTGAACTTTTGTGTTCTCAAAACCTAACAAGTTATGAAAGTTACATTGTTTTGTACTTACGTGATGTGTGGTTTACTAGTGTTGGGGTTTAGGTTTGTCTTAGTACTTTGACTAAATCAGGATGTTTACCAAAGGCTTGGGGGTTTGTTCTGGGATGATATTATGCATAAGATCTTTTATACCTGACCATGGTGATGTGTCACGTATTTTCTATGACGAGTTTGTTTGGATGTTTGTGGTGCTTTCCAATTTTCTTGTGTAGAATTGAGGTGAATGGTGTGACTTTTCTAATGTAACCTTTTAGTCTTCAATCAATTATCTTTGGATGATTCCCAGTTACCTGTATAGGACTAAGGTGATTATTATGTTTTATATTTTGATGTTTTCCAATTGCTTGTATAGGACTGAGGTGATATTGAGATTTGATCTTTAGGTAGTTTCCAATTGCTTGTAAAGGACTGAGGTGAATATTGTGTTTTATCTATAGGTGCTTTCCAGTTACTTGTGAAGTACTAAGGTAAAAATTGTGATTCTATGAGTTGTACTTTTTAAGAGCCTAAGGTAGGTAATATATGTGTACATTGGGAAGTGGCCTGCAATGGAGGTCAGAGCCCTAAGTGGCTGCCTGGGTAACCCATTGTAAGTTGTTTTAATAAGTGATAACATTACATTAAATGAGAGTAAAATGAATTAATAAGTCATTGTTTTTCTTCGCCCATGCCTCGATTGCTAGTACAAGCTATGATGGGAGTAGAGAGGATGCTTGGTTGTGACCTTGCTTCATTAGTATGCCTTGTCTGTACAAAAGGATATTGGTGCCGCATAGAGTCACTAGGCGGTCAAAGTCCAGAGAGGCTACTAGGGTAACCTTAGAGTTAGCTCATGTGATGACACTTGCCCACTTACATAGTAGATTTCCTACGTGTCATTATTGTCTCTAAGTTTAGATGTTACTTGTGTCTTGGTACCTTTGAGATAGTTTTCTTCTAGGTGTTTCCTTGACCTAGATGTTGGTTACGACTTATGACTTGTGGATTGTTATATGCATGGGACTTAAGTTTATCTCCTCAGCATGGTGGGAGTGGGCTATTTAGGTTCGACGAGGCCGAGTGGTAGTGATTTTTACTTATACCATTGAGATCCAACAATTCGATGTTGTTGTTGGAGTTCCCTATTTTGTATTGCCTTTCTTTTTGTTCTTGTGTACTATGATGGATGGTTGTACTCTATTGCATTGTATTTTATTCCAGAGATCTTACGAGATGATGTAATTTATTTTATTATGTATATTCTTTAAGCTTTTCATACCCTATGACTTGTACAGGAGATGATTACACATTCTGATTATTGCCAAGAGGCATTTGATATAATTGTATAATAGTAAAATGGATTTGTACTTGTAGTTACTCTTTAATGTGGATTTCTTATACATTGGATTTAGAATTTATTAATTTTAAATGTGAGTCAACATCATGGGACCCTTGAGAGATGTAATCTATTTATATGGATTGTGTTTATGTATGTGATTATTGCTTCTGCTATATTATATCTGTTGTTGTTTATTATCTTTTTTTAAAAAAATGTTTGGCAAACTTACTAAAAACTTTAGGTTAATTTCTTTTGGGTTCCCTAGTGAAGAGGCATTACATATGGTATCAAAGCCTAGTTTCTACATTGGGAGCTCTGAGTATATTGGAACGCCGCTAGATGACATCTAGTTAACTGAAAACAAAACTTGAATTATTATATGTATCTATTAAAAACTTGAACACTCGAACTAGTAAAATTGAAACGAAACTAAAATAGTGTTATGTATCTCTTACAACTTGAACACTTGAAAACTTTAAACTTGAATACTTGAAAAACAAAAAATGGAAAAAACTTTTGAGTTGGTTTTTAGACATATTTTTCTTATGTTTGCGCTTTCTGGTGGTATACCTTTGTTGACTTGTGAGTGTTTTTTTTGTTCTTGCTTGGGTGTTTTTGGTGGAGTCTTATCCTCCTACAAGGGGAAAGGGTCCATTGGGACCCACACAGTGAGTGCTAGAGTTTTATCTTTCTTGTAGGTTTCCAGGAATAAACCTAAGTCTATGGGGAGGTGGATGTAATGCCTACCCCTAGTTGACTTTTTAGATTGTACTATTAGATTCTTTTAGTCCTATTTTATGATAATGTCTTATGGTTAGTGGTACTCAATTACCAGATTGATTAGATGTTATTTCATACTCAGTTGATATATTTGATGAGTGACTTAGTTATTTCACGCGTTCAAGATTATTTCTACGATGATACATGTATGTTCATACAATGATTTCCTTTATCTCATGATTTTAAGAATTTGGCTTAGGCTAGAATTCACCCAAGACCAAGGAACTCAAACACAAGCACAACAGTAGACCAATAGAGAGAGTATGATCAAAATGACGATATATTCATTCAATATGCCATATGTGCCATTGCAAGTACACTAGGAGTGCTTGTATATAAAGGCCTCTGGAGAGCTTCTAGAATCCATAGAAGTCAACATCATGATAAGTCATACAACTAGGCACATGTCCACTAGATATGGGTTATCCTCCATTAAGCACAGAAGTAAGTGCAATGATGTGAGAATAAGCCTACAATGGTGTAACATGCAAATCAATTGTGTAGACAACATGTGCTAAATTAGGAGTGCGAATAACTGTGTTGTCTACATGATAACTCAATGAATGATGCAAACTCTTGTGTTGTAGACACCATGTGTTGAATTAGAGTTGTGTAACTCATGAGAGTACACAAACTCCTAAGTGTCTCACCTAAATAAATAATAAAAATAATGTAAAATAATAAAATAATGCATTAACCTAAGTAAACTTAAGTAAGTGTAAATAGTAAATATGTATTTACACCAACACCCCCACTTAAGTGCATAAATAAATGGTGCCTTGCGAAAATAAATAAAAAATTTTGAAATTGCAGAGTCGAGATCTGACAGCCCGATTCTGCAAAAAAAAAATTCTCTGCCTGAATGCCTGACTGGGCAAAAAATTCTAAAAAAATAATTCTAAAACAATAAAGAAATTACAAAGATAAAAATAATGTAGATATGAAAATTAAATAATCAAATCAATTAAATGACCATACCTGAATTGCAAATCGGGGCCTCTAGGTTTCGATTTGCAAAATCTTTTTGCCTCATAATCAACTTTCACCCAGCATAGGCAAATTTATAGTTGATCTTCACCAAATCGACATTCCAAACACAATGGCGAGGTTAGATCTGGCTCTAGACGCTCGCAATTTATGTAGATTCTCTGAATTCGGGTCGAGGTACTGAAACATGAATGGTCTTGAATAGCTATGTGTAGAGAATCTCCCTCAGCTCTGATATCATGTACGAATTTGGCTTAGGCCAAAATTCACCCAAGACCAAGGAAATCAAACACAAGCACAACAGTAGACCAATAGAAAGAGTATGATCATAATGACAATATATTCATTCAATATGCCATATGTGTCATTGCAAGTACACTAGGAGTGCCTATATATAAAGGCCTCTAGAGAGCTTCTAGAATGCATAGAATTCAACATCATGATAAGTCATACAACCAGGCACATGTCCACCAAATATGGGTTATCCTCCACTAAGCACAGAAGTAAGTGTAATGATGTGAGGATAAGCCTACAATGGTGTAGCCCATAAATTAGTGGTGTAGACAACATGTGCTAAATTAGGAGTGCGAATAACTGTGTTATCTACACGACAACTCAGTAAATGATGCAAACTCCTATGTTGTAGACACCATGTGCTGAATTAGAGTTGCGTAACTCATGAGAGTACACAAACTCCTAAATGTCTCACCTAAATAAATAATAAAATAATGCATTAACCTAAGTAAACTTAAGTAAGTATAAATAGTAAATACGTATTTACAGCAACAATGATGATAGTTAGATGTGGGATTTATATGCAGTTCCATGGTTACTTATCACATACTTGCATGTGTATGGTGTACTTGTATGTTCTACTTTATATTTGACATTTCTAATGTGGTTCGTGTAAAAAATTAAAATAATAAAAATAATAAAGGAAAAGAATCTCACATGATTGCTAAATTGAAGCCCTAATTTTGGGGAAAGCTCTTTTTTAGGAAATTACAGCTCATTTCTCCATAGACAGGTTTGGAGAAGCCAATTTCCGAGAAGAGGGTTTCTGAAAGAAAAAGAATTCGCTAGCGAGCTTCGTGCATCCATTGTTTAGCATTAGGTCCATGTAGGATCTTGTGAGTTTTGCACAATAGTTTCTTCTATGAAATCATTTTGTCTTCTTCATTTCTGAATAAAATTGTTTTCAAAATTCAATTGGGTCGAAACCCTTGTTTGTGTTTTATTGATCTTCATTTTCAAAAGCATTTGTAAATGAATGGAGGAATTGAAACCTTTGTTTGGTAGATTTTATAGATTCGTAATTGCTTTCTTGGGATTCGAGATGGGGTTTGAGAAAGAATGCTGGAAATGGAATTATTAAATTTGTTTGTTTCTTTTCCATTGCCCTATCAAATCAAATATGTAAATTGATTTAAAAATATATATAATATATAAAATTATCACAATAAATTTATTAAAACAATGTGTTGTTGACCATTACCATGCAAATTTAGATTGTGCATATTTAAATGGAGCGGGGCTCAATTTTTTAATGCTTTTATTTTAAAAGAAAAAAATATATTAAAAAAAGAGAGAGGGGTTGTGAACTCCCCCCCGGCTACAAAAGTAGTAAATATAGTAGCAGTGCATGCTACCAAGGCAACACATACTGCTAAGGTAGCAGCTGCCTTTGGCAGCCCAACCGCTATGCGACTTCCCCATTTTGGGGTTATACGATCATACATCACACTATTAAAATTGTGATTTCCTTTTTGTTTTTTTAGTTTATAATTTATTTAAAATTATATTATTATTATTATATTATATTAGTATGTTATTATATTATTATATTATTATATTATTATATTATTATTATTAATTATTAGTTATTATTATGTTGTTAATGTAATAATTCTCATTGTTAATAAATTAATGTTTAACTATATTATTTTGTTAACAATTAAATAATTATTTACTATTAATAATTTAATAATTATTTTTAAGTTTTTAATAATAATAATATTTAATAATACAAAATTGTAAAATAAAATATTGGTATAAATTTGATTAAACATTTTTATCTTGAGGTTGTTATTTAAAGGAACTTTTTATTTAAAATTTTGAAAATATTATTTTTGGAATGATTGTGGATTCAAAAACCTTTGTAATCTTGATATTTAGGTAATGAAAATTGAAGCCCTAGAATGTAATTGAAAACCCTATCAAATTGTAACACTTGGAAATGAAAACTTGAAAATCAATAAGTGAAAATTGAAATTTTGTGTTTTCAAAACCTAACGAGTTATGGAAGTTACATTGTTTTATACTTATGTGATGTGTGGTTTATTGGTGTTGGGGTTTGGGTTTGACTTAGTACTTTGACCAAACTAGGATGTTTACCATAGACTTGGGGTTTTTTCTGGGATGATATTATGTGTATGATCTTTAATACTTGACGATGGTGATGTGTCACATGTTTTCTATGATGAGTTTGTTTGGATGTTTGTGGTGCTTTCCAATTTTCTTGTGTAGAACTGAAGTGAATGATGTGACTTTTTTGGTGTAACCTTTGATTCTTTGATCAATTATCTTTGGATGATTTCCAGTTGCTTGTATAGGACTAAGGCGATTATTGTGTTTTATCTTTTGGTGCTTTCTAGTTGCTTGTATAGGACTGAGGTGATACTGAGATTTGATTTTTAGGTGCTTTCCAGTTGCTTTTAAAGGAATAAGGTGTATACTATGTTTTATCTATAGGTCCTTTCCAATTGCTTGTGAAGGACTGAGGTGAAAATTGTGATTTTATGAGTTGTACTTTTTATGAGCCTAGGGTAGGTAATATATGTGTACATTAGGAAGTGGCTTGTTGTTGGTGTAAACACATATTTACTATTTAAACTTTACTTAAGTTTACTTAGGTTAATGCATTATTTTAATATTTATTTATTTAGTCACATAGGAGTATGTGCACTCTTGTGAGTTTTCATGTTGACAACACAAGAGTTCACACCTCTTTTATAAACATGGTGTCTACAACACAAGAGTTAGCACATTAATTAAGCACATGGTGTCTACAACATTTCCACTTGAGATACACCTTGTCATTGTTATCCTCTCATCTAGAATGATGGATAAGACGTGTGCTTAGTTTTCATGCTTATCTTATCTTCTGGTTCTTTCTAGAGACATTCTAGGTGCTTCTTGAGAGGCCTTTATATATAGGCTCTCCTAGTGTGTACACTCAATCTAAACATAGTGATGTATTAGGACATGCTATAATATATTGATCATACTCTTTTTGGTCTATAGTTGTGCTTGTGTTTGAGTTCTATGATCTTGGGTGAATCTTGCCCTAAGGAAAATTCTTACATGGTATCCGAGCTATACCAAATTCTTACATGGTATCAGAGCTCTTGGAGAATCTCTCTTCACATAACCGTTCAAGACCATTTTCTTGCTTCAACACCTCAGCCTGAATCCAGAGTATCGCAGTCATTGGGAGCGTCTAGAACCAGATCTAACTTTGCCATTATCTCCAGAATGCTAATTCGGTGAAAATCGACAATAAAGTTAGCTACCCTAGGCCAAAGTTGATTGTGAGGCAAAAAATTTTGCAAACCAACACCCGAAGGACTAATTTGCGAAATTGGTATGATCATTTCAGATCTATACATTTAATTTTTAGATCTATGTTTTTTTCATGTGCATCTCTACATTTTTTTTCAGATTTACATTATTTTTCAGAATTTTTTTGGCCATTGGGCCATAGGAGAGATTTTTCGCAAGTGAAGATTGGTGCTTACTGATGCAAATTAGATATTTGCATCACATCCAAAAGGTGAAAAAACCTCCAAATCGGATTTTGTTTCATTCAAATTGGACATCTGAGGCAAAATCTAGAGCCATTTGATTTTTGAAGGTGCGACGATGGCGATTCAGAAAAAATAACAACAACAACAATTTTCAAACAACGATATCTCCCTCATATAGACTCCTTTTTGTGAGCAATTTTTTTTGGGGGGTAGAATTTCGTGATCTACACATTGGTGTAGGTGGCTTGAGATCTTTGTTCTTGATTTTTTTTGCAACTTGTAAATCCTTATTTTTGCCACTTCAAATGCTTAGTATGGGCTCATCTAGAGACATAATCAAGTTTTTTTTTTTGAAAGTGCATTTTTTTTTGCCTACTTTCTAGATTTGTAATCAAATTATAGGTTTTGTGAATAAAAATACTACTTTCAGAAATAGGCCCTAAATTGGCTTTTGTACATGCACTACCTATAAAGTGCATGAATCATACACTGGGGGGGTTTCTTTGGTTGTTTTTTTTGCATTTTGGGGGTTACATTGATTGGTACATCATGGAGGAGGAAGATTTGATTATCTTGACACCAGAAAACTATCAGGAATGGAGTCAATTGGTTATCCCATATCTTAGTTAGCATAATGCACTACCATATGCGAGAGGAATTTTATATGATGAGGACACATGTTCCATCCTTTATCATGCACTCTTTCTATTTATGGATATGGAGGTTATGGATTTACTTGATGACTTGAAGTCAAAAGATTTATATGATATTTGGATCCATATGTGGGAGACATATGGAGATCCACACATTCCTCCATTCCCCAAAGATCTTCTACCTCCAGTTGCAACTGCATACTCTTCAGATGAGATCACTCCTCCAGATGCTCCTGTTGCTCCTATTAATCCTGTTCCAGCCACATATGCTTTGGATTCAGTGCAACAGGACCCTTTATGTCTTCCTACTTTACCTTCATGCGATGACTTCCTTCCAGAAATTGCACAAATATTCATGGAGTCTCATATTAAAGATGTGGGAGACATCCTTGATGATATTTATCTTATTTTTTAGGTGAATTCTTCATCTATTGCCACAGTGATTGATTCATGTACTTCACTATAGTAGGGTATACTTTGTCTTCCAGTTCTAGCTTTAGGTGATGATTTCTTGATTGACATTTCAAGTTTGTTCGTGGAATCACACACAACAGATTTGGGATACTTCTTTGATGATATATCGCTTCTCTTTGATGAGGACGATCCTTCTACAATTGTTGCGAGGGCTCACTCTGACCCTCATGTCCATTCTCTACATTATCATTCTTTATAGGCTAAAGTGAATGTGGATCCTTGTGTATAGCAAGTGCAGGAGGTCTCTCTATCATTTGAGGAGATTGTTGGTTCTTTGAAACAAGTTCTACAACAATCCTTGCTAGATCTGCACTTCTTCTCAGTAGTTTTGGAAGGAGGCACCATTAGTATTGATACAAGGACACTTGCACAAGTTTTAGAGACACCTTATATCATTGAGATTCTTTCCACACCCAGGGGAAGTGTCTCACTAGTACCTTTGCCATTGTTTCTTCCAAAGGGGAGGAACATCATTCAACGGTCATGGATCAACTTCTACATTAGAGCATTTCTCACTGGTTGACATACTACTTTTAGGGGGGGGGGGGGGGGGGGAGACTACCTTGTCTCCTTCTTCTCTTTTATGGGGGGGAATTTTTCCTCTTAGGGGGTTTTGTTCTTCTCCCACTTCTCTATTGTATACACTTGATGTATGTTGTAATGAGGGGTCTTGATTACTCCATCCATCCATGCATCCTGTTTTTATCTCTCTTTTTGGGAGAGGGTTTTTCCCATGAGTTTTTCCCTCTTTCTCCGCTTTATGAGAGATTGCATTTCATTATGTACATGGGTACCTAACATGGCCTAGTATCCAGGACCCATCTTGCATTCCATCCTAGTTTTCGTAAGCTTAAGAGTATTCCCCTAAGTTGCACTTAAGGGGGGGTGTTGGTGTAAATACCTATTTACTATTTACACTTTACTTAAGTTTACTTAGGTTAATGCATTCTTTTAATATTTATTTATTTAGTCACCTAGGAGTATGTGCACTCTTGTGAGTTGTCATGTTGACAACATAGGAGTTCGCACTTCTTTTATGCACATGGTGTCTACAACACAGGAGTTAGCACACTAATTAAGCACATGGTGTCTACAACATCTCCACTGGAGATAAACCTTGTCATTCTTATCCTCTCATCTATAATGATGGATAAGACATGTGCTTATTTGTCATGCTTATCTTATCTCATGGTTCTTTCTAGAGACATTCTAGGTGCTTCTTGAGAGGCTTTTATATACAAGCCTTCCTAGTGCGTACACTCAATCTGAATACAACGATGTATCAAGACATGCTATGATATATTGATCATACTCTTTTTGGTCTATAGTTGTGCTTGTGTTCAAGTTCTATGATCTTGGGTGAATCTTGCCCTAAGGCAAATTCTTACATGGTATTAGAGCTATACCAAATTCTTACATGGTATCAAAGGTATACCAAATTCTTACACTTGCAATGGAGGCCAAAGCCCTAAGTGGTTGCCTAGGTAACCCATTTTAAGTTATTTTAATAAGTGATAACATTTCATTAAATGAGAGTAAAATGAATTAATAAGAGTCATTGTTTTTCCTCACCCATGCCTCGAGTGCTAGTATAGGCTAGGATGGGAGTAGAGAGGATGCTTGGTTGCAACCTTGCTTCATTAGTATGCCTTGTCTCTACGAAAGGATATTGGTGCCACATAGAGTCACTAGGGCTGGAGTCCAGAGAGGCTGCTAGGGTAACCTTAGAGTTGGCTCATGTGATGACACTTTCCCACTTGCATAGTAGATTTCCTATGTGTCATTGTTGCCTCTAGGTTTAGATGTTACTTGTATCTTGGTACCTTTGAGATAGTTTTCTTTCGAGTGTTTTCTTGACCTAGATGTTGGTTATGACTTGTGGATTGTTATTCGTATAGGACTTATAGAACTTGATTTTATCTCCTCAACACAGTGGGAGTGGACCATTTAGGTTCCACAAGGTCAGGTGGTAGTGCTTTTTACTTATACTATTAAGATCTGAAAGTTCAATGTTGTAGCTAGAGTTCCCTATTTTGTATTACCTTTCTTTTTGTTCTTGTGTACTACGACAGATGGTTGTACTCTATTGCATTGTATTTTATTTTAGAGACCCTATGAGATGATGCAATTTATTTTATTATGTATATTCTTTGAGCTTTTCATACCATGTGACTTGTATAGTGGATGATTATGCATTTTGATTATTGCCAAGTGGCATTTGATATAATTGTATATTATTTAAATGGATTCATACTTGTTATTCTTTAATGTGGATTTGTTATATATTGGATTTAGTATTAATTAATCTTAAATGTGATTCAATGTCATGGGACCTTTAAGAGATGTAAGCTATTTATATGGATTGTGTTTATGTATGTGATTATTGCTTCCCCTATATTATATATGTTGTTGTCTATTATCTTTTTTAAAATAAAATTATTTTTTTTGGAAAACTTGGTGAAAACTTTAGGTTAATTTCTTTTGGGTTCCCTAGCGGGGCATTACGGTTTATTTGAGATGTTTTAAATATTACTAATTTAAAGTTACAAGTTCATGAAAACTTTCTATACGTTACTAGTTTAAATATATTAATTTCTAATTTATAAAATATTTAAATTTAAAAAGATTTTTAAAACTTTTTAAAAACTAAATATTGACATCAACGTAAAATGAAAGGTATTAAAATAAGTTACTAGTCATTAAAAAATCATATGACAGGTATGGGTGACTGCCAAATTCCAAGCTCATTTTCATGTATGCTCAAATAACATTGATGGAATAAAGAAGTTTGCGAAAGAAAAATTCAAGAGTCTATGGTCAAAACAAAATGGATGCAAAAGAGACTATTATATTAGTCTCATATGGTAAAAACAAAATGGATGTAAAAGAGACTATTATATCAAAGAATTTAATCCAATGAGAGACCATGAGGAGAAAGAACACATAGGAGAAAATATCAATAGGAAAGCCAAAATGATCATAGCGCAACTTAGAACAAGCTCTTACCAGTTGAGGTGTGAAACTGGTAGATGGATGATACCAAAAGAAGAGTGGGAAGAGAGAATATGATTATTTTGTAACATGGGAGTGATGGAGACGATGGGATATTTAATCATGGAATGCCTAGCATACAATGACATGCACTCTAGCTATGGTGATATTTTAGAAATGGAGAACTGAGGTACTCTTTTTGAGGAAATGCAGGTAGACAAATCAAAAAACTCAATGGTCAACATGCACTATCGAAGAACAAACTTAAAGAAGCAGTTTCCAAAGGCCTAGTGTTCTTTTTCGGTGTTGTTATAGATGGTTCCATAGGTTGCTTTGGCCTTGTGGACATTAATAAAATCATTCATTCATTCATTCAACCAATGCTGGTTTGAAATTAAGATGGAGGAGAGTTGTGTTTGTAGGAAGAAGATTTGGATAAAGTAAAATAAAAATGAATGTTGTACAAGCATCGTCATATTAATGAGAAATTTTTGTTTTTTATAATAAAAAGTTAGGATTGGCCTATGGGATAATCATAATGGTCTTAATAAAAAGCTTATTGCATCAAAGAATTTAATCCCACATATAAACTTGGAGAAAAATATATTTATGCAGTTATTAAAGGAGAAGCGAGGTTGTTTGTTGCATGAATGGGTTTTCATCATCTTAGGAATGAGACGGGTCAGTAGAAGAGGTATGAAAAATTATTAGAAGAGATAACTTTTCATATTCAACAATATAGGTGCAATGGAAAGAATGAAACTTTCTCATAAAATGTGCAATGTATTAGGATATCTGTGCTTAGTACAAAATCATCTTGAAGGCTGACAACATGCACTTGTTTGAAAAAGATAAGATCAACCAAATTACTAACTTTTTAGTCAAGATTCAGAGTAGGAGATTAGACATTGAACAAAATATAAAGATAGTTTAGTGTTGTAAACTCTCGGTACTTTAGCTTTATTAATATTATGGATGTCATTAAGCATTTTTATTCTTTTAGGGAAAGGGTGTTATTAGTTGTTATAGTTAATTGTGTATTTTTAGAGCTTAAACAATACATCAGATTTCAAAAAATAAATGATTTTCTTTATATATGATTGAGCTACTAAAAAATATTTTTTAAGCTTATGGGTATTAATGAGGCTTTCTATAGAATTCTCTAAGTGTCGAAGGGTCAAAAAGTGATCATTTCAATATTGTGAGATGGTGATGTGCCACAAAAATTAGAGAGATTTATGTGAGCTGGCCTTAAAAGCGTAAGAAGTCTTTATTTTCATGTCTATGGACTATATGCCCCTTGATTATTGTCTAAAAGTTGTGGAAAGAATGAAATGTGAGGATCTTCATGATCAAGCAGGAGATTTTTGAGGGAATTAAGTGCAGGATCAACCCAAAAATAGAGGAGGTTGCAAGAGCAACTACAATCGTATTCCATAAGGGTGTCCCTTACACATGATGGGACAAAAAAATTCATTCACAGTGGTCAAGCATTGGGTATGTGCAGGATCATGAGGGGCCAAAAAGTGGCAATGTGAAAAAAGTAAGTTTTGAAATGTCCAAAAGCACTATAAAAATTGTGTTGACCTTTTCCCCACCAATCATAATATCAAACCAAACAAAATCAAGGAATAATGGGTACTCGATAGCTGTGATTTTATGAAAAAAATGAGCGTTAATTCTCCCCATTTCTTCCTACCAAAATGGCTTGTTTTTCTCCTTGGGCTTTAGGTATATGATTACTTATAGGTACCTGGTCATGTTTTGCATCAAATTTAACTATTTCCTCAACAACAAGTTGAATTTTTCATCTTTTTTCTTGTTTCCATTATTTTTTAATTTAAATTTAGGTTTTTAATGAAAATATAGGTTTTTATGTTTTTTATTATAATTTATCAATTCAATTTGTAATTTTAAATTTGTTTTCAATTTAATTAGACATGACTTACACAAATGAAACTCAGAAACCTACCCTACAAAATAATGATCCCAAAAAAATCCACAACCACCTCCAAATGATCGACAACCACCCCCAAATGATCCACAACCACCTCCAAATGATCCACAGCCCCCTCAAAACCCTCGTCATATAGAAGATTTGATAGAAGACAATCTAAAGAAATTATGGGGCTTCTAAAACACATATAAAAATATCCCTAAGTTGGCTCCCATACTATCCACCCTAAACATCATTATGGATAATATCAATACACTTTCTAAGAAGCATAATATTGCTCTTCATTAGCGTGAGGAGATGCATGCCCAGTTTGATGATGTGTTGAATTATGACAGGGTTGTAACCCTTAACATAAGTAAATAAAACATATCTAACCTATTTGTAAACCTAAAAATTAAACTCAAAATTGACCCCAAGAAACCCAAATTGTCAATAAAATGGTGCACAAATAAGGCAATGCATCGAACTTTTGGGATCGTTGGTGGATGGTTTTTGACAAACCACCACACAAAAATTTGGATGTTCCCTTTTATTTCTTGAAAAAATTATATGCTAAATTTGTGAAGGGGCACAAAGTGAACTATTGGACCATGAGGCCCAACATGGGCAGAGGAGGAGGAGCTCGTCGAGTAGACCATTTTCCCATTGGAAGATAGTTGTCACCTATATCCCCCACACTGATGTCTTCCCCCCTCCTCTATTACAACATCATAATGTCATCATAAAGGCTAGTTCAAAGGCTATTATAGCCATCCATAGATTGAGTGGTCTACTGGTCACCCAAACTAGGTTAGTATTGTCTCCTCGTGTTGATGATCTTGGCATAGGTACATCGGCCAACAAATCACATGTCTATGTGCCCCATACTCGTGTTATGTGCAAGAATTTATGTTCAGGTCCCCTAAGTGATTTTGATTATCAATTTGTATTCGGGGATGAGGATACAACATATGTGGCTACAATGAATGTAGCATCTCATAGTTGGATTTCTCAAACAAGAAATAAGAGGCATACATAGTCATGGGCTCCTTCTATTATGGTAAGTATATACATTTTATTTATCACAACATAGTTAATTTAAAATAAATGTTTATATTAGAATAACTTTAACAACTGCACACTTATGTACATGTATGTGATTCTTGTTGGTAGTGGGCCAACATTCCTCATGGGGTTTGCGACATGGCTTAATTGCCTCATGTACTTCTATAAGACTATTGGTTGTATTAGGCATTGAAACATACATCTTTTGGTGTAACAACAACCTTGGCCTTTCTAACAATTCCTTTATGTTCAGTTGATGACTAAGGAGGAGATGAGATAGGTGGACGATGTCATGGTCTCAACCATTTTATTTGGCCTTGAGATCTCTGGGGTATATTGTCTTATGCACTCATTACTTTCTTGTTTGATACTATATTTTACATGGTTTATCATGTATTTTCCTCTTGTAGGTTTTATTCGTCAGTGAGGATCAATGTGAGGGGGTAAACCACTGTGCATTGACAAGGGGAAGGTAATTAGGTATTTTAAAGTCATTAAATGCATATGTGTGTGCGTGCATGTGTGTATGTGTTCTTTTTTTTTGTTTGTACTAATAAAATGTTATTACATTATTTATTTTACGAGAGTGGCATTTTATGGTGTCACGACACATATTCACTAGCTTAGACCCTCAAGCATTTCATTTTGTAGCCAAAGACCTAGTGTGATGTAACACCCTATGGTTAGAGGCTTTGAAAATAGACTATCCAACCAAGCTACTAAATAATTCAAAATGAAAACACAACACAACAACAAGATATGCCAAAATGCAACTCTTTATTTTATTAAAAATTCTAACTACATGTAATTTGTTGGGTTGTAAGGCCTTCTTAGTTACGACCAATATATCAAAAAATACAACAAGATCTCATAGGATCCAAATACTCCCTAGCTAGCCCAAATCTATATTAGACAATAACAATCTGGTAGAAACCCCAAGATAGATCTAAACTTGATCTCACAAGCCATAGAGCAATCTTCTAGTTTCCTAAGCCCGCACTTAGCTACTACCTCTTCCCAAACTCACCCACCTTAGTCTTCTTTGACTACCCCTTCAAATAAATTACTCCACTGAATCACTAATTCTACCATATCCTCCTTCTATACAACACAATCACAAGTCAGCCTTACAAATATGAATCTCTAGAACTCTTGACAAAATATATTATCCCTCAAGTCAACTCACAATTGTCATTAAATTCACATAGGAGAAAGAACCAAACCTAGATTTATGTCCTCACATATCCCAACAGTCAATCCACATCACGAAGAATGAAACCAAAATTAAATGCATAGGTAAGATAGCTATAACAATCAATATACACTCTTCAGTTAACTAGACCACCAAATTGTTAGAATAGAAACCAAACACAACTCATATACCAAGCTCATTTGATGAACCACCAAGCATGAATCATCTACCGAGTACAAGATCATTCACTAAGTACATTTGAAAAAGCAACATCTAAACCTAGTCACCAAGTTTGTTGGTGAAGCAAAACATCTTCTTACCAAGAACCACCACCAAATGACCGAACATCTCTAGCCTTCAACTGAGTTCACTAACTCTAGTCACCAAGATCCAAAACCAATATCAAACATATTTTTGGTAAATATAGGATTTCTAACTACCCGAGGATGCTCTTGCATCATATTGTATGTATATCTATCTTTTATTTTTTATTTTAATTTCCTTACTGATATTATATCAAATTGATTACCATGATTGTACCAACTATATTTTTTACTCTTGTAGGAAACAACTACTACAATGGAGGGAGAACAATGGAGTTTGTATCTTTGTTGACCTAGCCAACACTTCTAGAGGAAAGATCATGACAGGTAAGTTTTTATTTGAGTTCTATGTTATAAATTTATTATGATGTGAATAATTAAATTTTAGGATAAGTTGGAGATTGTAACACCCCCCCAAGGGACCCAAAAGAATTAACCTAAAGTTTTACTAAGTTTGCCAAACATTTTTTTTAAAAAATCATTATAGATAAACCATTGACATCAATACATAGTAGCGGAAGCAATAACATACAATCAACTGTAAGCATACATAACAGGTTACATTCCTTAAGGATCCCAAGATGTTGAGTCACATTTAATCTAATTAATACTAAGTCTAACAACCAACACATCCACATGAAAGAATAATGAAAAGTCCAAAGTCCATAGCATACATTTGTTCTGAATGCATCTTCGCAAATGAAATCTAGAATACTCAATCATCCACTATTGTCATAGGGTATGAAAGGCTTAAAAGATTAAACATATGTAAAAATAAAGATACATCATCCTCATTGAATCCATGATACAATTACAATAAAGTAAATGAAACCAATGACATACATGATACATCCATCCATCAATAAAGATATATCAACCATCGTAAAAGATATCCATACATCATAAAACACAGCTAATCTAAGTGCATGGTTCCTCCCAACTGTCAATAGCATCATTAGGCCATCGTGGGCCCTAGCCATCCCTCATGCATAACATCCCAAGCCACCGAAGAGATCATTAGTACTATAGTAATAGGGATGCCACTCCTAAACATACTACAACATATGCATAAAGAGATCTAACATGCAAGAATAAAGCATTAGATGATCCTATAAAATATATAACATCATCTATCACATGCTAATAATCAATATAAAGAAACATAGCAGTAAATAACATCCATCATAATGATCTAAGAACTGAATGAAGATAAATACCAATAAGGGTAGCACTGGAGGAGATAGTCACAAGTCTCAAATAGGATAACAAATCACATAACACATATACTCTCTAAGTCTAGGAAATCCTAAAAGTATACTAACTCAAAGGTTCCATGAGAAACTGACATCTACTCCTAGAGGCACAACAAAGACATGTAGAAAACCTACTATGTAAGCGGGAAAGTGTCATCGCATGAATCACGCTAGAGTTACCTTGATAGTCTCTCAATAGACCCCGGCCCCCTAGTGATCCCTATGCAGCCACTAGTATCCTCTCGTACTGATGAGGCATACTACAGAATGCAAGGTCACAACCAAGCATTCTCTCTACTCCCATCCTAGTTTGTATTAGCACTCGAGGCATGGGCGAGAACATACAATTATCTTATTAGGTTCATTTTAATCCCCATTTAGTGTAAATGTTTTCACTTATTAAATAACTTAGAATGAGTTACCTTGGCAGCCACTTAGGGCCTTGACCCCCATTGCAAGCCACTTCCCGACACTACAAGTAGATAACCTACCCTAGGCTCAAGAAATCACAAATCAAAAAATCACCTCAGTCCTGAACAAGCGACTGAAAAAATACCAAAAGATAATCCATAATAAGAACATCAAATCTCTATGAGCAACTAAAAAGCATCCATTGATAATCATGACCACAACAGTTCTGTATTGGCAATTGAAGGTATCAATGATAATCACAATATTCATCAGTCCTCATTGAGAAACCGTATAGTATTCCAAAATAAATCTCAATATCCATATCAATGATAAATCACAACATCCATCGGTTCTCATCAAGCAACCAAAAAGGCATCTCAAAGAAAATAATACTGATCGAAGACTTCAAAATGGTCAAGTCAAACATGCCACAACATGACATTATCAAGATCAAAACAAACACTTCAGTCCCATCAAGGCAACTGGAAAGTAATCCAAATACAACTCATCGATGACTCAAAAGTGGTTACATATATCATAGCTTACACAGGAAGACTGGAAGTAATATCAATGAACGATAAATACAAACATCTCATAGAGCATACCATCACATTACCATGGTTGGGTTTAGAAAGATCAAGATCAAATAGCATCAGCATGACATCACATCTCATAACCCTCAAGCCTCTGGTAGACATCCTATAACTGGTCAATACTCTAGGACCACCCAAAATCCCAAAACAGATATCTCATAGAAGACAAAATAATAGTTTGGGTCTGTTTTGAATCACATGGTTAGGTCAAATAGGAGGTTTATGTTTTAGTTTCAAGTGTATTCCAAGTGTATAAGTCTCTTTTGTTGAATCTAAGGTCAACCCATTATCTCCTCGAATAAAACATAACAATGTTCTAGGAGACAATCATTTACTTATCTACATCATTGAACTAGTTCCTATTTAATCAAAACATTCACATGATTTCACTAGAATCAATTAAATAAAGCTTCCTTAATTCTAAGAAGCATCTTCCATTATTCATGTCATTAGAACAACACTTAACAATTTCGATGTAAATAACTTACAATTTCCTTATAATCAATATAATGATATCAACTTACACTCCATTGCATAATGTAATTATCAAATAATTTAATTACATTTCACGATTAACTACATCAATAGTATCCATATCATTGTCTCAGTAACCATCAGTTATTAATAATTAATAAAATTGTCAATTTTATTAATAAAAATGAACTATAATTACATACATTGATTAATAAAAATCATTAGATAATGCTTGAAGATTTTCAAGAGAATAATCTAAGAGTTCCATCAAAGTCAAATTTATAATCTTTTAATGGTTTTAAGACTAAAAACCAACTTCTCTTCAAATTCGATCTCGACTAAACTCCATTTAAAAAAAATTGATCTATAACTTGTTACAACACTTCAATTATTACTTTCCAAGTCAATCATTTATTAAGAATAATCTTCATTGGTCAAAAAATCAATCTCGTAAATTGCCTCCAACTATAATCCACTCCATTAACATTCAAATTAACAATGTAATAATAATCTTGTTAATAAACAATAACAAGTTAAATTAAAAACCTTATTAATAGATCTATGATTCTAAAATCCTCATTATTCAAATTTAATAACATTTATATCTCTTTCAATTTAATAATAATTAATGAATTATTATTAAATTATTAACCCATACTTGACATAATAATTATTAACATCCATATATTACGTAACAAATACTACTCATAAAATAACAGTTGTTAATATCTATCAATGATTATACATATATTAAATGATATTTAAGAAGCATACATACTAGCTAAAATATCTATCATTCGTTCAGACTACAAACCTCCCTGATTTCTTCAAATGGAATCTATGAACCATACTATACTACATTATTCTTATATTACCTCTATAACTTTGTATTAACTATGTGATTAATCCATCCATATATATTTTCCTTGATGCCATACCCATTTCTTTACTTGCTGTTCATATATATATATATATATATATATCCTTCACACGTATCTCTCATTGTTATACTGTTACTCTACTTACAATCGTCTTTTACTTTGTGTTATTCTGTCCATATACATTGCCTATATCCCATTGCCTTTATATCTTACTGTTCTCCTTTTCAATATAGTATCCCGTGCTGCTCTCTTGCTAACATCTACTTTCTATTTGCACACACACAATTTAACATCTGCATTATTTCTACTTAATGTTATATTATGTGTTCCTACTTTGTATCACTCTCTACACCTTCTACTACACATCATTTCTCTATATATCCTCTATTTACCTCCTCTTCTACTTATACCCATCCATTCATATTCTCATACAATGACCTCCACATGTTTCCTATTCCTTACCCATTATGCATATGCACTATTGATACCTTTTTATACTGTCTATTTACCACCACTCGAATATCTAATGTTGCGCTTGAACATGTGTGTAGCAACCATATTACAATATTCTTATTAATACCATGCACCTGTACCTTTTGATATTTTACACTGATTATTAATGTAGCCACTGTGAATAATCATTCTAAAGCTAATTCGCGTGGTTGCAGGTGTTCTGCAGGAAGGAATGTAGAAGTAAGTTTGAAGAATAGTGTTCGTAGACATATAATGCCCAACAATCAATTTCGGCTTCTATCATACTACTCTGAACTCTCGAGATCAATTACAATCTATATATCTATGTGCTTATTGCTAATTTGTGGTGATGGATAGGAAAATGATAGTCTATGAGTTAGTTCCTATCTCCGGTGATTGTTGCATCTTGATTTGTCATTATGAAAGCCATTCCCAAATGCCACACACACATCTACTGGTGACCATATGTTAATGGAATATAGCTTCCCTCTGGCCACATACTGTGACCATATTATAATGGAATATAGCCTTCTTCTACTAAGTGCTCACTAACCCAATCACCAAAGATATGCCTCCTTGCTGTCTTTGGATAGACCCGTACCAAAATAAGTGTAACTTTTGAATAAGATACAAACTTCTCGATCACTCTGATGAGTATGAGTGTAATTAGCTTCTCTCAAACATATCCAAATCTTAATACGATCCAATGGTGGAGTTGGAAGATACAGCCCCCGCACTCGGACTGGTTAATTCTGAGACAAACTTTCACTCACGCATGCTTGATTAGAGATCACCTTCTCTCAGAATATGTTCCCCTATCTGTCTATGTGTCATCCACTTGTTATTATGGTTAGAAGGGTCTTGTAATACATTTTTTTTCTTCTATTTCAAAGTTCACTGATTACAGTGATATGACTCTTACATAGATTACTTTCTCACACTCATTTTTTTGTTTGACCTTAGCATAGAAATCGAACGGATTATTTTTGACTCCAAATCAGAGCCTCCACCAATTTTTTGATGGAAACATAAGGTATGTAATGGATGCTTTCTTAGGAATTATAACCTATAAAAAAATTGCCAACTGGTATTGAAAACTTACGGTGGAAGCGATACTATGTCACACATTACAATTATCATAACACATCGGACATTGCAAAATATTGTAAGATGGAGGTGGAGAAAAGCATACCCGTGCTTGGTTATAACACTAGCCATTCCTCCAAACGTAATTTGACCCACAGTTGCCAACAATGTCATCAAGAGGCATGCACACCATGATGGGGTGCCTAGCAATTCTTTCAACATTCATGAGCACATTAGTTATGGTTAGTATTAGAATATATTTGTTGTGAAGAAGAAGGATCAATAACCATAGGTTGTGTACCATCCTTAAATGAGTTAACATGAGGAACAAAAACAAGTTGAGAAATAGGAGGAACCACACTAGAAGGATCATTAGATGCAAGAGGTGGTTGACCATTAGAAATAGAAGAATTAGAAGAAATAGGTGTAGAATGTGTAGGAAAAAGCCCACCAAAGATATCCCTCGACATACTCAATTTAATGATCTTTTGACATTTATGAGCTTGATAATATTAAAAATGATAGTCAAGATGAGTAGGAGGTATAGTAGGAATAAAAGGCCAAAATAAATCAAGGGTAGTACAATGTTCAGGCCTAGAAGGATAATAAAGACTATGATTGATTGTCTTAATCTTGCCATCATAAGTAAATTTAATGTACTGATGAATATGAGAAGCAACAACTTGTGTGGAAGTCAATTGAGGTAAACCAAGCTTCACTTGGAATTGATTGGGAATAAGAATTAAAAGGTACTGTTTACCTTTACCCTAAATCTCAACAAGAAAGGAAATGGAGCCTTGAGGAGGATACAAGAAACCATTGCAAGTCTGAATCCAAGTATCGATTGAATCATAGAAATCATGATGTATATGCTTAGCATACAAATGTTCCTAAGTGAAAATATTAACCATGGAAGTAGGATCAATAAGAAAACCTTAATAAGGATAGTTAGCAATCTAAGGATAGTTAGCAATCTAAGTAGTGATGTAAAGAGGACCATTAGGAGCATTAAAAATATCAAAGTCATTAAATGCAATAGCAAGCGATCTAATATGATCATGATTAGGTTTAGGTCTAGGTTGATCATGAGATGTAAAGGGAACTTGATTCATAGTTGGAAATGGAGGTTGAGGTACATGTTTCAAAGTGTTAATAGTACTATCATTCTCTTCACATAAAATATCATAAGCAACATTCAAAGAAGGAGAAGAAGAAGAAGGTTGAAAAAATTATTAGTAGTGTGTTGAGGTAAATAATTGGTATAAATTTGAAGGGTTGGATTAGGAGCTACCACATACTTGTTTCTATTATCATTACTATCAAAAGATAAAGCATTATAATCAATCAAATATTGAATCTTATGTTTTAGAGTATAACACGCTTCAATATCATGGCTAGACAAAAGGATTTAGGATCAAAGTGTGAACTTGATATCTAGTAGAAGGAAGAAGTGGTTTAATAGGAGGGATTTTAATTATATTATCACTAACCAACCTTCCCATAATGAAATGTAAATGTTCGTAAAGAGGAGTAAACTTATGATTCATTTGAAAAACAAAGGAAGAAGGAGGGGCACCTCAGGCTGTAGCAACTACTTGCTCATCTATTTTATTCATGGTTTTGTTAATCTTGACATAGTTGTTAGGTTTATAGAATTTCTTATGATTAGTGTGAAATCACACTTATCATCAAGTACATGAGCCATTGGAGTGGTGTTCTCAAGCTAACTTACTTGTAATTGATAGTGATGAAGTGTTGCACAAAGTTGTGAAACAGAATTAAAATCAATAAGAAGAATATTATCTCTAATGTATTTCTATAAATTTGTAATAAATACATGTTGAATATCAATATCAGGCACATGATAAGAAATATGAGCATGCAAATGCTTAAATATACCAATAAAATCAGTCACTTTTTCCTTAGGACCTTGTTTGTAATGCATCAAATCAATCAAAGACACTTAAGCACCAATGCTATTATGAAGTTGTTGGATAAAGCTATTATCAAGTTTATAAAATGAATTAATATAATAAGGTAGCAAAGAGAAAAATCATTGCAAATATTTATCACAAAAGGTACAAGAAAACCACTTTGCTAAAATCCTATAATCATGAGCATAATCACTACAT
The DNA here is from genome assembly GCA_028749045.1 of Cupressus sempervirens. NCBI lineage: Eukaryota > Viridiplantae > Streptophyta > Pinopsida > Cupressales > Cupressaceae > Cupressus > Cupressus sempervirens. The sequence continues at coordinate 145,579,352 of CM053784.1, read as the reverse complement.
ATAACTTGGAAAGTTTTAAGATGAGTCACATGGTCACCTATACCATTATAAGCATCAAAGCGAGGCATATCAACTTGTTGAGGAGAAATGGTACAGATAATGTCAAAAGATAAAGGAATACCCATATCACATGTAGGCACTTTAAACTTGGATTGAGCAAAGGAAGCAATTTGTTGTTGCAAAGAAGAAACAATTTGAGGAAGGCTAATTATAATGGAATAATTAGAGAAAATAGATGGATCTAACACCTTTAATGTTCTAGGAAAAGTATATGAATCAACTAGAATATAAGGTGCTATAGGTGGGATACTAGGAACCACAATAGGAGGCTTAGGACAAGTGTAAGGAACACTATTGTATGAAGGTTGTGAAGTAGGCAATGAAGAAAGAGGAACACTAACAAGAAAATAAGAAATAGGAAGACTACTGATAGGAGGATTAGATATTTGAACAAAAGTAGTCACAATAGGAGAAACATAATTAGGAATGCTAGAGATAGGTGTAGAAATAGGCAAGGTAGGTTCAAGAGAAGTGACAGGTGGAACCATCCCTATTCAGATGTGGCTTGAGCCAAAGGCTTAGCATTAGAATGGACAAGGTGAGTAAGACCACACAAAATATTACAACCATGTTCATCATTACTGATCACTTTTTGTAAGAGCATCAAAAGCAAAAATAGTATCAATATTGTAATTCTCTTATAGAAGTCAATCATGCATTTTATCAATCTCAGTAGCAATCTTATGAACTTGTTCAAGAGGAATCCTTAAAGCCTCATCCTCATCATGATATGAGTGAAAAGATTTATGCTCCACAAAAATATTAGGATTATGAGAAACCATAGGATTACTAAAGTTATAAAAGAGAGGAGAAGAGGAATTTTGATCAAAGTGAGCCATGATTCTATGACTTCTCCTAATGAGAATACTATAAGGAGGATTTAAGGTAATAAATTTCACACACTAAACAAGAAAAGAAGACAAAAAGAAATATAACCTTATGATATGAGCTAAATCACAAAGAACACAATATAATATAATGAAAGCAAATATGTAAAGCATGCAAAGATAGATCTAAAACCACAAAAGAAAGAGTTGACAAGTCAGGTTCACCAAAGAGAGGTAAACATTCACAAAAATGCAATAATCTAACTCCAAAATCAAAAGAGGAAATGCCAAAGTTGAGTTCACCAAAGAAAGGTAAACACACAATAAAATGCAATAATCTAACTCCAAAATTGAAAGAGGAAATTTTGAAACTTTGGTTCACCAAAGATATTAAGGGGGAAATGTGAATCAATGAAATAAACCTAAGTTCATCAGATAACCATACTTACACAACTCAAAGAGGGAGTCAAGAACATTTATCCTTTCAATACCAATTTTAAAATACTATATCTAAAAAGATTAGTGCTAGGAAAGTGATAAAGGAGCACTAATGCCAACTAAATCTTAGTAAGTAGAATAAGGGAAAAGATGCAAAAGTCCTTAGAAACCATAGTTATAATGAAAGCATGGATAATATATGTAAATGTAATAAGTAGATATGTTGAAATGTAAAAGAGAATAGAACATGTACCTTTAAGATATGATTTTATGCTTGTTTTGTTGTTCTAACCTAACAAATAACACCAGATCTAGGCTTGAAATGTTGAAATCTACAAAATCCAAAAATTGTTCAGCAATTTGGTGGGGGTGACTTGCTCACAATGGTGACCTTTGTGACTCTACTAGACTATATTTGACCTTGATTTTGATTTTGCAGTTCTGCAAAATGATGAAAAAGGTTTCTAAATCTACAACCTATTTACAAATACAAGATCTAAGACCCACAATAAAAAGGGTTTTTATTTGTTGATGGGGGGTTTTCCTTGGTCAAACCCCAGTTTAGGAATTAACCTTAAATTTAAATAATTGAATTATTGAAATGTAAAGTAAATGTATCAATTCTTCTTACAATAGTAGGATCTCTCAAATTAAATGTAATGATCCCTCTTTACCAATTTACTTGGATCAAGAATGTGGATGAATCGATAAAGAAGATGAAACAAAGGATCTTGGATGGATTGAAGGAGATCTTGAAGATAAACTCCTTTAATTACTTGAATACTTAAATCTTTTTTCTTCAATGGACAAATTTCTCAAAGGATGTTTGAAGACTTGAATGCTTGAGCATGCAAATTCTTGATAGTTCTTGTACGTATGGGATGTGATATGAAAATTGAGAAAATGGATAGGCTTATAAAGGGCTCAAAGTGAACTTTCTCTCATAGACTAACCTAACTAGAAGTTAACATCCTGAAAAAATCCAAACACAAGACCTGAGAAGCAGACCCAAAATAGGGCCCAAGAAGGGATGCACTACATGTTAGAGTAAATAATTATTATTTACACTTTGTTTACTTAGGTTAAATGCATTTAGTTATTAGTTGTCATCTAGGAGTTGTTGACAACATGGGAGCTTGTTCCTACATTGTCATACTTATCCTCTCATCTACGTGGAGGATAATCCACTTTTTGTGGATGTATGCTTAGTTGTCAACCTTATCTCCTAGCACTTTGTAGCTTTTTCTAGAAGCTTCCTAGAGGCCTTTATAAATAGGCTCTCCTATCATAATTTAATATTATATCATATTGTACATCAATTTACATTTTATCTCAGAATACAATTTTCTTATTTTCAGACCAAACCCTTGCCTCTTCTTGTCTTTCTCTTCTCTGTGACAGGTTTTCTACGTGCAGGTGATTCAAGGGCTTGTGGACTTGATTTGCATATTTGCTCAAATCCTACACTGCATACCTACTTGGGTAGGGATGCACTACATCCTTTCCAATGAGGACCAAAAATCCTCGAGGTCCTGAAACAAGTCTTGGATCCTACAAATCAGGTGCATAACTTAATGTATAGTTGTTTCATTGCAAAAAAGAAATTCTAAGTGATTGGATGCAAGAAAGGGAGGACCTAGGTGGTTAGATCCTACCTCAAGCTTTATGCTATGAAAATAGGAAATTTAAAGATGATTAATTAGGTATTTCCCCAATTCTACCTAGGAGAATGGAGAAGAAAAGGGAACAAAGGAAGATAGATGCAAGAAGATGACAATATCACATTAAATAGGTGCAAAACCATCATAAAATTAAAGCGTTTCCAATTTAAGATGGTAAAATAGCTCTTAAAGTTAGTTAAGAGTTGGGATTACAAAAAATCCACCTTGAAGAGGATTCCATAATAGTAGTGCAAGCTATCATAAAAGGTTGCATAGAGGTGTGGAATCTTCAGCTGATTGTGAATGTTATAAAGAAGGGAGTAGAAACCTTGGCAAATTTTAAGATTAATTATTTATACAAAAAGATAACCATGAGGTAGATATGCTTTCCAAATGGACATTATCTTTTGGCAAAGAGAATGAATGAAAGCTAAAAATTTTTTGAAGGGGATTGTAAGAGTAAGAACTAGAGACAAACCCAAAACACAAAGTAATAATTGGTGTTGTATTTGTAGAAGCTATTGTGCCTTAAGGATGAATCCACACACAACAAGGGCATCAAAGGAGGATTCATGAAGATTCAAAAAGCACATAGATGGGAGTGGAAGACCTAATGATGAACAATAATGGTGCATACCAAAGTTATTTAGTCTCGCACTATGATGTGTGAATAATGTTTAACTCAAACCAAAATTGTCTAGGTATATTGATAGCTACTTTGGTTATGAAAACATTATTTGCAGATGTTGGGATGCAATTTTCAATAATTAATTACATTTAATCGAACAAGTATTTAGTCAATATTTGATCATAGATAGTTCTTTTGGTCAAGAATTACAAGGATTAGAAGTATAGTGTTAACACGATCGCCCAAGTGGGTGTCTTCAATTGAGAAAATATAAAATAGGGCTAGGGTTGAATACACAATTTTTGTGGTTTGAAAGATTATTTTGGTTCCAAAAACCACATATTGGAATTCAAGAATTTTTTCCACTTCTCCCAGTGATTTCTCAATTAGCTCTAGCTAATGAAGGAGAGTGATATCCTTATCAAACTCTCCTGTACTTTAGGCTCTACTAAACCAAGGGGAGTGGACCTTAACCTTAAACCTAATCTACTCATTTGGGTCTCTTATATAGTGAATTTAAAACTTCAATGATATCTCAAGATGACAAAAGAATTCTTAAGACAAATCAAATTTGGAATATAACCACTCAATAATTGAATATTGTAAGAACACTTTAACAAAATAAGGCTTTTAGAAATATGTTGCTTATGATGATAGAGTACTTTTAAATGAATTCCTTATGAATGCAAATGTTAATCAAACTTCATAGATTAATAATAGACCAATGCCTTCTCCTTCTCAAGTAATGAAAATTGTATCTTTATGACCATACATATAACCTTATGAGATATTGCTAAAATATCAACAAAATGACTTATGTATATTCAAGTAATTTAAAATAATATTGCAGTTAATCTCATTGATTTTAAAATTTCCCAAAAAGGCCAATAAGATATAATTATTGTTGACAACCAATCCTTAAATTTGATGATCAAAATGTAATAAACTCAAATTATCATTCCATAAGAGTGTGTTTTGGCATCTATTTATATAGATAAAGATCACAAGGAACTAATCATGTTGATAAAGATAATAATATCACCACCTTTGCAAGAGAACAACTCCTAAGTTGTATGTGATAGCTTACAGTTGGGCATATAGTCTAAATAAAACATCAACTATGCATTAAGAGATTATATTATGATTGTATATTGTGTATTGTATATCTTGGTCCTAATTTTCCCTTTTATAAACATCTAGGGAGCATTTTAGACTATTACATCAAAAGGTTGTTACCTTTGTCTTATGAAGGATTACCAAACTAAATCCCTAATCTCTAATGATTAAATACTTAAATAATATTAATTTTTGATGCTCCATTATAGATTATTTGTATCTTGATCCCATAAATCCTTCCATGTTCCTTCTTGTAAATCTTTTGACAAAAGATCTTGCAAAAGATGGATCAATTAGATATCTTCACCAATGTAGGAAAATCAAAATCTTACCCATCTTTAGGATTTGTAAGAAAAAATAAGTTGTTTATCCTAATATTCACAATTTTTGTTTATTGTAGATCATCTGATAATATCTTGCACTTAAAACTTGATCTTTGTCATTATAGTTTCTTGAGATCACTTTACAAAAATACTCATCATTTTTTAAAGAAATATATTTGAATGAATCAATGCATAGGACATTAAATATATCAAAAATAAGATTTACCACCTTTAGAAAAAAATCTATGTGAATAATGTGTAATATTTCTCAAAAAAATTAGTTGAATTTTTCTTTCATATAATTTAAACCACATAAATACTTTATCCCCTAAAGAAAAAAGGACACAAAGCATCTAGTTCATGTCGTCATGTATTTTGAATTGAAGCTTATAGTGTTGAAATAAAATAACTTGTTCATCTGGCTACTTATTAGTATTTTTTTTTTTGCTTGTATTTGTTAAATTTAATTATTTAAATAACTTTTAGTTTACTTTGTAGTAAATTGTGTAGTATGGTAGTTTCAAATCTAATGTATTCATTTTTTAAATAAGACAATTCTTCTTTATTTTTAATATAGATTATATTAACAGATATAGAGTTCAAAATATTGAATAAATTAGGTATAGTACTTCACTTTAATTCACTTTGCATATGCTATTTTTTTATAATTCAAGTTTTTAGATATAGGTATATTTGGATGGATAGAAATAACATATTTTAATTGAAGTATTTTATTTTAATAAACATTATTTTTTATTTTTTATTTATAACATAGATTATATTAACAGTCAACCATTATTGAATGGGTATAGAACCCCCAACATTTTGTATAGTTGTAGTTTCCACCCAAAATTAATGCATTCAAAAAGCCTTAAAAAAATGGTAAAATGTTTACTAATAGGTAATAACATGTATTAATAGACAATCACATATGTACTAATAGTTCATTACTAAAATTAAAAGTGAGAAAGTATTTAATTAAGAAGAAATAGACCATATTAGATAAAGGAACCTTTATTTTTACTTGAGTTGCACTAAATATTGCAATAAAGTTTTTAACCTGAACCCCTCATCAACCAATCGAATATAAATGCAAAGTATTCATACATAGGGGCATTTTGTTCAAATATATCACATTGAACTCAGGAAATAGTTGTCTTATTTTTTAATCTACTTCATACTATATAACATTAATAATTTTATAGGTTACATGCTATAGAGGATTAAAAAGAAGTCATGCAGGGGCATCTTAGGTTGCACTGCTATCCTGCATGTTTTTAGTTTTTATTTTGCTGTTGAAACTGGGTTCTGTTGAAACTGTGTTTTCTAGGTTTTGAGTGCCTGTTGTAGACCCTGTAACTAATTTTTATAATTAATGAGAGGCTGAAAAATTTAAGGATTGAAGAGGGCTTAGAGAACTATATATGGTCCAAGGCACAAGTTCTAACTCCTTATAGGTTGGGAGATATGGCTATTCTCCCAAAACATTGATTTCTAGCAGTTCTATGCAACAGTTTTCTGTGCTCAACTTTTGGAATGGATGCACACTTTTTCTTGATGAATCAGCCTTTTCACATTTAAGGGGTTTTAAAGGATCTAAAATAATACCCATATTTCAAATTGCAAGTTCTAACTCAATCGGAGCTAGGAGATATTGCAATTTTGCTTAGACATCGATTTCAGGGCATTTAATTGTTGATGCAAGCCAACTTGTGTATTTAATGTTAGGTTTATTTTCATTTAATATTTATTGAGAGCCAACTTGTGGCTTCTCCATGTTCTAGAATGATCTGTAAGCCATTTTGGCTAGTATAAATAGAGTGTTCAGGTTTAGTGATAGGTAGTTTTTAGAGAGAGAGTTTTAGGATATGATTTGAGAGCAGAACTGAAAGTGTGAATTTGTTGCTGGATCTTGGATTTTAATGTATTTGTATTTGGATGTAACCAAGAAGGCCTTATATTTGGGCATGTATGTTGAATATTTAAAGAATCAACAAAATTATTTTACTCTTCTTCCTCCTTTGGTTGTTGTTCTTTGTGTTTGCTTCCATTGTGTTAACTCTTGCAGGGTGGTTCAGAGAGTTGGGTGTGCCATTAGCCCTAGTTTTCCCTATCCTTCCTTGTGCCAGGTGGTATCAGAACTTGAGGTTCATCCTTGTGGAGATTGGATCATGTAGAACCCTAATTTAGATTTGGTTTTAGGGTTGCAAATCTACAAATTTGATCTATAACTTGTAGAGGGTTACGATCTTGCAAGAACCTGATTTGTAAAAATAGTTTGTGGTAGAGGAAATGTTGATAATGCTACATTGGATCAATTGAGACAAATTGTAGCTAGATTAGATGTTGTGGAGATAGCCTAGAGGAGAGGAGAACATCTTGATGATGTAAGTAATGATGAAGCAACAATGCCAAACCATAATCCAAAACTTCAAGAAGATCAAGAAGAGGTAAGATTGTTGAGAGTATTATCTAGGGAAAATTCAAAGCTTGCTGTAGAAGTTGTTCCTTATGATGGAAAATTGGATACCAATGCTATGTTAGATTGGATCTCAGATATGGAGAAGTTCTTTGAGTATGAAAACACTCCTGATAATAAAAAGGTGCAGATTGCAGTTACTAGGATAAAAGGTCATGCTTCACTATGGTGGGAGCATTTGCAAATTGATAGACAAAGGAGAGGAAAGGAGAAGATCAAAACTTGGTTGAAGATGGTGTACAAGGTAAAAAACAAATTCCTCCCTGCTGATTACCAAGTTAGCTTGTTGATAGAGATGCAAAATTTGAAACAAAAGGACACGACTGTGAAAGAGTATATCAAGGAATTCTATAGATTGGACATCAGATCTGGACATGTGGATGATGATGTTGAGAAAATTGCAAGGTACATAAATGGATTGAGATCTTGAATTCAAGATGAAATAAGTTTTGTGAAGTTGGAAAGTGTGGAAGAAACATATCAATATGCCTTGAAAGCTGAGGAGATCTTAGCAAAGAAGCATGAACAAAGACAAAGAGGTAGAGGTGGTAGATTCCAGAGAGGCAGAGGTAGATCTTATGGTGAAGGTGACAGATCTGACAATTTTGTGCAAGATAAAGGCAAATCTAAATGGAAGAATGATGACAAAGACAAGATCGAGTGGAAAGGTGGTAGCTCATACCGAGGAGGTATTGGATCTTATCAAGGAAGAGGTAATTCTTATCCTAGAAGTGGTTTTCATGGCAATTGTTTCAAATATGGTAAAGAAGGGCATAGATCCTTTGAATGTAGATCTTCTGAAAGTGGGTAGAATAATATAAATGTTGTGATTCAAGAAGACATTGAGAATTCACCAAGTGGACCTGAGGCTGGAGAAAATTTGATGGTGAGAAGAACCTTATGTAATAAACGAAGCAATGAGGAACCTGTCCTTAGAAGAAGTCTTTTCAAGACCAGTTGTAAGATGAATGGAAAATGTTGTAAGGTGATCATTGATAATGGAAGTTTCACAAATTTGTTACCAGAAGAGTTGGTTACAAAGTTGCAGTTGCAGAGGCTAAAACATCCCAAACCTTATCATGTTTCATGGATCAAAGATGAGCATAAGATATTGGTAAGTGAGCAATGTATTGTGAAGTTCAAAATTGGACATTACTTTGATGAAGTTTTGTGTGATATTATGCCCATGGATTGTTGTCATATTTTTTTTGGGTAGACCTTGGCAATATGATAGATATGCTATGCATGATGGAAGATTGAATCAATATACGCTTTGGATAAATGAGAAGAAATAAATATTGTTGCCTTTGATTGAAAGTCTAGATGAGGTTAGTTGTACTACAATAAAAGTTTACCTGGTTAATGGAAAGCAATTTGAAAGGGAAGTAAAGAAGAATCAAGTTTGTTTTTCTATAGTTCCTAGAGGACCCAGTGTTGGTAGTAATGGCCAAGCAGTAAAAGTTGGTATGAAAATAGAAATTAATTTTTTTTTGAATGAATATAAGGATATTGTTGCTGATGATATTCCTAATGGTTTACCTCTAGTAAGAAGCATAAGTCATTGTATGGATCTGATTCCTAGAGCTAGTTTTTCAAAAAAAGCACCATATAGTTTGACACCTACAGAGAATGAAGAACTTAACAAACAAGTGCATGAGTTGTTGCAGAAAGGTTTTATCAGAGAAAGCTTGAGTCCATGTGTTGTACTTAGTATATTAGCACCTAAAAAAAATGGAGAATGGAGAATGTGTACGAATTCTAGACCTATTAACAAAATCACAGTGAAATATAGGTATCCTATGCCGATGATGGATGACATATTGGATTGTTTGAGTGGAGCAAAGTATTTTACCAAGATTGATTTGAAGAGTGGCTATCATTAGATTAGAATCAGAGAAGGTGATGAATGGAAGACTACTTTCAAGACAAAAGATGGTTTGTATGAATGGTTGGTTATGCCTTTTGGTTTGACCAATGCACTTAGTACTTTCATGAGGTTGATGAATGAAGTTCTGAAAAGATTTCTTAGGTAAGTTTGTGATTGTTTATTTGGATGATATTCTAATATTTAGTAAGACTATGGAAGAACATATTGAGCATATTAGACAAATATTGCAAAGGTTGAAAGAGGAAAAGTTGCCAATTAATCTGAAAAAGTGTTCTTTTATGCAAGAGAAGATTATGTATTTGGGATTTGTGATTTCAGTTGATGGATTGAAGATGGATCCTAAGAAGGTTAAAGAAATTTTGGAGTGGCCTACACCTAAGAATGTGGGTGAGGTAAGATCATTTCATGGTTTAGCTAGTTTTTACAAAAAGTTTATAAAGAATTTTAGTGCTATTTGTAATGCTATGACTAAAATAATGAGGGGAGATAAAAAAGAATTCAAGTAGACACATGGAGCTAATAAGAGTTTTGAGACTTTGAAACAAAAGGTTGTTGAATTACCTGTATTGGCTTTGCCTGATTTCAACAAAGTATTTCAAGTTGAATGTGATGCAAGTGGTAATGCAATATGAGCTGTATTAAGTCAAGAAGGTAAGCCTATTGCGTTCTTTAGTGAAAATTTGAATGATACTAAAAGGAAGTATTATGTGTATGTTCAAGAGTTTTATGCTATTGTTTAGGAATTGAAGAAGTGGAGACATTATCTGATTTCTAAGGAGTTTGTGTTGTATACTGATCATAAAGCTTTACAATACTTGGGATGTCAACACAAATTGAATCAGATACATATGAAGTGGGTTGAGTATTTGCAGAATTTTACATTTGTCATTAAGCACAAGAGTGGAGTTACTAACAGAGTTTCCGATGCATTGAGTAGAAGACATTCTTTATTGACTAAAATAAAGGTTGACGTTCTTGGTTTTGATGAAATGAAAGAATTGTATGATGTTGATCCTAATTTTTCTAAGGCATGGAGAGAGTGCAGAGCATCAAATCTAACAAATCACATAAGTATGATGAGTATTTCATTCAAGAAGGTATGTGGTTCAAAGGTATCCAATTGTGTATTCCTAGAAGTTCTATGAGGTTGAATCTAATTAAGGAAAAGCATAGTGGTGGATTGGCCAAACATTGTGGAACTGATAAGACATTGAGTTTGCTGAAAGAGAAGTATTATTGGCCGCAAATGTATAAGGATGTTAATAAATTTATAAAGAGTTGTGGGGTTTGTCAAGTTGCAAAAGGAGTGAGTCAAAATACTAGTTTGTATACACCTATTACTATTCCTAAGAAACCTTGGAGTGACATCAGTATGGATTTTGTTCTTGGATTACCTAAGACAATGAAGGGGTATGATTCCATATTTGTAGTGGACAAATTTTCTAAGATGGCTCATTTTACACCATATAAGAAGACATCAGATGCTGAGCATGTTGCTAAAATTTTCTTCAAAGAGATTGTGAGATACTCCATGGATTACTAAGAAGCATTATTTCTGATAGAGACAGTAAGTTTGTTGGTTATTTTTGGAAGACTTTATGGAAAAAGATGGGTACCGAATTGAAGTTTAGTTCTACATGCCATCCACAGATAGATGGATAGACAGAGGTTGTGAATACAAGCTTGGGTAATTTTTTGAGATGTTTAGTTGGGAATAAGCCAAGTAATTGGGAGATGGTATTGGCAGAAGTTGAATTTGCATATAATAATTCTATGAATAGGAGTATAGGGAAGACACCTTTTAAGATTATTACTGGAATGAAACCTAGAGAAGTATCAAATTTGAGAAATATTGCTGGTGAAGAAAAGAGAAGTGCTACAGGAGAAGAATTTTCCGATTTTATGGAGTCTTTAGATAAGGAAGTGAAGTTGAGGATAAAACAAAGTAATCAGAAGTATAAGGAGAATGCTGATCAGTCTAGAAGACTTCATGATTTTCAAGTTGGTGATGAGGTGATGGTTCATCTAAAGAAAGGAAAATTTCTAGTTGGAACATATAGTAAGTTGAAGATGAAGAAGTTTGGACCTTGTAAAATCTTAAAGAAGTTTGACAGTGGTAATGCTTATGAAGTTGAGTTACCTGATGACATGGATATATCTCCTATATTCAATGTTGCTAATTTATACAAGTATCATGAGTCAAATGATGAATTTTTTGTACCTAATGATTATCATAAGAAGCAGATTGAAGAAGTTGAATAGATATTGGATCAATTGGTAAGAGCACAAGAGGAAAATATTATTATGAATATCTAGTGAAGTCGAAGAACAGACCTATGCAAGATGCTTCATGGATTTCTCAATTTGAGTTGGATTCAACTCAAGTTGTGACATCTCAATGATTCAAGAGACCTGGTTGTCTGATGTAGGAGCATCCTAGGTTACACTTCTATCCTGCATGTTTTTAGTTTTTATTTTGCTGTTGAAATTCGGTTATGCTTAAACTGTGTTTTCTGGTTTCTGGGTGCATGTTGCAGACCATGTAACTAATTTTATATAATGAATGAAAGAATGCACACTTTAGGGATTGAAGAGGGCCTAGAGTACTATATATGGTCGAAGGTGAAAGTTCTAACTCCTTATAGGTTGGGAGATATGAAAATTCTCTCGAAACATCAATTTCTAGAAATTCTGCGCGACAATTTTCTGTGCTCAACTTTCAGAATGGATGCACACTTTTTCTTGATGTATCAACCTTTGCACACTTAAGGAGTTGTAGAGGACCTAGAATAATAGCCACGATTTGAAGCACGAGTTCTAACTCAATCAGAGCTAGGAGATATTGCAATTTTTCTCGGACATTGGTTTTAGGACATTTAATTGCTGATGCAGGCCGACTTGTGTACTTAATGTTAGGTTTATTTTCATTTAATATTTGCTGAAAGCCAAATTGTGGCTTCTCTATGTCCTAGAATGATCTATAAGCTTTTTTGGCTAGTATAAATAGAGTGTTTAGGCTTAGAGCTAGGCAGTTTTTAGAGAGTTTTAGGATATGATTTGAGAGCAAAACTGGAACTGCAAATTTGCTGTTGGATCTTGGGTTTGAATGTATTTGTATTTGGCCATAACCCAGAAGGCCTTATAGTTGGGCATGCATGTTGAATATTTGAAGAATTAACAAAAGTATTTTAATCTTCTTCCTCCTTTGGTTGCTATTCTTTGTGTTTTCTTTCATTGTGTTAACTCTTACAGGGTGGTTCAAAGAGCTGGGTGTGCCATTGGCCCTAGTTTTCCCTATCCTTCTTTGCGTCAAGAAGTGAGCACTAAGTAAGCATTTAAAAATATGTCTGAAAATAAGATACATAGTTATAGTAATATCTATTAGAGATTTTAACCTAAGCTATTAGTAGACTATTGTTTCTAAGAATATCAGTAATATAGCAATTTGGTCTTCGAGGCTTGAAAGCATTTTGTAGCAGAGGTTCTTCTGATAAAATAGTCTGCATTTTATTTATTCTTCTTTAGCCTACAATATTAGCAAAAGAAACATGTTACATAGTTGTTGATAACATATGAAACATTTTTCCAATAATTCCTATTTGTAGTGCTTCCTTCAATGTATTAGTTAGCTTACTTTTTGACCTGTTTGAGTATTCTGAAGTAGATTGACATGCATAATTGCAATGGCTCAGGTCAGTGTGAAAGTGCCTTCAATTTAAAGCTCTCTAAGGATGAATATGACATTTGATTTATTGTGCACATATTCCTTATACTTGATGCTGCAGAGTTATGGGATTAACTAGTCAATCAATGTGTTGTCAATGAAGCATCAGATTGGCTGTTTATTTTTAGTAAAAAACAATGTGTTCAGGTGTAACTTGTGCACATAGTTGTCATCCTTATGGCATCCAATATAGTCTGTAGTTTCTTCATCATGGATTATATATCCTTCAAATTTGTGTTGGCAGTGTGGACAAAATGCAACAAATGGACTAGAGAATGGATTTGCAATCTTCAATTTCCCATGTACCTATTGCAAAGTGCAGGTTGTAAGTGTCTATTGTATTTAATAGCAACAATTATTACATTTAACAATGGTTTTATATTACCTCTCTAGTCTTTTGCATTATCTCATGTAGCATTTGCAATGTCATTTTGTCATTTAACTTGCAAATAAATGTGGACAGGCCTATACGTAGTGTTTGTTTTTTGTCAGTCTTTGCTACAATGTTTCTAAAAAGCAATGTTGGTTTTTCATTTGAGGCAAGATGTTCTTCTGTTGAGATGCAGCGCTGAATAAAATTTGGATGGGTTTCTAGCTGCATCAAACATACAGATAAAAAGTTCAAAATATTGAATGGATTATTTGCATAATAAATGTTTTATTAATTATAATAAGTATAATTTGAGAACTAATGGTCAATAATTCTTACCTATGCTCTATTTTTCTCAGAATGACCATCCTTTATTTCTAGAATATTGAGATTGCCTTGCTGTCCTAACCACAAATGCACCTTTTGTTTCAATAGGGTAGTTGCTTGTGCTATTGAGCAGATTACTTATTGTAGTGATGGGGATGAAATTGTAGTCATTACATATGCGATTGATTATTTCCACTGTGCTTGTCTCCTTTAGTACAATAATGCAATCATAATCACCTCTATCATAGTCTGATTTCAGTGCAATGTCAAATCCATTAATAGAAACAATTATGCCTAGGATTATTTTGTCTTCATATTGGTGTACTAAGTTTCCACTAACACTCACTATTATTATTATCTCTCCTTTATGATCTATCAGATCTGCTCGTAGCACTTCTCGTGTTTTGTTGACTTTGTCAAAGTTGACTTTGTAGACAACTAAGACATCTCCTTCAAATGTGTTACCTCCTTTTCTTGCATTCAACTCTTCTATAGAAATGCAACCAACAATTTTAACTTTTTTCCTGCATTGGCATGTATGTTAGTGCATTTTCCATGTGAATTTGAAATTGAAAAATCATGAAAGCAAATAGAGGTTACCTTTTTGTATATTATTCATGCCTTATTTGTGTAGCCTTTCTTGCTCTTTTGTTTGCGTCCATTGATTCCTATGCATAAATTGTGGGTAGGAGAAATTGGCTTAGTGCATTATATTTTTTTGTTAGCATGGATATATTTTGTAATTTGTATCATGTAGTTATTGAATTGTAGAGTTTAATGTTAATACAATACTGAATAAAATTAGTTACATGAAATTGTTTGGCATGGAATACTGGGAATGTTTTTTCATTTTAAATGTTTTAATATTATGTATTTTGTTTGTTATAGTACATTGCTTTTTTGGCAACAACAAATGACAAAAGGAGTTATCATGTTGTGTACTTATGTGAATTTAATGTGATTATTTGAAGTAGCTAGCTATTGGTTGTAAATGTATTTGAAGAAATGTAGAGTAATGGTCTGACCAATAAGCTTCAGTTCTATGGATAAAGCATACATTTGATGTTGTATTTGACCAAATGTGATCAATTAGTGGCTTATTCATGCTATGTGTATGGTCTAGCAAGAAATTGAAGTGAAGATGTTGCATATGAGATGTTAATGTTTTTTTGTTTTTGCTAGTAGATGTCATGTCTATGTTCAAATCTCTGGCAATATAGCTGATTGCGTTTGGGTCCATTTGGGTTATTAGAGTGTCTAACGTGCTTTTGATCTCTATGAAGGGAGTATTTGGCCTTGCATATATATTGTAAACGTTGAATATATTGTTCAATTTTTGTATTGTTAATGTTATTCCCTCTATATTTTTTGAGATGTGATATGTTGTTTTAGTCACTTTGATGGTATTTCATATTAATGTAACTATTCCATGTATTCCATGGATGAAGTGAACAATGAACTCTGCAGAAGGGAAATTTTTTGAACATGAACTCATGTGAAGTTCTTGCAAGCACAATATGTCCGAGGACATAATTTATGTGTCATTGAGCAGATCATTTGCATGAGCATGTAGAATTCATGTGTTTAATGTGCACATGACCAAATTTGGTTTACAATTTGTGCATGTAGCTTCACTGTCAAGTTGTCATCGTGATGTAGATTGCAAGCATTCCATTTCAATATTTATTTTTTACTTTATTCAAAATTTTCTAGAGGTTAGTGGATTTAAAAGAAACAAATTTTGTATTGATTTTTGTACGTGATAATGTTATATATGCTATTCCATGTTGTCTCATAGCTGTTGGATCAAATGCTAAAGCTTCCATCATTAGTCCTTGGGATTTGTGAATTGTGCATGCACATGCTAGTTGTATTGGAAATTATTTTCTAATTGTTATTTATTTGTTTGTTGTGATTTTTTTGATTGCTCTAGTAATTCATACAATTGGGATTGATTCTTTGTTGATGTATTGGTTGTAGTATTTTGTATATTTTATTTTTTATTGCCAACCAACATTAGGATCGCTAAATTAGATCCACACAATCTCAAAATTGTAGTGTGTTGTGTAATATTTGAAGATACCATCAGAACCATTCACTAAACCACCACTGGTATTATAGTTTCCAGAGTATAACTCTATCAACATGTTTCATTTCACTTGTATTTGAACTAGAAGGGTTGCTGTATGGGGATAAAGTCTTATGCCATCTATGTTGTCCTCATATTCATCTATGGCATTTAGAACAATTATTTCTCCACACATTATTGTTATTATTTTTATGTTGTGTGCATCTACGTCACTTTTCCTAGAGAAAAGGAAAGGGAGCGTTGGGTCATTTGGTATTGGTTGTAGGAATTGTTGGTTGAGAAAATTTATGTCATCCATAGTTTGGTTTGCCGTGCAAACTCTGTTTAAAATTTGAATAAAGTGTTCATCCTTTTGATGCATTGTCATATGTAATGTGTAACATTTGATGTTTTCTTTCCAAAAGTTGTAAGGCATCAATTCTTTTTCTATAGTCTTATTTTGAAATACAATAGAGTCTAGTATTGATTGAGCTTGATATAGATCTCTATAAAATATTGTGTCCAAATTTCCAAAGGAAGAAGTTGGTTAGTTTGATTATTAAACTTGGTGGTTTGGTGTATTGCAACTATTTATTTTGTATCATGCCTAATTGATTAGGTAGATATCCGAGTTGGATATTTGAATTACATCAATGTATATAGAGTAGATGGAGAACTAAGGAATACAAATGAGTTCCAATTTTGTTGCAACCTACATTAATAAGAATTTTGTATGCTATTAGTTGTTTATTTAGACTTAACCAATTTCTAGTACAATATAATACTTTTCTTACATTAATGTTTTCTCAAATATGACATGGATGCTCTAATTGAAGAATATGACTTTGTATTACAAAAAATTCTAAGAAGGCGTGAGTTTGTACTGAAATTTAAAAGAGTTGAATCACATGAACTATAAGGTTTTATAATTTTTTATGGATTTTAAAATGAAATTGAACAAAATATGTTTGCCTAGATTTATTTTTTCAAAAACTAAGTTACGAAATGAATATGAAATACTTGTAAAAAGATTTGTAAACAAATGTTTCTTATGTGTAATTGCATTGGCCTTTTGACTATTTTAAACATGTACATTTCACTGTCCACTTTCATTGTCATTGCGTGTAGACTATGACATTGTTTGAAGTTGTTTCAAGTGAATATACAAAAAATGTACATGCCTTGTGATAATTATTTCAAGTGCTTAACCAAAGAGATCAATTACTATAACTGGCAATAGCAATCCTCTACAATGTTCTTTGTATAAATAATTTAATACTATAAAAATGACAACAATCTTGAACTAATTCAAGTCAAAAATATGATATAAATGTAAGAGAAAACAAGTAGCATTGGTTTCATATTGAAAAGGCTTTTTATAGAGTCTATGTAAAGATTATGACATGTTTATAGATGGTTTATCTATCACTAGCCACTTGTACACATCAATCTAGATGTTTGGTTTTCAATGACATTGACTCTTTACTCCACCTCCAAAAGTTTTCTTTTCAAATGAGCAACCTCATTAAGAAGTACTTGGCATTCCTTACATTTTTCTGACTCTTTTCTACGTAAACTTTGACCTTTCATAGACATGTCTTCTTTATTTTTGCAATTTTTGGTAGGCAGAGGTGCACCATCAAATTCTGATTGCTCTATAAAATGCTTCTTTTTCCATACACTATTAATTGCTAAAACACTTGTATTTGCCATTTCTGTCATTTTGGGAGAGGGACATGATTGTGGAAGACCTTCAATTTTTTCTCTTTTCCCTATGGCTAAGTGCAAAGATAACATAATATTAGTATACATGATATTTTGTTATTCCAAATAATGACAATATTTTTAACAATTTTGCAAACAACAACATCTAAAATTTGATATTAGACATACCACTACAAAGTTGTAGTTGTTGGGAGTTGGATGAATGTGAAATGTCCTATTTCTAATTTTATATGATATTTAAAGCCTCTAATCAGGTTTTTAAAATCAAACAACCAATATTTCAAAGATCCACCAATTTCTCAATAAAACCCAAATCGGGTATGCTCGAAATAATGCCAAAAACTTCATAGCTTCACATATTATTAATAAATATGAAAGTGGAATTTTTTTATAGAAATTTCACCAAAATAATGGCCTACAAAATGAAATTTATAGATCTTTATATCATTTACACAACATCTCTCAAATGGAGGACAAAAACAACGCTCATCGAGCTCCCGAAAATAACACAAAATAGCCCGAAAACACCACAAAAACACTAATAATCTATCACAGAAGTATAACCATAACCAAATAAATATATTCAGCTCTATTTTAACATCTAAATATCTAAAATACAACAGCAACCCAAACTGATATGAAATACTCAACCGGAACACCAAAACTCTTACAAAAAACACACCCGAAAACCCACAAATTTGCACTGTTCAGCACAAGGGAAAACTCTGCATGAGCTTGCACATGGAATGGATTTAAACTCCCATCCTTAGCCTTCCCAAAAACCTACAAACTTCTGTCCTTGGGTCTCCTTCTCCACAAGTTTGGCAGCCTCTGAAGAACAACAAAGCAATGAGCAAAAAATAAGTTTTGGAATGAGCCCAAAATGCCTCCAAATCCCTTAAAAGAGGGCATAACCCTAACTCATGACCAAGAGGGGTTAATAAAACATATTTTAATAATAATTTTCATTTATTAGTCCATTGGTTTCCAAAGATTAGCCCCTTTTTCCGAACACCTTTTTGAGCCTGCCTGCCTTAGCAAAGATTATTATTTTTAATTATTTGAAAAAGGGACATGACAAGTCCTCCCCTCCAAAATATTGCTTGTCCTCAAGCAATGAAGGTTGGAATGCTCAAGAATATGTGCTCTTTCCCAAGTTGCATCCTCCAATGGTAATCCTTCCATTTGACCAAATGCTCTATGATGCTCCTATTTCTCAATCTTTTCTCTCTTGTATCCAAAATCTCTTCTGGTATCAAAACTAATTTCCCTTCATCATCAAGAGGTGGTAATTCTGTAGATACTATGGTTTTCTGACCTAGAACCTTCTTCAGGCAAGATACATGGAAAACATTATGTATTTTTCTATTTGGTGGGAGCTCCAATTCAGAAGCTACCTCTCCTACCTTCTTGATGATCTTATAAGGCCCATAGAACCTTGGCTTGAGCTTCTCTGCCCCACTCCTCTTCAAGGTGCTTTGCTTATATGGCTACAACCTAACAACTACCAAATCTCCCACCTCAAAAGATCTTTCAGTCCTTTTCCTATTAGCATACAACTTCTATTGGTTCTGTGCATGTTGTAGATTATCCTTGAGGGACCTTATTATGTCTTGGCTTTGCTTGACGAAATCACTTGCTGTAGGTACTCTACTATCCGAAAGTACTAGATCAACAAAGGAAAGGGCATCATAACCATAAAGAGCACAAAAAGGAGGCATACCAATAGACATGTGATGAGATGTATTGTAACAATACTCCCCTAGGTGCAACCATTTCACCCAAGCATGTTGTTGATTTGAAACATAGTTCCTCAAATATCCGTCTATCCATTTATTAACTATCTCTGTTTGTCCATCTATTTGAGGGTGATAGCTAGTAATGGGAGTGAGTTTAGTTCCTACCAAATGAAAGAGCTCCTTCTAAAAAGAACTGAGGAATCTATTGTCCCGATCACTGACAATGTTTCTAGGCAAGCCACGTAATCTAAAAATTTCTTTGAAGAACAATTCAACCACTTGTGATGCCTTGAAATTAGATGTGATAGGAAAGAAATGTGCATACTTAGTCTATCTACCACAACATATCTGCAATCCTTAACTTGAACCTTGGGCAACCCAGTGATGTAGTCCATGGAAATACTTTCCCATTTTTGTTCAGGAATAGGAAGTGGCTGCAACAATCCTGCAGGAAAATTTTGCTCACTCTTGTTTTGTTGGCATACCATACATTCCTTAATGTGCTTAAGGACATCCTCCTTCATACCCTTCCATGAAAACCACTCTTGAATTTGCCTTTATGTCTTGAAGTATCCTTGATGACCAGCCAATGGTGTATCATGAAAGGCCCTCAATATCGTCTCCTTAGTTTTTGATTTTGGCACTAAGAAGATCCTGTTCTTGTAATAAATCAATTCATCAACAACCTTGTACCTGTTATCATCCACTAACTTATCCAAAATCTTGGTGGCAAATGAATCTTTAGCATACTTTGAAATTATGGAGACTTTCCAATCAACAGAGATAGATGTTAAGGAACACAAAGTGGGCTTTCTTGAGAGAGCATCAGCAACCACATTATTCTTTCCTTTCATGTATTCAATTTCAAAATCATAAGCTTGCAATTTGCTTACCCATTTTTGTTGACGATCATTCAAATCCCTTTAGTTCAAGAAGAACTGAGGCTATTATGGTCTGTCTTTACAATGAATCTCCCACATACCAAATATTGTCTAAACTTATGAAGTGCATGCATGGTTGCCAACATTTCCTTATCATAGATGGAGTAACCTTTCTCTAATTGATTTAGTTTTCTACTCTCAAATGCTATTGGATGTCCCCTTTGAGTTAGGACAACCCCTATACCTTCTCTAGAAGCATCACATTCAACAACAAAAGGTAAAGAGAAATCTGGAATTGCAAGCACATGGCGTGAACTCATTACCTCCTTAAGCTTATCAAATATTTTTTGTGCCTCTTCTGTCCAAAAAAAAGCTCCTTTCTTTGTCAAATCAGTCAAGGGGGCAGCAAGTTGAGAAAATCCCTTGGAAAATCTCCTATAGTAGCTACACAACCTGAAGAAACCTCTCAACTGTGTAAGATTAGGGGGTGGAGGCCAATCCAAAATTGCTTGGATTTTTTGTTGATAAACTTGTACTCCTTTAGAACTTATAATATGTCCCAAATATAAGATCTCTGTCAAACCAAACTCACATTTAGATAGCTTAACATAGAAAGATTGCTGCTCCAAGATTCCCAAAATAGTGTCTATGTGCTTTAGATGCTCTTCCCATGTTTTACTGTAAATCAAGATATCATCAAAAAATACCAAAACAAATTTTCAAAGATGCTGGTTGAATACCTTATTCATACAAGATTGGAATGTTGTGGGTGTATTAGTGAGGCCAAATGGCATAACAAGAAATTCAAAGTGCCCACAGTGACATCTGAAAGTAGTCTTTTCCACATCTTCACTCCTCATTCAGATTTGATGGTACCCTAATCTTAAGTCAATTTTTAAGAAGTATGCAACACCATGTAACTCATTAATGAGTTCATCTATGCATGGTATGGGATACCTATTTTTTATGGTCTTCTTGTTTAGAGCCTTGTAGTCTATACACATTCTCATTGTACCATCCTTTTTCTTGACAAGTACCATAGATGATGCAAATGGACTAGAGCTAGGCCTTATGAATCCCATGTCCAAGAGTTCCTTAATAGTTTTTTTAATTTCTTCCTTATAACCTCTTGGATGGTGGTATGGGGTTGTTATAACTGGTTTGGCACCCTGTTCTAACTCTATAACATGCTCAAAACCTCTATCTGGTGGTAATCCAGGAGGCGAGTCATTGAAAACTATACTATGCTTATCAAGAATATTTTGAATTTCAAAATGGAAATTACCTTGATTCTTTGGAGAGATTGTTGGATGGATTATGACTACTGTTGCCCATGCTACTTGTCCTCTTCGAAAAGTCCTCTCCATCCTCTTTGCAGAGACCACCTTAGGTGCTCCATTCGATAAGCCTCTCAATAAGATTTCTTTCCCATTGGAATGAAATTTAAACTCCATAGTTTGATGGTTCATGTAATAGCCTCCAATAGAGTGCAACCATTGAACACCCAATACAAGATCTGTCTCCCCAATGCCAACAACATAGAAGTCATCACATAACTCATAATCTCCTAAGGTCATCTTGAGTTATTTCACCACCCGTGTGCAAGGCATAGTGAATCCATCAACTACAGTAACATTGAATCCCTCAAAATCTTCTACTTTAAGCCTCTTTTCATGACAAATCCCTCATCAATAAAATTGTGAGTTGCCCCACTATCAAGAAGAACTGTCAACCTTTGCCCTACTAGTACCCCTTGAATTCGAAAGGGATGGTATCTTGGAACTCCTGATAATGCTGCTAAAGTGCCATCCTTGCTGATTTCTTTTTCTTTCTCTTCTTCTTCCTCCTCCTTGGTGTCATGAAATTCCTCATGCTCATTTGAATAAGATTTTGAAGCAACTTCAATATAGTGCGCTTGAACTTTCCCCAAACATATGTGTCCTGGAACCCATGGTTCTCTACAAGTGAAACAAAGCTTTTTCCTTCGTAATTCACTCCTAGTCTCTTCATCTACCTTCTTTTTTGCCACATTTATCACATCTTTTGGTGGTAGTGTTGGAAAAGTCTTTTTTAGAAAATTCCCCTTATGTTGCCAAAGATTTGGGGGTTTTTGATTAGTGACTGGTTTCATAGGCAGGCAAGTTTCAACTTGCAAGCTTCTTTTCATAGCTTCCTGTAAGGTTGAAGGTGAGAAAGCCTTAACCAAACCCTTAACAAAATCTTCCAAACCATCAAGAAAAAGATAAACAATCCTCTTTTCACTCATATCAGGTACAATAATAGCCACTTTTTGAAACTCTTCTATATACTCATTAACTGATTTGGTTTGCTTCAACTTTGACAATTCTTTAAAATACTCTTCATCATCCTTGAGGTCAAATCTATCTATCACTCTTTGACTGAAATCATCAAATGTAGTTACCTGATCATGACCTTGAGTAGTCATTCCATGATACCACCAATCATAGGCTACAAATTCCAAGTGTAGACTTGCAAATTGAACAACATCACTCTCCTTCATGGGGTTAAGTGTGAAGCAGGTCTGTAATTTTTGTAGCCATGCTCTAGCTGAAATTTTATTTGTTCCATCAAAAGTAGGTACTTTAAACTTACTTATTTTATTTTTGAGCTCTCTTCCACTTATGTCATGCTCCCTCTTGTACTCTTTCTTGGGCATCAAAGTGTTCATCATATCCACATATTCTCTAAAAGGAATCAAATTGCGAAAGTCATCATCTAAGCCATTGTAAGTAGCTCTTAATGCAATCAAGTTACTTGTAACCTCTTCCACGAGATTAAGGGCTGGATTTGGTACTGGTGGCTCATCTGTAGGCAGGAAAATAGTTTTTTTTGATTTAGAGGGTATGGGTTTTAGATTTCTTGGCTCCTCTGAAGTGCTCCCTTTCTCATTAGTAGATGCAACTCCTTGCAATTTTTTTGTCAATATTCGCAAAGCCTCTCTAGTTTCTGCCAAACTATCCACCGTTTTCTTTTGAATATTCTGGATGTCTTGAAAGAATTTCTTTGCCATCTCATCTAGGTCAGCCATACTTTTTCCTTCCTTGGATTTTGTACTTTTACTTTTAACTGGAGGTTTGATCAAAATTTCTTTATTCTTTTCTCGCTGTGAATATCTCTTTTCTCTTTCACTTAATTGCATGTAAACTTCTATAAACCCTCAGGTTGGCAAGATCATAGCTCTAA
Source organism: Cupressus sempervirens (assembly GCA_028749045.1). Lineage (NCBI taxonomy): Eukaryota > Viridiplantae > Streptophyta > Pinopsida > Cupressales > Cupressaceae > Cupressus > Cupressus sempervirens. The sequence goes on along the minus strand of CM053784.1, from coordinate 145,555,894 downwards.
TACCACTGAAATGCCATCTTTCTAATTTTATATGATATTTAAAGCCTCTAATCAAGTTTTTAAAATCAAACAACCAATATTTCAAAGATCCACCAATTTCTCAATAAAACCCAAATCGGGTATGCCCGAAATAATGCCAAAAACTTCACAGCTTCACATATTATTAATAAATATGAAAGTGGATTTTTTTACAAAAAATTTACCAGAATAACAGCCTACAAAATGAAATTTCTAGATCTGTATAGCATTTACACAACAACTCCCAAACGGAGGACAAAAACAATGCTCATTGGGCTCCCGAAAATAACACAAAATAGCCTAGAAACACCACAAAAACACTAATAATCTATCACAGAAGTATAACCATGACCAAATACATATATTTAGATCTATTTTAACATCTAAATGTCTGAAATACAGCAGAAACCCAAACTGATATGAAATACTCAACCAGAAACACCAAACTCTTACAAAAAACACACCCGAAAACCCACAAATTTGCACTGTTCAGCACAAGGGAAAACTTTGCATGAGCTTGCACATGGAATGAATTTAAACTCGTATCCTTAGCCTTCTTGAAAACCTACAAACTCCCATCCTTGGGTCTCCTTCTCCACAGGTTTGGCAGCCTCTAAAGAACAACAAAGCAATGAGCAAAAATCAAGTTCTGGAATGAGCCCAAAATGCCTCCAAATCCCTTAAAAGAGGGCATAATCATAACTCATGACCAAGAGGGTTTAATAAAATGTATTTTAATAATAATTTTCATTTATTAGTCCATTTTTTTCCAAAGATTAGCCCCTTTTGCCGAAACTTCATCTTTTTGAGCTCGCCTGTCTTAGCAAAGATTATTATTTTTAATTATTTAAAAAGGGGACATGAAAGAATGCTTCAATATGACCATATTTGACACAATATGGTTACTCTTTGAAAAATCATAGTTTTCATAATAATCTTGTTTACTTTGAACAACTGCATATGAATCAACACTATTATTCCCTTTGCACTCGTCATTTTTGAAAATTTGAAGGTGTTGCTTTGGTAGGTATCTTTCTACAACATTGTCTAATAGACTAGGGTCTCCAAAGGCATTATCTAGTGTAGAAGTATTTGACTTAAATACATGTTTATTTCCATGTTGTTTATTATCAATGAAAATATGGATTGGAGTAGATATGCCTTGGCTAATAAGGCTATCTAGTGTAGTGGAATAGGAGTTTGGCTTAAAATATTTATCATTGTCTTCTAAAACCAACTCAGGAACAATAGTCTCTTTTAAGGGGAAATTCGGTAAGTATGAATTTACATGGTCTACTTGTGCAAAACACGATGGACTGGTACTAAACTTTAACTGGTTCTGATTATCTGGGTTTCTTTCTTGGCACTTATTTTTCATTTTATGTGACAAGTTGTTTGCATGAAAACTTTCACTCCATGAGAAAGAGGTTTCTTTGCTTTCAGACATAGCAAAAGCAACTCTCCTATATGGAAGAGAAGCTTCTTCAATAGTTGCAAAAGTCCCCAACCAACATCTACATTTCATTCTAGGATCTCTTATTTCTGTAGCAAAGTGACCCCATGGACATCTTCTCACACCTTTATATTGTTTGTACATCAATTGTTATTCTGATTTTTTTGGAAGAAAATATTTTACATCATAGTTGCAATTGTGCTCATTGCACACTTTGCATGATGATCCATGAAAATTATTACTCATTCTTCAAATCAAATTTGTCAATCAATTCAAACATTTAAGAGAGTATTACATTTTACTATAAGCAAATACAAATTTAAGAATGATGATTTAATCCATAAGGAAATTAAGATCAACAAAGTAATATAGGTATTCAATGTATTTTATGAGAATACATAGTCTCAAAGTATTCATTACTTCCTTTGTAATCTAGTTGTCCTCATTTTTAATAGAATATGTTACTAACTCAATTATGTACAAAACTATATAGAAGATTAATACATTACAACCCAACAAGAATATAAATTAGACGTTTGATTCACTGTACAATAAAGTGCTACGAGAATGAAAATCTCTAGAAGCATTATTGATTCAAGTAAATCCATTTTGTCATTAGAGAATTAGACAACCACTTCCAATGATCACAATTGTGTTTTGATGCCAACTTCGAATTTCAATATCACTTTTTTTGGTTGTTAAGCAATGCCATCCTGCATCTTACGTATGTAAACATTATATTAACAACTTTGAGTTTTGTATGTCTTTACTTCAATTAAACCTTCAAAATATAGTATTCATGTAATTTGAGGTGCAATATCGTAAAATGATTGAAGACACAAGGTAGGGATAAATGTAGGTCACTAATGTTGTTTTTCAAAAAAATTACTATGTTGGCTTCCACATCTCTATGAAAAGTGACATCATGAAACTTTGTAATATCATGTCACATTATGTAGACACTTTTTAAAGGATTTAGAAACCAATGTGAATGACATGGTTAATGTTGTCATGTGACTCAAAAGAATCTTCACAACCTTCAATATCTACCTTCAAAAAGACTATGTCTGTAAACATATCATATATAGAGATGCTATATAGACTAGTAAATGCATTTGTGTTATAAGATTTTGGGTCTTTGTAGACTTCTATATACAAAGACATCTATAAGAAAGGTTTCGCTCAATATTTTCTAACATAATTGTATAGAAAAGGTCATGTAAGTGACCCACAACTTTTGTAATTGACATTTGCAATTTTTTTATTTGTAGACCAAGAGCTATGAAGCGTATGATCATTTCTTTGCATGTTAATTTCTCCTATGCTTGAAAGAGTATGATTTTTTTGTAAATTTCTTTAGAGTTGGAAAAATCATGTAAAAAAATCTTTCAAACTATGATAAAACATATTAACAATGTCATACCAAATTCATAAAGAAAGGCATTGAAAAAATTTCATGACTGTGTCTCAACAAATGAAGCAGTCATGCATCTTTAATTTTAACTATGATTCGAAGTCCAACATAGGAGGTGGAATGATAGATAATTTATTCATATAGGTTGTCTAAATTTAGATACACTAGTTACTTCTAATATTATTATATCATGACATAGCAATAGTAAAGGAATCTATATTAAATTTTATTACTATTTTTGGAGTTATTTATATTTTTGCCCACTATTTTCATAACTTTATTTAAAAATCAATTAATTCTTTATGTCTCTTAACTATAGATGAGCATTAGTATAGCTCTATAAATAATACAAAGACATCATAGAAAATGTATTGAGGATTACAAGTAAATATGATATTTTGTTTCCTTTTTTTTGAGATAAAATAAAGTAAACGTACCAGTTACTTGTAAATTGCCTTTTGAATGTTATTTGAAGCTCTTAATTCTAGATCAGCCTTCCAGACTTGAGAGTTGAATACAAATTATTAAATCAAATAAAAAAATAATTTGATATTTAAAAATAATGATTCCTTACTAATCTTATACATGTTTGATAAGTCTTATTTATCATAAACAGATTAAAGAAAATATAAATATGAAAAATCTTCTATCTAAGTCTATTCTATACTCATTAATATGTCTTATGTAGTCTTTTGATTCTTTTGAATAAAATTTTGAATTTCTCTACGCATGTTGTGTTCTAGATACAATATTTAGAAAAGGTTGGTGGATTTTGAAAGTATTTTACCAAAAACATTTGTGCAACACATGGAACATAAATTTATTTTGCAAATGGCAACATAAACTTAGAACATAAACTTATGGGTATGGAGATGTTATGGAATGACAATAGAAATTTCAAGGAGAAACAAACATGAAGAGAGATTTTTTTTTCGTGGAATGAAAACATTTCATGGAATTAATTCTTTGATCACTAGTTCTCATTGTAGAAATGATAGAACAATTTATTTTTGTAGCATAATTGACTATATACATATCAAATGCAATTGATGAAATTGTTACTAGTTCGTAGTAGCGAAAGAAGATATGCACACATTATTGACATGCATACAAGTAGATACATGTTGTGCTAGACTTTTACAACCTATGAAATATGGAGCCTACTCTTATACATCATAAGTATTTACTTCTAGCGATTGTCATGTTGTAACAACTAATTCATCCATAAAAGATGCACCATCTTCAAATATTTGCTACAAGATGAATTCCAGGTGACATGTCATTATTTGCAAATACAAACAAATAATGGTATGAGTAATGGTGCTTTATGGTTTTAGTTGCTAGGGCTCCTGTACCATCATCATACCATTGTCCTAGAAGCTCTATATTGTCATGTCTTATAATCCCTTCAAGCGAAAGGGTTGGATATGATATGAGAAGGTTTATTATGCATACAAGTGTGTCACCTTCAATAGTGGTTCTAAATGGTGATAACTGACAAAATAATGTTTTGCACATTGGATTAAAAATGCTTTTCAATTCTTTTGCAGTGTGATTTCCATGAGGGAAATAGATTATAATATCTTGACAGTGAAATATTATATGAGCTTCCCTATATACTCGCATGAAATATTTTAGGTAAATCAATTCTCCATTTGTCATGAATGGAGATAGAACATGAATTTGATTGGTCTCTGGTATCAGCTAAATGTTTCCCCATCCATTGTATTGAAACATTGCAACATGGTTCTCATAAAAATATCTTTCCAATATTTTCCTTTGGCATTCACTTGGAAGTTGTTGGATTTTTTCAAGAACTCTAGATTGTGGAGTTTTAGAAGATGATCTATTAGGCAATATACTGTAGCAAATGTATTCAAAATATTCATACTCATGCAATGCAAATAGAGAAAACCTGTCGACAATGAGAAACTTTTCTTAGATTTTTCTAAGAATCAATGAATTCTAAGTGATAGCTTAACTTCATGGCACAAATATTTAACAAATGTACAATAGACACTGAGATGGCAGAGAAGGAGGCAGTGTATTGTAACTATTTGCATACTTTTAGTACTAGAATGCAATGCGTTGAATAATGTGATGGGTACATATGGTCAAACTACAATCACACACATATGCATTTTGAAGAATATCAATGCATTGCAAACATATGAGATCCCACTAAATATCAATGCATTTGAATTCCACCACAATGCAATTACACACAAAGACTACCCTATTTTATATCAACCATAAAGGAATACAAATATTGTCTATAACAATACCAATTACCAATTTACAAAGACTATAACAAGACATAGTATTTCGATAATATTTCCTACATCAAAATCTACTAAAGTTGAATGTTCAAATGTATACTTCATTATAGGTTAATTTGTTGAAGGCTCTACACACTACATAAATTAATCAATTATGTATAGAATTACATGAAAAATCATTATGTACTAATTCAATGAAAGCCATGGTGCTTTGAGAATTAACATATTTCATGAAAATAGACATACTCATACTTGATTTATTGTAAATGATATGAAATATTTGTATTTATTGATTCCATATGTTATTTACTATCTACACATTTGTATTATATGGTCATCCATATCAACTCCCCATGGAAAAATCTCCAAATGCCTATATATCCTCTAGTAGACAACATTGTCGTGGAACATGTCATTAGTACATAAGGTGAAAGTATAGAAGGAAACATATGTATTTGAAAAAATATCATTGCTTTGCAAACAACATATATTCTTGATGCACTAACGTCAGAAAAGTGGGAATAATGAGCAAGCAATGCATGATCCACAATAGGTTTGTACCTATTGCTTATTGCTATTTTCAAGGAATAATAGACACAAGTCGTTGCATCACATGAGCTTAGAGATTCAAGAGAGAACAAGCCACCTACAAGTGCATTACTCATCTCTATCATATATGAGATAATGTATGCATCATAGCCTTCATTAGGTTTAAAGGAAGGCTTGACATATGCATTTGCCAATTCCTTGACAATTTTGATATTTTCAAAAAGGTCCATGTAGTTTTTAAAGAATTTAGAGACAATATCTGCACACACTATTATCCCAAATCTATTTTCCAAGAATTTTGTACCAAGTATAGTGCACAATGCACTTTCAACATTTTCATATTCTATAACAAATACATGTTGCAAAGTTGTAGATTCAATTGCACAATGATTGGATAATCTCACTCAGGACCTAGACTCGCAATATAAATTCTATCATACATCCTCAAAAGCCTAGATCTGCCACAAATTTAAATTTAAGAAAAAAGTTATTTTCCTTATCCATAACGTTAAATGATTATAGGAATGATATAAGGACATTGCACAAATATCTACTTCAAATTACATAATAAGTAGTCATTCCTTACAATTAGAAGATTTAGATGATATTCATAATAATTTATTATTCGACAACAATATTTCTAAAATAAATATAACAATAGTCAAATGCAAAATATGTTTCTTAATTAAGAATAATATTGCATGTAAACATTAAAAGAACAATCTAAATGCTAATTTCATTTATAAAGTAATTTTCAAATTACAATTCAATGTTTTAAAATTACAAATCTTGATTTTTAAATATTTCGTATTAATAATGAAATAAGGAATCAAATTGTAACTTAATTATTATAATGTGTGTAATAAATTTTTTATTCATTTTTCAAAAAACAATATTATTTATACAAATGTATTTTATAGTGAAGCTAAATGTAAGAATACAAATAGATTAACTCTACCTTGTACTAAAAAGATCAAATTAAACAAAAATTTTCCTCATATATATATGTATATATATATGTATGTACATATATATATATATATATATATATATATATATATATATGTATATGTATATGTATATATATATATACATACATATATGTATATACATATATATACATATATATACATATACATATATGTATATACATATATGTATATACATATATGTATACATACATATGTATGTATATATATGTATATACATATATATATATATATATACATATATATATACATACATATATATATACATACATATATATATATACATATATGTATATACATATATGTATATGTATATATATGTATATATATGTATATATAAAATAAGTCGACATATATATATATATATATATATATAATAAGTTGACATTACATAAAGTTATAAAATCAGATTTAATTTATCAAATAAAATTCTATCATAAAAAATTTAGTTAATTTAAGGCTAACGAAATAAAGAACATATCAATTCCTTATAACTTTCTATTTTAAACATATGACTATAACTAACAAACATTATATTACTAGTTGCAATTAGTTGTACCAAGAGTCCCAACTCAAAATCAAAACCCTAAGTGACATCCAAGAGTTAAGAGATCTAAAGTTTCTGTTTTTAGAGAAAATAATTCACCCATGCTCCTCGCCCCTTCAGTTGCTTGTTGCTATTTTGAACATCTCCTTACTTTCAATCCATTTGGAAGACTTGCCAAAATATAAATGTCATCTTTTAACCTAGACAAAAGCTTATTTACAACATGCTTTCAGCTTCACTACTTCCAATTGCTAGAATGGACATATATTGTATCACAATGAACCTTTGGCCTATTTTTCCAAGACAGTCATACTTCCCTTATAAAAAACATCAATACATTTGGAGATCTCTGAGATTTTAGCATGCTGAAATGGTTTTCAAGGCATCTTGTTATATGAAAATTTCATTTGACCAACAAATACAAATCATTTATACTATTTTTGGAATCATTGGAGTCATTGGAATTATCTTTGTGTACACTTATTAGTTGCAACTTTTTCAAAGATTGGTCTTAGTCATCTTCTTATCCTCTCATGTTTCTTCCCTTGCAAAAAAAATTAAATGTAGCTATTCCCTATTTTTCCCATTTAATCTAACCTAAATGTCAATTACAATTGCAAATTGAGTTTAAAAAATTGGGCCAAATTTTCTTCTCAAATTTATAAAACAAAAATGAATGCTAAAGCCAAATTAATATTTGACATCATGGGATAAAGGGATATCACAATTCCTAATTTATACAACAATGAATAATCAGAGTCAATTGTAGATATATATACATGAGTTCTCATATAAGGTGTGCTATCATATTCCCAATTTGAGGTATTAAAAATATGATTAAAATCAATTTTAATTATAGATTGAAACTTGTTTATCAAATATACAACACTTACCAAGTAGTAAGGATACCAATATCGATGATAAATGATTGTTCAACATTAATTCATCACTGAGCATGCAGAAACACCGACAATTGAAAAAGACTCAGTGAATGGTCACAACCATAATGAAGAGTTTCAAGTAGTGATATCAACCAGAGTATATTTACTAAAGAATGAATATCACTATCTTCTATGTGCTAAAGATGATTTGGATATCCAACTCGAAGCCATCATAAAGACAAGAATATGGAGTAAGAGTACCGCCTCAACACATGTCGTAAATATAATTAAATAAGTGTCAATAATAACTAAGACCAAGGGTTGAAGCTCATAATCAGAAGACAACCAAGAAATACACATGGAATGATAAGGATGTGCACCATCAAGTAGAAAACTGAGACATGTGAATGTTATAACTTATAACAGTATAAGTCATTAATCTTCAGCGACAACACTTATACAAGCATCGTTGATGAAAGTATAGTAAAAACAATACATTTCTTAGGGATATGTGAAGACATCGATAAGATTGGAGAAGTCCAAGGATGGGTATATGACATAAATGAACGGGTATTTACCATTCACACTATACAAGCTATTGCCAATATCATCTGTAGTTTTATCCATGTATTTTAGAATTTCACATCATATACCAAATGTGCATAAGATGACACTGAAGGCTTAAAATTATGTATTCAAGTGCACAAGAACCAAAAATTCATTTGCTGAAAGTTTTGATTACTGCCACCACATGAACACCTATTCATATTAGTCTATCTTGAATAAATTAAATAATGAGTAGATTTTAGCAAAGAGACACATCTACACCATAATAATAACACATGCAAGAGAGTAGGCATTCCCAACAAAAACCTATCAATATCACAATTGAATTTGATGTTTTATTTTGATTGATGTAGGTGGATTCAATCAAAGGAAAGAAGAATTATGATTTAAATGGGGACATTTGTGGGTCATTTCTGAGGGACAAGATCAATTCAATCCATGTTTTTGGCTTGCAATTCTTATAATTTAGGCAGGAAATCACAATGGCTGCTCCTTCGCTCTCTAGGTCATTTCAACCCTACATTTACTAGGTAAGTGTTTAAACTTTTGGGATCCTTTGTTGTGTTTGCTATTGGAAATATTATTTCCACATTGCATTCTTACCTCTTTTTAACATTGAAGTATTTATCGATTGGGCCATCCTAAAAATTGGATCTAGAAAAATGTTGAGCTCGACATTATATTCTGTGAACTAACTGGATCCTTTGACATTGAACTATTCACAATTCATTTTGCTATGTGTACGTATGTCTCAAGATGTATAGGGAAACTGTAACAAAGCCCTAATTTAGAGTCCTGTAAGCTAAGGCATCTTTTTATTTGCTACTTTTATTAATTAAATAATGTCTAACAATATTTTTAAAGATCAAATGAGCCAAACCATTATTTTTACTGAAATAAATGTTTCTAGACATTTTATATAAGGATTGTTACAAATTGAGAATTGATATGGATAGAAAGATGTGGGAAGGGGAAAGAAAGAAGTTGTAGATCTTGAGAAGGGCAGAAGTGTGAACAAAAAATACTTTATAGACAGAGAACATCTTAAGGATGAATTACAAAAAACCAAATGCAACTACCGAAAGTTCACAATTTACAAACACAAGTTCTCAATGAAGTTATATATCTTGTAAGTTTATTAGACAACTATTTGATCCTTTATAGCCAACACAATATCTTTATGAATTAGATCACTACACCATAACCTATAAAAATAAGCAGTCCATGGTGGTCAAAATGAAAAGGGAAAAAAATTAAATATCATACTCAGGATTGCTGAAAAAGATAAATAAATTACAAACCCCAACTTGTTGACATCTACAGGAAAACAAATCATATAAAATGCAATCAAGCATGGAAAAGAGAATACCTCAACTCAAACAATTCAGGTAATGCTACAAATTTTTAATAAGCATCATACGCTACTCTCTATAGATATCACCAACATAGCAAACACTAGGTGCAACAGTTATAGAACATTGTAAAAACAAATAAGCTTTGAAGACATAAGCTTTCAAAAAGTTCAAAACCTAAAAAGAAAGAAAGAAAAATAAATTATTAGTTTTCAAAAAGCTTACCATGCAACAATGCACATGACTCAGAATGACTTTCAATTTCAAAGCTCACAATGAATTCTATAAATCAACCAATGAGATAAAGTCGATAATGTCAGGTGTCAGTAAGAAACATTCCCCTTTGTATTTATTATTGGATGACCAAATGCATTGAATTTAAATTTTTCCTATGACCATTGGGATCAACAAAATATAATATTTTAAAGATTTCATGAAGATTGGATTACACAATCGAAGTGGATGAAAAGACAAATCAAACTGACAAAGCACAAGAGTCAAAGTGCTCAGCAAAATTTACACAAATTATTGTACTATCAACAATATGCACAACTTCAGAGAAGGAACAATGGAAAAGATCTAGAGTTTGTTTATAAATAAAAATCAATTTCAAACAGATTTTCAAGCATGATAGCCACACCACTTTAATGAATACCACTATTCGTCTTTACTCAAACAACCAAACCATTCATTGTAAGTCACACAGGTACATTAAGACCACATTCCCCCCCATAAAAGTGCTATCATATAACTCATAGATATGATGTCCTATTAATGCACACTAGAAAGATAATGATTGAGGATAGATTTTGTCAAAATGAAAAGACAACTCATTTTACTAAAATCAAAGATGTGACTAGTGTGGCTACAGGTGTAACTGCATACTATTAAATATCATTTAAAACTATAAGTATTAAGGACATCTCTTAAATAATTAAAAAGTAACAATTTTTTTATGACAAGAACCAAATGAAAAATGGGAACTTAAAAAATATAGAAACATTACAAAGACCAAAAAAAAATAAAAATAACTTGCATGTGGAGGAGTGGAAACCTTACTGTTTATGACATCATCCAATAAAAAAATCAGAATATTGTAAATAAAAATTGTGAAAAAGTAAAAGAAATAACAAAACATTACAAATACTAAAAAAATAATTAAATACTCCTTTGTCATTGGTAGATAATATTTAAAGTAAAAAATGCACTATTTTTATATAATGTTTATAATTGGAACATTTAATTTTTTATTGTTTAATATATTTATTTTCTTTTACTTCTATGCTTCTCAATGAATAGTTAGTGTTTTAGAATGATTTTTAAAGGTTTTATGGTCAGAAGTTTTACAGTACATTTCAAAATCTATAGAAATGGGGTGGAGTTCTTTCAAATCTATATAATAATATCTTCGCTCCACTTGTGTCCATAGATCTATTTGCATTTATTAAGGGTGTTAGAATGGTTTGAATTTGAAATACAACAATAAATCTTATTGCTTTTTGAAGTAGCTATTGTTAGTGAGTGATTGAGTGCATTTAATCTTTGGTTGTAGACACAAGCGATGGTAGGTTGAATTTTTAATATTGTGCTCAGAAAAAAATAGCTTTTCCTTTTCCATTTTTTGGTTTAACTTCTGATTTCTGTAGACAACATAGTGAAAATGATTAAATCTCAACCTTTGTACACTGTGAAATCGTGAAATCAACGCTGGTTTCAACTGTACATGTCACATCACTATAAATGTTGGCATGATGATTTAGATATTGATTCTAGAGTGCTTGTTCTTTGAGGAGTGTTGTGTTCTTTTAGGTAAGCATGCTACGAGCTTGCCTTCCTTTCTATCTACATTTGTTTTTGTTTCTCCTTCTTTTGTAGAGGGAAATAAATATGGTTTTTCTTTTCCAAGTCCACAGATAGGTCTTCTTGTTTCTTTACAATTTGCCTAGGAAATTTACATAGGGAAAATATTCTCTTGGAAATCAATTGTCGTGCTTCCATCATTTTTTTAATTTGCACTAAAATCTGTAAGTTGAATTGGACAATGTTAACTTAAGTGAATTCTCATTATTTTTTTCCTCTTGGGTAATTGAAGTGGGTTTTTTATTGGGCACTATTTTTCGATAAATTCCCTTGAACTTGTTTTGATATTACTCTTTCAAGTTTTTATCTAATATGTTTGGAAATCGAAAGTGGCTAGAAAATCATGGGTTATGACTTAGGTCACTACAACATAACCTATAAAAATAAGCAATCCATGGTGGTTAAAACAAAATTAAATATCATACTCAGGATTGCATAAAAAGATAAACAAATTATAGACCCCAAATTGTTGACATATACAGGAAAAAAATTGTATAAAATGCAATCAAGCATGGAAAAGAGAATACCTCAACTCAAACAAGTTAGGTAATGCTACAAATTTTCAATAAGAATCGTAGGCCGCTACTCTTTGTAGATATCACCAACAAAGCAAAAACTAGGTGCAACAGTTATAGAACATTGTAAAAACAAATAAGCTTTAAAGACATAAGCTTTCAAAAAGTTCAAAACCTAAAAAGAAAGAAATCAAAACAAATTATTAGTTTTCAAAAAACTAACCATGCAACAATGCACATGACTTAGAATGAATTTCAACTTCAAAGCTCACAATGAATTCTATAAATCAATGAATGAGATAAAGTCAATAATGTCAGGTGTTAGCAAGAAACATTCCCCTTTGTATTTATTATTGGATGATCAAATGTGTTGAATTGACCATTGGGGTCAACAAAAGATAAGATTTTTAAGGTTTCATGAAGATTGGATTACACAATTGAAGTGGATGTAAAGACAAATCAAACTGACAAAGCACAAGAGTCAAAGTGCTCGACAAAATTTACACAAATTATTGTATTGTCAATAGTATGCACAACTTCAAAGAAGGAACAATGGAAAAGATCTAGAGTTTTTTTATAAATAAAAATCAATTTCGAACAGATTTTCAAACATGGTAGCCATACCACTTTAATGAATACTATTGTTTATCTTTACTCAAACAACCAAACCACTCATTGCAAGTCACATAGGTACATTAAGACCACATTTCCTCCCCATAAAAGTGCTATCATATAACTCATCTTATTAATGCACATAGTAAAGATAAAGATTGAGGATATATTTTGTCAAAATGAAATGACAACTCATTTTACTAAAATCAAAGATGTGACTAATGCGGCTATAGGTGTAACTGCATACTATTAAATATCATTTAAAACTATATGTATGAAGGACATCTCTTAAGTAATTAAAAAGTAACGAAATTTTTATGACAAGAATCAAATAAAAAATAGGAACTTAAAAAAAATATAGAAACATTACAAAGACCAAAAAAAAAAGAATAATAACTTGCATGTGAAGGAGTGGAAACCTTAATGTTCATGACATCATTCAATCAAAAAATCAGAATATTGTAAATAAAATTTGAAAAAAAGTGAAAGAAATTAAAAAAATTACAAATACTATAAAAAATAATTAAGTACTCCTTTGTCATTGGTAGATAATATTTAAAGTAAAAAATACACCAGGATATTATACTATAGTATCCTGCCATTCAATAGGAACTAATAATCATCATAAAGTGATCCTTAAATATATATCTATTTCCCTCAATAAAATCATACAACTTTATTTTATTCCCTTAAAAAATGTGAATCGAATAGTTGTCTTTTCAGTGGAATCATTTATAAAAATATCATTTTCTAGAAGAGAACATATGGCTTGAAAAATATTTTACATTTATATTGAAAATGCATCACTTAGCAATGGAACATTTATTTTTTAAATATACTCTACTTTCCAAATATTTAGGTATAGTATAAATAATTTTGATTTCCTAAAATAAACATTTAAAAAAAAATCTTTGACATAACAAATCCTATTGCAATATAGATCCTTTTCATAGAAATCTTTGCACGTAGTTGGGCTGATAGAAATCTCTTTTCATAATAATAAAATTTCATTCACCATGATATATGTAGAGATGGCATTTTGCAAGGAACCACTTAATTTTTTTGAATCAATATTGGACTATTCCGTCGTTGATATTCCGTCTGCGATGATATTTCTTTGGGCCCACTATCAATTTTTTCTTTTAACCTCCTCATGTGAAATATTTAATATATATTAGAAAAATAATAACTTTAATTATACTTTGTGAGACAAAATATTTCTTGTCCAAAAGATATGTCCGTAATTTAATACTAAATAAAAAATTATTATAGTATTAGTCTTTGAGAAAATATTTTATCTATAATCCCAATTTTGCCACATTTTAGTTCATGGAATAAAATTTCAATTTGAAGAAGAAACTTTCTCTTTGTTTGACATCAAGCTTCCTTAAATAGAGCTTTCCGCGAGGGTCACCTTATTAATATTTTTGGGCAAATAATCTAAGCCTTTTAATAAATTAATTATATAAACACTTTTATGGAAATGAGATATTATTTTTAATATCAAAATAGCGTATGGATCGCCTCTCATGAACTGATATGATTTATATAATTTGTAAAAATAATCATTTGAAAATAGTACTTTCTAGCAATGGAAGAATATATTAGAATCTATTCTCTTAGGGTCTGTTTGGTTCGTGAAATTTAAAAAACCTGGATTTCTGCAAACCTTGGTTTAGCCAAATCAAGGTTTTGCAAATCTGCATTCTGATTTTTGGGATTTTACTTGAACTGTTTGTTTCATTCAAAAGATGCATGTGAAGCCACATTTTTATGTGTAAGCTTGGAGTTGAAGGCAAATTTTAAAAAGTAGTCCAATTTATTGTTTTTACACTCCTTAAAAAACATAACCAAGTTTTGATTTTCAATTCCTACTTGCTAGTAGGAAGTTGGAAAACTTAGTTTTGAGGCAAAATTGGAAGTCCGGTATGCTAATTCCATTTTGCCAATTTTGAAACAAATGCAAAAAAATTTAAATCTGGATTTTGAAAAAGCCAATTCCTATCATCTTCTAGGAACCAAATAGACCCTTAGTAAATTATCAAGTGCACTTCCAAATCACATAAGGTATTAGGTATCTTTAATAATGATGTAGCTTTCAAAAACCTTTTAAGATTGCACTTGAAATAGGTTTAGAATACTTACCTAATTAGGGAGAAAACCCAAAGGAATTTAACTCTGTACAATCCTTTTACCTCATAATCTTGAGCAAATATTGGTTCTGTAAAGCTAAAAGTGGAGTTTGAGATCGTCACCAACAAAGAAGAAACCTATCACTAAAATATACTTTATTTTGTCAAAAATATTAAATGAGTTCTCGAAGATCTGAGATTTTGCATGAATCTTTTGTGTGATACAAACAATTGCAAGGATAGTTTGTTTCACCACAAGAGTCATTTAGATGCAAATTACACATTTGTAAAATGGGTTGCTTGAAATAATTTTTGCAATGTGAGCAAAGATTTTGAATAAATTGGGAATGAAAAGACATTGATATAAGTAATATATCAAAATGTATGACCCAAAAAATTGACACATAGCTTAGTTATGATGTAGAGAGCACAAACAAGTAAACATTTTGTCATGGGAGCTTAATTAGACAATTTCAGAATAGTTCAAAAATAATAATTTTAACACAAATCTTGTAGTGCACAATAGAAATGAAGAAAATTGCGAGAAGATCAAATTTTGTAAAATAGCAAATCAGGTAATAAGGCATCAAGATCATGCACAAGATTCTACTATGAGGTAGGTAATACATATGAATAATTAGTTTGACATAGGAGCTTATTGGGAACATTTTATTAATGTTGAAATTTGACCATTTTGATAAAGTTTAATTTCTCAAGTAATACATTTTAAGAAAATGCAAATTAATTAAATCTAGGCAAAAATAATAAGCGATATTGGAAAAAATTGAAAATTGGTATAAAGGTTTTTGAATATGTATAGAATATAGTAGAATAATCAGATTGATATAAGAATATTCAAGTGTGAAGAAACTGTGGTCCCAAAATACATACCTAGAATGATTATGCATCTATAAACACATACATACCTAGATTTTTTTTTTATAGGTAATCAATTGAAGCCTAGATTATTTATTATTGTCAAGATTAATTATTATTATGTGTTAATGTTAAGTATATTTGAACCCAAGACCTCCTTAGTGAGAGGCTAGCAATTTACCGATGTGTTGTAGGCTCTTGCTTTACATACTTGGAAATTGACCACCTGACTTCTCATGCATCAAAACTGGTATTTGGGATTTGAAAGTGTGAGAACATAAGGGTTGCACATGAACATTCTGATTTGGGCATGGAATCTAGAAACCTAAATTTTGCAAAATTTAGGGTCCCAATAGATTGATGTAAACTTTATATGAAATTCAATAAACACTCAACATTATCAATAAAAAAGTGGTCATTTCAATGTGTTCCCTAATGCCTACTTAAAGATACCCCAAAAATCATGCACTCAAAATTGTTACTATCTATGAAAAAATATCCTTATATTTCTGCAAAAATATTTCAAGAGTGGTGCAAAAGTGAGATAATTAAGAATAACAAAATCTTAAAAATGACCAACAATTAGTACAAATGAAACTTATTAATATCCTTTTAATTATCATTTTTTCCCTTAATAAGTAGGATATATTTTCCACAATAATTCAAATTGTGATTTTTCTATTAGAACTCAACTACCTAGTTTTTTTAGTAAAACTCATTGACCCATGCTTCGCGAGTAGTGGTTCATGTAAACCCATCTATCAAGAGAATGAATGGACTTACCACTCATTAAATCTAGGTGTCATGGATGTGAAGCACTAGGACTTCCTAGGAGCTCACCCATGTCAATATTACTTCATCTTGAGCGTGCTTAACTACAAAGTTTCCTTCATGGTTAAACTCATTCTTCTTACACCCCTATTTAAAAATTGTTCACTAAGTTTTGTGCTTTATAAACCATTCATTATAAAACCCCTTAAGCTTGTCAATTGATAAGTAGGATATATTTCCACCATAAACAAAATTGTAATTTTGCTATCAAGATTCAACTATGTAGTTTTTAAGGCCAAACTCATTGACCCAGGTAATGTGAGTAGTGGTTCACACAAACCCATATCTCATGAGAATAAATCGAACACTAGAAATCATTGCATCTATGCGATTCTCACAAAGATGAAGCATCAAGACTTCCTTGGGAGGTCACCCATCCTAGTACTACTATTACTTGAGCCTTAAATGCTTGATTTCCTTCTTTAGGACTCAAAATGTGAAATTTCAATTGAGAGACTCAATTAAACTTGTGACCTTGAAATTAAGTTACCAAAATGAGGGAAGATGAATTGTCTATCTACCGACCATAACCATTTTGAGGTGAAAATTGAAGAACGTTGATATGGACCTAGAGTCCTCACTAAAACCAAATAATTGTTACCCAATTCAAATTTGGAGCCAAACATCAAGGACAAGGGTGACTTTTAGGGCATGAGAGGCTTTAGTCTCCCTTTATCTCCCCAACCACCATTGTATACTTGAGATGAATGTGAGTTTGTACTAGAGGTCCAATATGTAGAGTTACCATCAATAATATATGTAGAATTAAGGCCATATCAAGCGTAATGGGTAAGAAAGACTTGGGATACTAAACTAGGGTCTAACTAAGGAATAAACTACATAGGAATACAATTTATGACACTACATTTATCCCCACTTTATCTTACTTACTAACCTACTTCGTACTCTTAGTAAAACTAATCAAAGTGTAAGAAAACAACTTTGTAAAAGTGAAAGAGATTGCAATGACCCTCGATGAAGAAAATAATTAGTCATTGTATTATAATCTGTTCAGTTAATGTGAATATCATATTGATGACTACAATCTATTATGATAAATACATATAACTATCATGTTTATAATCAATACAATTAATTAACATATGAACTATACATTTAATGTGGATAATAGTCTAGTAATAATCAAATAATTACTAGTATACTATTTATGCTATTAAAAATAATAGTCCCTATTAACACAAATATTACTAAGAAATATAAAAATTATAATTAATAGATACTTCTAAGTAATAAGTACTTAACAAGTAAGATAAATCATATTATCTAAGGGCATGTTGATTTAAAGAGGCACACCCTATGGACCCCAACACTATAAAACATGAATCATATGTTAATTAAACAAAACAAAAAGATTGACACATCAACACAAAAGAAGAACAAATCTTTAAAAAGGGAATCAACATTATATTTGGTATTAATACATATAACAAGATGGCATGATTTATAAGAAACTAGGAGGAGGTAATTACATAGGACATAAAACATCTATGGGACAGAAAGGAGAAAGATTAAGTAATACATCAAGCACTTTTTTGAGTAGTCCATATATTAGAAAGATGTCAACCATAATTTGACATCAAGTTCGACATAGATTATAAAGGAAGCACAAGAAAGGAAAGATTGAATAAGGGAAGTGAGTAACATAAGGAAGATACACATAAAAATTGTCCATTCAATAGTAATAAAGGAAGACATTAACAACACATATGATAAACAACAAAGTAATAAGTCTGAATCATTCTGCAATAAAACAATAAGACTTTAAATACCCTTTCATTTCCAAAGGACAAAGGTGAAAGTTATGTAAGAGGGCATATAAAGGTAAACATAAATAGGTATGTATATATTTTTGTACTAAACTACAATGACATGATTAACCAGGCAAATGGTGAGTAGAGAACTCAAGCATTGAGTAAGTATTAAAGTATTTCTATTCATTGGAAACTGATTAACAAGAGGATTATAGTGTTGCAAGTGCAACCACTAGTAGACTAGCATATTGGTGTCAACAAAGGAAAGAAAATAGAAATAAAAGTTTGATGGTCATGACCTAATCACCATTGATATGACGAAACTAGAAAAGGTCTGAACATGACATGACATGCACACAGAGATAAATGGAGGTTGTGATAGAAGTGTACAAGGAATCAAGTACACAAGTAGACTTGAAGATAGACACACATGCCTACATGTATAAACACCTACATATAGGTAGTCACAAGTCTCTTGTGACTGCTCACTATGCAATTCAAAATTCAAATTCTTTGTTTGAGCGAGATATTTTTTAGGGTTTCTACCCATTCATAGTGTTAATAATTTATGTTCAATTAGAATTCATTTTTGAAGTTTTCATGGTCAATATAATTTTTGTTGATGAAATTATATTGAGAAGAGATCTGTAAAGGTAGACTAAAACAATTATGAACATAGCATAATAACCCACCAGCATAGAAGCATGAGAAGAAGGAAGTAAACAAAGTAGTTCACCAAGCAACATCAAACAAATGAGATCAAAGTATCTTTGAGAAGTATTAATAAAGGATCTACCAAGAAAGGTGTTCCAAGTATTTAGATCTATTCTTTAGCTTTGTTTCTAACCATTGCAACTATTGTAATCTTTTGATAGGGAAGACTTGTAATAAGTCTTCAAAATCCTCTAACAAGGTATCTCTTATAAAAATATCAAAATCCTCTAGCAAGGTAGTCTTTACATGCTATTGTAATCCTAAAAAATTATATGCATTCCTAATATATGTGTTCTTGGAAGGAACAAATGTAATCCTTTAAAAGGTTACCCTTTACTTGCAAGGAAAGGCTAGTGGGTGTGAGTGTTAAATATGAACCTCTAATTCAACCACACACTTCAACATGATTATTATTTATCAGTAACATCCTAAAATGAATATGAGATTATTCATTTGACATGTTTGCACAAGGCAATCGGTTGCCTTCTAACTAGACAGGGTTTTACTATTTGTTCTCAGAATCGAGAGTTCAATAACCAAACCAAAGTAGTACAAAGGATTTGAACAAATGAAAATGCAAGATTGATTTATGTTTTTGATATTTTGTATGAAAAGATATGAATTAATCTATATGATATTCGAATTATTCTAAGAACAATGATAAGAAAATTAAGCTAAATGAATGCATTGTAATCTAGATTATGAGCATGTAAAAGCAATAGAGATTCGAATGCAAAATGCTTGAGTAATCAATCCAATAATTATTCGATACTCTTCACTTGTATCCTCTTCAAATGAGAGGTTAGGAGTCTCTTTTATAGAATCCTGGACCCAATCAATCGTCAAGATTAAACTAAGTGTACGGTTCAAACTGAATGTGAGATTCAGTCCCTCATTTTTTATGGAGTTGAATGAGATGAAATAGGAGATAAT
This sequence comes from Cupressus sempervirens, assembly GCA_028749045.1. Taxonomy (NCBI): domain Eukaryota; kingdom Viridiplantae; phylum Streptophyta; class Pinopsida; order Cupressales; family Cupressaceae; genus Cupressus; species Cupressus sempervirens. Next base: position 145,535,600 of record CM053784.1, on the reverse strand, counting down.
ATTGATCCATTCAAATATGTGCTCATAATTATTATTCTAATTAATTAAATAATTAGTTTCAACAATTATGATGAGCATATTTGATTAAATCAATATATTTAATTCATTTTTCATGTGAGATGAATTAGGAAAGAATATTGATCCATTCAAACATGACATCATAATTTAATATTCTAATTAATTAAATAATTAGTTTAAACACTTATGATATGTATATTTAGGTAAATCAATGTATTCAATTCCTTTTTTATGTGTATTAGCTAAAGAGGGTGGATTTAATTCAATTAGGAGATTAATTTAGCCAATTTCAATCAATATTTAGGAATTAAATAAAGTATGTGATTTATATAGATTTGAGGTTTTTTGCATTTGACACTTAGGTTGAATAAAGATGGTAAGAACAAAAAATTCCTAGTACAATAGGACTTAATTGATTAAGAAATAGATGTTGTAAGATTGATGCCTCTCTTTGAATAAATGTGCGAGCAACACATAGATTCAAAGAAATTAAAAGTTTGAAGTATAGAACAAGAATTGAGATTGATTTGTGAGAATTGATGACAAGAAAACCAATTGATGAAATTTTTTAGGGTTATCTCCAAAATGAAGCTTAACCCTCTAGAGTCTAGATAGAACACCTAGATACCAGTCTAATAGAACAAATATTGTCAAAATTCATAGGATTATTCCCAGAACGAGACTCAATCCTCAAGAGTTAGGGTTAGAATACCTCGATACTTGTCTATTAAAAAATGAAAAGATTAATCATGATTCATAGTATTGTTCCCAGATTGAGGCTTAATCCTCAGGAGTCAGGGTTAGAATGGCCTGATACCTATCCATTAAAAAGTGATTGAAAGAAAGCTTATAATTATCTTTAGAATGAAGCTTAATCCTTTAGAGTCTAGATAGAACACCTGAATATTGGTTCATAAAAGATAACAAGACCTAATCATGAGTTGTTGGATTATCCTTAGAACAAGGCTTAATCCTTAGGAGTCTAGATAGAACACCTAGATACCTGCTCATCGAGCTATGACTAGAATTGTTATGAGTTTGATCAGTTGATCAATAAGTAAGATTAGGTAGCATATGATGCCAGATGGAGGGAACAAAGATGCCTTGAGTGATGAGATGCCCTTAACGATTAGGACATTATATTCAGATTAAGTTGAAGCCAGATTTGAAAGATTCAATGATGTAATCATCCTGCCCCCTTGGGAGTGAAATCAAAAGATGACACACCAAAGCAGTGATGCAGAGTAGTAGATTGGGAAGATATTGAAGTGATCAAAGATTTAGAAGAATGTAAATTATATCTGAATAACATGAAGAAAAATTGGAGTTGAATTAGATTAATTTTGAGGTCTAGTTGACCAAGTTTGACCATAGTTGACTTTTTACTAAATTGTTTGGAGAAATGTTGAATTGATGATTGCCCAAGATTCATTAAGTATTAGAAAGATAGACTGCACAAGCGTTTGATCGTGTTAGTCCCAAAAAAATTTAATGCAATTTTGAGCTATTTAAGGGTGTCAAATTTCAACTTTGATCCTGAAAATGAGGTTAGAGTGGTCCAATTAGCCAAGGGGGTGATTTTCACATCCATCGGAGCACATTGGAAAATTAGGTCCAAACCTATATAAGGGTTCAAAGGGTCATTTTCAATTCATTTGATCTTTTGTCTTTTGTGGGGAAGGAGCTCTGAGATGAAAATAGTGGTCCTCACACACTCTCACCATTTCAAGTGATCCAAATGACATAGTCGACCAAAAGACTACTGACCTCCAGTGAGTAATCGATAACCCTCTTAGTCATTTCAAATTTCATGCATTTTGGTAGATTTTTAGCCTATTTTAGGTATTTTGAAGTGTCTTGTCATCAGGGTCCTATCCCGAAATGAACATGAGATTATTCATTCAACATGTTTGAACAAGGAAATTTGTTGCCTTCTAACAAGACGAGGTTTTACTATTTTCTCTATGAATCAAGAGTTCAGTAACTAGACCAAACTAGTATGAAGGATTTAAACAAATGAAAATGCAAGATTAATCTATGTTTTTTGATATTTTGTATGCAAAGATATGAATTAATCTATATGATATTCGAATTATTCTAAGAATAATGATAAGAAAATTAAACTAAATGAATGCATTGTAATCTAGATGATGAGCATGCAAAAGAAATAGAGATTCAAATGCAAAATACTTAAGTAATCAATCGAATGACTATTCGATACTCTTCACTTGCATCCTCTTCAAATGAGAGACTGAGGGTCTCTTTTATAGAATCTTGGACCCAATCAATGGTCAAAGATTAAACCGAGTGTATGGTTCAAATTAAATGCAAGATTGAGTCCTCCATTTTTTATGGAGTTGAATGAGATGAAATAGCAGATAATATTGACCCATTCAAATATGTGCTTATAATTGTTATTCTAATTAATTAAAATAGTTAGTTTCAACAATTATGATGAGCATATTTGATTAAATCAATATATTTATCCTTTTGCATGTGAGATGAACTAGGAAAGAATATTGGTCCATTCAAACATGACATACTAATTTAATATTCTAATTAATTAAATAATTAGTCTCAACACTTATGGTATTTATATTTAATTAAACCAATGTATTTAATTCCTTTTTTATGTGTATTAGCTAAAGACATTGGATTTAATTAAATTAAAGTACTTAAGACTTATAATTAAATTAGGAGATTAATATAGCCAATTTCAATCAATATTTAGGAATTAAATGAAGTATATGATTTATATGGATTTGGGGTTTTTTTTGCATTTGACACTTCAGTTGAGTAAAGATGATAAGAACCAAAAATGCCTAGTATAATAGGACTTAATTGATTAAGAAATAGATATTGTAAGATTGATGCACCAAAATTGGTTCAGAATGCTAATGTGCCAATTTAGGGGTATTACAGTGGGCATATTACTCTCATTGTGGTTTTTACCATCACACCAATGGTTTCCACATAAAAATATCCATGTCTTTTATGTATGCATCTTTGTGTAATCTTATATGGTTTTACTGCATAGCTTTATCATTACATTAATAGTAAAGGTGTTAGTGAAAAAGTTTGTGTTTAAGCTAGCTACATAATTAACCGATAGAATTTGTAGAATTGGGTGTACTGATTCACCTCCCCTCTTAGTACCAGTTGGGACTAATAATTTGTATAAGAGTGTAGACCCTAATAGTTACAATCTTAACAACTTGAGGGAAGATCATATGGAAGCCATGGAGTACAAGAAACAACTTGATGAAGTGCTTGACATTATTGAATTTCTAAAAAATAAGTTGTGAGAATCCTTAGCCAAAGAAATAAGTTGGAAGAAAACCAAGAGATGATAGAAAAGCTTGAAGAGAAAAGTGGTTCTAAAGAATTAGAAGAAGAAATCTCAAAACTCATGATTGAGAGTGAAAATATGACCAAAGGAGTTAAGGGGATGAATAGAGAACAAGAGCATGCATCACTTAGACTATGTGAAGCACTAGATGAGAAAGAAAACACCATCCTAGTTAGAGATCAAGCCCACAAGGAAATCAGATTGGCTCAAGAAGTGAGACAATGAGCTGAGGACATACTAAAAGAAAAAGAAGATGAGATAGCCCTCATGGAAGTAAAGCATCGATATATTACACAAGAAAACGATGTCTTACAATAACAATATCATGACAAAACTAATGAGATAGAATTTCTAAATGAAGAAGCCAAGTTGTTGGATGAACAAGTTCATAAACTAATAGATGAATTGAAGAATATCAAAGGCTCAAAAAATCCAACAAAAGAACTACAAATTTGGCAGAGTAGAAAAGGACTTAGAAGAAGACCACTGATACAACTTGTCTAGGATATGAAGGAATCAATACAAATGAGAAAGGAGAGTCTTCAAGAGTAAAAGAAGAAAACTCCATAGGGAACAAAAGGATAGAAAATAAAGATATGTTATCAAACAAACCTACTTATTTTTGTTGTGGGAAAATAGGGCATAAGTCAAATGTGTGTTTGCATAGGCAAGCTACAATTGATACTTAGGATGATTATAGAGACCACTTCTATATTTGTCACCAACACAGACACAATGCACATGAGTGCATGGATATTGCAAATGGAGTAAGAGTAGAAGGACACTATTATCACTATAACATGTATGGTCATAGTGCCAAATACTATGGATCAAAATATGGATCATATTAGTCATCTCCTAAGAGTGAGAGATAAGTTTTTTTCACCTGTGGTAATGATTGTCACGATACATCCTATTGTAAATTGCAAACAAGGCATTAGAGTCATGAAAGACTATGGAGCAACACACAAACATGCTATAGATTTCATAAGATAGGTCATGTAGTCAAGGATTGTTGGGTCAGGTGTAAAACCAAACAATATCACTATGACAACAAAGGAATATATAAGGCCACTGATATTAAGAAAGTTAGCAAGGAATTTTCTAAAATGTGGACCAAGAAAAGGTCAGAGGATACTGGAGTAAAGGTTGGAGAAGTGGTAATCTCACCAGAAAATGGTGAGACTTCCCAATCATGATAAGCCAATAAAGCTTAAAATGGGTTAGGCAAGCAAAGTCAACCTTGCACTAGTCCCCACATTCAAACCAGTAGGTCACAACAAGTGATACATTAGACAATGAACATGTTGCACCTAGAAAGTAAAGATAGATTGTTGCCAAAATTTGACCATTGGATAAATCATCAAAAAATATTTATTACACAAAGGTAGAGGTAGGTAAGAAATGAGGTTATTGTTAGGACCTCAATGATAATTTTTAGCCAGATCTATAATTAGATAAATCATTCATCAAAGATCACTTTTGCAAGATTGATATCCAAAGAACTTCTATTTGTGAAATACTAATTACTAAAAAAACATTCTTTGTGTGAATTTGAGCAATAAAGTACCCATCACATTGCATCCCTAGAATCAATCCAGTAGAAAAGAAGACCATTTCAGAACTAAATCTTACAATGACACAATATTATGGTTTGTTTGATATTGAACTAGTCGATGGATAGGAAAGAGAGCCACATGTCTAAGAACTAATCTTGTAAATCATCAATGAAAATGATATGACAAGAGCCCTCTTCTTGCTCCAAGAAATGTGTTATTGATTGAAGATGTTGATGACTATCTCAAAGTGAAGATTACATAATTATGAGACATAGAGATTAGAACAATGTATGAAAAGTTCTGCAAGAATGATTAATGAAAATTAGGTTTTGAATACCTAGAGGAAATAATTGAAGCCCTTATAGAATAAATTTTCATTTCTTTAGGGATGAATGGGTGAGATTTGTGCTCAGTAGGGTGCATGATGAGTACATGTGGCTTGATAAGCCCTACATGATCACGAAGGAAGTAATCGAGAGAGTTACAAGGTTCAATAAATTTAGAGAAAAATTGACTACTCAAAAGCACAAGACAACACCAGTGGAAAAGTTAACTCGATGCTACTATGATGGTAGAATGTTCTCTCTAAATGATATCACCAATAAGAAAGTGAAGTTCACTGCAAAGGTGATTGTTGATGTAATACTAGGTAGTCTGCTTGCTTAGTCCATATCTTTCCCAAGACTTTCTTAGGCTTAATATTGGCCTATTAGGGTTCACTTTAGTACCTTAACCCCTAGAGGATCTCTTTCCCATCCTCCCACTTCTCACTACCTAGTTACACCAAGGATTTTTGCTTCTCATTCATCAAAATGCCTCTACAAGCAAATTTTCCAACTCTAATTCATGATTGATCTTGTTCATTTTCTCAACTACATGGGATAATACATGAGGTTTTAAATCTCACCTAGGCTTCTAGACACAAATCCAGTTCTTTGCATGTACTCCCAAACTGTAAAAAACAAGCCTAATTGAATTAGCCCTCCTACTTGGGTTTTTGAACTAACCCAAAAATTATTTAAAAAGGTAGAAAAAAAAACATAAATTTGAGTACCCTTTTGGAAAACCTAAAGGATTTTGTGGGTCTCAAGTCCCCAAGCTCTCCATACACCAGAAAGAAACTTTTGTACCTATATTCAAGGGTTTTACTTTAAGGATGATAGTGCTGATTAGGGTCTAATAAAAATCTTAGCAAAACTTGTTTTCAAGATTCTTCCACTTGAATATGGTAAAATTACTAACCCCTCTCCATTTCTAATCTCATGGTTTGAAGTATCTATTACATTCAAACCTCCAAAACCTTCCTACAAATGTTGTGATTGCCTAACCAAATGATTATGACTTGCCTAGAGCATCACATCAAAAATGGCTAACCAACTCTCCAGGTCCCCAAAAGATATATACATTATGTACATTGTCTCTACTCCCATTTCCCTTAAGGTCATGATGAATCCATGGTAGGAACTCATGGAGGAGGCATGTTTGTAAAAATTGTCACAACTGGATCAACACATAGAGTATTTAAAAAAGATTTTCAAAACACACACAAATGAAACTCTAAAAACTAGTAACCTGAAAAAAAAAGAACTATTCAAGCATGAAATTCAATAATCCAATAAAAAACTTCAAGCTTCAATCCATTATTGTGAACATGCAATCCAAAGCATGAAAAACTATCAAAACTAGGGCATAATTCATAGTTTTCAATAACCATACTTCCTTCTTACAATTTCTAACCCTTAGAATGGGTCATTTAGTAGTTTTTGTAAGTTCCCCAAGAGGTTGTAGATAGTTAGGATAACCATCAACCTCCTTCTTTTGTTATTCAACTTTCTTGTCAAAAAATTGTCAAGCAACTTTTCAAAATTGCTGACAACTTTAACAACTTTTTGCATTGTTGAGTAACTTTGATTTCCTTCATTTGGGAACTTCCAAATCTACCCATTATGACTAAAACATGATTCTTAGGCATGATTCAACCTTTATAACATCAATTCACATGTTTTAGACTCTTTTCACTTATTTGAAAACTTTTCCACATTTGACATCTTTTTGACATCTTTCCCATCTTTTTCTCCCAATGGTATGCAAGAACTCCTAGCCTATGCAAGAAGATGTAAAAACATCCAAAGGAAAAGATAGTCTACAAACCATACCTTCCTTAGGATTTTGAAGTCCAAGACCTATAACCCCTAACAACCTAAAACCAAACAAACATGTCAAAAATAAAACTAGAAATTCAAATAAGGAGCTTTGACTAGGTGCTCCTACACCACAGTCCCACAAAAAAAAAAGTTAATCCATCCTTGGATTGAGCAAGTTGAAGTCAATGCCCAACCTCTTGAAGTCTATTTCTCTAATCCAAGTAGCATCAACATCCTCCTTTCCAAGCCATTTTACTAGGTGTTCCATGTATTCCTTCTTCCTAGTCTTCTTGTAGACCCTTGATTCTAGTACCTTATCTACTGTCAAAGGTGAAGCTGGAGTTAGATTCAAGTCTGATATATCTTGTGTAGCCTCTTGAAGGTTCTAATCAACATCTTGAATAGGTCCTTTCTATGAAATCAAATCTGCAACATTAAAGATTGGTGACAACCCAATGTCTTTAGGGAGCTCAACCTTATAAGCATTGTTACCATATTTTACAATTATCTTCCAAGGACCCAATCTTCTCATTTGTAGCTTGTGTGGTACCCCCTTTTGCAACTGTGCTTTTTTTAGAGTCACCATTACAAGATTCCCTATTTGAAATTGAACATCCCTTTTTGATGTATCCACCTTTTGCTTTAGTTTATTAACATTTTCAGTTAGTATCTTCCTTACATTTTCATGGAATTCCCTCATAGATTGGGAAAATTCTTTAGCATAACCACTACCTTGTGCTCCATCCTTCAACTCCCTTAACTCAAATACCCCTCTACGATGCAAACCATAAACTATTTCAAAAGTAATCTTACCAGTTGATCTATTCATTATGTCATTGTATGCATATTCAGCCTACCCAATGAGTTGGTCCCATGTCTAACCATACTTCTTTGTGAGACACCTTAGAAAGTTTCTAAGACTCCTATTAATCACCTCTATTTGGCCATCTATTTGGGAGGTGATAAGCAGATCCAAAGGACAAGCTAGTTCCAATATTTTTTCACAATGTCTTCTAAAAGTGAATCAGAAATTTGGTGTCCCTATCTGAAACAATGCTCATGGGTAGCCCATTGATACCAACCACCTCTCTAAAAAAAAGTGAGCAATCTAACAAGCATCATGTATGGTCTTGCAAGGTACAAAATGGGCCATCTTACTAAATCTATTCACAATCACATAAATGCTATCATAACCTTGCCTTGTCTTTGGTAAGCCAACTACAAAATCCATACTTAGGCACTCCCAAGGTCTGCTAGGAGTTGGAAGTGGTTGATAAAGACCATAATTGGTGGATGTTTCCTTTGCCTTTTGATACACTATACAACTTTCGACATACTACCTAATATCTCTATTTATCTTAGGCCAAAAATAGAACCTAGTAGCTAACTCCTAGTCTTATTGTCTCCAAAATGACTACTAAGTGCCCCATTATGATTTTATTGGATCAAATTTTCTCTTATTGACCCTCTAGGGACACAAAGTTGTCTCCCTTTAAACAATAAATCATTTTGCAATGTATAATCAGAAAACTTACCATGAAAATTATTTTTGTACTTCTTGCATACTAGGTAGATTTGGGCAAAATCTTCAACACCAGTATATAGTTCCTTGAAGATTTCAATGCCTATACTTTGTAGTTGAATCTCTTGGACTATGAAGATTATTCTACTCAATGCATCAACTACTTTCTTTTTCATCCCCTTCTTATGTTTTATGGTAAATGTGTAGGCTGGTAGATATTCCACCCATTTATATGCTTTCTACTGAGCTTATCTTAGGAGTTAAGGAAACTAAGGGCTTGGTTTTCTAAGTATACAACAAATTATTTTGGAATAAAATAATGCCTCCATTTCCTTAGATCCTAGAGTAGAACATACAACTCTAGGTCATAGGAAGAGCACTTCCTCTTTGCATCATTGAGGTTCTCACTATGAAAAACCACTGGCCTTCCTTCTTGGCTTAGAACAATCCCAATAACCATAATACTAGAATTACACTCCACTTGGAAAAGTTTCTCAAAGATAGGAAACACTAGAGTAGGCAGTTCTTCTATTTTCTTTTTGACTGTTTCAAAACCATGATCAACTTGTGGGGTCCAGTGAAACTTTGTCTTCATTCATCCTTTGATTGTATCCAACATAGGAGCACATATGTCACTAAAATGTCTAATAAATTTTCTATAATACTGGTCCAAACCATGGAATCTTCTTACATCTAATGTAGTCTTGGGAGTAGGCCAACTTAGAATGGTATCCACCTTATCTTGATCCATTTTCAGGTTACCTTGAGACAAAACAAAGCCAAGATAAACTAGCTCCTATTTCAAAAACTCACACTTCTCCAAGTTCATAATTATCTTTTCTTCATGCAAATTCTTAAAAATAATTTGCAAATTCTTGACATGCACCTCTTTAGTTTTGCTAAAAATTAATATGTCATCTAAATAGACAACAACAAACTTACCAATGTAATCTGCCAATACCTCATCCATAAGCCTCATAAAAGTAGATGGAGCATTAGACAAACCAAATAGAATTACAAGCCATTGATACAAACCTTCTATAGTTTTGAAGGTTGCTTTCCATTCATCCCCTTCATTTATTCTAATTTGATGGTAGCCACTCTTTAGGTTTATCTTAGTGAAATATTTTGCTCCCCCTAAATAGTTGATTAGGTCTTCAATTCTAGGTATTGGGAACCTATACCTAATGGTGATCCTATTAATGTCTCTAAAGTTAGTACAAAGTCTCCAAGTTCCTCCATTCTTGGGTGCTAAAACAATAGGGACTACACATGGGCTAATGTTTTTCCTAATTAGGTTTTGGTCTAGGAGCTCTTGAATTTGTTTGGAAATTTACTCATTTTGTTGAGGGTTCATCTTATAGGTAGCTTTTTTGGTAAAGGTAGCTCCTTGAATAAAGTCTATTTGGTGGCTAGCAAGTCTCTTAGGAGGTAGGATGGCAGATTTTCCGTCACTAACAATAGCTTTGTACTCTTTAAGAAATTCTTGTACTTCACTTGGTATCTCTATTTTGTTGAAAACAACTTCATCTTTAGGTTTCAAAACTAATGCAAACCCAACTCCATCTCCTTATTTTAGGGTCTTGAAGAACACTTTCTCACCAACCATGAGCACACTTGGACTTGAGGTCTTCATCTCTCCTTCTTCTATCAAGGACTAAATCTTGAAATTCACACCATCCTTCTCGAATGAGTATTCATTTTTGGCTCCATCATGTATGGCTTGGTTATCAAATTTGCATGCCCTCCAAGTAGAAGGTGGCATGCATCCATGGGAAGAATATCACATAGCACTCTATCCTTGTATCTTCCTGTGGTGAACTCTACCCATCCTTGCTCTCCCATAAGAACTTGTTTTTTTTTGTTGATCATAAGAGTTGGAATGTGGAATTATTTCTATCTTTAGCTTACTAACTACCCCTTCACTGATTATGTTATTAGTTAAGCCCAAATCAATAATGACTCTACACAACTTCCCCATGATTTTTCATCTAATTCTAAAGAGTGCCCTTCTTTGACTTGGTTCTTGTTTGATTGGATCCTTGATTAATATTCTCCTTATCATCAAGTTTTCCCCTTCCTCTAATTCTAAAGGTACTTTAGGTTTCTTATGTCTACTGATAGACTCTTCTTACACATAATTAGCTCTTCTTGTGCTTCCTTGGGAAGTTGAATCTTCTTTAAGGCACCTATATGTAGGGTGTCCTAACTAATTGTAGTGGTAGTATTTCATGGTGGAAAAGTATGATCCTCTCCCCTAGTTGCTTCTCCTTCCTCTCCAACTAGTGTTAGATCCTCTACCTCTATTGAAAGTTCCTCTTCCTAAACTTCCTTCTTGTTATTCGATCAACTTTTTGTCTCCTTATGGCCTTGAATCTAATCCTCTTCCACTATAGCCTTTTTTATCCCTTCCATATCTACCCCTACCTCTGCATCTAAAGTTTGTGTCTCCCTTCTTCTTGTTCTTCCCTTCTACTTTTAGAGCAAGTTGGAAGCATTTGTGGACTGTTGTAGGAGTCCATAGGCTAATCTCTTCTTGTATGTTTAATTTCCTAAATATCTAGCCACTTTCATAGTCTAATCTTCTTTTACTCTTGACCTCAAACACAACTTCTAAAAATCTTCAGTGTAAGTTGCCACATCCAGGTATTTTTTTTTTAAGCTTTGCCTCTTCTTATGTAATTGAATTTCATAGTCTCATGGTAAGTATTGTTCTTTCACCTTTGTTACCATGGCTCTCCAATTAGCAATGGGCTCCTTTCCTACTTTCACCCTCTCTTCTTGGAGGTACTTCCACCATGTCAGGGATGATCTCCTTAGCTTATATTTGGCTACCTTAACCTTTTGTGCTTTTTTCATACCTTCACACTTAAAGTGATTCTCTATCCCTTCAATCCACTCCATTACAAGTTCGGTGTCCATATTTCCACTAAACAAAGGAATCCCTTCTAGGTATTTTCCACCTAATACCTTAATGTCCTTTAGGAATGGCTCTTAATTAATTGGAGGGTCTAGTTTAGGGATAATATCTTCTCCTTCAATCTTCTCTTTACCCTTATTGTTGCTTTCACCTTCTTGGTCTTTCTTCTTAGCCACCTCAATAAATTATTCTAATTTTGTTTTCATCTCTTCTAGGGCTTCTTCAAGGAGTTTATTTATCTCCTTTTTCTCACCCATTTCTTTAGCTATCTTTGCATTAGTCACCATTTTTTACTCTCCAACTGATTCTTTAGGTTGGAACATCTAACCACAAGACCAATCTTTCTGCTCTAATACCAATCTAATGTAATACTAGGTAGTTTGCTTGCTTAGTCCATATATTTCCTAGGATTTTCTCAGGCTTACTCTTAGCCTATTAGGCTTAACTTTAGTAACCTAACCCCTAGAGGATCTCTATCCTATCCTCCCACTTCTCATTCATCAAAATACCTCTACAAGCAAATTTGCCAAATTCAATTCTTGATCCATCTTGTTCATTTCCTAAACTACACTAAGTGAGGGAATCATACATGAGGTGTTAAACCTCACCTAGGATTTTGGACACAAATCCCACAAGTTTTCCTTAAGTTCTCTTCATGTACTCCCAAAACTATCAAAAATAGGCCTAATTGAATTAGCCCTCTTGCTTGGGTTTTTGAACTATAACTCCAAACTTATTTGAACAAGGTTGATAAAAAATAATAGATTCAAGTACCCTTTTGGAAAACCTAAAGGATTTTGTGGGTCTTAGGTCCCCAAGCTCTCCGTACACTAGAAATTAGCTTTTGTGCCTATGTTCAAGGGTTTCACTTTAAGGATGACAGTCTTGACTAGGGTCTAATCAAACTCTTAGCAAAACTTTTTTTGAAACTTATTGCACTTTCATAAGGTAACATTACTAACCCCTATCCATTATGAATTTCATTGTTTGAAGTATCTATTAAATTCAAACCTCCAAAACCTTCTTGCAAATGTTGTGATTGCCTAACCAAGTGTCTGTGACTTGCTTAGGGCATCACCTCAAAAATGGCTAACCAACTCTCTAGGGCCCCAAAATATATATAAATTATTAGATCCAATCCCATTTACCTTAATTCCATGATGAATCTATAGTAGGAACTCATGGAGGATCCATGTTTGTAAAAACTGTCACAACTGGACCAACACACAAAGTGTTTACAAAAGATTTTCAAAACACACACAAATTAAACTCTAGAAACTAGTAACTTGAAACAAAATAACCATACAAAAATGAAATTAAAAAATATAATGAAAAACTTCAAGCTTCAATCCATTATTGTGAACATGCACTCCAAAACATGAAAAAATGTGAAAACTAGGGCATAATTCATGGTTTTCAACAACTGGACTTCCTTCTTACAATGTCCAACCCTTGGAATGGGTAATTTTTTAGTTTCTATAGTTTTCCCAAGAGGTTTTAGACAATTAGGATAACCATCAACCTCCTTCTTGGGTTATGCAACTTTCTTGTCAAAACGTTGTCAATCAACTTTTCAAAATTGCTAACAACTTTGACAACTTTTTGCATTGTTAAGTAACTTTGATTTCCTTCATTTAGGAACTTCCAAATTTGTATATTATGACTTACTCATGATTTCTAGGAATGATTCAACCTTTATAACATGAATTCACATGTCTTAGACCCTTTTCACCTATTTGATAACTTTTCCACATTTGACATCTTTTTGACATCTTTGCCATCTTTTGCTCCCAATTGTATGCAAGACACCTAGAGTGGATAAAACCTAGTCAACTCCACCTAGGAACAAAATCAACCACCATGACTTGGTTAGAGGCAATAAATTCCAAAATAAAAAATATAAATCAAAACAAGGATCTTTGAATAGGTTCTCCTACACCAATTGCACATAGAATTTATCAGTCAAGCCTAAAAAATAGTGTGTCTAGTAGAGCGGTGTATGGAGCACACTAGATCATAATCGAGAAGGCCCAACTTAACCTAAGTGGGTGGATACATGGAAAAATAATAGAGAAATTGGAGAATATATATAAGGATAGAAGATCACATGTATTTAAGTTTGGCACAAAATTGGTTAGTATATTCTTCTATTTTGAGGAAGAATACCCTAGATACAAGAAGTTCTAGAGGAAGTCTAAGAGTTGCAATACAACTCAAATAATGAATATGAACCAAAGGCTGGTAATAGTTCCTTAGAAAATCCTAATAAATATTTCAAGTAGTTTTAAGTAGATATGCAAAGAATAAAAAGGTTCCTATAAATCTAATCAATGATTATAGAAGAAACATTTGTTTCTTAGCAATCACTAACAGGTGCATATCACATGCAATTGAATCAAAAACCCATTAGTTGACTAAATTTCCATATGAGGTTAAGGTAGATTTATCCAAAAACTCATTAACCAATTATTGAAAATTCCTATTGATAAAGAACAAAAGAATTTCAACACATCTGAAGAAAATAGAAAAGAGCTAAAGGAACAACTAGAAGAAATCTCAAAAGAGAAAAAGAAGAAGAATATGAATAACACAAGCCAAGTTGTGGAATAGGATAAAGAAGAGGCTCTCCATGAGAGTGGAGAGATTCCTCAACTAAACAACAAAGATGACTCTTCACCTAAACCTAAATCTCAAGGGGAAGAAGAAATATCAAGCAAAAGGAAACCTTCAAGAGAAAGGATACAAATAAGACTAAGAGGAAACCTCCCATTCAGTTAGAGGAAGAAGAATTTGGAGAAGCGACTAATACAGAAAGTTTCAAATTCCCAAAAGAAGGTAAGAAGATTTTACTTAAGAACATTATTGAAGATATTGAAAATAATGGAAATTCTAATACTTAAAAAATATATTTATAAATTTCAATAAACATAATTGAAATAAAATTATGAAAGTTGTACTTTTATGCTTGAGAGTGTTTAATAGATCACCAACCAAAATATGTCACAGGTTGTAAGTGAATATTGTGATAATCAAGGAAATATGGTCCAAGGCTATATTGGAATGGAAGAACATGCTATATGATGCTCTAGAGAAGCTTAAACATAACCTAAGAAAAAAAGTCATAACAAAGCTAATGAAATCGTGTAGATGAAATACTAATCTAAAAGAGAATGTAGCTTTGATAACTATAGGTCTAAAGAAGGATACCTTTTCAAATGCAAAGAAAGTTTGGTTTCAATTATATAAAGAGAAGGATAGTTTTAAGAAGTAGCAAGGCCAAGGCCAAGAGGAAAAGGAAAAGCAAAGAGAGAAAAAGAAACCTAAGACTACAAGTCCCAAGAGTTCAAAGAAGAAAATAGAAGGACAAGCTGCTTTATAGGTCAAGCTACAGATGCAAATAAGTCAAGACCTAACTAAAGAACACAATGTGATCAGAGAAACACAACATGTGTCCATAGTACCACCCACAAAAAATCAACAAAAAAAAAATGATATGCAAATAGTTTAGGGACATCCAAGTATTAGTGATGTAACTATAATGGACTCTATTCCAAACTATGGAGAAGGAAAAGGAGAAGGTCATGATGCAATTGGTCATGTTGAGGCAATAGGACAAGGAGAGAAGGAAGGAGGAATGAAGAAATAAAAAATATATGATGGACTAAGAGATACACAAATTCTCACAATGGAATTTCTTGAAGACAAAGGAAAAGAACATGAAAAAGAAATTGAGCAAAGACAAAGGTAAGAGACTCAATAGGAGAAGACACTAACAAAATCTTGACCATCAATGACACCATCTAAAGGAAAAAGGAGTATCAAAAAAATAGAGAAGACCAAGGATAAGAGGAAAAAAGATTCAAAGGAATCCAAAAGAAAAAAGAAGAGAAGAGGGAGACAAGAATCCCCATAACTAGTGAGTCAACATCATCTAAGGATGGAGGTGAACTTTATGATATTGATGTAGTAGAGGCTCCAAAGATGCAAGATCTTAGTGAAAGGGAAAAATAAATTTGCAAATGAGTTTTCTAGATGAACTAAATAGAACTAAACATATATGCTAGACTCAAAAAAATAAACAAGCTAGTGAAGCCAAATAATAAGAGGTATGACCAAGCTAGAACTAGGTAAATGCTCACAACATACTAAAAGGAGTTGTTGAAGGGACATCCTATGAGGATGATGATGACTTAATTAGTCAAATAAAATATGTCATATGACATATTCATGAAAGATAAGGAAAGATTTCAATGCTAGTGGAGCAACAGGTTCTAGTAAAACCTTTAAAGAAGAGAAGGAAATCATTAAAGAAAAGAAAGGGGAACTAACAACACTCAAAGGTGAGTTGTCTAAAGCACTAAAGGATACAACTTTTGTATTTTAGAAACTAGGTACATCACACACCTTAACTAGTGATTTAGAGTAGATGAAAACAAAGGTTCAACAAGAGCCTTATGAAGCCACCCAACCTTTTGATCCATTCTCTGGATCAACTATAGAACATATTGCAAAAGTCCAGGATACAATGTATTTGGTACATCAACTATGAGAAGAAGAGGATAAACATCCTATCTAACTAAAGGAACTCCAATGTTTCCTAACCCCACTAATAGGGGTCATCAAAGAACATCTAAAGGAAGTATATACTCATATAGCCACACCATGAACAAAAAAAAAACATGCACTCTACTAGAAACAAGATCTTAGGAGTGAAGTACTAGCACTTAGACACATGAAATAGTCAAGGGAGACTCTACTACATATAACACTAGAATGATACAAGGACATATTTGAGAAGATATAAAGTCCAACCAAAGGAGGTGAAGAATAAATAAAGGGGGAGAATATACACAAGAGAGAGAACCTATAGGTAACCTAGTGATACTCATTGTTGTTGATGAAAAAAAGGGGGAGATGAAGATGATGAAGAGAAAGGGGGAGATGATTAAGATTAAGAGATAGAGAAAGGGGGAGATGAAACTAAATAAATTAGATGAAAGATGTATGAGGGATATGAAGAGCATAACATAGGAGAAAATAAAGAAAATAGTAAGAAACCTAGGGGAAGAACATAAAGAGAAAATTCAAAAAGGAGTAGACTCAAAGTTCCTAAGGTCATAGACATACATAAAGGAGATAGGTTAGCATAAACTATGAAGCAATGCAATTCTTGTTAACCTACAATTTTTTTTTCAAGTATAAATTTATTTCCACCAATGCCAAAGGGGGAGATTGTTGGACTAAACTACAATGACATGATTAACTAGAAAAATGGTGAGTATAGAACTCAAGCATTGAGTAAGTATTAAAGTGTTGACATTGATTGGTAGCTAATTAGTAAGAGGATTAAAGTGTTGTAAGTGTAAGCATTGGTAAAATGGTATACCAATCTTGATAAAGGAAAGAAGATATATGTGGAAGTGTTATGGTCACAACCTAGTCACCTTTGATGTGATGAAATCAAAGAAGGTCTGCAAGCAATGTGAAATGTATGTAGAGAGAAGTGGTGGATGTGATAGAAGTGCGCAAGGAATCATGTATACAAGTAGACTTGTAGATGGATAGACATTCCTACATGTATAGGCACCTATGGATAGGTATTCATGGGTGTCCTGTGAATATTCTTGCTATGAGATTCAAATTTCAAATTCACAGTGTGAGTGGGATAATTTTTAGGATTTCTACCCATGAACAATTAGAGTGATTTAAGTTCACTCATACTTCATTTTTGAAGTTTTTTTAATATGGTCATTGTCATTATTTTTTTTGTAATTTTATTGAGCAAAGATCTATGAAGATGGAAAAAAAAATTATGAATAGAGAGTAATAATAGACCGACGTAGAAGCATGAGAAGGAAGAAGTAAACATAGTAGTTCACAAGCTAGATTAGAGGAAGAAAATTAGAGTATCTTTGAGGAGCTTTCACAGAGGATCTACTAGGCAAGGTGTGCCAAGCATATAGATATATTCTTCATCTTTCTTTCTAACAATTGTAACTATTTTACTCCTTTGACATGATAGACTTGTAATAATTTAAAATCCTCTTATAAGGTATCTCTCAAAAAGAGATCATAATCCTCTAGGGAGGTAGTATTGATAGGTAGTTGTAACCCTAACATATTATATGCATTCCTAACAAAATTTATTATTAGAAGTAACAAATGTAAGCCTTTAACATGGAAACCTTTTACTTGCAAGGAAAGGCTAGAAAGTATATTACTCCCACCATGGTCTTCACCCTTACACTAAGGTTTTCCATGTAAAAATATATGTGTAATTGATGTATGCATCTCTGTATAATCTTGTATGATTCTTGTGCATAGATTTTATTATTACATTAATAGTAAAGGTGTTAGTGACAAATTTTTGTTTAAGCTAGCTATATTAACTAGTAGAATTTATAGAATTGGGTGTATTGATTCATCCCCCCAGTACTGATTGGCACCACCACAACACACACATATTATTACTCATATTTAATAATTTGAAAGAATTATAAAAATATATTCTTGGAAAGAGAGTAATATAATCTCTTATGAGATATTGATATAATCTCCTAAGAAAATATTGATATAGTTCTTACAATTCTAGTATAGGAGGTTGATATAACCTCCACGTGACATAGACAAATTAGATTACTATAATTTCTATAGTGCCAATATGAGTGATTAATATAACTCCATCTGATATGTTACTAGAGTAAAAGCCCCATACATGTTGCTGACAGTATTCAAATATCTTTCTTGTCATCTGAGTTTTGAACTTGAACCTTGAACTCAATCGAGTTAAAAAGTTCAACGTTCACCTCTTTCTTTTCCTATCAAGTCAGTATGTTCAAATCTTTTATTCCTTTTGCTTGAACTTGAACTCCAAACTAATTGAGTTTAGAGTCCAAAGTTCATTTCTTGTGTCCATATGTTTGTCCAAGTTTGGTGTTATCTTATTGATATTATTGGGACCAATTATGGGTGTTTTTGAAATTGAACTCTGGTTAATCATTCATTTAGGTTCATCATTCGTCAATCATATTTTCTTCTCAGAGAAATGATGGTTTCTTACACCAAAATTCCTATAGCTATCAACTTTGGACTTGAATTCTTGAACTTCAAAATGGTTCAAGAGTTTAGTTAGTTAGCCCAAAATATTCACAAAGGATGACAAGTGGCAGTACAAAAATCTACCAAAATCTTTCTAAAAAGGTTGAGCTGACACTTTTTAATTAATGATTGGTATGAAGGGCAGTGGAAATATTTGTTATGTGCGATGGTAAATATACTCATTAATGATTAAAAATTCCTATCAAATTGATACTTTCCATATTCAATCATGATGGGATTACCATTATAAGGTTGTTTTAATCTGTCTCTCTTTTTCATTATGCCATCTGCTGAACAAGGTACACATTCATATTTTCTATAGAATCATAAGCGATCTACAACAAGATTTGTTCATGGAAGTGCATTGTCATTTCTCCTTACAATGAGTCCTTTTACTCTCTTCATTAGTATCCATTACATTTTTAGCTCTAAGTGGGTAGACTTATTAAACCTTATTCATTTCCATATGTTCTTACTAATTTAAAATGGGATTGTTTTAATTGTTTTCCCATGGCTAGCTCTCTCCCAAAATTACTTAAAGAAAAGCCTACCACCTCCCTTATTAGTTTTCTATCTACATTGACAGACACTTTTCTAGCTAATGAGAAAGTTGACAAGCTATTAACTAGGTTTTCAAGGCTAAAACTTGGTTCCATCGCAGAGAAGATAGCCAAGAGTGGTTTGTTGTAGGTTGCTAGTTTTCCAAAATTAGTTCCTTTCCAAGAGCTTATGTTAGAATGTAGAAATAGGTATGATGCCAACCAAAGATGTATTAAGATATACCTAGGAGAATTTTTGGTGTACGTGAACAAAGTCACAATCATGGATGCCTTAAGGATTCCACCACACAAAGAATATGAAGCATGGGAAATTGATCTTTCAAATGAAAAATTTGCATCATACCCAAACACATTAAAAAATGTCAATGCAAAAATTTTTTTAATCAAGCAAGAGAAAGGAGGGTCACATATTCTTCACCCTTTAACCAAACAACACATGATCCCTTAAATAAAGTACGTAATCACACTATTGAATAGAGTTTAAGGAAACCAACATCCCTTTCACTAGGAAAATTGAATGTATTTCTTTATTCAAGCTATCTTGAGTGATAAGAAGCATATCAAATGAGCATAAATCATAGAAGATAGATTGCATGAAGAACTTTCCCAACTATCTGGAGTTTCTGGCTTTTACATGAGCTCATACTTGTTCTATATATAGGCATACTGCAAAGAATGGATCAGACTCCCTCATGCACTGTGTATTAATGACATGCCAATTTATGAATATTTCTCTTCCATGAGAAAAGAAAAGAATTTGGAGTGATTTAAAAGAGTACATGATACTTTACTCACTAAATTGGATTTTGAGCTATACAAGAAAGAACAAATAAGATTGACTGAAGAAGCTAGTCAATTTATATCCATATATGGTAGTTTCTTTATCTAGTTCTCCAAATTTACCTATATTCGAGTTGGTGGTTATGAAGGAAAGCATCTTAAATTGCCTAGATATTGCTTAGACCATTATGTGCTAATGGAAGTTTGTAGGCAGGTAGCAGAAGTTGATAAGAGTTGCAAAGCCATAAGGGGTTCTAGTTCTACCTTTCTCATAGAACTCGATCATTGCCAATGTAAAATTATACATGATGCTTTTTCCTTGGAACATGAACTAAAGATGATGAAACTAAAAACCTATACAATCTATGTCAACATTGATAGAAAGGATTTTTCTCAACCTCTGTTCAAATTGCATCCTTCATTCTTGTATGTACCTCATTTAGAATATTTTTGGCCTAGAGAGATGTTTTGGAGAGTAATAATATAGATCCAATTGAAGTCGAGTTTGAGGCTAAATCCTCTAGGGAGAGAGTGAAAGAAGTCATGGATCAAAGTGATTAGCAACTAACATGTGATATACACACTCTAGGCTTGATGATTACTAATATTGCTTCCCCTATTTTACAAACCCCTCCATCCAAGGGAACTTCCTTGGCACCAAATTGGTTTGACTTATCAATGAATAAGAAAAAGAGTATAGTGCTAGTAAGCATCTCAGTAGAAGATGTGGTTGGAAAGTGTTTGGAAAAAATGCCTAAAATCAAGAAGCCTAAGATATAAACCATACTCAGGGTTGATGAAAAGATAGGGGACTAGGTTTCTAATATTTTTAAATTTTCAAAGATAAAGCTTTGGATAACATCACACCCCAATATTACACTATAGAGAAGAAGGTTCTCAGGCCATCTTCCAGAGTTGTGGATATGCAAATCTTGGATGCAGGACATGCTAGAGTCACCAGTTGCATTTGGAAAGACTAGAAGGAGAAGAAATAATTAAATAAATCTATTTTTCTTCCAGTCGATGTGACTTCTCTAGCTAGCCAACAATTTCTTGACCAATTAAAAGGGATAGATCAGTCTGCAAGGTATTTAATGAATGGCTTGAATATGTGGTTTTCCATGAATTTAGCTACATTTCCCACTTATCTAAGATGAAGGTAAAAGATGAACAAATGATGGTCAACTTCGAATCAAATCTTGGTGCCTAGGCTGAATAAAACAAAAAATAGGAAGATGTTGTAGCTCGCATCAAAGAAGTTCAAGAATATGGGTTGGATAAGTTCCTAATGGAAAAATAGAACTCTGGCATCAATGTAGAATTTTTGCATGTCTCTAGAACCAAATTGGGATGGAGGAATATGGTTATGGAGAAATTCTTAGAAGAATGTTTAGAGTTGGTTAAAGAACTTGATTGTTTGAAACATATCCTAGATAATGATGTAAAGTGCATTGATATTGAAATCTTAGGCAACAAGGATTAGCTCAATCAAAACCTAAAGGAGATAGAGACAACTTTCTAAGATAAGCTATAATCCCTAAAAGACACCAAGGAGGTCACGACTACAAACTTCATTGTCACCACTTGAATACATTTGATGATCATAATAAGTGATGATTATCTAATTATGCAAAATAAGAAGCTAGAGCATGTTTGCTGAGTCATCACCATCTTGCAGCTAAGGATATAATAAGTGGGAATCTCACACCAAAAGGAAAATTTTGATTTCAAGGTTTCTTACAAATAATGGAAAGATGTAGGAGGCAACACACCTATTGGATAGGGACATCAGGCTACTCTAGTCAATGCCACAAATTCTTAACTTAGAACTAGGGCTTCAATCAGCTTTTTTTAGTTTCACAAGTTAGTTTCTTTCAGTTGTAAGTTTGTCTTTAGCAACTTCAATTGGATTTAGTTTCATAACTAGTTTCGATAAAGCCTTGCACGACTATATATTGTATGACTTTAAATATTTTTGGTATCGATACTTTGGTGATTTTTTCTATACAAACTTAAGTTGTTAAGGCAGGTTTAGACTGAACCATTTTTGTAGTACCATTTATATGCATGAAGAAATAGAAACATAAATCTTTTGGTTCCTGTGACACAACATTTGTCATTTAAGATCATATGGTTTTGGTAATATTGATCCATTTCATAAGGTATGATTTCTAGGTTGTGATTAATGATTGTTTGCTCTATTCAGTAGATGGTTCTTAATTTATCTTGTTCAGTTAAGTTGATCACTTTTTGTTCAAAATGCATGTTACTTATTTGATTAAGTCTTTTGGCTTAGTATTCAACCAATAGTAATTTTGCAATACTTTTGCATAGAGATGTAAAAGTGTTTTATAACCTTAATTCTTTATGGTAAAAAGATCTCATATGTTCAATTCTTTTGAAATAAAGGAAGTTGTTATTTATCATTTAAGGAGGGATTTGTGCCTCAAAACACAAAGAGTTTGAAAAAGAGAACTCAATTGTGGTGGAATTTTTTCTCATTATTCCTTTCTCATACCTTATTTGTAAGAAGAAAAAATTGTTCATTAACAATTTTTGGCAACTCTACTGAGGAATCCTTTAGGGTAGGGTTCAACATTGTTATAAAGAATGGTCTTTCCACATGCAAACATTTTCCCCATTCTTCAACTAGGTTTAGAATTGGACAATACTCAAGAAGATATTATTTCATATCTAAATACATAAGCTTAAAAAATCAAAAACAATGTAGAGCAATTCTTGTAGATTAGTCAAGTGCTTGAATGAGAAGAAGAATGAGAAGAGCTAATTAGAGGACTACCTATTGCTCAAGAATAAGTTGTGGTTATAATATTGGCCCCACAACCACATTGAATATCATAATTGAAAATACATTCAATTTTTAACAAACTGGTTAGCGGTAAATATACTCAGAGTGAAGAAAAGAAAGGAGTTCTAGATCAATCTTATGAGTTTGTGAAAAGTCAACAAATTTCTTCTAACCTTACTCAAAGGTGAAGAAGGTTGGTTAAATGTAAAAGTAGACTAGTCCCTCCCAAACAACCACCTCGTATTGCAGTGAGCTTGTAAGCTTTAGTTTTACTAGGGACATTAATCCCTACATACTTCAACACCTAGCCTTTAAACCTAATTTTACCTCACATGGCCACCAATCCTTGGGGTGCCCAAGTCAGTCTTCTCAACTTGGGACCTAATCCTAATCCCCTTCCAAAGAGAGCAAGGGAAATTTTTGCCAAATTTAATGGTGATGGAAATAAATCCACCGATGAACACTTGAATACCTTCAACATTTCCTGTGGATTCCTTGCAGTACCAATAGAAAATGTGTTAGTAAGGCTATTTGTACAAACCTTGACCAATGCCACTACAGATTGGTTTCACCATCTCCCAAATGGAGCAATCACCATTTGGGCTTCCATGTGGAATGCATTTGAAGCAAGGTTCAAATCAGCTGATGATGAACATACTCTTTTGGTGCAATTGACACAACTAAAAAAGGAAGTGCAGGAACCAATGCATGATTTTATGGAAAAATTCAATAAGATACTACATAAAATTCCTATTGCTAAAAGACCTAATGCTAAAAATTGCAAAGGATTCTTCATAAATGCAATGCCTCCAGATGCCAATTTTTACTTGAGAAGGGACAGAGTAGTTGATTTGGCTATTGCTCAAAGACCAGCTGTCAAATTGGAAGATGATCTCCTAGCTACTAAAAAATGGAGAAGAGAGATGCAGGCTTCAAGTTCACAACCATCTTTTTCAATACATCCTGATCCTTTGGTTTAGATTTTGTTGAATAATGTAATGACAATAAAAAGACATATGCCTAAGATCAATACCCCCTAAATTTTTTTTGAATATAGGTGTGGTTGAGAGACAACCTAATATGCTACCATCACATCAAAATTTTCTAATCAAAGGTACTTCAACTAATAAGACAAACATGTGCATTTTCCATTCCAATGATGATCATGATGGAACTTATTATCCTAAAATGATTCATTCTAACAAATTAAATGCCAATAAAGAGACAATAGAAGAGATACCTGTTGTGAAGACTCAAGAGGTCATGGCGAATCTATAAATTACTTCCTCAAATACGAGTCTAATTTAGAGCATGGAGGTGATATTTTTGTCAATATTTAAGACCCTTCATGTTCAATGCTCACAAGGGGTTAGAGGGTAAAAAAAATTCAGTATGAAATTTCTTTAAACCCCAAGAAGTGTATTGTTTGTATTACAAAAGGAAAGCTCCTTGACCATCTAGTCTCATAAGATGAGATAAGAACTGATCTCGAAAGAGTCATGGAAATTCAACAATTGTTCCTTACTTCTAATTAAAATGGAATTAGGTCTTTCTTTGATCAGATCAACTTCCTAAGGAAGTTTGTGCCAGAATTTTTAGAAACTGCCAGACCCATTGCCAATCTTCTTAGTAAAAAGGTAACTTTCAAATGGAGCAAAGAGCTTATGGAGGCCTTTGATAAAGTAAAAACGACTATCACCTAGACACCTGTCCTAGCTCACCTAGATTACAAGGACTTTGTAATGCAATTTATGTGAGTGAAAACACTATGTCTATTGTTTTGCTACAAAAAAATGAATAAGGCGAAGAGGTTCCCATCTACTTTATGATCATACCTCTAGAAAATCATGAATTGAGGTACCCACTCAATGAAAAATAACCATTTTTAGTGGTAAGGGCAGTGAAACTCACTATTATATTTTGCACTTTCATAGTACAGTCCTAGTGCTAACTACTATAGTGAAAAGCATTCTTACACAACAAGAAGTAGAAATAAATAATAGGGCAACATGAGTTTCTAAAGTGTAAGAATTTGACCTATAAATCAAACCTGCCAAGTTAGTAAGAGGTCAAGGCTTATGTAAGCTCATTCCTGAAGATCAAAGATAGGTCATTGATAGTGAATTGTTTGTACTTCTAGTAGGTCTAAAGGATGATCAATTGGTTTTCTGATATTGCTTATTATTTGACTTATGGTGAGTATCTTGAGCATTTAACTAGAAAAGCTAAGAGAGTTTTAAAATTAAAAGTAAATTTTTTTGTGATAGTCGATGATGTGCTTTTATAAAAGAGGGTTAGATGGTATATTCTTATGATATGTTGAAAAGAATAAACAAGAGAAGTTACTCCAAAAATTTCATAACGAAGCATGTGGGGGACACTATTCATCAATGATCACTACTTTTTAAATTCTTTGGAATGGGTATTATTGGCTAGGTGTGTTTGATGATGCATATAAATGGGTAAGGCAATGTGAAAAATGCAAGCTATTTACAGGTAAACCTAAGTTGGTAGTGCTTCCTCTAAGACTAATGCAATGCAAGGCAGGAGAATCCTCAAAGGAGATGTCCTAGCCCCCAAAAAATAACCACACAATGAAAGATAAACAACAATGCAAGATTTGAAGCCAAGTCACAATAATTTATTCATAGATATAACTGATTACATGCAATGTGTCAAGCTATAAGGCCTTCCCGGTTACTGCCAAATACAAAGAAAGTAATAGTTCTGGAAGATCTCTCAAGCTCTAATCGAAACCTTAGCTAGTCTAGATCCACATTCTAGTAGAAACCTCCAAGGAAGATCTAATAGTTACTCATAAGCCCACCAAGCAATCTCCTTGTTTCCCAAGCCTCAACTACTAGCCTTTCTCAAAATTTGCTCCTCTACCACTTCCTCTTCTCCAAGATGAATGCATAATCATAATGTTGTTGTAAACTACCTCACATTTAGCGTTCTATCCATAGACTTAGGAAAAACTCTCTCTTCAGCTACTCTCTACACTCACTCCTCCTCCAAATGAATGAATAATGACAATACAACACCATCTACTTATGCCAAACCAAGCCACAAGTCAGCTACTAGCAAGTTACATTAAATGAACCCTCAAGCCACAAGTCAACTTAGCAAGTTACATAAATGATTTTTCCCTCTTTTCTCCATTTAAAAAATTTATTTTAATTTTTTCTTCTAATTTTCATCACTTTCTCTCTCCTCCATTTTTTTTTGTTTTTGTGAAATTTAAAAAAAAATTAAAAATTATTTCTCACTTTATTTTTTGATGCAAGATGCTCCTACATCAAAGACTCGTGTTGATAGAAGATCCTTTTAGGCACTGGGGTCTAGATTTTATCAGTCCACTTAATCCTATCTTTAGTGCAAGACACACTCACATCCTAACCACCACAGATTATTTCACTAAGTGGGTGGAAGCATACCAGTAAAGAAAACAACTTCAGAAGTAGTTTGCCAATTTTTTAAGGAAAACATCTTGGTCAGGTTCAGTGTTCCAGAGAAGTTGGTAATTGACAATGCTCCTCACAAGAACTACAACTTTTCTACTATGGCAATGGAATAAAGATCTCTCATGCTTCAGACTACTTTTTGCAAGGACATGGTCAAGAAGAGTCCTCCAATATAATCTGATCTCTATTATGAAGAATTTGGTCAGTGATAATGCTAAATATTTGCATAAAAGATTATATGAAGCCTTATGGGTTGATCACACAACACCTAAGAGAGCTATTGCCTTCATGCCTCTTGAATTGGTTTATGGTGTAGAGGCCCAGTTATCACTTCCACTTGAATTAGCAACTACTAATCTACAAAAGAGTTTAGAAGATGCTACCTTTAAAGATGCCCTAGACAAAATAATCTATTACCTGATGAAGATAGAAGAAGAGAGGGAAAAGGTAGTCAAACATCAAATGCAAGTCAAGAAATTTTTTGATCACAGAACCAGACCAAGGAAATTCATGAAGGGTGATCATGTATTTCTTTAGGATAAGCGAAGAGAACCAAAATGTTCTCATGGAAAATCTGAATCACTTTGGAAAGGTCCCTTTGAAATTAGCAAAGTTCTAGGTCTAAATTCTTTTAGACTTTGGTATTTGGATGGAACTAAACTTCCCCTGTCCCATAATGGGAATGACATTAAGCTTTATAATTTTTGAATATTATTCTCTCTTTCCTCCTTGTATAGATTTTTTGTTGCATTTTTCTTTGTCTTTTTCTTTTTCTCTCTCTCCTTTCCTATTTTGTTAGTTGTTTTTTTTGCAAAACTAGAGATGCTAAAATAATTTTGAGTCCCTGATGGTTTGAATCCCCATTCAGAGCTAGTTGTTACCCAAGTAAAAGCCCCATGCATTTTGCTAAAATTTTTCAAATATTTTTCTTGTCATCCGAGTTTTGAGCTTGAACCTTGAACTCAATTAAGTTAAATTTTCAACATTAACCTCTTCCTTTTCCTATCAGGTAGGTATGTTCAAACCTTTTATTCCTTTTCCTTGAACTTGAACTCCAAACTAATTGAGTTCAGAGTTCATTTTTCGTGTCCATATGTTCGTCCAAGTTTGGCATTATCTTACTGATACTATTGGTCAATTCTGGGCATTTTTGAAATGAAACATTGGGTAATCAAGTAATCATTCATTCAAGTTCATAATTCATTAGTCATATTTTCTTTCCAAAGCAATGATGATTTCATACACCAAAATTCCAATAGTTATCGACTTTGAACTCAAAGTCTTGAACTTCAAAATGGATCAAGAGTTTAGTTCGTTAGCCCAAAATATTCACGAAGGATGACAAGTGGCAGTAAAAAGATTTAAAGAAATCATTCTAAAAAGGTTGAAGTGACACATTTTAATTAATGATTGGTATGAAGAGTGGAAAAAATATTTTTTACATGCAAAAGAAAATACACTCACTAATAATTTAGCATTCCTGTCAAATCGATACTTTTCATATTGAATCATGATGGGATTACTCGTTTAAGGCTATTTTAATATGTCTTTTTTTTTTATTATGCCATCTCCTGAACAAGGTAAACATTCATATTCTTTATTGAGTCGTAAGCAGTATGTAGTAGGGTTTGTTTATGGAAGTGCATTATTGTTTCTCCTTGTGGTGAGTCCTTTTACTCTCTTCATTGGTTTCTATTACATTTTTAGCTCTAAGTGGGGTAGCCATGTTAGACCTTTTTCATTTCCATCTATTCTTATCGGTTTAAAAAGGAATTGTTTAAGTTATTTTCCCATGGCTGGATCTAACCCAAAATTACCTAAAGAAAAGCCTACCACCTCCCTTACCAATTTTCTACCTACTCTAAAAGATACTTTTTTAGCTGATGAGGAAGTTGACAAGCTATTATCTAGGTTTTCAAAGCCAAAACTATGTTCCATCACAGAGAAGATAGCCAAGAGTGGTTTGTTGCAGGTTGCTAGTTTTCCAGAATTAGTTCTTTGCCCAAAGCTTGTGTTAGAATGCAGAAATAGGTATGATTCCACCCAAAGATGTATTAAGGCATACTTAGGAGAATTTTTGGTATACATGAATAGAGTCACAATCATGGGTGCCTTAAGGATTCCACCACATGAAGAATATGAAGCATGGACAATTGATCTTTCAAATGAAAAATTTGCATCATACCCAAACAAATTTAACAATGCCATTGCTAAAAATTGGTTAATCATGCCAGATAAAGGAGGGTCACATCTTCCTCACCCTTTAACTAGAGAACACATGATCCCTGAAATAAAGTATCTAATCACACTACTGAATAGAGTTAAAGGAAACCAACATACCTTTCACTGGGAAAATTGGATGTATTTCTTTATTTAAGCTGTCTTGAGTGATAAGAAGCACATCGACTAGGCATAAATCGTAGCAGATAGGTTGCATGAATAAATTTTCCAAGTATTTGGAGTGTGTGGCTTTTACAAGAGCTCATACTTATTCTATATATTGGCATGCTACAAAGAATGGGTCAGACTCCCTCATGCATTGTGGGTTAATGACATGCCCATATATAAATATTTCTCTTCCTACAAAAAAAAGAATCAAAGTGATTTTAAAAGAGTACATGATACTTTCCCCATTAAATTGATTTTTGGGCTACAGGGTAAAGAATAGAAAAGATTGACTGAAGAATCTGCTCAATTTATATCCATCTATAGTAGTTTCTTTATTTAGTTCTCCAAATTTACATATGTAAGAGTTAGTGGTTATGAAGGAAAGCCTCTTAAATTTCCTAGGTATTGCTTAGAGTATTATATGCTAATGGAAGTCTGCAAGTAGGTAGCAAAAGTTGATAAGAACTTTGCAAAGCTAGAAGCGGTTCTGGTTCTACCTTTCCCATAGAACTCAAACATTGCTAGTGTAAAACTATACAAGATACTTTTTCCCTAGAACATGAACTAAAGATGATGAACTTGGAAACCTATACAACCTATCTAGACTTTGATAGCAAGGATTTTTCTCAACCTTTGTTCGAATTGTGTCCTGCATTCTTGCATGTTCCTCATTTAGAGGATTTCAAGGTTGATTGTGAAGATGATTATGAAGTAAGAAAGGGATGGTGGCCTAGACTCACTTTGAAACATATAAAGGAATATAAGCTCCATGCGAATATAAAGGGTCTGAACAAAGAAAAAGATGAAGAGATAGCTGACCCTTTCTATATAGCCCAAGTTGAAGCCTTCTCTTTACTAGAAATAGATTGGGATTCCACTGAAGAAGATTACTTGCAAGCCAGGACAAACCTGTAATACCCCAAAATTGGCACATTGCCATACTAAACCAATTATAGTATATTTAATAAATCCTAAGTCCTAATTTACTAGGCAATTCTGATTCTAATAATCGCTAATTGACCCAAGTGTTAAACACAAAAAACCCCTAATCTGCATTAATTACATATTCTATTTAATTCCTAAGTCTAATCGAATTAGTAAAGGTAAACCTATTAATCAATTTAATTTAATTATGAGTCCTAGTACTTTAATTATATTAAATTCACCCCTTCAGCTAATACACATGAGGAATTAAATATTTTTATTTAATTAATATATCCTCATTCTAATTATTGAATTTAATTATTTAATTAATTAGAATATTCAATTATGAGATCATATTTAATTTCCTTAAATCAAATATCTTCTCCAATATTCTCTTCTCAGTTCAGAACTGGAAACATTGAGTTGACTGAAATCAGAAAAGGAATTAAAATAGTTATCTCCTTATTCCACTTAAAAGCAATCAGTTAAGTTCTTTTGTCATAAGGAAACTTTCTATTCTAACTGAATCTTCTTCGGATCTCGACCATTCATTCAATTTGATCTCAACCATTGATCGATTCTTGGATTCTATTTAAGAAACTCTTAACTCCTCATTGTGGAAGTTGCAAATGAATTATATGAAACTTATGCTAAAATAATCACTCATTTCTTGCATTTATAGTTTTCATTAATCTTGCATTCTAATCTCATATAGTTTAAATATATGCATCCATTTAGATTAATATGCTCTTTTTATTCTTATCTTAATATATACATTACATATAGATTAATCTTGCATTCTCATATAGATTAAATCCTTCATTCTAAATGTCTAGTTGCTAGCTTCTTATTCTGGGAGTGAATAGAAAAATCATTCTAGTTAGAAGGCAACAGATTGACCTGTTGAATTTATTTCGGATGACCAATCCCATGTTCATTCCAGGATGATTCCTTAGATAAGGATCATGTTGAAGTGTGTGTGAATACTGAGGCCCACATTTATAGTGCCCACCATAGGGCCGAGAGATGTCAAGTTTCTAGCCTCATCTATTCTTTATTCTGCAATTTTTAAAATGTTCTATCACTTTTTCGTACAGTCTCTCATTTTGTTGCAAAAAATCTCATTCTTGCACAAAGAAACTAAGATTTTGCTCCCTATTCTACACTTCCTCATGCAAAAAAGTGTATAATTGTGCAATTTCTCACATAGTACACATCATTTTCTCACACAAGATCGACATAGCTTCGTGCGAAATTCAACATCAGAAAAATAAATACAATTTTCTAGATTCTATTTTTTATCATGATGATTTAACTGACATTTGTTTCTAAAGAATTTTGTTTTTAGTTTCTAATATTCAATAGATTAACAATGGTTTGTAGATCTCTTGTCAAAGACACCCTCTTACAAACTCTTAAATAGTACTGATGGTTTGATTGTAGGATGTTTATTTGAAGAATCACATGTCAAAGAATGAATTCAAACTCGCTAAAACATCATGTCTTTGTTATTGCTTTCTCACACATAGTTTAATAAGGCTTATGAACTTCGTAGGGCTCTAGAAAATGGAATAAGGGAGCAGGCTCTTTTCTACTTGGAAGTGATGCCCAAGATTAAATCAGAAACCTAGATGCCTTTGGAAGATTGTACCTGATGAAGGCAAGAAAGCTAGTGGTTCTCCTATATGAGTCTTGTTTATGAAGAGGTGATTGTTTCCTTTTAGGAAATCAAAATCTTGAGAAAAGGCAAGTTGGGATTAATAAGATAACTTAATGATGAACATGTTCTATTAGTTTAGGTAAGGTGTTGAGGTAGAGGAGTATGTTCTTTCCCATTGAGGCAAATCAGAAACTCGGACCCTTGAATTCCATTACAAGTAAAACATAAGCATAAAATTTTTCAATCTTCCTTCCACAATCTTCAAATGGTAGCATAATGATACCAATCTATTATACAACTTATACCAATCCTTTCATAACACATATAACCTTTAAAATGATCATTTCTTTATAGATAAACATATGTGTACATCTTCTCAAATTCTTCCTTTTACATTTTTAGATGGTAACAATGGAACAATCTCCATACATCACATTGAGACAATACTAGAGACTTTCAAAATCATAACCACTTCAAAAAACATGAACATTGAGTTTACTTTACACACTTGGATCTTCTCCACTCAAACAAGAGTGAAACTCTATCACTTCATGGCATGCATCTTCACATAACCTGCACATAACACAAAAAATAGGAACCATGGAGGCTCACCTCCCAACTTAGGCCTCAAGGAGGCCACCCACCGAGCAGGGGAAACAAGGACCAAACAGGTTACACACATACAACACAAAATTTTGCATGAATACACAACACAAACACAATCAACACCCTTCCATGGCTCGCACAATGATTCACCATTGGAATCATAAAACATTGGGTGAAGGTGGGCTCTTTAAGGAGGAGAAATTTTAGCAACATAAATATCATATTGCCAATGCATTTTGCCTCTCAAGGCCACCACAACATAAACAACATATTGCCACTGCATTGCCTCTCAAGGCCTTCAAAACAACCATCTTCTCCTCATCCACCAAACCTCCTTATACCTCCCCACAACAAGATTCATGGACATGATGGAGCCCATGCTCAATGATAATAACAAACCTCATCATGAGGTAAAAGAAAAAGAATTCTTTCTCACCTGCAATGTCAAGCCCAACTTGTGCCCTTCGCCCAAGGCTTCTCTGCCCTCCCAAGGGTGAGTGAAGCCTTCACACCCATAATCACAATCAACACTCACATTCAAACTAGAAACCACAACAAAAAAAATGAAGAACAACAAAACAAAACCAAGAAAGGATCTCCAAAAGCACAAAACACATTCACTTCTTCCCAACACAATGACAAGCTCATAACACAAGATTGACAATGCAATGCATACTCCATTGATAACTTTTCACTCTTGCAGATTTTCTTATCCATACTAAAGAAAAGGAATAAAAGAACATTTTTGAGCCCCCAACCTTGGTCCAAGCTAGGGTAAGGATAGTTGTAGTAGAGCTCCCTTGATCTCCCTCCAAAACTTAGCTATCTCTAAAATTAGAGAGTGGGTGAACACCCCACTAGTTTGTCCAAGACCCTCTAATAAGGCCTTCACACTAACTATTTTTAGCAAAAACACTAAGCCACTTTCTCTTACAAACTTGTTTCCTCAACTTTTCTATTTTTGACTTAGTGGGAACGTGGGGAAAACACATAATGACAACTCCAAATTCGAATTGATGGAAGAATGCATGGGTAAAGGGGATCCCTAGGCTATCTAGGCGCTCACATGATCAAAATTAGGTCCCTGACATGATGTACTATCATATAGGTAACTTATTTTCACCCAAAAGACACTCTGGGACCACCTAATGACCCCTCAAAGCCCTAGGCAAATCCAAATTCGAATTTCCTATGATGGTGACCCATCCCATCCCTTGTCAAGTGGGTTTGCTAATTCATTAAGAAGGTAATCAATTTTTGGGTAAAACTCCATCATAATCAAAACCCTAGATGACATGTTTTTGCACACAAAATTCACAAGTGTCAAGTGACACATAAAAATACATTTTACATCACCATGACATGCCCTCTAATGCATCTTTATGATTAAACATTCTCATGTACAAGCAACTTCACATTTACGAAGGAAAAATACTTTCACAACGAGGCCTTTGAATCTTCCAAAGATTCGCCTTGGTTAGATTATGTTCACACAGGTTTGGAACTAGTTCCCCCCCAAGAATTTCCAGGGTTCCACTTCCTGCACATTCAACTCGAGCATCAATAGTCCAAGGAGGTTACACAAATAAATATCATAATTGCATATAATTTCAAATGTTATGAAATCTTAAATTCAAATAAATTATTCAAAATTTAAGAATATCAGGATCTACATATTACAAATCATCAAAATCAAATCAACATCTGTCTGCATATCGCATTAAATCATCATGATCAAATTAACATTTATTTTCATATTGCATTAAGTCATAATTAACAAATTATCATTTATCTACATTTAAATCATAAATCAACATGTAAAAATATTACATCCTACAATATCCATTCCTATCATAGTAGTCAAATTCATTAGTCATCAACATGATTTATCAACAATTCGAGCCTGATATAAAAGTGTGTCAAGTGCTATTATGGGATCAAAGTGGGGCCTTGCACAACATTTTATCCTTTTAGATCAATTATCCATCACAAAATTACTTAAAATAGTCAATCATCATAGAGAGGTAAGCATAATAGAGTTAGGAGTATAACTCATAGAAACACTTAACTAGCTAGGATGTAACACAATGATGTTAACATATGTTCGAATTCAATCATCAAGTCAAAGAACTACATCCTATGTTTCCAATATACTTTGAATAATAAACACTAGCATTTTCTTACCATCCAGTATTCTTACCTTGCAACACTTGTTCACCTAATGGAATTTCCATATACAATTTCTAATGATTCTTTTTTTTTTCCCAAGTAACCATATGCATATTCATACAAGTAAACATTATCTAGGAAAATTTTAGCATTTGGTTACCATCTTTATATTATTAATTCATAGCTTCCATAATGGTATAAATCAACACCTTTCTAAGGAAACTCCCTCATGAACTCATATGTATCCAAAAATGACTATAGAGTACCTAAAATCTAATTTAAATTATGGCATCTCATCATCATAGTATGGATTCAATTGCCATTTCTCAAAACATTTATTCGGAGATAAATCAATTAGGATAAATGTTCATAAGACACACATAAACCTAAGTGGAGAATATAGTTTTAAAATATGTTTGATCATTACATACACATAAAATTAGGTCCTTAGTACATTTTATAATTACAAACACTACTAAAATAAGACATTTTCCATCTAAGTCTTGAGTATCCAAATCCTGAATATCTAGAAAGCAAGTAGCCTTACCATTTCTTCAAAATTCAAATTTTCTAATTGAAATGATTTAGAACATGAAATGGAAATCATTAATCTAATCAATTAGGTCCAAATGTGTGGGCCATCGGAATGCATATATTAGAATGATAAAACCTTATAGTCTCAAAAGTGTACCAAAATGTTGAACTAGAAGTATCACAATACAAATGTGTTATCTATGCCCTGACGGTCTAGGTGAGGCCTCATAATTCCTCTATCTACAACTATGACTTCTTGCTTAGTTGAAAACTTGTGATTTACACATGAACTAGTCTCCTCACTTGTTTATCTTATTCTATTCTCTTGTGTTCATCATACCTTGTGTCATGATAGTCATAACTCTCGATTGTTCTAGTCATTTCTTAGATGACTCGTACTTAGGTATACAATACACTTATCTCACTTTGAGGTTACATTCTAGTGTGGTCATTGTCTAAGCTTTTCTTTTCATCATTGTCTATGACTGTTGCAACATGGAGGAGAAACATGTTTCCACCCCATAGACTTAGATGAGGTGGAGCTAGAGGTTGAAATTGTGGCAAAGGTCACTTCCTAGTTTATACACAATCTAAATCCAATGAATCTAGTGAGGAGTCTTCACAATCTCTCTCACCTATTAGACCACCTCGTGTTCAAAGAATGTTTTCCATATACTTTTAGCAAGTTAAGAATCCATTATATCAAGAGACTCCTAAAATTAGAAAAAACACATACATCTCTAGATAAAACAACTGAATTCTTATTCAAAAGACCTTTTCAACCAACATACACTAAAACTTACCACATTCCCAACTGGTTGATCAAGAACAAGGGAATAGAGAACATAGTAGAGGACAAGATCACCAAAGGAATGAAAGACATAAAGAACCTTTTATTGAGGAGAATGAGGAGACTGAAGAAATACTTCCTGAAGACACCGAAAAATGTCATAAGGATAAACACTTCCAAAAAGTAATGGAGATTTTTCTTAACGAAGAGAAAGAGAAATACTTTCTCAAATGCACTCAAGTGGGAGAAAAATGACCTCATCATTTTAATGTTGAGACAATCATCACACATGAAGAGGAAACTAAAACATACAATTTGCAAAAATAACTGAAGATCATGCAAGAACAATTGGCCTAAATGATGTGTGATAAGGATAAACCAATGAAAACATACACCTTAGACACTCTTTGTCCATTCCCTTTTGACAAGAGTCTAGACATGCCTCCTTTTCCAAGAGGAGTTGAGTTACCCAAGTATGATAAATACTTTGGAACTTCCAATCCCCAAGATCATTTGTAGGAATTCAATGCTTTATCTATGGAATTTATGCACAATTAGACATATCTCATGTTTATTCCCATGGAGTCTAGGTGGTCAAGCCATGGAATGGTTTTCAAGGTTTCCTACTGGTATCAAAATATTTGATGAGATTGCTAACTTGTTTGTTCAACAATACTCACACAACATACAACATCTTATTAACATACATGACTTGGACATTGCACCCAGTGGGATGGTACAAAGAAAATTTTGATGGGTTAGATAAAGGAAATCTAGGGAAAGTTGGCAGTGGTGGTAACCTTAAACAAAAATTCGAGGAAACTTTCCTCACATTCCTTTAGAGGTGGCAACAATTGTACACCAAATGCTCATGAAAGATTCCTGAAACGAAAAAACTTGACATCTTCACAGATTATCTTTTAACTGACTTTAGGTATAAAGTTCAACTTCAAGGTCCACACACCTTTGAAGACATGGTCATACAAGCTATCTGAATAGAGGAATTCATGGTCAAAAAGGGTGAGATAACCCTTCAAAAGGACACCAAACAAGGATTAACCTCTAGCAAGGATAAATCCAAGTATGTGAACAAGAACTGAGAGGTAGTACATGATGGAGTCATTGATAACATTACTTCTAAACCTGTTAAAATAACATTCAATCTCACAGACAATCTCAAAGCATATAAAAATGTTGACAAATCTCCTCCTGAAATAAGACATTTGGAAACAAAACAAAGAACTCACCTTGGGTTACATGCCAAAAATGAGAATATACACCTCTTGGTGAACCTTTGGATGTGGTCTATAAGACCTTGCTAAAAAATAAGCTTATTTCTCCACTGGATAATTCTCGTCCTTATGATCCACAACCATAACCTTCATGGTGGAACGAGATTGTATTTTGCAAATACCATCAGAGAAAAGGTCACAAAACCAGCAATTGCATCAACTTACATCACAAAGTTCAAGACTTAATTGACAATGGTGAAATCATTGTGGATGGACACAACAAGAATATGGATCACAAGGATTTCAAGGAGCCATTCCCACACTATGAGAAGGGAGAAAACTCTAAACAAAAAGCTCATAACAAGGTCAACTATACATACTCTAACGATGATGATGTGATCAACATGGTTGAACATGTGGATTTCAAGTATTGTGACATCATCACAATCAAGGGAAAACAAGAAAATACTAAACCTAAGATTCCATTTGTCTTAAAGGGTGCTACATTTACTACATCTAACAAAGAACCATCAAAATCTTGTACCAACATTTACACATTCTCAGGCCAAGATATTACTCAAAGGCCCTATGCCTTATGCTCCTAAGTCAGAACAACACAAAGACAAACCTCTTGCTGGTCCATCTGGTAAAGGTACTAAAATTGTGACATCTTTTGCAGCTACCAACTATAGTAATCTTGATTAATTGCAATAGACAAGTGCTCAGATAACAATCTTTGAACTACTCAAAATCTCGCCTACTCATAGGCAGATTCTCGACAAAGACCTCAATGATGCAAATGTACCTCAAGATCTTTATCGTGATAGGTTTCAATCTATGGTGGGTCAATTGACTTCACCTCATTACTTGTCCTTTTTCTAAAGAGGATGATAATTCAATGAGTCATCAATATGATCAACCATTGCACATTGAAGTCATGATACATCAAAAGTGTGTTTGTTGTCATTGACAATGGAGCTAGTTTAAACATTTGATGTACCATCAAGGCATATGATGAAGTTGAGTGTAAATCCCTAGGTCTTTTTGTGTTGCCTCTTCAAGTTGGTCCTATAGAAAGGGATATTACTTGTCAAGTCTTGGACATTCCATTAGCATACAATATCTTGCTAGGGAGACCATGGATACATGAGATGCAAGTTGTGCCTTCAACGTGCCACCAATGTGTCAAGTTTCCATTTCATGACTCTGAGGTCACCATACCTGCTAATACTAGTTACACCTGTAACATGTTGAAATCTACTAAAAAATTTGTACTTGCTAATATGGAATCCACATATCATCATGATGATAAGCTTAAATAAATTGAGAAGTCTCTCAAGTTGAAATAAACTGGGATAGGTGAATATCACATAGAACCTGTTCTATCTTTGACATCTCTTCATGAGTCTCCTCATCATTATGGGAGGCTGTCTGAAGTGAATAAACCTTTTGTTCTATCACCTCAAACTAAGTATAATGGTACTTTTGTTAAAGCTACTATACCTCTAGAGGGGGAAGATGAAAATAGAGCCATTGTTCCATGGATATACAGAGAGGAAACTCTAGTGGATATCATAGAACAGTCTCATGAGATTACTCCTGAAAAGTATGGTCCAGGTCTTAAACTCATGAAATGCTTTGGCTACAAAAGGAATGGTCCAATTGAACGTAACAAAAATGGCTTGATTGATCTTGCCAAAGAAATTGCTAGAACATCTTGAGATACAATAGCCCTAGGTTTTAAAAAGATCCCTTTTCATCTAGGGATTAATAAATTTATACCAAAATCTAAGAGTTCATCTGAGCATGAGCCACAAACTCAGTCAGATGATCCTGAGGATGATGTTGATGATGAGGATCCTTATCCTTATCCAATTCCTTTGATCTTGTTAAATTCTTCGCAGAGCTAAATGATTTTGTACCACATGTCAGCATTGTGGATGTTGATAGTGATTCTTCTAATAACACTATTGATTCTCCATGTATTTGATAGGAACAAGGAGAGTCTAGTCATAATATAGTCATTGAGTGACTTTGTTAAAATCTAGATGACGAAGGAAAATTTGTCCCTATTACTGTTGGGTATTCTATAGTTGTCTCCATGTGGCATAGACTCTCGAGAGTATGAATTTGACTCTCTCTTAGAAGAAACTACAAACATTGATATCGATCAAGTTCATGCTTATGAAAATTAGCTCAAAGTAGGTGAATCATCTAGGGTTAGGTCAGATGAGTCTTATCCAACTAGTTTCAATGAGTCTTTGATTAATGTCATTGGTGAAAAGAACATTGTAAAAGAAAAAGAAAAAGAAGGTCCCATGGTGAAAAGAACATTGTAGCAGTATCAAAACCTAAAATAGTAAAAATAAAAGACGTATCCAAAGGTGAAAACCTCTCTAAGATGCCTAAGGATGAGATATTTGATGCACTTCCTAGTTATTTTCAGGAAATATCATTAGTGTTGATAGAGCTGACACATCCGATCAACTTGGAAACAAAGGAACAACCTCACCTAATACATCTTGCACAGTCTCATAATATCCAGAAGAAAAAGAGGAATTCATTGCCTTCTTTCAAGAGAAAAAGATAAATTTTGCATTGACATACTCAGACATGCTAGGCTTAGATCCTGATCTCATAATGCATCATTTATCTATTGCACTAGGAATAATATTGGTCAAACAAAAGCTTAGGAAAATGCATCCTCATGTTGCATTACTTGTTAAAGATAAATTGGAAAAGATTGTTGAAGTTGGTTTCATCCAAGCTATCAATTATGTGGAATGGATATCAAACATTGTTCCAGTCTCCAAACATGACAAGTCTATCTGAGTTTGTACAGATTTTTGAGATCTAAATTTAGCATGTTTGAAGGATGATTTTACACTTCCCAACACTAATATGATAGTGGATATGACAACAAGATATTAAATGTACTCACGCATGGATGACTTTTCTAGGTATAATCAGATCAAAATTGCATCGAAAGACCAGGAAAAGACTACTTTCACTTGTGCATGGGGAACCTTCTACTAGAATGTGATGCCATTTAGTCTAAAAAATGTTGGTTCCATGTATCAAAGGGCAGTTACAACAATCTTCCATGATATGATGCATAAGATGATGGAGGACTATGTTGATGACACCATGGTTAAGAGTACAAAATGCAACACTCATCTTCAAGACTTGGGACCCATCTTGGATTGTATGGAGAAATTTAGTCTAAGACTCAACCCCAAGAAATGTACATTTTTTGTAACTTCTAGGAAATTACTTAGCTAAATTGTCTCTATAAAATGAATCGAGGTAGATCTAGATAAAGTTCAAGCAATCATGGACATGCATCCACCTCATAATATCAATCAAATGAGCGGCTTACAAGGGAGACTTCAATCCATTTGCAGTTTCATCTCATAGCTGGTAGATAGGTCACAACCTTTCACTAAGACTCTACATAAAGGTGGGAAATATAATTGGATCAAAGATTATGATCAGAGTCTAACATAGATAAAGAAATACCTTGCTAATCCACTAATCCATATGCCTTCTATCTATGGGAAGCCTCTCATTTTGTACATCTCAACAACAAAGTCATCTCTTGGTATCTTGCTAGCTCAAGAAGATAATGATAACAAGGAACAAGTTATCTACTATCTCAGTCACACATTGATTTCTTATGAAATGAATTATAACATCATTGAGAAAGCTTTCTTGGTAGCTGTCTTTTTTTCCCAAAATTTGAGACACTACATGCTCACTCATACTACATAACTGGTTGCTAAAATTGATCCATTGAAATACTTACTTAGCAAGGCATCTCTAACAGGAAGGCTAGCTAGGTGGGTCATGATACTAAGAGAATTTGATATTTAGTATGTTGAGAGAAAGGCTATCAAAGGATAGGCAATTGTTGATCAATTAGTTGAAGCACCAATACAAAGTCTTCTTCTGTTGAACATCAAATGTCCTGATGAATCAATTCTAATGCTAACAAACCAAACTTGGGTGATGTTCTTTGATGGCTCCTTCACACAATAGGGATTTGGTGTTGGGATCTTATTCACAAGACCACATAAGTATTCTACCTAAGATGTACAAACTTTTGTTTCATTGTACAAACAGTATTGCAGAATATGAAGCCTTAATTAATGGCATGAAGATTACAGTTGAATGGAGAGTTGATGAATTGGATATCTTTGGTGATTCACAACTCATAATAAACTAGATCAATGATGTGTATTAGATGAAGGATGAGAAATTGATACCTTATAAATGCATGGTGGATGACCTAAAAAAAAACTTTTCTCATATTACTTTTTAGCAAATTCCTCATGAAGACAACAAAGCGGTTGATGCAATGGCTACTCTTGCTTCCATGTTATAGATGCTAGAGAATGATCTTCAACATGAGTTCCTAGTGGAGAGGTTACTCTACCCTGCCTATAATTCCCCTGAATCCTAGATGATTTTTTCTATTGTAGGACACGACTCATCCTGCTACCATCATATATACTCTTACTTGCGTGACCAAACAATTTTAGACAATCTAATCCAGAATGAAAAATGTCGCCTTATTTGTAGTGCTTCACGATATGTTATTACTATTGACGACTTGTTTAGGAGAGGTCTTGATGGAACACTCCTTAGGTATCTAGAACTTGATGAGTCCAAACACACATTAATCGATGTACATGAGGGCATTTATGGATCTCACTCTAACAACTTGACACTAGCTTGTAAACTTATTAGAGTTGGTTACTATTGGCCAAATATGGAGCAAGAGGCAATCAAATACACCAAGTCCTACAAAAAATGCTTGCTCCATGGAAATTTGATTCACACTCCAGCCAAGGAGCTAATTTCATCTACTATGGCCATTCCATTAATGGGCCTTTGATCTTGTGGGCTAGATTCACCCATCTTCTTCAAATGGACATAAGTTCATTATTATAGCTACAAACTACTTCACTAAATGGGTAAAGGCAGTCCCTCTCTACAACAAATAGAAAAAATGTAGCTCTATTCATTATGAATTACATCATATGCAAGTATGGTGTACCTTCCTCCATCATTACTAACA
The DNA here is from genome assembly GCA_028749045.1 of Cupressus sempervirens. NCBI lineage: Eukaryota > Viridiplantae > Streptophyta > Pinopsida > Cupressales > Cupressaceae > Cupressus > Cupressus sempervirens. The sequence goes on along the minus strand of CM053784.1, from coordinate 145,493,994 downwards.
ATGGAGGACAGTTTAAAAACAAGGATCTTAAGGAGTTGTCAAAAAGTTTAGAATCATGCAACATTGGTCTTCTATTTATTATCCCCATGGTAATGGTCAAGCAGAAGCATCCAACAAGACTATCCTTAAGATCTTACATCACACAATCAACAAATCTGGAAGGGACTGGCACCCTTAGATTAATCTGGCTTTATGGGCTTACAAAACTAGTATCAGAACTCTAATAGGAAAAACACCCTTTGCTTTGGTATATGGAGCAAATGTTGTGCTTCCAATTGAGATCGAGATTCCTACTTTGACAATCTCCATGAAAGGCCTCATTACTGATGATGACTATAGAATATCTCAACTTCAAGAGCTAAAATTGTTAGATGAACATCAACAAGTGGCATGTGATCATCTTTGAGCTTACTAGAAATGCATGTCTAATAGCTACAAAAAGAAATTCAAGCCACGTGACTTCAAAGTGGGTGATCTCATCCTAAGGGAGAACCCTAAAAATCAACAACAACAGTTATAGAAAGGAAAGTTTGAACCCAACTAGCTTGGTCCATACACAGTTATTGTAGCATTTGGATCTGGTGCTTAGCAACTTTCAACAACTGAAGGAGAATCTCTCAAAGAGCCTATCAACACTCTTAATCTAAAGAGTTTCTACAACTAACATGCTTTTAAAAGATCTTTGTACATACTTAAAAATCTTGAAAAAATTAGTATCTTGGTGAAAACCTACTAATAGGCACCTTGGTAATACCAAAAAAAGTGAAAAATACAAAAATACAAAAAAAATATTGAAAAAGAGAAAAATTGAAAAAATTTGAAAAACAAAAAGTGCCATCGATGAAAACTTGGCAAATAGGCATCATGCTAGAAAAAAAGAATATCTACCAAGAAGGTGAAAACCTGGTAAATAGGCGCCTCTTGTTTCAAAATGCTATATCTTACAGCACATCTTTTGACTCTTGTACAATTACTTTCTTGCTTTCGCTCATGCATCCATGGATTGAATCTTGTCATTGTCTTGAGGGAAACACCCTATAGTCTCATAGGAATCTCAGTCACTAGTTATTCTAACTATGTCTATCTACTATCACTTTGTCTCACTATTAAGATTCCTCTCACAAAAGATCTCTCTCATGTTAGTCACTAGTTGTCCTAATTTCTTTTGCTTACTGTTGCTTGTGTCACTATTGAGATTCCTCTCATAGAAGGTCTCTTTCATGTCAGTCACTAGTTGTTCTAACTACGATTGTTTACTATCGCCCAGTTTCCTACTTAGGTTCTTCTCACTGAAGATTCCTCTTTGACTTCAGTCACCATTTTTTATAACTATGTCTATTTACTATCATCCTTCTACTAAAGAGATTTATTTCACATATGTTCTAAACATTGAGAATTGACATCAATCCTATAACACAAAACTAAACACAAAACATCAAACTTGACTGGGATATGCTGAGCTTTTCTTTGTTTATTTTTTCTTTCACTTTATTATTCCCCTTTGAGCAACTCAATGATGTCAATTTCGACTAGAGAAGTGAGGACTAGGGGCATGATCTTTTATTTATTTTATGTTTGATGGTTTAGTTCCAATGATTTGAAGCATCCATATAAAAGGGGTGTCACTATAAGAGCCTATATCTCGTGTTGGATGGTCATGTGTACCTTGAATCATTTTATATAGACTCTTCACTAAGGTTGGTTATTTCCCTTGCTTGTTCGAGTGAATTCTCTATGCAATAGTAAATATTGATACTTGTCTTGCTAAGTGAATGTACGGGTCATTGTGAGTATACTTAGCACACTTTTGTCTCAAGTTACAAATGCAAGGGTTGTTGTGGACAAAATACTTACTAATTACTTAGCATAAGAAGAATCTCTCATGTGTCTACACACAAGAAACATTGTGGTCATCCTAGCGTTTATGCTCTGATGCTTACATTTGCTTGCTTTATCAAAAGGGACAAATGTTCTGGTCATTTTGGCTTCTTGTGCCTCGAATGCTTACATTTAATCTCGACAAAACTAGAACATGTGCCATATTCATATTTCCATGATTGCAATGTTGGTGTGAATTGTATGACATTTTTAGGTTTAACTAAACACTCAGTGATGATAATTCTATGAGTTCAGTAACCAAACCTAGGGTTGCATCTAGCATAGGGTTGCATTGCATACTCCACTTGCACAAGAGCACACGTTGATTACTACTTTACTTGCATATTTCAGAATGAGAGGTTGTTAGTTTCTTCAAAATATCATGTTTCTTCATGACTACACAAATGATAAATTAATCACCCTCTTGGCTACTTTGGCTGCTTCGAACCCATTTTCAGGATCAAATTCAAAATCTGACACACTTAAACATCTCAAAAAAACACTTTAAAATTTTGGGACTGACGCGATTGAATGCTTGTGCAGTCCATTTTTCTTATGCTTTATGAATCTTCAAATATTTTCAAATCACATTTTTCTACAAATTTTCCAATTTTTTTTGGAAAAGTCAACTTTGGTCAAACTTTTTCTTTTGGACCTCGAAATCACCTCGAATTGACTTCAAATTTTCCTTAGATCCTTTAGATCTCTTCTATATTCTTCTAAACCTTGGATTTCTTTAGTATCTTTCAATATACTTCTATGTATCACTATTCTAGTATGTCATCTTTCAATTTCACTCTTGAAGGGGGTAGGATGATTACATCATTAAATCTTTCAAAAATGGGTCCAACTCAATCTGAATCTTATGTCTTGATCACTAGGGGTATCTCATCACTCAGGGCATATTTTTTCCCTCTATCTAGCATCTATCTCATCTATGTCATCTTTTGATTAGCTGATCACTTTTTATAATAGTCCATATCATAATTCAATGAATAGGTATTGAGATAGTCTAATCCTAACTCTTGAGGATCAAACCTCATTCTGGGGATTATTGTATGATTCATCATAGGTCTTGTTATCTCTTTTATGAACTAGTATTTAGGTGTTCTAGTTGGACTCTAGAGAATTAAGCTCCGTTCTAGAAATAATTCCAATTCTTGCTAAGGATTAAGCTTCATTCTAGAGATAATCCTAACTTTTGCTGAGAACTAAGCTTCATTTTGGAGATAACTCTAAGCTCTTGCTTTCAATCACTATTCAATGGATAGGTATCAGGATAATCCAACCCCGACTCCTGAGGATTAAGCTTTTTTTGGGGATAATTCTATGAATCATGATTAATCTTGTCATCTTCTAATAGACAGTTATTGAGATATTATAACCCTGAATCCTGAGAATTGAGTCTCATTCTAGGAGCAATTTTGTAAAGTTTGACAATCTATGTTCTATCAATTTTGGTATCTATGTGTTCAACCTAGATTTCCTAAGGTTAAGCTTCATTCTAGAGATAACCTTAAAGAGATTATCAACTTTGGTATCTAGGTGTTCTATCTGGATTCCCTACAGTTAACCTATGTTCTGGAGATAACCTTAAAAATCTTATCGATTGGGCTCCATATCATCAATTTTGGAACCAGTCTCATTTCTTGATCTATGCTTCATACTTTTGATTTTTTTGAATCAAACATGTTTCTCACACATTCATTCAAATAGGGACAAATGTAATACCCCAAAATTGGCACATTGCCATGCTAAACCAATTCTAAGTCCTATTTTACTAGGCAATTTTGATTCTAATAATCGCTACTTGACCTAAGTGTCAAATGCAAAAAAATCCTAATCTGCATTAATTACATATTCTATTTAATTCCTAAGTCTAATCAAATTAGCAAAGGTAAACCTATTAATCAATTTAATATAATTATGAGTCCTAGTACTTTAATTAAATTAAATTCACCCCTTTAGCTAATACACATGAGGAATTAAATATATTTGAATTAATTAATATATCCTCATTCTAATTACTGAATTTAAATATTCAATTATGAGGTCATATTTAATTTCTTTAAATCAAATATCTTCTCCAATATTCTCTTTTTAGTTCAGAATTGGAAACATTGAGTTGACTCTGCTCCTTATTCCACTCAAAAGCAATCAATTAACTTTCTTTTCATAAGAAAACTTTCTATTATGATTGAATCTTCTTTGAATCACAATCGTTCATTCAATTTGATCTCAACCATTCATCAATTCTTGGATTCTATTTGAGAAACTCTCAACTCCTCATTCCACTCAAAAGAAATCAGTTAACTTCCTTTTATTTTGATTTGATTATAACCGAAAAAACCATCCATGAGTGAGTACATTTCATATCCTACTGTCATATCCACTATCATGTCAATATTGGGAAGTGGAAAATCATCCTTTAGACATGCTAAATTCAAATCTCAAAATTTTGTACAAACTCGGATAGACTTGTCATGTTTGGAGACTGGAAAAATGTTTGATATCCATTCCGAAAAATTGATAGCTTGGATGAAACCAACTTTGAGAATCTTTTCCAATTCAACTTTAACAAGTAATACAACATGAGGATGAATTTTCTTAAGCTTTTGTTTGACCAGTTTTACTCCAAGTGCAATAGATAAATGATGCATTATGAGATCAAGATCTAAGCCTGGCATGTCTAAGTATGTCCAAGATAAATTTATCATTTTCTCTTGAAAGAAGGCAATGAATTCCTCTTTTTCTTCTGGAGATAAAGGCTATTCAAGATGTATTAGGTGAGGTTATTCCTTTGTTCCCAAGTTGATTGGCTGTGTTGGCTCTATCAACACTGATGATCTTTCCCGAAAATGACTAGGAAGTGCATCAAATATCTCATCCTTAGGCACCTCTAAGAGATTTTCACCTTTGGATATGCCTTTTATTTTTACTATTTTAGGTTCTGACACTGCCACAATGTGGTTTTCACCATTGAACATTCTTTTTTTTTTTTTTATTGTGTGACTAAGATATTTGATGTCAACTTTAGTCATGTTGACGCTTTGTTTGTTGGTGGAAGATGTTATAGGTTTGACAAAATTTAAGTAGTAGAAAAGAGCATAGTCATTATGGAATGTAGGGAGTTCACTAGATGCATTGGAATTCTAGTCTATGAGCTCGAGATAGGTGAGTGAAGATGTGGTGGGTTCAATGGCATTCACAGTATAGTCATTAAATTCTTTGACAAGTAATTCGAGACCTAGAGCATCATCATCCATAGGTGTGTTCTAATGCATTTGAGCTCTAACATAATTAATCAAAGACTCGTCGACACTAGGTGGATAAGACTCATCTGACCTAACCCTAGACAATTCACCTACTTCGAGATGATTTTCATAAGCATGAACTTAAAATAACTATCAATTCTTGGATAGTTATTTTAATTTAAATCCTTATTCCACTCAAAATCAATTAGTTAACTTCATTCTATTTTGATCTTATTATAAGGAGTTAACTTAAAATAACTATCAATTCTTGGATTCTAGTTATTGAAAGAACTAAAAATTGGTTAAAAGAGAAAATGAAGTATAAGATGAGAGATTCAAAGAAAGCCTCACAAGATACTTTCATCAATTCTAGTTTACTTCTTCCTATTCATAATACTGATCATAAGGGTGTCACCTTTCCCAGTGTAGCTATTTTGAACCTTAAAGTTGAAGTTGAACCCAAAGTTTAAAGTTCAGTTCAACCTTCAAGACTAGACCCACTCTTGCACTAAGAAAGAAATGAACCATAGAGATATTGTGGAGAGTACTAATAAATATCCAATTGAAGTTGAGGGTGGGGTTGAATCCTTTAGGGAGAAAGTGCACAAAGTCATGGATCAAGGTGATCAACAACTGATAGGTGATGTCAATGCTCCAAGCTTGATGATTAATAATATTGGTTCCCTTGTTTAACAAACCCCTCCATCCAAGGACACTTCCTCAACATCAAATTGGTTTGATTTATCAATGAATAAGAAAAGAAGTATAGTGCCAATAAGTATCTTAGTGAAAGACATGGTTGGGAAGTGTTTGGGAAAAATGCCTAAAATCAAGAAGCCTAAGATAGAAGCCATACTCGCGGTTGATGAGCATACAAGGGACTGGGTTTCCAATGTATTTAAACCTGCCAAAGATAAAACTTTGGATAACATGACACCCCAATATTACACTACAGAGAAGAAGGTTCTCAAGCTTGCTTCTAGAGTCATGGATATGAAAATCTTGGATGTAGGACATGCTAGTCACCAGTCGCATTTGGAAAGATTGGAAGGAGAAGAAAGAATTAAATCAATCTATCCATCTACTAGCAGAGTACATCCACACCTTACAAAATATGGAAGTTAAATGCCAACCTCAAGCCATTTCCATGGTCGATGTGACTTCTCCAGCTAACCATTAATTTATTGTCCAAGTAAAAAGGTATAGACCAGTCTCCAGGGCATTTGACAAATGGCTATAATATGTGGTTTCTCGTGAAGTTACCTACATCACTTGCTTAGCTGAGACAAAGGTAAAAGCTAAACAAATGATGGACAACTTTGAATCAAAGCTTGGCATCTGGGCTAAAGAAAAGGAAAAATGGGATGATGTTGTAGCTCACAAAAGTTCAAGAATATGGGGCAGATAAGTTCCTAATATAAAAATATAACTTTGACATCGATGCAGACTTTTTGTATGTCTGCAGAACCAACCTAGAATGGAGGAATTTGGTTATAGAGAAATGCTTAGAATAATGTCTATATCTAGTTAGAGAACTTGATTGTCTAAAATAGATCCTAGATAATGATGTGAAGTGCATTGATGTCAACATTTTAGGCAACAACGATCAAACCAATAAAATCCTAAAGGAGATAGAAACAACTTTCTAAGATAAGTTATGAGCCCTGAAAGATACCAAGGAGGTCACGGTTGTAAACTTCATTGTCATTGCTCGAACATATTTGATCATCATAATAAGTGATGATCATCTGATTATGTAGAATAAGAAGTTGGAGCATGCTCGCGTAGTCATCACTATCTCACAGCTAAGGATAGAATAGCTGAGAATTCCATAGCAAAAGGAAATTTTTTATTTTGAGGTTGCTTACAAAGAATGGAAAGATGTAGGAGGAAACACACCTATTGGACAAGGACATCGGGACACTCTAGTCAATGCCACAAATTCTTAGCTTAGAACTAGGGCTTCAACTAGTTTTTCTTAGTTTCATAAGTTAGTTTCTTTCCATTCTAAGTTTATCTTTAACAACTCTAATTGGAGTTAGATTCACAACTATTTTTGATAAATCCTTGCATGGATATATGTTGTATGACTTTAAATATTTTTGGTGTCGATACTCTGGTAATTTTTGCTACACAAACTTAAGTTGTTAAGGCATGTTTAGACTGAACCATTTTTGTACTACCATTTATCTTGGTGAAAAATAAAAATAGAAGCCTTTTGGTTGATGTGACACATCATTTGTCATTTAAGATCATATGGTTTTGGTAATCTTGATTCATTTCATAAGGGATGATTTCTTGGTTGTGATCAATGATTGTGTACTCTATTATGTAAATGGTTCTTAATTTATCTTGTTCAGTTGAATCGATCACTTCAAAATTCATGTTACCTATTTGATTAAGTCTTTGGGCTTAGTATTGAACCAACAAATACTTCATAATACTTTTTCATAGAGATGTAAAAGTGTTTTATCACCTTAATTCTTTCTAGTAAAATATCTCATATTATCAATTATTTTGAAATAAAGGAAATTATTATTCATTATTTAAGGAGGGAGTTGTGCCTCAAAATACAGAGAGTTCGAAAAAGAGAACTCAATTGTGGTGGAAGTTTTTCTCATTATTCATTTCTCATACCTCATTTGTAAGAAGGAAAAATTGTTCACTAACATGATAGAAGTGACATGGATTAATATAATTCTCATAATATCATTATGAGAGGTTGATATCTAAACTCCATTTGACCGACATGCTTGAGATTGATATAATCTCCATGGGCCAAAATATTCTAATGAGTCATATGTGATAAGGGCCTTAGATAGAAGTTATTGATTCTAAGTAGAAACTTAGTGGGTGTGCTATAGGAAATCTGGAGAAGCAACATGGGATGGTACTAGAATTGATGATATATCATTCAAGATTGAAATTCCTTGGAAGGGTAAGTATTCCTACTCTAGAGATGTCTTTAAGGTTTGAGGTTAATAAAGATGGTAGAATAGTATATTTATACTTTTTACTATTTGAATCTGACATTTATTTTGTAGGTAATACTTGTCCTAAGATAACCCTAATAAGTGGGGACATTACAAAGATGAGGAAAACATGAAACCTTAAAATGACTTGGGTCATTATTAATCTAAGATTGGGGTAAAAGAAAAAACATGGGAGAGAGAGAGAGAGAGAGAGAGAGAGAGAGAGATTGTACTTTCCCTAGTTAGGTGAGCTTACTATTCAAGTTATATAAAGAGATTAATGCAAAGATAGAAATTGAAATGGTCAAGAAATTTATATAATACTAGCCAATCTACCTCAAGTATATAACCAACCAAAGCATTATATATAAGAAAATATTGTTAAAAATAAGCAATTCAAAAAGGTAATCAAGGAAAAATTTCAAGAAAATAATACAAAATGATAATGAATAAAATAATTGTATCGAAAGAAATCCACCAAGAGGACATTACAAAGAAAAAGGCATAGTTTTGTAAGTGACATAAAAGAATGACTTTAACTTTTGACTTGTGTGCATAATGTATACCAAAGAGGGGATTTTACACCCCCACATTAAGGTGATTGTGTACATTGTTGGAATTTACAAGTGGGAAAGGAGTAAACTTTTGGGGGGGTTGAATCAAGAGTTTAAACTTGGACCCATAAAAAATTTCACCATTCATTAGTTGCATTCAATATATAAGTAGAAATAACATGTAAAGTAAATGTATCTAAAACATGTAAGTAATCAAACACACACACTTAACACTAGATATGATTACCCAGAAACCCTCCAAATTGGAAGGTAAAACTAGGGTGGAGATGACACCCACAAATTTTCACTACTTTAGCAATAAAGTGTAGCCAATTAAGGTTACAATGGTATGACCATGAATCATGATCTGCCCTATGAAAGGCCTACCCTGGTAAAGGCTTACAAAGACTATTAAATCCCACCTTGTTAGAGGATTTCAACACCTTTTTAGAAGTGTGCCTTGTTAAAAGACTTTAGGTCATTCACTTGGAATGTCACCCTCTTAAAGGATTTGGTAAAGCCTATTAAAACTACTCTGATTAGGAGATTTAACTTAAATCACCTGTCAAAATGTCTTAGCATAGATCTTGTAGTTAGCACTTGCTTACCTGATAATAGATCACCTCTATCCAATCTCTGATTGATCCTTCATGATCTAATGTATCAATGTTGTATCCTCTATCCTATGTTCTTCACTTAACTAATTCTGTAATTTTCCCTTACTGCTAAGTCACCTTGAATGTTCTGCAAATTGTCTATTTTTCTTCTCCAATTTGATTATTCACCCCTTTACAATGCTCTCAACTCTCTTAAAAATTTAGTGCTTTTTCCTCCTTAAGAATACTGACGTGGCTCAGGGTTAGGTATGAATCTAAGAATAAGATTCATCCTTTTTTCCACTTAAACCTTCCCATTTTCTGATTGGTTGCATGTAATTTGCATAGGGATTCTACATATAGATTTGTCCTTATCTCTAAAGATTGAAAACTATCCTTAGGTCAGCTAAAAAATGGTTTACATAGTTGTTTATGCCATAACAAATAAATATGTCCAATGTATGTTACTTGGCATATGTAGTTGATGATGCTCGACATACACTGTTCTGACTCAACACCTGAATTGCTCGGCATCTACTATTTACTCAGCACTTGAATCACTTAGCATGGTCTATCTGCTCAGCACTTGAGTACTCAGCACATGAGTGACTTGGCATTCATTACAACTCAACATGGTCTAATATTTACATGTTGTACTTGACATGTATTACTAGTTCGACATGAACTAAGTAAATGACTTAAGTGTGTTGACACTCACTTGTCAAAACCAATCTAAGATCAACAATCTCCCCCTTTGACATGAGTGTCAAAAACACTTGAATATTCATAATCAAGCTAATCTTCTCGAATATAACATATCCATGACTCAGCTTATATACAAAACTTCAAAAAATTTCAATAACCTATGTACCTAAGAATGTATAACACCCCCTGAGTTAATATGTTTGTTCCATATCCAAAATCTATTCTCCATTCTAAGTAGATTTGTCTCTACTGACACTCTTTACTTCAATGCACTTGTAACTGATACTCTTTCATCTGATATGCTCTGTATTTTTTTGCTCTCCCAATTTTTTTGTCTCCCCCTTCTCCATATTCCATATTTTTTATTTGTATCTCTCCCCCTTGCTTACTTGCTCCCCCTTTCTTCTTGCTTACTTACTCCCCCTTTTTAACACTTATGTCAAATGGGCTAATACACTTATAGTGTATTTTTCCAAAAGGATTTTATGGACTTCCATTATTATTTTAAGAGTTGCATCCTAGTTGTCACATGCAACATCTAATGACTTGACTTGGATAGCAAGCTCGGCTGCAAGGTGTACTAGGCCATCTAGTGTAGAAAGATTGGGGTCTTTCTTTAGTAGAGTTTCTACATAACCTAGTTCTTTATGGAGGATTTCCATGTGTGGGGTGAAGGAGGCCTAAATATTTGTCAATTTGGCTCTTATATTAGTCTCTTCTACTGTTAACATAGCTAATTGACTCTGTGATTGAAACAATGTATGGAAATGCTTCTCACTTTGAGCTGGGTTTTGAGGTAGTTGTGTACCTAATATGTTTAGATTCCTCATCAGGCTCAAAATTCTATGTCTAGTATCTTGGGTGAAGGGTGTGGGATCACATAGTTTGGTGTACAATGAGAAGATATTCTCAAGTACCTTCTTCACATCCTCAACCTTGGTTTCCAATGTAACTTGAGTCAATGCTATAGCACCAGAAATCTTTTCATTTACTTTCCCTTGAAAATTTCTTTCAAACCATTCTAAAAGTTTAGCATTTGTATCTAGGTCTTCATTATAAACTTCTCCACTATGTCTGACAGTTGTTCCAATAGTGGATTGGTTTCTTCAAAAGGTGGCAAGCTAAATGCATCTAAAAAGATGTCTTTGATTTCTTGTAGTGCTTTCTTTTGCCTATATTCCTTCCAAAGCATTTCTTGATGCTTCTTCTTCTCTAAATATTCTTGTAAAATGCTTATTTGATCTAGTGTCATTGTTGCATAGTCAAATTTAGGAATCACTATTTCTTCATCTAGAGTTACATCTCCATAATGAATTACATTTTCAACCTTAGAAGAGCTTGAAATTGGCACTAAGATTTGTAGGGGTACAAACTTTGTACTCAAATTCTAAAGAGCTTTTGTAGGTGAAGAGCCAGATGTTGGTAAAGTTACCAATACTTGGATGGCCTCTTGTTCCTTTACCTTCAGTAATTTCTCCTACTCTTCTGGCTTATCTTGATCTATGAAAATGACTTGTCTTGCACCTTGTGTCTATGCTTCAAGTATAGATGAATCTATCTATCCTATTAGCTCTATTGTTGTCTCTTTTTCTTCTTTGGCAGTCTACCTCTGCTCAATTCTATCCACTTTAACACTTGTGTCAACCTTGATAAATGTGTCTATTTTTGTTTGAATCAAAGTTTCATCACCAGTAACTAAAGGGATAACAAAAGGTGGTTCTTGTGTATTCACCTTATCCCTTGTAACTTTAGTTACTACCTTTTGAAGTTCTTGTACACTAATCAAAATAGGATTTACACATAGTTCTGCTTGCAGTGTAGATTGATCTAGAATCTTTTTCAAATCTTCTACGATCAATGGATTGATGTTATGAGCCGATGCATCAAAGAGATCCTTGACAATGGGTGGTGGCAACTACCCAAACAACGGGTGAGATGGATCTGATAATGGAGGAGGTCTTCCAAAGTCAAAGGTTCCTACATTGTCCCTTCAAAAATTAGCCATGATTGTCTCTTTGTTCTTGTCTATAATGGCATTTATCAATACTGCATTTCCTAGTTGGTTCATGAAAGCTTCAATGTCAGTAGATGATGGCATAGCTTTCTCTAGGCTGAAGGATGGCTAAGTGCTCAAGGGGGGTGAGTTTGTTCGATCCAAATGATAGGGCTCCATTGTTTCTTTCTTCTTGGCTAAGCGAGTGACAGGTGGCATGAAAAATGCTCCTAGGGATGAGATGCAACAAATGCTGGTGGATGCAAAAGGGAGGAAGGCTTTTCTATGCAAATGATTTCCTAGGTTGAGGCAAAGCTATATGACAAAACCTAAGGAGGATTGGGTTGGAGATTCTAACTTCAAAGATATGTTGCCAAAGCACAAAAGGTATGCTTTCCTATGTGCAAGCTTGGTGGTGATTGTGTCGACTTAAGGATAGACTGATGATCCTTTAGGAAGAACATGAGATTGACCACTTGTGGATCCCAACCTTTAGCTCAAGGTGATGAGGGATAACAAGTGGCAAAGCTAGATTACCCTAGACAAAGCTTTGTCAAAGGGATAACCTTGGTGAGATTGGTGGTTTTGAAAGATTTTAGGAATGGCAAACTTTTAGCAAGGTGACAACAATTTTTGAAGGCTTGGATGTGAAGATTTTGGATTTCTGGCTAGATGGTTTGGTCCTAAATGAGATGGATGAGCTAATAATGCTTAAGGGGATAACCTAAGATGGCTGAATTTTCTACAAAGATGACTCTAAGGTGAAGGTTATCCAAGAAGGTGTGGAGAAACAAGGGTGATAGACTAAGATGAGCTCTCAATTGAGAATATGAGCCATTAATGGGCTCTCTCAATAAGAAGCTCTCTTGTTGAGTGGCTTTATCTAAATAGATAGGACGTATGCTCAAGCTTATGCTTCAAAAAGGACTTCAAATGGAGTTGGAATTTGGGTGTGGGTGTATGGTTTTGATGTAAAATGGCTTCTTAAAATGGCATTATGACTTTACTTCATGGATTGTGTTATTTTGCAAAGGGGAAGGATCCAATTTATAGGCAAGAGGCTTGAGGGATTGAGGGCTAAGATGCAAGGATGAAAAAAAGCTCATGGAGGGCTCAGATTGCATGAGAGGAGAGCACATGGATTGTGCTTCCTTACAGCCAATCAGGGAGTGACACATGTCACGGGGTGAGAGGATGGAGGAAAGGGGAAGGATGAGTCAACAAAGGAGGCTCAAGGGATAAAATCTTCATAAAGACCCTCATAATGGCTTGTAAGAGCAATAAAAGGGCTTGGAAGAGTCATTTATGGCCTAGTGGGCTTCATAAAGTTTTATGGTTGAGATATTTTGAGGAAGATGAGAGCAATTTCAAATTGGGCTTGATTAGGAGGTTTTTAAGCTTGCTTAGGATTGTACAAATGATTAGAGGATGGATTAGGATGGTTTAGGATTAGCTTAGGGATAGGCAAGTGGATGGCATTTAATGAGGGTGGGTGAAGGAGGAGATATTTGTTAACTTTGGCTTGGGTTAGTAAGTCTTAACCCATGTTTAGAGAATGTGACAAGGTTAGGAGGGGATTAGGATTAGGTTTAAAGACATCTTCTAGAAGAGTCTAGACTTTGGATGAGGATAAAGACTTTCTAGAATAGTCTAGAACTTCCTAGGATGAGGATGAAGACTTTCTAGAAGAGTCTAGAACTTCTTAGGATGAGGATAAATTAGATTTTTAGGAAATAAATAAAGTTTTATTTATTTGAAGGGTTTGGGTTGAGGAGATATTTATTAAAACTTTTTTAATAAACATGAGGATTAATATTTAATCTTAATTAAATATTTTGAGTTGGGATTAGGGGTAGGAAATGATGGGATTAGCCTTTAATCAAAATTTAAAGAAGGATTAGAAGATTTTGGAAGAGGTTAGTGGTCTTAAGGAAATTGGCCAAGTTTTGGGTAAAAAATAATTTTTTTATTTATTTTGGGTTTTTTGGTCAATTTATTAATTAAATAATTAATAAATAAGGAAATAATGTTTAAATAAGATTTAAACATTTTTGGGAGGGATTCCTTAATTAAATATTTTTAATTAAGATAAAGGGATTTAATGGCATAAAAATTAATTAATTAATTAATTAATTAATGATGATGTCATCAGGAATTTTTCAGAAAATAAAAATACTTTATTTTCTAAAGGTTTTTAGGTGTCTACAAGAAAACATATATCATTGTAATATTGTTTAACCAAAGAAATAGGTATCCTCATCCTTTGCTTCATAGACATCTTAAAGTCTTCAAAGTAGCTTGTCATGATAGTTTCAAAATTTTCTCCCATTTGTTAAATGTACTCATTTATTAGAATAGCAACTAACTTGTTTATCTTCCATCCTATAGTGCCAAAAGATGGGAATGCATTCTATACATAGAAAAATATGCCAACTAGAATTGATCCAAATTTTCACTGTGCACTCTTAGTCTTCCTTACTGCTCCAAGGTTTTCCATTAATTATTGCAGTTGAAGCTCAACTAGATCATAAGTATGATCCTTCTTCGCAATTTTGTATCCAACATCTACTACAATACAGGGTACACCATTCAATCTATTAGATTGATAAAACTTGTGAGAGATAACCCTTACTACAAAGTTTATTAGTGGATCTGTGATAGTGTCAATTTTCATTTATCTTTTGTTCCACTTTGCTCATGTATTCTTCTCTATTGCTTCTTTGGAATCACTCCATAGTCTTTGGCCGATCTAGGGTTGGGAAACTAGTAACCCTATGGATTATTCATTTGGTGATCTTTATTGGTCCACCTTTCAACCATAAGGATCCATCATGTATTTGGCTCAATACTATTCTTATCCATTCTGTCTTGAATACGCTAGGAAATTCTAGGGCATGTGTCAAACATCCCTTCCTTTCAACAATTTTGAATTCTTCTTTCAAGACATCATTTTCACATAATATATCATAGGCTTCCCTTATTTCCATGTCACCTATTCATCCTATCTTACAGTTGTAACATTTTTTGACATCTTGAACCATAATGACATTTGGGAGAATCATGGACAACGCGCCTAAAGGATCTTGTTTGTAAGCTACATTTGGAATTGCTTTGAAATTTGGTTGTTTCACCTCGTTACTAACTAATTGGACATTCAAGACCTCTTTTGCTTCTACATTTCTTGAGTTGGATGTCATTGTGACAAACTAGGGTTTTTGTAAATGCAAACTGCGTAGCTCATCTTATGATAAATCCTTTTAAGATCCAAAGAAATGGAGTGAAATCATTGCTGAGATCTTTTGTGAATGCTTTGAACAAATTTTTGAATCGACTTCTACTCTTTTTTCTCTTGCTCAAATTTGAAATGACAAAAAATTAGTAAAAAATGATCATATACCCTTCAAAAAAACTTTGAAATTAATGCTTAGTGGTTGTACAGCTGTAAACTCGGCATTAACTTGATTTAATATTCATTCAACATCTATAGATATTGCCATCACTAGGTAGCTACTACAAACTCAACATCAACTAGCATTTCACTTAGCATCCATTGAAATCTTTTCATGCTCAGAAACAACATGAAAACTTAAAATTTAATCTTGAATTTTTAACAACATCTTGCATCTTCATTCATGCTAATGTGGTCCTTTCCGTACTAACTTCTTTTGGAACTAATATATGATATAATACTTTAAATATCAGTCCCACATACCTCTTGATTTTTTATTTTGATGAGGTGTGACCACTTGACCCATTGGGTGAAGTGATCCCTTGTCCATTTGATGTATTGTAACCATCTTTCTTCTTCTATGTCTTATTCATCTCATTCTTGATGTGTTCAACATCTTCCTTGCCTTTTCCTTTGTCAAATTCATAACTTGGTGCCTTTGACCTGGTTGGAAAATGCTTACTAATATGGCTAGTCTTCAAATAGCTAAAGCATGTGGTTTGACTCAACCACCTTTTGTAGTTACCACTGAAGTGAGTCCTAATACAATTCTTAGGAATATGTCCATATTCATGACAACAGTGGCATCTATATCTTGTATTTTAATCCCAATTATAAGAGGTTTAATAGCTTCTTACCTTTGTTGGCTTGTTTGATGACCACATAGACTTGGATCTGCATTCAAAGGCTCTATGTCCATACTTCTGATAGTTGTAGCAATATCCTTCAAATCTTGGTGCATGCATGGTTTGGGTTCTGCATTCATGTGCTTGATGACCTTGTTTATTATACTTATGACAATGAACCATGTTCTTAGGCTTGACATTCTAATTTGTATTGTTGCTCCTGCACACATTTACAGTATGTCCTTTCTTTCCACAACTATGACAAGTAGGTTTGGAATTCTTACCTCTATTGTTCCTTTCTTCAGCAACTTTGGATGATTCTCCTTCTTCAGTGCTTGTGTATCCCAATCCTGATGTATCTTTGTTAGATCTAGGGTACCTTAGTAATTTCTCAAAGTATTTGATGGCTTCATTTGGATTTTTGGAACTTTCAACAAATTTCTTTTCTCTTTTCAGGTCATTCTACAATTGTACATTCTACAACTCCAATGTAGTTATCTCAATGTCCTTGACTTTCAACTCATGATGAGCATTCATCATTTGGCTCAAGGTATCCAATTGCATGTTTGAGATCTTGGTTAGCTCTGTTGACTTCTCTTCTAGTTTGTTTGCCAGAATCCTTTTGTCTTCTTCAATCATGGCTTTGTCTTCCATGGCTTTCTTCTTTTGTTCAATCACCTCACATAGCAATATAGCTTGTGATTCTTGCTCCAACTTGAGATTTCTGATTTCTTCAACCTAGATTCTATTCTTCTCCATTAGATATACAACTATTGCATCAAATCTATTGGAGTTACCATCTATAAATAGCTTTGTGGTGTCAATCTCTTTGTATAGTGTGTCATTCTCTACAATAGAAATTTATTTCCTTCTCTTCAAGGAACTCTTCAAAGCATCTCTAGCTTCATTTAGTTGATGTAGTATAAGATGTATTTCAATACTTTGGTTCTCAATATCTTTCCCAATTTGTAGACTTCCATTTCAAGATCTTTCCTCTAAGTTATAAAGCTTCTCTTTCTAAGCACTTTTCTCTGATACCAATTGTTGGAATTTACAAGTAGGAAAGGAGTAAACTTCTGAGATTGGGGGTTGAATCAATATTTTAAACTTGGACACATAAAACTTTCACCATTCATTAGCTACATTCAATATATAAGCTGAAATAACATGTAAATAATCAAACACACACACTTAACACTAGATATGATTTCCCAGAAACCCTCCAAATGAGAAGGTAAAATTGGGGTGGGGATGACACCCACAAATCTTCACTACTATAGCAATAAAGTGTAGCCAATTAAGGTTACAATGGTATGACCATGAATCATGATCTGCCTTGTGAAAATCCTACCCTGTTAAAGGCTTACAAAGACTGTTAAGTCCCACCTTGTTAGAAGATTTCAACACCCTGTTAGAAGTGTGCCTTATTAAAGGACTTTAGGTCATTCACTTGGAATGCCACCCTATTAAAAGATTTGGTAAAGCTTGTTAGGACTACTCCACCTAGGAGATTTAACTAAAATCACCTATCAAAATGTCTCAACATAGATCTTGTGGTTGACACTTGCTTACCTGATAACAGATCACCTCTATCCAATCTCTAATTGATCCTTCACAATCTGATGTATCAATGTTGTATCCTCTATCCTGTGTTCTTCACTTAACTGATTCTACAATTCATGCTTAATGCTAAGTCACCTTGAATGTTTTGCAAACTATCTGGTTTTATTTCTCTAATTTGATCATTCACCCCTTTGCAATGCTCTCAACTCTCTTATAAATTTAGGGCTTCATCCTCCTTAAGAAGACTGAGGTGGCTTAGGTTTAGGTATGAATCTACGGTTGAGATTCATCCATTTTGTTTCTTAAATCTTTCCATTTTCTAATTGGTTGCATATAATTTCTATATAGATTCATCCTTATCTCTAAAGATCAAAAACTATCCTTAGGTTGGCTGAAAAATGGTTTATATATTTTTTTGTGCCATAACAAACAAATATGTCCAATCTGTGTTACTCGGCATATGTAGTTATTGATGCTTGACATACACTATTCTAACTCGACACCTAAACTGCTCAGCATCTACTGTTTACTCGGCACTTGAATCACTAGGCATGGTCTATCTGCTCGACACTTGAGTGACTCAACACATGATTGACTTAACACTTATTGCAACTCAAGATGGTCTAATATTTATATGTTGTACTTGGCATGTATTACTAGTTCAGCATGAACTAAGTAAATGACTTAAGTGTGTTGACAATCACTTGTCAAAACCAATCTGAGATCAACATACACCTTACCTAGAGAAATATATTTAAGGTAGCATAAATGCATTCAAATTTCAAGCACATTTCCTTTGTGATATGCACCCAAGCAATAAAAAAATTAAGGGAAATAAAATGAGCAAAAAGGGATCCACTAACTCACGGGTCAGTTTGCATATTTTATAACTTGTGTATCTCAATAACAATTATAGTGAATTAAACTCATCATCTAAAGGTAGTGGAACTGTAAGCACGGTGGAAGAAGAGCACATAATATTGAATAAATAAAGTCTTTTGGGTCAATATTGTGGAGACTAGAAAGATGGTTCTCACCACTTTACATCATCCCCAAGTAGACAACATGAACACATATTTACAATAATAGTAGGCATGACATTACATATATACAACACATTAAATAATTGAAATACAAATATAGGAATATCATTAAAAAATTGGCCTCTTTATCAGCTTGCACTAATAGATCAAAAAGTATTTTTAAAAGAGAGAATAACACAATAATAAAGAATAACAAATAACACATAATGGGGGAATCAAATTATGAACAAGAAAATATATAAAATAATTCACCACATACGAGGATCTATTAAAGAATATTATATAGTAACCTATCTTTTTGAATATTGGTTAGAGAATATGAACAATATGCAAGAGCAAAAATTCAAGCATAGTAGATGGAGCTACTATAAGTTCAAAATAGGGACTGTGCTCAAAGATGATCAATTCTCTTGTCATACGGAGCGAGTTTAATGATTTGGAAAATATTGAAGATAACTCATAATTGATTTCAATAACCTTATACATTCCTTTGTAATCATTATGATCAATATAGTTGGCATCATTAACATTTTTAGCATCATAGAGACCATCTTTGTTATTGAAATCCCTCATGATAGGGTCTTTAATATGGAAGAGAAGTCATCATTTTTAAACAAGAAACTGTTTAGATAGTGTTGTGTGAGGAATTTCTAATTGTAAAAGAGTACTAGAGAGATAAGAGTGGAATCTCATCATGGTTTAAATAGTATTCATTAGCATCTAGGTCCACATTCAAATAGTGTTGTGTGAGGAATTTGTAATTTCAAAAGAGTACTAGAGAGTTAAGAGTGGCATCTCGTCATAGTTTATAGTATTCATTTTGAATCTAGGGGAGCCAAAATTAATTATTTTCACCTCAACCTGTGAAATGTAAAATCAAATGTTCATAGAAGATTCTCTAAGACTGGGAGATTTTTATTTCTCAATTATATTATTTGGTTTTCATTCCTTTCCAATTTCAAGGTTATCAATCTAATGCAGACCTAAGAACAAGTAACAATGGGATACTCCTTCCTTTAGAAGATCGTTGGTATAGAGATCACTAGTTTTAGATGAATGATATGAATATTGTAGTTACATCTTTCTAGGACAATGAAGAGGCTATGCCTCAAAACAATGCCTTATAATTGTTGATAGTCCATGTCCATGACTGTTTTTAGTATCATGATCACTGATGCTACCATGGACATAAATTTTTTTTGTATATACGTGTATGTATATTTTCATGGGCATACATATTGGTTGTATAAGATATTTTTTATTATATTAATATAATAATTATTACATCACCACTTATTTATAAAAGAAAAGAAAATACATCCATGATAAACTATCAACATAATTACAAAAGAACAAAAACTAATTAACAAATGGAAAAATAACTCTTAACAACAATAATCCAAAAGTTACGGATGGTTTGAAGTTAAATTATTTCAAACATCATTAACCCAAACCATCTTATTCTTTGTTTTAAAATCCTTCTCCACAAATATCCATTTTTGAAAGAACTAAGAAGGCCCAAGATCCCACATGCAATCGTAACTTCCAACCCCGAATCCCCTATGTGTACCTCCATTGAAGGGGACTCCATAATAGCCCTTTAGTCTTCAAGGAATCTCCCCTTCTTCCCTCTATGTATCCTCAAAGGTGGTCTTGCAATCAATACCTATAGCTAGTGCATGATCCTTTTTCTAACCAAATAGAATAGTATTTCTTGTTAGTCAAGCAAACAACTTCAGCTAGCCTACTTTAGAGAAAACTATAGAGTTATCCAACTAAAATCTGTCACACTCAATTACCCAAGTTAGAGGATAAGATATTTCATGAAATAAATACTTTTTCATCATCTACAAGAACTCATAGTCTTACAAAAAACAAATATATCTTAAACTTTATTATTTTATCTACTACAATGCATTTTTCAAGAGTATTAGAAATGCCAATAATCCCAATATATTCCAATAGAAACCCAAAAATTATTACATCTATGGAAAACTTGATGATGCAATATTTTATCAAATTAAAACCCAAAGACTATTTTTCTAAGAAAATGGTTTTCTACCCAAGAAACTACTTTCCTTCCAAAAGGATTCTTAAGAAATACTTTAATTTTGTAAAATAAATAGATAACAAAGATTATTAAACATAACATCCATCTCTACTGGACTCATTTTGTTGTGAAGTACCTATGTTCTAACTATATCAATATTGGGATTATCATTGTAGAACCTCCCAACAAGCAAGCTCTACTACGAAGTAACACTTCTATCAATGAGAGTTGAGGATTAAATTTTGGTGAATTAAGTCTTTCCTAAAAATTGGGAAGGAACAAACATCAATGTCAACCAAGCCCTTATAAAGAACATCGAATGAAAATGCTATACCTAAAGAGGCATTTTGGAAACCCTCCATTACAACTTGTGTATGTCTAATTGCAACATGGTCAACATTAACCAAAAGTCCTTCCACTACAAAGCATTTAGCAATTACCGAGGCTATCCCATTGATAGAAAACTCAACTTATAAAATCTCTTGTTATAGAAAGAGTGTTTTATCATTTATTTATTTATTGTTGTAATCAGTATTCTATTACCATTTTTCTCTTTTTATATAAACTATATGAAAACCTGGTAGTTGTACTCTAGTCATCTTATAAGGTGCAAGCTAACTATGTCGACTTACTAAATTCATTTGTAATTAAATCATGAATTATATCATTCAACCATTCTATTATTATTTTATATCGATAAAGTTCTAGAACGAATATATATTAAAATATAAAAAGATTTAGAAAAAACGTAAAAGAAAAATAAACCAAAAAATAGTTTTTGAAACAAAAAGTGTTTAACAAGAGATCCATCCATGATTTCTAAGAAAATTACTATCATGTGAAAGAGTCTACAAAAACTAAAATATAAATAAATTAGGGGCGTCAAGGTTAAAAGAAGAAACTAGCCTCCCTTACTTCTGCTTCTACTTTGCATCATTTTCTTCTTCACCTTGTCACACCCCTTTTGAAGTTCTTGAGTGTCTCTTATCTACCCAAAGTCATTTACTTTAAAAAAAAAAAAAAAATTGATTGATGTTTATATCCAAAATTACCATTGTGATAAGGAAAAAGTGAATAACACCCATCAAACCTACCTAAGAAGCTTGTGAAAAGAATGTTTTTTAAAATTATTTATTAAAAAAGAATATAGTAAATGAACATAAAATAATTAAATTATTTTTATAATGTTTAAAATTTAGTTTCCTAAATAAATTAATATAAATTAATTTAGTAAAAACTAATAGAATAAATTTGCAAATAATAATTTAAATTAAAATAATTAATTTATATATTTATTTTTAAAAAGATTATATTTTATAAATAATGATTATTTAACATAATATATAATTATAATTTAATGACTAAAATTTAAACTTGTATATTTATACATATTATTTTATTTATAATATAGTGAAAGAATTATTTATTAAATGAATTGAATGTCAAAGTAAAATTGTATTAAGTTTGAAGTTAATTTTAGTATTGTTTTATTATAATTTAAAATGTTCAAAATAATTTGACTAATTAAAAGAATTAAAAGAGAAAAATACAAATACATTATAATTATTAAATGATTTAAGAAAAATATAAAATGTGTTTGGCTTTCCATGAAATATGTGTATAAGATGTTAAATCTATTAGCCAATCATTGCTAAGATAAATGATTTTGATCATTTAATAATATAAAAAATTAGTATGTTGACTTTAGAATTTTTTTAAAAAATTAGAAAAGAAAAAATTTTGAATAGTAATTGGTGGAAATAAAAAAACTCATTAGCAAATATCAATAAATATCTTATAAGGATAAAATTAGAGATTTCAATGCCTTAAATGGTTGTCTAGAATTTTTTTGCAATAGACTTATTGATTACCCAAAAAAATAATTTTAGATAGGGGAAAACAAATGATACATGTTTTATTTAAAGGAGGTTAATAATGATTTATTTATATTGTGACTCTATCTTTGTTTGATGGTTGTTCAATTAAATTTAGCAATTCCCACAATTCATTTGTAAGTAATAGCATACATTTTAAACTTTGATTGTGTATGTTTTTAACATCAATGTCCATTATGACATAAAAGATTTTCAACTTTTAATACATTTGTATTACTCATACTCCATTAAAATGTTCCAACTCTAAAAAAAATTAAAATTATCATGTTACAAAACTATTTAAAAAATAGATAAAGATGAGATATTTTATAAGAAAAAAATATAAGATTTAAAAAATTAATTATTCAACTACAAGTAAAAATTTAAATTGAATTCACTTTATACATTATTTAAATTTAAGAACATTGGTTTTCCATAAGCTATAATTGTTATTGCATGCAATTTCTTTAAATTATGTGATTTTTTTCCAATCAACATTTCAAACCACACTTTGTACACAATCATAAATATTATAGGAAGCTAAAAAAGCATTTAAATTTTTAACAATGTTTTATATGCAATAATTTATTAAGATGTTTATTTAGAGATTGTCAAATTGTAATACATAAAATGGTTAAGAGAATAATTTCCTTACATTTATGAATATTACTCTAATTCTATATTCTAAATCATTTTCAAAATTTTAACATGAAATTCTTTCTAAAATCACAATTAGGTTAATAAATCATTTTTTTAGCAATATTTGGAGGCATCGACCATTTTAATTCAAGTGGGATTTTTGTGTTTTGTTGCAGGCATTTAAAAATCTAAAGCTTTTTATATTATCTTATATAAGGATAAAGAACTAATGTTTTTGTTTGACCTCCCTATTTTTCTTTTAGTAACCAACCATCGTATTCCTAAAGTTTTGGACAAAATATTTTTAAATTCATTTATCACAACTAAATTCTTTTTTTCAAATTGGTCTATGGAGAATTTCCTGAGCTTTTATTGTTTTCTTTTTTATAAAATTAGAAAAAAATGGACAAGATTAGAAATCATTTATTGTTCTAGGAAAGTTAAGAAAAGAGACCGTTAGGAAAAGCTGAGATATTTTTAATGGTAGTCATTCTATTACTCTGTGTATATTCAACGCCCCTCTACTCAAACGTAGACTACCATGTATTTATTATTAGTACTGATAGCTTTCGCTAGGTGCATGACATGTATGCCTCTTTAGTTAGATTATAATATGGAAAAAAAACATTGGACATTTAGATTTAAAATTTCTTTCAACTTCAAACATTTACTTCTAGCCAGTCCTTCAATCCAATTTTACATTTTTTAGGTTTGGGTGTCATGCCACACATATTCGCTTCTCATATTGAACAAGTCCAAATTTATATCTACTATTTGCACTTTTTATTCATTTTTTAATTCTCTCAATTTTTGGCTTTAGATATATTCATTTTACTGTTAGGCTCATTATATATTGCAAATAGTATAAAAAATAAATAATATTACTATATATTATAAATAGTATAAAAATGTAATGTTTTTTATTAGGAACATAAGTTTTCAAGGGCCTTTGAAACCCTGTACATATAGATTTAAAGCTATGACATTAATCCCAATAGAAAACATAGAAAAAAAGGACAGAGCTAGCAAACGAACAAGGCCAGCTACAAAAGGACAACACACCAACCACAAACTAGAAAGAAAATACAAAAAACCCTAGAAGAAGGATACTATATGGGACTTAACCCATTTTCTTTATCAGCTATGCATCTTGCTCCTCGAGTTGGTCCATCTTCTCAACAACTTCCTTTATCTAAGTGATATCCAAAGAGGCCTATGTTGTCATTTCTCTTGTGTTGGCTTTGGTCCTCCTTCTAGTCCCCTCCTTGCTCTCTGTTGCAACACCTTGATCCTCTGTGACATAATGGATTTCTCCCCAGGGCTACCTTCCAACTTGTTGATGAGGATTTTAACATGCTCATTGGAGGTTTTAAAGATTTTATAGCTTTGATCAACTATGCTTTTGAGGGTTCTCTCAATGCTATTGACTTTATTATCCAACTCCAACACCTTGGCCTCCAACCTATAGAATGTTGCCATGTCAATTAAGGAACATACCCACATAAGTGTCTTACCTCTTAGCAGTATCATGGGTCTTATTTCCATCAATCCTCCCCTCTAGAGATCCCATCTGATCCTTTAAATCATGTCTTGGTGAAATAGCCACTTGAAGGATCTTAAATTATCCAGTAGATTGTTCCTAGCATTGTTAAGTAGGTACATGTCTCCTCCTTGTTATAATCACTAAGAATGATCATATAGCAATCTATGAGCTCTTGGAGCTCCATTTTTCTTAGTTCCACCTCACTAATCATCAAATCAATCTTCTCCCCAACAATCTCTAGCTGCACCATATTCAAGCTCATGTTTTTCCATGCCAATTCCCTACCTTTAAAAGAGGTAGTGGCTTCAACATAAACCTTCATCTAGGCATCCTTGGTAGGAGCAACTTCGAAGTCTAGAACCTCAAGAGGGGAGTCATCCTCATATTGGTTCTTGATGAGATTCAGTAGGGAAACCAAGCTTTTTATTCCTTTAATATCACCTTTCTCCACTTTATGTTTCTTCTTGGAAAGCTTGGTGTTCTTGTTGGTACCCTCTACATCATTATTAGTATCCATTTTATCTTCATCATCCTCATACTCAATAGACAAGATAACAACTTTGGCCTATATTTTGGGTGGTGGGGTCCTACTATGCCTCAAAGTTGACATTATCCTCTTCTTCTCATCCATCCCCCTCCCTTGATTTTTCTTGTTGTAGCCAACATCCTCAATATCAGTGAACAATTTTTCCTCCTCCTCAAAAAAATTCTCATCTAACTCCATAATTTCCTTTGTCTACTTCTTGCTAGAAAGAAAATTTTTCTTTGGGATTTTTAGAGAAGCTTGCATAGGGGTCTTTAGGGAAAATCCTTATTATTTCCCTTGCTTCTAGGAATCACCTCCTCATCCTCTGAGTGCAACCCTTCACTATCCTCACTATCAAAGAGACCCTAGGACTCCTCAAAAACATCCTCCTCTACATCCTCTATACCTTTCACCTCAATAAATTTACCTATAGAATGGACTTTGATATGCTCATAAATGAGAAATATTAAACCATCATGGAGTGGAGGATTAGAAATAATTTATTCCCTCACCCCATTGATACTAGAATTCATGGAAGAGTAAAGGAAAAATGGGATGGAGATCTTGATTTCATGCCTAAAATGATTCAATAAAACAAAATGGTGGCAAAAAGCCCTTGAAAATATCTCATCCAAGGTAATATAGTAAACAATCACACACATGACAAAGTACCAAAGCTTTTTAATACAATAAGGATGAAAGTAGGTCTTACCTTTTTACTTTACAAGAGCCTCACTCTCACCAAGCTCCTTAGGAAATTCCTCAATGGCCATATTTGATAATTTAGGGACTTTATAAAAAATTTTGCCAACAATCAAAATGATCATCACCCTAGAGATGAGCTCCTTAGTGATGGTAATTCTCCTTCCACCAATGCTCAAAGTACCCTCATTCCACTTCCACAGGAAAAATTGAGCAGCATTCAAATTGAGTTTATGTAGCTTCTCCATGAATATGGCTATGCCACCCCTCTCCAAAATTTCCCAAACCTTCGTGTATTGTTTCCATTTGTCAGAGTTTGAAGGTTCACGACCCCAATGATGACACCCAACCTTGTTATTATTTTTGAAGAATAGAGAGCTATTGCAAAAAAACTTTAGAATTATTTACAAAGACAAATGAGTAATAATAGCTCTCAAAATTACCCATAAAGCATGTGAGAGAATAGATTCATAAATGAAAATGTTGTACTTTCTCTCTTTCTAGTGTCCCAAGATCAGTGAACCATCACTTCTAAATGTACCCATTCTTATTAATAATTATTGATTCTTTCCCAGTAATGATATCATAATCAATTCTTGAATGAAAACCTTTGGTAAGATATATATACCCTTCCATGTCATATTTTCATCACACTTCACCCCCATATTGGCTACAAAGTCTTCCATCGTGTTTGATTCTCTATAGACAATAGATATGTGATAATTCTCCAAGGAATTAAAAATATCAATTATTTCCTTAATTATATTTTCAATATTCCAAGAGGGATTAGAAACACCATTTAGGCAATTGAGAATGTTCATTGAGTCTCCCTCCATCCATGGCTTTGAGGCCCCCTAATCCTTAGACAATTTAGTTATCTGGAGGGTGTTCATTTCCTCAATGAAGTGATTAGTCTAGATCCCTAAGGGGAGTGCCACTATTGCTAAATAATGACCATAATGATTCCTTATGAGTCTCCCACACCTAGCCATACCCTTATCTTCCCCATCAAAATTACACTTGCACCAATCTTTCAGAGGAAAATTTCGTTTACTTTCTAGCCTTCTCTTATTAGTGGAGTTCCCAGAAAACATATCTTCAATAACCTTCTTCAAACTACCCTCTGAGCCTTTGATATTAAGGTTCTCTAAAATATCATTTTTAATCTTTGAAAAGACCATCTTAGGAGGGGGGCAACTTATCCCTAAAAAAATCTATTGTTTCTCTCTTTCTAGATACCCCAAAAAATATGAGGTAGAGAGAGAGAGAGAGAGAGAGAGAGAGAGAGAGAGAGAGACCACATAGATTTAAACTCCTTAGAAGAATGGAAGGGAAAGGACAATTAAGAGAATAAATCAATAATGTTAGCAAGAAAAGCCCATGAAATGTTGAGCATGCTCAGAAAAAAGGACCAAACATCTCTTGAAAAGGGGTAGTGAATAAAGTGATGATTCACAGACTTGGCCTCTGAGTAGTAGAGGATACACATATTAGGAATTTAGAAGCCTTGTTTACACAAGTTATCAATATTAAGAATTTTTTTATGAAGCAAAATCCAAAAAATATATTGACTTTGTTGATAAGGGATGAGATCCATGCCTTTCCCAATAGGGTGTCTTAACTTGGTATCTTGAAATCATCTGGTAGGTTGAAGCAACATAAAAGCTCTTAGAGGTTCTGGCTTCTTAGACCAAAGAATCATGATTGTCATTTAGGAGAATAGAAGATAGCAGTAGCATTAGGGATCTAAGAGCAGGGAAGGAAACACCTAAATTAAACCATTCCTAGTTCCTCCAATAATTAGCCGCTATATCTCCAAACCTACCTACATAGTGGCCCTTCCATTCTTTATACAAATCTATATTTACCAGAGACACGGAAAGCAACTAGTTATTGTTCCAAAACCTAGTAGATTCTCCATTGACCGATTTCCATCTAACTTTCATGGTTGCAACTTGTATAATAATGAAATGCTAATCTATACAAGTCGGTTACTTCTATAAACTAGGATTTGTTATTATTTCATTTATGAAATTATATGCTAATTTAAAAAAAAAAATCAATTACTATCATTATTTGTTTTTGTTAATAAACATTATATTCTTACCATTCTAACTATTCTTTCATAAAACTTTAAGTCATTTATTTTTTATATTTTTTATTTAGGTTATTTTTAGTAGAATTTTTCTTTCAAATATCTCTGTATTGAAGAAAACACTTCGATAAGTAGTGATTTCTATAAGGTCATGATCTCTCCTCCTACTAAAGATACTAGTGTATTTTTACCATTCTAACTATTCTTTCATAAAACTTTAAGTCATTTATTATTTTTACTTTTATTTTTAATTTAGGTTATTTTTAGTATAAATTTTTATTTCTCATATCTCCACATTGAAGAAAACCCTTAGATAAGTAGTGATTTCTATAAGGTCATGATCTCACCTCCTACTAAAGATACTATTGTGAGCTCCCATAAACCAATTTTGTTCATGTTTACACTTAAGATTCATAATAAATTAAAAGATCTTACATACTACTTCTGTTCATTTCTAGATTTGAAAAACATCATCATTAAAAAGTAATGCTAACATCTAACTAATTGTTGTATATAAGTTGTACAATGATTAAAACACAATTGTCATTTTAATATGCACAAATATTTATCGTTGTTTCTTAACTTATAACTCTAATCAAATTATTTATGTTTGATTTATTTACTTGTTAACTATTTTCCACAGTGTATTTTTATTCATATGATATGTTGTGTGTTTCAACACATGTCAAGGTGCTTGGCTTATGACACATTAAGTCTGCAAAAATTTCCAAACACCTACAATACTATAAGGTAGGAACTCAAGCTCAATTAGACCTCTTGTTTATAGTATTGGGAACATTATTAAAACAACAACAATGACCCAAAAAACAAAAGATTAAATTTGTTTCTTCCATCATATTTATTTCTTCCAAAAATATAATTTGTAAGAGAGGAATTAGCGAAAACGATCTAGTATTCGTTCAGGCTAACTTTGTGCACCTGCAATTCCTAATCCGTATGTCAAAATTTGCCAATTTTTTGGGTGAACCTTCATAGGTGAGTGATGATCTTAAATCTAACATTTCTACTTTACCATGTTTATAGAACTCTCTTTAGAACTTGTAGAGTGTGAAGTGGTCTAAAAGTTCCATTTTAAAACATTCACCTCACATCCACCACTAAGACCCCTCAATAGTCACTCACCCACAAAAATAGTATTTTTTGCTCAAATGGACCAATCAACAACCAAGAAAACTAAAAAATGATCAACTATTAGTACATGTTTTATCAATTATTAGTACATGTGCAATCATTTTTTGGGGACTTTTTATGAGCAATAAAGAGGAACTCCAAAATGAAAAGGAACTTTCAAAAATCTTCATAGATGTGGAAAGTATGTTGCATAGAACTCAGATAAAAATTGAAATTTGATATTCTTTTTGAAACACCATGACTACCTGTAGATGTGTGTATACCTTTAAAGGCCAAAGGCTGATGCACCATATAATTTTATCAAAAATTCTACTCCATTTTGTATATCAAAAATTATTTGCTCCTCAATTTCCAAGATGGAATATCTATTAAAAACTTTCAAAAAAAATTATGCCAACTTGGGAAATGACTAACCAACAGGGGACACCAAGCTTGGAAAGAACAAGGAGTCAAGTGATTGGAAGGAGTGATGAGTTTCTCGGAACCTATAGTGACTGAGTATGCTTGGTCAACACAGAGACTCAGCTTGCACAAAAAGACAACTCGGTCAACACTAAGCTAACCTAACTCAGTTAACAAAGGAAATCAACTGAGCTCAAAGAACTAAGTCAAATAAGGACTGAGACAACTTGGTTGACATAGTGATCAAGTGAGCTTGGTCAACGTTGCTAGGTGGAGGATGCTTAGTCAACACATCAACATAACAAAGACCGAGCTAGGAGGAAGGACTTGATTAACAAGGGGACCAAGATTGATGATAAATGACTAACTATCTAATTAATCCACCATCAAAACACAGAGACAATAGAAGAGACTTGCAACTCTGTTTTGCACAAATACCAAACATAATGTGGAATAGATAGAAATGGAGACAATTGTAGGAATCCAAAGAACTGGAGATAGACAAATATTCTTGTTTGCTTTCTATTTAGAAATGATTCAACCTATTACAGATATGGGAGCATATGGCCTCAAACCCAATCAAAATACATTAAACTACTACTCCTATTGATAAAATAAAGTTTTAGTTATAGGGGTTACATACAATAAAGGCCTAGAGAAATCATTTCATCAACAAGACGACATACATTTGCAAAATATAGAAAGAGAGATCCAACCTTGCTGCTACAAACTCTGTTATTTCTTTGTTGTTTTTGTTCTGTAACTTTCTCCTTTTTCTTTCCTGTCTCTGCTCTACTTTTGCTTCTATGTCTCTCTCTTTTTTGACTTACAACATGGAAGACATAAATTATATTTGTCTCCTCACAAAATTCTTCCCTCTCATTTCTAATTTGAACTTACCTACTGATTTAAATGCTCTATGAGGTAGGTGAGTGGTTGGCTCAAGGGGCAAAAAATAGTTTAATATTTCAACACTCCCCCTTTGTCCTAGGCCAAAAAAACAAGGATCACTACTAATCCAAATCAACTATGCCAAGACTCCTTAGATGCTATAACTTTCTATGACCAATGGCTTAGTGAAAATGTCTGCTAGTTGTTGCTCAGACTTACAAAATTCTATCTTGATTTCTCCATTTTCCACTAAATCTCTGATGAAATGATATGTAATCTCAACGTGCTTGCTTCTCCCATGGAAGATTGGATTCTTTGACAATGCAATTGAGAAAATTTTGTTACAAAATAGTACTTCCATCCTCTTGCTTTTCATTCAAATCTGCCAAGATTCTTCTTAGCCAAATAGCTTGACATGTTGTTGCATTCACTACTATGTATTCAGCCTCTGCTATATATTGAGAAAAAATTGGTTGCTTCTTAGATGCCCATGAGATTGCACCCAAGCTCATATGAAACATATAACGGGAAGTGCTCTTCCTATCATGTAGACTTCTAGCCCAATCACTATCAATATAACGAATCAGCCTAAAATCATTATCAACAGTATACAAGATGCCAGATCCCTTGGTACAATTCACATACCTTAGGATCTTCTTTCTTGCTTGCCAATGGGAATCCTTCAAAGTTTCCATGAATCTAGAAATCAAACTTACTATATGCATCATGTCAGGCCGAGTTGCTATCAAATGCATCAAACTTACAACTATGATTTTGTATAATATTGGATTCACATTTTTGTTGCAATCTTCCTTGCTCAACTTCAGACCTACTAATGTTGGTGTTGAGGATGCCTTGCTATTTTGCATTTTCAATCTCTCCAAGATCTGATTTGCATATTTTTCTTAAGAGATAAAGATGTTTTCATGCATTTTTTAACTTATATGCCTAGAAAGTACTTCAAGTGACCTAGGTTTGTCATCTCAAATTCACTCTTCATGGCCTCTTTGAAATCACTAAGTAGGAAATTATCATTTCCAGTGAAGATTAAGTCATCTACATACAAGAAAATAATCAAAACCTTACCATTTTTTTCCTTAATGTAGAGCGTGGGTTCACCATCATTTTTACTAAAGCCATTGCTCATCAAGTATGATTCAATCCTACTATACCATGCCTATGGAGCTTTCTTGAGCCCATAAAGAGATCTCTTCAACCTATACACCTTGTGTTCCTCACCTAAAACTTCATAACCAAGTGGCTACTCCACATATACCCCTTCTTTCAATACTCCATTCAAGAAGGTAGACTTCACATCCATTTGATATACCTTCCATTTATGTTGGGCTGCAATTGCTATGATAACATGCATGGTTTCCATTCTTGCAACTGGGGTATAAGTCTCATCATAATCTCTACCATACTATTATTTGTACCCATTGACCACTAATCATGCCTTATGCCTATATATTTTTCCTTCAGCATTGCACTTGGTCTTGTAAACCCATTTAACTTCAATTACTTGTTACTTGGGAGGTAGATTAGCTAACTCCCATGTTTCAATTCTTTCTATAGCATCTATTTCCTCATCCATGGCATTATACCATTTCTTATCTTTCATAGCTTCTTCAAAATAGATTGGATCATTGTGAGAAAATAATACAAAATTAACACTCTCATCATACTTTTCATCATACCTTTCATCTTGGTATATCTCCCTTAGATTCTTAGTCTTTCTTGGTAATAGGGAGGCGAGAGTGCGATCTGAATTTTTAGTATTGTTATTGCTACTATTTTTCATTCCAACGTGGAGCTATCTTGAATTGATAGGAGCTAAAACTCTACATGTTTGAGGTTGCTTGCCTTTTTTCCTATATTTGAAGTCATCTATATCTGCTGCTCCTTCATTTTTTTTATCACTAATTTCATCTTCTTCAACAATAGTTGGAACTTTACTTGAAGTACTTGAAGATATATCCACTGAGCCATCCCATGACTGATTTTCAAGAAACTCCATATCTCTTGAAATGGTGATCTTTTGGTGATTGGATCATACAACCTATAAGCCTTTGATTTTGAGATGTAAGCTATGAAGATCCACTTCACACCTTTTTCATCTAACTTTTTCCTATGTTCCTTTGGCACATGTGCATATGCTACACACTTAAACACTCTTAAGTGAACAATCGACCATCTATGTCTTGACCATGCCTCAAGAGGAATCTTGTCACTGACTGTCACTATAGGACACCTATTTATCAGTTGGGAATCCCTTTTGTTTCATTATGCTCCTTACCATCTCAAAAATGGTCATATTCTTCCTCTCAGCCACTCCATTTTGCTATAGAGTATAAATAGATGTAAGCTCCTTCTTGATGCCATTTTCCTACAAAAATTTACAAAATAATTGGAGGTATACTCTCCTTCTCTATCCGACATTAGGACTTTGACATAATGTCCACATTATTTTTCAACCTAGGATTTAAATTCAACAAACTTATCGAATGCTTTAGATTTTCTTTTCAAAAAATACACCCATGTCCTTCAACTGAAATAATCTATGACTGTCATAAAATATGTGTTCCCACTAATAGAAGTGGTTTGCATAGGGTCAACTAAATCAAAATGCACCAACTCTAATGTTTCTCTTGCCCTTCTAGAGTTTCCAAAATTAAAGTGAAGCCTATGTTTCTTACCCAAAACAAAAGCCTCACACTTGTCACATGAATTTACAATATTTGGAAAACCTTCTACCATTCTTTTCTTGGACAATAAATTTAAACCAGCAAAGCCAAGATGTTCATACTTGAGATGCCAAAGCTTGGAGGGGTCTTCAATCATGCTCTTTAGAGATAATTATTGATGTACTATTGTCCATTCATGTTTGGGAAGTGCACCAATTACTTGAGAAGAGATGAGAACATCTGGTTCTTTGTCATTTGGACTACTGCTAGAATCTTCTTACTCCCATCCTTTTTATGAATGAAACATTTTTCATTTTCCATCAGCACCTTGTAACCATTTTCAATGAGTTGTCCAACATTCATTAAATTGTGCTTCATACCTAGGAAAAAATAAGCATTGTGTATCTCCTTCTTCTCATCTTGTTTGGTGCTAACCATGATAGATCCTTTGCCCACAATCAGAATGGTTCTATTGTTTCCTATTTTAATTTTAGACTTGAAATTTCTATCAATGAATCAAAATAATCTTTCATTACCACTCATGTGGTTGCTGCAATTGCTATCCAAATACCATATCTCAGGGTTGCCTTCTTCACCAATGTTACACATGATGAAGGCTACGGGATTGTTTACATTTCCCATATTCACATCAGCCATGTTTGCACTCTATCTTGACTGATCACCTTTCTTCTTCCAATATTCACTTGCATAATTCCCAAATTTATGATGATTATAGAGGTCTACATTTCTCTTGTTGGATTTTTAGTTCTTCTTACCTCCTCTAGAGTTATTTTAAGAGTTTCTTGCTCCCTCTTGATTGCCTGCTCATCCTAAGATTTCTCCTCCAACATTCTTCTAACCATTTCTTCCATGACCTATACTTCATGAGCCTCTACTAGAGCCATTTTTCCTCTCCCCCTACTTCTTTAATTTTCTTGAGCTTTGAAAGCTTTCTCTTGGGAAGATGTAGTTGACCTATTAATCTGATGCTTATGGGTTTGAAAAGTACCCATCAAGTCATCCATTGTCAATGTGGTGAGGTCCTTTTCTTCCTCAATGGTCATTGTAAGATTTTCATACTTTTGAGGTAGACTCCTCAATATCTTCTACACTATTCTTTGATCTTCATACTCTTCTCCATTTGATTTGAGTTGGTTTATCAAACTAGAGATTCTTGAGCTAAAATTTGCAATAGGTTCATTATC
The DNA here is from genome assembly GCA_028749045.1 of Cupressus sempervirens. NCBI lineage: Eukaryota > Viridiplantae > Streptophyta > Pinopsida > Cupressales > Cupressaceae > Cupressus > Cupressus sempervirens. The sequence goes on along the minus strand of CM053784.1, from coordinate 145,459,599 downwards.
CTTAATTGGAAGGTTCTCAAAATCTCTTCTAATCATCTATAGTTTCACTACTCAAACTTTATTAGTTCTTTGAAGTTTGTCTCAAGGATATTGTTGAAAATAGATTGTTACAAGTATGAGAATGTATTTCAATCTTTATTTTGTCACTGATGTCAAACCTGCTACTTGTTGGTAAGACAACTACCTAATTGATTTGAGTACTATCATTTATTTGATTGATGAGGAGGTTTTGATCAAATGAGATAGCAATAGCACCTAGAGGAAAGGTTGAGTTATGGTATTTAAAAGGAGTACAAAGATTAGTTAAGATAGTGATGATATAGTGCATTGATGATCTACTTAAGGTTGCAAAGGATGGATACACTGATTAAGTCTAGAAGAACAAGTAAGAAGAATTGAGTCTACCAAGCTTGACCAAGTGGATAATAAGGGACGAGAAAAGTTAGTGCAAGCCAAGTAGAAAATCAATTGGAGCCAAGCAAAGTCAAAATTCAATGTATGTTGAGTGATACAATGTAAGCCAAGTAAAGTTTAGTTGATGGCAAGCACTAGTAAACTTTAGTGTGTGTCAAGTTATCTAGTTGATGTTGAGTGGAAGAATTGTATGGAAGCTAAGTGACAACATATTGATGTTCATGTTAAATCATGGATTTGACATATCTGACATGACTATTTTGTTTTCTCGAATTTTGTGAAGCATTTAGAAGATAACTATAATGAGTTAGAGGCATAGAATTCATGGTAAACCATTTTGAGGTGAATTCAAAGAGGATTGAAGGAAAATTTTCTAGAAGGGACTAAAATGAAAACATGGGTAGATTCATTGAATCCTACCTAACCCTAAAATGAAGGATAGAGGATTAATGAAAAAATATCTTAATTTTCTATTTATAGAGATGGTTGGTCAGAAGCAATGGTTGTCATGTGTGAGAAACTAAGGAACACAAGGAGTCTAAGGTATTTCTTCATAAGAGACTAAACATAAGAGACCGATATTGGAAAGTAAAGAAAGAAGGCTTGAGGGTATGGATGCTTGAAGGGTGAACAAGCTATCAAAGCTGAAGTGTGTGAAAGCCAAGTAGAATGAAGGAATAAAATAGAGATCTATAATTTGTAAGTGTGTTGTAAGTTGTTATCATATCAAGCCTTACTATTACTTTCTAATCATTTTACCAGTCTAGGGTAAATCCTTCAGATTAAGGTTGACCAAACAATCATTTGTAAATCCTTTAACTGGGTGACATTCCAAGTGAATGATTTAAAGTCCTCTACAAGACTTACTCCTAACAAGGTGATTTAAATCCTCTAACCATATTTTTTTCACATTTAATAGTGTGCACTATAACCTTTAATAGGGTTTGCCTTCACAAGGCATCACTTTAGAAGAATGAGAATGAGTAACATGTTACTCGTGGTTTTTCCCAAATTGGGTTTCCACAAAAAATCATTGTGTCAAATGTGTTATTGAATATGTTATGTTTCATGTTTACATTTCTGCAAAGTTGATTTGATAGTAACCTACAAGTTTAAGTGATTGTATGATCTAATACATGCATCATGAATATGTTATATGGATATGGGTTCACTAAGATGTGAAATGTTTTATTTTTACATCTAGACCTAGGATAACTAATTCAAACCCCCCCTCCAACCCCCTGCCCTCTCAATTATTCTAAAGAATTCCAACAATTAGTATCAAAGTCATTTGCTTAAGAGGACTAATTTGAAGGTACTAGAAGAAAAAGATCAAGATTTCAAAAAGAGACGTATCAAAGCTCAACAGAGATAACTTTCCTACATGGAAAAGTCTGATGAAGCTACACCTAGGAGGTCTTGGAGATCATGCACAATCTACCATCATCACTAAGCATGTCAATCATGTTGGAGCCCTAACTGTTGAAGATTTGAAAAAGAAGAAAGAACAAAACCAGGCAATGTTAGAGATTGTCTCTTCCCTAAGCTATACCGAGTTCGATGACATAAAGGGTTGTGAAAATGCAAAGAAAATGTGGTATGCACTTCACACCATCTATGGAGGTGACACAAATGTTTTGAGAGCCAAATCTGAAAGTCTTAGAGGTAAGTTAGATGATATGAGAATGCAAGAAGATGAGAATATTGCTCAATATTTCTCTAGGATAAAAGATGTTGTTAATGCTATAAGAGTGCAACGCCCCCTAGGGAACCCAAAAGAAATTAACCTAAAGTTTCACTAAATTTTTCAAGAATTTTTTTTTAAAGATAATAACTTAACAACAACTACTACAATATAGCGGAAGTAATAACAACAAGAGATAAAATAGCGGAAGCAATGACTCACATACATACAACCATCATAAATAGATTACATCTCTTAAGGTTACATAGTGTTGAATCACATTTAAGTTTAATTAATACTAAATCCAATGTACACAACATAACCACATCAAAGAATAATCATAAGTACAAATCCATTTAAATAAATATATAATTACATAAGTTGCCACTTGGCATAACCAAAATGCATGATCATCCATTGTACATGTCATAGTGTATGAAAAGATCAAAGAATATACATCATCAAATAAATAAAACATCTCATAAGATCTCTAATAATAAAGTACAGTACAAAAGAGAATAACCATCCATCATAAATATACAATCAGAATGAAAGGTAACACAAAATAGGGAACTCCAGCAATGACATCAAATTGTCAGATCTCAATGGTATAAGAAAAATGCACTACCACCAGACCTTGTGGAACCTAAATGGCCCACTCCCACCACATTGAGGAGATAAACTCAAGTCTCAAATAGATATCAATCCACAAGTCATAACCAACATCTAGTTCAAGAAAATACTTGAAGAAAACTATCTCAAAGGGTACCACGACACAAGTATCAACTAATCCTAGAGGCAACAATGACACGTAGGAAATATACTATGCAAGTGGCAAAGTAGCATCCAATGAGCCAACTCTAAGGTTACCTTGGCAGACACAATGGACTTCAAACCCCCTAATGTCTCTATGCAGCATTAGTATCCTTTCATACAGACAAGGCATACTAACAAGTCAACTCTAAGGTTACCTGCCTAGTGACTTTATGTGGTACCAATATTAAACCCATTTAATGAAATGTTATCACTTATTAAAATAACCTACATTGGGTTACCTGACAACCTCTTTAGGGCCTTGGCCTCTATTGCAATCCACTTCCCAAAAATGAAATACAAATAACCTACCCTAAGCTCAGCAAAATAAGAAGGTCACATATGACCATAAATCACATGTCAGTTCTTAAACAAGAAACTAGAAAGCACTAAAATATCATTGATCAAAATCATAGATTTCACCAATATAATCATCCTAACAAGACTGATCCAAAATCAAGTACACATAAACCAAACCAACATCATAACATGACATCACCGAGAACAAATAAAATAATCACCTCAGTCCTATACAAGCAACTGGGAAGAAATCCAAAGATAATTGATAGAAGACTCAAAAGTTTACACCATAAAAGTCACACCATTCACTTTAGTTCTACACAAGAGATACTGGAAAGCAATAACAACCATCTAAACAAATTCCTCAAAGAACACACATCACACATTACCATGGTCAGGTGTAAAATATCGTAACCAAATAAGCCATAACATTATCACAGAACAAAACTCCTAAGCCTCTGGTAATACAACCTGATTGGTCAAACACTAAGTCAACCCAAGGCCAACAACAATAATCCACACATCACATAATGTACATACAAAAGTAACCTTCATAATTCATTAGGTTTCGAAAACACAATAGTTCAATTTTCACTAAAGGTTTCAAGTTTACATTTTCATTTTTCAGGTATTACAGATTCACTAAAGTTTTTGAGTCCACACGAGTCTCACCACTCAAAAAATCACAAGAAGTTGTTTAAACATCATTTTCATGGTTCAATTCATTTTTAGAATACAAGATTCGATATACAAGTAGGGATTTAGTTTTCATTTCCAAGTATATCGAGTTGATAGACTTTTTGAATTATCAAGAGATGTAATAAATTTTCCTAATAATAGAAATCATTTCCATAATTACATCATCAAGTAAAATATGAGTTTACTTAAAAATAATCAAACTTTCCAATTGAATTACCATTATCACCTTTCTTCATTAAAATTATTATTAATAAAGTAATTAATAAGATGTCTAATAAACCAAACTAGAATAACCTATCAATGAATTTTAAATATTAGTATCAACAATTAATAATAATAATTATTGTTAATCATAATAGTTATTATTTTATTAATAAAATAATAATTTAATATTAATATATTAATAATAACAAATATCTAAAATTTCATTATATAACACTTATATAAAAATAATAATAATACACAACTTTATTAAATTAAAACTAAACTATAAAATTTAATTTAATAAACTTTAATTAAATTAAATTAAATTAAAACAAAGAGAATGCGATTATGGCTCATCGACCCTGCTAGGAGCATTGTCACAGTAGCAATACATATAATGTTGTTGTTGCTACAGTACATGTTGCATAACAGCATTAAAGATGTCATAAGAAAAATAATAAGGTGAGGAGAAAGGGGGTGGGGGTGTGGCCCCGCCCACTCAAAATAATTTATTTTTTTAAAACAAAGCAACAGCCCCTATGCATTTTTTAATACATTTAATAATGTAATTACATAGTAATTAAAAATTACTATGTAATTATATAATATTTTTATTTATTTTTATTTTTATTTTGATAAATTTTCCAATAGAATCCTGATATAGAAATCTAAACCAACCAATCAAATTCTATGAAACAAAATTTGTTTTCTTTACAAAACCCAATTCATGATTTTAACAAATCCATATATGAAATCTCAAATTAACAAGGGTTTCAATCCCTCCATTCATTATAGATGATTTTGAAAACAAAGAGCAATAAAGACACAAAGAAGGGTTTTCAGATTCTCAATTCATATATAGAGATTTCTCAGATGGAGGATGATCAAAACACATACAAGGGTTTCAACCCAATTGAATTTTGAAAATAAATTCACAAACATGGAGAAGACAGAGAAATCAAAGAATGAGCAACTACTGCTCAAAACCACAAGATCCTCCCTGAAACTGATGCTAAAACAACGAACGCACAAAACACCCAAGAATTTCCTTCTTTCGAAAACCTTATTTTCAGAAATCGGCTCCTCCAAACTCGTGTGTAGAGAAATGGGCTCTAATTTCCTGATAAAGAGTTTCTCCCTAAAATCAAGGCTTCGATTGTGCAATCACGTAAAAACCCGTTTTCCTTTAGTATTTTAATTTTATGCACAAGCTTTATGTAATTTAATTAAAATAAATTTTATTAAATTAATATTTTCTCTTTCTTATTAAATTATGAGACGCTTTTAATAATACATTTATTAATTTAACCAATAATATTATTTAGAGTTTATTATTAAAATAAAACTCCTAAATAAATGAACTTAATAAAATCTTTAAATTTAATTCCTTTATTTGATTAATTTCTTAATTAATTAAATATAATTAAATATTGAGTTTTCTTTATAAAATTACCATTAAATTAAATCATTAATTATCTTTTAATTTGATTTAGTTTTAAAAAATCATCACAGACCCACAAGACTAAATTTGAAAGCTCAACTGAAAGACAAAGAACATAATCAAACTCTAGGGTCAAAGTCACATGTTCATGTCATTTGATGAAATCAAATGGGTAACCAATTCAGATACTTGTCCCACTTTCTAAGACAATTGGCTTAGATTAGGGTTTGAACTCAAAAATTATCTCCCCACTTATACCATTGAGATACTGCAATAGGTTATGCTCATCCTGGCAATTCAAAGAAATCGATACCTAGTACCTACAATCTGCATAAAATCAACACATGTACATACTCGTATATCCTAAACCAAACACAAGCAATGGTGGGGAGTGGTACATCATGTAGATCCCAACTAGTAGGTGACTATGACTCCCTCCCTCAACCACATCAGGAACACCAATCATAAAGTAAAACATACAAGTACACCATACACATGCAAGTATAGGGTAAGTAACCATAGAAACTACATATAATATAATTAATCCATCTAACATCATGAAATAACTAAAATCATTGTATGAACAGACATATATCATCATCAAAATAATCATGAACATATTAAATATATTAGTAACTCAAGTTGCTCATTAATAACTCAACTAAGTATTAAATAACTATTGAAAATAATTGATTAATTGTGTGTTGTCTTTGATGTTACACAAAATTGCATATCATCGTTAGTCAGTGTATGTCAAGCTCACTTAGGCAATGAAGATAGTCTTATGTCTCTTCCAATCATTCCAGAGTTTTCCTAGTTTAGAAAATATTGTCTACCAAGCTCACTCGATCGTCAAAGGAAAGTTTGCAGAAGTTGAGTGTTAACTGAGCTCACTCGGTTAATGAAAAAAATGTTGAATGGAACCAATGTTAACTGACCTCACTTGGTTACCAAAGGAACTTTTTGAATATGTAGTGTTAACTAAGTTCACTTGGTTAACATAGAAAAATCATTTCTATAGTTTTTACTGAGCATGGTCGACTAATGAAGGATTTTCTTATTTTGGCATATTGAGTTCAATTGATTTAGTTGTTAGTTCTAGTCAACTGAGGTGATGAATATTAAGTATTATAATTTGTATTCAAGCTGACTTGACAATGTGTAAGATATAAATATAAGTTCAAGTTGACGATTGAATATGTGTAAGGTAATAGAAGATTTGATCATGCTTAGAGGAAGTGAATTAAAAGGATATGAAAAACATCCTTGTTGAGTTAAAAAGATACATTTGATCAGGAAGGATCAAGTAAACAAACTAGAATTGAGATCTATAATCAAAAATTCGGTTGCATCAGAAATCAATTCATCTTACTCTCTAACCATTGTATTAGTGATCTAAATCTTTTAACCAAGTTAGCTTAACAACTATTTGTAAATCCTCTAACAAGGCAACTTTTATTTTTGAAGTGTCGTAAAGACCTTTAACAAGGCCACTCCTAACAAGGTGATTAAATTCTCTAACAAGGTCACACCTAACAATGTGTTTTGTAACCTTTGACAAGGTTAGCTCCTAACAAGGTTCACTTCAGAAGAGTAAAAATTAGTAATTAGTTGCAATTAGTAGTTTTTCCTGAATTGGGATTCCACGATAAATCTTGGTGTCACTTGTGTTCATGTTATTTCTTTTATCTATCAAATTGGGTTAATATTAAGGATAACCACAAAAAACATCTTATGATTTGAATCTACTAAGTTACTTTTATTAATTCAATTATTGTCGAGCTACAGTATTTGCTAGTGTAAACCAAGTGCATGTTAGTTTGTTGAGTTACAACATAATACAATTTAATTAGAGTTTTGATTTGTATTGACATATAAGGGATCTAGGATTTATTTTTGTAGTAATTGATTCACCCCTACCCTCTTAGTTACTCCTCTTATATTTCCAACAATTGGTATCAAAGATTTTGGTGCTTGCAGAAAAGATTTCAAGGACCTAAGATAAAGATCAAGATGTCTTATAGAAGGGAGATTCCAAACCTAAACAAAGATAACTTCAAGGAATGGCAAGAACTCATGAGGCTACACTTGGAAATGATTGGAGATTCAGGGCTAAAGAATCTAGACATCAAATACAGGGCTCCTACTAGAACTGACTGTTGAAGAAATTACAGAGAAGAAGAGTCATAATATTATGATGATTGATATTGCTTCATCTCTCAACTATGCCAAATTTGAGGAGGTCAAAGATTGTGGAACTGCTTATGAAATGTGGATCAAGCCAAAATTTATCTATGGAGGAGATGACAAAATAATGAGAGCCAAATATAGAAGTATTAGAGGACATTTTGATTAGATGAAAATGAGAGAGGATGAAAACATTGCAAAATATGTTGATAGAAACAAAGTTAGTTTCAGTGCTATCAAAGCCTCTAGGGGAACAATTGATGATGTAACAGTGGTAAGCAAGGTACTCATAACCCTTCTTCCTATCTATGCAATTAGAGTGTCTACTATTCAAGAAATGAGATGTGATGCAAATAACACTATAACTTTGGATGCTTTAGTTTGAAGATTGGCAGTATTTGAACTAGATAATTATATTCCTAGTTCTACCAATCTTGAGTCTACATTTGAAGCCAAGGTGTCACTCAAGAAGAAAGTTAAAATATCTAAAAGAAATTAATCTAAAAGTGAAGAGGAAGATAGTTCTGACAATGATCTTGAATCCATTGAAGCATTGCTTGCAAGAAGGTATCCCAAAGGCAAAGGAAAGTATAAAAGTAAGATTCCTCTAATTTTTTTCTCTTGTGAAGAAGTTGGACACATTGTTGCAAGGTGCCCAAATAGAGAAGACAAAGATGAAAAGAAGCACAGCTAGTTCAAAGGAAAGAAGGATTTTAAGAACTTCAAGGACTACAAGGACAAAGGTAAGAAAATTTTTTTATGGCTAAAGATTCAGCTAGTAGTGAAGATGATGAAATGGTCTATATTGCTATGAAAGATGAATCTAATGATTAAGGAGATAAAATGACACTTATTGCTCATGTTAGAAAAAATTATACATGGATTATTGATAGTGGATGCTCACATCATATGATTGATGATTAAAAAAAACTTGAACAAATGGAATATTATGATGGTGGTAGTGTGAGATTTGGAAACAATGAACCTTGTTGCATAAAGGGAAAAGGTTGTCTCTCACTAACCAATGAACTTAGATGTGACAATGCTTAATGGGTTGAAGGACTAAAGCATAACCTACTGAGTGTGGTACAATTGATAACATTGGATTCAAGGTGGAATTCATGAATGGGAAGACCAAACTACTAGATGGAAAAGGAAATTTGGTTGGGTCTAGAAAACAAAGAAAAGGTAACCTATTCTACATAAATCTCAGTAAAAGTTCATGTTTTATTGTTTAAGTAGAAGAAATTTGGTTATGACATAAAAGGTTGTGTCATGTGAATTTTGATAATCTTGTCAAGATAAGAAAAAACAAGAGTAAGAGGTATTCCTAGTTTGAGGAAACCTAATATGGGTCTATGCAAAAATTGTCAAATTGGTAAAATGGGCAAGAGAAGCTTCAAAAGAAAAGACTATCATTCAAAAGAAGTCTTGGATCTAGTACATATAAAATTATGTGGACCTATTGGAATAAAGAGATAAAGTGGAGATAAGTATGTTACTCTATTTTTGGATGATTATTCTAGAATGATGACTATAATGTATCTAAAAGAAAAATTTGAAGTCTTTCAAAAATTTAAGTGGTATCTGGCAAGAGTAGAGAAAGACATTAGAAAGAAGCTAAAATATTTGAGATCAAACAGAGGTGGTAAATTCATTTCCAATGATTTCAATGAATTCTACATTAAAAAAGGAATTAATAGACAAGTATCGGCCCCTGGTACACCTTATAAAAATGGTATAGTTGAAAGAAGGAATAGATCCATCATGGATTGTACAAGAACCTTAATGATAGAAAAGAGTGTTGCAATAAAATACTAGAAGGGAACAATCAGTATTATAGTGCATACCTTGAATAGAGTATAATTGAAGAAAGACTCAAATCAAACTCCTTATGAACTATGGTATGGCTACAAACCCAATGTTAGTTACTTGAAAATGTTTGATAGCAAATGTTATATCTTGAAGGAATCTAGGAAAAGTAAATTTGATGTCAAAGGTGATGGAGGCATATTCCTAGGATACTCCTATAGAAGTAAAGAATATAAGTATTTGAATCTAACTACTCATAAGATCATAGAAAGTGCACATGTGAGAATTAATGAATTTGCAGAAAAGAGTGAAGAAGAAAGCAACAAAGAACCTGAGGATTACAGAAAGTTTGTTTACTATGAATCTAATACATTGTCAAATCTATTTGGAAGTTAGGAGGTCTCACCTCTCGAGTCCCCAAGCTATTGAGTTGCAATTAGTGCAACCCAAATCACATTTTGAAGGACCCGAGTCACAATCAGAAGCTACCGAGCTAGTACCTAAACAAATCGAGTCAAATGGACCTGATTCATAGATAGTGGGACCCAAGCTTAATCTAGAAGATCATGAAGAGGTTAATGGAACATGTTCTAAATCCAAAGTACCTATGTTAGCAAGATATGCTAGAAAGCACCATGCACTTGATCAGATCATTGGAGACAAATCAAATGGAACAATGACAAGAAACAAATTGAAAGGTACATGTTTGCTTGTTGAATTTGAACCTAGAAATGTTAAAGATACTTTGGATAATGAAATTTGGATTGAAGCTATGAATGAAGAAACAGAACAGATAGATAAGAATAAGACTTGGACTCTTGTTCCTAGACCCAAGGATAAAAATGTAATTGGCACAGAGTGGGTATTCAAAAATAAGCTAAATGAAGATGGAAAAGTTTCAAGAAACAAAGAAAGGTTAGTTTGTAAAGGTTATTCTCAAGATGAAAGTATTGATTATGGTGAAATTTTTCTCATGTTGCAAGATTAGAAGGTATTAGAACTTTACTAGCATATGCAGCATACAAAGGATTTGAAGTTTATCAAATGGATGTAAAATTTATAGTCTTGAATGAAATTCTTGATGAGGAAGTATATATAGAAAAACCTGAAGGTTTTGTAGATCCTAGAAATAAAGTTATGGTCTGCAAATTATACAAAGCATTGTATGGTCTCAAGGTAGCTCCCAGAGCTTGGTATGAAAGACTTCATAACTACTTGATAAAGATTGGTTTTCAAAGAAAAAATGATAACAACAGTCTATATATCAAAGAAGGACTAGACAAGTAGATCGTGTTGGTAGAGATTTTTGTGGATGATACTTTATTTACAAGAAATGATGACTTATGCAAGGAATTTTTAGAAGAGATGAGTAAATAATTTGAGATGTCCATGTTTGGAGAGATAAAATTCCTTTTTGGATTGTAGATCTAGCAAAAGAAAGATGGCATCTATATTACTCAATCCAAATATATCTAGGAGATATTGAAGAAGCTTGGAATGGAAAATTCAAAACCTATTGGAACACCTATGTCTAATGGACATAAGCTTTCTAAAAATTATGATTCCAAAGAGGTAGATCAAACCACATACAGATCAATGATTAGAAAATTGCAGTATGTAGTGCACACAAGGCCTGATATTGCATTAGTCATTGGTATGGTGGCAAGATTCTCAGCAAATCCCAAAGAAAATCACATGATGGAAATCAAGAGAATTATGAGATATTTGAAAGTTACTAAAGACTATGGATTATGGTACAAAAAAGGAGGCAATTTGGATTTGAAAGCATTCATTGATGTTGATTGGGAAGGAAGTGTTGATGATAGAAAAAGCACAACTGGTAGAGCATTCTTTCTTGGTAAAAGACTAGTATCTTGGACAAGCAAGAAGAAAAATTGTATTTCTTAGTCCACAACAGAAGCAGAATATGTGGCAATAGTAGTTAATTGTTCTAATGTTGTTTGCTTCAAACAATTGTTGGCTGGTATGAAGATAGAGATCAAGGATCCAATGGTTATCTTCTAAGATAACACTAGTGTAATTAATATATCCAAGAATCCTGTGATGCATACCAAAACCAAGCACATTACTATAAAATATCATTTTTTGAGAGAATTGGTATAAGATAAAGAGGTAAGACTGGAATATGTGAATTCTAAAGAAAAATTACAAATATATTCAATTATAGATATATTCACTAAGCCATTATCTAAGGATGCATTTTTGTATCTAAGAGGTAAGTTAAGGGTCATTCACCTATCTGATGCTCACTAAATGCAGTTTAGTGATACATCAACCAAAACATGTTGAAGATCAGTTAGTTGATGCAGTATTGACAAGGCACATTGCAAATGAATTATTACATGAGATACATTGATATTCATTGAATATTGTCTTTGGAAATAGATCTCAAAGAGGTAGAAGTTTGTTATCATATCTCACAAAAATTTTATTACTTCAAAGATATTAGAAGAAGATGTTGAAGACAGAGTTTTTTTGACAAAGGGAGAATCTGAAGGTAGAGGGAGTTCACAGTGATAGAGGGAGTTCTCATGGATGAGAATTAGAATGAAACTAAGGATATGAAACTAAGGATATGTTCCTTACTTTATTTTTGCTCTAAAAATTATATTGATTATGACATGTTGTGCTGCCATCAATGCCAAAGAGAGAGATTGTTGAAATTTTTTGATTAATTGTGTATTGTCTTTGATGTTACACAAAATGTCATATCATTTCTAGTTAGTGTATGCCAAGCTCACTTGGTCAATGAAGATAGTTTCCTATGTCTACCAAGCATTCCAGAGTTTGCCTAGTTCAAAAGAAAGTGTCTACCGAGTTCACTCAATCATCAAAGAAAAGTTTGCATAAGTTGAGTGTTAACCAAGTTCACTCAATTAATGAAGAAAATGTTGGATGGAACTAGTGTTAACCAAGCTCACTTGGTTACCAAAGGAACTTTGTGGATATGTAGTGTTAATCAAGTTCACTTGGTTAACATAGGAAAATCATTTCTAAGTTAGTATCTACTGAGCATGGTCGACTAACAAAGGATTTTCTTGTTTTGGCATATTGAGTTCAATTGATTTAGTTGTTGGTTCTAGCTAGCTAAGGGGATGAGTATTGAGTATTCTAATTTGTATTCAAGCTTACTTGACAATGTGTAAGATATAAATATAACGTCAAATTGAGGATTGAATGTGTAAGCTAATATAAGATTTGATGATTCTTAGAGGAAGTGAATTAAAAGGCTAAGCAAAATATACTTGTTGAGCTACAAAGTTACATTGAATTAGAAGGGATCAAGTATACAAGCCAGAATTGAGATCTATAATCAAAAATTCAATTGCATTAGAAATCAGATCATCTTATTGTTACTTTCTAACCATTGTAGAAGTGATCTAAATCTCTTAGCTAAGTTGTCTTAACAACTATTTGTAAATCCTCTAATAAGGTGGCATTAATATTTGAAGAATCTTAAAGACCTCTAACAAGGCCACTCCTGATAGGGTGATTAAATATTCAAACAAGGTCACACCTAATAGTGTGTTTTTTAACCTTTAATAGGGTCGGCTCCTAACAAGGCTCACTTTAGAAGAGTGAAAATCAATAACTAGTTGCAATTGGTGGTTTTTCCCAAATTGGGTTTCCACATTAAATCTTGGTGTCACTTGTCTTCATGTTATTTCTTTTATGTATGCAACTAAGTTAATATTAAAGCTAATCATAGAAAATATCTTATGATTTTAATCTATTGAGTTACTATTGTTATTTCAGTCATTGTTGAGATACAGTATTTTCTAGTGTAAATTGAGTGCATGTGTGTTTTCTGAGTTACAACAAAATATAGTTTAATCAGAGTTTTGATTTTTATTGACATGTAAGGGATCTGGATTTATTTTTGTAGTAACTAATTCAATCCTCCCCTCTTAGTTACTCCTCATATGTTTCCAACAATAACATTTAATCAATCTAGTAACCAAGTACTGCTAATCATAAAACACAATTAGAAAAGTGGCCTAAAGAATCCAGCAATACAATCAGAAAAATCAACTAGGAATAGGCATTACATCCACTCCCCCTAGACTTAGGCTTAATCATAGAAGCCTATAAGAAATATGAAACTAAACTAGGGGTGGGAATTACAAAGAGGATCTACTGGTAAGATAGATGATGAGAATATTTTAAGAAAATTATTGAGAACATTGATGCCCATCTATGCTATTAGAGTTTCTGAAATACAAGAATTGAGATGTATACTAGGTTATAATCCTTACTCTTAAAAGCCTAGTAGGTAGGCTCTACTTTTGAACTATCCAATTTTGACAACTTCAAATCTGACAATGTTGAATTTTTTTTCAAAGCTAAGTTGTCATTGAAGGAACCTAATGAGAAGAAGAAGAAAAAGGTAAAATATATTTCTAGTGACAGTAATACAGATGAGGAATATGTAGAACAACTTGAAGCACTACTAGTAAGGAGATTTCATAGAGGTAAAGGAAAATTCAAAGGTAAGTTACTTATCATGTATTTTAATTGCAACAAGGTTGGTCATATTTTTGCTAGATGTCTAGAGAAGAAGAACTATAGAGGAGGAGACAAGTACAAAAGTAGGAGAGATGACGGTAGCAAAGATTACAAAAGTCTTGCTACATTGTAGAAGAGGAAACCAAAGATGGATCTGATGATCATGATGATGAAGTGGTGTATGCTGAAATGAAAGATGATTCTAATAAGGATAAGGTAACTACACTAGTGTCTTGTGTGTACAAGAATGACAGATGGATCATTGATAGTGGGTGTTCACATTACATGACTGGAGATAAAAGTAAGTTCATTACCTTGAATTATTCTGATGAAAATAGTGTAAGGTTTGGTAATGATACACCTTATCTAATAAAAGGAGAAGGTTCTATCAAACTCATAGAAAATATTGTATGTGACAATGCTTATTATGGTGAAGGACTTAACTATAATTTGTTGAGTGTGTCACAACTGAATAGTTCAGGTTGCAAGGTTGAGTTTGAGAACAAGATTTCTAAGATATATGATACTAATGGAAAACTAATGGGGAAACATGATCAAATTAGAGGTAATATATTCTACCTTGATATGGATGATGCTACTTGTCTAGTTGTAGAATTTGATGATGTGTGGTTATGCTACAAGAGGTTATGTCATGTTAATTTTGATAACTTGGTTAGTATCAATAACATGAGAAGAGTAAGAGGTTTGCCTCAGATGAAGAAGCTTGACAATTTAATTTGCAAACAATGTTAGTTAGGAAAAATGATAAAGTCTAGTTTTAAGAGTAAAACTCATACCTCTAAAAGAATTTTGGACATTGTTCATATGGTCTTGTGTGGACCAATTGATGTGCAAAGATACAAAGGTGATAAGTAAATTATGCTATTTGTTGATGATTATTCTAGGATGATGACAGTTATGTTTCTGAAATAGAAATCTTATGTTTTTCAAATATTTAAATGGTACTTAGCAAGAGTTGAGAAGGAAATAGGTAAAAGTGCGAAATGTTTGAGATCTAACAAAGGAGGAGAATTTACATCAAATGAGTTTGAGATGTTTTGTAATGACAAAGGAATCAAAACACATACATCTGCCCTTAGAACCACTCCACAAAATGGAATTGTTGAAAGGAGGAATAGATCTATAATAAACTGTGTTAGGACACTCATGATGGAGAAGAATGTTGCTTTGAAATACTAGAGAAAGGCTATAAGTACATCTGTCTATACTTTGAATCGTGTGCAAGTCAAGAAAGGTACTCATTCAACACCTTTTGAACTATGGTATGGATACTCACCCAATGTAAAATATTTTAAGGTATTTGGTAAAAAGTGTTATATTCTAAAGAATTTCAGGAATGGTAAATTAGATGCAAAAAGTGAAGAAGTTATATTCCTTGGCTATTCCACAAGAAGTAAAGCTTAGAAGTGTTTAAATACTAACACTAAAAAAATTGTGGAAAGTACAAATGTGAAATTTAATGAATATATAGAAGTACATGAGGTTGAACCTATGAAGGAACAAGAGGAATACAAATCATTTGTACACCTTTATAAAGGTATGTCTACAGATGAAAATTTTGTAAATCAAGTTGCAAATCAACAAGTTTCAGTGACTATTGAGTCACATACTATGAATGTCAAGTTGCATTTAGGAACCAAGTTACAATCAGGTGTCGAGTTACAAAATGAAGTTGAGACATATTCTAATTCTAAGATTAGTGTAGATGAAAGAGATGTCGAATTACCTAATAGAGAAGTACATAGTGATTCAGAAGCTGATAGACTAAATGAGAAAAATAGAGCACAACCAAGATTGTCAAAGTATGTTAAAAGACATCGCCCTACTGCACAAATTATTGGAGATAAAGATGCAAGACCAATGACAAAGAACAAGTTGAGAAATGATACATGTTTTCTTAGCATGCATGAACCTAAAATAGTGAAAGATGCCTTAGAAGATGTGGACTAGAGTAAAGCCATGAAAGAAGATATTGAATAGATTGAAAAGAATAAGACATGGACTCTAGTTCCTAAACCAGAAGACAAAAATGTTATTGGCACCAAGTGGGTGTATAGAAACAAGTTAGATGAAAATGATGAAGTCACAAGGAATAAGG
This sequence comes from Cupressus sempervirens, assembly GCA_028749045.1. Classification (NCBI taxonomy): domain Eukaryota; kingdom Viridiplantae; phylum Streptophyta; class Pinopsida; order Cupressales; family Cupressaceae; genus Cupressus; species Cupressus sempervirens. Next base: position 145,443,399 of record CM053784.1, on the reverse strand, counting down.
AAAGATTATTTTGCAAGGGGTATGCACAAGAAGAAGGGATAGACTATGGAGAAACATTTGCTCATTTTGCAAGATTGGAAGGAGTAAGAACTCTACTTTCTTACACTGCATACAAATGTTTCAAAATTTATCAAATGGATGTTAAGTTTGCATTTCTAAATGGCATATTGGAAGAAGAGGTCTATATAGTCATATCCATATTAAGTATGTATCTATTATTTTTCCTAATGGAGTCATTTCTTAAAATCATCAAGAATGCTTTAACAATCATTATATGCAAATCCTACAAGATTTCCTATAGCCTCTTATCAGTGACCGAACAAAAAAATGTCACATACCTCTTCAAACTCTTAATCTTAAGAAAATGCGGGAATCTATATTATAACTCTAAAGACCACTCTTTTCATCAACTTTAGATTTATGCAAATAGAGAAGGCCACCTTCAAATAAAAAGGTTACTTTAAGCCTTGTCTATTATGAGATCAAATAAGAAACCCAAAGAGTCATATTGAGGAGCAAAAAGGTTTGTTGTTAAGCATTGCAGTGCATCATAGCTCTGAATTAATATATGAAACAATATTAATATGATATGGACATATTTGAATATTAATAAAATAAGAAAGAGCAAAAAAGTCTCAAATTAATTAGAATCACTTATAACTATATTTCTAGAGAAATACAAGGCATGAGATAAAATATTTATTTTTCAGCACTTTATTTTTGTGTTTAAACAACTTGTGTTTGACATAATTATATAATAAAAGAAATATATATATTTTCCAATATAATTTGAGGAAGATGACATACAAATTTCTTAAACCTTGTTTGGGTAAACCAATAAGTATATTTATGTTGAAGTGCAACTACTTTGAAAGATGGCTTGTAATAGGTAGTGACAATCTTGCATAAGATGGTTGATAATTAATCTTAATATTAATTTTCACAAATTTCTTTATTTAATTGGCAAATAAACATAAAGAAGCATAGAATAAAATGAAGCATACATAATTCATTATTATTATATTTTTTCAAATATTAATTTATGGGTAAACCAATAAGTAAATTTATGTTGAAGTGTAACTACTTTGAAAGATGGCTTGTTATATAGAGTTAGTGGCAATCTTGTATAAGATGGTCATTTTACAATATAAGACACATAATATAATGTTAAAACCATTTTACATTAACATGTTAGATATGTTTTGAGTGTCACCAACTTTATGAAATGGAAAGAATTTTTTTTAAATATAACTAAAATGGAAATTTTAAAAAAAATATAACTATGCAATTTATTATTATTATTATTTGATAGGTAATTGGCCGAAGCCTAAATTATTTATTATTCACTTATTATTATTATTATATGTTAATATCGAGTAGATTCTAACCAAATACCACCTTAATGAGAGGCTCACAATTTACCATTGCATTGTAGGCTCTTGCCTATGAAATTAATTATTCTCAAATCTGATACTTTAGAAATTTAAAAGTAACTATTATATGAATAATTTTAGACCACGTCTCATTCACACACGTTTAACCACACACATATAAAATAATATATTATATTTTTTCAATGAATTATTGTTCTTCCTACTTTCTAGGTCCACGAAATTCACGAGACTATTATTTGATTCATGTGTAAATGGTATTAATCAATTTACAAATTTAAAAAATAGACATTTTTAGTTATAAATTAAAGCATATTTATGTGGTACAACTATATTTCCTATCATGTCATAGTACCTTTATTTAATAGATTTAATTTATTTTAGTTATAAATTAAAGTTGATTTTGACAAATTAAATCTATTGAAAACTAGTTTTTTCCCTTGCCTTTATTCCTCTTAGCCAATCAAAATAGTGATAAATAGTATTATTGAAAAATTATAAATCTAAGACATTTAAAAAACCATAGAATAAATGTTTGCACTTTAAATATGATTGGTCACTTTAAAACTAATAATTGCACCTAACGATTCAATAGTATCTTAGCATGTCAAAAACTAATAAATAGATTATAATGATGGCCTCAGGTTTAATCCTAACATCTCCCTGTATATGAGCAATGTTAGTATGCTAATAGAAACCAAATTTAAATAAAGCTTCTACAAACTAAACAAAATTCATAAACTTCAAGATAGACTAAGATGAGCTCTCAATTGAGAATATGAGCCATTAATGGGCTCTCTCAATAAGAAGCTCTCTTGTTGAGTGGCTTTGTCTAAATAGATAGGATGTATGCTCAAGCTTATGCTTCAAAAAGGGCTTCAAATGGAGTTGGAATTTGGGTGTGAGTGTATGGTTTTGATGTAAAATGGCTTCTTAAAATGGCATTATGACTTTACTTCATGGATTGTGTTATTTTGCAAAGGGGAAGGATCTAATTTATAGGCAAGAGGCTTGAGGGATTGAGGGCTAAGATGCAAGGATGGGAAAAAGCTCATGGACGGCTCAGATTGCATGAGAGGAGAGCACATGGATTGTGCTTCCTTACAGCCAATCAAGGAGTGACACATGTCACATGGTGAGAGGATGGAGGAAAAGGGAAGGATGAGTCAACAAAGGAGGCTCAAGGGATAAAATTTTCATAAAGACCCTCATAATGGCTTGTAAGAGCAATAAAAGGGCTTGGAAGAGTCATTTATGGCCTAGTGGACTTCATAAAGTTTTATGGTTGAGATATTTTGAGGGAGATGAGAGCAATTTCGACTTGGGCTTGATTAGGAGGGTTTTAAGCTTGCTTAGGATTGTGCAAATGATTAGAGGATGGATTAGGATGGTTTAGGATTAGCTTAGGGATAGGCAAGTGGATGGCATAAAATGAGGGTGGGTGAAGGAGGAGATATTTGTTAACTTTGGCTTGGGTTAGTAAGTCTTAACCCATTTTTAGGGAATGTGACAAGGTTAGGAGGGGATTAGGATTAGGTTTAAAGACATCTTCTAGAAGAGTCTAGACTTTGGATGAGGATAAAGAATTTCTAGAATAGTCTAGAATTTCCTAGGATGAGGATGAAGACTTTCTAGAAGAGTCTAGAACTTCTTAGGATGAGGATAAATTAGATTTTTAAGAAATAAATAAAGTTTTATTTATTTCAAAGGTTTGGGTTGAGGAGATATTTATTAAAACTTTTTTAATAAACATGAGGATTAATATTTAATCTTAATTAAATATTTTGAGTTGGGATTAGGGGTAGGAAATGATGGGATTAGCCTTTAATCAAAATTAAAGAAGGATTAGAAGATTTTGGAAGAGGTTAGTGGTCTTAAGGAAATTGGCCAAGTTTTGGGCAAAAAATAAATTTTTTATTTATTTTGAGTTTTTTGGTCAATTTATTAATTAAATAATTAATAAATAAGGAAATAATATTTAAATAAGATTTAAACATTTTTGGGAGGGATTCCTTAATTAAATATTTTTAATTAAGATAAAGGGATTTAATGGCATAAAAATTAATTAATTAATTAATTAATAAATGATGATGTCATCAGGAATTTTTCAAAAAATAAAAATACTTTATTTTCTAAAGGTTTTTAGGTGTCTACACTCCCTAAACCCAAACTGTCAAATCAACCTCTTGGCAATCCTTTCCATCTTGACTATTCTTTGCAACTGCCTAATATTGGCATAACTAATATAGACTATATTGAAGAGATGTTATAATGTAGGTTTATGCTCAACTAATTAGTTATTATGTTAAGTCATTTATGTCAACTTAAGTATTCTTGATTGATAGCTTATCGAGATCGTTATTCTAACATATGTAGTGCGGAAAACAATGTTGAAGTTGTGTTGTAGTAGGAACTACCATTTCTAGTTTTGTATGGAACACTCAGAGATGTCTTGTAATACAATATCTATGATCACACATTTAGGAAACAGTTTTTGACAAAGTTATGATTAATCGAAGCGTGATAGAGCAACATAGAAGAATAGTCAATGATAAACAATGAATGATTTTATTAGTCTATCAAATCTATAAATATTTAGATGATGTGGATTTTGATTATCATCTAAAATCATTAATCTTATTAATTTAATAATTTCCCAATGTTTTTTTATTGGAAGGCACGGTTTTGATCAATCAAAGTCAATTCTATGAAAAATGATAAACACTTAGAAGAGATTATGTTTGATCCTTAACTAGTAATGTTGGGGTCAACTCCAGTGGATCTTCATGATATAGTGCCATGATGATGTGAAAAATTAAGTGGAACTAATGGGTTGTGATGATTTGGTCTTGCATTGATAGTTCAGATCTTTTTTTTTTGAATTCATACATGCTTATTGGAAAAAGTAAAAAGGGCTAGGTTTTCTTTGTCAATTTGATGTGTGGTTCAAATTGGTGATTGAGTGGATCTAGTAAATGATGGATTAGGGTTTGGTTAATCATTTTTGCATTCCAAAGATCAAAATTCATATGTAATAAATTTTGGTTAGCATAGTGGCCTCCATAGAAAGTGAAGCTTGTATTTATATTTTAGAATGTTGTATTTGCAAGGCTTTTGATCATGAATTGTGAGTGTGGTCGAGTAGTTTGTTGAATATCTGCAAGAAGAAGAAGAATTTGATCTTAACTATATTTTACAACAAAATGATAAGTTTTATTCCCACATTATCTTTCTTTTCAATCCTAATAGGCTCTTCAAGCCAAACCCCTTAATCAGGTCACTCCTAACAGGGTGAGCAAGATCCTAATAGATCTGCAGATTGACTCCCTTACCTAGGTGTATCATTAATTTGAGTTACAAATCCTCCAATAGTATTACATATAATAGGGTAAATATCCTAATGAGGCTAGAGGTAAGTCCCTTAACAAGGTGACTCCTAACATGGTCTTCTCTTAAGTAGGCATTATTGTAAGCTCCTAAGAAGGATAGATCTTTAACCTCGCCTACCTCAGAAGAGTGAAAATTATCCATGGGTACTGATTTCTGCCATATTTTTTCCCTCTAAAAAAAAATTTCCACGTGAAAAATAATAATTTTATTATGTTACTTGTGTGGATGCTTTCATGTATTGTTTTTTTTAGTACTTCAGAAGTTAATATTGGGTGTATGTGGTTGAATGTTTTATTGATTTCAATTGGTAACAAGTTGTCAAAGTTTTAATTTGGTATATTATTGATTCACCTTCCCCCCTCCCCAAGTAATTTTGGACCTTATGATACTTACATTTATTATCAGATGTCCTCTTGGTGGTATGCTTAATAGCTTGAGGTAAAGACGTTGGAATTACAATAGGAAAGGTAAACTTTTGGGGGGGATGAATAAGTAGTTTAACCTTGAACCCATAAAACATTCAACACACATCCATCTCATGCATTCAATGAGTAAACTATAATAACATATACATCTAAAACATGAAAGCATTCACACACATAACAACATATATGATTACCCAAAAACCCTCCAAGTGAGAAGGTAAAATTGGGGTGGGGATGACACCCACAAATCTTCACTACTTTAGTAATAAAGTGTATCCAATGAAGGTTACAATGTTTTGGCCATGAAACATGATCTACCCTATGAAATGTATGCCATGTTAAAGGCTTACAAAGACTATTAGATCTCACCTTGTTAGAGGATTTCAACACCCTATTAGAAGTGTGCCTTGTTAAAGGACTTCAATTTACAACTAAGTAAGCACCCTATTAAAGGATTTTATACAACTTATTAAGACTACTCTATTAAGAGATTTGACTGAAATCACCTATTAAAATGTATCAACATAGATCCTGAGGTTGGCACTACTTGCCTGATAATAGATCACCTCTATACAATGTCGCAATGTTGTATCCTTTTCTCTATCCTCTGTTCTGCTCCAACTGATTCTACAATTCACTCTTTCTTCATAACTTCTAAGCCACCTTGAATGCTTTGTCTGCAAACTATCTTCTTCGCTCCTCCAATTCCTTACACACTCATATTAAAGATTTTAGGGTTTCATCCTCCTTAAGAAGACTTTGGTGGCTTAGGGTTATGAATCTGTGGCTAAGATTCATCCATTTTGTTGTTTAATCCTTCCCTTTTTATGATTGGTTGCATGTAATTACATAGGGAATCCAATTAGATATTCATCCTTATCTCCAAAATATCATAATTTACCTTTAATTCAGCTCAAAAATGGTTTACATAGTTGTTTGTACCATTACAAACAAATATGTCAAAATTGTGTCACTCAGCATATGAAGTCTCTGATGCTCGGCATGCATTGATCTTTATACTGTGACTCAGCACCTGCATTGCTTGGCATCCTCTATTTACTCAGCTCCTGAATCACTCGGCATGGTCTATCTTCTTAGCACTTGAGTGGCTCGGCACTCACTGTGACTCAACATGGTCTAATATTTATGTGTTGTGCTCAACATGTATTACTAGTATGGCATGAACTAAGTAAATTACTTAAGTGTGTTGACACTCACTTGTCAAAACCAATCTGAGATCAACAATCTCCCCCTTCAACATGAGTGTCAAAAACACTTGAATATACATTAATATCCTTGATCTCTCGAGCATAACATATCCATGACTCAACTTATATACAAAACTTCAAAATTATAAAAATTTGCAATAACTTGTATACCTTAAAATTTGATAACTCCCCCTAAGTTGATATGTCTATTTTGTAACCAAAATTATGTGCTCCTTCTAAGTAAATGTGTCTCTATTGATACACTCTGACTTCAATGCCTTGTTTTACTGAAACTCTTTCATCTGATATGCTCTTCCTTAGTTGATATCTTCCATTTTGCTCTTTCTTTTCTTTATTTCTCGCCCAAAAATGTATATCTCCCCAATGATATATCTCCTCCTTTGTTCTTATTCTCCACAAAAATATTTCTCGAACTACTACTATGCTCCCCACTTATGTCAAATGGGCTATACACTTATTGTGTGTTTGTCCAAAAAGGATTAATGGACATCCAATATGATCTTGAGGGATGCATCCCAGTTATCACATGCAACATCCAATGACTTGAGTTGGATTTCAAGCTCAGCATCAAGGTGGACTAGACCATCTAAAGTAGAAAGATTGGGGTCTTTCTTCAGTAGATTTTTAGCATAGCCTATCTTTTTGTGCAATATTTCCATATGTGGGGTGAGGGTTGCTTGTATGCTTGTTAGTTTGGCTCTTATTTTAGCCTCATCTATTGTCAATACAGCTAACTGACTCTGTGTTTGAAGCAATGTCCTAAAATTCTTCTCACTATGAGCTGGATTCAATGGAAATCTTGCACTTGATGTAGAAATTTGGCTCTCCAAGCTCAGAATGTGACTCTTGGTCTCTTGAGTGAAGAGTGTTGAATTGCATAATTTTGTGTATAGTGAGAATATGTTCTCAAGTACTTTCTTCACATCCTCAACCTTAGTTTCCAATGCAACTTGTGTTAGTGTTATCTCATTGGATATTTTCTCATTGATCTTTCTTTGAAACTCCTTTTCTAACCATTCTAAAAGTTTGGCATTTGTGTCAAGGTCTTCATTAATAACCTTTTCCACTATATTTTTCAGTTGTTCCATGAGTGGCTTGGTCATTTTAGGAGTTGGCAGACTAAATGCTTCTAGAAAGATGTCCTTAATATCTTGAAGTGTTTGCTTCTACCTTTGTTTTCTCCTTAGCATTTCTTGATGCTTTTTCCTTTCTAAGGCTTGTTGTAGTATGCCTATTTGTTCTAGTGTCATAGCATCATAATCATATTTTGGTATGATAATTTCATCATCAAGGCTTATATCTCCATAATGAATTACCTTTTCAACCTTTGATGAACTTGGGCTTGGCACTGAGATTTGCAATGGAATAGCTTTTGTGCTCGGCTTCTGAAGAGTTTGTGTAAAAGAAGTGCCAAATGCTAGCAAAGCTACCTACTTGAATGGCCACTTGTTCCTTCACTTTAGGTATCTACTCACTCTCTTCAGGCTTTTCCTAGTCTACTACTATGACTTGACTAGCACCTTGTCTTTGTGTTGTAAGTGTAGATAAGTCTATCTGACCTATTTCTTTCTGTCCTGCAGTGATGTCTTTCTCTTCTACTTTATTCTCAACACTACCAACCTTGATAATTGTATCAACCTTAGTAGGTGTAGCTTCAGACATTTGGACCAAAGGTTTTACATTAGTAACTAAAGGGATGATAGAAGGTGGTTCTTGTGGATTCACCTTTTCCCTTGCAACATTAGTTAGTACCTTTTGTAGTTCATCTACACTAACCAAAACTGGATTGCCGCAAAGTTTGACCTACAATATAGATTGATCTAATATTTTCTTCAAGTCTTCTTTAGTAAGAGGATTGACATTTTGAGCTAATAGATTAGAGACATCCTTGATAGTTATAGTTTCAGTTGTCTTCATTGTGTCATGTGGAGGACTATCACTCGGCAATTGTGTATCATGTACATTCTTTTCTTCTTGTTGCTTAGGCTCATCTATTGCCTTGTCATCTTCTTTCATTTTTATTTCTCCTCCAACTATGTCATCTTTTTCATCATCTTTAACCTCTAAGGGTTCAACTTCTCCTTTATTTATAGTGGTTAACCCATAAATGAGTTTCCATATTTGTGTTGATTTCTTTACAATATCTTCAATATTGTTTTGTAGAATGCTAAAGGCTCTTTATTTAGGTGTGAACCTAACTACATATTTCTTTACAACCTTTTAATTTTTCCCCTTAGTTAACTCAGGCATTACTTGGGCTAGTGCAGTCTCCCTAATTTGTCCTTCCACACTTAGACAATAATGCCACTTTTGCTCAACTATGTCATATAGACTTTTAGGTACTAAGTTGGAAAATTCTAAAGGTGTTGTCTTAAATTTTGACACTATGGCATATAGGGCCTCTTCCACTTGGTTTTTCTCCTCTTTACCCAATTTATCAAAATCAACATGATTAAAACCTGATAAACTTGCATTGTTAACATTTTCACATAAATTCTCAAGATGTAAGAGAGGATTGTGTCTCGCCACCTTAAATTGGTTGTTTTCATCTAACTCAATTTTCTCCTCTTTAGAATCTATTTGTGCCACATATTTTCTTCTAGGTCTCTTTTTCTTTTGACCTCCTTATTCTATTTTCTTTGCCTTTTCTTTGGCCTTTTGTGTTGTAGCACATGTGCTATCTCTTGTTGTAGGTGTAGTGGGCTTTGGCTAGCTTGGTTTGACAAGTTTCTTGATCCTTTACATAGGTTGTGCCTTGGCCTTCCTCTTCTTTTTCTTGGTAGGAGTAGGTGCTTTCTTAGCTTCTTCTTCCTCGGCACACTCTTCTTCTTCTTTATCTTCTTCTCATCTTCTTCTTTATCTTCTCCCATGCCCTCTGCCAGAGCTAGATGTTCTTGAGCTTGTGTTCCTTCTTCCTCTTCATCCTCTTCTTCTTCTTCCTCTTCCTCTTCAGCACACTCTCCAAATTTATCTTTCAACTTCTTTACCAGCTTATCCTTCTTCTTGATTATAGAGGCAGTCTTCAATTCCATGGCCATCTTTGATTTTACCATCTCATAGTTTCCAAAAAAAAATTACAGTCTTATCTACTTCTTCTACTAGTAGATTTTTTATAGTTGTTGAGGCTTCATCTACATGTACCTCATAGTGTAAGGGTCTCAACTATCTTACCCTTGGTGTGGCAGCTTGCACAAATGTATAATTAGCATCCACAAGAAAACATACATCATTATAATGTTTTTCAACCAAAGATACTGGTATCTTAAGTCTCTACTTCATTGACTTTTCAAAATCTTCAAAGTAACTAGTCATTAAGGATTCAAAATTCTCTCCTAGCTGCTCAATGTATTCACCAATCTGTATTGCAACTGATCTGTTGGTCTTCCATCCAATAGTACCAAATGAGGGGAATTTTTTTTGTACATAAAAGAATATACAAATCAATACTAAACCAAATTTTCATTGTGTACTCTTTGTTTCCCTGATTGCTCCAAGGTTCTCCATCAATTGTTGTAATTGTAGCTCTGTTAGATAATATGTATGATCTTTCTTCACAATCATATATCCAATATCCACAACTACACAGGGTGAGCTATTCAATCTACTTAATTTCTAGAATTTTTGTGATATAACCCATACAAAAAAGTTAATAAGAGGATCAGTGATTATATCTATAGTCATACCTCTTTTATTCCAAACAGCTCCAGTATTCTTCTCAATCATTTCCTTGGAATCACTTCTTAGTGTCTTACGTCGATCTAGGGTTGGATAGCTAGTAACCCTATGAATTATTCTTTTGGTTCTTTTGATAGGTTCACTCTCCAGTCATAAGGAACCATCATGATTTCAGCTAAGTATTATACGTATCCACTTTGTCTTAAATACATTTGGAAAATCTAGGGCTTGTGTTAAACCCTTTCTCCCAACAATTTTGAATTCTTCCTTCAAAACATCATTTTCACATAACCTATTGTATGCACCTATGATTTCTATGTCACCAATGCTTTCTATCTTGCAATTATAACATTTTCTCACATCTTGTACCATTATTACATTTGGCAGGATCGTGGACAATGGCTAGAAGGGTCTTGTTTATATGCGATGTCAAGGATGGCTTTAAAAATAGACTATTTAACTTCATTACTCACTAACTAAATGTTTAAATCTTCCTTCCCTTCAACATTTTTTGAACTCGATGCCATTATGTGAAACTAGATTTTAAAAAATTAAAACTCGATAGTTCGGCTCTTGATAAATACCTTAGGAAATCTAATGAACTAATGTGAGATTGCTACTAGAATCTTTTGCAAATGCTTTGAACAGATTTTTAGATTGCCTTGTACTATGCTCACTCTTTCTTGAAATTGAAATGATGAAGAATGAGCAAAAATTGATCAAATACCCTTTAAACCCTTGCATTTAATGATATATTCTTAGATAGTTGTAAGCTCGGCATCAACCAATTTCAGGCTCACTTGACATTCATTGATATTTCCATCACTCGACAACAACTATGAATTCAACATTAGCTATCCATACTTTCTAGCTTGGCATCTTCTAACATTCCACTTGGCATACATAAGAGACTTTTCATGCTTGGAAACAACATGAAAAACATAAAGATTTATCTTGAATTTCTAACATCTTGCATCTTTATTCATGCTAATGTAGCCTTTTTAGTATTAACTTCTTTTGGAACTGATGTATGATATAGCCTTTAAATATTAGTCCTACATACCTCTTGTTTACCTAGGTTGATGAGGTGTGATCACCTGACCCTTTGGGTGAAGTGATCCCTTCTCCATTTGATGTGATGTAAACATCCTTTCTCTTCCATGTCTTGTTCATCTCATCTTGAATGTGTTCAACATCTGCCTGGCCTTTGCCCTTATCAAATTCACAACTTGGTGCCTTTGACCTAGTTGGACAATATCTACTGATGTGACCAGTCTTCAAATAGATAAAACATGTGGTTTGACTCAACCACCTTTTGTAATTACCAATGAAGTGTGTCCTAATATAATTCTCAGGAATATGTCCATATTCTTGACAATAATGGAAGCTATATCTTGAATTATAATCATAGTTATAAGAGTTGTCATTGTTCCTTACCTTTGTTTGCTTATTTCATGACCACATGGGTTTGGATCTACATTTAAAAGCTCTATGTCCATACTTCTGATAATTGTAGCAATATCCTTCAAATCTTTGTGTGTGCATGGTCCTGGTTCTGCATTCATGTGCCTGATGACCTTGCTTTTTGCACTTATGACAATGATTCATGTTCTTATGCTTGATATTATAATTTGTAATCTTGCTCTTGCACACATTACCAGTATGTCCTTTCTTACCACAATAATGACAAGTAGATTTAGAGTTCTTACATTTGTTGATTCTTTCTTCTGCACTTTTTGATGATTCTCCTTCTTCAGTGCTTGTATATCCTAGTCCAAATGTATCATTCTTGGATTTAGGGGATCTCAATAATTGCTCAAAGTATTTGATGGCTTCATTTGGTTTGTTGAAACTTTCAACAAATTCCTTCTCTCTTTAGGTCACTATACAATTGTTTATTCTACAATTTCAATGTAGTTATCTCAATGTCCTTGACATTCAATTCATAATTGGCATTCATCATTTGACTTAGAGTGTCCAATTGCATGTTGGAAATATTGGTTAGCTCTGTTGACTTCTCTTCCAGTCTATTGGCTAGAATTATTTTGTCTTCTTCAATCATGGCTTTTTCTTCCATAACTTTCTTCTTTTTTTCAGTTACCTCACATAGTAGTATAGCTTGTGATTCTTGCTCTAACTTGAGATTTATGATTTCCTTAGCTTGGACTCTATTTTTTTCCATCAAATCTACGATTGTTGTATTAAATTCATTGGAGTCTATATCTGCAAATAGTTTAGTAGTTTCTATCTCTCTATATTGTGTTTCATTCACCAAAATAACAATTTCTTTCCTTCTCTTCAAGGATTTCTTTAGTTCCTCTCTAGCTTCATTCAGTTGATGTAGTATGAGATGTATTTCAATCTCCTGGTTCTCAATGGTCTTTCCCAACTTGTAGACTTCCATTTCAAGATCTTTCCTCAAAGTTGCAGAGCTTCTCTTTCAGAAAACAAGGCTCTAATACCAATTGTTGGAATTACTATAGGAAAGGTAAACTTATGGGGGGGGTGAATCAGTAGTTTAAACTTGAACACATAAAACTTTCACCACACATCCATCTCATGCATTCAGTGAGTAAATTGAAATAACATATACATATAAATCATGAAAGCATTCACACACATAACACCAAATATGATTACCCATAAACCCTCCCAGTGAGAAGGTAAAACTGGGGTGGGGTTGACACCCACAAATCTTCACTACTATAGTAATAAAGTGTATCCAATGAAGGTTACAATATTTTGACTTACAAAGATTGTTAGGTTTCACCTTGTTAGAGGATTTAAACACCCTATTAGAAGTGTGCCTTGTTAGAGGACCTCAACTTACAACTAAGTAACCACCTTATTAAAGGATTTCATACAGCTTGTTAAGACTACTCTATTAAGAGATTTGACTAAAATCACCTATTAAAATGCCTCAGCATAGATCCTATGGTTGGCACTACTTTCCTGATAATAGATCACCTCTATATAATGTCTTCTTGATCCTTCTTGATCAAATGTCTTAATGTTGTATCCTTTTCTCTATCCTCTACTCTGCTCTAACTAATTCTGCAATTCACTCTCTCTTCATAACTTCTAAGTCACCTTGAATGCTCTATTTGCAAACTATCTTCTTCGCTCCTCCAATTCCTTACACACTCATATTGAAGAGTTTAGGGTTTTTTCCTCCTTAAGAAGACTTTGGTTGCTTAGAGTTAGGTATGAATATATGGCTAAGATTCATCCATTTTGCCACTTAATCCTTCCCTTTTTTTTTATTGGTTGCATGTAATTGCATAGAGAATCCAATTAGAGATTTGTTCTTATCTCCAAAATATCATAATTTACCTTTAAGTTAGCTCAAAAATAGTTTAAATAGTTGTTTGTGCCATTACAAACAAATATGTCAAAACTATGTCACTTGACATAAGAAGTCTCTAATGCTCAACATGCACTGATCTTTATACTGTGACTCGGCACCTACATTGCTTGGCATCCATTATTCACTTAGCTCCTAAATCACTTGGCATGGTCTATCTACTTGGTACTTGAGTGACTTGGCACATGAGTGGTTTGGCATTCACTGTGACTCGGCATGGTCTAATATTTACATGTTGTACTTGGCATGTATTACTATTTCAGCATGAACTAAGTAAATTACTTAAGTGTGTTGACACTCACTTGTCAAAACTAATCTAAGATCAATATATGAAGAAGGAAGATCCAAACTTTTCTAATGAGAACTACTCCATATGGTGTGACTGGATGAAGATTTGTATAAAAGGAATGAGCTACAATATGGGACACATGTTGAGAACAAAATAGTACACCTATTTTGATACTTAATACAACTCAATTGAAGGTAAAAGTACAAAGAATTCAAGAATTTAAATTTATTGTAAGTAATTTATCTAATACTAATTTTATTGATATTTTGTGGGTTTGATACTACTTAAGATATTTGGTAAATTATTAAGTTAATCTATGGTGGAGATGTGTGTGTGGAAATACCTAAGATAGATAAATAGTTTAAAAGGAAAGTATGATGATGACATAAAAATAGTAGAAGGGGAAAATATTACTTATAAGTATGGACATATGATAAAATTAGTTGATTTTATTAGAAGTGCTAGTTGTATCATTGATGATGAAGATGTCGTAAGTAAAAGGTTGAGAACCTTGATACATTACTATGCCATTAGGTTTTCTAATATTCATTAGTTGATAACTTTTGACAAAGTCTCCATTGATGGATTGATTGGAAAGCTTACTACTTTTGAGTTGAGCAATTATGATAACAATGATCCTAAAGTTGAAGTACCTTTCAAGGTGATGGAGGAGCATCTTGGGTATAAGAGCAAGTTGCATCACCCAAAACTATTTTTATTTTTAACCTTTTCTATTTTAATAAGGACTAGTAGACAGGGAGTTATTATTTATGGGAACTCACTATCTTTAGTTAATTTTTCATACGAGCTTAGAATATCCCAACTTCAGAGGTCGATATTCATCTTGGATATATTAGCCTACCAGTTGATGCTCAATGCCATATCATGTGTATTCATGGATTTATTATGGATTTTTGGTTTGCAATTTTGGTAAATAAAATTCAAGCTCACTGTTGGAGGCCTTAGAGTGCCTAGATGAGGTCTAAAAACTCGATGGATGGGTGCTTGCACATATTTGAGTATGTAGATCAGGAGTTAGGGTTTCTAAAAAGTGGTTATAACAGCCAATGGGAGCAACGGTTGAAGAGTTATGGTCTTCCAAAGTTGGGCCCACCAAAATGTCCAAAATAAATGTCAAAAAAAGTATTTGGTCAACTTTATATCTATTATTAGGGCTTGTTAGCCCTAGGTATTAAGTTTGAATGTCTAGAACCTTCCCAGGTGGCATAAAATTGCCTATTTAAGAAATGCCCAACCATTGTCTAGGACAGCTCTAGGTGCTAGTTCACAGCTTTGTCTTGCATATTACTATAATGAAGGTGCCCATGTGGGTTAGCATATTGTAATTGTGAATTCTAAAATTTCACATTTGTGGCAATAATGAGAAGTCCATAATTTTTTCTCGCATATTTTGTTGTTTCTTTTTTTCTGTTATGTGTTTATGGTATTAAGTGAAGAACCCTTCATCAAGATGTATCAAAGATAGAGTTCTTGAGTATGTGGACAGATCATCGACTATGAGGCAATTCACACTAGGATCATGGTTTGGGCTAAGCGTTAGATAGATCACCGATTGTGATAGTTTACACTAGGGTTTTAGCAAAAGTGCAAAAATACCTCCATGAAGATAGTGTAGTGAAAGAGTTGAAGGTGTTACACCTGAGGATTTTAGAACCCTCTAGAGACAAATGAAAGTAATGCAAGAATAGATGTGTAGAGGAATGAATCTTGTCATAGGAGATGATGAAAGTGAGGATGAAATTGAAGAAGAAGGAAACACAGACCTAGATGCTATAGAGGAAGTTATTAACCCAAAGGAGGCAAAGCTTTTTAGGATCATTTCTAGTGTTGGAAAAATACCTAAGTTTTATGTTCCCACATTTTCTAGAAATCTCAACCTAGAGGAATTGATCGATTGGATCAATGAACTAGAAGAGTACTTTGATTAATATGAAGATATTGAAGATCCAGATTGGGTCAATTTTGTGAAGGCCAAACTGAAGGGTCATGCAAAGATCTGGTGGCAAGAGATCCAGTTGGATCAAAATAAAAGAGGAAAGGAAAAATCTCCATATGGGATCGGATGGTAGCTAAAATGAAGTGACAGTTCATTCTTGTGGATTATAAGCTTGATCTATTGAAGAAAATGCAAGGGTTGAAACAAGAAAAAAAATCTATTCAAGAGTATACCAAAGAGTTCCACTGAGTCTTCATTAGAACCGACCATGCAAAAGCTAATAAGGAGAAAGTTGCATGTTATGTTAATGGGTTAAGGCCAAGCATTCAGGATGAGATGTGTCTTGTTCAAGTGACTAGTATTGAGGAGGCATACTAGTTTTCCCTAAGAGTTGAGGAGAAACTAAGAAAAATTGTTGATAAAAAGAATAGTAGAAGAGGTTGCAGTAGAAGATCTGGCAAACGATCTTATGGAGGCCAAAATGATGATCAAAAGAACAAGGATGAGGTTGGAAGTAGTAGTTAGAACCAGAGGGGGGGAAATTCTAATCATTTCCATGATCTTAACAATAGAGATAAGAGAGGAAGAGGTAGAGGATGAGGATTTGGAAGAGGAGGTTTTTGTGGGAAATTTTTTCACTACAGAGAAGGAGACAAAGAATTTGAATATTCCCAGTGCCAAGGAAGGACAAATCGAAGAACAGAAGGCCAAGCTAGAGTTGTACATGTTGATGAAGATGTTAGATCATCACATTCTGAAGATGTTGAAAGAGGAGAATTCTTAGTTAACAGAAGAGTCATGCTAAGTGGTGAGCATTAACCTTATTAAAGAACAAGCTTGTTTCGCACAAGGTGCAAATGTGAAGATAAGTGTTTCGACGTGGTCATTGATGGTGGAAGTACTGACAATCTAGTGTCAAAAATGATGGTCACAAAGTTGAAGTTGAAGAGACATAAACACCTGCATCCATATCATATTTCTTGGGTGCAAGATAACCACAAGGTCATGGTTAGTGAGCAATGCTCAATGAAGTTCAAAATTGGAAGCTACCAAGATGAGGTATTTTGTGATATCATACCTATGGACATATATCATATGTTGTTGGGTAGGCCATGGCAGTTTGATAGGAATGTTGTACATGGTGGGGGAGAAAATACCTACACTTCGACCAACGATGGAGTGAAACATAAGTTGAAGGTGTTGAAGGAGAAAGCCGAAAAGGTATGTAGTGCTACCAAAATATGTATTGTTGATGGAAGAGAGTTTCTCAAGAGTATGAAGCATGACAATATGTGTTTTGATGTAATTCCAAAAGATGGTAAAGAAGTAGAGGAGGTACCTACAGAAGTTGCAGATATTTTGAGATAGTTTTCTAATATTGTGTTGGATAATATACTTGATGGATTGCCCCCAATGAGGAAGATCAGTCACCAGATGGATTTGATTCTAGGAGCTATTTTTCCAAACAAGGCAGTGCATAGAATGACACCAGTAGAAAGTAAAGAGTTGAATAGATAGGTTCATGAGTTGTTGCAGAAGGAATTAATTCCAGAGAGTTTGAGTCCATGTGTTTTACTAGCAATATTAGCACCAAAGAAGAATGGAGGATGGAGGATGTGCATAGATTCTTGCACTATTAACAAGATCACAATCAAGTATAGATTTCTATTGACAAGTACGGATAATATTATGGATTGTTTGAGTGGGGCTAAGTATTTCACAAAGATAAATATGAATAGTGGATACCATTAGATTCGCATCAGAGAAGGTGATGAGTGGAAAACTGCTTTCAAGACAAGGGAAGGATTGTATGAGTGGTTAGTCATGCCTTTTGGGCTAACCAATACACCAAGCACTTTCATGTACCTCATGAATGAGGTACTGAAGGAGTTTATGGGTAAGTTTGTCATTGTTTACCTAGATGATATTTTGATCTTTATTAAGACATTGGAGGAGCATTTGATGCATATCCAAAAGGTGTTTGATAATTTGAGGAGAGAAAAGTTGCTGATAAACCTAAAGAAGTGCAGTTTTGTGAAGAAGGAATTAGTGTGTCTAGGATTTGTAGTCTTAGTCAAAGGTCTGAAGATTGACCCAAAGAAAGTGAAGGCTATCCTTGAATGGCCTACTCCAAAGAGTGCTACAATGGTAAAATATTTTCATGGACTGGTTATTTTTTACAGAAAGTTCATAAGAAGTTTTAGCAGTATTTGTGGACCCTTAATTGAAATAATGAGAGGGGATAGGAAATAATTTAAGTGGATTGTAGGAGAAGATAAGAGTTTTAATCTATTGAAATGGAAAGTTATAGAGCAACTTGTTTTAGCACTTCCAAATTTTAACAAGGTGTTCGAAGTAGACTGTGATGCTAGTGGTACTGCAATAGGAGTTGTTTTGAGCCAAGAAGGTAGACTTGTTTCTTACTTTAGTGAGAAATTGAATGATTCCAAAAGAAAATATTATGTTTATGATCAGGATTTGTATGCTATAGTTCAAGCATTGATGAAGTGGAGACACTATCTTCTTCCTATTTTTATTTTCAGCCTTTTCCATTTTAATAAGTACTAGTAGACTGGGGGGTTACTATTTTTGGGAGCTTATTATCTTTAGTAATTTTTTCATATGAGTTTAGAATATCCTAATTTCAGAGGTGGATATTCATCTTGGATATATTAGCCTACCAGTTGAGGCTCAGTGCCATATCATGTGCATTCATAGATTTATTATAGATTTTTGGTTTGCAATTTTGGTAAATAAAATTTAGGCTCACCGTTGGAGGCCTTAGAGTGACCAGATGAGGTTCAAAAAATTGTTGGATGGTGCTCTTTCCAATCCAAGCCTGTAGAATCAGAAGCTAGGGTTTCCAAAAAGTGGTTATAATAGCCAATTAGAGAAACCGTTCGAGAGTTATGGTCTTCCAAAGTTGGTCTGACAAAAATGTCCAAATTAAATGTCACAAAATGTATTTGGCCAACTTTATATGTATTGTTAGGTTCTGTCAACCCTAGGTATTAATTTTGAATGTCTAGAACCTTCCCGAGTACCATAAAATTTCCTATTTAAGAAATCTTCGAACATTGTGTAGGACAACTCCGGATGGTAGTTTGTAGCTTTGTCTTGAAAATTATTGTAATGGAGGTGCCCATGTGGGTTAGTGTATTGTAATTGTGAATTATGTAATTCTACATTTACAATGATAATAAGAAGTCCATATTTTGTTCTCACATTTGTTGTTGTTTCTTTGTTTCTATTATGTGTTTATGGTATTAAGGGGAGCACCCTCCATCACAAGGCCTCTTTATCTTTGGCTCCATGGAAGAGAGGTAAAGATACAAGTGGTCACAAAGAGATTGGTTCAATTTTTCATGAAGAATAGAAGCAAGAAGAACTTGAAGCCCTACCTACAAGAAAATTGTGTAGAGGTAAGAAAAATGTAAGAAGCAGTGATATGTTACAATAGATGAAAATGTGATTGATAAGAAATCAAAGGATAATGATGAGGAAGAGATGGTGTTTTTTACAGTCAAGTAATATACCATAAAAGGTGAGAATTCATTTGTATCAAACTCATATCACAATAATTATTGGGTCATTGATAGTGGTTTCTCACACCATATGACTAGTGAAAAAAATCAGTTCACCAAGTTGAAAATTTTTGATTGTGTAGTGATCAGATTTTGTAATAATGCACCTTGTTTGGTAAAAGGAAAAGTTTGTATCTCTCTAAATGGTAATATTAATGTAGTTAGTGTTTATATTTTAGAAGGTCTAAAATGTAACTTGTTTAGTGTTGGTCAATTAAATGATATAGGATATTATCTAGAATTCAAAGGATGTATGTACTGTCGGCAATTTGGATGAGGAGATTTGTAAACATATAGCTTGTATTAAGAAGGAAAAAGATAATATGAATTTTTTCATGTTAAGACTTAGAAAATTATTAATCACACAAAATTATTTGGCATGCTTCACTAGAGGTAGTTGAGCATGTGTGCTCTTATATGGAGAAAGTACGAATAACATAGAGCATGTGAGTAATAGTACTAAGGTTTTGGACATGTACAAACAAAGTTATAAGCATTTTACAAGTTGCAAGACTGAACATACAGAATAGAGGTACAAGAAAAGCATTTTGGTTAAGGGATTATTTTTTTTTACCAAAAAAATTTGGGATAACATCCTAGATGTTAGTCCACATGTGACAAAAGATAAATCAAAAGATTTAGCAAAGTATCAAGAAACGAGGATGGTAGGATGAAATATTTTGGTATAAAAGGAAGAACTTTTTGTTTAACAAAGTGTGGCATTGTAATGTAAAGTTATAATGTTTTAATGTACACTTTCTATAGTTAGTATTTATATGAATTTGATATTAGTACAGAGTCATATATTTGTATGATTAGTTTGAAGACATAGCTACAATGATAGATCAAATATTGAAGATATCAACACTATGTAAAGGGTTTTTGTATCTATCTCTTTTGATAGCATTGTAAAGATAGTATTTCTTGTTTGAGCAATGGGCTCTTCTATCATATATTTTTATTGTAATACCAACTCTTAACAAGGTTGAGGCTTCTAACAAGGACATATACACTCTACGGATGTAATAGACTCCTAACAGGGTGAATATATTTCACAAGATACTTTTGATTAGTGGATCATTTTGTGGGTATTTTCCCCACCGAGATTTTCCCTTGGCCTGGGTTTCCTTATATAGTTAACAAATAATGGTGTTATGAGTTGCATTGTTTGATGGTTATGTTTATTTTTTAGTTTGATCATATGTGTGATTTCAAAAATTGCTAATAATATCCATAGTTGGGCAAAAGTTTATGGAATGTTAATTCACCCCCTTCCCCTTCCCTCTAAGTATTCACTATTTATAACATGTACATTATTCTAGGAGCCTCAAGAGATTTAATTACTACTAGGAGACAAACCAAAGGTAACTTATTCCATTGGAATACTATTGTTAATAATTGTTTGGTTGTGAAAGTGGAAGATAGTTGGAGATGACATAGAATATATTGGCATGTAAACTTTGATAGCTTGGTTAAAGTGAGTAAGATAAGTACAATTAGAATATTTCCTCCATTAGTCAAACCAAAACATGTTATGTGTAAGGAATGTCAATTCATTAAGTTAACTAGTACTACTTTAAGTAGAAAATTGTATCCATCTAAGAATGTCTTGGATTTAGTGCATACTTACTTGTATGATCCTTTGAGGAAAAGGAGTTATCATGGCGATAAGTATTTCATGTTATTTATTGATGATTACTCTAGAGTGATGTGGATAAAATTCTTGAGAGAAAATATAAATAATCGCATAAGTTTAAGGTGTTCAAGGAACTTGTAGAGAAATAAACTAGTAAGATCTAAAGTTTCCAAGATTTCACAGAGGTAAAAACTATAATTCTTGGGAGAAAAAAAAATTATTACAACACGAATAGTATCTCAAGACATATGTCTGCTCCAAGGACTCCATGAAAAAATGTAATTGGTGAAAGAAGAAATAGAATAATAGTTGATGCTACCAAAACCATTATGATCCAAGGATATGTTGCTAATATTTATTGTAGAAAAGCAATGAGTATTACAATTTATAATATGAACTGGGTACAAGTGAAGAAAAGAACTGGTATGGGTTCCTATAAATTATGGTATGATTATACTCATTTTTAAAGCACTTTAAATTTTTTGGTAGTAGTCAAGATAGATTAATTCATTAGAAAATTTGATCTCAAGAGTTATAAAGGAATTTTTTTAGGATACTCTACCAAAAGTAAGACATATAAATGTTTTAATAAAATAAATAACAATATGGTTGAGAGTGAAAATATAAAGAAACACAAAGTTCCAAATATATCTAATATTCCTAATTATTCTAGCAACCATGAATCTGAAAGGTGTTAGGAAATTGAGTATGTACAACTAGAAATGCAAGAAAGTATTGAACAAAATAATGAAGAAGATGATGCAGTTCAAATGGAGGAAAAAAAAGAAGAAACTCCAAGGCACTAATAATTACAAGGTATGTGAAGCTAAATAGTTCTATAAATCAAGTTATTGGTGCTAAAAATGTAGGATTTTAGACTAGAAGGGAGATCAAGGAGAATACGTGTTTGATTTTAGAATTTGAGCCTAGGATATTCAATGAAGCATTAAAGAGTTATTATTGGATCAAGGATATGGAAGAAGAGCTTGATTAGATAGAAAATAATGACAGATGAGCATTAGTTCATAGACCAATAGACAAAAATGTGATTAGAACAAAGTGGTTCTTTGGGAATGAGTTGAATAGAGATGGAGAAGTAATTAGGAACAAAGCAAGAATCTTTTGAAAAGATATGCATAAGAAGGACTAGAATATGGAGAAACTTTTTCACCAATGGCTATACTTGAAGGGGTATAATTCTACTTGCCTATGTAGCCTACAAAAAGTTCAAAGTTTTCCAAATGGATGTCTAAATCTATATTTCTATATGATATTTCACAAGAAGGATATTACATAGAACAACTATATGGTTTTTCTCTATTAGAAGATTGGGACATGGTATGAAAATATCTAAAAGCTTTGTATGATTTGAAACAAGCACCAAGGGAATGATACAAAAGTTTACATTCTCATCTAATTAAGATTGGTTTCTAAAGAACAAGAAATGATAGCAATGTTTATCTGTAGATTGAAGGTGATATTTTTTCATAGCTAAAGTATTTATTCATGATATAACCTTTGGTGGTGATGATGATATGATCTTGGCATTTTCAAAGAAATAAATAAATAATTTTAGATATCAATGATAGGAGAAGTCAAATTTTTCATTGGATTAGAGGTCATGAAATTAAAGGATGTGATTTTTATCAATCAATCAAAGAATGTGAAAGAAGTATTTTGGAATGGAAGATTCCAAACTAGTTCAATTCCACATGGTAATAGGATGCAAGTTATCCAAAGATGATGGGTCAAGAACAATAAATGAAACTCTTTACATATTAATTATCTGTAAGTTATGTTATATTTTTTTATCATAGATTGTATATTGCTCATGTAGCTAGGATAGTGGAAATATTTCTATCAATTTCTAAGGAATCGCACATGATTAAGGTGAAAATGATGTTTACATACTTGAAAGGAACTATGAAATATTGACTTTGGTGTCCATATTATGGTGATTTCAGTCTTAATTGTATTTAATGATGCAAATTGGATAGGATACATTAACGACAAGAAAAGCACAAGTGGTGGTACATTCCTCGTAGGAGAAAGAATTGTATCTTTGATAAGAAAGAAAGAAAATTGTATTTCCCAACCTACTATAGAGGTAGAGGTTGTATGAATAAAATAAGTTCTAGAAGGAAGTTTCTCAAAATATAAGTATAATAAACATCTCAAAGAACTCAATGTAAAATGTTGAGATTAAGCACATTGTCATTAAGTGTCATTTTCTTAGAGAAAAGATGAAAGCGAAGGAAGTGAAGATGGATTATGTGACATCGAAGGAGTAGGTTTTAGATATCTTCACCAAGCCATTACCTAAGGATTTTTTTGATTATCTAAGAGTAAGTAAGAGGTCATTCCCCTACCAATGCAAAACTAATATGCTATTGTAGCATCAACCTAGTGGAATCATTACACATATTTCATTGGATTGATGTTAAGGCAACCACTTCTCAAGGGGAGTAGTCAGAAGTAAAAGGTTGGTTGCAATAGACATTGACTCGAATTGAGTAGCACCTTTGGCATTGTTGTCAAAAGGATAGAAGAACTAAGAAAGAAGTAGATTGCCAAGTATTGTGGGGGGGGGGGGGGGGGGAATGTGAATAAGATCTAAAGAGGGGATGCATTAGCTAAGGGGGATGTATTAGGATATTTAGTGATAGTGTTGTCATCAATGTCAAATCGGGGATTATTCTGAATCAAGGAAAAAATAGGTTTTAAAGGGAACCCAAAAATCCCTTACAAAGCATTAAAAAAGATATTCCATAAAATTCTTCAAAACAAAGCACTGTTAACATAGACACAACCAAAGACCAACAACACAAAACCAAAAAAATAAAACCAATACCCAAAGACAAATAGAGACAAAATAGGACACAAAAGAAAAAATTAATAGAAGCCTAAACCAACTCCTTGAGAGTGTCATCTGCCTACTTCTTTATGATAGTAATATTTTCCATAATGTCCTTCATAGTTTGAATGGACAAAGTAGAAGCAAGAAACTTATTCCTCAAGCTTGTCCACATACACTTATATGGACCCTCCTTAGCAGTGGTATCAACCTCCTTATCCAAAAATAATTTGGACAACTTCCAAATTATTTTCTTTCTTTTCATTTAGCTAGGTACATTCTCAAACTTTTGGATTTTCATTTTCATTTTCTCTTCACCACCATGAAGAATGTTCTTCAGGCCCTCTTCATAAGATTTTATCTTCTCTAGAATCTTGCCAAACCTTTCTTCTAAAAATTTCCTACCCTAAATCTCATTATCCAACCAAACCTAAATACTCCCAACCTTGAAATTGAGGTTGTGAATTTTACTATAAATCTAGTTTCCCAGAGCAAGGGAAGTATCTGCCTTAACTTTTTCGTTATGCAGAAATTCTAACTGAACACCCAAATTATCTCTAGGAGACCTAAACCTTTGATGAATAGAGCATTTCTCTTCCCCAATGCTAGAGACATTATGAATAGGGGCATTTTTCACAAAAAATATTATTATGGTTAGAATGACCCACAATATAGCCAAAAGTAGGACACCCAACAATCTTGATGCTAGGGTTCTTAACTACCTCACCTTGTTGCAGCTTATCTCCAATTTCTTCCTCAACTTGTTGCACCTTATCTCCAAATTTTTGAGTCTAATTATCAACAACTTTCCCATTTTTATTTTTATTTTGGTCTCCATTCTTCCCCTAGACACCCTTGCATAGAGAATTCTCCTCTTTCTTCTCATTAATGTCCATATCATCATATTTCTCAGATATCAAAATGGAGGCATATTTATTCTTATCAGATTCTATAAATGAATCATCATTCTCAATTACCATCCCTTTGACTTCATCAAATTTGACCGAACTAACCTCTTTCTTCTTAGGCTCACTCTTACTATCATCCTCCATTTCCATACCGTTATCATTGTCAAATATCTTCTAGATGCCTAAAGATTGTTTGCTCCATGGTAAAATTAAAGTCAAGGAATATTTTTAAAGCTTAGGAGTAATTTGGATCACGTGATTCAACCTGGTTGTTCAAAATTTTAGCTGGTGGATTAAGATAGGAATTGAAACACCTCTATAGAATTTCTTATTTTGAATGATTGTTTGCTTCATGTCTATAAAGTTGAGTGTATTTAACTATCGAAAATCAAGGATGGTTTTGTTTATAATTTTTTTTAAAGAAATTTTGTTTTTTTTTTCATTGTATTTGAGAAATTAAAAAAAAAGATAAATTGTTGAATGATTGATAGAAAACTTTACGAATTCATCAGATCTAGAAAACCCTTGGTTGAATAATAAAGAAACTAAACCTTCAGATCTAGCAAACCCTCAATTGAATATTACAGAAACTATACATCATTAAATCTATTTAAAGCCCCACATTATTGACAAAAATTCTACAACAAAAAACTTAACAAATGGAAAATAGGACTAGCTAGGGTTTCACTAGAAAATTCTACTAGTAGAGTGATGTAATCATCATGAATTTTTTAAATAAAGATAGTTATTTTTTCTTATACTTTAAATAAATTTAGTTGTAAAATTTATTGAAAAATAAAAGAATAATTAAAAAATATGTTGTACATTTTATTTTAAAAAAATTGTGTGAAAAGAAATACATTCAAGTTAGAAAAGTAAGTATAGTATTTGTGCATGTTTTAAAAGATCAAAGACATCAATTGCATGCTTATTTTTATTTTCGATATATATATATATATATAACTAATTAATTAATTAATTAAATATTAATTATTTTTCTAATAAGTGAATTTTTAATATTATTGTGGTTATTAATATGATTGAGTCTAGTTAAATTCTCAATTGGATATAATTTATTGTATATTTATAATATATAATTTAGTCATATTTTAACAAAAGTTATAGTGGAGTTTAGTATATAATCATTTAGTTGTGATTATTTGATATTGTAAGTGAAGTTATAAATAATTTAATTAAAATTAAAATTTTAAGTTTGAGTTATTATAATTGCATTATAAATTTAAAAAAAGGTAAATATTAATTTTGGACTTAAATAAAAGTCAAATTAATATTTTAGAAATGGAAATAATATTAATATTTAATCATATATGTGTGTGTGCTATTAATTAAGTAATTTATAATTTAAGATTATTTAAATACATAACATGATAATATTATATGACATCTTATAAGTACAAGATGATTTAACGTTTTAATAGGTATGTTAGCTTGAAAATTTATATGAAGATATATCTAATCAAATTGGACAATAGTAAACACTTGATTTGTTTTATATATCTAAGATTGATTTTGTGTTTTATCTAGTTGGAAGTATTATTGTTCTATTCAGTATTTTTCATTGCATAATTATGCGAGGTGTTCTTTATGTGAAATGTGTACTTTTGATATTTTTGTGATGTCAACTTGGTCATGATTATTCATCCCAACAAGATTTCCTAAGCTCATTATTTTGTGAACTCCTTGATTTGTGTGTTCTATGATGTTATGGTTTGAGGACCAACATGCATTTATGAGATTTTGGTTGTGGATCTATATGAATTTTAGTTGTTATTTTATGGAACTAAATTTTATTATCATCATTTTTATATTTTTTGAGATCTATTGTGATTTGTGAACTTAGGAGAGGTTGCCTTGGTACATCCTAAGGGAGTGGATTACAATAGGGTTCTAGGACCCAAAGTGGCCAGAGCCAAGGTAACCTATCATAAGTTTTGGTAATAAGCAATAATAAAGTAATTCAAATTTGTGGCAAACATTAAAAGTATAAATACATATGTTGTCTCGCTCATGCCTTGAGTGCTTGTATAGGCTACGGATGGGAATGAGATGGTACCTAATGAGAGGTATGGCTAGTATTCCTCATCTTCATGGGAGGGTATTCTTGTCTAGCATGGGTCACATTGAGGGTTTGGGGTCTAGAGTGACCACTCTAGGTTAATAGAGGCTCTGGGATCTAGTGAGAGACTAGTCCAGGGAAACTCAAGTAGTTTGGCCATGTGAAGGCACTCCCTAATATGTATCCAAGGTCACCTCTATAGGTTTTATATTTTCCTTGTGGGTTTTATTATTGTTGATGGTCAGTATTTATTACTGGTTGTGATTTATTCATTGCTTATTATTCTTTTGAGGATTGGTATTTGATTTGGAAGCTAATATTCTTTCAGTGGTTTCTCTTTATTGGTATTGATACTTGATTTCGATATTTGTATTTGGTTGTGAATTTTGGTATGTGGTTTTTCTATTGGTTGACTGGGTGTCCCACCATTGTCATATTTTATTTATCATTAATTTGCGGCATCCTTGAGGTAGAGAGAGTTTTCAAGAATCCTTACCTAAGAATTACTTTATGGTATGATCTACATGTGTGGATCATACATTATCACCATGGTATAGTAGGAATGGGCTTTATTAGGTTACCACGAGATCAGGAGGTAGTGACTCTCATACCATGAGGGTCCCCCAGAGATTTGCATTAGAATTGGATGATCCATTGTTGCAATTGAACCATTTGCATTCTTACCTTTTGGAGACATGCTCTAAATTCAAAAGTTGTATCTATATATTTGTATATCATGTATTTGTATCTTGAGATCCTATTGGATGATGTATAGTATTATATTGTATTTTCTTTACCAGTACACACACTACAACATGTGCAGTGGATGTGGTGTATTGAATGTACTTCATTAGAGGTTACTTAATATTTTATTTTCATTATTGAACCTTCTTGTGAGATAATCTTCTCTTTTGATTTGGTGATGTGTTGAGTGAATAAGTAATATTTTACTAAATCTAGGTTTAACCATCTTGGTCTTACAGAGCTAGAAGTGTAGGGGGAATTTTTTAACCTTGATAGGTGGTCTAGACATTCAGGATAGTCTATTCATGGGAGTTGGCAACTCTATAAAACTTCTATTGAGAGTATTAGTAGCTTGTACAATGTAAACCATTTTGGAAAAAACATACTAAACACACAATAAATTGTTGATTGAAGAATCATAATGAGGTCATTAATGATGATTTTGGAAGATATGGTTGTCATTGTTGTCAACCATTACATAGGTGTGAAATTTTGGCCAACAAATAAACTAATATACTAATTGGTAAAAAAAAAATGTTAAGGAGACAATTGGTGAACCACACTATCAATAAAGGTTAGACATGTAAAGGGAACATACAAAGACTTATATGGAAAAAAGACAAGTAAATAGGTGAAGACAACGTGATATAAGTAAATTTTGTGTTATTGATGAAGAGGGAAGACTATAGGTTAAAGGCGAAAGTGAATATCACCAACCGATCAGAAAACAAACAAGTAAAGGAAACTAGTTTTGAGAAATTGATATAATTGACCATGGTGGAGTTAGATTCAGCAAATTTGGAAACAAAAGGCAAGCATTCTACATAGATTAAAGAGCCTACATAAATGGTTTATAGTGATTTGTGAGGTGATATTTCAGTAAATTCAAGGAAGGTTTTGGCGAATAGATATAAAGGTATGTTCTACCTAGGGAATGACAAAATGAATTAGATCTAGCTAACACATTTATAATTTGAGATTTTTTGACATAGTAATGGGTTTTAAAGGAAGTTTTGGAACCCTAATTAGGTTTTCCAATTGAAAATGAACAAGGATTGTAGGGACAAGTACAATTTGTTGGATTCAAGTCTCATGAAGAAAAAGTTGTTGGAATGAGTTGTCATCATGTTGAACTATTGATGATTTTAAGTTGCAATCATAGAATGACTTGCAGAGAGGCTACATAAGGATTGTAGGGACAAGTACAATGCATAAAGGATCTGACCAACTTATGAGAAGGGAAATTATAAGTAACTTCCCTTGTTGCTTTCCTAAGATTTTTTTACAAGTTGTCAAAATCCTTTAAGAGAGGTAGTTCCTAAGAAGACATTTATTGTAAATCCCTTAACCGTGTGAACACTGTAATAGTGAGATAAAATCCCTTAGCAGGATAGTTTATAATAGGACTTTTAGATATATCCAACAATGTATCAGTCACTCCTAATAGCGTGATTCACTCATAAGGTGACATTTGTAGCTCCTAACCAGAAAAACTTTTATACTTCAGTGAAGAGTTATGGGTACCATCCCTACTGCTATTTTTTCCTCTAACCAAGGGTTTCTTTGAGGCCAAAAAACTTTGTGTTGTGTATGCATGATTTTTTTTATTGTTCGTTGCATTATTGCCTTCAGATTAGCATATGGTTGATGGGCAAAAAGGTTTACTTTGCTACAAGTTAAAGATTATTTGTTAAAGATTATTTGTTAAAGATTGTTTGTTAAAGATTATGGTTAAAAGTTTCAATAGGTGAATTATTTGTATTATTGATTCCACTCCCCTTTACCTATCTTTTCCAAAAATTTCTATCAAAGAAAATATTCTCTAAATGAAAGTTTAATAGCTTGAGAGTAGATCTATGAAGATGGAAAGGTATAGGGAGGAAAAATAGTTAGGAGAAGCCTTGGAGGTAGCCAATGAACAAATAAAAGAACTGAAAGACAAATTGACGGTGTCATTTGCAAAAAGAAAGGAATTGAGAAAGTAGTTAAAGGTAAGTCTAGACAGCTTTGATCAACTATTAGAGGGAGTCATCAATTTTGAGGAATTTGATGTAGTAATGGTAGATCCGATGGAGAAGAATATTTTCCTAAATGAGTAGTTAATCTAGATGAAAAGGGAGTAGGAATTCAAGCCCTAAGAATGGTTGAATTACTTAAAATAATGAGAGCAACTGAAGTGTTAAAGGAATCCTAAAAAATGAGAAGAGAAATGTTGAAGAAATTATCACAGAAAAGGATGCAATCCTATAAAGACTACAACAAGAGTAGCACACATTGAATGAGTAGTTAAGTGATACTGGTGATGAGAACATGCAAATACTCACTAAGAATGAAAGCGTGAGACAAGAGAATGAGTAGTTGAAGAATGAATTGAAGCTTGAGAAGGAAGTCAATGAAAGACTCTAAAGGTATGAGCTAGGCATGCAAAAAATTGATGAACAATTGAAGAGACAAAGGTGACCTATCGATACAACTGGCCTAGGATATATTGGTGACAACAAATTTAAAATTGGAAAATATTCTAAACCTTTTGTTGGGAAATAATCAAAGATTTTCAAAGATCATATCAGCATCCAAGGTAAGAAGCTTACTTAACCTACTTGTTATAACTATGGAAATATTTATCATACATCAAATTTTTGTAGAAGCAGATCAGTGAATGTTCAAAATGATACACTATTCAATGGGCATTATTACAATTGCAACAAATATAGTCATCAAGCTTATGAGTGTAGATCAAGACCTAGTAGAAAATCATCTGGAGGTAGCATTTCTAAATAATGTTACACATGCAATCAATATAGGCACAAGGTAGAGGATGTCATCACCAAGGATACGTAACAAACTAGTAAGCATTCTAAGAAGAGAATGTAACATTCCTACTATGTGCACTATCTATACAAATTTTGGACACATGGTAGTGAGTTGTAGATTGAGAAACCCTAAAGGTAGTTTTAGACCTTGGAGAGCAATAGGTATGGTATGCTTCATACATCATAAGATTGGAAATCTTGCAAGGATTGTAGATATTGGTTCTATAACAATGGAGATGGGTGAAAACACAAACCTATGTCATCCTTTTGTAAAGGAAAAGGCTAACAAAAGTATAACTGTTCACCTTCAATGACATAAAATTGGTATTATTATTTTGAATTTGAAAATGAAGTAAACTAATGAAATGTGTAGAAATGGATGAATTTTAGGATTATACTTTTTAATAATTATTTGGAATAAGAATTGATATATTTTCTAATTTTTAAAGACAATTTTTTAGCCACTGAAAATTGGGGGTCTAGTTCCCACCACAAACTATAGGGAAATAAATTTATTTTATTTTGATCTCAGACTATGTTATAGATAACATATACAATTGGAACAATCAAAAGTAAAAATCATCTTTGGACCTATATTTTCTCTTTTATAATGATTCAAATTTCAACTTACTTAAAATCGATAGTTTTCATCTCCCACCACATTTTTCAAAACAAATCTACTCTAACCAAGAGAAAAATTATACATTCTAGAAGAGGACTCTCTCCTCTAGAATGTCATATAATTTTTAGATTTTTTTGATATGGTTTAATATTTCTTTCTTTCTCAAAACTGACATCATTTTGAATGTTAAAATACGTGCTTGTAGAATTTTTTAATTACAATATACTATATATAATTAAAACACTATAAACTCTATATGAGAATATTCTTGACTTTGAGCTCTATAAAATGGCGTTTATATGTTATTAAAAAAATCATAAAAATAGTAAGAGTTATTGAAATGCCACTTTTCTGAAATAATTTTATTTCTTTAGTAATTGGATACAAACTAGTATAAAGCATGCATTTATTAGCCATTTCCAATTGGAAATGTGTGAGACCATATATAACTTAGGTAGAATAAATTTATCTAGATCATATGTTTTAACAAAATTGATTTTTAGATAGAAATACTCAAATTTAGTCGTTCTGATAAGTCAGCCTAAAAGGTGACACGGCTTTGTACTTTTACCCAGATAGAAAAGATAAAAGAGTTGTGGATCAACGACAAATTAGAAATTACATGAAGAAAGTTTGGGTAAAGAAAGATGAAAGCAATACATCTACAAGTAACCCACCGTCGTTTGGCTCACGAGATTCATTTTCTAACTAAGCAAGTATTGGTTAGGGACTTAAATTTTCATTTTTATATCTACTTGTCCCTTTTATTGATGAACAATAATACTTATTAGTATGATAAGATGCATTGATGCTAATATTGATTGTATCACATGGAGTTGAATGAGTTTGGTTGGCATTGCTTTAGTACTTGAAAATTTATGTATCTATTAGTTAACACACAAAGTAGAGATATCAATAAAGAAGTATGTTATCAGTAAAAACAAGTTATCATAAAGGGTTTCATATCGTGAGACTACACTTAATACTTTGTACTTGGACAAGTTTGCAATAAATGAGTAGACAGATAAACCTATTAATTATTCCCAAGCATTTTCAAAGAGAAATTTCTTGAGAACATTTTGAGTTCCTATTGCGATCTATTATGTGAATTATCAATTGTAAACATAGTGAAGGATAAAATTGAGAAGTTGTTGGAAGATTGGGGAGATTGTTAGAAAATTGGTTGCAAGAATGAATGATGATAATATTCCTATGGGGGAGTATTGTAGATATGTTACTATGATGATATGTTACATTCATGATTGGGTTTGTCATTGATGTCAACATAGCAGTTTTATGTGGTATTTGACAGAAGAACAACAAAAAGATCAAGTTGGTACAGATGGCTAGTTGAGTCTGTCTAAGGTTATGGGAGATACTTCTGAGTATCTAGTATATGCAGTTAACATCGGAAGAAAAAAGGATAAATCTAGAAGAAGTTATGTAAGTTTTGGTGATGTTTGTTCTGAGATAGAGTTTACGGAAACATGTTCTGCTAAACTTGTTATATCTCTTATCAGGGTTGATATCTTGAGGATCGAGGTTGAGGACATGAAGAAGACATGTTGGTGATGACATGGCTAAGCTCGCTCATCATAATATTGTGTATATGGAAAGTTATTCAAGTTACAAGGTAGAAGATTTATGTTATCGCTAAGTGTAACATGTTCTTAATGAGGTCCTATAATAATTAATTGAGAAGGACTAACAGCGAACTCAAGGAATTGTTTTATGGACTCAGTATAAAGGAAGAACATTTTCCTTTATCATGACATGTGTGAATGTAATGTAATCATTGATTATAAGCAACAGAGAGTGTGGAATGTGAAGTTGACCAAAGCAATGTGTAAGTGAAAGAAACTTCATTGTCGAGGTTTTGCTGAGTGATCTGAGGTTTGATATTTGGATTTGAGGTTTGTGACCTGATCTACAAGGTCTGAAAATGATTGGTCTAGTTGATAGGAAAGAGGAAAGAGGAGGATAATAGTAAATTACTTGCTTGGGCAGTGAGCTCTTCTTGTAGTTGAAATTGCATGTTTGGGCAATGGGCTCTTCTTGCATACATTGTACCACAACTCCTAACAAGGTTGGAATCTCCTAATAGGGAATCAAAGTCTCCTAACAAGAACTCATTGTACTAAATGTTATAATAGACTCCTAATAGGGTCCATCCTCTAACAAGGAATACTTATATTAGCACATCATCTTGTGGGCATCATTCCCATCGGGGTTTTCCATCTGATCAGGGGTTTCCCTAGTCAACATATCTGGTGTAATTGTCTATGTGCATTTTATTATGGTTTCTGTTTAGTTTGGTTAAAGAAGATAAATATTTTAGATAACTAATTCACCCTTGGCCCGCCCCCCCCCCCCCCCCAGTTATCTTGTTGGGCTATTGTTTCTAACAGAAGTTGCTAACCATATTCGATCTCTTGAAGAAAAATGGTGAAGAATTTTGAAGTTTGAGAAGAAAAGACTTGGAGAATCATCATGGAGTCAAAGATTGACACCTCAATCCTGATCAAAACCATATAAGAACCTAAACTTGAATATAAATTGTGCCCACTAAAGGTGGTGGAGGTCGATAAAATAGGTGTCCTATCCTCAATTCCTCCATATGTGATTCTAATGGGAGACATAAGAATGTTTATCCATTGAAAATTAGTTGAATTAGGTGACAAGTAGATACAAAATGAATATTTGGGAATGTGTGAAAATGGAGAGCTAAAGGAAGATTTGAAGCATTTGGTGATGAAGGTTTAACTCATATAATTGACCTACGAAAGGTGTTCAATGAAGAATGAATGTACTATGTATTGAGTTGATACCATGATCATTTCATATGCCTGGAAGGTGAAAGACCTATCAAGATCACCAAGGTGTTGATTCACTCAATCACATGTCTCTTAATAAATGGAGAGAAATATACCCTAAGGCCTGTATCTAGGGATGATGTTGAAGAACCAACTAAATCGAGAGAAGACTATAGAGCTATGATTGTCAATGACATTAAGGACCAAGAGGTAAATTTTGCTTCAATGATCAGTGGATACAAAGTCTATTAATCTAGTCAATTAAATGGTATAAATGTCGAAGCCATACATATAGCATATCAAAATATTAAGGAAGGTGTTACATGTGACCTAGAAAAAATGGTTAGAATGAAATTGATGGTAAATATGAAGAGGATTCATCCTAACACAAAGTAGGAGATGGAATATGGATTGTTACTGGTATGTGTGTTTTTCTATCTACAGAACTTTTTTCCCTATATTGACAATGTTGTTTGGATAACAACCTACACTTTACCAAATGAATGAATATGTATGTTAGTCAAGAGAACTTTAATATTGTTATGTGTGTACATTTTAGAGAATTTCAAGAGAGAATGTACAGGAGGTTTACGATTCCACCTCATATTGTTGAGAGGTATAAGGATAGCATGTGATTCTTGGTAGACATAGACACATGCAAAGTTCAAGAAGTAAAGCCTACAACTTTTTGGATATCATCTATGGGTTATGAAGTTGATGAGGAAGTGCTTATACTAAACATATATTACCTTTTGAATGTACCTAAGAACAAGTATGCCAGGAGATTTATAACCTATGAGGAAGTATACAAGAGGATTACAGTGGACCTAAAGAAGCATGTAATTGTGAGCATAGACATGAAGCTAATGGACAACTTGGGAGAAACAATATGGAATAGGTGAGGGAATCAATTCAATTGTTGAGAAACCTAAAGTGATTCTTGTTGCTTATTCCAAGAGAAAAGGCAAAAAAACTAAGAAGCAAATTGGAGTACCTACCCTACCTACAATAGGTGAAATGGTTGAAGTGGAGGATCTAAATGATGAAGGTAAATCTACTATTGTAGAAAAGAAATTTGTACTTGAGACACAACAAAAAACCAAGACTTATCAAAAGAAGAAATAGGAGTCAAACAAAAGCATCACCGAGTGGCAAGATAAATAAGAATTCAACAGAAGTTGATGCGAAGAGAACTAGTTCTAAGAAGAAAATTATTGATATTGGGAAATCTGAAAATACAAGTTCACAATACCAAAGATAGTTGTTGAAGTTGTAGAAGGTATAAGAAGTCATTGGTTTGTTGGGAACATTAGCAATTACAGTTTTGCAATGTTATTTGATGAAGGTAAAAAAGTAATTAAAGATGTCATTGCATTTCACTTTCACAAGTTTGGGAGATACCCAAATAGTTTAATAGGTCATGCACTTGATAAATTGCTTGATGCAATTAAGATAAGATGGGAGTTAACATCCCAACTTGAAAGGGAAATCAGAGAAAGAACTTTAATTTAGAACTACAAATATGATAGCAAAATTATTGGTAGATCTTCAATAGGAAGTAGAGAACGAGACAATATTCATTTGGAGAAGAATCTTTAATATTGATCAACCACAACTACAAGATGCAACAAAGCCATCACATGTTGATTATACATTTATTGTGAATGGATTAGTTGGTGACATGTCAAGTCACAATGTGAGAGATGGAATTGATTTGATGATGCATCAAATCGATGAGGTTATTGAGAAAGTCGTCATTGATCCTGATGTAATTGAAGTTGAAGATGTGTCATTGCAATCACCATTGAAAGTAAGCCAAATGAAGAACAAACTAATGTAAATTAACATAGAGGTCAATAAGGATGATGAGACTATGAATAATAATGAAGAGAAATAGGCTATAGAGGTAACAAAATAACCTATGGAAATCAATGAGCCACCACTTTAAAACACTAAGCAAGTTGTAGAGGTCACTGAGAAGATGCAAGACAACACTAAGAAACAAGGTAAGCAACCGAGAGCCACAAATTAGGGTGAAGCCAATGCAAGTGGTGAATGTTACAACCACTGTTACATAATAGGTCCCAAGAAACACATAAGATGACTTCATAGTTCAAACTGAACAAAAGAATGAAGGTAAGAAATTCGAGAGAGGAGAAGACTGATGATGAAGAGGGAACGCATAAAGAAGAGGAAGAAACTACAAAGGAGAACACCCCTAGTAGTTCTCAAGCTTCTTGTAGAGGACATAGGTGAAAATAAGAAGATAAAATTGTGTGAAGAAGATGAAGATGATGAAGATGAAGATGACAAAGATGATCCTAAGTTTGAGATACTAGAGTCCACCTTAAGAAATGAAATACAAGGAGAAGTTATTGTACTCGTAGAAGTTTGCAGAGAAAGATGAGAGAGACAAAGCCAAGAGAAAGAAACAGAAGAAAGGAGTATTAAGGAGAATTGTTACATTGTTTTCTAATTTGATGCCTAAAGTACAAATTGATGAGGAAAATCATTGATTGATCAACTTAAGACCTTATTTGATCAAGGAGATGCAAGAATCACTAAGGGAATCTAGTAAGTTGTTTGGTAAGATATGTATTCTTACATATTTCACTATAGAAATCAAGGCCAAGCTAGCAAAGCTTGAAAGTGAATTGGCCTCACTTATGAGTCAACTGGACCCACTGAGTTCATCTATGATGGAGCATACAACCACAATAGGGGAGACAACATTCAAAGAAAGAGAGCTTAAGGTAAAGGGAGATAGGATTAGAATGGCATTGCTTGAATTACAAGGTTTTCTGACTCCTCACATAGACATAACGCAAGCTTATCTTAATAAAGTTGAAGAACTAGTTAATACACCATAGATAGCATGGAACAACTTGCATCTGACCTACATGGTCAGTATGTTACATTAGAAACACATCACAAGTCATGGGAAAAAATGTTAGCTAGTACAAAAGGCTAGTTCAAGTTTGTATTTGACAAACTGTGAAAAGGTAAACACTTGTACATATCATTTTTTTCTACAAATCTTTGGCATTGTTGCCAAAAAGGGGGGAGTCAAGAAATGTGTACTAAGGGGGAATAATAAGTTGCAAAGAGGGAGTTGGTAGTAT
Organism: Cupressus sempervirens; assembly: GCA_028749045.1. NCBI lineage: Eukaryota > Viridiplantae > Streptophyta > Pinopsida > Cupressales > Cupressaceae > Cupressus > Cupressus sempervirens. The sequence continues at coordinate 145,406,506 of CM053784.1, read as the reverse complement.
ATTTTTTAGTAGTAGTATATGAGATATACAGTATATGAAAACAAGGGGAGCAAGTCCACTATCTTTAATATCGATGTAGGGGGAGTAAGTTTTGAACTAGCTTTAAAATTTTGAAATTTTTGAGGTTTTTGCCATCAATGTCAAAAGGGGAGAAAGTTGATTAAAGAATCATAATGAGGTTATTGATGATGATTTTGGAAGATATAGTTGTCATTGTTGGAAAACATAGGTGAGAAACTTTAACCAACAAGTAAATTAATATACCTATCAGTACAAGGAAGATGTTAAGCAGAGAATTAGTGAGCCACACTATAAGTAAAGGTTAGACATGTAAATGGAACATGTAAAGTCTTTTTGACAAGCAAGACAAGTCAATAGGTGCAAAGCGGTGTAAGGAAAAGTTTTGTTATCCACGAACTGATCAGACAAAAAACAAGTAAAGAAAACCATTTTGAGAAATTGATATAACCAATCATAATGGAATTGGATTCGATGAACATGGACGAAAAGGAAAACATTCTATATCGATTAAAGAGCCCACTTAAATGGTTGATAGGGATTTGTGAGTTGATCTTTTGGTAAATTTATGGAAGGTTTTGGCAAATAGAAATAAAGGTATGTTCTACCTAGGAATTATGAAATGAATTAGATCCAATCAACATGGTCAGGATTTGACAATTGTTTGACATAGTAATGGATTTTAAAGGAAGTTTTGGAAGGCTCTGGAACACTAATTAGGTTTTCCAATCGAAGATGAACAAAGCTTAAAAGGAGTCAAGTGTCATGAAGAACTAGTTGTTGGAATGAGTTGTCTGAATTGTTGATTATTTGAGTTGCGATCACAGAACAACTTGTATATAGGCTATAGAAAGATTATGTGGATAAGTACAATTCATAAATGATCTGGTCAACTTATGAGAAGGGCAATTACAAATCACTTTTCTTGTTGTTTTCCTAATAGTTTTCAACAAGTTGTCGAAATCCTTTAAGCAAGGCAGTGCCTAACATAACTTTAATTGTAAATCCCTTAACCGGGCGAATATTGGAATAGTGGGATAAAATCTCTTAGCACGGTAGTTTGTAATAGGAATTTCTGGTGTATCTAACAATGTATCGGACACTCCTAACTGAGTGAGTCACTCAAAAGGTAACATTTGTAAATCTTAATTGGGCAAAACTTTTATATTATAGTGAAAAGTTGTGGGTGTCATCCCTACCACAATTTTTCCCTCTAACCAAAGGTTTCTATGAGACCAAAAATCTTAATGTTATGTGTGAGCGTGAATTGTTCATTGTTCATTGTTCATTGCTTTACATCTCAGCATATGGTCGATAGGTAGAAAGGTTTACTTTCAGATATATTAGAGTTCCACAATCCATGCTAATGTATTCTCAACTTTTGGATTTGATTGTTTATGAAAAAAAAATTATAGTCAACGTTTCAAATCAAACTACATGATCCATCATCACGATGCAAAAGAGATAAAAGAACATAAGCAAGTTAAAGAGTATCGGTTACAAATTATGGTTAAAAGTTTCAATAGGTGCATTATTTGTAATACCAACTATTAGTTATGTTATTTTTCTTTATTTATTTTTAGTACATTTATATAAAAAGTAGTAGCATTTTAATAACAGTTTCAATTTAATATAAAAAAATAATGATACAATAAGGAGGCAAATGTTAATAATATCCATTTCATTAATTTAAACTTCACCATTCGATAAGATATTACACATGGAAACTAGTTTTTGGCCTTTTAAATGATAATTGTTAATAATCTATTTTCTAAAGCTCAAGAATATCACAAATGGAATCTTAGCCAACAAATCATTTTGTTGGAGTGGCAGGGAATACATAAGCCCACATGTAGTAAATCCCTGAAAACGTATCTAAAGTCCTTTAGAAAGGACATAGATACGGCTCAAGCAACAATACTCATGCAGATGTGCATGAAAATGAATTTGTTTCCAAAAGCTTAATTCAAACTTTACCCAATATTGAAAACAGGTTACCCCATCCCCAAGCTTGCATATTTTGATATAATTATGCACAATTATATAGCTTGCTGTCAAAAACCTGAAGCAAACTATCCTGTGACAATCATAACAAAAACAAATGTTTAAAAACTCCAAAGAGAAGGCCACAACAAAAAGCAGAGCCATCAACCTGCACAATTTCAAATCATAATATTTATAATAATAACAGTTAAAGTTATACTAATTTAAAGGGGAGAAAATACAGAAGACAATTCTTGTTCAACAGTCTTTCAGGATATGTCCAAATTTCAGGAGACAATGAGATTTACATTTTGGATTGTTCCAATATTATGTGATTTGTGTGGATCTGATGTGGGTTTTGGGCAAAAATTGTAGGAATTGACATATCTAAAGTCCTTTAGAAAGGACATAGATACGGCTCAAGCAACAATACTCATGCAGATGTGCATGAAAATGAATTTGTTTCCAAAAGCTTAATTCAAACTTTACCCAATATTGAAAACAGGTTACCCCATCCCCAAGCTTGCATATTTTGATATAATTATGCACAATTATATAGCTTGCTGTCAAAAACCTGAAGCAAACTATCCTGTGACAATCATAACAAAAACAAATGTTTAAAAACTCCAAATAGAAGGCCACAACAAAAAGCAGAGCCATCAACCTGCACAATTTCAAATCATAATATTTATAATAATAACAGTTAAAGTTATACTAATTTAAAGGGGAGAAAATACAGAAGACAATTCTTGTTCAACAGTCTTTCAGGATATGTCCAAATTTCAGGAGACAATGAGATTTACATTTTGGATTGTTCCAGTGTTACGAAAAGCCCAACCAAACCAAAACACAAATACTAGTATGAATTTGCTGAAAAGATCTACTCGCATTAAACACTTAATCCTATAAATTTAGCCATTAGCTTGGCTCAATTTTGCTATCATTGTATACATAAAATCATCCTATATATAAAATCAAATTGTATAAAATTGGGGACAGCAAAACACTGAGACCGCTAATCCTCATATAGTACTTATATTAGATAGTACTAATATTACTTTTTGAATTCTTATCGAAGTTTTGATTTCTTATCAAAATTCAATCAGTTAGATAGTACTAATATTACTTTTTGAATTCTTATCAAAGTTCATTTGCTTTTTGTTTGGATACATGTAATTGCATGTGCTAGAATCCAGTAAATCGGTTTATTGTCCACCATCCGAACTTCTGCAAGACAATTCCAAGATAATTTCCACGGTTTAACTGCAAATTCTTATTGGTTTTCCCTACATCCCAAAGCTTTTCAGAGCAGTTTAAAATACTTACTTTGGCCTAGTTGTAATTTTGTATTGGTTCTATCCCTGTATATCTCCATACCAAGTATCTAATGCTTTAAGTTTATAAATTAAGGGCTTATGGTTTTCTGGCCCAAATAAAAATCTAACAAATATTATTCTATTCAGCTGAAAGATAAGTTGCACTAGTAGATCCAACTGAGAGAATAATATATTATGTGATTTGTGTGGATCTGATGTGGGTTTTGGGCAAAAATTGTAGGAATTGAATAATAATTGCTAAGCATATGGCAGGTAAAGAAAATAATTTACTTTTCCCACAACATAATGGTTTGGTGGCGAAGTATATTTATTTCTACAGACATGAAATCTTTGTCAAAATGAGACAAAGCATATATGATCTATATTTCATGCAAACCCATCTCTCATGAAAATGAATGAAAGACTTCCTGAAAAGTCTTGCAACTATTACTGCCCCATCAACCACTACATTGTGACCAATCACATATTTAGATTCAGCATAAAGCAACCTCTACAATATCCTCTGCTGTAGAAATGGCTTCTTTTTTAAGGACACTAACATCTGAGCAATAACCTCCAGCTTGACATTTACCTCTAGTGAAGAGGGTCAATCCCATTATATTAGTAGTAGTGGTCTAAATATGACTATAAGAGCGTTCATCTGTTTGAACATCTGAAGAAAAGCGATCAGTCTATGGAGGATTCCTCCCCTTGAGCAAAAGCAGGTCAGCAGTGGGGCAGCTGCAAGCGTACGACCTCTAAAGATTTATGAACAAGAGTACGACCTCTCCCTTCCATCTAAAGTTAAAACCTTCCCCTTGAAAAGCTTGACATTTTGCAGCATACTGGAAATGGTATCATCACAATGAGTTTCTCGAGCATTTTTTCACTTTGCTATTCGAAAAATGCAATCCCATTCTAAATGTATCTTTCGGTCATTCCAACGGCCCTATGCAAATGAAAGTTTCAAATGTCATGCACCTCAATGTTTTACTTCACAAAATATTAACTCCCAACTAGGATTGCACTTTCCTTGGGCAGCTTATCAGTGGGAGCTTTATCAGGTGTTTTATTCTCAATAGTACAGAAGCAGTCAAACTGCATTTTAGGAGCTTGGAGCAGAAGAGGATCTAGTGATGGGAACTGGAGCCCATAGGCCATAGACCATAGGAACTTAAATAACCAGTCAGGTATATTTTGGTTTAAATGCACCAAAACAGAATTGTGAATAGGAATATGTATTCCAATTTTGGTCAAAAATGAGCATTTGCAAACCTAATTATGTATTCCTATTCCAGTTTTATGTATTTTTGAAAATATAAATTTTTGGGTATGTGAATTCCCCATCAAATTCCAACTGAACCAAACAAGAATACGAATACGTATTCTTATTTTCTATTCTAGAATAACAATTCCAAAATACGTATTCCTATTCCCATATTCTTATTCCTGCAACCAAAAAGACCATTACGGAATGAATTCTTAACATGTTGGTTCTTGGGATATAAAAAGAGTTTACTGGTGTGGTGTGTGTGTGAAATGTTTATCCAACTGAAGTAATCAAACATCAACACTGTACCAAACAACAACCCATCCTAGCAATGAAAATCTACAACCAAACCAAAGTAGGAATGAAAGAAGGCCTGATGCTGCCTCAAACTTACAAAAGAAAGAATCTTCAAGCAAAGGCAAACATTCATAAGTGAAAAATCAAATGATATCTAAACATTGAACTTAAGAAATTAAATAATGTCAAGCATTTGTCGTGATCATAGAAGCAACAATCACATGTAATTGCAACTCATTTCCCAGCCTGAGTTTTTGTTGAAAAAATCATGATATAATTCAAAAATCGCAACTCCAAAGATTTTCAGTTTCAGAAATCCTAACCCTGACTGCAATTTTCTTGTGCTTTTCATCAAGTACACATTTCTTTGGTTTTTTCTCACTTAAATTGTGCTTTTTTGAAAGTCTTAATGAAAAAATGACTTTTGCAGTTATACTTGGGAACAGCACTCTGTCAAAGGAAGTCAGCTGCACAACATTTGAAAACTATTATATACTTTTCATACCTGATATACCTAAATATGCTAATAAAGGCAAAACAACCTAAAGAAAGAAAGATCACAAAAGCATTTTACTTCACAAATTTGAGAGGCAAAAAACTCTTTCAGCATCAAAACAAAGGATGAGTTAGCAGTGGACTCAGTTGAGCTGAATTATGGCCACCAAAGGCAAGGAGGATTTGAGACTCGGGAACCTAATATACAAAAGAGATCACTCTCCATATGCAGGCATAATAAACAAGATAAATGCATACAGTTTCAAGCGCCAATTCCTCAAAGCCAAAACCAGAGAGTCCAAGATTGATATAGTTCTTCTCCAAACAGATGATGGGATCCAAGTTTTCAACTAGGTATATACATTGATCCCACTATTCACAGCCCTGGTGAGTGCTAGTCAAAAATTATTCTTATAAATTCCAAGGAATATATTGTATCTGTCAATAGATTGTACATCTATTCAGCCTCCCAAAGCAGCAATTTCTAATTTAGGTGGTAAATAGTCAAGATAACAAGGCTACATTAATGGAAGTTTTCAAAGCCATCAAATACCCAATTTAAAAAACACAAGGACAAGGATTTTGATCAAAGTCGTTTTACTTGTAAAATAGATTGAAACTTTATAGAGAAAAACTGCATTGCTTAAAATCTTCCCTCTGGCTGTTCATGCAAAGACAATTCGACTACTGATATATACAACTAGATATCCTCTAAAAAGAAGAAAAAGCAAATAAATTTGGTTTCACTTCAAGAGAATGCTATTGTGCCAAACAGAATTCTCCTACAATGTCATCCAATAGATAGAAAGTCACAGCCAGAGCATAGATGATTCTAACTTAGAACCACTAACCCATGCACCTTAAAATCCTCCAAAGAGAATCCAAGCAAATCAAATCAGCTTTAATTCAAGAAAGCAGCTGTCCCAACCAAAATTCTCCTACAATGTCATCGAATTGTAGAAAGTCAGCCAAATACAATGCCACAACATGCACAAATTCATGGATAAACTCAACCATTCATGGATAAACTCAACCATTTAAAACCAGAATACACAAGGGGGCATCTCCTCCCCTAGCCCAATGTCCCTTCCCTGACAACCATCTCAGGGACGCAGTGATGGCAGACAACATCCCCTGGCCTCCAGAAAAATTGAGGATGCTTATCCTTTGTTTTAATTGAAAAAGCAGCAAATAAGAGTGCATGGGGAGCCCACAAACCCTTTAACATCCCTTATGGAAATTTAAGTGTAAACGCACCCTATATGTAACCTATACGTCCTTTTACATTGCCAATCAATTATCACAATCATTTTCTGCGCTTCAAGCTGTGAACTTGATGAGAATGAAAGAATAGGAAGGTAGTATGCATAGTTTGTAACATTGCTCCCACGAATGAAACTTCTCTCAAAGGCATGAAATTTAAAACATGCACTGCTCAATGCCAAATATGATGATTTATTGCAAAAACTATAAATTGCCCCTAGGCACCCTCAAGAAAGTTGGATACAACAGTTTGCTTGATATGTTTTGATGCTCTTTCAAATGACGTACCATTGGGATCATATATTGGCACACTCGTATTCTCACCGGATTATCCACTTGGAAAAAGTTGGATACAACAGTTTGCTTGATATATTTTGATGCTCTTTTGAATGATGGCACACTCATATTCTCACCAGATTATCCACTTGGAAACAGAGCAGTCCTATGTTCATCAAGAGAACAATTTGGATTGTTAATAATATTCTTACATTTTTTAGTTGTACAAAGTAACAATTGGGCACATCATATATTCAATGCTTCTACTTCCTTTGCTAAAATCAGGGTGTAGTTACCAAGCAAGCATTATTTTGGCCCATTAACCATTTATCTGTAAAATAATATGTGCTTTCTACTGAAATAGTAAAATAAAGATGATAATTTTATACCATGATGTTTTAGATCTTTATAAAATGTAATATTTATGAAACACTGACCATGTTCAATGGTGTTCCAGATGAGTGCTTTTGAGGGATGGAAATCAAGGGGACCTTTTTGTTCTAGAATTATAATCTAATAAAATGACTAAAGTAGTCATACCTTGCTCATGCATGATTTCGCCACCAACTAGAAGAGCATATAGTTTTGCCATAATATGCTTTCGAATACCTTTACCCTAGATATAGCAGACTATTGTATTCCCCCATGATTCCTGGCAATTCCTTGAGGAATGAACATTGTGAAAACTAGATATAATGCCATTGTAAGAAGAATGAGTTTCACATAGAAACATATTGCCAAGATCTCAGTAGGGATTCCTACAACTATCATGTTGACTATCAAATCTACACAAGTATAGACACACAAATACCCAATCAGCAATCAAACTTGAGCAAGGATGTCCAGTTATAAAGATAAAAATATAATTAAATTATGCAGAATGTCAAACCAAAGCAGTATACTATAAGAAGCCATAGTCCATTGAGAAAAAATGCTCAAAGATATCTCAGCAAGGCTTTGGGATCCCAGATCTTCTGATATCCCTATTCAAGTTATTCAATTTTTAGATACACCCTTATGATCTACCATGAGATGCAATACATTGTATGACCCAATATATTTATGAACACATGAATTTACTTGTTACCTTGATTTGAAAATAAAATGCATAAGCATATTGACAATTACTCCAAGTTTTGAAAATGGCAAGTAATCAAAGGTGCTAAACTTGCTTCCCTTAACTTTCTCTTGTATATATTCAGTGGTAAATTCTTATTCAACCATTGCAAACCCTTTCCACAGGAATGTTTTGTTAGAAACAGACATGGTGGGTGAGAATCAAGGGTGGAAAGTTATTAGCATACAGCTCAAAAAGTCAGTTGCAAGTTCTGCAGTCATTTCACATATATCTGCAAGAATACTTCCTGAACTTTGATGTTGTATCCAGACATCTTAAGGCCGCGTACACAAAATTTTGAACTACAAAGCAGAAGATGGTTTGGAAGATTGGGCGTGAATGTGTATTACTTAAAGCATATCATCCCAAGTCTCACAAGTGATAACAAAAAGGTAATTTATATACAAATTTCTCAATATTCGCTTGGAAGCTCTGGTGGCACTTCCTCCATAGGATCAGTGGAAGGAAGACCCAGATCATCTGTTGGAAGACCAGGATCATCAGGTAGAAGACCAGGACCTTCAGAAGATTCAGTTACTACAGGATGAAAAATGATTGGGAACTTTGTAACCCTAGGCTTGTCAGCCAAGATATTCCTTTGCACCCTATCAATTAGAATTCTTGGTGGAGGCTCCTCTCGCAACTGCTCATCATCATAATCATTGTTGACATAGTATCCAACCCTTAAGAATTCTTGGCCCATGTATGAACAAGTGAGCAGCAAAACTGTCACACCAATGAGGTCTTCATCCCTAATTTTTGATGGATCTGGCGGATCTGCCTGCTTGGAAATAATAAAATAAATTATCTTGTTTTTGAGTCTTCATTCAAAGGGAGGGGGAAGAGCACTAACAAACAACAGAAATTAAGTGCCAAAAGGTGCATTGATTGTAATTCTAAAATTAAAAAAGTAAAGGCTTACCTGGAAGACAAAGCGATAATTGCCAACTTTAACGGGCCCAACAAGTACACTCTCCAACATCTGGTCATAAGATTCATCTTCTGCTGATCCGACATATGTCAACTTCCATTCCAAATCTGCAGGCACAACAAAAGAATACATTAAATAAATTGTAACAAAAAATTCAAAATAATAGGTCAATGATATGCTTGTGCCATGTGTAAAACAATCATCAAAAAATAAGATATCAAGGTGAAACCCATATTTGCTCTTCATAATGAATAGTATTTATCTTATCCGATAGCCATGCATATATATTTAATATTTACAAGTCATATCCTGTCAAGTTAAAGAACTTAAGAGACTGTTTAAAAAGATAGCTAAGAGCACAGTTTTCTTGAAATTTATATAATGTTGACAATAAATACCCAACTTCACTACTCTTGTAACCCTGAGATTTTTTCATGCCAAAATGTGCACTCATCAAACAAGATTCAGACTTAACACAAATAACATAGCAAAACAATAACAGGACATAAAAATTGCTTTATTCTACATTTTGCCTATGCTCTGAAAGTTAAGGTCATTTGCCACCTTGTTCTAAGTAATTGTGTGCTTGCAACCCCACACCAAGTCGCGATGGTTCTAGTTCGTGTTCGGAGACAAGCGTGTTCAAGCACCAAAGCAGTGTTGCACTCAAATGTCAGGTTGGTGGTCATCTTTTTCCTTACAATTTTTGGTCATCTGCTTCCTTGTTTTTGCTCTTTCTTTTCGTTGTCGGGGCCAAACCCTTATTTTTGTGTCCATAATGTTTGTGGGTTTGCCTGTTTGGTTTTTCATCTTCACTTGGTTGTTGTTCGTCTTGTCTAGGTGGAGCTTTTTGGACTCCACCCTCGTCATGCAAAGCAAATAAGGGTTATCTGGTGCAATGCCTCCATATTCTAAAGAGTATGTCATCGTTGTGACTGAACTTTGTGGTACGGGCGACATTTCATAGGAGGGAGCATTTGTTTGTGTTGCTGGTTTTTTTATTGTTTTGTTGGGTGTTGTGAGTTCATCCCTTTATTTCTCTAGGTGTTGGCCTTGCCGGAAGGGTTGGCTCACACCCTAGTTGTCAAAAATGTCTTGAGTTTTCCCGAGCACTCACTAGCATTAGTTTTGCTCCTTGGTTTTGCATGGGGTAGGATCCCACAGGTCGAATCTACCTTCTCAGCTTGGCCAAGAGGTTGTAGACATGCTTTCATGGGTGCCTTGGGGTCAAATTGTGGGATAAGTCATCGTCATTCAATTTCTATGTATGATCTCAACTCTAACTAGGTGTTGATGGCTTCTTAGTGCTGCATCAACAACGCTTCCATGTCTTTGGTGGTTGTAGGAGGTGGTTTTCTACCTCTGGCCACTTGCAAAGTGCCACCAAGCCTCTAGTTGGGCTCTCTACGTCACTCATAACAGATATGCTCATATTTTGAATTTAAATGACTATCACATCAAGTACATAGCATTGATGAATCCCATGTGCCACATGAGTTAATATTGAATATTGGTCTTGTCAATGACATTAGGACAACTCAGTGTTATAATCCACATCGCCAAAACAAAGGATAAAGAACAGTTGTCCAATGGTTCTAATTCAACCGGGTCCCAAGGCCCTCTAAGGATAGAGAATCCAGTTGCAACCACGAGATGAGGAACATCCAAAAAAGTCAACGCAGGAAGGCAGTCAGTTTACAAGCAGAGGGGTGATCAAGAATTTGGAACATCCTGTAAGAGAGACCGAAAATTTTACCATTCGACCCTAGGAAGGTTTCCTCTTCCACGTTCTATGCCTCTCACATAGTGTTGTGGACTAGAGCGCTTGAGAAACTACGTTCCAAGCAAGATTTTCTACATTAAGGAATCTTCTTAGCTTGATCGAATATCTACTCAAAGGGAGATTAGAATTGCCTCCAAAATTACCTCAAAGTAAGCACATCAAACATGGGATTCCCCCTTCCCATGCCCTAAATCAGGCAGGTCTGCATTCCCCAGTGGTTAGCATCCAAGACTCTAGATCAGGAATCGAATTTGTTAATCCACTTGGTTTCTTATGGTAGGAACTGTCAAACTTGCTAAACGATACACATGGGCAGCAAATGATATCCAAAAAACCTCTTTACTCCAGCACATTCCCATCGTGCCCGTAACGCATTTAAGATTGTTAGAGGGATGGAATGTTTTCATCATCTAGTTGGCATCCCAAGGAGCCCATAATTGACCTCTTTACACCAGCACATTCCCATCGTTCCCGTAATGCATTTAAGATTGTTAGAGGGATGGAATGTTTTCATCATCTAGTTGGCATCCCAAGGAGCCCACTGATTGATTATGACAGAGGAAGCGTGTGAAGATTGTCCTTGGGATCGCATTTCTCTCAAAAGTTCCTCTCTTTCTATGTCTATCTCTCTCCCTTTCACCGGTTGCAAATAATTGTATTACATTCTGCAAGCGCTCCTACGTGTGAATAAATTGTAAATATCTGTAATTAAGGTGGTATGTGGGTAGATTAGGATTAGGGTTGTCCATGCTCTGTAATGTGTTTGAATGAATGAAAGTTACATCGTCTTCCAGAGATATTCTTGTTTCACCCAATGATTGCAGGTCTTTTAAGTTGTGTTTTGAGTAGAGGAATCTTGGAGTGCTTGCTCTGGAATTCATTTACCTTCGAAAGCATTGAGATCTTTTCTGCTTTGTTATTGTTATTTTCCTTGGCTTGGATAAAATTGAATGACTTTGTTTCCTTTGGTACCAGTTTCATTTCTAGCACTTATTAGTTATTTGCATGAGGTTGATTGATTGAACACATGTTACATAATCGTACCATCTAGGCATGTATTTTTGATAATAATGATAACAGAGGTAGACTATAGGTAGATTAAATCTCTAAACCCTTTAGGCTATTTGCTTTCTTGTTATTTGCTTTTTGTTCCTTTGGTTCCCGTTGGGATATTCACCTTACTATGTTCAAAAACCCAACACTTAGCCAAGCACAAATGGAAGAGTAATCGACAAACCGCCTTATTATAAATCAGTCACCTTCTCATTCAACTTTGCCTATCCTTGCACGACTATGACCTTGTTTAAAGGACTCCGGAGTCGGAAGTTCTCCTTCCCCACTCTTCCAAGAAATATTGGCCAAACATCCAATGTCCAGTGACGATTGTTACTCTGTTGGTAGGACATGAAAAAAAGTCCCATCAGCAAATGGTTGTCAAATTTAACATAAAATGGTAAATGTTAACATCAACACACTCACACCATCCCACTCCACCCTTTCTACCATTGTAGAATGCCTCTCAAAATTAATTGGGTGTTTACCTCCAAATCAAATCAACGTTGTAGATGCTAAGTATATGAATAATCTTCTCACAAGGAGTATTTTGATTTAGTGGACTACCAAATAGGCCAAAACCCCAAAGATCCAAAAAAAAAGTAGTAAAAGTACAAATCCATTTTCCAAGTTCTAGCCAAGAGGCTTCCCTAGCGAGGAATCTAGAAAATGTAATCAAATTGAATCCTATATTAAAGAAATCACTATGTTCTACACTTACAGCTATGGGCACTTCCAGGTATCAAAGATCAAAATATTTGTGCATGCATTATAGGAAACAAGGATCATCACAGATGATAAGATCATTACACCACACCAAAAGTCTTGGCTTGAAAGTAAGATATCTCCTATCCAAAAGTAGGATGTATACTTACCTTTGTTGTATAAATTATTGGGAAATTAAACAAATTACAATTAAAAATGAATGATAAGGGGGAGGAATGGAGGAGCTTTGCAAGTTGGGTGCATTGACATCATCCATCCTGTCAATGCCTTGTACCCTTCCTGCAAGTTGCTTCGATGGAGAGCCCCCATACTCTCAACCCATGAAGAGTTTGTGGTGTCTTTAGTTCGTTGTTTTGTGTGGATGGTTTGAGATGTTATGTTCTTTTTTCCTCATTTTGCCATCATTTTTCTATGTGCCCTTGTTTTTTGGTTGTTATCATTTTCTGGTGCCCTCGTTGTTATTGTGAAGTCCGACTTCGATCGGCCTCCCGCCCTCGCATGTGTGTGCCTTTATTCTTCTCTGTTTGCTTGCTTTCTTTTGTGTGATCGATCTCTGCCTCGGATTTGGTTGGTTATGGCCATTGATGGATGTAATGATGAAGGGATAAGTCAAAGGAAAGAGTTATTGAAAGGAATGGGAGTCAGAGTTTTAATAACAATATGGCTCCTAAACCTTCATACAGTGTCGTTGTAGAGAATACAATGCAATATTGCCTGAGTTTGTGGTTTTTAATAGAACATTTCTCTAGAGAAAGCTAGAGGGGGGAAGAGACAGAACTAGTGCTGATGAAGATAGACAAAATGGAGACGACTCCAAAAGTGGAAGAGAAGATGAGGGGATCGAGGGGGCAAGATCCCATTGCCTGTTGTGGAAACCCTTAGTCTTGATCTGAATGATGACATGGTAAACATGGTAAAAGCTATTAAACTTGAGCAAGAAAGATTTAAAAATGTTATCATTTTTCTTTGTTTGCATGGACACGAAGTTTCTTCCTGCTAGAAAATTCTTGGACAACTGGTTCAACAATGTTTGGGGTAAACAGCTAGAAATTTTGGTTAGTTTTAGTAGAACAATTCAAAAGGGAATGGTTGTTATTTTTTTAAAGAATCATGCTATGCAAGAGAAGGTACTAAATAAAGGGTTGTCGAATGTTGGTCAAACTCTGTTTAGGGCTTTCCCATGGTCTTCCAAAAACAAACCTGAACATGTGCATTGTTCTTCGGTCCCCTTTTGGGTGCAAATTCAGGATGTGCAACTAGAACTGTTGTCTTTTTTACCTGAATGGTAAAAACACTTAGGGTTGGTTTTACAAGTAGAAGATTCTAGAAATACTTTGCCACATCCCAATGCTCGTGCTCTCATTTCTCTTAACCCTAATATTGCTTTTCTAAATGAGGTTTTGGTCAAAATTGAAGAGGATAACTTTTGTTGGAAGATTTTCAAGTTGGGTTATGTTGGTGCTTGTTTCCACTGTAAATTAAATGGCCATAATCGTAGGGATTGCCTATTGCTTAAAAATATCCAAAAAAACCTTTGATTCCTTGACCACTAATCAACCCTCAGCCCCTAACAAAGTGGATGCTTTGAATAAGAATACTGATAACAATAAGGACTATTCTATGAATCACGTTGATAGTTCTAACAATGTGGATATCGTGAGGGATGATCGTGAGAAAAAATTGTCACTTTAACAAATCATTTATATGAGGATGATTATGTTGTTTTGCATGTCACTCACCAAGAAAAGAGTATTCATAACCCTTCTGACTCTCAACCACAATATATCCATGTGAACAGAGAAAAGGTTAATGAGGATAATGCCTTAAAATTGAAGGCACAACAGTTAGCCCTAAAAAAAATTAATGCCAAAATGGACTTGGGCCCGAAGCAGCAACCTTTGAGCTCTAGTGTTTGCCCTGGTTCTCTGCCTATCCACAATTAGGAAACAACTTCGACCATTGTTTCTTCAGGGAAGGATTCAAAGAAGTTAACAAAAAAAAGAAAGAAAGACATATGAAAGAACTGCCAGTGGAGAAAACTGTGAGAGAAATGCCAAGATTCAAAACAGTGAAATGCCAGAATTTTTTAATAGATTGTGTAATAGTGCTCATCCTTCTAAAAACTAATTACGAATTGTCACATTCACAATTGGAATATTAGGGGTCTTGGAATGCCTGATAGGAAATACATGGTGAGAAATTGGTGTAATAAACTGCATGATAAACACATTGTTTGTGTACAAGAGATTAAAGTGTCTGGCTATCATGCCTTCAACTCTCTCAAATTTATATGGGACAAGGCTAAATGTGTCTATCTGGGGCATGTAAGTGGTAAAGGGGGTGTGACTCTTTTGATAGGACCAAGCTGGATTGACACTAGGGTTTCATATGATACCTCCCCTTGCCAGAGAGCAATTTGGGCCACTTTCAAAGATAAGAACAATTCATTCAGTATTTGTAACATCTATGCTTTGAATGATTATAGAGAAAGAGCAGCAATGTGGGATTGGTTGGCTGAGAACCTACCTGATAGTAATTGGATTTTTATAGGAGACTTTAATATGATTGAAGATGGCCTTAATAAAATGGGTGGTTTGAGACATGAGTGGAAAGGCAATGAAATGCATTTCTTGTCCAAGTTTAGAAGAAGATTCAAACTTAAAGGCACCTTGGAAAAATGCAAAAGTGAGCTGGAAAGAATCTGGTTTACATGGTGTAACAATCAAGCTAACAGAAAAAAGATCTATTGTAGATTAGATAGAAACTACCTTAACCCTACTCTATTTGATTGAAGCAGCAGCCCGGGAAATCTCCTATTGGGTCTTCCCAGCCAGTATGTCAGATCATTCTCCCATCTCGGTCTGCATTCAGTTTAAGGGGTAAGATATTCTTATACCTAGCTCTAGAGCGAATTCCTTTAAACTTAACACGTCTTTGTTACAAGATGAAGATAATATCAATGCTATTAAAATGGCCTCTGTTCTCACTAGATTTTGTAACAGTAATACCTCTGCTAGGTATAAGTGAGATATAATAGGAGATTCCTGGAGAAAGATCTTTCAGATTGTCGGGATTAAAGAGGCCAAGGATAGAAGGTTTAAAGGGAATGTTTATCAAAAGTGATTTAATGAATTGAAGGAAGACTGCAAGATAATGGAAATGATGTGGATCTGGAAAATGAGTTGGTCATCACTAAGATGCAACTAAGAAACATTCAAAACTATAAGATTCAAGCTCAGTAAATCAGAGCTAAGGCCAGCTGACTTAAAGATGGATTCAAATATTTCTTTAATTTTATCAGAGCCAAACATTCTAGGGAATACATTGAGAATATTCAAACTGTGAAAGACTATACTAATGTCAACAACGAAATTATTGGTACTTTTCTGCAGTACTATAAGGAGTTGTTTACATCAGAGGTTGATCAGGAGAGTAATGAAGCCCTTAAAAAGTGTCTTAATCTCATTCCTCTTAAAGTTTCCGAAAGGCAGGCCAGTGCTCTTTGCCAAAGAATAGATATCCAAGAGATTGAAGATACTATTAGTTCCCTAGCTAATGGAAATCTCCCGGCTTTGATGGTCTACTTGCGGAATTCTACAAGAAGAACAAAGAGTGGATTTCAGAAGAGCTTCTACAGATTCATGATGAGGCCTTTGAGGTTGGGACTCTTGGAGAAAATATTAATAAGGGGGTCATCAAACTGTTGCCAAAAGGTGGAGATAAGTCTCAAGTCAAAAACTGGAGGCCAATCACCTTATTGAATGTCTTACAAAATTATTGCTAAAATGCTGGCAAGAAGAATTGCTAACATGCTTGACAGTATTATCTCAGTTACCCAAACTGGCTTTATCAAAGGGACATACATTCTAGAGAACCTGATCACAAGCTGGGAGGCCATGAAATAGGCCAAAGATAGTGGACTAAATGCCGGTATGCTTATACTTGACTTTGAAAAGGTTTATGATAAGATTGAGTGGCAGTTTGTAATTGGAGTTTTACAGGCTATAGGATTTCCTCCTTTCTTCTAAAAATGGGCAAATATTCTCTTTGAGGATGCTTCTACTGTTATAGAGATCAACGGTGAACTCTCGGAAATCTCTTTGGGCAGATCCATTAGACAAGGATGCCTCATCTTGCCCCTTCCCTATTTGTTTTGGCAGCAGATACCCTGTTCTATGCGCTTAAAGCTAAGGAGTAGGGCCCTCCTCTTAAGGGCACTGAATTGCCTAATAAGGAAGAGTTGATTTTAGAGCAATTTCCAGATGACACATCATTATTTATTGATCTTTCTGAGATCAATTTTGGCAATATGGTTTGCAGATTACTATTTTTTTGTGAAGCTTCAGGAGCCAAGATTTCCCAGATGAAATCCTCTATCCTTGGCTGGGATGAAAACCCTCCTATTGGGTTCTGAGTAAAAAGTGGCAATGAGTAGGACCCAATAAGAGTGTAAGGTATCTTAGCATTCCTTTCTTTGTGGATCCTTCTTTAAAAGATATGTGTTACTGGGTTCATAAAAAGATTGAGAACAAACATGTCAAATGGAAAACTTGTTTGCTCTCCTTGGCTAGGAAAACATAGACTGTCGAAAAGGTGCTTTCCTGTAATGCAGTTTATTATGCATCAACTTGGATGTTTGCTAACTATCAGTACAGTAAACTTCAAAAAATCCTCAGGGAGTCCTTATTGTTGGATGGTACTGGGAACAAGAAAAAACAGTGTCAAACGAGAATGGTGGTGTCATCCAAAGGATCTTGGTGGCCTTGGCATGAGAGACCTCAGAAAAAAAGGCCTTGCCCTTGCTTCTAAATGGATTAATAGAACCCTTAATGGAGATCAACCTTGGAAGGTTCTGATCAGAAATAACATGGCTAGAGCAAAAATTGAAAAGGGCAAACAGTGGGGTAAGGTCCCTATGATTGATATTGTTTTGGGGAACTTTGATGTCAAGGCTGCAGGGTCCATTGTGTTTCAGTCATTATGGAAGGCATGGAGTCAGGTTAGACAGTTACTTGGCCCAAGGGATACAGCAGGCAAGAACCCATATTATGCAGTTGTGGACATATCCATTTGGTGGGGGATTTACCATAATAACAAACCTTTGGCTCTTACTCAATGTTGCTCAGCCAAGGCTTGAAATAAAAAAGGCATATCTCTGATTCAGATATTGTGGTTGAGAATCGAGTTTATTATTGGGAAGAGTTAAAGTGCAAGTATAATCTCCCTCAGTCTCAGAAAAAAGACTTACACTTTCATATCTAAAGCCATTGGCATTTGTTTTCCAGGGAAGTTTATTAATTCTAGCCAGTTCCTTGTGCAGGTGAAATGGACTGATGGTAAATTGTTGAAGGAGAGTTCTTGCAAGCATATTTACAAAATGTTAGATTGTGAGTTGGATATTATACATAGAATCAACCAAATCTGGGGATTTGACTGGTCACGTTCTAGATGGCAGTTTATCTTTGATTTATTTTAGCACTCACATGTTGAACCCAAAAAACTTTGTTTTAGATGGTTGATGTTGCTTAAGAAATTTCTTGTTGGCTCTTTCCTTTCTCCTTTGCTCTCACAAATACATTTGACTTAAGAAGAGAACTTAGGGTTCAAGCAGCTTATACTGAGAAAAAGAAGTTAATATAAAGAATTTCAAGATTCCAATAGGAGTTTTATCCCTAACAAGGTATACTAAGTAATTAGGGTCCCCAACAACATTGTTTACTTATGTCTTCCATTCATCTTGACCAAGTCATGCAATGGCAACCCAAGGCAGACATAATAAGTCATTAAGTCTACCAAAGATAAGTGTCCGTAAGCTAATTCTCTTGCTTTTTGGAGGTTTATTCATAGTACAAATGTATGTTCATCTAGTCCACCAATCATCACCTATAAAGTGGATTTGCTTTTAGGGTTTAGACATTTTTATAATAAAAAAAACGTCTGCCAACAAAAGCAAACAAACAAATTATTCACTCTGCTCTCCCAAATACATTCAAGCTTGAAAAGAGGAGGATTTAAGGTTTGAGGGCCTTACACCATGGAAATCAAGTCAATGTGATCTTGAAGATTTCATTAATACAAGTTATGTCACCAACAAGGTATTTAATGAGTCCTGAGCCCCCAGTTACAGTCTACTTGAGCCTTCCATCCATCTTGACTTCTATTAGAACCATCTCTCACTAAGAGTTGCAACTCAAGGGGGTGACTAATGAATTGATAGTGCATCTTTGTTGTTACATTTATAATGCAAAAGGATTCCGTCTTCACATATTAGATGGCATAGAAATTCTCATTAGTTTAATTCTATCTTTTACGTTTTTGTTACTAATAGGCTATAGCCATTGCTTATCACCTAATGGTATTTTTGCAACACTCCTCTTACAAACAACCCTCAACCGCTTTGTGGACCAACACTCTTGAATGTTTCAGATCTAGATTAGTTTTCTTCAGTTTTTGTATTAAGAGGATTGTCATGTTATAGAGACCTTAAAGAATAAGATTACAAACATTTACTGACGTGGTATTCGATAGGTAACTCTGAAAAATTGTTCTTATCTTTAGATATTGATCTTCAATGAATCACTTGCAACAAATTTAGAGAACCTAAGCACTGATACTTTTATTTAGGTATACCTAGGTTGTAAGTTAGGGAATACAACTATAAAATTGACAAACGTCAATAGACTATCTCCACCACATCATTTAATAGAGATGTTCCTGCAAATCCCAAATAGATCAAACTAATACACGAAAACTTCAAGAATAAGATACTTCAAAGCAAAGAAGCAGATACTTCAAAAATATCCATATACCTTATATATCAAAAAATATCAATCTCAAACAGCAGACCAAAATTTTCACAGGAAAACTGCAATGTAAATTAGATGTGAGCAGACTGTTCTTGCTTCAACATCAGGGATAATTTTGTATTCATTAATGAGATATCTATTAGAGCATTGTAATACGTAGATTATAATGCTCATTAAGTCATTAGAGATGTTCAGATAGTTTAGTTAGCAACTTTCTATTTGTTTGTCAGTTACTTTAGTAGCTTTCTATTAAGTATTTAATTCCTGATCATTTCCATTATAAAAAAATCTGGTAATCACTTCTATAAAGAATATCCCTCTCCTTCATTCTACATAACAACAAGCCATTATGATTTCATGGTACCAGAGCCAAAGGCTAGTGCTTGGCAAACTTTTAAACTGTGAGTCATCCTAGAAGATTCATCAAAGAATTTTTCTTTAACAATTTTTAATAAATCAAAGCTTTTTTATCATTAAATTCAGATCAGATGTTTTCAGAGTTCAGTTTTCTCAGATCGAAGGTTTCTGAAGGAGTTTTTTCAATTTTACTGAAAAATCAAGGTTTCTTTAAAGAGTTCTAGAGATTTTTTTAAAATAGTGTGATTCTTTCTATTTGAGGGCATGGCAAGTCCACATAATTATTATATTATATTATATTTATAATAATAATACATTATATATATACATATACAAAAAAGTGGTGTCCCTTGGAAATGGGGCACCACCCATATACATTAAAGAAGAATAAGTCTTCCTCCAAGAATAAGATAGAAATACACTTACTCTGAGAATTAACATGGTATCAGAGCGGATGACAATCCCAGAAGAATTATTAACAGAGTCAATTTGGATATTAGTCTTGTTTGAATTATCAGTTGACACTTACGCATCAGGATAATTACTCGAAACTTCATAATATTTTGAACAGAGTATGCAAAGCCATGTAAGGGAAGCACATAAGCACGATGCACATTTTAGTCACCACCCATGCTATGAAGTCAATGAACTCATAATGGTCATCTGTGCAAAGACAGATATTATAAACCACAGCTATGTGTAACCAGTCCACAAAGACAAACACAACACATTCATCACAAGTGCACAGAATATACAGTGAGGAGGGCTAGAAAAGGGGAGATATGTCAGAGTCTGAAGAATTTATGTGAGCGACGACCTTGCTACATCATATTGATTAAGAAAATTGCTAGAAGGCTAAATTTTAACCAATGTAGATATCTCTGAATGTGATAACATGAAGATAATTTCAAATGATGGATAAAGAAAGATTGCAGTAAATAAGGAATGAACTATACACAAAAAGGTCATCAAAAATTAGTTAATAAGGTGATAGAGATAATAAGAATGATAAAAAATAACCTTAATAAAGATTTAGAAAACACCAGGTGCTGCCAAGACACATAGCATATAAGACGAACCTTCTAGCAAGGGATTGTTAATAAGCATTTTGAGATAAGTATTTTTGGTTATTATCTCTTGAAAAATACTTTTAATTTTCCGTTGTAGTCAGTCTCTTAACTATATCCCTAAAAGTACTACATGAGTTATTTTCTTTCTTATGCTCTTGTTCTTTTCTTTTATTCCGAGGGATGTTTTTTGGCAAAGAAAAGAAGAATGATGCTTTAGGAATGCCATGGAGGCATTTATGCAGATCATGGAGCATCCATTATTATCGAGAAAAGGAGCGATCTTACAGTGAGAGGGAGCAGACAACAAGGGGATTTTTAATCTAAACTTAGGATGGTCATATTCTGTCTAGTCTGTAACTCAATTTTATGACAGTAGGTCCAAGGTGGTCTTGGATCTATCATTTTTAGTTGTATAGAGATTGGAATCTGAAATCCACTAAAGGCAACCTTGGACGAGGAGATCAAGAGGCTGATGCAAGAACTTGAGCTTCAGAGGGAGCAACAAGATTGTTTGCTTCAGTTGACATCCAAGGATCTTGTTCATATTGATTCAGAGGGAGTAAACCATGTGAAGATGGCTTCTCCAATGATCAGTCAGAGACCTAGAACTTGTGAGATAGATTCCATGGCTAGAAGACCTTTATGTGAACACCTAGTTCACAATATTCTTAGATGGATACTTGTTTACATTGGTATTCACCAAGAGTGATGCAGAGTCCAACCCTGTGTTCATGACAAAACAAAGCACATATCATTCTAATAGAGATATGGTGCAAGAGTGATGTTTGTAAATTTTTTAGAGAAACTTGATATTGCAAAGAATGCACGCCTAGTTGAGAGTAAGTCTCAGTATAAATGATTCCTTGAGATGTACTATAACAATTTCTTCTCCATGAGGGAGAATTTCGAGGTGCAATTCCTTGTTAATACATTTCTCTTTGAGAAAGAATTGAGGTATCAACACCCATTCCACCCTTTGATATGATTTGTGGTGGGTATCATGTGTGTAACACCATGATAACACTACATGAGAATACGTGGTGATTTACCCTATAACCGTGATATGATTATCCTTGTGAGGTCACAATCTCACAATGATAAGACACTTGTTTATTGTTACCTTCATTGTAAGTTGACAATCTCACAATGATTGTTGAGAAATCCATTACGATGGGTAGCACTCGTAGTTGTACCCAAGGACATGCTAAATCCATTATGGAGGATAGCATGTATGGTTGTATCCAATGACATAATGGTAGATTCTTAAAACCCTTTAAGGTGGATAGTGCATGCAGCAATATCCAAGTTGTGCCCTAGAGGTAAATATGTTAAATCCTTCCAGGTGAATAGCACATATGGCAATATCCAAGTTGTGCCCTAAAGGTAAACATGTTAAATCCTTTAAGGTGGATAGCGCATGTGATGATATCCAAGTAGTTCCCTAAAGGTAAATATATTAAATCCTTTAAGGTGGATAATGTATACAACAATATCCAAGTTGTGCCCTAAAGGTACATATGCTAAGTCATTTAAAGTGGATAGAGCATACAGCAATATCCAAGTTGTGCTCTAAAGGTAAATATTTCAAGTCCATTATGGAAGTTAGCGCGTACAATGGTATCCAAGGACATAATGGAAGGTATCTTAAAACTCTTTATGGTGAATACCACATATGGTGGTGTTGCCCTAAAGGTAAACTTTCTAAATCAACAATTGATATTACATGAGAAAAGGCCTAAGGACATGTCATGTGGAAAATACATCCAAAATGATTATATCACATGAGATGATATCCAAAGATATGTCATATGGAAATATCTAAAACTCATTGTGACATTTATGCTAAACTTTAATATAATTTAACCTAATATGGAAGCCTCTTCCGCTAAGATGGAATGTTGAAGTTAGCTTTAGGAGGCTTACATATCTAATTTACAATGGTGTCGCAAATAATACTTTATTTGAGACATTAGTAAGTTAATTAATTAATTAATCAATTATTATTATTGTTTTATGACTTACCAAATATCACTCCATTATTAGAGAGTCTGTTTAATCTACCTAATCAAGGATAGTCATTGTGACACAACCCAAATGGATTCCTCCCTAGCTAAGAGGGAGTGTTTATGCTACTGTAGCTAAGGTCGAATTCCTAAAGGACAACATAGAAGTTGTGAAAATAAAATTGATAATGTAATTATTGTCAATAGAATAATTATACTATATATTGTTTTAATTGAAAATATTATTATATCAATAATAATTCTATTATATTAATCATTGATAATATAATACAGTAATTATTATATTATATAATTATATAATTATAATAATATAAATATAAGAAAAAGTGGTGTCCCTTGGTGATGGGCCACCACTCAGATATATTAAGGAAGAATAAGTGTTCCTCCAAAGGCGAATAAGATAGAAATACATTTGCTCTCTAAATCAACAGTTTTGAGCATTTTCTGCGATAATATTTTTTGTTGTTAGCAGTATTGTATGATGGCTGAGCAAGGGCATGAGTTCTTTGTTGCTTTTGTGTCAGCATAGAGGGCTTTCTCACAGTTTTTTCTTTCCCAGAAAATAATGTGGCAGGGTTTACACGATTTTTTCCCTAAAGTGTTTTTTTCATGGTCTCCCAAAATCTTGATTTAAATTTATTTTTTTTTGCAAAACCATGGGTTTCAGAGATTTTGTCCACAAACATTGATATTTTTGAGAAGCTGATCTCGGCCTTTGGATAATGGGAGCGATGGCTCGGCAACCCAACATCAAAATTTGGAAGGCACTCAATTTGTTCTTGGTCATGTACAGAAGTTCTAGAGAAAATGGTTGGCTGATCAAAAATCTAACCAAGGAAGGTCTTAGCAGCAGGCTCATGTCCCAAAGCACTCTGAAGATGAGTTAGCTTTCTTTGCATTAGGTAAAGTCTTTTCTAGGGTAGTTAGTAGAAAGGGTATTAAAATATTGTAATATTTAGTTTACAATGTATTTAGAAATTAGTTAGCAACTTTCTGATTTTGGGTGTCAATTAGTTAGTTTATTAGCTTTCAATTTTGTCTTTAGCTCTAGATCGTTTCTATTATTGAAAGATCTTGTAATCACTTATATAAAGAGTATCCCTCTCCTTCATTTTATATAACAATGATCAATTATCATTTCAATTACTTCATTCATCTTGTAATCTTTGCACCTTCTTTATGATGATAATAAGGGCAACTCTGTTTATTCATTACATTAGTAGAATTCATGATTGAAGGTGGGAAGATATCTCTCTTTGAAGGAGGACATATTGTTCCTTCGATTCCCTTAAAGCTTTTCAATGCAGATTCTGATGTACTCAGTGGGGTAAGAATGTGTGAGCTATAACAGCACCATTACACATCTCTTGAAAAAGTTGTAGGGATGGTGGTAATATGGAAATGTTGCAAGCGCTTTAGAAATGAGATCATTACTGTTGACAGTGGTTTATGATATGGAGATGGTGGTGCATTTGGTCTTCTTGAGAAACATGGTGGGTTGCTATTTCTCCTATCTATTGATTTACAATCATACCTATGTACCCCGAGGACATGCTCCCTACGTTTTCAGACCCCATCCCTGATGCAAACATTTCAGAGACATGGTGTCAGGTTGGAAACATCCTCCAGCCATCCTTGATCCACCGAAAATTTTGCAAAGGTCCTTGGGTTGTCCCAAAAAAAACCTCAAATGTCAGGGAATGGCTACACAACTCCCAACCATCCAAGGGATGACTAGCTTTCCCCTATGAGACAAAAAATGTGAGTCTAGTTGCTGGGCTATTCAGCTGTTGAAATAGAAGAGACTGGATGCATGACATGTGACATAGAGTGACTACTTTTATTTTTTAGATTAGATGATCAGGATTATTCGTGCTATGCATGTTGAACACACAAGTATACTAAGGGGAGAGTGGGAGGGGTGAATCAGTGTAATATTATTTCTTAGTTCCTTTTAACCCACACCTTTCATGACAAACAAAAAGAGTTGATGATAAAAACCAGAACAAAACATTCCACTCAAATGCGCAAGAGAACACCAATTTACATGGAAAACTAGGCTGAAAAAGATGCTTGAAGCTACTATCCAACTCCAACCTCACAAATTAAACAGTGTTACAATTCATAGCTTCAGCACTGCATCCATGGCTGTAACATTGGTCTTGCTTGCCATTCCAATTTGATTGGTAGGTCAACTAGATGGTGCCACATATTTGTCCACAACTAATTGTCATATTACAAATTCATGGAGCTATCAAATAAGCGTGCATTCTTACACTACAAAGTGCACAATTGTTCCCACTGAATAAAGAGCTCAATTTGAAAAGAATCCTTCTTGTTTCCCTATGTGTACTCATTGGGAAACAAAGAAGCAATTGAGAAATATGGTTAGAATTACCAATCAAGAGGAAGAATATGTCAATTAAAATGCAACATGGGTATATTATGATCCTAATATACTGTATTTATAAGTGGAAGAATCTGCCAAATAAAGAAGAAACACAAGAAAATGAGCACTCGTAACTAAACTCCAAAATCACTGACACTTTGAATATTATGCTGCTAATATCATATATTTCTAGACAACCATCATCTCAATTTATATATGTATGTGCAATCGATAACATGTATATTTTGCTTAAGGTAACTGTACAAAGTGTACATATTCAATTACATAAACAGGAGGAAAAAAAAAAAGTGGAAACCCTAATGTAATCTTTTCAAACATTTTTCTGAATTTGCAAAAAATCAACAACTAGAAAATCACAAGTATTTAAGTAGTCAACCATGGGAACACATCATCAAATGAGATGAGCCTAATTGGTATATCATCATCAAATGAGATGAGCTTAATTGGTATATCTGTGAGCTCTCATAGTGGAGCAAACGGACTGAAGTTTCGAAAAGTATGTTAAGAGCTAGAAATAAGTAATGTACCACAACAAAAGAGAACGAATGTTAGTACTAGGTGACTGAGTTGAACGAGTACCAAAATCTGTGCTCTCAGGCAGTGTCATGTGGGACCGAGTTAAAAGAGCATGAGATTCTATTCTATCAGACAGCGTTCGCTTTGGCCTGCACTGGTGAATCAAGAACTCTGCCATATACTGTTCAATATATACAACAAAATAATTACCAAAAATGGGCAAAAGATGTATTGGCAATATTCCCCGAACAATTGAGACTAAACTACATTTTCCATAAAGCTATAAAATAGTTCTAGTCTTTGAAACATGTAGGTTTCATACAAGACAAAAAGGCAAACAGACTACATTTGTCGCATTGACTTTAAAACATGTTAGCCTCCGGTATGTTAAGGATCGCATACCCACCTGATTCAATCCTCAGGTTTTAGATCATTTGTTGCGAAGGCCAATCAAACCCAATTCCAAGACAATCGCTATGACATATAATTAGAAGGAAACATCTGGTTTAAAGTGCAGTTATGCGAACTAGATTCTCAAGGCATATATAAACAAGCGCGCGCCAATTTTAACGCAAGAAACAAATTCAACACCCGACCTACTAACTCAAAGCCCTACAGATAAACAACAAAAGCAGCCGAATAATGGTTTTAAGATGTAGTAGGCGTGAATACAGAGATGACGGAATTCATTTAAAAAGACGTATCATACATACCTTCCTTTAGAGGAACCAGGCATTCATAAGATATCTCAAATTGAAATGGGTTGAGAAAAGCAGCGGGATTGTCCAGCACTGTCACGTTAGTTATGCTCACCGCACTCATTTTCAATTATTTTTAACACCCAAAAATTTCAAATCCAACAATCTGAATACCTAAAAAGGTAACACGGACGAAAAACCTCCCCTGCTGATTCCCAACTGATGTAACTCTCCCTCGCAAACTACAGTACTCAAACTACAGTACTCAGAGGAGGAATATATATAGAATACTGTTTTTTTCGTAGAGAAGAGATCAAAAGTTTTGAAATCTTTACGCTTGACAGCCCTCCTTTGCGGTCTGATTACCCAGGCGCTTAGGCTTCCACATGTAGAATTTATTTTGATTATTTCCCTTCATAAATTCCACGGTAAACGGGATTGAAAATAGGAAGCCAGTCGCGTAGCATTTGGAGGGAGAAATTTTTATTTTTATTTTTTTGGCCTGAAATGAAATGAAGCGGCTTTATAGCATTACGACCAAATTTGGTTTATGGGACCCAACACAAAGTGCCACAAGAATTTTAAGATAATAAATGTAATTTGTCCTTGTTTATTTACTGTATTATTTAATGTTCTTTTTATTGCTAGTTGCAATCAATATTGTTAGTTCGTGGAGGACTTCTTATGCATTCATTACATGCTAAAAGTACATTAATTTGAGTAATTAAATAAAAGTATTTTTTCACTTCCAATTTCTATTGAAAAGTGAGCTTTTAAGAACATATTTTAACTATAAATAAAATGCTATTTATTTCACATTTCAATGGTTGTGACTAATTTAGGCAAGAGGAAAAATATATTTTGAAAGAGAAATTGGGTTGAAATTAAAAGATGTAATTGTTTGACATAAATTTGTTTTGCATACATATATTGAATGGAAAGGCGATGGCATCTCCGTGCAATTAAATGTTCTTTAATACTCATCTTTATTTGGAGCACTTTTACCCAAAAATGTGTGCATTTGTAATCGACCAATGACCAAGTGGTATGACCATTTCACTGTGCGCAAAAGCCTTGTACAACACTGTTGCCAAAGTTGAAAGAAGAGAAGCGCTGAAAAACCAAAAAGACAAGTAGTGAAGCAAATTTCATTCTTTTGTTGAAACACCTCACATTGATTTTTCTGGGTTTCACTAAAAATGACTATGTGAAATAGATTTTATTCTTTGCCTGAGATACCTCACTTTCATTTTTCTAGGTTTTACTAAAAATAATTGTGTGAACCAGATTACATTCTTTTGTTGAAACACCTCATTATGATTTTCCTAGGTTTTACTAAAAATGCTTGTGAATGTTGCTATTTGCAAGCTTCTATTAGGTTTGGAGTTTGGGTATTTTCCACTATTCAGAGACTTTGGATTTTGGGTATTGCCTTCTCTATTTATCAAGATTCTTTGTAATCCTTTCTCTACTCGTCTATTTGTTTGCACAAATTTGGGGTTTTGGAAACCCTCCATTCTACCTTTTATTCAATTTTCGGGGCCATGTACGCAAGTGTTCCCACCATGAACTTGGGCTTTGCTTTTGTGTTTTGCTTTTCATGATACTTGTATCTCTAATATACCATTTTCATAAAAAGAATAAGGAAAAAATTAAATAGGTTCATGGAATTTTAGATAGGTGCCCATGATTTTTTAGCATTGTATTTATCATTGTATGATACAAACTACAATGTACTAATTTTGACGTTGACTAGAGCTTGCCCTCTCTTTCCTCAGAATGTGTGTATTGTGTATATAAGGCTCACAAAATTGCACTATTTGGTATATGAACACGTCTTCTATTATAATTAAAATTTCCTAGCCCCAAATCATCCTCAAAGCCTCGTATGAACAATTATTTTCAATCTTAACTTATAAAACAATTTAGATCCCTCACCTTTTTAATGTTTGTCTTCCCTTGCTTAAATGGGGGGATATAACTACGCATATGAAGACCTTCACTATAAACTTTATACTAATAATAATAACATAACATAAGCTCAATTTCTTTTACTCCATAACAAAAGCGAATTTCCAAAACAGTCAACCATATGAGTCAAAATTGACAAAAACAGATGAACATAAACATTATAGAAATAACTTGTCTAAGCAAATGAGTTCATAGGCCAATATGGCAGTATCCTATAATTGTATATAGTACCTAACATTGATATAGTTTTCTTTGAAACGTCACACCTTTTTGGTCAACATTCTCCCTGGGTAAGCCAAAATAGTGGTTGAATAGTCAAATTCTGAAAAATGTTGGAGATCCATGGTCATATATGCATTGAATGGATATATTAAATATAGGTTGTTCAAACTTGTAAAAGAATGGAATTGTTAGCTCTCAGGAAACATTTCACAACTTTTTTAACATGCTTCTTAGTTATACTAACATGGTAGCTTGGGAACAAGATATGGACATCAAGCAAACCATAACGGTTAATGGTGGAAGTCTCCCTCTCCAACCAACACAATCCTATCAAAGCTTCAATTTTGCATCGAGATGGTCTAGAATGGAAACATGTCTTAGAAGTTCAGTGCATAGAAAACCTATAGTCATCTCATAGTTAAACCAATAACAGAATAAGCCACAAGATACCATCTAATACATTGAAAGAAAAAACACTTGATCTTTCTTATATTAAATTTTAGTTCGAGGTACTGAAGCATTGGGAATCAAGAGACTTCTAGAAAAACCATACACAGTCAGATTACTTTTACATTTTATTTTTTTGGACTTGTTTAATTCTCTCCACTCTCGTCTTTGCAACAACAAATCTTCCTAAGAGGTAGAGCAACTATGCAAAGTATTAGGCATTATTATGATTGTTTAGGAGAAAATGGGAGACACTTTAATAGGATTGTAGATCTCCACTTTTTCGGACCACTTAGCTATTAAATTATGTATGTTAGGGAAAGAGAGAAATCTCTAAATATGATTCCCCTTCATATTCCAAATTTGGTTAGCTAGGACTCAAAGGAGAAAGGGCACCAATACCAAATTTGAACTATAAAGGATAATGCAATATGAGGAAATACACTCTTTGACCCTCATAGGATAATGTGTATACAAAATTTGAACCAAATGACTAAATAATGTAGATCTAGATGTTATGTGTATACAACCATCCCAATTAAGATATAGATCTAGGATAAAGATGTGTAAGGAAATATAATATGAAAGAATCACCTTGAAATATGTAGATGAAGATGTACTTTAGCTCTAAAATTCATGGATCTGAGCCTATTTCTAAACATTTGACTATGAATTCCTAAATAAAACGATGAAAGGAATAAAACCAAGAAATCATTTGTCCAAAAAAGCAAGAAGGACTAGCTCGACCTGGAAGGATTGATTCCTACAAGTTGACCTAGTCCAATGACACTATAACAAAGTTGAACCAACTGCTCCAAAAAGATTATGATGAGTTATTTCCAAATCTGCATGCAGAGATTTATTATCCTACTTCTACACATGGGAAACAAAGGGTTTTTTTTGTTGGGTTAATGAGGGCTTCCCTTGGTCAAGCCCTAAGTTAAGGAACTAACCGTAAATTGAAATATAATTGATAAAGGAAATGCTTGCATGTAGTAGATCTAAATAATATTAAATAAAAGATACAATTACCTCCATAGATGCAATGACCTTTGATGTGTGATCAAGTATGTAAGTGTAATAGCCTTGACTCAAAGAAACCAAAGGGGAAATCAAGGAAGCCAAAATCTCATGTATGGAAATCTATGTGACATGCCATGGATGAATAAAAGGAGTGCTTGAATGGATTGGAATGATAGATCTTCTCCTTAGAGCCAAACTCCACTACCACCTTGAAGGAAGAAGCTTGATGCAAGAATGAGATGCTTGAATGCTTTAAGATGCATGCTTGAAGAAGAATGCCTCGATTTCTTGCTTGTGGATCTATTTGCTTGTGAAGATGGGATATGTTGAGAATGTGTTGATATCTCTAAGTCTTGTTTTCTATTAGTGTCAAACACTTGGTCATATATTAGACGGTCATCATTGCGACCGAGCTACTCTAGATAGGTTGAGTCATGTAAAGACTTGTAAATAATCATGTATATCTTGAGCTCGATAGGAGTCGAGCGAGTCTTTAGTCACCGAGTATTTTCAGTACAAGCTGAGCCTAATGAATACTGAGTAGATAGAGCACATTGATGTTGATTTTTACAAAACGAGCCAAGTGTAGTTAAGGCCAAGCAACAAAATGAAGAATAGTTATGACCGAGCATCAGAAACAATGAGTGTAGAGTAACATAGAGAGAACATGAAATTTTGTAATGTTACCAACTTTGAGGTAAACCATTTCAAGCCTACATGGATATGACATTTAATGTTCATAGAGTTTATTACAGAGGTTGTTACACATTTTGATGTGGATCATCAATCCTTGGAATGAAAAACCAATCAAATGAAGAGGTAAAAAAAGGGAAGTGTCTAGAAGACTCCGCAAAAGTCTTTAAATAGGCAAATCTAGACCTTATTTTAATATAGATGAGTGAGCTATCATAGAAGATATTACGAAGTGTGCGAAGGAAGTGAATAAGTTAAGTTTTGGATACTACATGCATGAGAGAGTTAAGAAGAATAGAGGTTAGAGACCTTATGAAGTAGTGAAGGACTAAGTAAAGACATGTCAGATTGGAAATAAGATCAGAGATTGGAAGCAGGATATTTGTAATCAACAATTACAGTGCAGACTAAAGGATCAGGTATTGAGATAGTTCTAATAGATTTAATCAAGGAAAATCTCTTAATGGAGTGGTTTTAACAAACCTTTGTAAATATTTTAAGGGAGTCCTTACTTTATTATAAGTGTAAAATCCTTCAACATGGTAAGACCTAACAGTCTTAAATGCCTTTAGTAGGACAAACCCCTCATAGCGTAGATCATCAGAAGTAATCAAAATTGTAACCCTGACAAATTAGTTTTTTTTATTGCACTAGTGAATTTTTGTGGGTGTCATCCCCACCCCAGTTTTACCTTCACCTTGGAGGGTTTTTGGGTAACCAAATACTTTGGGTCAAGTGTTTACATTTCATGAATGTGATTGATAATTAGATCTATTTATTACATCACTTGATTTTACAAGTTATGATATGCATAAACTAGATATGAGAAGGTCAATACGGTGAATGTGATAATGTTGTCTTGAAGGATAAATTTTTATAGATCCTAATTCAACCCCCCTTCCTCCTTTCAGTATCTTAGTTTCCTAATCAAAATTCCAACAATTAGTATCAGAGCTTTGGTTCTCTTGAAGGAAGACTAACATCTTGTGAGTTTAGATCTTGGAGATGGAAGCTTACAAATTGAGAAAGGTTATTGAAAATCAAGTGATTGACAGCCAACTCATATTGTAGCAACTTGAAGTAGTGAGATATGAATTAAGGAAATCCCTCACAAAGAAAAATGACTTAGCTATTCAAAAAATGATACACATTATGAAGAAGTTGATACATAAGGATTGCTTGACAATGGAAATTCTAATGAGAATGATGCAGCCATTATAGATCTACTAGAGAAGAATAGTATCCTGAATGAAGAAGTCGGAGGGTTGAAGAGAAAACATGAAATCTAGTTAGTGAGGCTATGTGAAGTGACTGAATAGAAGAAGAAAACTGAAGAAGACAAACATGTAGCTGTGAAAGATAAAAAAACAAATGGCTATCACACTTGAAGAAAGGTCATCTAATGTGCAAAAGCTTACATACACTCAGCTAGACGTAATGAATCAACTAATGCTTGCAAATCAAAAATTGAATAGGAAAGACATGGAGATAGAAAATCTGAGATCATAGACTGGCCTATTAAGGAATGAATTAATATCTGAGAAAGAACTTGTGGAAAGGATGAACAACCTTAGTGAAGTAATTAAATACTTTGAAGAACTGATGAAATCACCTAAGTCATCTAGCAACATCTCTGGACAAAGGCATACAAAGAAACATTCATCTAGTGAAGAAGGAGAATCATCCAAGAGTGGAGACTCAAGGAATCCAAAGTCAAAAGGAAAACCTACATGCTATCATTATGGTAAACTTGGACATATTGCAAAAATTTGTAGAAGCAAGAATGACATGCAAAACCCTAAACCAAAGTTTATTGGTTATTGTTTTTACTACGAGAAGAAATGACATCAAATACATGAGTGCAAATCCAGAATGAAAAATACATCTACTAAACCTAGATTTGAAGGTTATTGTTTCAATTGTTAAAAGTTTGGACATGGAGCATAAAAATGTAGATAACAGGCAAAACCCTACTAGACAAATAGGAATGCACCTAAGAAAGTATGTTCTAATTGTCACAAGATTGGACATATGAATAAGAATTGCAAGACCAAAGCACCAGTGCCAAATAATTAACATAACAAGGGTAAAGGCAAAGTGGAAGTTGAACAGATGAAGAATAAGATGAATCAAACCCAAAAGAAAAAGGTGAAAATTGGAGCCAGTTAAACAAATGAAGTTAAGGTCACCCAATCCAATGGAAAAGGTGATCATGCCACCTCAAGCTAATCTAGAAACATATGTAAGGAACTATGTACGTAATGATTTATCTTACATCTATTCCTTACATAAAATGTGCAAAAGTTCATATCAACATGAGAAAAGATGCATAAGAATAGATATATCTATGGAAAGTATAGTGCAAAAGAATCATTTACACAATGGGTGCTAAACATTAGTAAAATTGTATATATTGACTAAGCTTTGCAATATGAACCAATTACCATAGATGTCAAAGTGATGTATAGGCTGAGTTAGATGGAATTGATCAAGTTGTGTATTGTAGATTGAGTTCAAAAATTTAGTATCAACCGCGACAATTGGATTCCACCTAACAGAGTTCTCAACAATAATGGAGACCCTAACTTGAATGAATGGAGGTATATATCAAGAATTTGAAGGTATTATTCACATCTTGCATTCAAATTTTGAGAGCACAAAGCGGTTTGAGAAATTAGTCAAGTAATTTCAAAAGTGATTGGAAGTGAACTAGTAACAAAAGAGTGATCGAGTATTGATTTTCACTTGTGCTGAGAAGTTTAGAATGAAAAGTTTTAGAACCCTAACATGAGAATATGGCATCTTCATCATCTACAATGAACAATCAAGGAGTAGAGATCAACAATTTTTAATTAGCAATGAGTGACGCTTGTCCTCCACCTAAGTTTCGTGCTATTCTAGATATTGCTATGAAAGAAGATTCAACAAGTGCATTATCATTGATACCACCTAATGTTATCATGATACATGATGTACAAAGTTGCTACATGTGCAAAATTGGTGAAGTTGGTGACTATGAGATCCGTGTGGCACATGCAAAATTATGTGATGAAGGTACACTAAAAGATGAGTTTAAAATTGTTGAGAGGAAAGGGTTAACTTGTGCCTTAGATTTTCCAAGGAATTTTAAGACTGAATGGATCTAAATTGTGTTGAGCATAATTCATGACATAAAGTTGTGGTTAGAGAATGGACCAATCAAGATCTTGAAGAAAGTAATTCATAATGTAATTGTGTATCTGACAATGGATAAGAAGAAGATGATGCATTGCCTAAGTAGAGAAGAAATTAAGTCTAATACAAAAGCCGAGTGGAATGGATGAGGATTTTCTATTTCAACCATTACATATCCAATGATTGAGTTTGTGGTGAGAGTCATCTTTCATAAGTTTTATCAATCAAGTAGATTGAATAGCATGCATTGTATGGAAGTTAACCAAGCATGGAAGATTGTAATGAAGGATCATGAATATGATCTTGCCGAGTTGCAGAGATCACAATTGGCAGAGAACCTGACATCAATCGGGAAGATGAAAAATTCTATGTGTAAGTTTGGATCATTAGTTATGTGCATTTTCTTCTATATTCATAATTATTTTCCTGTTATTAGAAATATTGTTTGGGAGCAAGGCAAACCAATTACAAGACAGATTGGTGAATAAATAACGTAATTGGGAGAAAACTTTGAAGTTTTTGTGGATAAGAATCTTGAGGAATTCAAACAAAAGATGAAGAAGAGAATAAGGATCCCAACATCATTAGTGATAAAACATTACAATGATGTATGTTTTTTGGTAGACATAGCTAATACATTTGTATAGGCAGTTAAGCCTAGGAAACCATGGCTTAAACCCTTTGATTATGAGATTGAAGTTGATGATGTGAGTGCAAGCATTGTTGCACTACTCAAAGAAGAAATTGATACAAAGCTAGAGCCCTTTGGAAAGTTTGAAAAAGCAAGGGCTAGAATAGTAGTTGATGTAAAGATTGCTTCTATAGATAAGAAGTGAAAGAAAATGATTGAAGACCTAGAAGGTAAACTAGGCAAAATAGATAAAAGACAAAGAACCTTTGATGCTAACTCGAGGTCTAGGAGAAGATGAAGAAAATGATAGTGGTGATGAGGACGAGGAAGATAGCGAAGAGGAAAAGGGAAAAGCCCTAACACTGGTTCCCCCACCAGCAAAGAAGGCTAAGATAGTGAAAATCACAAAGCCTAAGGCAACAAAGGTTATGGAGAAGAAAACACCTAAGCCTCTCTCTCTTACTGCACCACAAAGACAAAGTACTAGGACAACAACAGATGTAAGTGTCAAACCACCTATGAAGAAAGGAGTGGTTGAAATTACTAAACATAGTGGCACTAGTACAAAGAAGAGGAAAATGCCAGATACTAAAGGCTAAATAAATAGGAGAAGGCTAGTAAAGAAGAAAGAAATTTAAGAGGAAGATGCAGAGAAATTTCATTTTGATGAATCTGAACATCATCGAGTCATAGTACCTACAAAACCAAGAAATATTGATGAGGTATGTAACCAACATTAGAAGCTCTGCGAGTGTATCAAGTTTTAGATACATGAGCTATGATGCATTGAGCAATGATGATAGAATCAAGGTAGGGGAGGCCATGATAGATATGATGGCTAATAATAAATTAGATCCTATTGAATTGGAAAAGAAGATTCCAAGTGATTTGTATAATAGATTAGATAGAACATGAGAAGACACATCAGAAGTAGAGAAACAAATAAGAGAAGACACATTGGCCAAGATTATGCATGATTTATCAAACAAACAAAATACAACATTTTTGGAGAAGCATAGGAACCAATTTGTTCCTAAATTTAGGACATTCATGATTTTATAGAATATGATTAAGGTTATTGTACAACTAAATGAGTTGCTATGGAAAAGTATTATTGGATTAAATACTAAGAAAGTTGAGCAAGAAAAAGTAGTGGACATAGTGACCATCAAAGATGATCAAAGTGATGAGAAAATCTTAGGTGTGTCAAACCCACAATGAAATAAATCTCCTATCCATGCCACCACACCTAACACTCTCATTATTGAATACAAGAAGGGAAAAGCAAGAGCGAGAAACCGGCCAAAGAAACCAATGTAGAAACTTTTACTACAAGTCAAGAAGGACCATATGTCTCAGGACCTCAGGATGAGGGAGATAAGGAGACTAGACATGAGGAAATAGTAAAAGAGGATGTAGTGTCAAGTGCTACCATTTTTGTTCCAAGCACCGAAGTGCAAGCGAGAATGAATGGTGACATCCCATCACCTACTCTTACTCTAGCAATGTGAAGTAGCAACACTCCCAAGAAAAGTAAAAGAAAGAAGGTCAAGGACAATCCTCTAGATATTACTAATAGTCTAGATGAATTAATTGAAATGCCAAAATGGGATCTAGCCAATCTCACTCTTGAGAAAATTGTCACCTTACAAGACATTTTAGCAAGGAAGAAGAAGAAAGAAGAGATGAAAAGATAACATCAACAAAAGAAAGTATTGCATGACATAAAGGACATATTTGTTGATGCATTTGATACTCATACATTGATGAGAAGTCCCCCATTATCTCTCAGTGAATCAAATTATAGAAAAGGTCAACTCTAAAGATATTGAGCCAAATGAAAAACGTATAGCCTGGTTTGAGAAGAAAGTCATAGAGAAAGTCTCTTCTTCCATTGCAATTAGAAAAGTGAAGTTGCAGGCACTTGTAAAGAAAGTACAAAATTTTTACAACATACTTTGTGACGTGCCTAGATTTACAAGTGAGTTTCAAGCAAACATACAAAGGATTTAGGCTGACATTAAGCAATCAAGAGAATCTATCTCTCAATCATTTGAATCGAGCTCAAAACATTGCAATAGATTATTTCTTACACAAGGAAAGTTGACTGAGCTAAATATAGAAGATAGAATAATGAGAGCCAACTTTATCTCTATATAGTCAATGTCGATACCTCATTTGGAGGTTATGCAACAAGAGCTAATTATAGCAAAGGATCTAGTACAAAAAGTTTATAATCTTTCAATTGTTAATAGTTGAATTGGCTTAGCACCAAAGTTGGAGTTGAAGATTCACATTCTCGAATCAACAAGAACCACATGGGATCATGCATTTTCTATGATCAACCAAATACATAAACCATTTATTGATAAATATGGTTTGATTCCACCCTCACAACCCTGACAACCAAAGCAACAGTCATAAGTGTAAAAAATAAGGGGAGTGGATGATTAATGATGAAAGAATAAAGGAGGGTAAATGATCATGAGGGAACAACAAGATTCACAGATCAGAAAGAAAGAGAGCAGACAATGTATAACAAAGTTACTAGATGATTAATAATGAAAGAATAAAGGAGGATAGACGAACATGAGGGAATGATGAGGTTCAAAGATCATAAAGAAAGAGAGTAGACAAGGTATAACAAAGTTACAATCAGACTATTTTCTAGTCATGTAATGTATTATATTGTATATTGTATTGTAAAGGCAATTTTAATGTTCTATAGGAACTGAGTCAAAGGCTTAGGGGGAGTACTGTTATTCTTTGTACTGTAAAGATGTAATCATGACAAAGTGTTTTTGCCACTAATGTCAAAGGGGGATATTGTCAATATCTCTAAGTCTTGTTGTTTATTATTGTCAAACACTTGGTCATAGATAAGAAAAAGTTAGACGGTCATCACTGTAAGTGAGGTACTCTATATAGGTTGAGTCATGTAAAGAATTGTAGATATCATGTACATGTCAAGCTCTATAGGAGCCAAGCAAGTCTTTTGTCACCGAGTATTTTTAGTACAGGTTGAGCCCAGTGAATACTGAGTATATAGAGCACATTGATGCCGAGTTATATAGAACAAGTTGAGTATAGTTAAGTCTGGGCAACAAAATGAAGAACAATTATGACCAAGCATCATAAATAGTGAGTGCCAAGTAACACAGAGAACATGAAATTTTGTAATGTTACAAACTTTGAGGTAAATCGTTTCAAGCCAATATGGACATGACATTTAATGTTCATAGAGTTTGTTGCGTAGATGTTGTTACACATTTTGACATGGATCATTGATCCCTACAAAGAATGAACAACCACTCAAATGAAGAGGCAAAAAAAATGAAGTGTCTAGAAGTCTCCACAAAGTTCTTTAAATAGGCAGATCCAAGCCCTATTTTAATATAGAAGAATGAGCTATCACAGAAGATATTGCCAAGTGTGTGAAGGAAGAAAAGAACTTAAGTTTTGGATATTGCATGCATGAGAGAGTTGAAGGACTGAGTAAAAAAATATCAGATTGGAGATAAGATTACATATTGGAAGAAGGAGATTTGTAATCAACAATTATAGTGTAGACTCAAGGATTAGGTACTGAGATAATTCTAACAAATTGAATCAAGGCAAATCACGTAATAGAGTGATTTTAACAAACCTTTGTAAATCTCCTAACAGAGTCCTTACTTTATTGTAAGTGTAAAATCCTTTAATAGGGTAAGACCTAATAGTCTAAAATGCCTTTAGCAAGGTAGACCCTAATAGGGTAGATCATAAGAAGTGATCAAAATTGTAGCCCTAACAAGTTAACTTGATTTTTGGGTGTCATCCCCACCCCATTTTTACCTTCACCTTGGAGGGTTTCTAAGTAATCAAATATTTTGTGTCAAGTGTTTACATTTTATGAATGTGATTGATAGTTAGATCTATTTATTACATCATTTAATTTTACAAGTTATGATATGCATAAACTCTATACGAGAAGTTCAATATGGTGAATGTAGTAAAGTTGTATTGAAGGATAAAAGTTGTATAGATCCTGATTCACCCCCCCCCAGTATCTTAGTTTCCCAATTAAACTTCCAACAGAATGAGATATGAAAATGATGCCTCCAAACCTCCTTTTATACTGGTTTTCAAGGGGAAAATAACTCAGGCCAAATAGGGAGTAAATTAAATCAATTGGAAAACTTAGGGCCCATTTGGATCGTGGATTTGAGGTGGATTTACAATTTTGTATTCTAAAAAATTTTCAATCCACTATTTGGGTGTGCAAAACACAAATTAGAATTTGATAAAAATGGGATTCTGTATCCGCAATTATACTCCATTTCATGGATTTCGTCTTCCATCGAAATACTTGACATTGATGATAAACCTATTTTAATTCCAATTTTTATTAAAATGGGCATACGATATTTGTTGAAAGCGATAATTTTTCACATCTGCCAGGAGCTATTTCATTTCTGGCTAGAAAGTATCTGTTGCCATTGCTCGGTTTGCTCGACTAGGTATGTGTTTGCATTTTTGCGCTAAGGCTTCTACTTCTCCATTTCTCCATACGATTCATCATTTTCTTCACATTGCAGAGGTTTACAACAGAGGTGAGGATGCGAGTTAGTTTGATTGTAATCTTCATTAGCGGGTAGGGCTTTCTTAGTGGGTTCCATACCATTTCTTTGCAAACTAGAACCCTTCTTTTCTAGAAACAATAAGAAATCTAGGTGAGTTGCCATGAATTTATCCTCCTTCCATAGTTGATTTGAATTTCAAATGTCTTTAAACAAAAAAGCGGTTTGATTTAATTGAGCATTATTGTAATGACAATATTTTCCAATAGCTAGAACTGGGACTAGTTGCAAAGTACGTTTGATGGGCTTTCTTATATATGATTTAAATTTCCTAAATCTTATTGTGGGCGGAACTATAAAACACACAAAAACTTTCAACCCATGTGTACAATGAGGGATATGAGATAGCTTTTAGAAATGTCCCAAATTTTTCGATACCCATTCCATACATTTTGTGAGGTTTATTGAGACAGATACCTGCCAAGTTTTTGAGAAGCCTCAGTCTTCATTGTCATCTAAATTGGCGAACCAAATGGGCCCAAATCAAATTCCCAAAATCGAAACCTAGATTTCAAGTTCTGGAATCCCAAATCAAGGATTCTGAATGCCAATTCTAAAATCATATTCCAGCAACCAAACAGACCCTTAACGAACTTTGGGCCCCAAACTCTACACCCACCAAGGACTAGGTTGACCTAATCCTAGGGAAGGGGATAGGTAGGCCTCATAAAGGCCTAGAAGAGGGTCAGATGCAAGTGAAATTAGAAGATAACATTTTGACACCTAAAGACCATGTCAGAAAGTGAGAGATGATGATGAAGCATAAAATTGAAGAGGACAGGAGAAAAAGAGACTGAAACTATGCTATAGAGAGCTAAAAGGACTCAAATTGAAGTGCATCCATTTTAAGATAGTACATTTAGCCCCCACTTTAGCGAGAGTATGAGGCAAGTCATACTCTCAATAAAGGAGGAAGAGAAAGGAAAACATCACAATGAGGTAGAAAATCACTAAGCTTAAGGATATAAGCCCCCAAACCTAGGATCTTAACTCCATTCCCATGCATAAGAGCACAAAAGTAAAGGGAAAAAAAACAAAGGAAAACAAAATGGGAAATAAAGATAAAACAAAATGAAAAGACTAAAACCCAAATCAACTAATGGAAGATACCACGGTTGAAGAAATGCCTCACCCACTAATATGATATTTGTAAGGCTACTACAAAGCATAAGAGATCATATAGGAAAGGCAAGAACATTACAAATGAGTACATCCCTCTTGATTCTATCATACCAACATAGAGAGATGGATAGAGAGAGAGAGAGAGAGAGAGAGAGAGAGAGAGAGAGAGAGAGAGAGAGAGAGAGAGAGAGAGAGAGAGAGAGAGAGAGAGAGAGAGAGATCATCTTGCTCAGTAAGGTTTGTGTGCCTAATAGTCAATCCCACAAACAACAAGAAAAAAGACCATGATCAAATAGTTTAGCGAGTTTGTGTGGCTAGTAGTTGATCCTGTGCACCCACCAGTGACTTATGCATATGTGTGTATGTGTCCACCTGTGGATCAATTTTATGGTATCACCATAGAATGTAAATGTGTGTGTGTTTCCTTAGGAGGGATTTAGTAAAAAAAAAAAAAGAGTGTGTTTCCTCAAGATGGAGAAGTACCACTAATACCCATTAAGGATTTAGAAAATGTGCATGTGTTACCCATATATGAGTTTTAGCATGTGTTCTTGTGTGTGTAAAAGAGATATTAAGAAAAAATGCATAGACTTGAGGATGACCTAGAAATCATACCCAAAACAAGACTAGAGTACTCCAAGCCATACTCAAAACTTGTATTTGTTACCCCATGCTTGTAAACATAAACTATGTACAAAGAGGGCACATATATTTTGCACTCCTTGGGATGACATATATTTTGCACATATATAAACATTAATATCCAAGGTATAAAAAGATATTTTCCAGGAAATAGACACATGATCCTACATGTAACAAAACTTTTCATAGCCAAAGATAAGAATATACCCTAGAATAATGTAGTCTATAAAGAAATGAAGGAGGAAGATGAAAGGATACCACATTATTCCCACTTAGTTATCACGTAAGAGATAATAAAGGGATAACAAATCCTTGAGAGAAAATAAAAGGAAAATCCAAAATATGCCCTAAAAGATAGATTCTTTTATAGTAAAGAGACACTTACAAACATAAGATTACACTTAGGATGTTAATCCCTATGTAACACAATAAAGGAATGCAAGTTCGTAAAGGATACTAAAAAATATAAGAGAAGAAGGAACACATTATACCTCCCAAAATGTTTTTAATTTATACTAGACATGAAATTTCAAGAAAAAATAAGACTGCACTCAGGATGTCACTTCGTAAGTAATCACAATACATGAATGCAAGAAACAATGTCATCATATAAAAGGAAATCAAGTCATCAAAGTAAGAAATGGATCCTACAATATAGATATAAAAAGGAAATAGGGTATTTACCCCCAAGTGAGGAGAAAAGGGGAATGACTATTATGTTACTCACAAAGTAGGACAAAGATCCCCGAAAAGATACACTAACAATGTCTCATAGCTGGGAGCAACATAATAGGGACACGTACATATCAAGTAAAAAGATCATGAAAAAGATATCATTAAACATTGCAAGTTACATGAAACATAACATAAGCAATGAATTAAAAGGAAGCATGGAGTATAGATAAAGAAGGTCTCTTAGGTTTAATTAGATTGAAACGTGAAGATAAACATTCAACATGCATGCATTCATCAAATAAAGGTGTTTGATACACAAATCCAAGAATGGATAATGTTGGTGTAGAATCTAGGTTTTCTCAACCATAAAGAGGTGAGAAGCCACTTATAGAGTCAACACAAGTAAGATCTAAGTAGGAATTTGTGAAAATAAGGTCATACGAATCATCTTTTTTAACAAGAGCTAAATTGAATTAAGACATATCATGAGAAAGATCATCGAATGTGTGTTCCTCTATCGCTAAGGTACTCTTAGGAGAAGGACAAACATAACTCATCAAAGCCTAATATATAGGAATATCAATAGGATGCAAAGAAAGTGGTTGATCATTAGGAGTAATAATACTACCATCAAAGTGTGTAACAGCATCCTCATAGGGAAGAGAATAACCCGTGTCCTTAGCTAAGGGTTCACCCCAAATAATGTCAATATCATCCAAAGGTTGATCAATATCATCTTTGGGAAGATGAACCTCAATAGAAGAACATATTGAAGCATCATCATGCATATAAAATTGAATGTCTTTAAGATCATGAAGATAAATTTAAAATAAAGATAACAGTCCCATTGAAAGGAAGTCTAATGACTATAAAGAAAATGCAATTTATGTGAAAACAATACAAAAGGAGTTCAAAATACCAACAATTCAAGCAATAGCATATAAAGTGAATGTAGATAAAAATAGAGATAATACAATCTAACTCCAACAATAAAGTGGTACAATGTTAGGTTTACCAAAATCTTTAGGGGGAAAGGGAGATAGTTTAATAGGATTGTAGATCTCGGCTTTTTCAGACCACTCAACCATTCAATTATGCATGTGAGGGAAATATCCAAATATGATTCCCCTTTATAGTCCAAATTAGATCACTAGTAGAATTTTGGCAAATAAATGACTACGTGACTAAAATGTTTAGTCGCGTGACTAAAATGTTTAGTCATGTGACCAAAACCAATCAAATTCTACAAGTATTTTGTAATCCACAAGTATAAAAGATTAAATAAATGACTAATTTAGTCATTTCAGGGTGTTAGAAAAATAAATATGATCAAATAAATGACCAAATAATTAGTTACTCAAACAAACATGACTAAATGAATGGTGATTACTCCTTTATACTACATTTTATACTATCATGGACTTATATGCTTAGAAGTTTTATTTCACCACTAATATCTATTAACTAATAGGCATATTGCATGAGAAATTCAAGTACACTTGTCACATACCAAAAATCTAGCTTCTAGGTGAATAAACAACACTTAAAAATGGAACAATAAGGAATAGTTACCATCAAATGAATTTTTAGTCATGGTTTATTATTTAAAGCATAAAATAACTGTGTATGTCTCTTAGATCTCATTAGAGGGTTATGAAATTAATCCATGTGCTTTGTAATTAGCAATATGGAAGTGCATATTCATAGTTGTATGAGGTGCAGTGTTTAATTTTTTTAAAATTTTAAATTAGATGTTAGTGAATAGGGGGGAATTATCTTTGGGTTCTCCCTAGAAGTAGATCAATTAGTAGATCTTGATAAGATCACTAGATGCCCATACTCTATTTTACTTCTTGATTCAATAAATTATAATGCCTTTTTTATTAATATTTTTATAGTACTAAGATAGATGCATTTAATTATTACTGCTATGCTATGATTGATTCTTTTGACATAGTGCACTTTTTATCAAGTACATATAAACAATACTTCAATTTTTCTTAAAAAATCACTTTGTAACTTTAAGTAAAATAACTCTTGTTGATCAATGTTAAGAAATAAGTTTGTACTATTCATTTTTAAATTAAGTAAAATATATTTGAATTGTATAGAAAAAACTATTTAATTTAAAAATGTATAGTACAAACATATTGTTAAACATTGACAAGTAGAGATATGTTTGTATCAAGTCAAAATATAATTTAATCAAGAAAATTATAAGTCTTGTTTAATTTCATGTTCAAACAAAAAAAATTCACCATAAATTGAGTACAATAACATGTAGATGTTGTATAATGTACAAAAGTAGATTAAGTTTAGATATGATTAATTGTATTGTAGAATAAAAGTATTAATTTAAATATAAATTATATAAATTATTTTGATATAACAATTATAAAATAAGTTAATAAATTATATTAAATTTTTAATATTTTTAAATAAAATTAAATAATATAATATAAAA
The DNA here is from genome assembly GCA_028749045.1 of Cupressus sempervirens. Taxonomy (NCBI): domain Eukaryota; kingdom Viridiplantae; phylum Streptophyta; class Pinopsida; order Cupressales; family Cupressaceae; genus Cupressus; species Cupressus sempervirens. Next base: position 145,362,414 of record CM053784.1, on the reverse strand, counting down.
TATTTCTAAAGTAATAAGTACAAACTTTAAATAAATATATACTATTAGTATATGTTATAACATAATACTGTGTATTATGATCTATCGAAAAGCATACTATAGATAATGAATAATCTGGCCAACGGTCTCTTGGTATCACATTCAATGTCCAAAAATCTGATCTTCATTTCAATTTTACAACATATCTATAGCAATAGTGATTTTTATAGTGTGTAGAAATCATGACAGTGGGTTCCAATTGCGTCGATTCACATTCGACATCATACTTGGCCAGTGCAAAAATGAGATCTTTCAAATAGGGTGTACATATCCATCAAAGCATAGTTGAAGGGGCCTTTTTCTCTAGGTATTGTAGTTGTAAGTGCCATAATATACATGAAAGAAAAGAGGGCCAAAGGAAGGTATAGCTAATTCTAGTCAAAACCTATATTGATACAAAGCTCCCAATTTTGATAAATAGATATGGCAGTAAAAAGACACCACGAGTAGGAACAAACCAATCGCAAACACCAAGGTAGGGTGACTAGAAATAAACCGATGAAAAAGAAATAGTTGGGGTAACCCCATTCCAGATCCGAAGCAACATATGTTTCCTCTGAACTAGCCTCATGAAATACCATGCAGATGAACTAATTTAGGATAGGTAGAACCCCTATTATCTATAGGATATAGATTGAATTGATATCATTGTTCCAAAAACCATTGTTCTCAGGTAGAAACCATTGAACCCCTCCATACTCGTATGTTGGGCATCTTGGTTACAAATTTGAAAAGGATAGAAAAGGTGTGTGAACTATTTGACAAAATGCCTACAACAAATATGGTCTCACAGTTAGCAATCATAGCATGATATTTTGAAGATGGATCAGTTGGAAAGGCACAAGAAACTTTTAATCATGCGCAACTAGCTGGTTTAAAGCCAGATTTGTCAAAACTTGCCTGCATTCTCACTATTTATGGTCAAATTAGAGATTTAGAATAGGGCATGAACATTCATCAAAGGTTAACTGATAGTAGGTTTTGTTAGATGTTGCAAGTGCCCTACTAGCATGTATACAGAATGTGGAAACATAGGAAAGGCGTGGGAACTATTTTAAGTCAATCCATTTCAAAATAATTACCCAGTAAAGTAGCTCTGTTCTTATATATTTGATTTTTATCATTTTTATTTTTTATATGATTTTGCACTATGGATCGATATTCTACAGAAACTCAAAAGATTGGTAATACAATTATTTTCTTCTTATCAAAAAATGTGGGGTTAAAACTAGACTAGTTTATTAACATATTTGTAAAAATGAGACATAAATTGTGATTAAATCACTACCCACCTTGCCAAAAACCAGATCTAGTTTTAGGCATAGGCCCTCATTCAGGTGTAGCAGGTTTAACAGTGTTAGTGCACGATGATGAGACAGTAGGGCTACAGATCTGCAAAGATGGTGAATGGGTTCCTATTCAACCCATACTTGGTTCCTTGGTAATCAATATTGGGGACATGGTTGAGGTAATCAAGATGAATTTTAACAATCTTTTGGCTAAAAAAATTGTATGAACTATTAAACTTTGTTAACTCGTTTCACATAATGTTTCTATGGATTTTAAATTTAAGTTGTAAATGATTATCTAGATTTAAAGTTTCATGTATAGAGCAAAAAATCCCCCCATTTCATTCTTTATGACTACCTAGCTTTAATAATTAGAAAACATGTTTTATGACACTTGACCATCATAGCTACGCTGAAAGGAAGAAAGAAGACTTGTGCTTCTTCTGGATGGGAAGTCACAAATGGAGTCCTTGGTAATTCTGTCTATTGAATGAATTGACCTTCTATAGAATAGGTACTTCTATAGGGGCCCCAATCAACTAGAGTTGGATCACCTTTTAAGTATACAAATATCTTCAACTGCTTCTCCATTTCTGAATAGCTCCTATAAATAACAAGACATGTCTTGTGGATCAAAACATGGCTATTCCAAAGCATATTAATTCTGATTTCTCTCAAAATTTTCATACTCGTGAAAACCCAAAAATTAATACTTTGTTGAACAATTTAATTTTTATGGCCCTACTCACATGATTTTGTTATCGTAATACTTAATTACAAATTAAATCACATTCAATCAATCTATAATTGTATAATGAATAACAGTCTGTTTGATTTCATTTGGCACCTAGGATTCATTAAATCCAAAATTCAAATCAATCGATAGCTATATAATGAATAATGCAATTATTTTAGTTTTCATTCTTTAATTTAAAGGCTTCAGTTCTGGGCAGCAGACAATCTTTCTTTTGTAATAGTTTCCTTCCTTTAGATTGAATAAAAGATTATGAATCCATCCCCAAAATAGAGTATCCTCTATTCTTGAGCAGAGTAACTTATTTTGCTTTCATATATTGTTGTTTTTGGGTATTGGACATTATTCTTTCTACTGCTGTTTGGATTCTACAGGTTTCTACAGAAGTTACAGTGGCATGACGCCTTGTCTATCTGTCAGATCTTGGTAGCAGAAGCCTTTTGGACTTGACAACCACTCCAAGGTATTTCTCTTTCCCATATAGAGTTCTTTGGTTATCCTATTTAAATTTAAGCTGACATCCTAGCACTTATTAGGAAAAGTGTAGCAATCTCAGATGGAAATGCATTAGAGCTACACTTTTTTCAGCATGGTACAATTAGAAAATTGGCCCTTTATTTGGGATGTCAGGCTGGTGTAGTCCCCAGAAAGAGGTTTCTGATGGATAGGAATGATCATGGTGTCCTAGAAAAGTGGGAGTTTCTTAACATAATGCATCCAATGTGTAGCTACTCTCCATTCATACAAGTATGTCAATCCAAGAAATCTCTCAATGATTCAGTTACAAACATATTTTCCCTCATAGTCATAACTTTGCATATCTACATCCTTGCTCTCAGCAATTTATTTCCCATATTTATCAAACCATTTCTATTTTACATGAAAATATAGTACTATCAATTAACAGTCATAACCCACAAGATCAATGATGTAATTTGAATACCTTTCTAATATATGATGTAGGCCCTATGGAGGAAAATGATTGGTATGAGATGACTTTGCCTGAATCAGAGGCTCTGCTACTACTATTTTCTTCAACTAATCAATACTTTCTTCCCCGACTTCTAAAGTCCATGAAAAATCTAAAATTTCTTATGGTATTGAATTATAAAAAAAGAAGGAAACTATGAGAGGTCTAGATGTTTTATCTTCACTAGGTCAACTCAAGAGTGTCCGCTTGGAGAGGCTGATTGCACTCACTGTTCAAAACCAAAGCAAAGATACATCAAACTTAGAGAAGCTATATTTAAGCTATCTTTATGCCCTCTGGAACATACTGATCATGGACTTGAATATCCAGATCACTATTAATTCCATTCTAGTGTTTGAACAATAGAGAGTGCACAACTCCATGTTTGGCACCTACAAAAAATGCCATAATTGTGCACTCCAATGGTGGTCGCCCGCCAAAAAAATGACAACTACTGTAATGATATGTTATCAAATTTATTTCAGGGAGTGATGCATCCTTCATGGGATTAAACCCTTCTGGACTTATTTCATTGCACAACACCCAGATTGAGTTGTTATATAAAAAAGGATTTGCCAACGAAGTAATTGGGCCCTGTAGCTAATTCATCAAAAAATGAAAATGAAAAAAATAGAGAATTAAATGTACACCAATCTCTTTATACTAATTTAAATATGTATTACTACCCAGTCATGGAAAGATAGCATAAAGTAATCGGTACCCAGACTGTGATTCCAATATGGATTTTTTTTCCACCCCATAAATGTAGTCTTTCACAAAGAGTCTTACTTTTGGCATTTCATATATTTTATTCTTGTAAAGAAACTTGATCATCATAGCTATGCTGAAAGGAAGAAAGAAGACTTGTGCTTCTTCTAGATGGGAAGTCACAAATGGAGTCCCTGGTAATTCTGTCTGTTGAATGAATTGACCTTCTATAGAATAAGTACTTTTGTAGGGGCCCCAATCAACCAGAGTTGGCTCACCTTTTGGGTATACAAATATCTTCAACCACTTCTCTATTTCTGAATAGCTCTTGTAAATAACAAGACATGTCTTGTGGATCAAAACATGGCTATTCGAAAGCATATTAATTCAGATTTCTCTCAAAAATTTCATACTCATGAAAACCAAAAAGTTAATACTTTGTTGAACTATATTATTTTTATGGCCCTACTCACCCAATTTTGTTACTGTAATACTTAATTAATAATTAAATCACATTCAAATCACTCTATAACTGTATAATGAATAGCAGTCTGTTTGATTTCATTTGGCACCTAAGATTCATTAAATCCAAAATTCAAATCAATCTATAAATGTATAATGAATAATGCAATTATTTTATTTTCCATTCTTTAATTTAAAGGCTTCAGTTATGGGCAGTAGACAATCTTTCTTTTGTAATAGTTTCCTTCATTTAGATTGAATAAAAGATTACGATACTGTCCCAAAATAGAGTATCCTAAGTTCTTGAGCAGAGTAACTTTTTTGCTTTCATATATTGCTATTTTTGGGTATTGGACATTATTCTTTTAGCTGTTGTTTGGATTCTACAATTTTCTACAAAAGTTACAGTGGCATGATGCCTTGTCTATCTTGTCAGATCATGGTAGTAGAAATCTTTTGGATTTGAGAACCACTCCAAGGTACTTCTCTTTCCCATATAGAGTTCTTTGGTTATCTTGTTTAAAATTTAACCTAATGTCGTAGCACTTATTAGGAAAAGAGTAGCAATCTCACATGGAAATTCATCAGAGTTGTACTTTTCTCAGCATGGTGCAATTAGAAAATTGGCCCTCCATTTGGGATGTCAGGCTGGTGTAGTCCCCAGAAAGAGGTTTCTGATGGATAGGAAGGATCATGGTTTACTAGAAAAGTGGGAGTTTCTTAATCATAATGCATCCAATGTGTAGCTACTCTCCATTCATACATGTATTTCAATCCAAGCAATATCTCAATGATTCAGTCACAAACATATTTTTCTTATAGTTATAACTTTACATATATACATCCTTGCTCTCAGCAACTTATTTCTCGTATTTATCAAACTATTTCTATTTTACATGAAAATCTAGTACTATCAATTAACAGTCATAACCCACAAGATCAATGATGTAATTTGAGCACCTTTTTGATCTATCATGCAGTCCCTATGGAGGAAAATGATTGGTATGAGATGACTTTGCTTGAAACAGAGGCTCTGCTACTACTATTTTCTTCAACTAATCAATACTTTCTTCCCCCATTTTTGAAGTCAATGAAAAATCTAAAATTTCTTATGGTATTGAATTATCGAACAAAGAAAGAAACTATGAGAGGTCTAGATGTTTTATCTTCACTAGGTCAACTCAAGAGTGTCCACTTGGAGAGGTTGATTGCACTCACTGTTCAAAACCAAAGCAAAGATACATCAAACTTAGAGAAGCTATCTTTATTCCCTCTGGAACATACTGATCATGGACTTGAATATCCAAACCACTATCAATTCCATTCTAATGTTTGAATAACAGAGAGTGCACAATCCATGTTTGGAACCTACAAAAAATGCCATCATTGTGCACTCCAATGGTGGATGCCCGCCAAATAAATGGCAACTGCTATAATGATATGTTATCAAATTTATTTTAGGGAGTGATGCGTCCTTCATGGGATTAAACCTTTCTAAACTTTTTTCATTGCACAACACCTGTATTGGGTTGTTGTATAAAAATAGATTTGCCAACGAAGTAATTAGGCCCTGTAGATAATTCATCAAAAAAATGAAAATGAAAAAAATAAAGAATTGAACATACACTAATCTGTTTATACTAATTTAAATATGTATTACTACCCAGTCATGGAAAGATATAATAAAAAAATCGGCACCCAGATTGTGATTCCAATATGGATATTTTTTTCTCACCCCATCAATGTAGTCTTTCACAAAGAGTCTTACTTTTGACATTTAATATGTTTTATTCTTGAAGAAAAACTTGACCATCATAGCTATGCTGAAAGGAAGAAAGAAGACTTGTGCTTCTTCTAGATGGGAAGTCACAAATGGAGTCCCTGATAATTCCATTCGCTGAATGAATTGACTTTCTTTAGAATAGATACTTCTGCAGGGGCCCCAGTGAACCAGAGGTGGCTCACCTTTTGGGTATACGAATATCTTCAACCACTTCTCCATTTTTAAATAGCTCCTGTAAATAACAAGACATGTCTTGTGGATCAAAACATGGCCATTCCAAAGCATTTTAATTCATATTTCTCTCAAAAAATCCATACTTGCAAAAACCCAAAAGTTAATACTTTGTTGAACTATATTATTTTTATGGCCATACTCACTTGATTTTGTTATCATAATACTTAATTGAAAATTAAATCACATTCAAATCAATCTATAATTGTATAATGAATAGTAGTCTATTTGATTTCATTTGGTACTTAGGTTTCATTAAATCCAAAATTCAAATCAATATAGTACTTTCTATATTGTTTGTGCACAAATTTTACGAGATAAGTGCCTAGAATTGCACGTTTTATTGAAAATCATACCTCTCCTACAAGCAAAATTGCTATGGAACTCTAAGCTCAAGTGTCTTGTCTTAAGAATTTGGCATCTCTAGAGTTCCTATTTGCAAAAAATATAATTTGAAAAGGCTATTGATAGTAATTATTAATTATTTTTGTTGTATCTGTTGAGTATTTTTCTCGTCTAAAATTTTCCAAATATTACATTACAATGTTTATTCTTTGGGTATAATTAGAATGAAAAGACAAAGATTGTGTGATGGAGGAATGGCACCTGTGGGAAGCAGAGAGGTGCAAGATTCTAGGTTTGAATATGTTAAAAGTATGAAAAAATAGGCTTTCATGAAATTATTTTTATGCCTATTTTAAAGGTTTACTTGTTTGGTGTTGTCACACATTTGATTGAAAATGATTTACTATTATTTTATGCACTAACACTCTTTTCCAGATAATATAGAAGCATCTAGCAGCAATCCAACATGCCCTCCCCATCCAAGTTTTATGTGGGGAGTTTGCATCCAATGTGGTGTGATGAAACCAAATTCAGATTCAGATGATCAAACTAGAGTTGCTCTTACATATATTCATAAGTTATCTTAAACCTTTTTTTTTTCATTTTGTATTTTAATGAACCCTATTTACATCTTCTAACCATGTTGAACAGAATTCAAGATTTTGTTCATACAAAGTGTAAATATAATGTTAATATTTTCTTTTCTTGATTATATTCTTCATTTTTTCACATATAGTTCCAATGTCTTCGACAGAATTAATTGAGCCAAAGGTTCAATACATGTTATTCAATAGTTTCACATTTGACTGTTGTAATGGGTTTATACTTGTCTAACAATGGAATTATAGGGACAATAAATTTGGTTGCATTATTATTCTTGGAGTTGAAGCATGTTGGATTGGTTTTTTTAGTAGTCTTTTGTTTTTTCCTCACAAAAATTTCCTCCCAAAAAATAGTTCCTTAGATCATGGTAGGAATTCACATAGTTCAACATGTCCTCTGTACATCTACCATGCCCGACTTTTGCATGCTTATGACATTGGTATTATTATGGTGATTACATTTTGTCATGACAGCAACTGACTCTATTTTACAATGCACACAAGCTAGGCTCAATTATTTCAAACAGTATGAAAAGAAAAAAATAGTTGGTTTGATGTGATTTTTTAATGGGATTTGATGTTTTTATTTAATGAAAAGGTTTATTTTCCTAACATAAATTTTATAATCAATTGTATATTTTTCTAAAAAGTTAGCACAAGAAACAATACTTGTGTGTGGCCAAAGTGAACCAATTTATATTTTATAAGAGTTTATCACTACAATAATTTAGAGAAGTGTAATTGACATGAAATATAATTTTATAATGCTTGAACAAAAGAGTTTAAAATTGTTTAGTTGTTATTGATAAAGATTTAGATTATTGTTTTTCATAATAACTAAAATTTGTATTCTTTGAGAAGAGTACATCATGTTATAGTGACCGTGATCATGGTAAATCTAATGTTGGGTAGATAGCTTTGTCAATTTTTTGCATTATTCTTTAAAGGGTACTAGCTCAATGGAAGAGCACCTGCTTTATAAGTAGGAGGATGGTGGTTCAATTCCATCGTACCCTAATATGACTAAATTAATGATTAAATAAACTACCAAATATACTACCAAATAAATTACCATATATACTACCAAATATACTACCAAATAAATACCAATTATACTACCAAATATAAAACCCAAAAAACTACCAAAAAAACCAAATAAACTACCAAGTAACAACAATAAACGACTAAATCAATGACCTAATCAATGATTAAAATAGTTTAGTCATAAATTTGGTTGGGAGATAAATGTCTGACAATAAACTACCATTGGTCACATGATCAAAATTAGTCACATATCTACAATTTTTAGTAGTTATTTAGTAATATATTGTTGTTTTTGTACTAGTGGATTAGCTAGGACCCAAGGAGAAAGGGCACCAATACCAAATTTGAACTATAAAGGAGAATACAATACAAGGAAGTATACTCTTTGACCCTTATAGGATAATGTGTATGCAAAATTTGAACCAATTGACTAAAAAATGTAGATCTAGATGCTATGTGTTTACAATCAGACCAATTAAGATATATATCTAGGGTAAAGATATGTAAGGAAATAAAATATGAAAGACTCACCTTAAAATTTGTAGAGGAATATGTACTTTAGCTCTGAAAGTCACGAATTTGAGCCTATTTCTACATATCCGACTGCGGATTCTTGAATGAAACAACGAAAGGAACAAAAACCATAAATCATTCATCCAAAAAAATAGGAAGGACTGGGTCAACCTAGAAGGACTAATTCTCTCAAGTTTATGTAGTCCAATGGTACTATAAAGATGTCAAACCAACTTTTCCAAAATGCTTTCGATGAGTTATTTCTAGATCTGCATGCAAAGTTCTTCAATCCTACTCCTATGTAGAAGAAATTTAAATTGAATTATAATTGATAAAGGAAATTATTGCATTTATTAGATCTGAATAATATCAAATAAAAGATATAATTACCTCCATACATGCAAAGGACTTTGATGTGTGATCAAGTATGTTAGTGTACTAGCTTTGAATCAAAGAAACCAAAGAGAAAATCAAGGAAGCTAAAACCTCATATATCAAAATGTATGTGACATGTCATGGATAAATAATAGGATAGATTGAATGTATTGAAATGATGGATCTTCTTGTTAGATACAAACTCAACTACCATGTTGACGAAAGAAGTTTGATGCAAGAGCTGTTAGAAATTGATAATACTGAGAGGGGGGGGGAGGGTTGAATCAGTATTCTACAAATTTTTTCCCACAATTGAATATCGTTACTTACTTTATAACATGCATATGAAAGTAAACCAACATTGTTGAATAATAAGTATAACCATACACATAGAGAACTCATAACACCATTATCTATTAGCTAGGGAAACCCCGACTAAGGGAAAACCCATGTGGGGATGATAACCATAAGATGGTTCACTAAGAAATAGGATCTTGCTAAGGATATTGACCCTGTTAGGAGTCTATGATATACATACAGTGTCTCAAGTCCTTATTAGGAGATGAATCCTTTTTAGAAGCCTCAACCTTGTTAGGAGTTGGTAGAACAAATACAATATATGCAAGAAGAGCCTACTTCCCTAATATGGAATTATACATTTCAATTCCCCACAAGATAGATATACATACAATACTTTCTTTACTACTATAACTCACACTTTCTCTAATCATATATCAAATCTTGCATCACATAAGGCTTTCATAATAGTTCACATCACAACTACAACATCTCACAACTTCACAATAACTGTGCAATATAAGAGCTCTACTTATACCTTACACATTTACAAAACTCTGCTTAGTCAGCCTTTATGTGTTCACACGTTTGATATAATATAAAATAATGTCCATAAAGTTGACTCATCGTAACTTAGTAATTATTTTGTAACCAAAATAATTCCTAAGGTTGTTCAACTCTGATAACTAATATGCTTTGTTCTGCTCTATTAAATACCTGCACTGATATTTTAATCATAACTTACATCATACTATCCATACACATCTACGTACTTAACCACATCATTATGACAGTGTTACAAAGCTTCCCTTAACTATGCATAAGCTAACTCTCTACGAGTCATCCATACTCTTAAGATACGTTCTCTGTAGTGCTGCAAATTGTCTAACACTTAGATAATTTTCTATCTCTAAATGCATAAATAAAATGTTAAATGCATGTTGCCATAAATGAAAACCATCAGAACATCTATTTGACCATATTGCCAACAATCTCTCCCTTTGGAATTGATGGCAACATTTGGAAAATTTGGCTAAGTCCCAAAATGATGTCATGCATATCAAAAAGCAAAAATAAAGTAACTACAAAGTTGCCTTCAAAACATAACAAATTTTGTTCATGTTTTATGGATCATTACATTCCTTATCACTCCTTTACATTGATACATAAATAAGATCCCCCTTACATATACATTTACATCTATACACTTTTCTCTACATAATACTCCCCCTTTGACATCAATGACAAAGGTGTCAAAAACTACATCACAAAACTTGTTGCCTGTTGATGATCAACTTGTCATTCTAGATATACAATATCCAAAATCAATCTTTAGCTTGTCTATGTCCTTCTTCCAATTTCCTTAGACTGTATGTGATATAATGATGAGTGCACAAAGTGCATGAGATGCCACTTCAACTGTGCTCAAGTTAGTATAGGCAAATTTTTCATAGGATGTCTTCACCGCAAGACATTCCTCCAACTGCCTTTGCAAAATGACAACTTTGGGTCTCCAATATGCTTAGAGAATAGAGAATATCCTTAATACCTTCTCCTTGTCAAACTCAATGTTTCTGATTGCATTGTGAATCTTCTCAATTTAAGTTTTAGAATCTTCAATTCTAACCTTTGGTTGCTGCAATCTAGTAGTGAGTATTTGAAGCTCATTCATATAGCCTTTGATCTTTGCATCAAAATATGACAAATAATTGTAAGACATTGTGCACTATCCATACAACTTATTACCTTCATCTAAGCTCTTCCTTAGCTCCTTTATACATACATCTAAGGTTTTCATATCATTCCTAACATTTGTGTATACTTTGTCAAACAATGATGCATGATGCTTTGTTTGCACTTGTGTTGTTGCTACTTCAACTAAAGTTGTGAACTCCTCATCAAAAGGTCTTCACCAACTCTTTTTCCTTAACCTACAAGTTTGGATTTTCTATAGCAATGGAAATTGTCTTCTGCATCTACTCCAAGACTTTAGCAAGAGTCTTCTCTAAAGACTTTATAGAATTTTTTTCTCAAACAATTTGCTCAAAGTGCCCATTAGCTCTTTCTGATCTTCATCATCAGATGGAATAGGTATTGTTGCTAATGTTCCAACTACTGATACTACTAAAGGTATAGTAGCTTTTATCTTCTTTTCCTCTTCTTTCTTCCTCTTCTCTTCTTCTTTCTTTTTTTGTTCTTCATCTTCTTTCTTCTTCTTCTCTTCTGCTCTCTTTTCCTCCTCTTCTTTTTCTTTCCTCTTCTTTTCCTCTTCATTTTTCTTCTTATTTTGTTCATCTTCTCTTCTCTTTTTTCCCTATATTTCTTTTTTTTATATTTCTTCTGCTTCCTATTTCCTCTTTTCCTGTTCTTCTTTCTTCTTCTTATCTTCTTCCTCATCATCTGAGCTAGTATAGGTAGTGATATTGCTGATATTGCCAACAATATTTGCTCCATATCCTATAAACAAATCTCCTTTGCATCCACAATTATGTGTGTACTATCCACTTGCATGGATTCAATACTTATAACAATGTAAGGTGGTGAAAGTGTCTGATGCATCCCCTTTGCTTCTTCCTCATCACTAGAAGGTGTGTCTACCTATACATACACTAGACTATTAGCCTTAGACTGCGCACTCACCTTAGGTACCAAGGAAATATATTTTACTATAGTCTCCTTTGTATGTTGCCTAAATTCCTCATAATTGCCTCCCATAAGATGCATTGCTCTTCTTTTGTTCCTTAGCAAGGGCTTAATACCGTTCAAAACTTTGCTTGACTCTTCTTTTGATCCAATATCACATAACTTGTTTATTGATGTGATCCTTATATTCATATCTTCTTCTAATGCCCTTTTCTTCCTATTAACCAACCTACTATATAGGTCTTTAGGAATCTTATTTTATATACTTTTAAACTTCTTATTCCTCAAAATCATGTTTCTTATGGTGGCGTTCTCTAACTACCTCCTATCCATATTATCGTACATGTTATAAGATTTGTTTAACTGAACAAAACTATCATCATTTATAATATGCATATTTAAATTTTCTACCTTTGGTTTCCATGCTTTCTTGCCCACTGCTATCCTTGCTTCCTGCTCATCTTGTTCAACAGTTTTATCTTCAACATCATCCTCTGAACTCTCAGAACTGCTTATCTGCATAGTCTTTGTTCTCTTTCCAGGTCCACTGGCAATTTGCTTGACCCTTTTCTTGGATTGTGGTATAGGTTCTTGTTTAGCCTTCACCAATCTATTAGACTTCCTTTGCGCAGTAGGTACTTTCACCTCTGTTGTCTCCCTGTCTATTCAAAACTTTCTCTTACTGGTTGCACTTGTGCAACTACTACATAAGGTGCAATAGGAGCTTGCACACAAGGCTATGCCATTGTTACTCCCTCTAAAGGTCTTGTTACTGCAATGGGTGTTGCAGCCAACACTTCAATCTGTCCACTAGCCTTCATTTCTAGCATAATTCTTTTCAAGTCATTGAATTCTTGCCTTGACGTACTAGATTCCTTAAGGATGGAATCTATCTCCTTTTTCTACCTTTTTCTTTCTCTCTTTACTATAAAGTTAAGATTCAATAATCCTTAATCTCTCATCACAGGTTCCCCATCTAGGACATTCTATGTCCTGCTCAGATTCAAGTATGATCTGCGCATACCCTTCTATCAACTTTGTGCTCATCTCATAGCCCATAGGCTTAATGAATTTTACTCCAGGAATGATTGCTTCCATGTAGGAGTTGTTAGTCTCCACCATGAAGCATAAATCATCCTTATATTTCTCCACCATAGAAGGAGGTATCCTATACCTCAGTTTCATCTCTGACTGGAAACTCTTCATCATTCTATCTATGTCATTATCTCTTACATTCTTAGGCTTAGATCTGTAGCATTGAGTCACTAACTTCATTGTGCACTTGTTGCTATCCCAATTAATTAATCTAGGAAACTAGGTTGTAGCATAAAAGAATATATGAGTTAATAGGGACTCAAATCTGAATACAACACTCTTTGTTCTCTTGATCTTTGCAATGTTTTCTAATAGTTGCAATTTGATAATGTCACACAAATTCACTTTTCTTCCTTTAATAGTCATCACATATGCCACATGAAGAAATCTAGCTGGTGCAGAGTTAACCCTTGATCCATGGTCCAACTTGAACCCTAATATTTTAGTTAATAACTTAACTCCTTTATTTTGAATAGGTTCAACGTTCATATTTCTTCCTGTTACTATAAATAATTAATTATTATTACACTTAAGTTTACTTAGGTTAATGCATTATTTTATTATTTATTAGTTAGACACCTAGGAGTATGTGTAGTCTTATGAGTTGTCTTGTTGACAACATAAGAGTTAGCAACTCTAATTAAGCACATGGTGTCTACAACATCTTTTTATGTGACATACCTATGTAAGCTTATCCTCTCATTATCGCACTAACTTTTGTGCTCAATGGAGGATAATCCACTCTTGGTGGACATGTGCTTAGTTGTGAGTCTTATCTATTTGCTGACTCCTAGTCATTCTAGGGGACTTTATATTTAGGGACTCCCAGTGTGTATGTACATCAATTCATTCTAATATTTTTATTCTAATCATACTTTATTGGTCCATATTATGGTAGTGCTTGAGCTTCTTGATCTTGGTGTGATTTTCCCCTAAGGCAAATTCTTACATGGTATCAGAGTTATACCAAATTCTTACATGGTATCAGAGTTATACCAAATTCTTACATGGTATCAGATCCATAGGAGTTTCATTTCATAGCTATTGGAGACAATTTTTGCTTCACCTCTCAAAGGACCACAATTCAGATCCAAAGTATCTACAATAATTGGGAGAGTCTAAAGCCAAAGCAGACCTCACCATTGTGTTCAGAGCATTGATTCGGTGAATTTTGACTATAAATTTGCTTGTCCTAGGCCATAGTCAAATTTGAGGCAATTTTTTTTTGCAAACTCGAACCCAGAGGCCTAATTTGTGAAATTGTAGGAGAGATTTTTTTTGTCAAACAAGATTGGAGTTCATTGGTGCAAATCAGATATTGAAATCATATTTAGAAGGCCAAAAAACCCCCAAATCAACTTTTGTTTCATCAAAATTGGACATCTGAGGTGAAATCTAGAGTAAATTGATTTTTGGAGGTGCCACGATGACAATTCAAGAAAAATAATTGCAGAGGTGATTTTCAAACAGTGATATCTCCCTCATACAGACTCCTTTTTCTGCGCAATTTTTTTTGTTTTGTTTTGGGGTAGAATTTCGTGATCTACACATTGGTGTAGGATGTTTGAGATCTTTGTTTGTGAATTTTTCTACAAATCCCAAATCTCAATTTTTGTAACTTCAAAGGCTTAGTTCAAGCTCATCTAGACACATATTCGGGTTCCATTTTTTTGAAAGTGCATAATTTTTTGTCTACTTTCCAGATCTGCAATTAGATTATAGGCTTCTGTGGACATAAATACCACTTTAAGAAATAGGTCCTTTTTTGCATTGTATTGCTTTGATAAAACTTCAAAATTGTTGTACATCTGAGCTACGTTGCTAAGTACTAGATTTGAACTCCAAGAGGAGGTTGTAAAAAGCAAAATCAAAAGTGCACTTTTGTCCATTTTGACAAGTGGCCTATTGTAAACACACTACATATAAAGTGCCAAAAGCATCATTTTTTTTGGGGGTGGGGGGAGGGGGGTGTTCTTTGATTGAGTGAATAGAAGGGGTGTATCTTGTGTTGTTGTGTCTCTCTTTCTCTCTTGTGCTCTTTTAATTTTTTGCATCATGGGTTCACCTAAAACTCCACTTCTAACTTCACACAATTATACTACATGGAAAGATATTATATGGAGTAGACTAATGGAAAAAGGTTTAAATTTATATGTTGATGGTACAATTGTAAAATTGACTGATGCTGATTCATAGGTTGACTGGCAAGTTAAAGACAACTAGGCTCTAGTAATTATTAAGAGTTGTGTGCACATAGATCTCTTCTTCCACATTTCCAGCTTTAAGGATGTCAAGGGTTCTTGGGAGAAACTTGAAGGTTTGTATGGTAAGGTGAATGAGGAAAACAGATTCCAAATTGAGGATGATCTACTTCTCTTAGATCCTAAGAATTTTGACACAATTCAAGACTATGTCAACAAAGCCAATGAATTGAGAGCACTACTTAAGGATTGTGGTAATCCCCTGAAGGATGATAGATTGATTCATCACATCTTGAAGAGGCTACCTTCATAGTATGCATCTTTTGTTTTGAGTTACAAGAAGTGCCTTCGCTAAGCCTTCATTTGATGCATTTGTAGAAATATTGATGTTGGAACAATCCAAGTTGATAGATATGAGAATTCTCAAGTCATCCAAGTCTACAACATTGGTGGCTAGTATCGAGAACCAAACAAATCAAGGTGGAAAAAGTTTTACCAACAGAAAGAAAAAGTAGTGGAAGCCAAGATCATAATCAAAGACACAACAATCTTCGTCCTCACAACAAGGCAATTCTTCTTTCAACAAGAAGGATAAACTATTTTGTGCATATTGCAAGAAACCAAATCATGTTGAGCATTATTGCATGACTAAGAGAATAGATGAGTTGGAAAACTTGGGAAGAACAAAATCATTGTGCCAAATGCTTCCAAGGATTCAAATCCATCCACTTGAAAGGGAAAAGGGAAAGCATTTATGACAAGTTCAAGTTCTTCAGGGGAATGGATTCTTGACTTAGGTGCCTCATATCATATGGGTTCTTCAAAAGGACACTTTTCTTCATTGAACAAGTCTAAGGTACCTCACATCTTTGTAGGGAATGATACACAAGTGGAAGTTGAAGGGAAAGGACATGTTGAGATGGAAAATGGAGAGTTCAAAGATGTTCTCTACGTTCCTCACCTTAGCACTAATCTCCTTTCAATTTACCAAATCACTCACTATGGAGGTGGCAATAAAGTTGAGTTCATTCCTGATTTAGTAATGGTGCACAATCTTAAGGATGATTCATTGGATGTAGTGGGTAAAGTCAATCATGACACAAGGCTTTATTCTTTCCCCCACTTTGTGCCTAAGTCTCCTTCACATGCCTTGTTGACACAATCACAATCATAAAGTAAATTATGGCATGAGTGGTATGGCATATTGCCTTTTTCTATCTTCATCAACTTAGCTCAAAAAATATGGTGAAAGGTCTACCTACATTCAACTTTTCTAATGGTCAATGTTCAACTTGTTCAATATATATGCATCTCGAAGAGAAGTTTGACAAAGGGAAGTTTTGGAGAGCATCAATTGTTCTTGAGTTGGTTCACACAATTCTAGTAGGCCCCTTTTCAGTAACATCCGTTAGCAAGGATCACTATGTCCTCACTTTCATTGATGAATTTTCATACTACACATGGGTCTACTTTCTTAATCACAAGAATGAAGTGTTTGATAAGTTTCTAGCCTTCAAGAGTCATGTTGAGAAGCAATCAAGTAAAGCCATTTGTATGGACAATGAAAGTAGATACATGAACTCAAGACTTAGAGACTTTTGTGAACTTGAGGGTATTGATCTTCAGAATCCTGTAGCATTTAGTGCATAAAAGACAAGTGTTGCAGCAATGAGGATTAGAACTCTTAAGTCAATGACAAGTTGCATGATTCAAGCTAAGTCTCTTGATCCATCACTTGAAGTTGAAGCTATAAGTAATGCCAATCACATCCTTAATAGGTCTCCTCATAATGTCTTAGATGGAATGACTCCTTTTGAGGCATGGTGCAGAAGAAAACCAGTTGTGAAACACTTCAAATTTTTTGGTTGTCTAGCATGGGCACACATATCTTCAAGGGAATGCAAGGCACCACCACCAAGGTCTTGTACTATCATTGGATATGATAAAAGTGTTAAGGCATATAGACTTATGGATCCCAAGACTCATGAGATATTCATAGAGAGGAATGTTCACTTTTGAGGAAAGTTCACCTAGCTTATCCTATAATCTTCTCCATACTTCATACATTGTGGAAACTAATAGTGACAACAGTGATACTGATTTAACAGGTTCACTTGTGAGGGATCATATTGATAGACAAAGAAAAAAGTCACAACATTAGAAAATTCCATATGCATACATTGCTACAGTGGTAGGTCCATGTAATTCAATACAATTGGGTACACATTGTCTTCCAGTTCTAGAATCAAGGGATGACTACATAATAGATATTTTAGGTTTGTTTGTGGAGTCTTACATAACAGATTTGGGAGGCATTATTGATGATATACATCTTCTCGTTGATGGAGAAGATCCTTCTTCAGTTGTTGTGAGGGAATACTCTAACCCTCTTGTCCATTCTCTACAT
The DNA here is from genome assembly GCA_028749045.1 of Cupressus sempervirens. Lineage (NCBI taxonomy): Eukaryota > Viridiplantae > Streptophyta > Pinopsida > Cupressales > Cupressaceae > Cupressus > Cupressus sempervirens. The sequence goes on along the minus strand of CM053784.1, from coordinate 145,344,656 downwards.
GATCAGTCTTTCAAGGTTGATATGATTGTGGATCCTTATTACAACAGTTGTAGGAGGTCTCTTTATCATTCAAGGAGATAGTTGGTTATTTGGGATATGGTCTACATCCATCCTTGCTAAATTTGAAGTTCTTTTCAGGAGTGTTGGAAGGGGCAACTGTCAGTATCGACACAGTGATAGTTGAGTAGGTTTCAAAGACACCATTCATCTTTAGGATTCTTTCTACACATTGGGGAAGCATCTCATATGTACCTATGACATTGTTTCTTCCTAAAATTATTCAATAGTCATGGATCAGCTTCTACATTCATCTTGGAGTAGATATCACTGATAGACATTCTACATTTGCGGGGGGGACTACCTTGTCTCCTTCCTTCCTTCCTTCTTCTTCTTCTCTCTTATGGGAGGGACTTTTTCCTCTTATGGGGTTTTGTACTTCTCATACTTCTCTATTGTATATACATGATGTGTGTTGTAATGGGGGATCTTAATTAGTCCATCCATCCATGCATCTTATTTTTTCATCTCTCTTTTTTTGGGAGACTTTTTCCCATGAGGTTTTCCCTCTTTCTCCATTTTCAGAGAGATTGCATTGCATTTGTACATGGGTACCTAACATGGCCTATTAGTCGGGATCCATCATGCATTTTCATTATAACTTTTTTGAGCTTAAGTGCATTCCCCTATGTTGCACTTAAGGGGAGGTGTTAGTGTAAATAATTAATTATTATCACACTTTACTTAATTTTACTTAGGTTAATGCATTGTTTTATTATTTAATAGTTAGACACCTAGGAGTATGCATACTCATATAAGTTTTTTTTTTGACAACACAAGAGTTAGTAACTCTAATTTAGCACACGGTGTCTACAACCTAGGAGTATGCATACTCATATGAGTTGTCATGTAGACAACATAGTTGTTTGCACTCTAATTAAGCACATGGTGTCTACAACATCTTTTTATGTGACATGCCTATGTAAGCTTATTCTCTCATTATCACACTACCTTCTATGCTTAATGGAGGATAATCCACTCTTGGTGGACATGTGCTTAGTTGTGAGTCTTATCACTTTGCTGACTCCTAATCATTCTAGAGGTCTTTATATTCAGGAACTCCTAGTGTATATGTACATCAATTCATTCTCATATTGTTATTCTGATCATCAAGGGGGACTACGTTGCCTCCTTCCTTCCTCCTTCTTCTTCTTCTTCTCTCTTATGGGGGGGACTTTTTCCTCTTATGGGGTTTTTTCCTTCTCATTCTTCTCTATTGTATATACATGATGTATGTTGTAATTGGGGGGTCTTAATTACTCCTTCCATCCATGAATCTTGTTTTTTCATCTCTCTTTTTGTGGGAGGGTTTTTCCCATGAGGTTTTCCCTCTTTCTCCATTTTCAGAGATATTGCATTGTATTTGTACATGGGTGCCTAACATGGCCTATTAGTCAGGACCCATCATGCATTTTCATTATAGCTTTCTTGAGCTTAAGTGCATTCCCCTATGTTGCACTTAAGGGGAGGTTTTAGTGTAAATAATTAATTATTATTACACTTTACTTAATTTTACTTAGGTTAATGCATTTTATTATTATTTATTAGTTAGACACCTAGGAGTATGCATACTCATATAAGTTATCTTGTTGACAACACAAGAGTTAGTAACTCTAATTTAGCACATGGTGTCTACAACCTAGGAGTATGCGTACTCATATGAGTTGTCATGTAGACAACATAGTTATTCACACTCTAATTAAGCACATGGTGTCTAAAAAATATTTTAATGTGGCATGCCTATGTAAGCTTATCCTCTTATTATTGCATTAACTCCTGTGCTTAATGAAGGATAATCCACTCTTGGTAGACATGTGCTTAGTTGTGAGTCTTATCACTTTTTTTACTCCTACTCATTCTAGAGGTCTTTATATTCAGGAACTCCTAGTATATATGTACATTAATTCATTCTCATATTTTTATTCTTATCATACTTTATTGGTCCATATTGTGGTAGTGCTTGAGCTTTTTGATCTTGGTGTGATTTTTCCCTAAGGCAAATTCTTACACTTTTGTCAAATTTTGTTTTCAAGTTCATCTCCCCCATCTACCTGACATTCTTCTCATTAATAGGATTACAACCTTCATTTCTTAATCCCATGACCTTATGAATCAGATCATTGTCAATGACAACCGACACATCACCTAACCAAAATATATCATCATGTACCCTACTCAATATGCTTCGAGTCCATTCATGATTGTTGAATTATTTATAAAACATATACTTCACTAATTTCAATTCCTCTAGTTGTGAATACTTAGATTTCAAGGACAAATCACTATTACACATATCACGTAAGTCTTTATGAATTTCATCATCACAGATGCTCTCAATCTTACAATGTATATAACTTCTAATATCTTTTACAATCAACAAACTTTCTGGAACCTACAAAAATGTGCCTAATGGATCATCCAATAAAGAAACAAATGGGTGTTTCTTTAACTCATACCTTAGTCTATCACTAACATCATACACTCTCTGACTAACCATAGCTTTATAATATGTAAATACTGGAATAAACTAGATTTAATACTTCATAAAATACCTCAAATTCATGATTTAAGGCTTCTAAAACTTTCAAATTTTTAAAATTTACTTCGCACTTCAATTCATTGTCAAATTGCTCTTAAATTCGTTCAGGACACTTTCCATAAATAAATGGTACACTCAATCTTGCTTTTCATCCTTAAATCATTTCAAATTGGACTACACATTAAATACGTATCTACCTCAAATTCAAAATATTGTCTCTATTTACTAGTAAGCTTGATTTCTAAAGGCCTACTTCATTTGATCATATCAAGTCTTTCATACTTGACCATAGCTTCATCTCTAAGTCTTCTACCTCTTGTTAACTATGCAACTTCCAACTCTCTCTCTTTAATATAAGTTTTGACCAACAGAGCTCTACTACTGCTAGAGATGCTTAATTTAGGTAGGATGAGCCACAAATAATCAGTGACTTCAGCTTTCCATTTGGTGCATCAAAGTACTATTCTTCCAATACTATATGTGAACTCCCTGGATTACAAGATTTCAAAATGCTTCCTTGAACTCATCAACATGTTCCTTCACTACTTCTTTCTAAGTGTTATCACTTCCATTTTCATTCCTTCTATTATCTTTGTTGTTATTCCTTCTGTGATTAGGATTCTTGTTAAATTTCCTTCTTTCCATTCTATAGAATCTTGTTGTGTGTCCAAAGTTATTGCATAATAGAAATATAGGTGCATTCCTCCTTTGATTGGTTCCATTTTGACTTTCAGGTGCTCTATAATTCCTTGCAATATGTCTAGGATTGTTACATTTGTAACAAACAAAATGCTTCCTTTCACCATTAGGTTTTTCTCCATCATTAGATCTACCTTAAGATCAACCTCTTCCATTACCTATAGGGTTAGTATTTCTAAACATTTTATTATTCTCATTATTACCATCAAATTTAGGTTTCGTACAATCTACTTATTTATGTCCACAACCATGACAATTATAACAATAGAAATTTGTAATGGGTTTAAAATACTTACCTGTGCAATCTATCTTCATATGTCCCACTTCATTACAAATGAAACATCTGCCTTTGAACTCATGTCTTACTTCCTTGGGTGGCTCATCTTGCTTAGATTCATCAACTTGCTCCAGTTTCTTAGGTTCATCAAGATTAACTATTAACTCAACTTCCTTTGATACTTCAGTAGATGTGCTTGATTCTACCTTACTTAGATTAGATTTGTTAGGGGATTTAGTAACTAGATCTGGTTCTCTTCTGATTTCAACTTTCTTGGCTGATTTCTCTCCAATTAGATATCCAAATCATGTCTTGTCATAAGAGGGTCTCTGATGAAATATTTGTTGATGTATCTTTTCATTATTGGAATAATTTTTCTCTAACTATTGTTTAGCTTGTGTCAATTCTCCTTTCATAATAATGTTGTATTTTTATAACTCAGCATGTTCAATCTTGATACTATCTAATTTAGATGTAACTTGACTTAACTGGGATCTAAGATCTGCATTCTCAGTTTTTAGTCTTGGTTCACTAATGCGACCATTTTTGTTAAGACTTAACTTAAGCTCAACTATTCAGTTCGTGTTTCAAGATCTCATTTTCCTTCTGAAGATCTCCTATGACATCATTGTCACTTGTCTGCACAATTGGTTCCTTTTTAGATTCTAAATTTTCAATCTTGTCCTTTAACTTGCCAATGTACACTTTTGAATCTTCATACCTATCTTTCAGGTTATCTCTTTCTTCAATAAGAAGGTCAATCTGCTTATGAGCTTCTTCTAGTTTTTCTTTAGTTGTTCCATATTCAATGGGATCTTACTTAAGTTGTTAAACTTCTTCAAAGTAACCGGGCTCTAATACCAATTGTTAGAAATAGATAATACTAAGGGTGGCGGGGGGGGGGGGTGTGTGAATCAGTATTCTACAAAATCTTTCCCACAAATGAATATTGTTACTTACTTTATAACATGCATATAGAAGTAAACCAATAATGTTGAATAGTAAATATAAGCGTACACATAGAGAACTCATAACACCATTATTTGTTAACTTGGGAAACCTTGGCGAAGGGAAAACCCCAGTGGGGATGATACCCACAAGATGCACTAAGAAATAGGATCTTGTTAGGGATATTGACCCAATTAGGAGTCTATGAAATACATATAGTGTCTCGAGTCTCTATTAGGAGACTAGGACTTGTTAGAAGCCTAAAACCTATTAAGAGTTAGTAGAACAAATACAATGTATGCAAGAAGAGTCCACTGTCCTAACATGAAATTATATAATTTAGTTCTCCATAAGATAGATATACATAAAATACTTGCTTTACTGTTGTAGCTCACACTTACTCTGATCATACGTCAAATCTTACATCACATAAAGTTTGCATAATAGTTTGCATCACAACTACAACATCTCATGACTTCACAGTAACTGCACAATATAAGATCCCTACTTATACCTTGCACATTTACAAAACTCTAATTAGTCAGCCTTCGTGTGTTCACATGTTTGACATAATATAAAATAATGTCCATAAAGTTGGCTCATCATAAATTAGTAATTATTTCATAACCAAAATAATTCCTAAGGTTGTACAACTCTAATTACTTATATGCTCTGTTAAATACCCGCATTGGTATTTTAATCATAACTTGCATCATACTATCTGTACACATTTGCACACTTAACTGATAGTGTCAGAAGCTTCCCTTAACTATGCATAAGCTAACTCTCAATGAGTCATCCATACTCTTAAGATTTGTTTTTTGTATTGTTGCAAACTATCCAACACTTAGACAATTTTCTATCTCTAAATGCATAAATGAAATGTTGAATACATGTTGCCATAAATGATAACCATCAAGACATCAAGATGCCTGAAGAAGAATGCCTTGATTACTTTCCTGTGGATGCCTCAGCTTGTGAAGATGAGATATCTTGAGAATACGATATGAAAATTAAGCCCCTAAACTTCCTTTTATACTAATGTTTAGGTGGGAAAATAGCTCAAGACAACTAGGGAGTAAATTAAATCAATCAACAAACTCGAGGACTTTTGGGCCTCAAACTCTACAATCACTTAGGACTAGGTCCACTTGGGTTGACCTAGTCCTAGGGAAGGGGATGGGCAAACCTTAGAAAGGCCTAGAAGGAGGTGTTGGTGAAACTGGAAGATAATGAGTTGATCAAGAGATATTGTCAAAAGGATAGCAAAGTGACACCTAGAAGATCATGTTGGAAAGTGAGAGATGAGGAAGAAGCATAAAATAGAAGAAAAAGGAGAAAAAGAGACCAAAACCACACTTAGGGGGCTAAAAGATCTCAAAATGAAGTATGTCCATTTTATGACGGAACACTAACTACTAATCATAAAAAACTTTTATTTCAAAACAATATCTATTTCTATTACAGTGCTAAGAGACAGAGCAACTATGTCAAGAATTAGGCACTATTCTAACTACTAAGCACAAGTCTGTCCAAATTATTGATTAACCCTCACGATTCCACACTTTTTAGGGTAAAATATATTTCAATCATAACATTTGCATTCAACTTTATTCTCTGCTCTATTGTATTAAATGCAACTCTTAAATTTAGGAAATTTTTCATTTAACTTGTATTCTATATAAATTTCATAAGTGTGTTTATAATTTTTGGAGAAGTTATCAAATTGATTATTATGTAATGTGTATATATTATTTTCTATTTCTAATGAAAAATTACTTATTTATTTACATTTCCTTAATTTGTTATTTTATACCTGGGAATGATTTTTTTCTAAATAATTGACAGTTATTTTATTGTTTGTGTGTATTCATTAAACACACTATTGTTCAAACTACTTAGTCCATCCTTTCTAAACAAAAATACATGGTTATCTAGAACAATAGGTTAAGAGGAACAGGTATGGTCTTATATAGTTTGGTGGGTAAGATATGGTCCAACAATAGGTAGAAGCTCCTAGTAGTGGTCTAGCATCAATTCAACAAAAAAAAAATTCAAAATGTTCTACATGAGAAATTATCTTTAAAATATGATTAAAATTGTCTCTCATGTGTCCTCTGACACTTCATCGTACATCTCCCGAGCCACATAGACATTTGATGAAGATGTTACCTATAAATATTAACTATATCTCAGAATAATGGTCACAAATGACAACCAACAAGTAATCCATTACTTTATTGTAAATAACCTTATCGAACAGTTACTTCCTTCTCTTAAAAACATAACTTATTTATAGTACATTGACAACAAATCAAACATGATATTTATGCTCCAAGACTTTACATCAGTTGACAAGTTTTCCCTCAACCAACATAACATCATCACCCATGCAATCCTTATGAATCAGTAGACCAAAAATCATACAGCATAGGTATGTCCTCTTCGTATTTCAAGAAATCAAATACTTTTTCCTTCGCCATCAAATACTATTGTGCACGAGCTAACCATTTTACCAATTTTCAGGGACCACATTTGGATTACAAAATAACTCAACTATACATTACATTCCACAAATAATCCTTCTACATATTACTATTCCACAAATTTATGCTAATATATATATCTTTTGTTAGTTTGTGGTACTTGATCAGGGAAGTATTCTACACTTTCCATTATTCCTCAATGAGATTTTTGGGGCCAACATGTTGGAATTATTCTAGCCCTAATTTTGTAAGAAACAAATATCTTGTTTAAAATGGCTTAGGGTTAAGGATTTCATAATGTGTGATGTGATAATAGCTTCTTGCAATAGTGTTGAGCTACAAAGGATTATTAATTGTAATCAAGTTGTAATCACTGCATAATAAAAATATTTAACTCACTATTTGGTGGGCATAGCCTATGGATTGGGTGAACCACATTAAATCTATGTGTCTTGTGTTCTTTTTTTTGTGCATTTTTTATGGCTTACATTTAGGGATTTCATAATGTGTGATGTGATAACAGCTTCTTGCAAGGGTATTGAGTTGTAACAGATTACATATTGTAATCCCTAGATAATAAAAATTATTGGATTCATTTTTTGGTGGATGTAGCCCAAGGATTGGATGTACCACATTAAATCTTTTTGTCTTGTGTTATCTTTTGTGTGCATTTTTTTGGGGCTATTTTATCAGCTATGTTTGGGGGGTTGACATGTAATTATTCAAGCCCTAATTTTGTAAGCAAAATAAATCTTCTTTAAAATGGATTAGGATCAAGGATTTCATAAGGTGTGATGTGATAATAGCTTCTTGTGGCAGTATTGAGCTATAAAGGATTACAAATTGTGATCAAGTTGTAATCACCGGATATAAAAATATTGGACTCGTTGTAGTGGACATAGCCCAGGGATTGGGTGAACCAAATTTTAAAAAAATTGTATTGCATTCTCTTATGTTGCATTATTATTTTATGATATTGGATATATTTGCATGTAATTGTTATTTTTGTCTCATTAATCCTAACATCTTTTTGGCCAATGAAATATCTTCCTAAACATCAAATGAAATACACTTTATAGATCTAATGTCACATGGAAATGATCAATGCAGACTCCATGACTTCTATACATACATGGATACTTCTTTAGAAATATTTGTATTAGGTTGAATCTAATGACTGGATTAATTTTTAGAACTCGACCAAACCTTGTCCATATATGTAGCATTTTGCTTTGTTGCTCAATCTTGAATTTTCAAACTTTCAATGTTCATTTGTAATTTCTTTGCATTACTAAATACCATGTTACTTGTGGTAGAGATTCAAATTTAGGTAGAGCTTCAAATTTTGAATGTTCATTTCTCATCTTTAACATCATCACTAAATAACATTTTATTTTGGTGCAATTTTGTACTAAACTTGGTTGTACATTTTCATTGTTTAATTCAACTAAATGGTTCATTCAATATTTTCCAAAGTTGGTCAATGTATGTTGCATGGAATTTTAGTAATATATTTGTTGGATATTGTTCCTTATTCCAAACATTTTTGAAAGTTTCTTTCCAAATTGAAAAACAAATGACATAAATATAAAACTTATTTCGATAGTTCTTGCAAGAGAAATACAAAAAATTACACAAAGTATTCAACATTTAGACAATGTATACATCTAATGTCATATGGAAATGATTAATATGCCTTTCATGACTAATATATATACATGGACATTGTTGTGCAATATATTTAGTTAGGTTAAATTTGCATTTGATTATTTAATCTCACTAAATGGCTCATTCAATATTTTCCATAATACTTAATGTATATTACATGGACTCTTATTAAACTAGTGATACAGACAAATATGTTTTAACTACATTTCAACCTCCTGCATCTTGTCCATTTCTTATTTGACACCAACCTCCTCCTTCCTCCCTCCACATCAAAATAGCCCCTAAACATATGTTGGGAATCACAACACATCGTGTTTCTTATTTAAATAGCTATCAGTTAAATTTGGTTTAAAAAATTACAAAGAAGTATTTTTAACGCATTTGAAATATATCTTCTTTTAATAAAGTTTACATAAGCATTATTTAATTTTTCAAATTTTAAAACTATTTTTCTAACCATTCATTAGATAATACATTTGGAGTCTTATATATACTTTTCTCGCATTTGAGATACCATGCAATTATTTGTTACTTATTTACGCTTCATTCTTGTGGAGTAAGCTTTATTGTTCTTGTATTTTTCAATTAATTATTATATATAATTTACAGTACACTTATGATACTAGAATCTTATCAAATAAGTTGGTTAATACACTACAATTTAGTTCAACATATCATCCTCAAATTGATGGTCAAAGGTGGTAAATAGTGTAATACCCTAAAATTTGTCTCCCAAACCAATTTGCTCCTAATCTCAAATATCGATCGACAAGACCTAACCCACAAGGCATGACTATTTTATCTACTTGATTTGAGTACCAATTGCATAAAATAATTAATTTCCAATAATCATTAAATATTAATAAATTCTTAAATATCGAATTAAAGTTGGTTGCTAAACCCCTTTAATTAACTAATTTAATCTAAAGTCTTTGGTAATTTTAATTAAATTATTCATCTTTTCCCAATTACACATGAAAAGGGGAATTTATTGATTTAATTGAATTACATATCTCAAAATATCAACAATTTGAAGTTAAATATTCATTAATTGAGAAAAATAATTAAAATAAAAAATATTTAAATATCTTCCAAATTTTGAGAAAATTATCTCTTGAGTTTAAAAAGGGAAATGAATCAGATAACTTAAATCATAAAAGGAAATAGGGTTTTTAATTGAAACTCAAACAAATAGTTAACTACCTCATTCACTTCAAAATCATGAAAGTAAACTCCCCATTAAACATAAAGTATGTATTTTAAACTCAACTTCAAATCAATCTTGACTATTAGTTTGATTCAATCTCAACTGTTGGTTTGTATGGGATCCCTATAAAAGAAGGCTTCTTGCCTTCATTTGACATGTGCAATTTGAGTAAGGAAATTCTATCGAAATGAATCTTAACTTACTGTGAATCCAAGCTTTTTAAATTTTGTTTGATTGTTTACATATCAGGTTCATAAGTTTTGCACTCATGTTAATTTATATTTGCATTCTCTTATCTAGATCAATACTTGTTTTTGCATATTATTTAGAATAAAGTCATAAGATTTGCATTGAAAATACCAAAACATAGATTAGCTACATTCTCATATAAATCCTTCATTCTAGCAGTGTCTATAATCACTTAGTCTCTTAGTTCTTAGAGCAATTCAAGTTAGGTAAAAGGTAATAGGCCAACATTCTTGGATTTCTCATGGTGGATTACTTCAAATTGATTTGTGATCAATATTACATTTAAGGACTTATTGAAGTGTGTTGTTCATTGTATTTAGCTACATTCTCATATAAATCCTTCGTTCTATCAATATCTATAATCACTTATTCTCTTAGTTCTTAGAGCAATTCAAACTCATGTTAGATAAAAGGTAATAGGTCGACATTCTTGGATTTCCCATGATGGATTACTTCATATCAATTTGTGATCAATCTTACATTTAAGGACTTATTGAAGTGTGTTGTTCATCGTATTTGGCCACATTTAGCACATACATTTCTAGCACCCACCACGAGGCAAGAAAATCAATTATTGGCCTTAATTCTTACTATTTTACTCACTTTTGCTATTTCATATAATGTAAAAAAATCTTGTTTGGAAAGTTCTTTTCTCATAGGAGGTTTATATTAGGTCATTCAGTACCAGATCGAACCTCGTATGAGTGATAAAATGTTGTTATTTATCGTACTATAGTTGATCTTAGCACATGTAAGATATGTTTCTATCGTTTGGTGATATTTTTCCTTGTATAAACCTTTTCATCAGTCTATTTTCTCATTTTAGAAATATAGAGCATTTTTAGGGTCTATTAGATTATATTTTTTGTCATTAATGATGTTGATGATTTACTAGTTCTCTATTTGATATGGTTTCCTTGATATCATGATATTTGTGTAGGATGTTTTGTAGAAGACTGCTCGAGACACACAAACCACTTGCAGTTTTCTTGTAGGACACTTGTCAAAGAATCAGTTATCGAAGACTATTGTTCAAACCTACTATGAAGTACTAATGAGTGCATGCAGATTGCCTTGAAGACAAATCAAAACTAGACATTGTGTATGTTTAGTATTTTCTTAAGAATATATCCTAACTAGGGTCTTGTTAAAACTTCTCCTAGGGATTATGCTCTTCGTTAGATGGAAGTGATGACAATAGATGAATCAGAAACCTAGACGTTGCTAAGAGATTGACTCTATGGAGACAGGGAATGGTAAAAAATCACTTGAATTGTCTATTAGTGATTGAAATTATTCTCTTCTCTCCTTGAGGGAATAAAAAACCCAAGAGCTCTTGGACTTGTATGAGTGGAGTTGCCATGGTGATTAACATGTTTTGTGTGTTTGGCTGAAGAAAAGAGGCTAGAGGGGTATGCTCTTATCCTAATAGAGAATTAGAAAATTTGATCCCTTAGATTTGAACTAGTTAGTATCAAGAGTCACCTTTAGAGGGCATGTCGTATGAGGGAAAAATCTATTCAAGAATCACCTAAGTACGCACACACCTTTCATCGATGATTCCAACTCACTATAAAAAAGAAGTTTTGTAGCCTTCGAAGACTCCAAAACCATGTTAATTTTATCCTCTTGATTCTTGATATCAAATATCTTGAGGATTCCATGTCTATTGTACTAAGTGGTGTTGCTCCTAGCCTTGCTTGTCAAGGGTGTATACTCAAACATTTTGGTGTAGCTAGAAGGGCCTCAATCTCGCTTGTGAGAACATTGGGGGTTAATGTAAATAAAATCCAATTAAAAAATTCTAGTTAGAGGCCACTCGGTTCACCTCCAAAAGGGGGCATAATCTTTGTGCAAGGAAGGGGATTAATCTCTCATGTATATCCTCACCATATGTATACACCTAGATACTTGAAGGTGGTATATAAGATTGGCCCATAATTTGTTTGATAACCTTTGAACATGTATTATTGAGTCCTTAGAAACACCAAAAACACATGCACCCTCTAGGAGGTGACACGACTGTGTGAGGTAAATGTATACACATAAGATATGAGACAAAGGTTTTGCCTTCTCTACCATTTTCTTTCTAGGGATATACTTGTATTTTAAGTTAGTTGTGTCCAAACTAGTCCAAGTTAGTCAAAACTTCCCCATCCTTCCAAGTTTATTTATCCTTGGTTGGATTGTTTGCAACTACTTCCTATTGCACTATTGATTGCTATCAAACAAGTCTGAACAACAACCTGAACAATCCAGAAAACTGTCAAATCTACCTTGAAAACTTTGAAAACTAGACATTGGTCTAAAGTCTCATCTCGACTTGTGAGAAAACTAGAACAAGTAAATAAATTAAAACTTATTGTCTAAATTTTCTTGTCTCACACTTGATTATAGTTCATCCTAAGAGTCATCCTAGCTTGTACAAGCCTTTTCTCAATACTACCAAAATTTTCTTAAAATTTGCAAAAATCGACAACTTTTCATACAAGTATAGCATTTGATCATCTAGTCCTATCTTTCATTGTATGAGTCTAGGAAATACTCATATGGGAAAAAAAATTCCTCATATGAGTCTATCAATAAATTGCATACACTATGTCTATCCTGGTTAATGTTTGGAAATCATCTCCACATTCTTATGTCTAAAACAATCATTTATAAAACTAAATTTTTTTGATCCATACTTAGTTAAACATCTTGATTCATGCAAGAACTAGCCTTCCATCTTGCATTGGTCTACTCATATTTGTTGTGTTGTTATACCCTATCATTTTGAAAGTCAACATCTTGGTTGTCCTAGCCACTACTCTGATAGCTCATACCTAGGTGCACATTACTTTCATTGTCATATTTACATATTTCAAGACAAAATTTAAATGCAATCTTGATTTAAAGTTTTCATACTAGTATTTTCATAAATATTGATGACTATTATAACTAGGCATAAAAGAAAAATTACCACATATAGACCTAGGAGAGGAATAGGAAGAGGTAGAGGTAGAGGATGTACTTGATTCTTGATACACTCTGATCTTAGTGAAGGACCCTCAAGGTCTCCTTCACTTATCACATGACCTCCAACACCTAGTGAAGAGTCATCAAGCTCTATGTCCATCATTGCTTAACCTTATGTAAGATGTACTTTCTCACGCGACTTCAAAAAGTTTCAAAACCCATTGTTTCAAGAGAAACCTACAGATCATATGCTTGATAGATCATCTCCTGAACTTGATTTTATCACTAAGAGTAGGAAATAAATACCTATTACTTTAAACATTGAATAGTTGCACACAGAACATTTGCGTACACAAAAATTACATATAGACAACATGGCTGAACAAAATTAAAATGATATAGAACTCAAGAGAAATTCAAGAGAGAAAAATGCAACTATGTCCTAAAAGGTGACAATGAAGAAATGACCAAAGAAGAAATAGAAAAATGTTGAAATGCTATAAGCTTTCATAGGGTGATGGAACTACTGATGAAATAAGAAAATAAATATACTTCATTGAGCTAGCTCTTGGAGGAGCCAAACTACCCAAATACTTTGACCTAGAGACCATTATTGTTAAGGAAGAAGAAACATAAAAGCTTACCAAACTATTGTTAGCTATGTAAGAGAAACTATGAAAAATAATGAAGGAAAAAGATAAACCCACTAATCTATACTCATTGGATGCCATTTGTTCATTTTTTTTTGACAAGAATATATACATTCCTCCTTTTGCTTAAGGAGTTGAGATACAAAAATATGACAAGTACTTGGGAACATCTAATCCTTAGACCATTTGAGAGAGCTTGGTTCCCTATCTATGGAATTTGTGCATGATCAAAATTACCTCATGTGTTGTTTCCATGAAGCTTAAGTGGACAAGCTATAGAATGGTTTTCTAGGTTACACACTCAAAATAAAAACTTTTGATGAAATTTCAAACTTGTTCATACAAAAATACACCTAAAACATTCAACATTAGGTTACCATGAAAGATATTTGCAACCTTAAACAAAGAACAAAAAAAACATTCTTGAACTTCCTTCAAAGATGGAGAGACCTATACACTAAATATTCGCAAAAGATCCTTGAAGATGAAAAATTATACATTTTCATGGATAATCTTGCACCCAAATTTGGCTATAAACTAGAACTCCAAGGATCCCCTACATTTTATGAAATGATTAAACAAGGTGGTTGAATAGAAGAGTTCATGGTCAAGAAAGGAAAATTAACCCTGCATAAGGAGAATAAACATGGATCTAATTCAAGTAAAAATAAGAGTAAGTATCTCAACAGGAATTGTGATGTTTTGAATGATGGTGTAGTGGATGCTGTGACTCCAAAATCCACTAAAAATATTTTTAATCTAAAAAATAACATACAAGTAACCAAGGCTACAAAAATGGTTTCCTCAGATTCCAAAATAATTAGAAAATCCTTCAAAGAGATACCTTGGGCTCCTAGACCCAAATGTGATTTTACACCTCTTGGCGGGGCCCTGTTCCAACCAAGATCAGATATCATTGCATCTGGATCTGTACCCAGATCAGATTTTCTCCATGATTGTTCTTTACAGGACTTAATGGCAGGTAGTTGCAAAGTAACTACAGTTAGAGGACATCTCAGTTATGCCTGCATTATAAAGGCAAATTTTGTAAATTTTGTAAAGGTCAACCTTTCTCTATTTTCTCTGTTATTGCTCTGCAAATTCTCAATATAAATTCCCCTGTGCCTCTGAACTACATGATTTTCTACCTTATCTCTTTCAGCCATTGGTATGCAAGTGCAAGAACTCTTTGCCTCTTACTAGTGTTTTGTAGAGATCTATGATCTGCATGACTGTATCTCCTTGGCCTATGAATGATAATATAAGTGAATCTCTCTTTCCTTGTGTCATTCATCTTGGTCTTTTGATCTGCATGTGATTATTAGATTAAAGCAAAATCTGAATGTGTATATCCTTAGTTTCATTCTGGTTTAAAAGTGCATATATGGGTAGAGATTGGTCTGAACACTCTATTTTGGTGCATCACCTCTTTATATTAGATTAGGTAGATTTGATTTCATGCTCTCCTTCTCCCTTTTCCTCTCCAAGAGTAGTTAGGTGCATCCTGATAGTAAGAGGAAGCTAGCCTTCTCCGGAGACTCAACCTCACAGTTCAAGTCCCATAGCTTGGAGGTTGTTTCCATGTTTCACTAGGTTGTCCTCATGCATAGGCTTTGGACAAGGGTGCAAACCTAAGTGACAATAGTTTTTGGCATGCCCGGTGGGACAACTTTTTAGAAAATTTCAAGTCTACTAGTGTCAAAATGGAAAATTTCAAGATCAATACCGAGGAGATGGTATTGGTTTCAGTGTTTAAGCCTTCAAGAGGCTCATTCTTCAAAGTACTTGCCGACTCTAAGCTTCAAATACATATCTGGTTCTAGACCAAAGTTGTAGTGTTCATGCCCAAAGCTAAAACAAGGGCATCTTCTAGAGGTAAGTTTCAGTATCGAGAGCTTTCATTTTCAAACCCTAGAAGAAGGAAGACTAGAATATCTTTATCACTAGATAGGAGTGCCATAGTAACAAATACACCTGCAAGATCTATCTCTACTCCTCCTGCTATTAGATCTCAGCCTAGACTGCCATCAATAGATATCAATAGATCACTTGTCTATATGGCGTTGCCTAGAGCTCATACTTTTTCCAACTTTAATGGTGGGAGCCCTCTCTTATTAGCCTAAAGACATGACATACCAGTAGCTGCCCTCAAAAGTATACCAGAGTTTACTGGTGAAACTTCTGTCTCCCCCTCAGAACACATTCAAGAGGTTGCAAATGTCTGCAATATCCATGGTATTACAAAGGATGATGTTGCAGTTAGGCTCCTAGCCTCATCCTTGAAAGGAAAAGCACTACAATGGTATAGAGGTTTAGCTCATGGTTCTATAACAGATTGGGATGGATTAGGAGCGAGATTGTGCAAACATTTTGAGATTAAAAGTGATTATTTGTCACTTTTAGAGTAGTTGACTACTATAAAAAGAGCCCCCCATGAATGTATGACTGATTTTAACTATAGATTTCAAAAGACATGGGATAGAATACCTACTTCAGTGAAGCCTACCCCTGGTAATGCCTTCTTGCATTACCTTAGAGCTTTTAACAGTGATATTGCCACTACAATCCAAACTATGGGAGGAGATATCTTGCCTAATACTTATGACGTACCAATAAAATCAGAGAACATCCTAATACAAGGAGGTAAACTAGCTCCAAGGCCTACTATGCCTTTCTTCCCTGATGTTTCAAATCACCAACCAGCAATGGCTCCTCTTCCCACAACTTCTACATCACAATCCCTTGTCCTAGTCCCTAAAGCTTCCACATCTTCAAATGGAATAGATGAAATCAAAGAGATGATGCAATCTCTGATGTAGAACATGGATAAAAGAGAAAAGAACCTAGAAAAAAGATTGCAAGATTATGGGAAGAAGTTGGAGGACAACTCCTCTACGATGCATAAAGTAAGAAACAAGGTGGTAACTTTAGAAAGACAACAAGCTCAAGGTAGTAAGCCTCATCAATTGCAATATCAAACTCCAAACAGTGGTAGGCCTCCAAATCCTAATCATTGGAACAATTCTTTTGATCAGAGTAGGTAGGGTGGCCATGTTTCAACCTCAAATGTAAACCAAAGTAGGGCCATAGTCCCTCAAAATAGTATGGCTCAAGGTCAAGATTTTTTTCCCTCCTGTAACTACTCCTATGCCTATTGTATGTGTCAAAAGGTTGAATATTTTATGGCTTTGATAGTCCAAGAATCTACAACAGAACAATCATACAAGGAAGACCAATTTAAAGATGCCTCAGATATGCAAAGACGGGGTGATTGCTCTTTTATGAATCATCAGATGGAGGAGAATTGTAATGTAAACCAAGATTCCATTGCTCATAACACTAGAAGCAAAAGAAGAGTTATGGAAGATGTTGTCCCTCCTCCTCCCAATCAGGCCTCAACTTCAAATGTGATATCTCATGAGCAAGCAACAAATAATCAATCAAGTACCTTTCAGCAACAAAGGCAAAATCATGGCAGAAAGGATGCAAGTGATCCTCAGGTTATTCCATCTCAACCTCATACAATTGTAGCTCCCAAAACTCATACCAAAGCACCTGCTATGCCATTAAGTGTGGTAGAGAAAATGAAGAAGACAAATGTGAATATCTCCATGTGGGATGCTATTGCTACTATACCCATGCAAAAGAGTTTGCTACAACAAGAATTGGAAAGAATTGAACCAAAGGATCAGCCACCTAGTATGGAAAGTGCCACAAGCCTAGTACAACCATCAAGGGAGGTAGAAAGAAGTAAAAAGGTTAAACCTCCTCCATTCTATGTTTCTCTAATTATAGGGTGCAAGCTAGTCCATAATTGCATGATCGATTCAGGGGCTAGCAGTTCAGTGATGCCTAGGTGTGTTGCTGATGCTTTGGGAATGAAATATGAGCCCATTGTTAGGGATGTATTGCAGTTGGATGGTAGTACTATCAAGAATGTAGGGATCCTTAGGAATGTGGAGATGGCCTTACATGCATGCCCTGGTTGTATTATAACCCAAGATATCTCTGTTGCTGAGGTCAAGCCATATTTTGCCATCTGTCTGTCAAAAGACTTCACTACCCAAATAGGTGGTTTCATATCTTTTGATTGGTCATATATGTCTTCTAAGATGAGATATGGATCCAATGATCCAATTAGAGTAGAGCCTCAAGCCCTCCATCGTACTGAATCTTACACCCCTAATTCCATCAACATGAATTGCCCTATCCTAGAGATGGATGAGAATGACATAGTGAATGAGCCCACCACTCCCCTAACAGAGATTCCTAATTTTTTATTGGATGAGTGGGCTAATTCATATCAATTTGACCCTATGTTAGAAATCCTTGAGACAGGTCTCAGTACATATTGTATATTAGAGAAAGATGCTCTAGTTCCCAATCTTGTGGAGACTAAAGAAGATATGAGTGGGATATGGAGTATGTACTTTGATGGATCAAGGAATAAAAATGGATCAAGGGCTAGTGTGATGTTGATTTCTCCTGCACAAGTAAGGTATTACTTCTCCTTTAGGCTCCAGTTCAATTGCACTAATAATGTAGCCAAGTATGAATCCTTGATTCAAGGTCTCCTACTTGCTCAAAAGAGAGGAATTCAAGCCTTAAGGGTGTATGGAGACAGTGATTTGGTGGTTAATCAAGTGAGAAATCAGAATACCACCAAGAATGGTTTGCTCAAGTCTTATTAAAATAGGGTATGGGATTTGCTTGAAGGTTTTAATGCATTTAATATTCAAAGCATCGCTAGAAAAGAAAACAAGCATGCTGATAGACTTGCAGCAATAGGTGCATCTTATGATGTGTCGAGGAATCTTGAGGAGGAGAAGAAGCAACAAATTAGAGTAGTAGTAAGGCCTACTATCCCTGATAACAACATCCATTGGCAAGTGTTTGAATCTGATGAGCAAATTGTTAGGTTCTTGCAGAATGAAGCAGAATTTTTAGGTAGGAACCAGTTGAGACTGCAGGATCAGTATGGTGATCAGATCATCAATCTCAGTTCTAAAAAATTTCCTAAGGGTCTCATTACCTTAGAGAGTGTTTTTAATCCTGATGATCAAGCAAGAGGCAGGGCCATGAAATTAGTTGCTGATGAAGATGACTACACTCCAGTCATGGTTGCTGATGGAAAATCCTTAAACATGGGGAAGGTATGTTCTGAAATTGAACAAGAAAATTTTATTCATCTATGTCAAGAATTTAATGATGTATTTGCTTGGACATATGATGACTTAAAGGGATTTGACCCAACACTATTTCAGCATACCATAGATTTAATTAATGATGTAAAACCAGTAAGACAAAAACAGAGACCAGTGAATCCTAAATTTGAAACCTTAATGAGGAAGAAGCTATCCAAGTTGATTGAGGCCAATATAATTTTTCTCATCAAACACTCATCATGAGTAGCAAACCTTGTCCCTGTTAGGAAGAAGAATGAAGAAATTAGATTGTGTGTGGACTTTAGGGACCTTAACCAAGCTTCCCTTAAAGATCACCATCCTCTCCCTTCTACGGAGCATATTTTGTCCAAGGTCAGTGGTTCAAAGAGATTTTCATTTCTTGATGGATTTTATGGCTACAATCAAGTGCTGGTTAAAGAGTCTGATAGGTACAAGACTGCATTTACCACTAAATGGGGTACCTATTGTAAGATGCCATTTGGGCTAACCAATGCAGGTGCTACATTTCAGAAGGCAATGGAGATGGCCTTCAAAAGATTGATTGACTAGTTTGTCTTAGTTTACCTTGATGATATTACAATGTATTCTAAGAATGCAGAGGATCATTTTGATCATCTAAGGCAGGTATTCTTAAGATGCAAAGAGTTTGGGGTTTCCCTTAACCCAAGCAAGTGTGTCTTTGCTACTAACCAAGGAAAATTATTAGGACATATTGTAGCTAAGGATGGCTTAACTATTGATCCAAAGAGAACAAAAGCAATACTTGGCCTTCCTCTTCCTAAACACAAGAAAGGGCAACAAAGTTTCCTAGGCAGGATAAATTTTGTGAGAAGATTTATTCCAAATCTTATTACCATGGTGAAACCTCTTATAGTTATGCTCAAGAAAGGTATGGTCTTTGCATGGACCAAGGAAGGGAAGGAAAGTTTTGAAGAGATTAAGATAGCCATAGCCTCAGCCCCTACTCTCATGAATCCAAATTTTGAGAAAGATTTCATCCTTTATACCCTAGGTGGTGAGTCAAGCATTTCTGTTGTCCTGACTCAAAGAAATGATAAAGGCGACGAGCATACCATAGCTTTCTTTAGTGAAGGGCTTAAAGAATATGAAGATAAATACAACTATGTAGAGAAGCAAGCCCTTGCAGTCATTAGAGCTTTAAAGAAATTTAGACACCTCCTATCTCATAATAAGATTCATTTGTTAGTACCCCATGCCAGTGTGAAGGATTTCCTTTTGAACAAAGATGTTAGTGAGAAAAGAGCTGGTTGGATTACAAAGGTAATGGAATATGATGTTGACATCCAAATCACCAAGCTGGTAAGAGGGAGGGGGTTGTGTAAACAGATGTTATCATCTCAAGAACCTGATGAGGAATCTGCTCTGATACTGACAGAGCAACAAGAGGTAAGAAATAGCGACCCAAGGAGTTGGATGGATGACATGAAGAATTTCTTATTAGGCAATGGATACCCTTAAGGATTAGATAGAACTAAAAGGAGACAATATGGATTACAGTCAATTGCTTATGTCATAGTTGACAGTGTCCTCTTTAGAAAAGATTTTAATGGAGCCCTATTAAGATGCCTTGATATAGACCAGTCTAAAAGAATGATCAAAGAACTTCGTGATGGTCCTGATGGTGGTCATTTCTCAGCAAGGACAATTGCAATAAAGATCATGAGGGTTGGTTATTACTGGTCATCTCTGTTTCATGATTGTCATAAGTATGTGAGGAAGTGTGAAAAATGTGCCTTCTTCTTTGGCAAACAAAACTTGTAGCTCTTCCCCTTCATCCTATCCAGGTGGATCAACCTTTTGCTCAGTGGGGATTGGATTTCATAGGCACTATCAATCCTCCCTCTAATTCAGGTCACAAATGGATTTTAGCTGCTACAGATTACTTCATCAGATGGACAGAGGCAGTCGCATTGAAGGATGCCACTGAGTCTTCAATTGTTGAGTTCTTTGATGGAATTGTGACCAAGTTTGGTGCCCCTTCAACCATTATTTCAGATAATGCAAAGTCTTTTGTTGGAGCTCATATTTGTGCACGGGCAGTGGACCATAATATCTATTTGAGCACATCCTCAAATTATTACCCCCAGGTTAATGGTTTGGCTGAGTCCTCCAACAAGAACCTGATCAAGATCATGAAAAGGACAATAGAAGATAACAAGAGGTGTTGGGATAAAAAACTAAAGACTACACTGTGGCCTGACAGAATAACACCTAAAAGGTCAATAGGGAATTCACCATTTGTGTTAGTCTATGGCAGAGAAGCCAGGCTTCCAATTCATTGGAGTTCCCAGCCCTAGAGCTAGCTCATCAGTTGGAGTTGATTGAAGATGATGCCATGACAGTAAGAATGGCAGAGCTGATGGAGCTAGAAGAGAAGAGAAGTAAAGCCATGCAAACCCTAGAGACACACCAGCAGTAGGTAAAAAAGAGTTTTGATGAAAAGGCTAGGGTCAAGACTTTCAGAGAAGGTGATTTAGTTCTGAAATGGGATGCAGATAGGGCAAAACCAGGAAGACACTCAAAGTTTGATGCATTATGGAGTGGTCCCTATCTGATTGTCAGTTGCAAGCAGGCCAATGCTTTCAAATTAAGTAAGCCTAGTGGTGAGATTTTGCCTATCCCAGTCAATGGGATCTATCTCAAGCCATGTTTTTGAGGGTTTGAGATTCCATGTACATAGTTAGTTTAGTTTCATTTCCACTTTGTTCCTTGCTTTTCCTATAAGTGCACGATCACAAGATTATCTCCGTGAGATAGCAAGTTTTGAAATTTTGAAGGTTGCAAAAGGAGGTTTTGGTCTCTAGTTCTAGTTGCAGAGACAAGGGTTTCAGGGTTCTCCTCTCAAAGGTAGGGTTAGGGTTTCACAGTGCTCAAGATCCACATCTTTTGACTCTGTAACCCAGTGGATGCTTCGAGCCACTGGTCTTATGCATAGCAGGCTAGCATCCCCTGTGAGTCACCAGATTTGTTGGTCATTTTTGCCTTCCCTTCAAAACCATCACATTTGAATTCAATGAAGGTTTAACATTCATAGGTTTAAATATCCAAATATTCAAAAGGACATGAAATACTTTATGATAACCTTATGATATTCTTCCCTGCGCATTTTAAATGTTTCTGTGGGCCCACAAGTCTCCATAGTTGGATCAAGATAAATCAATAGTTAGTGACATAGCGCCTTTCGGTTGCATGGTCAGTGGGTCCTCCTTTTCCTTATTATTTCTCCGATGCCAAATTTTGCTAAATCCACGATGGGTGCTATGGCACTATCATAAAATCTCTATTCCTCACCATTAGCGACATAGTGCCCAGACGAAAAGTGTTACTGCGGCGACATCAGACGGAAGGTGGGTCCCAGGTATGCCCCGTCGGATATCAGTGATGGAATTTGTCAGACACGTTGGTAGTTGGTCTTTTTTATCATTGGCTAAAGTATAACTGTGTAGAATGTGGGTCCTACTTCACTTGGCGGGCCGCAAACGAAGGTTGTCAGACAGGTTGGTACGTGGCCAATTTCTATTGGTTGCTATACTAATAGGCCATATCCATCTTGCTCACCGTCAGATCTCAAAAAATTGATGGTAGGCGCTATCTCGCTATGGAAAGCTGCGAGGATATTAACCATAGCGACATAGGGCATTGGCGACACGTGGCACAGATGACATAATGGGCCTGCCCTTCTCCAAAGTGGTGTTATGGCTCATCCTCGGTGGCAGTTGTCAGGTGGGTCACAATACAGTGGCAATATTTGATTGGTCCATTCAGCCAACTCAGTGCATAGTTGTACAATTTTGTTGATCACCATAGATCTGAGGAAAATCGACGATAAGCGCTATCTTGCTATGGAAGGCTGTGAGAATATTACCCATAGCGACATAGAGCCTTAGCGACATGTAGTAGGGTGGGGCCGAGTGTTATGAAATTGCAGGGATGGTACCAATTCGAGCCGAGTTGGATGCCAGGTGTGCTGAGGTGTTTCGTGGGCCCAGAGGTTTTAAGGAGATAGCGCAGTAATACGGTGAGTCTTCATGACTGTCAGATCAGTCTAAATCCACGATGGGCGCTATCTCGCTATGCGAAGTTGCTCGGAGGATATGCATAGCGACATAGCACCTTGGTGACACGTGTCCCAGTGGGTCCGGTGGAAGCAGTTAAGGCATTGACAGTTAGTGGCTGGCAATTGATGTGACTATCGCGGTCAGGGTTGCAAGGTAGCACAGTTAGTAAAGAAAGACATGGTCAACTCAGGGAGACTTTACAGGGTGGCGAAAAGATAAAAGACTGTTGGTTCACGTGGCTCATCCCGGTGCCAAGATAGGTTGATTTGTTGACCTTACTGATTCATGAGACAGAAATAGGGGAAATCAAAGGTTTTGCATGAATTTGATCTTCATGATCAATTTCAACCACCCTGGAGTAAATGTGAAACAAAGAACACTCTACCACCCTGATCTATCTATCTACTTGGTCAGAGCATAGTTATGGCATCATTTCCATCTTCTCAGGGCCTTGTTCCAACCAAGATCAGATATCATTGCATCTGGATCTATACCCAGATCAGATTTTCTCCATGATTGTTCTTTGCAGGACTTAATGGCAAGTAGTTGTGAAGTAACTATAGTTAGAGAACATCTCAGTTATGCCTGCACTATAAAGGCAAATTTTGTAAATTTTGTAAAGGTCGACCTTTCTCTATTTTCTCTGTTATTGCTCTGCAGATTCTTAGTTTAAATTCCCCTGTGCCTCTAAACTACATGATTTTCTACCTTATCTCTTTCAGCCATTAGTATGCAAGTGCAAGAACTCTTTGCCTCTTACTGGTGTTTTGTAGAGATCTATGATTTGCATGACTGTATCTCCTTGGCCTATGAATGATAATATAAGTGAATCTCTCTTTCCTTGTGTCATTCATCTTGGTCTTTTGATCTGTATGTGATTATTAGATTAAAGCAAAATCTGAATGTGTATATCCTTAGTTTCATTATGATTCAAAAGTGCATATATTGGCAGAGATTGGTTTGAACACTCTATTTTGGTGCATCACCTCTTTAGATTAGATTAGGTAGATTTTCTTTCATGCTCTCCTTCTCCCTTTTCCTCTCCAAGAGTAGTTAGGTGCATCATGATAGTAAGAGGAAGCTGGCCTTCTCCGGAGACTCAACCTCACAGTTCAAGTCCTACAGCTTGGAGGTTGTTTCCATATTTCACTAGGTTGTCCTCATGCATAGGCTTTGGACAAGGGTGCAAACCTAAGTGACAACAACTATTGTTTCTAACACTTATGTCATGTACCGATAGATGGAGGTTTTGGACTTTCCTCTAGTCTATTAATATAACTTGGCTTTAATGACTATTCCATTGATCCTTGTAGAAAAATCATTATAACAACCTATGATGAAGAAGGAAGGAAGTCCAAGGGACTTGTACTACTTCCAATCAAAGTGGGACCTATGGAAAGAGATGTAATATGTCAAGTTCTAGGCATTCCATTGGCATACAAAATACCAGTGGGAAGATCTTGGGTTCATGAGATGCAAGCAATACCTTCCATGTTCCATCAATGTATAAACTTCCCTTACAATAGAGTAAAAGTGATTATACCTAATAATGTCAGCTATACTTACAATACACTCATACAGTTTGTAGATAAATTTGTACCAAACAACATAGAGGCTACTAAAAACCATGCTAAAAAGATGAAAGACATGGGAAAAGATCTTAAATTGAAAGACACTATAATGGGGGAATACAAAATAGAACCTATACTGTCTTTGACATTACTCCCACTATCTCCCCGCTACTATGTGAGACCATATGAAGACAAGAAACCTTTTGCTAGACAACATAAAACTATTCATAATGTCACTTTTGTATAGTCAACATCACCCCTAGAGGATGAAGATAGAGTTTTTTTAGCTTGACTATACAATAGAGAAAACACAAACGACACTGAAATCAAAACTTGTGAAGTATCCTCTAAAAAAAATGCACGAGGCCTTAAATTAATGAAGAGATTAGGCTATAGAGGAGTCAATCCTCTAAGATAGAATAACTTAGGTCTTATAGAGCCCATTGAAGCAAATTTTAGGAGGACATATAACAAAACAAGCTTTGGTTTCAAGAAGGTACAATTTCACCCAAGGATAAACAAGTTCATGCCAGAACATGAAAATTAGCCAAAACTTGGAAATAAAGAGGAAGGCTCAAATGAGGAAGACAATTTTCTTTATGCCACTTCTATAGAGCTCTCCACATTATTTTAATAACATGATGAATTTCTCCCAAGGGTCAATATAACTAAGAACAAAAATAATTTTGATGAGACTACTTCAATCACTTCCATGACCTACGAGTAGCTAAGAGAGATTCAAACTAAAAATCTTGAGTATCATGGTGAATTGTATGTGTCTCTACAATTTAAAACTCACTTTGAACAAGGTGGATCTAGTCAGGCTCAATCAACAGAGAGAATTGAACAAAACTAAGGAACTGATCAAAGTATCGATTATCATGAGTACAAATTTGACCCTCTATTTAATGCAATTATAGACAGGGAGATAAACATGGTGTACACCTATGAAAACTAAGTACAAGTAGGAGATGAGTCTGAGGTAAGGTTTGACGAGTCTAATTCTACTTATGATAACATGTCATGTCAAATGATATTAGGGATCATAGTGATTCGAACATACCTCTAGACAATATCACTTTGGGCCTTGACTTATTAGTCTACACTTTTGATGACTATGTCATGATTGCATTAGAACTCATCAATTCTCTTCCACACATCTATCCTAAGCTTGTTGATTAGAACTCTAACTCTACATCCAGTGAAGTCCCAATATTATAAAATGACTACACTCTTGTCTGCTACCTCAATGTTGTCAAACTTGTAATATCCTCCACCAATGAATAAAGTGTGAACATGACCAAGGCTAGCATCAAATATCCCAGTCACATAATAAAAAAGAAAAATAAGAAGCACTTTGATGGTGAAAAACACATTGTGGTAGTATCAAAGCCAAAAATAATGAAAACAAAGGGCACATCTACAGATGAAAACGTCCTCAATGTGCCCAAATATGAGACATTTGATGCACTTCCAAGTCACTTTCGAGAAAGATCATATGTTCTAATAGAACTGATACAAGCATTGAACTTGTGAACTAAAGAAAATCCATAGATTATACACCTTGTAGAGTCCTTATTAGGCAAAGAGAAAGAACAATTCATAGTTTTCTTTAGTGAAAAAGAGATAAAATTTGTGTGGACATCTCATACATGCCGAGTGTTAACCTTGATTCTATAATGCATCACTTGTCCATTACATCGATATTAAAGCCTATTAAAAAAAATCTCCACAAAATTGACCTTCATATGGCTTTATTAACCAAAACTAAACTAGAGAAATTGTTGAAAACTAGATTAATAAGAGTATGTACCAATTTCTAGGACTTAAACAAGGCATCTCCCAATGATGACTTTCCACTACCCAACACAACATAGACATAATAGTGGGTATGAATGCTATATAAGAAATGTACACATTAATGGACAATTTCTCTAGATACAACCATATCAAAATTGCACTAAAGGATCAGGTGAATAATTTTCACGTGTGCTTGGGGTACATTCTAGTGGAATGTAGTGCCATTTGGTCTAAAAGCTATAGGAGCTACATATCATTGTGCAGTGATAATCATCTTACTTAAAATGAAGCATAAAACTATACAAGACTATGTTGATTATACATTGGATAAGAGCAACTAGAGGCAAACACACCTTGAAGACTTTGGCCCAATGTTGGACCAAATAGAACAATTCAACCTAAGATTGGATCCAAAGAAGTTTGTGTTCGGTGTCATTTCAAGCAAACTATTGGGATACATTGTATTAGCCAAAGGCTTCAAAGTGGATCCTAAGAAGGTTAAAGCTACCATGGAAATACAACCACTTTAAAACATCAGTCATATGTGAGAGCTACAAGGAAGACTACAATACATTCACAAGTTCATATCACAACTAGTTGACAAATTGACAACCATTTACTAAGACTCAAAATAAAGGTGTGACATACAAATGGAGCGAGGAATGTAAAAAAAGATTAATCCATCTAAAATAATATCTTTCCAACCCTCTAATATTGATCTCTCCTATTAAAGGTAAGCCTATAATCTTGTATATTTTAGCAACATACTCAACCTTGGGTGTATTATTGACTCAAGAAGATGAAAACAAGAAAGAAAGGGACATCTATTGCATTAGTCAGACACTAGTCTCCTATAAATGAAGTACAAAATTATTGAGAAGGCCCTACTTGATAGTTGTCTTTGCTTCTGAGAAGTTCAAGCACTACATATTGGCTCAATCTGTAAAACTTGTTGCAAAAATAGATCCATTAAAGTATATGTTGAGCAAAAAAACTTCAACAGGGAGACTAGAAAAATTGGTCATGATTCTGAGTGAGCTTGACATTGAATATATGGATATAAAGGATATCAAAGGGCAAGTGATCATTGATCAGCTAGACAAAGCACCATTATACAATCATCAAGCAATGAACATCAAATTTCCTAATTAGTTCATATTACATCTAACACAACAAACATTGAATATTTTCTTTGATGGTTCTTTTACATAACAAGGATCTAGTGATGGAACATTGTTCATCACACCTCAGAGATATTCTCTACCCAAAGTGTACATGATAGTCTTTCCTAGTACAAACAATATTGTTGAATATGAAGCTTTAATTAATGGTATGAGATTGCCATTTAATGGAGGGTAGAAAAATTGAACATCCATGGAGACTCACCATTGGTAATCAATCCAATCAACAATTTCTACTAGACAAAAGATGAGAAATTGATACACTATAAGAGGA
The DNA here is from genome assembly GCA_028749045.1 of Cupressus sempervirens. NCBI lineage: Eukaryota > Viridiplantae > Streptophyta > Pinopsida > Cupressales > Cupressaceae > Cupressus > Cupressus sempervirens. The sequence goes on along the minus strand of CM053784.1, from coordinate 145,316,827 downwards.
TGGTAGATGACTTGAAGAAATATTTTGTGTATTTCACATTTCAATAGATTCCTTGAGCAAACAACAAGATGGCTAATGTTATGGCTACTCTATTATTTGTGTTTCAAATGCCAAAAAATGACTTTCAACATGAGTTCTTTGTGGAGAAGTTATACTAACCTACCTAAGAATCTCCTAACTCCTGGATGATCTATTATATCATAAGAAAAGACCCATCCCTCTATCACCACATTTACTCTTACCTATAAGACTAGACAGTTCCAAAAACTCTAACTCTGAATGAGAAGCATCACCTTATCCAAAATGCTTCATGATATGTTATCATAGAAAATAACTTATTTATACAACGTCTAGACGGTGCCCTCCTTAAGTGTCTAGATTTTGATGAGGCCAAGTGTGTGTTAGCTAAGGTACATGAAGGCATTTGCCAATCACACTAACACTATCTCAGAAACTAATTAGAACTGGTAACTATTGACCAGATATGGAAAACGAAGCTATTGAATTCAATAAATCCCAAAAATGGTGCCAACTTCACAATAATATGATCCACTCTCTAACTAGGGAGCTCATTCCATTCATAACACTTTGACCATTTCATCAATGGGCCTTTGATCTAGTTGGATAGATTCACCCATCTTCCTCTAATGAACATGAGTTTATCATAACAACTACAAACTACTTTACAAAGTGGGTAGAGGAAATACCTCTTACTGAAGCCACTACAAAAATTGTATTCATGTTCATTTTGAACTACATCATTTTTAGGTATGGTGTACCCTCCTCCATCATCACAAATAATAAAGGGTAGTTCAAAAATAAGGATCTAAAAGAACTTTGTGCTAAATTCATAATCATGCAACATTCATCTGTTACCTACTATCCTTAGAGTAATGGACAAGTGAAAGCATCCAACAAGGCTATATTAAAAATCCTACATCACATAATAAACAATTCTAGAAGGGATTGACATCTTCAGATAAATCTATGTGGCTAGTATTAGAACACTAATTGGGGCAATGCCCTTTACTTTGGTGTATGGAGTGGATGTTGTGCTTCCTATTGAGGTAGAGTTTCCCATTCTATGGGTTTCTCTAAGAAGCCTCATTACTAGAGATGATTACCTCATATCTTGGCTACAAGAGCTAGAATTACTAGATGGACATCGTCAAGTGGTGTTTGATTACATGAGAGCTTACAAAAAGAGAATGTACAAGAGCTACAAGAAGAAGTTGTAATCAAGGTAATTCTATGTGGGTGATCATGTCTTGAGAGAAAACCCAAAGAATCAGCAACACAAGGTGCAAAAGGGTAATTTTGAGTTGCATTGGCTTGGTTCATACATAATCAGTGTAGTATTTGAATTAGGTACATATCAACTCTCTACCATTGAAGGAGAACTTCTCAAGGAGCCTATTATTACCCTTCACCTCAAGTGATCCTATAACTAATGTTCTTTGAAGCTCTTTCTATATATCTAAAAGTCATCAAAAAATCTATTACCTTGGTGAAAACCTAGCTAAAGGTACCTTGATAATACCCAAAAAAAATGAAATAAAAAATACATATGAGAAAAGAACAAAAAGATTGAAAAAGAATAAAAAGTCTCTTCATGAAAACTTTCCAAATAGGCATTGTGGTAGAAAATATAGAATATCTGCCAAAGAGGTGAAAACCTAGTAAACTGCCACCTCTTGTTTCAAAATGCTTGATCTATCAATACATCTCTTGGCTATTGTACACCTATCCTTTTCTTATACTTTCCTTGCTTTCCTTATTTTTAGTGCTTTTGATTTTTGCATTTCCTATTTTTTTTTGCTACTTCCACTTTTATATAGCTCTTAGTCACTTTTGTGACACTTCTTGTACCTTCATGGATTGAAATAAATCAATGTCATAGTCTAGGGGTAACCTACATGTGCTAGGGGGAAATGTTATATACTCTTAGTGAACATTTTGTGCATCAGTTACTTCCTATCCTAGGTGAGTCTATCCTACTATGACTCAACATCTGAAGAAATTTCTTACTAGCAATTTGAACATCATACATGACATCAATCCACTGAAACATGCTTGAAATGATTTCAGTTATGCCAAGCTTTTATTTTTTGCTCGTCATTCCCATTTGAGCAACTTTGGTATCTTTATCTTGACTAGAGGAACAAGTAATGGGGGCATAATCTTTTCTTTGTTTTCTCTTTGTTGGTCTAGTTCCAATGATCTAAAAATCCTAAATAAAATTAGTTTCCACTATGAGACCCTCTATCACATGTTGGATGGCCATGTGTACCTTGACTCATTTTATATGGACACTTAAGTGAACTTGGTTCTTCTCCTTGTTTTTTGAGTAAATTATTAATGCTATTGTAATTTAGATAACTACCCTAGGATGTGACCATATCATTGAGGGTAGACAAAGCTACACTCTATCTCAAGTTATAAACAACAAAGGGTCATTGTGGACAAAACACTTAAATTACTTAGCACAAGAAGGACCTCTTGCATGTTTGGTGTACTTGTTCGTAAGAAATATTCTAGTCATCCTAGCATTTATTCCTTGATGCTTATGTTTGCTTTCTAAATCAATGTGAAACAATGCTCTGGTCATTCTAGCTACTTGTGCCTTAATGCTTACATCCACTTCTGACAAAATTCTAACTTATGTCATATCCATACTCATGTTGGAATTACTAGTGTGGATTATATCGACATCCTATAGCCTTACCGAAAATGTTCAGTGATGAAAAAATATACTATAAAGTTTAGTGACTAAGCCCTTGGATTGCATTAATTGGGTTTGTATTTTATTTTAGGAATGTATTTTAGCATGGGTTAACTTACTCTTTCACTTGCATATGGAAAGTGAGGGGTAGAGTGCTTAACACACATCACATCTTCATTTGGATTGCATAAGCGATCAATAATTCATCCTCTCTTTGAGAACTTAATCAAGCATCTAACATGAATAAAGTGATATTCATTATTGGATATACATACATCCATGTAGACAAGGTACATGTAAAGGGAGAAACATCCATATTTACATGTGCATCTCATACATGATCATCCTTTCGCATGACATCATTTATTGTATATGATAAAGTAATTTATTTTTTATTACATTATCCATACATCTCATAAGCAAAAGAAAAGGAATGATCAACCACATTATCTACTTCACCCATCATCATAAATCATTATAAAAAGTAAAGTATCATATAGGATACAATTCAAGTACAAGAAACATAAATGAAATAATATATGTGCAATAAGATCAAAAATACGAGTTGTCATATATACAACAAATATCAATGTATGGGGGTAATACAACCAAAATGCTAAAATTATGTATCCTATCTGAGTACTGCTGATGTTCGACTCTCAAAATGATACAATAAGAGTAATTATACATCATCAAATACATCAAGTACTATATCAGAATGAAAAGATAAAAGAGAGGGAGCCTAACTACATCCCTCCCCCTCATCACTAGGAGATAGACAAGGAGGTGGATCATCTACATGTGCTGGAGGTACTATGCCATAAAAAGCTTGTGCATGCTCAAAGAATCCAACAATGTATTATTCAAAAGGAACCACTATAGTATATGTTGCATACTAGTATGCTACTCTCGATGTTTGGTGTTAGGTCTCAACCCGCTCTGCCTCTAGCTATCTCCTCAACTCTATTATCTCACTCCTTAAGACAACTATCTTATGATCATGATTAGCTTGCCTCACATCTCTCATAATTAGTTGGACCTAAAGATATGTTGCCCACTATTGGGAAAACCAAAATTTATGCCTTACACCCCCCCCCCCTTGAGCCTAGATAATATGCTCTACTCTGATGGCCTACTTCTATGGGCCCTTATCTGAAATCTTCTTATCTCCATCTCCAACATCCTTCTTTTCCTACTCTTGTTGTTACTCCTCTCTACCTCTACCCTCTACCTCTTAGCATGATAGGTACCTTGCTCCTCTAATGTCACTTTTGCTCCAAAACCATCTCTATCTTTGCACCTAACACAACTCTTAATATTCACACTAATCCCAAGGTGTCTCCCTGTTGACAAGTACTTTTTTGACTTGATCTTGATGACTATCTACTAGCCCCTACACTCTAATTTGACCTTGTAAGATGAGGTAAAATAGGAACCAACACCACTCTCTACCTTAGTACCTTTTGTGCATGTTGTTCTGTGTGATAGTAGTAGCATTGTCTATTGTACTAGCTGCATGGATTATACCTATGCTCCCTTGCTGATTGGATCCATAAGATGTAAAAAGGTTGTGTGGTCATCCATACTCTATATCCCTTGATAAAATTGATATCCAAAACATTTGAGAGATAATACTACCTTTTCACTATCATGGCTCCCATCTCACTACCAACTAACTTGCATCTAGCCTTTGATCTTAGCCCTTTTGTACCTTATTGGAAAAATGTACATACATTGTATACTCCTCAAATATGTCTTGCATCTAACCAAACTAACGTCATATGTGTGCTAAGGTGAAGCACTCTAGGTCTTGTATGGATCTATCAATGAAAGGGTGATACACCAATATGTATGATAACTTAGACCTCACATATCCCCAAGCCTTTGTGCCTCTCCAAGGCCTCTACATAACTAACATAAAATCATCAAGCTATCTCCTCCTTACCCATCCAAGTTTGGTTAATCTCACTAGAATATCTCCATATATAATTCTAATCTTCCTATCTCTAGTCATCAAATATTGGCCTTACAGTGAGACGATGTTCCCATGCCCAAATTTGAAGAACTATGACCCTAACCACCATGCTCTTTACACAATGGTACACAACCTTGTGCATTACATGGTACATGTGAGCCAACATGCACTATCCCCATCCAAATATTATGGGTTTGATCATAAGCTCCTCCAATGTCCAACCCCATCCACATAAAAAGACCTACTAGCCTCTATTTGACATCAAGATGCACCCAATGAATCTTGCTATCACACATGGTAGGGGAAAAATCTAATTATATAGCATAAATACGTCCCAATTGAGTGATTTATCCAAAATTGTGTCATCCTAAAAGACATGTCTCAATGCCTCAACACCCCATCATGGTTGTGAATCATACTCAACTTGAAGCCCATGCATTGGAATCTAATAGGAAGATGAAAGGTGTTTGTCTCACTATGGAAACATTCCACTAAAGTTTTCGAAAGGTTTTAATTCACCCAAAAATTGGGTATATCACACAAATGAGAGAATCCAAGAATATCCAAATGTGTTACCTCTATCTATGAAAATTATTGAATGAGAACCTGAGTAGATAGGTAGGTAGATTGAAACTTGACATTCAGTAGGTCAACCTACATAAAGACAAAAAGAAGACAACTATTAGTAATTGATCAATATACATGCTCAAAATGCTTGAAAACTAGAACTTGAACATGTGAAAATCTGCTAAATAGATTGACGAAGCTATTCATAAAGTCAAAATTCAAAAATTTCACATCTAAAAATTAAAAAAATGCTCGTAATTTTTGTATGAGCAAATAGACTAATCAAAATTGGAATTGAGGCTCATATCAGCCAGAGTTGGATAACACGAGTCTTTATCCTTGTACAAGGATCCTTGTTGGGCCAAATGAGGAAAGACTATGTTAGGGCACCCCCAAATGATAGGTGGGTAGTCTCTAAACGACCCAAAATAGACAAGTATGTGTTACTAAGGCCAAGTCTCATATGAGGTTTCTCACTGTACAATAAAAGGAAAGAGCCTCCCCATACGAGAAAACAAGAAAATGAAAGGAAAAACATGCAGAAAAGAAGAATTTTTTAATTAAAATAGGAAAATTTTAAATAAAAAGGATGTTCTTGGTGACTTATAGGTGGTGGGTAGTTGACTGGGCAATTGTGCTACCTTTGGAGCTCAAATATATGTGCAAATAGGGACTACCATGATGACTCGTAACAAAATTACAAAAGTCAAAAGAGTGAAATGAATTGAAAATGATCTTTTGGCCCTTATAGGTTTTGACCTAATTTCAAAAGTGCTCTGATTGACATGAAAATCATTCACTACCAAATTTAACAGTCTTCGATCCATTTTTAGGATCAAAATAATAATAAATATCTAATAGTTTAATTTTAAATGGCTAAAAATCACGCTTTAAATTGTTAGAACCAACACGATCAAATGCTTGTGTAGGTACTCATTTTGATGTGATATTCATTCCAAAACATCATCAAATCAATATTTTCTCAAAATTTTCAACTTTATTAACAAAAGTTAGCTTTGTTCAATCAAGGTCAACCCTGGTCAAACTTGGTTGAGCAAGGCCTAAATTATTGCAAAACAGGGTCAATTTCTTTTGCAAATTGTTCAAAATCTAATTTGATATATTCTACATTTGTTTGAGTCCTCGATTCAATCTCCAACATCAATATAATCTCTTTGCATAACCTTTCTTATGTATCATCTTTTGATTTCGCTCCTGAGGGGGCCAAATTAACATATTTTACATCAATTAAATCTTGATTCAAAATCAATCTCATCAAAACTCAAAAGTTCTCGATAGAAGGGGCATCTCATCACTAGGGGAATAAATAAATTTCTTATATTCCATACGAAATTAAGTACCCCATGATCTATCTGCACCTTGTTTCAACTTCATCTAGACCCATATCAAGTTGAGGTTACTCAATCTTTCAAAATGTGTGGTTTCTTGTAATCCATATCAAAACACTCTAAAAGATATCTATCTTGAATCTCTAGGGGCATATTAGATTCATCAAGACCCATATCAATATGGTGATTATCTTATCAATCAGAGTGGGTTGCACCATGGAGGAAACTTCGTAGTCAAGCACACTTGGGCTAGAGTAGTATTGGGATGGGTGACCTCCCAGGAAGTCCCGATGCTTCACCTTTGTGAGCATTACCAAGATCCAATGAGAATTAAGTATTCCATTTATTCTCATGAGAGCCATATTTATGTGAATCACTACTCATTAAACACAAGTTGATGAGTTTGACTAAAAAACTACTTAGTTAAATCCTGATAGCAATATCACAATTGTCTTGTCTATTAATTAGGCAATTAACTTTATCAAGACCCATATCAAGTCAATTATCCCAATCATCACTTGACATTAGTCAAATTCATTAGGAACCATATCAACTTGGTTATTTGTTCAATTTAAACTTGTGATAGTTTTGTTACAAGCTAGAGTTGTTGTTGCACCAAAAGATTGACCTGTTAATGCTCGATACAACCACTAGACTTATACAACAAAGGAGGTGGTTAAGCCATGTCACAAATACTAAGGGGAAGGTTGGCAGTTAGTCCAAAAATCCCCCCCTTGACATTACCCAAGGAGATTCAAACCTATGAACAAGCTTTGATACCACTTGTTACAAGCTAGAGTTATCGTTGCACCAAAAGATCGACCTATTAATGCCCGATACAACCACTAGACTTATACAACACAAGAGGTGGTTAAGTCATGTCACAAATTCCAAAGGGGAAAGCTGGCAGTTGGTCCAAAAAGTTCTTGTCATTTTTAAAGGACATATATTAAGTTTATCATAATTCATGTCAAATTGAATTTTTCAGGATTAATTTTTTTTCACCAAAGCTTGAGATTCTTCTTTTCAATAGAAATATTTTTCAGTTTCTGATAATCCATATCAAACTCGATTTTCTACAAATTGATCTTTGTTCACTTAAGTCTAGGATCAATTTTTCTCTTCAATGGACAAGTATTCAGTTTCTATGTTCTCCCTATCAAATTGAAATCCTGAGGATCGATCTTCATCGAATTAAGTTCAGAGTCTATATCATCTCTTGAATCAAGTCTCTTCAAGATTTGCTTCATCTGTATCATATCAAGCTATCCTATGCTTCAGAATTAGACTATTATTTGAATCAATTCACTTCCCACACATTAATTAAAAGAGGTACAAATGTAATTGTATGCACCCTAAAATGGTCACCTAGACTATGGCCCCCATTATTCAATTTATCAAATTTCTTGAATCAATAGTTTGCAATATTTTAATAAATCAATTCAAATCAATTTCTTTGATCAAATTGTAATTAATTCAATTATTTAAACATTTCCTAAGGTTTGATCATTTTATCCTAAGTCTTATTTAATTAAAAGAAAACCTCTCTTTTAATTAAATAATTAATCCACATTTAATTAATTGAGAGAAAAAACCCTTTTTTAATTTAATTAAAAATTTCCTATATAATTAAAAGAACTTGCTCCCTTTTAATTAAATAAAATCCCACTTGAAAAAGGAAATAGAATAAATAAAAATTAAATAAATTCTTATTTCCTCTACACTTAAATGCACATATTTCTAAGTGGGATTCCATTTAATTTTCCTCCTCTTTTCTCATTGGTGGAATTTTGTCTCACACAGATCATTCTTTCTCCACCCTTGATTAAATCTCATTGTCTCTTAATCTTAATCATCTTTTCTTCTTTATAAGGGAGAGCCCTCTCCTCATTTTTGATATCCATGATTATGCTATTGTTATGCTGCAAGTTTGGAGAGAGATTTTTTGAGGAGTTTGAGCATTAAAGCTTTTTGTAGAGAACTTCTATCTTCTTGTCTTCTTCTCTCATTCATCTATGGCTTCCATCATCATGATCCATCTTTGCATTTTCATATTAGCTTAGATCCATATTTGCTTTCATAGATTAATATTACATTGTTATTTCCTTTCTTGCATTGCTTTACATTGTTATCATTTAGATTAGCTTGCATCTTCATTTACATGCATATTTTGATCTTTGAATCTCTTGTTTTATCGTGTACTTGCATGGGCACAAACTAGGTCAAATTGAGGGCCTTCATTACAAACCCTTGCACTCAATGAATAGAGAGCTATGAGTCACCATTTGAGATCTCATTCTTGAGCAATCTTGGATATAATGACTCATAGAAGTGTGTCAAGATTTTACCACACATTCTTTGGCACCCACTGTGGGGCAACCCACTTTTACTTGTTGGTTTTAGATATTTTTGGAGCTAATCCTCTTATGTGGATTTGTTTGGAGAAAAAAAATTGTAGGTCTTCAAGATTTGATCATATCTCCCAAACAACTTGGTGTTTTGCTCTGAATTTTGATTTGTAAGTTAGCAAGATATCAGAGAAGCTTCAATAAAAAATTTAGATTTTTCTGAGGTATTTTCTATTTTTTAATAAAATTTTCTTGATTTTTCATCAAAAATCATTTTAGGGCACAAATTAGCAATTTTTTAAGAAATTTCTACATTTTTGGAAAGCCCTCTAAATTCTAAATAGGGTTGGTTCTTTGTGTTTTGATTTTAGAGATCATATTAATGCTCAATAATTCAATTTACAAAAACTGGTTTGTTTTGACAAAATGGCTCCCTAGGGCACAAATTAAAAGATCCTCTCAAAATTCTAACTTTTTGGAAAGCTCTCTAATTTTTTATAGGGGTCTTTTTTCTGCATTTAGGGTTTTGGATCTGAATTCATATCATATAGGTCCAATCTTGCTGACTAGGTCAAAAATCAATATTCAAAAAAGGGCATTTAATGAATAGCTTGCATTTACCTTTCACATGGATAAATGCATGATGTGAATTTCATTTGGGTTATTTTATGGTTATTATCACTCTTAAAAATCAGATTTTTAAATCTAACCCTAGTTTTGCATAAGTTGGATATATATTGCATATCTTGTGTTTGCTTGTTTTGCTTGTTGCTTTGTTTGTTACAAGCGAGTGTTCAAGCATAAATGAAAGGTACAATAGAGAAAAGATGTGTTTCAAGGATTACTAGAAATTTTTTTGGATCTTTATAACATTTGAATTTGGAAATGAAATGAATGTGTTTGTCTTGAGTGCTTTTACATGCTTTCATTTCACACTTCATTTGGTGCTCTAAAATTGGATCTAGATTTACTTTCATGCATATGTGTTTCACATAGTAATTAGGCTCTATGAACACTATTTGTGGAGTTCTTGAGGGAATGTTCTTCATTCGCTTGCCTTATATGCGAAGCTCTTCTTGACAATAGATCCCCTTGTAGGTAGGGAAGGATATTTGTTATTATCTAACTATTTTGCTTGGGTTTGTCCTCAATATCCATTAGTACATTCTCTTTTGAGATTGGTGGTGTTTTTTTTTTGCTTTTACAAAATTAGATGAGGTGATTTCAAATTAGTGTATCAAAGAATCTTGTTTGCTATGTTTGGGTAAGGTGAAGAGGCTAGAGGAGTATGCTTTGTTCCCTTTTAGGCACATCAAAAACTTGGAACCCTTGAATCCAAACCAAGTTCTCCTATGGTACAACTTTGTGAGTCTTCCTTGATTAGAGAGGGTTAACCATAGTGGACATTCACGTTATTGGGTCAACCACGTAGACGGAACCTCAAGTTGTAATAGCCATTTTTTACATGGTAGTAGCAACCGCTGTATAAATGTCCTTGTGGGGGAAATCCTCACGAGTGTAGTATTTTGTTGGGTGTTCAGATCTCCTCAGTATCTCTAACTAATTAAATTATCAGAATATGTCAAAATCTTGGTGTGCCAAGATTGGATTTTGCTCACTCTAGATTACAAAAGCTATAGAGTTAAACATTACTAAGAACCATAGTGCTGCCAATTTTTCTTTTCTAGTACTATGTGTGTGATTGGAAAGCATTTTGAGAACATACTTAGTGGTGGTTCTAGGGATTAGACTGATACTATGACACTATTCTTGTTCATGTGCAAGGTTGCTTTGTCCCTTGTTCATTGTTTGAAGATGTTTGCTTGAAATTTCTTATTGTTGTCTTGCATGTCTAGTTCATGATTCAAAATTTATCACACCTAGTTGGATATTTAAAACAAATAAAATCTAAGTTCCTAAGGTGAGACTTTATGATCAAACTGCTTTTCTATCCTATTATTTCCAATCTCCTTAGGTTGATCTAGTTTAGATTAGGCTACTTACCCCATTGTTAGAAGCTTGTTTGCACCTTGGGTTATTGTGCTTTGAACCCTTGAATTAGTGGTCTTTGATTTCACTAGTGATCTTGTTTAGAGTCGGTGAGTTAGAGACCGTCCTTGTTGAGAAAGATATACCTTTGGATTCTTTGATATTATACTTGGAGAGTCTTAGTAATCTCTTGGTCATCCACTTTCATAAAATATCAATTTTAATTATTTATAATTTGGGAAAATCATCCTCCTAGTCTATATGTGCTAGGATATTCATCCAAAGTTGTGGGCACCTCTGTGGCAGTGTTAGGTTTATGCCTATGGCAAAATTCTATCTTATTACATCTCTTTTGGACAAATGAATGCTTCTACTATCCTAGTTTGGTACCAATGTTTCTTAGGGTTATCCTATCACCTAGTACCTTTTCTTTCATGTTAGTTACAACAAGATATCAAGTAGATCAAGGAAAGCAACCTCAAGTCATCTTTAAACAATTACCTTTAGGTCAAACTCATCAAAGACATAAGGGGAAAGAACCTGTGTTTGTCCAATTTCCTAAGAATATTCCAAAAGCTTTGTTTGACCCTAGTAGTGACCTTATTGAGCTGGGTACACCCTTAGCGTCACCTCACTTGGATATGGATATGAATTTGCAATGGCTCCACAAAAAAAGAATCGAAGTGGTGAATACTATGTTGACCTTTTGAATGGTGGTCTTACTTGTGAAAATATATCAACCTCACCCCATATTGAGGATAGATATTTGGATGCACACCAAAGGTCTGAGAAAGGTAAGAATTATACCTATAAAGAAGAGAAATCTCAGTATGATGATCAAATTAGCGAGCCTTCTAGAGCTCATGTGAATGCAACATTTACTAGTAACTAGTTTAGATAGTCAAGACTGTGTACACTGCTTGTGACACCTTTAGGTTATGTGAGAGACAAATTAAAAGTACTTGAGCATGAGAGAAAAGCCCTTCTAGCAGAACAAGCTAAGAAGGAAGAAAAATTTAGATGCCCAGAGGAAGAAAGGCAAGTTATGACTGAGATAGAAAGGAAAGTCCATCAAGAAGCACAAGACCTTCTTGTGGCTCTGCAACTTGACAATAAATTCAACAATGTGCACATTAGTGGTTGAAACAAATCTCCTCCACTCATTCCTCTTGAGACTCCATGAAATGGAAAACATTGGAGAACACCTTCGCCATCTCCTAGTCCTAGAAGAAGTAGAGCTTCAAGACATGATGATTATAGGAGACCAACACTCCTAGAGTTTCAAGAAGACTTTCAAAACATGCTCATCATGGTTCACAATATGGAGGTGGTAGCTCAAAATTTGACCACAATTTTTATGTTTTCATGGCTATGCAACAAGACCCACATTTTTAGAAACATATGGAACAAAACATAGATACATTCTTTCAACATTTAATCAACAAGGGTGCCAAGCTCCCTTACAACTTTGATGTAGACAAAAAGATTCCAAAGCATGATCCCTCTATGAAAGAAGAAATTGACCAATTGAAAAAATAGTTGAAGCAAATATTGGCACCCAAGAGTTCTTTTTCACTTGATTCAGTTTGTCCTAATCCTTTTGATAAGAGTGTTGACATGAAAGATTTTCCTAGAAAAATTGAGATTCCCTAATATGAAAAATATGATGGAAATGGGGATTTGATTGATCATGTGTGCTAGTTCTATATTATGAGTTTTTAGTTTCATCATGAGGACTCATACCTTATGAGATTATTTACAAGGAGTCTTAAGGGTCAAGTAATGGAATAGGTTTATGATTTTTGAGTCCTTTGATACCATAGTTGAAGCCACATTTAGAATTGAGGATGTTTTGAGAGAGCAAGGTATTTTGACAAAAAATGGAAACAACAACAACAACAATAACAAGGATAAAGGAAAGAACATATATTGAAACAAGAACAAACAAGTGGTTAATGATGGAGTTATGGATTCCTCTAAGTCTAAAGACCAAGCTGTTCTCCATTTGGCTAGTGCCAATCAACAAAGTAACAAGCCAAGATATCAAGAAAGGCCTAAAGGAGAGAAACATAACTTTACACAATTAGGTGAGTCATATGAAGAGATATTCACAAAGCTCCTTGCTTGTAGTCTTGTGCACCATTATGTTGTCAAAAATTTTTGCATACCTGAAGTTAAGCCATGGTGGTGGGATGAGAAGGACTATTGCAAACTTCGCAATTATATTAGACATGATATTTAAAACTATGGGAGATTTAAGCATATTGTTCAAGATCTTATTGATAATGGAAAACATGAAATAGATGGATTAAATACCAATGTTGATCACACAATGTTCAAAGAGCCTTTGCCCAAGTATGAGAAAGAGGAAGTTTCCAAACCTAAGAATGGAAAGGCTACAACCAATTACACTTATGCAAATGTAGAAAATGTTGTCAATATGTTTGAGGTTATAGAAGAAAATGTCAACATAATGGAAGGTAAAGATCCCAGTGGTTATGATTTAAAATCGAGCTCTTCTATCCTTGGTGAAAAACCTATTATGGTGCTAAGGGGTGCTCACTCTAGAGAGTCATCTCAAGGTCCCCTTGTCATTAGAGGACCCAATTCAAACCAGTCAAGTAAACCTAAGCAAGTGTCTTGCTAAAGTTTCAATGTTGTTACGCAAAATCAAGGTCCCCTTGTCGTCAAAGGACATAGTTCAAATCAACCAAGAAAGCCAAAACAAGTGCAATCCAACTATGTTCCTTCAAAACTAGTGGTTAATCCTAGGTCAAATTATAATCTTGTTAATCAATTACAAAGAACCCCCACTCAAATTTTGATCTCTGAGCTTTTAGAGTTGTCTTCGAAATGCAAACAAGTCCTTGCGGATGCTTTGCACATGGCAAATGTCCCCAACAATTTAGATGTTGATCAATTCTAGAACATGGTTAATCATATTGCTAGCCCTCATTACATTTCCTTTTCAGAGGAAGATGATAAATCTTTGAGCCATCCATACAATCTTGCCCTTCATATTGAGATCATGATCGATAGAACCCGTGTTAGGCACGTGTTGATAGGTGGGGGTGTTGGGCTTAATATTTGTTCTTTGAGTCTTTTAAAGACATTAGGTTATTCTAAACAAGTTATTGATACCAGAAGGAAGATTACTATCAAAGCCTATGATGAGGCAGAGAGAAGTTTAAAGTTGTTGGTCATCCTTCCCATTAGGATTGGTCTTGTTGAAAAAGATATTTTATTCCAATTTTTTGATGTCACTTTGCGTACAATATTTTATGTGGTAGACCATGTATTCATGATATGCAAGTAGTGTCGTCTACCTATCATCAATGTGTTAAGTTCCCTTACAATGGAACAAAGATTTGTGTACCTGGGGATAATACTTTGTCTATTAACTCAATTTCAGCAAGTACTCTTGTTCTCCTCAATAGAGAAGAAAATGATTTTGATGCAACTTTAGCTGAATGAAAGACAAGTTCAAATACATAGACCTTGGCATGGGGGGATATCAACTCAACTCCCTCGCAAAATTTCTAGTTTCACCTAGGTCTTATGGTAAACCTTCACGAGAGATGAAACCTTCCTCTTCAACTATGACATTAGTTGACACATTTGTACAGTTGTTAGTGCCTATTCAAGATGAGAAAGAAGATGTGGTTGTTAGAGATTGGATTTATAGAGAAGAGAAATATATGCACAATGAGAACTTCTCTCCCTCTCCTAAAGCTTATGGAAGAGGGTATACTTTTGTCAAGAAGATGGGCTATCCTAGACATGGCCCTCTTGGTAATAGATTGGATGTCAGAGCCGAACCCCTTGATCATGGTCTTTTCGAAAGCAAGTCTAAGAAGTTGGTTGGCCTAAGATATGCAAATCACAATAAGAATGTTGCTCCTATCCTTGATAATTTGGATAGTGAAGAAGAACAAGAGTACATACCTAATTCAGGGAGATTCAAATAGTTTAGTATCTCATGAGATAGTTGGAAATTTAGAACAAGAGAGTGTGACCCTTGATGATATCGAGGCTTCCACATCTAGACATCCAAAGCCTTCATGGTGTAAGCATCCTAGTCGAGATTCAGAAATAGATTCCAATGAGTATGAATCGGACTCCCTCTCAAAGCGTTCTACAATTGATATGGATATTGATGTTATTCATACATATAGTTCTCAACCTAAGTTAGGCAATGATTTACGTGTAGGATTAGATGATTTGAACTCACATGTTACCTTAGTGGATGATTCTTTGCTTGTTAGGACGAATCCAAATTTGGGTAGTTTAGGAAGTTACTTAACAGACTCTAACTCTTCGGTCACCAGAGATATCATTCATATTCATAACCTTGAACCAGTCATTGATTACCCCTTATTCATCCTAATTTTATTTATTGGTCCCAATGCAATCACGAACTTGGGCTTTTAATGTTTCAAAATGATTATGACATAGCCTGCTATTTGAATGCCATTGAACTCGTAGTCTCTTCCACCAATGAATCAACTACCAACATGACAAAGCCAGACATCAAGTACCTTAGTCATAAAATTAAAATTAAAATAAATAAAAATAATAGGTGTTTTGACGGTGAAAACCATTATGTGGTGGTGTCAGAACCGAAAAAATTAAAAAGAAAGGATGTATCTGAGGGTGAAATACTCTGTAAGGCACCTAAGGGTGAGGTACTTGATCATCTCCCTAGTTGTTTTCAAGATAGATCTTCAATACTTATTGAACCAATACAAGCAGTCAATTTGGGTATGGATGAAGCTTAGCAAATGATACAGTTGGCTCAGTCTTTGTCATCACAAGAAAAAGAAGCCTACACTAAGTTCTTACTACAAGATGATGCACCTATTCAAGTTGATTTCTCAGATGAGCACCTCATGTATATGACTAAAAGAACATGGAAGATGTTCTTTGATGGATCCTTTATGCAAAATGGTTCTGAAGCTAATGTGTTTTTTATTTCTCCTCATGGGTACATGATTCCTAAATCTTACAAGTTATTATTTTCGTGTACAAATAACATTGCTAAGTATGAAGCTTTAACAAATGGACTTAAGATGGCTATAGAATGGACAATTACAGAGTTACACATCTATGGGGATTCACAACTGATAATCAACCAAGTCAATGATGATTATTTAATAAAAAATGAGAAATTGGTACCTTACAAGCAAATGGTTGATTCCTTGAGACACTACTTCACATTTGTCTCATTTAAGAAAATCCCTAGAGTAAAAAAAAAGTAGCTAATGCTATGGCTACACTCTCTTCACTTCTTCAATTAGAGCAACATGAATCAGGATTTGAATTCTTGGTGGAAGAGTTGTATCACCCTATCTATGATTCCCAAGAAAGTCATGTTATTTGTACCCTTGTTGGTCATGAGTCATCCCATTACAGTGCCATTTATTCATACCTTCATGATGGCATTATACCTAAAACCTTTAACTGATCTGAGTGTAGAAACCTTTTTCAAATCTCGCCATTCCCTTATCTCTACTAATTTGTATGGGAGGGGTCTAGATGGAACACTTCTTAGATGTTTAGAAAAGGAAGAATCTGATCAAGCATTAGTTGACATCCATGAGGTCATCTATGGGGGACTTTCCAATGGTCTTTCCATGGCTTGAAGGTTACTTAGGGCAGGGTACTATTGGCCCACAATGTAGATTGATGCAATAGCTTTTACAAAGTCATGTGAAAAGTGTCAAAAACATGGTAATCTGATACATGCTCTGGGAAGGGAACTCATTCCTTCTATCTCTCATTGGTCATTTCAACATTGGGCCTTTTATCTTGTTGGGCAAATTCATCCCAGGTCATCATGTGGACACAAGTTTATTATCACTTCTACTAATTACTTCACTAAATGGGTAGAAGTTGTCCCACTTTTTGTTGCCTTGGGAAAGATAGTTTCTCTATTTATTCTGAATCATATTATCTGTAGATATGGAGTTCCTTCCAAGATTATCACTGACAATAGAGCCTAGTTTAAAAATAAGCACTATAAACAACTTTGTAAGAAGTTCAAGATAAAACAACATTGGTCCTCCATTTACTTCCCACAAGGAAATGGTCAAGCAGGAGCATCAAATAAAACCATTGTCAAAATCTTACATAGAATAATTCATAAGAATGGTAGTGATTGATATTTAAAGATAAATCTACCTTATTGGGCCTATAGAACGAATATTCATACTCCTACTAGGGCTACTCCTTTTGCCCTTACACATGGCGTTGAAGCAGTGTTACCTTTAGAGGTTAAGATTCCTTCACTCAGAGTTTCCTTCAAAGGTAAAGTTATAGATGAAGACTACTACATCATGAGACTTCAAGAGTTGGAACTTCTAGAGGAGAAACACCAAGTATCATTTGACCATATGAGGGTCTATCAAAAGTGCATGTTAAAAGCATTCAACAATAAGGTTCACCCTATAGAACAATTCATAAGAATGTTAGAGATTGGTACTTAAAGATAAATCTAGCTTCGTGGGCCCATAGAATGAGTATTCATACTCCTACTGGGGCTACTCCTTTTGCCCTTACATATGGTGTTGAAGTAGTGTTACCTTTAGAAGTTAAGATTCCTTCACTTAGAGTTTCCTTCAAAGGTAAAGTTACAGATGAAGACTACTGCACCATGAGACTTCAAGAGTTAGAACTTCTAGAGAAGAAACACCAAGCATCATTTGACAATATGAGGGTCTATCAAAAGCGCATGTCAAAAGCATTCAACAATAAGGTTCACTCTAGAGAATTCCAGGTGGGAGACCTTTTCCTACGTGAAAATCCTAAGAATCAACATAATAGAGATCAAAAAGGTAAATTTGAACCCAATTGGCTTGGACCTTACATTATTACAACAACTTTTGGGTTTGGTGCCTATTTATTGTCTACAACAGAGGGAGAGCAGCTCCCTGATCCTATCAATGTCTTACACCTAAAGAAGTTCTATCCATGATGCCTATTCTATCTGGGGGCATCTTTGTACATATTTATTGATCTTAAAAAAATACAAAAAATGATATATTTCAAAAATCCAAAAAAATATATTGTCAAAATTCTAAAAATTGGAAAATGTGTTTGAAAAAATGATCATCTTAGTAAAGAGCGCTTTGATGTATCTCCAAAAAAATTATATATTCCAAAAAAAATTTTAAAAAAATCCAAGTGGTGAAAACTTGGAAATAGGTGCTACTTGAGGCCTTTTTTTCCCTATTTCTTAGCACTCGTCCTTGACACTTGGCCTTTCTCCATCATGCCTTGTCCTTGTTGCCTTGGTTTAGAATTGGTCTTTGTCTAGGTGGAATAACTATGTTAGCTTTGGTCTCTTGGCTGCATTAGTCTTTAGGACACCTCACAAATGGTGTTTTTCAACACCACCCCAATTGTATTTTTTCAATTCAACCCCTGACATCGAGTATTTTTCAACACTTATCGGTTTGGTCTTACCTAGTTTCATCATCTGATCTTACTTGCTTGCAAGCATTCAATCCTTATCCTCAGAACTTAGTATCAGTTAATAGACTTGAATTTTTAAACGCAAACACTTAATGCTTGACCTATGTTATGATATTTTCTTTGTGTGTTGACTATTATTAATTTTCGTTGAGTGTCCTTGTTTGATAAGTCTCTTTGGGATGCATAGCTAGAGGACTTGGGGCATGGGGCATGTTTTTATTTGTTCTCTACTTGTGTGTGTGGTCTTGAAACTCTTGAGTGTCTCTTGTTGTCCCCTTAAGATGCTTAAGATATTTGAGGCATCATCCTTGACAACTTTTGCACAACCATTCTTATGATCATCTTGGCATCTACGCCTTAATGTGAGCATGGTTTTCATACATTAAATTGGGTAAGCTAACATTGAGGTCATCTTGACCTTTATGACTTTGATACTTATGTTAGAATCTTTCCACATTCCAATCCGATATAAATCACATTCATATCTTCATAGTTGTGCTTGTAATTAGTGATGATTGTGTGATTTTTTGATGTCTATTGATAATGGCCCAATGATGAAAATAAGTTCTTTTACATTCTCTAATGAATGATGAACACAAAATCCTATGTTACAGTTTCTCTATTGCAAGTACACCTTTACATTTTCATGTAACTTGCATTATTAGACTTCATGTTAGTTTGCATTTTTAGGCTGTATTGTGAGTTTGAGAGGGTTTTTCCCTTCATCTTTCTTGTGGAC
This sequence comes from Cupressus sempervirens, assembly GCA_028749045.1. Classification (NCBI taxonomy): domain Eukaryota; kingdom Viridiplantae; phylum Streptophyta; class Pinopsida; order Cupressales; family Cupressaceae; genus Cupressus; species Cupressus sempervirens. The sequence continues at coordinate 145,297,665 of CM053784.1, read as the reverse complement.
TTTTAATCAGCTATGGTCATGTTTTGGTCTTCATTTCCTCATCTTCTTTCATGATTCAATTGAAATTTCTATCTTAAACAGTTGATTGATTTTTGGGCATTCTATTTCTTATGGAAAAATTTCTTTTCTTCTTTCTATTTCTTTCCATATCTTCCAAATTTCTACCTTCCATTCGCTTTCACCCCACTTCGTTTCTTCTAATTCACCTTTGAGGTATAATATTTCATGCTTGATGATTTAACTTGGTTATGTGATTCTTATATCTTTCATCTTACATCAAGAACTTTATATTTTGTTTGATTTGATCAAATTTATCAATTTGTTGTTTCTCCTCTATCTCATTTCAATTTCAATCATGAGGGGGCAGGACCTATCAACTTCAATCCTTTTTTAGTTTTATCAATTTTATCCTCAACTTTTTAAAGTCAAAATTTATTTGTATTCTTTGTCTTGATGTGTTCCTGAATCGACCACACATCTAGGTTGTTTTGTGATCCCAAATCGATATCACACTTCAATTTCTTTCTTTGGCTGCATGTGTTCTCAAATCAATCACACATCAGTCAAAGAGGGGCAAATGTATGCACCCTAAAATGGTCACCTAGACTATGGGCCCCTATTATTCAATTTATCAAATTTTCTAAATCAATGGTTTGCAATATTTTATTAAATCAATTCAAATCAATTTCTTTGGTCAAATTGTAATTAACTCAATTATTTCAACATTTTCCAAGGTTTGATCATTTTATCCTAAGTCTTATTTAATTAAAAAAAAACCTCTCTTTTAATTAAATAATTATTCCACATTCAATTAATTAAGAGAAAAGCCCCTCTTTTAATTTAATTATATATTTCCTATTTAATTAAAAGAAATTACTCCATTTTAATGAAATAAAATCCCACTTGAAGAAAGAAATAAAAGAAATAAAAAATTAAATAGATTATTTTTTCCTCTACACTTAAATGCACATATTTCTAAGTGGGATTCCATTTAATTTTCCTCCTCTTTTCTCATTGGTGGAATTTTGTCTCACACAGATCATTCTTTCTCCACCCTTGATTAAATCTTATTGCCTCTTAATCTTAATCATCCATTCTTTTTTATCAGGGAAAGCCCTCTCCTCATTTTTGACATCCACGATTATGATATTGTTATGCTACAAGTTTGGAGAAGTTTGAGCATTAAAGCTTTTTGTGGAGAACTTCTAACTTCTTCTCTCATGCATCCATGGCTTTCATCATCATGATCCATCCTTGCATTTTCATATTATCTTAGATCGATATTTGCTTTCATAGATTAATCTTGCTTTTTTTAAATTTCCTTTCATAGATTAGATTTCCTTTCTTTTATTGCTTTACATTGTTATCATTTAGATTAGCTTGCATCTTCATTTGTATGCATATTTTGATCTTTGAATCTCTTATTCTATGGTGTACTTGCATGGGCACAAACTAGCTCAAACTGAGGGCCTTCATTACAAACCCTTGTACTCCATGAATAGAGAGCTACAAGTCGCCATTTGAGATCTCATTCTTGAGCAATCTTGGATATAATGGCTCATAGAAGTGTGTCAACATTTTAGCACATAGTAATGCCCTAAAATTGGTCTAAACCAATTTTCTTTGAATTTTACATATCAATCGACAAGACCTAACCCATAAGTCATGAATACTTTCTCTATTCGATCTGAGTACAAATTGCATAAAACCATTCATTTGTAATAATCATTAAACATTGACGAATTCCTAAATATCAAATTGAAGTTGGCTACTAAACTCCTTCATTTAATTATTTAATCTAAAGTCCTAACACTTTAATTAAATTTATCCTCTTTTATTCAATTTTAACATAAAATTAAAATTGAATAATATAAAAAATTTGATTTAAAATTGGACAAAATTATGGCCCTACTTTGTGATTCTAACCTATCAGTGAAAGTTGCTCACTTTGAGAAAACAAAATATGCAAAATATGCGATCAATTCCCCCATCTCGACTACGAACAAGTTTGATATCCTATAGGATTCCTCTCTAATGCAACCATATCAAGAGGAAAAAGACTTGAAAAAGATTAGTACTTGACAAGGAAATAACCTAGAAACCCTAAGGAATAAATCTAAGAAAGTAGTAATTAAACAGGTGAGTTCTTTGAAATCTGTGAAGAAAACTAGGCAGAAGAAGCCTGAGGCGACTTGCTACGATTTCTAATTAGGGCATTTTTCAAGCACAACTAGCAAAAAGGTGAAATCTTAGTAAACCTACAAGTAGAAAAGGGAAGGAATTAGTATAAAGGAGTATTAAGTGTGACCATCAGGTACAAAATCAGATGCCTTTACCACCATTAAGTAACCAGATCTCAAATTCTAATAACAACAACTTCTCAGCCTTGGTCAAACTCCATAGCATTAGAGATAAAGAAACTGCTAAAGTATGGGAAAATTTGTATTAAAAAATTCTAGGTTCAACAATGAAAATGACTGATAAGGGATGGCAATTGGTAAGACATCAAAACAAAAGTAAAGCCAATCCCTAGTTAGAGATAGAATAAGATCAAGTGTACTAGCTATAATATAAGTGTTGGGTGATGCGACGCGCTCCCCTGCCCACAGGTGGTTAATTATGTGGTGTTCCATGTTCACTAACAGTCATGGCTTTTGGTGCAACGGCAAATGGGCCCTACAATTGGTATCAGAGCCTGGTTTTGGCCTGGTCATGGGTTCAAATCTCCTCGGTGCCTTCCCAACCTGCGTAAGCACCTGGTATGCGCATCGAGGGGGAGATTTTTGGGTGATGCGACACGCTCCCCTGCCCACAGGTGGTTAATTATGTGGTGTTCCATGTTCACTAACAGTCATGGCTTTTGGTGCAAGGGAAAATGGGCCCTACAATAAGAATGAATCTCGAGTAAGGAATTGATTAGATCATTTTTCCAGAACAAAGTATGCACATAAGCCTAATATTTCTCCAAGCCTGACCATTTGTTATCCTTCATTAGAGAAAGGTAGTGAAAACCCTAGGTTTAGCAAGCCTTAAAATATCTTCACAATTAATAACATTCCTATTGGTTCTCATCAAACCTCTGTGATTGTGAACCCTAACAAGAAACACAATAATCTCCAATCCCTAGCTAGAAACTCTAAGGCTTATATTCCTCCACATAGGAAATAAGTGGGGACGCAAATTAAATGTAGAAATCCTATTGTTAATTCAAATAATTTTACTAATTATTTTTGTGTAGTATCTCTTAATATAGTTTAAAACCTTCAAAGAGACATCCAAATTATTAGCGATGAATATAGTGAAAGCAGATGGATGAAATGTCAAGAATTAAGAGTGTATGCATGTCAGAGCAGTGCCAAAGAAATGATACCAAAACTAGTAAGATGGTTAAAGGAACATTGTAGAGAGTAGATAAGTATCTCCACTTATTCCAATTGTTTGTTGTACTTACACTACCAAAATATACAAATTAGGAAATAATTTATTTTAGTTTCACATATTCTTTATAAAGGTCATTAATTAAAATTTGTAAAATGGATTCCTAATTGCAATGAGCAAGTATTAGAAAAACAATTATCTCCTTCTTGGGTAGAATGTAAAAATCTTCCCCCAAAATTAAACCAAATCCAGATATTATATAAAATAAGAAAAGATTTAGGAAATTTCATAAGCTTTGAATCAAACTATAAAACATCTAATGACATCAAATTTCTATTAAACCCTGAGATAGGTTAGAGAGAGTAAAAAACTAAAAAGATAATCATGATCAAATATATTTATAATCTAACATTTTTTAGATATAAATGGGAAATTGTAGATATCATGAGATTAAATCATAATATAACTATCCATCAAATCAATAAAACTAAAAATCTTTAAAAGACACTCAACAATATGCATATCCTAGAAAAGAGGTCAAATAATGTGAAAGGAAAAGAGCTATAAAATGAAGGCAAAACCATAAATAAAAATACAAGAAAATAAGGTGTCAATAAAGTAGTATTAGAAGAAGGAGAAATTAGAGATTTGGAATCAAAGAACAAAATTGGATCAATAGAAAAGAAGCATTATTAATATAGAAAGGAAGACCTGGGGTAAGTAGAGATCTTAGGAGAAAGAGAGAAAGATGATAAGGTGTATAAAGACATGTATCGTAAAATCACTAGTTTTAATCAATGTGTTCTTTGCCAAAAAAGAGAATGGTTTCCTAAAGGACATAAATTTAAGAATGAAGTACTATAATAGATTAACTCATGATCTATTACTCATCCAAAATGATATCCTTGATCAATTTTTGTAGGAGAAATGGCTCACATAGAACACCAAAAGTCTCTTAATCAAACTCAATATTGTGAAAAAGGAAGAGATAAAGAGGGAAAACAAGAGGAAGAATGTCAAAAAGATAGCAAATCAAAAGAAGAGAGAATAGACAAAATTCTAAAAGAAAAGAGACAAAATTTAGGAGGAAACTCATTATACCAGGATAGACAAGGGGAAACACATTTAATTCAAGTGGTAAATACCCATGTTTGATTGAAGTATCATTGTATCAGAGTTGAGATAAGTGTAAGGAACCATAATAGAGGATAGAATACTAGAATTTGTGAAAGGAAATATAACTAACAAGGAATAGGTCTATGAAGAAGAAGACCAAGCTAAGACAACTAGTGCACCAAAAGATTGCGGGGAAGACAATATAATAGAACAAGGAACATTACATAGGGAAAATAAAGCATTGATGAAGAAATCAATAAATAGACAAGAGCGGTTGGATTAAATAGCATTATAAGTTTGTCAAGCTCAGACACCTAGTATTCCCCCAGCTACATCCTCTCTTTGGGAAAAAATACTGTCATGAAAAGAGACAAGAAAAGATCAAACACATTTTGGCAAACACTAGCAAACAGGGAAAATCCCTTTGAAGAAAGTGATAGAGAATCTAAGCAGAAGGAGGAGGATGATAAATTTTTTTGGGGATTTTCATATACCTATGGAAGTAGAGTCATTTATTAATAAAATTAGGTCAGAAAACACAACGGACCTAGAAAACATAACAACAACTATATCACTAGATAGAAATCAATTGGAAAACAATCAATCATGGGAGGAATATGGGGTTTTAGATGTTATAGGAAAGAGTACCGAAAAAGGGGAAATCATGAATTTGGAAGATCAACATGAAGAAGGAAAGCAATCAAAGATGGATGAAATGGATATTGGAGACTAGATATTATAGGAAATGGAAGAAGAAGAGGAATTAGTAGAAGATGGAATTTTATCAACTAGTAGTAACAATGACCTTAAATACATCGATAATCTAAGTATTTCAATCAATCAAGATGGTTTAAAAGCACCCAAATGTGGTAAACAAAAGATGAAATGCATAAGGAAAAATTTAAAGGAATTAAGATCAGCTATATGGCAAGTGAAAATATTAGAAAAAGATTATTGAAATTATGAAAGTAGGGAAGGGGAAATGCCTTCCCATAGGAAAAAGGATAACCACATGGAATGCTAGGGGACTTAATGCCCTTAGCAAAAAATGCCTATTAAAGTGCAACTTAACCTTATTCAAGATTCAGAATTAATATTAATTCAAGAGACTAAACAAAACAGAGAAGAAGGTGTCAAACTAGAAAATAAACTGGAAAATTGGAAGACAAAATTAATAGAATCTAGTGAACCATCAAGAGGTATAGGAATCATTTGGAATCCTCATAAATTTTCTTTCAATAAAATAACTGCAATAAATAATTGGATGGGGGAGAATTAAAAGTTTTAAACATAATCTATAGCTAACTATCATCAATGTATATGGACCAATCCAAACAACAAAGAAGAAAGTTTTGTGGAATGAAACTAGTACATTTATGGAAGTTAGCTCAAGGGAGAATTCCCTCATAGGAGGAGATTTTAGAGATATTTTAAATCTAGAAGAAAAATATGGTGGCTCTTAGTTAGTAACTCATGTAGTAACAAATTTTAGAGCATAGTTTCATAGTAATAGTTTAATGGATATTCCAATTGGTAATAGAATATATAATTGGAACAATAGAAGTTTTGGTCTTTGTAATATAGCAGAAAGTCTAGATAGATTTATATTCAAAGGAGACATAAGTATGATAGATCTAACATTCCAAGCATCAATTTTACCTAATATAGGATCAGATCTTTTTCCTGTTAGGATAAAATTTGCATAATCCTTAAAACCATCAAGAAATCGATTAAAGTGTGAAAAAATGTGGTTCCTAGATAGTAACTTCATAGAAAATATCAAACAATGGTGGCAAGGATGTCCTTTCAAAGGATCCATAATGTACTACTTTGTGTCTAAGTTAAAAATTCTTAAAGAAAATATTTTAAAATGAAATAAGACACACTTTCATAATATTTTTAAAGAAAATTAGAAATCAAAGAAGAATTAACAAAACTTAACATTTTTTTTATAAAGAATCGTATGGATAATGAAAAATACAGTAAATAGAAAGAGCTAGTAGGAAAGTAAGAAAATATATTAGCAAAGGAGGAAATCTATTGGAAACAAAAATCAAGGGAGACATGGTTAGCGAAAGGACATCGAAATAGAAAATTCTTTCATAATAACACAATAATTAATAGAAACATTAACAAAATTACTAAAATTAAAAATAATGAAGGAATTGTAGAAGATGCTACTAAAATAGTAGAGATATTTGTGAATTATCATAGTAACATCTTAAACAACTTTGATAGTTCTAATTGGAAAGAACAAAATAAAATATTAAATGCAATCCCTAAACTTGTCACGAATGAAGAAAATAAATTACTAAATAAACCCTTCTCCTTAGAGGAAATTTAAAAATCCCTATTTAGTATCAACCCAGATAAATCTTCGGGACCAAATGGTTTCCAAGCCTTTTTTTTCAAAAGTGTTGGGACATCATAGGGGAGGAATTATGAAATGTAATATAAGCAAATAGAAACATAGGGTCATTATTGACCAAAATCAATCATACATTTTTAAGTCTCATTCCAACAAAAATGAACTATGATGAACCTGAGGAATTTAGACCAATGGCTTTATATAATACCATTTATAAAACTTTATCAAAAGAATTAGCTTCTAGGCTAAAAAGTGTCCTTCCGAAACTCATTTCTAAAGAACATAATGGTTTTTTTCCTAGGAGATCTATCTTAGATGGAATCATCATCATTTAAGAAACTATTTATTCAACTCTTTGTTACAAAAAGTCATGTATGCTTATGAAGTTAGATTTTCAAAAAGCATACGATATGGTGGATTTGAGATTTCTATGTAAAACCTTAGAAGAATTTGGATTCTCTCACCAATGGATAAGTCTCATATTTAATTATATAGCAACTCCTAAGATATCACTTCTTATTAATGGAACACTAGAAGGTTTCTTTAGTATATCTAGAAGAATAAGACAAAGAGATCCCATTTCACCCTTCCTATTTATTATCATGGCCAAAGCTTTTGGGAGACCAATTAAAAAACCTTAGGAAGAAGGGAAAACTAAAGGAATAATTGTGGCATAAGGTATTCCAAATGCCACCCACAACAATTTATAGATGATACAATTCTACTGAGGGAGCATTCAATTTTAGAAGCACATAATTTAAAAAATAGATATACAAGAATATACGATGCATCAGGAAAGAATATACGATGCATCAGGACAAAAGGTGAACGATAAAAAATCAAAAATATTTTTCCTTAATACTTCTCCAAAATTGAAAAATGATATTTGTAATACAATGGGATTTAGCAAGGGTTCATTTCCTTTTAAGTTTTTAGGAATCCATCTAGAGAAATGAGCTAGAAACTCGAAAACATGGGATCCTGTCCTATAAAGAATTGATAAGAAAATAGAAAATTGGAAAGGGAATTGGTTAACTAAGGCAGGTAGAACTACAAAGATAAAAGCTATCCTTTCAGCCATTACTACATACCAAATGTCGTTTCTCCCTCGCCCAAAGGAGTCAATAAAATATTAGAGAGTAAATTAAGAAATTTCTTTTGGAAAGGGATAGAATAAAAGAAAAAATTAGCCCTTATCAAATGGAAAAATATGTGTAAACCCAAAGAATTAGGAGGATTAGGAATTAAAAAATTTAATTGGCAAAATGATTCATAGGAGCCAAACTATTTTAACGATTATATCAAGAGAAAGATAATAAATGGTCTAAAATTTGTTTTCATAAATACTTGACATATCTGACATATTTATTTAGAACCAAAAATCCTTTAAAAGGGTCTAGCTCTTGGAATTTTATGTTACAATATTATTCTATCATTAGTAATTTTGTCAAATGGGATATACAGAAAGGAGAGGAAGCATTATTTTGGGAAGATTCTTGGGATGGAATTTCCCCCACAGAAAGTTACAATATGTCAGCAACATTAAAAATACATTGATTCAAAGGTGGGGCGAACAAGTTAAGGATTACAAACAAGTCAAAATAGAAAATGGGGAGGAAGTTTGGACTTGGAAATCTTTAGAAGGCACAAATCTCTCACCTGGAGAAAAAAAGTGTTTTATGACTTTTCGAAGTCAGAGACGAGTAAACCATAAAAATAGAAAAGATAAGCTGCTATGTGGGCTTTCAAAGGATGGGAAGTATAGTATAAATAAATGTTACAAATATATAATTAACTAACAAAAATGTGAAAAAATAAGTACACCCCTTAAACTGTGTTGGGATTCAACTTACCTACCAAAGGAAAGGATTCTTCTATGGGCTTCTATGTAGAAGAGATTTTTGACAATAGATAGATTCATGAAGATGGGATTTGAGGGTCTGTAAAGATGTACTTTATGTAAATAAAACTTCAAGACAACATAATATTTATTGTTCCAGTGTCCCTTTACAAGCAACTATTGGAATTAGCTTTGTCAAAATTTAAATTGGATGACACCATTTCCTGATAACCTTAGAATACATGTAAATAGTTAGCCTAAGGGTGGAAATTCAAAAATTTATAGTAAATTATGGAATATATTAAGAAAATGAAATACCCCTATTGGATCATGAACTCCAAGCTCAAGAACGTATTGACTCTTCTAGACAAATTTGAAGAGATTAGAATCGTAAACATTTATTGAGAGGGGAATAAAGAAGGAGATATGTTATTGAATAAGGGAGTGGATGGTGATGACTTCATCTTATAGGCTCCTTAATCTAGTTACCTCTCTACTAGTTGATCATTTTTTACCTCATGTTCCTTGTAACATATCATTCACTCATTTATTGCTTGTTATCAAATTTTCTTTTCTTTTCTCTTCATCCTCTTCTTTTCATTCTTCCTTGGTCGATCTCCTTCTCTTTTTTCCCTAAGTCATAAACTAATTGTGAAAGCAAACTATATTAACATTTACTAATTTCTTTTTCTTCCTTATTCATATAGTTTGTCCTATATAATATAGAACAAGGGTAAGATTTGGTTAAAAGGGATCATTGTTAAAGCAATTTTAGAGCCCCTTGATTCATTATTTTCTAGCCCCTAGGTAGGAAGATTTAGGTTAAATATTCTATGGTTAGTAATACTTTTCTAAAGCTAAGTACCAACTTGCTTCAAGATTAGCTTTATTTCTCCTTTTTCTATAGTTTATTCTAGCATGTTTAAATGAATCTATGTGTTGGTAAATCCTTAATTCTAGACCTTTAGTAGATCACAAACTTTTTTAAAAATTATCTTGTGCAATCATTAGAAGAGATTGCTTTCTTAGGATTTTAATCCATGGGATATTTAAACTGAAAGCTAATCATATCTAGGAAATCATTTTAATTTTTATTAAAAACATCATAGCTATCTTCTAGATTTTTCTAGCGAATTCTAGTAGATGGAAGCTATAGAAGGCAAGTAAGGAATGCTAAATATTAACATTTCACAACATATGGCATCTGAGTCATGCTTTTTTTCCAAGTGTTCTTTGAGAATAGTGGTTTGTATTTTTAATATGGAATCAACCATCATTTTGTTTCATTCCCATGAAATTAGAACCATAGCCTTTAGGGGATTTATCAAGATTGAGCGATGGAATAGGATCCTCAATATTGTAGACGATATGACTTGGGTGGCAATTAATAGGGTTTTAGGTGAAAATATTTTTAACTATGATTACACTTGGCAAACTAACAACTCAATTATAGGGTCCTTCATAGCATGTATGGCTAGGGCTCAAGTGGGCCACTAGGAAATCCTACACTTATGTTACAATATTTTTGACCCAACATGGTTGGAAGGACTGGAGAATGTGGTTCTCAGCATTAATGGAAATCTAGAAATCCCATATGCAAAAGAGTATATGTCCCGCCCATGGGGGAGTTTGGTGCAGGCAAATGTCCTTCAATGCCCTATTTTGTAAATTAGGGATAATCATTTATTCGATAAGGAGTTGTTAAAGATGGAAACAAGCATCAAATTTCTGCTTAGATGGAGAGGGATTGTCGACGATTAAGAATAGGAATGGTTCCATAACTATCTTAGAGCCTTTGACTCATATATAGAGCTAAGTGTGGATTTATCTAACTTGAGAAAATTGGAATTTTCTCTTCCTAATTTCAACAAATCTTGTAAAAAATAAATGTATTTGTGCTGATGTTGGGTTCAAAAGAATTTGACATGGACAAATTAGAAAACATTATCATGGTTTATTGAAAATTTGAAGATTAACCTTGAATCGGTTGGGTCAGTCTCTCTTTTTGCTTTCTTGCACTTTTGTATGGGTCTTGAGGTCGAGCTTTGTTCTTATTAAGAGCTTGACCAATTGTATCTAGATTTATTTAGGTGTTTAAGTTTTTTGGGTTTTGGGTGTTTCGTGATCTGGTTCCGAGCTTGTCCAACTTTTCACATAGTTTTCGTCTATCATCTTTATCATTTTTTCTACTTTGGCTCATTCCTCTATTCTTAGCTCTTCCTTTTGATTGTTATCCTTTATCCCTTTCTCTTGTTTCCTATTTTTGGCTAGTATCGCTATGTTTTCATCTCCTTGTGTTGTTTCTATACAATAGCTTTGTAATTGGATATTAGTAATATCAATGAACGTATATTTAGTTGTCATATTTGAATTACTCATTAAATTTCACTTTAAATCTTAGATTTTTTTTCCTTCTAGAATTCATTCTTTGATATTTGAGTTGACATCTAAAGACATCAATAGGAGTAAGACTCTTACGAAATTCATAGCTAATAATGATAAGAAAGATATGTACATAAACTATAAATTTATTAAACCAAGTTTCCCTAACTTAAGCTAATAAATTCTTTTCTAATAATGAATTTCTTGGATTATTTGAGGTAGGAACACTAATTGAAGCATTTAAGATTGATATAAAATGTTTTATTCTATTTATTTTGCAATATTAAACTAGAAAACAACTCATTTGACCAATAAATGGAAAGTATAGACTACATTTTGGTGTTATCTTGAGCATAAATTGAAGTTTTTTAAAGAAAGCATAAATTAGGGAGCCAAAGTTAAGTACAACATGATTAGAATTCATTAAAATCTCTTAGTCATATATAAGTCGAGCTTAATAAAAATTTCAAATCAGTCAAACTACGAGAAGCATAGACAAATAAAAACAAATAAGGTATTTTAAAAGGACAAATAAAATAGTATAAAACTTGAATCAATCGTCTCTTCATATTCCTAAAAGAATACAAAGCAACTTTTCAATATTGACTGTAGATGCCTCTGACCTTTAAACTTCAGGGATCCTCAACGCTGTATAGCCCTTTTAAGTAGGGTGGGGGCACTCACAATGAAAAGGTTCCCAAAATGAATTACATTATTAAGTTGCAAGGACCTTGTTCAAAAATAGCCTTTGATGAACCTATTACAGATTGACATCTTTTTTTGATTTTGCAGAACTCTCATTTCTTGATTAAAAGAGTAGTCTATAGAATCTTAGGAAAGGAAATTCATAAACAATATAGATTGGTATAGAGTGCTTTGTGACATACCTCTTATGTTCTTGGCCATGACATGTATATTAGGAATAAATAAATAAAGCATTATGACATTATGCAAATGACTGCTTAAATAGAAGTATATTGGAATTATCGACAAAGTGGGAGCATGCATAAAAAATGACATTTATATATGCAAATCCTACCACTATGATATTTCAATTGATCAGCGACAACTTATTCCTCTGTATCTTCTCTTGTCATCCCTTGATTCTAATAGACTCATAAGTTGGTTCCCAATTGTTAGAAGAAATATTTCCTTTTTGTTCATCTTCTCCCACATTCAACCAACTAACTATGACAATTAGATAGGTTTATGTTTAGCAAAAGAAGAGATTAAAGTTTGGAATGGAAATTCTACCTTAGATGCCAGTATTCTTGAGATGCCAATCCAAAATTGGGAGGAAGAAGTGGATGAAAATTAGCTATTTTCTCCTGAAAACATGCACAATCCTTGAAACAAATATGTTCAAAGTTAGAAAGTAAAACAATGTGAAAGAACTTTTTATATCAAGATGTGTGGTAATTGAGTATGTTAAATGTTAGTCAAATCCTTTAAATGGAAGTTTTAGCCTTAACTCAATTCTAATTATCTGAAATATTGCATAGTAGTTAAAAAATCTAAACATGAATCATAGAATATTTTCTTCTTTCAATGGAAAATCTATCCTTTACTATTAGATCGAAATATTTCATTTGTATAGTAAACATATAAAGCTCTCTCACTAAAATGTTCTTCAATGTATTTTAAATCATATAACTATCTTACTAAAATTTCTTACAATTTTAATCTCTTTTAGGATAACTAGGGTAAATATATACACAAATAATATATAGTTCTTATCTTACATTTTAGACCAACCTCTAGATTAACAGAAGTATCAAATACACATATTTGTCACAATTTTAGAACCAAGATTCCTGAGGAAAGTATTCCTATGGATTGTTGTCATATTCTATTGGGTAGACCTTGACAATATGATAGAAATTTTATACATGATAGAATATTGAATCAATAAACTCTTTGGGTGAATGGGAGAAAGCAAATATTGTTACCTTTGATTGAAAGTCCATATGAGGTTAATTGTACCACTATGAGAATTTGCATGGTTAATGGAAATCAATTTGAAAAAGAAGTAAAGAAGAATCAAATATGTTTTGTTAGAATCAAGTAGTAGTTGTGTGACAGAAAATAGTAGTGATTGAGTAGTAGAAGTTGGTAATGACCGAGTGATAGTAGAAATTGGTAGAGGCTGAGTACCAATAGAAATTAAAAACTTATTGAATGAGTACCAGGAGATTGTTGTAGAGGATATACCTGATGTTTTACCACTAGTACAAAGCATAAGTCATTGTATGAACCTGATTCCTGGAGCTAGTTTTCTGAATAAATCACCATATAGATTGACACCTATAGAGAATGAGGGACTTAACAGACAAGTACATAAGTTGTTGTAGACAAGTTCAATCAAAGAAAACTTGAGTCTATGTGTTGTACTTGTTATATTAGCACCTAAGAAGAATGGACAATGGAGAATGTGTACTGATTCTAGAGCTATTAACAAGATCATAGTTAAATATAGTTTTCCTATGCTGAGGATGGATGGCATAATGGATTGTTTGCATGGAGCAAATTATTTTACCAAGATTGATTCGAAGAGTGGGTATCATCAGATCAGATTCAGAGAAGGTGATGAATGGAAGACTGCTTTCAAGACAAAAGATGGTTTGTATGACTGGTTGGTAATGTCTTTTAGTTTGACTAATACACCTAGTACTTTCATGAGGTTGATGAATAGGGTTCTCAAGAGATTTTTGGGTAAGTTTGTGATTGTTTATTTGGATGATATTATGATATTAAGTAAGACTAAGGAAGCACATCTTGAGCATGTTAGACAAGTATTGCAGAGATTAAAAGAGGAGAAGTTGATGATTAACTTGAAAAAGTGTTATTTTATGCAAGAGGAGATTGTGTATTTGGATTTGTGATTTTAGTTGATAGTTTGAGAATGGATCTTGAGAAGGTTAAAACAATTTTGGAATGGCCTACACCTGATAATGTGGGCGAGGTAAGATCATTTCATGGTTTGGCTAGTTTTTACAAGAAGTTTATAAAGAATTTTAATTTTGTTTGTAATGTTATGACTGAGACAATGAAAGGAGATAAAAATGATTTCAAGGGGACACATGGAGCTGATAAGAGTTTTGAGACTTTGAAACAAAAAGTTGTTGAGTTACCTATATTGGCTTTGCTTGATTTCAATAAGGTATTTCAAGTTGAATATGATGCAAGTGGCAATGCAATAGGAGTTGTATTGAGTCAAGAAGGTAAACTTGTTGCTTTCTTTAGTGAAAAGTTGACTGGTGCTAAAATGAAGTATTATGTGTATGATCAAGATTTTTATGCTATTGTTCAAGCCTCGAAGAAGTGGATACATTATTTGATTCCTAAGTTGTTTGTGTTGTATACTGGTCATAAAGCTTTACAGTATTTAGGGAGATGACATAAGTTGAAACAGAGACATATGAAGTGGGTTGAGTACTTGAAAAGTTTCACATTTGTAATTTGCATTGAGCAGAAAATGTTCTTTGTTGATCGAGATGAAGGTTGAAGTTCTTGGTTCTGATGAAATGAAAGAGTCGTATGATACTGACCTTGATTTTTCTAAGGAGTGGAGAGAGTGTAGAGCACCAAATCTATCAAATCACATGAGTAAGTATGATGAGTATTTCATTCAAGAAGGTATATTGTTCACAGAAATTCAATTGTGTATCCCTATAAGTTCTACGAGAGTTAATTTGATCAAAGAAAAGCATTGTGGTGGATTGGTTGGACATTTTGGACCTGATAAGATATTAAGTTTATTGAAGGATAAGTATTATTAGCCACAAATGTATAAGGATGTTCAGAAGTTTGTAAAGAGTTGTGGAATTTGTTAAGTTGAAAAGGAAGTAAGTCATACTAGTTTGTATACACCTATTTTTGTTCCTGAGAAATCTTGGAGTGAGATTAGTATGGATTTTGTTGTTGGGCTACCAAAGATAGTAAAGGGGTATGATTCCATATTTGTTGTTGTGGATAGATTTTCTAAGATGGTTCATTCTACCGTGTAAGAAGACATTAAATGTTGAGCATGTTGCTGAAATTTTCTTCAAAGAGATTGTTAGATTGCATGGATTACCAAGAAGTATTATTTCTGACAGAGATACTAAGTTTGTTTGTTACTTTTGGAGGACTTTGTGGAAGAAGATGGATACTGAGTTGAAGTTTAGTTCTATATTCCATCCATAGATAGATGGATATACATAGGTTGTGAATAGAATCTTGGGTAATTTGCTAAGATGTTTAGTTAGAGATAAACCATATAATTGGGAGCAAGTGTTCACACAAGTTGAATTTGCATATAATAATTATGTGAATAAGAGTATAGGGAAAACACCTTTTGAGGTCGTTATGAGAATGCAGCTTGGAGGAATATCAGAGTTGAGGGATTTTGCTAGCGAAGAAAAGAGAAGTCATTCAGAGGAAGAATTTGTCAATTTTATGGATTCTTTGCATAAGGAAGTGAATTTGAGGTTGGAACAAAGTAATTAGAAGTATAAGGAGAATGTTGATAAGTCTAGAAGACATCATGTTTTTGAAGTTGGTGATGAGGTGATGGTTCATTTGAAGAAAGGTATATTTCCTAGTGGAACATATAATAAGATGAAGATGAAGAAGTTTCGACCTTGTAAGATCTTGAGGAGTTTGATAGTGGTAATGCTTATGAAGTTGAGTTACCTGATGACATGGATATATCTCCCATATTCAATGTTGTTGATTTGTATAAGTATCATGAGTTAGATGATGTAGTTGTTGTATCAAATGATGTAGTTGTTGTATCAAATGATTATCTTAAGAAGAAGATTGAAGAGGTTGAACATGTTTTGGGTCAGAGATTTGGTAAAAACATAAGAGGAAAAGATTACTATGAGTATTTGGTGAAGTGAAAGAACATACCAGTTGAAGATGCTACATGGATTTCCCAATCTAAGTTGTATTCAACTTGGGTTGTGCTAGTTCCATGATTCTGAAGAATCATTTCTTTCAACCCTAGTTGTCTAATGTAGGAGCATCCTAGGTTGCATTGCTATCTTGCATGTTTTTTCATGTTTCTTTGAAGCTTTCGAGTTCATAGTGTAGACCAAGTTATAGTGCCAAGCATTGTTCAGTTCCTAGTATATGTCAAGTTCCTATTGGTGCCGACTTCTTGTATATGCTGAGTGACAGTATTTGTTTTGGTCATACTTTGACTGAGTTGTCTATTTATGGTTCTATTTTGGGCTGACTTTGCACGTATTTAATTTTGGTATTTGTGTTTAATAGTTGTTGCTAGCCAACTTGTGGCTATGCATGCATTTAATGTAGGATTTAATTTCTATGATAGGTCGACTTGTGGGTATTGAAGGAGGTGTAGGATCAAGTTTTAGAAGTGAGTATGAGTTAGAGAGAAGGGATAGTTTTTTCTGGAGAGTTAGAAATCGAAGATCATCATTTAAGATCAATTTTTGAATTGTATTGTTGGTCGTAACTTGAAAGGCCACACAATCAGGCATGTATGTTGATAGTTTTTCTCTTTTATCTCCTTTGGTTGTTGTTCTTTGTGTTGTATTTTTGTTGTGTTTACTCTTACAGGTGGTTTTGGTAGCCAGGTTTGTCTTTGGCCCTAGTTTCCATTAGCCTCCTTGCGTCAACTAGGGTATGCTCCTTTTACATTTGTAAGTTGTATAGGAATTAGGTCTCGAGATAGACTATAGGTTTTCTTCTTCATTCTTTCCTACAATTGCCTATTTGAACGGAGATACTTGTAATTTTTTTCATTTATTATTATAATTCAATAGGCTTCATTCGTTTACCAATCAAAAAAAAAAAAAAAATTAATCCTCTTTTGCCAATTACACATGAAAAGGGGAATTTATTGATTTAATTGAATTACATGTCTCAAAATATCAATTATTTATTAATTAAGAAAAAATTTAAAATGAGATAATATTCAAATATATTCCAAAATTTGAGAAAATCATTCTTGAGTTAAAAAAGGAAAACGAATCAATTTACTTAAATCAAAAAAGGAATAGGGTTGCCAATAGTGGCATGTTGTGATGGTTATGTTGTTGAGTTGTTATCCTTGCCATCAAGGTTCAAATCTAAATGGGGATGAGGTCTCTCATTTGTGGCCTTATTGGTTCATAGCTCCAGGTCAAAGCGTTTACCCCTCTTTTTAAAAAAGAAAAGGAATAGAGTTATTAATTGAAACCCATATGTAATGCCTACCCCTAGTTGACTTTTCTAATTGTATTGTCGGATTCGTTTAAGCTTGTTTTATGTTTATGTTTATAATTATTGGTACTTGGTTACCAAATTAGATTAGATGTATTTCATACTCAGTGTATATATGTGATGAGTTATTTAGTTATTTCAGGTGTTTATGATTGTTTCGATGATGATATATGTATGTTCATTTAATGACTTTCAATTATCTCATGATGTTAGATTGATGGATTAATTATATTTATATGAATTTTCTATGGTTACTTACCTCATACTTGCATGTGTATGGTGTATGTGTTTATTTTTACTTTATGATTAACATTCCTGATGTGGTTGAGGGAGGGAGTGGTAGTCACTTTCTAGTCAGAATCTACAGGATGTACCACTTGTTGCCATTGCTTATTTAGTTTAGAATATATGTGTTTGTACGTGCATAGATTTTATGTAGATTGTAGGTACTAGGTATTGACTTCTTTGAATCGCCAGGATGAGTGCACCCTCTCGTAGTATGGTATAAGTGGGGAGATAATTCTTGAGTCCAAATCCTAACCTAAGCCAATTATCCTAGAAAATAGGACAAGTATCTGAGTGAGTGTCACCTTTTTGAATTCATCAAGTGACGCGAATTTGTGATTTTGACCCTAGAGTTTGTTTTGGTATTCTGTACTTTATGATGGGTTTTTTGTATTTGGTTTTGTGGATCTATTGTATTTTTTGTTATAATTAATTCAAATTAAAAGATGTATGGTGTATGTGTTTATTTTTACTTTATGATTAACATTCCTGATGTGGTTGAGGGGGGGAGTGGTAGTCACTTGCTAGTCAGAATCTACATGATGTACCACTTGTTGCCATTGCTTATTTAGTTTAGAATATATGTGTTTGTACGTGCATGGATTTTATGTAGATTGTAGGTACTAGGTATTGACTTCTCTGAATTGCCAGGATGAGCGCACCCTATCGTAGTATGGTATAAGTGGGGAGATAATTCTTGAGTCCAAATCCTAACCTAAGCCAATTATCCTAGAAAATAGGACAAGTATCTAAGTGAGTGTCACCTTTTTGAATTCGTCAAGTGACGTGAATTTGTGATTTTGACCCTAGAGTTTGTTTTGGTATTCTGTACTTTATGATGGGTTTTTTGTATTTGGTTTTGTGGATCTATTGTGATTTTTTGTCATAATTAATTCAAATTAAAAGATAATTTAATGATTTAATTTAATGAAAATTTAATAAAGAAAATTCAATATTTAATTGTATTTAATTAATTGAGAAATTAATTAAATTAATTAAATTAAATAATTAAATTAAAAATATTATATTAAAGTTCTAATTTTGGAGTAATTATATTTATTTAATTTAATAATTATTATTTAGGAGTTTCATTTTAATAATAAATTCTAAATGATATTATTAGTTAAATTAATAAATATATTATTAAAACATCTTGTAAGTAATTAAAGAGAGAAAGAAAATTATTTAATAAAGATATTTTAATTAATGGCAAAAAGGTTGTGCATGAAATTAAAATATAATAAATGAAAAAGATCAACGAGTCTTCTTGCGTGATTGCACAATCGAAGCCCTAAATTTAGGGGAAAACTGTTTATCGAAGATCTAGAGCTCACTTTTGCAATAATTGGGGATTTAGAGGAGCAATTTTTGGGAAGGAGGTTTTCAAAGGAAAGGGGATTGCTTGCATGCTCTGCACAGTTGTCGTATTATCATCGAATTCAGGTAGAATCTTGTGAGCTATTTGTACAGTAGTTTTCCATTCCTTGAATTGCTATCTTTTATGTGTTTGTTGTGTTTCTATTTTTAGAATTCCTCTGGGTTGAAACCCTTGTTTGCATATTTAATGTTCTTTTTTTTAGGAAACCTCTAAAAGCAATTTGATGATTTGAAACCCTTGCATGTGAATATGGTTGTTCATTATTTTCGAAAACATTTGTATACAATTTGGAAATTAGAAATTCTGGTTTGTGTTTTATTGTTCTTTGTTTTTAAAGACATCTATAAATGAATGGAGGGATTGAAACCCTTATCTGGAATGCTTTAGAATTTGTAATTTGATTAATAAAATTGGATTGTAGGTATTGGAAAAGAATCATATTTAATGTACAAATTTGAGTGGTTGTCCGTATTTTTCCTATCAGATCTATTATGTTAATTGTTTTAGAAAAATATTTATATATAATATAAAATTGCCACAGTAAATAAATTTATTGTGATAATTTTATGTCATGACCCCAAATTTAAGGATATATGCATATTTTAATAAGATATTATATAATGAATAGATAATAATAAATATTATAATTACATTATGAAACCAAAGAAGATTATAATATATTCACATTTGAATATATATGATATTAATAACTAATGATAATTATAATAAATTGATTAATAGACTAATCAATATAATATATATTAATAATACAAGAATTAATATAAACAATAATACAATATGATATTATAACAACATATATTTGAATATGTTATTATAAACATACAATGTTATTTAACATATTTAATACTTATATCTTATAAAAAAATATAAATAATATACTTATTAATATAGTTATATTAATTAATCAAAAACTTATTAATATAAATATATAATTAATATAATATAACTATATTATTATTATTGATATTATGAAAGGACGTGACTCTTATGATAAAATTATATATATATATATATATATTGAATCAACTTTGGAGAAGAAGGAGGAGATGGGAAGATTATCAAAGTGGTACAGATGAAAATGGGAAAATATGTAAATGTCCCAAAAAGGGTCATTACAATTGGTATCAGAGCCATCAAATCTGCCAGCCTGTGGGACATATCTACAAAGGGATGATGGAAAGGTTAATGGAGTAGATCACAAAATATTGTTTCCAATTACTTGACCAGTAGATTGTATCCATAATTTTGTTCTGACAGACTTTAATAAGAGGTGAGCTTTCCTTGCATCAAGGAACAAACAATACCACTGAGGCAAGAAAATAACTGCTTCAGTCAAGGCCATGTTAATTCTAAGGTAGCCCCACTTCATAAATTCACACCACATTCTAATTTCGCAAAAGAATATATGGAGAAACATCCAAATGAATGTTTTATTGGGCGTATACCAGCGAAGATTTGTTTCTGCGTGTAATACAAATCTCAAACAATGGCAATAATATTTAAGCTGGTTTCATCTTTATGTTGTTCGAGCTCTAATACTTTGAAGATTGTATGAAAAGCTTGATTAATAAACACATACATAGAGAGCAACTGAAGCATCATAGAATAATGATAATAGATCAAGTCATATCGAACCAGTCAGTTCCTGTATTTTTGTGTCAATATATATATAAGAAAAAGAAGAAATATACACCATCGAAGGGCATAAAAGAAGCAGAAGAAAGACATTCACTGAACCATTTAGCAGAAAATTGGATTAAAAAATACGTAACGTGGAAGGAGCATAGGAATCAGCATCCAAACTGTGGAGGAGGATCTTCTTTATTACGTCATCACAATAGGGTAAACTGTAGGGTGCGAGTTGCATAGGACAACACATATGTAAGGGTACAAACAAATACCATGTATTAATAAAGGTTACCCGCATAACCATAAGGCAATAAAGTCGTATGAACCTCAAGAGTATTCGGCAATCTCCAAGGAAGCCCATGTGAAAGTGAATAGACACAAGGAGAATTAAGAATAAAAGGAGTACTTTATTAAAAGAATTGGATGGTTGAGAGACGTCCACCTATGATAGAATAGAGGCTGGATAATGGACAATAGACATGCCGCTTGCTAGAAAAGTAACTAGTTCAGTGTTAGGAAGAAACCGCATCACAACACAACGTGTCTATTTTAAGGAGGAATCAATAACTAATGGTCTTTATGTTATGCAATTCAGAAATTATGACTTATGAAGGTTATTACTGCTGGCAGTCAAAGAAGCCCGATACACATTATGGTTCAAGAAGAAGAGACCTACAGACTACACAAGAAAATATACATAAAAAATGTGAGGTTAATCTTTTGCAATTTTTTAAAATATATGAATGAGAATACGATTTGACTATCACAGTATGTTGGACTTCAAGGAGTGAACTCACCTGTCAATATATTAAAAAGAAAAAAAAATAGAGCTTTGGAGCAAGCAATGATTCTGCCAAACTGTAGACACAATTCAGTGGAACAAGCAACTTGCTGCAATGTCCTAATGATTGGGACGCATTAAAAACCTTGATGCACCTAGTGTTTTACCTTTCACTTGCAGCGTAATGGAGAATGAGGACAAAGAGCGAATATACAGAACATCCCATTGAAGAAGATCAAATTCTAATCACCATGGACAGGGAGTGCAATAGCTATCCAGAAGGAGACAATCTAGGTGGAGGCCACGTCAGACTATGGAGGGATGCCTTTGGAGCATGCAAGCTAGAATTACATTGCACATTGCATTACGTTGAGAGACTCATCATCACTGATGTGACAGGTGTTATGTTAATAGTTTCCTTGCAAACATAATCTTCATTGATACATCAGACTTGACGTATTCGGCAAATGGCATTACCAAATCACATGAGCATAAAGCGAGATATGGAATGAAGATAATAGAGAATATCCTATATTGTGAATGAAAGACGAGATACTTTGAAGATCGAAACACAAAAAAAATCACAAGGAAGGCGTGTGGATCCCACATTGAAGATAGATACTAGATTGGAAAGATGATCCACGTAGATGTTGCCAAAATAGAAGATAACATATTCAAAGGGCAACTCATAAAAAGGGAGCTAATGTGAGTATACAAGAAAGATCGACCACAAACATTAAATGAACTACATGGAGAAATAACCACGTTATCTTGCAAAGGGAAAGTTTACCAATAAAATTATATAGAAAGGAAGGAAATTAATGATGTGAGTTCCCAATCTCCATATGATGCACATTAATGTTTGGTGAAACCTTCTTGATGAAGTGATGTTAAATATGGAGAGACATCCAACACACTCCAAGCAATTAAATTTGCAAATTAAATAAGGAACTTTGATGATGACTATTACGTACTTTCAAACTGATACTCCATTACGGAAAGGTAAGGAGGTAAGGTTATTTATCTTCTTCATATATTGTTATCGTATGAAAATTGTTAACACAAGATAAAATTATTAGCATCCTTTTGATTATTGAAATATTTTATTGGTAATGAATATTGAATAATTTAACACCTCCTATCAATATTCTGATTGAATAGTTATAATAAAATGAGATTGATTTTCAAGTTGATAGGAAATAATCAATTTATTATTATTATTATCAAATATGATAATTATGATTTAGGGATTTCAAGTAGCTTTCCTATGGAGTCTACAATCAAGGAAGGTCTATTAAGACACCTTATTGTAGTATCAGTTAAGGGAAAAGCCATATTTAACTTTCCTATGGGGTCTGCAATTAAGGGAGGTCTATGAAGACACCTTATTGTAGTATCAGTTAAGGGAAAGGCCATATTTAACGTTCCTATGGGGTTTGCAATTAAGGGAGGTCTGTTAAGACAGCTTATTGTAGTATCAGTCAAGGGAAAGACCATATTTAACTTTCCTATAGGGTCTGCAATTAAGGGAGGTCTGTTAAGACACCTTATTGTAGTATCAGTTAAGGGAAAGGCCATATTCAACTTTCCTATGGAGTCTACAATTAAGGAAGGTTTGTTAAGACACCTTATTGTAGTACTAGTTAAGGGAAAGACTATAAGGGCATCTATCCTTCCTATGGAGTCTACAATCAAAGAAGAGCTGCTATGATACCCTATTGCATTACTAGTTAAGGGGAAGATAGTAAGAGAATCCTACCACTTTCCTATGGAGTGTGCAATCAGGGAAGAACACCCTATTGTAGTACTAGTTAAGGGGAATATAGTAAGGGCACCCTATCAACTTTCCTATGGAGTCTGCAATCAAGGGAGAGCAGTTAGGACACCATATTGTAGTGCTAGTTAAGGGAAAGATAGTAATAACTCCTTTTCACAAGAACCTTTCTAGCCAAACAAGCAATCCACTAAGTAGACCACCTCGTGTGGATGCTTAACACTTGCCACCGGGGCCAAGGGGGCCAAAGTTCTGCTCTTGAGCTTAGCATGGATTTGGCTTGGATTAACTTATATCATTCAACTTTCTTTGAAATTTATATATATGCATGTACTGATGCTTAATTTGTGGTTGCAGGGTTATAAGCCTAACGAAGAAGTATAATCATTGTGCATTATTAATTTTAGGATCTAATCAAGGTTATGTATGATGTGTCTACATCGTGTCTACTTCGTGTCTTCATGCATCAATGTGTATGCTTTGTGTTTTCTTCGTGTCTTCATACATTCATATGTATACTTTGCATTCAAATGCATACTACATGTGTGACTCTTTATAGAATAGAATGAAGTTATCTTATAAGTAAAAATTTGAATGGGATCTAGTAGTCAATTTTGTTATATAAGGTGAAACAATTATGAAAATGATTATTGCTTGAGGACAAGCAAATTCGAGAGGGGCGGACTTGTAATGACCCCAAATTTAAGGATATATGCATATTTGAATAACATATTATATAATGAATAGATAATAATAAATATTATAATTACATTATGAAACCAAAGAAAATTATAATATATTCACATTTTGAATATATATGATATTAATAACTAATGACAATTATAATAAATTGATTAATAGACTAATCAATATAATATATATTAATAATACAAGAATTAATATAAACAATAATACAATATGATATTATAACAACATATATTTGAATATGTTATTATAAACATACAATGTTATTTAACATATTTAATACTTATATCTTATAAAAAAATATAAATGATATACTTATTAATATAGTTATATTAATTAATCAAAAACTTATTAATATAAATATATAATTAATATAATATAACTATATTATTATTATTGATATTATGAAAGGATGTGACTCTTATGAT
Organism: Cupressus sempervirens; assembly: GCA_028749045.1. Classification (NCBI taxonomy): domain Eukaryota; kingdom Viridiplantae; phylum Streptophyta; class Pinopsida; order Cupressales; family Cupressaceae; genus Cupressus; species Cupressus sempervirens. The sequence continues at coordinate 145,273,367 of CM053784.1, read as the reverse complement.
AAAATTATATATATATATATTGAATCAACTTTGGAGAAGAAGGAGGAGATGGGAAGATTATCAAAGTGGTACGGATGAAAATGGGAAAATATGTAAATGTCCCAAAAAGGGTCATTACATTTTATATACATATATTAAAAATGTGTTGTTGTGCAAATTTAAAATCTAGACTGTATAATTTTAAATGGATGTGGGGGTCGCTAGTTATTCTTATCATTCTATATTAAAAATATCAAATATAAAGTAAAGGAAGGGGAAATTGACTCCCCCCTCCCCATGCCTTGTTGCTTGGCAATGGCTCAAGTTGTCATGGTAGTCATGAGCATTGCTTGATAGCGGCTCACGCTGCCATAGTAGCGTTGAGCCTCATGCATAGTGTGAGAGCCATTTGGACTTTAAACCTATTTTTAAAAGGTAAGTTTTATTTTAAAATTTTATTTTAATTTTTAATTTTATTAAATATCTGTAAAATATGTGATTTTTAATATAGTTAATTTTATAATATTTAATATTAATAATGATTAAATATATTTTTATAAAAAATTAAATATTATTATATTATCAATTATTTCTTTATTAATAAATCAATAATAGTTTATTAGTAATTTAATATGAATTATTTTTAAATAAATAATAATTATCATTAATTTACTATTACAATATGTTTGTGAAGTAAATAGATAATTGTATATTGGAAAATTGATTGTTTAGTAAACTTAGATTTTATCTAACGGTTTAATTTAGACATGAAAATGATTTATGAGTATTAAAACAGATTTGAAAAGTAAATTGATAATTGAAATTTAGGAAATAATTATTTTAAAGTAAACTCGTATTTTACTTGATGATGTCTTTATGGAAATTATTTCTATTATTTTGGGAGATTGATTATATCTTTTGATTATTCAAAAAACCTTAACAAGTATAATACTTTGAAAAGACAAGAACTAGCAACCTAATTGTATATTGAATCTTGTGTTTTCTGTAGAATATGAAAACTCCAAAATCTTAAAAATTAACATACTTAAAAAAGAAAAGACGAAAACTATTATGTGTATGTTTACTGAACTCTTATGTTGTGATAAAGAATTGAACTATGAATCAATGTTTAAACAACTTTATATGAATTGTTGAATTGTTTGGGATTCTAGTGAACTTGGAAACCATAGTGAATTTGGTAACTAAAGAAATGGAAATTGAAACCCTAATTGAGATTTAAAAACATTATCAACTATAATATTTGGAAATGAAAATAAAAATGTGAACCTTGATTGGAATTGAAAACTCTATAAACAATGATACTTGGAAAAGAAAACTAAAACCCTGGTTGTTATTTAATCTTTGTGTTTTGAAAATGAAAATGAGAACTTGGAAACCTATAATAAAAATTAAACTAGTGTATTTTTCAAAACCTAATGAATTATGAAAATTACTTTTTTATGTATTCTTTATGATGTGTGGTTTACTGTTATTGGTTTCGGGGTTGAGTTAGCTTTGACCAAATTAGGTTGTATTACCAAAGGCTTGGGAGTTTTGTCTGTGATGTCATAATGATATTTTGTACATGATCTTTTATACTTGACCATGGTGATGTGTTGTGTGTGTACTATGATGAGCTTGATCAAATATTTTGACGTGCTTTTTAGTTCTTGTGTAGAACTCAAGTGGATGATGTGTCTTTCCTGATATAACCTTTGAGTCTTTGATCAGTTATCCTTGATTACTTCCTAGTTGCTTGTATAGGAATGAGGTGATTAAAAGATTTGTTTTTGGTGATGTCATGTTATGACATGGATTTGGCTTATGTATACTTGATTTTGGATTAGCCCTATTAGGATGATCATCTTGGTGGAATATGTGATTATGATCAGTAATATTTTAGTACTTTCCAGTTGCTTGTTTAAGAACTAATGTGTGGTTTATAGTCATTTGAGATCTTTTGCATTTGTTAGGCTTAGGGTAGGTTATATGTATGTCATATTGGGAAGTGGCTTGCAATGGAGGCCGAAGTCCTAAAGAGGCTAGTGGGTAACCCATTGTAGGTTATTTTAATAAGTGATAACATTTCATTAAATGGGTTTAAAATGAATTAACAAGAGTCATTTTTTATCCTCGCCTATGCCTTGAGTGCTAGTACAGGATAGGATGGGAGCAGAGAGGATGCTTGGTCATGAATTTGTGATACAGGAGAATCGTGCATGAGAATTTTTTTTTATAAAAAAAAAGTGGAGGAGAGAGAAAGTGACAAAATTAGAAGGAAAAATAATAATAAAATAAAATAAGGGAAAAAAAAGAAAAGAAGAATTTCTATTTTCGAGGTGCATAGGTGGCGTAATAGAAAAATAAAAATAAAAATGGTGGTCATTCCATTTATCAAGGTGAGTAGGTTGAATTCTAAAAGATTGTGGATATTGTGTAGGTGGAATCCTAGAAGGTTGTGGATATTGTGTAGGTGGAATTCTATAAGGTTGTGGATAAATCATGCATTGGGTGGTAAGTGCCTATTTAAGCAAGGCATATGAGCATTTTTAATCAAGCTTGGGAAGGTGAAGCTTTGGAAGGTGAAACTTTGGAAGGAAAAGCTTCAAGGTGTGAAAGTTCGAAAGTAGAAGTATTGGGAGCTTCAAGGTGTGAAGGCTTGAAGGTGTGATCTCTTCTTAGTAGAAGCTTGGAGAGAGGGAGGAAGAAAAGGGCAAGTTTTCCTGAGTCTGTGAATAGAGCGCGGAATGTGAGGTAGTTTACAGTAGGATTGTGGTGGAGTTGTGAGTGTATGGACAAAGCGTCGAATGTGAGGCAATTTACACTTGGATCTTGGATAAAGTTTGTGAGAAGAGCTAGTGGCTGTGGTTTATAAACAAGTAGGTTGCTTGGTGGCTTGTGAGCACAAGTTTAGACATCAGAGGTTTCTACCAGAGTGTGGATCTGGACTAGCTTGAATTTGGATTGGATCTTGAGGGATCTTGCAGAACTGTTATTGTAATTGCTATTGTATTTGGCCATAACCAAGAAGGCCTTACAACCTGGCACATTGCATGTAATAGTTATTTTATGAATAAAGAGTTGTGATTTGATATCAAATCTTCCATTCTTGGTTTTGATTTGGTAAGGGTAGTGTGGCCCTTCATCAATTTGCTTCATTAGTATGCCTTGTCTATACGAAAGGATACGGGTGCCACATAGAGACACTAGGGCACTGGACTATTAAAAGACTGCCAGGGTAACCTTAGAGTTTACTCATGCGATGACACTTGCCCACTTACATAGTAGATTTTCTATATGTCTCTGTTGACTTTGGGATCAGTTGATACTTGTGTCTTGGTACCCTTTGAATTAGTTTTCTTTCAGGTGATTCCTTGAACCTAGATGTTGGTTTTGACTTGTATTTTGTTATCCTGTTTGGGACTTGAGACTATCTCCTTAGCGTGATGGGAATGAGTCTTTTTGTGTTCCATGAGGTCAGGTGGTAGTGCATTTTCTTATACCATTAAGATCTGACTGTTAGATGCCATTGCTGGATGTGTTTGTGCAAATGTTCCTTCCTATCTGATCTTGTATTTCTATGATGGATGGTTATACCTATTGTATTGTATTTTAATTCATTGATCGTAAGAGATGTTGTATATTATTTTATGATGTATATTCTTTTAGCCTTTCATACCCTGTGACCTATATAGTGGATAATTGTGCATTATGTTTATTGCCAAGTGACATCTTATATAATTATATATTATTTAAATGGATTTGTACTTGTAGTTATTCTTTAATGTGGATGTTTTATATATTATTTTTAGTATTAATTAAACTTAAATGTGATTCAATGTCATGGGAACCTTAAGAATTGTATTTTGTTTTATGGTATGTGTTTATGTGTATGTTATTGCTTCCGCTATTTTATATATGTTGTTGTTATGTTATTATCTTTCAAAAAAAATGTTTGGCAAACTTAGTGAAACTATAGGTTAATTTCTTTTGGGTTCCTTGGTGGGGCGCTACATCATACAAATAGTTAACTTCCTCATCCACTCCAAAATCAGGAAAATTAACTCCCTTTTAAACAAAATGTACCTTTTTAAACTCAATTTTGAATCAATCTTAACCATCCATTCAATTCAATCGCAATTATTGATTTGTCTAGGATCCCTATAAAAGAAGGCTTATTGCCTCTCATTTGAAATATGCAATTTGATTAAGGGAACTTTGTCAATTGAATCTTGACTTATTGTGAATCAAAGTTCTTTAAATTTTATTTGATTTTTCTAATCTTAGATTCATAAGTTTTGCATTCATGTTCATTTAGATTTAAATTCTCTTTTCTATATCAATACTTGTTTTTGCATATCATTTAGAATAAAGTCATCTGATTTGGAGTGAAAATACCAAAACATAGATTAGTTATATTCTCATATAAATCCTTTGTTATAGTAGTGTCTATAGTCACTGAGTCTCTTGGTTCTGAGAGCAATTCAAACTCCTATTAGATATGTTATATTTCAAAATTACTGCAAATTATAATAGCATTGTCATAATATTTTGGTATGTGTTTTACAATAGTAGTGATTTTACTCTAATCATATTATGGAAGAGACATGTCTCCTCATGAGACAAGTCTTTCCATTATAATCTAATTAATATAACAAATATATATATATATATATATATATATATATATATATATATATATATATATATATATATATATATATGTATGTATGTATGTATGTATGTATGTATGTATGTATGTATGTATGTATGTATGTATGTATGTATGTATGTATGTATGTATGTATGTATGTATGTATGTATGTATGTATGTATGTATGTATGTATGTATGTATGTATGTATGTATGTATGTATGTATGTATGTATGTATGTATGTATGTGCATTGTAGTCTCATAGTCTATCCAACTAAAGCTACCAAACATTAACACTCTCTCTTACCTAGTGAGGATAAACACAAGAAAAATATTACACCATTGGTAATATTAGGAATGACAAATTTTAAGGATATATTTGATTAGAAGATATCCATCATTCTGATTTCACATTTATATCATGTGTATTTTTCACCTAGAATATCGACACAAGATATTCACCAAGTACCCAAATAAAGTTTGATGTCACATCTGATATCATGGGTATTGGTCTTCCATAATATTAAAATTCAATATTCTCCAAGTACCCAAATAAGGTTTGATATCATATCTAAAATCATGAGTATTGGTCTCCCAGAATATCAACATTTGATATTCACCAAGTACTTAAAAAAATTTTGACATCACATCTAATATCATGAGTATTGGTCTTCTAGAATATCAACATTCGATATCCACTAAGTTCTCTTTGAGTAATGGCCTTCTAGAAAGTTTGAGATGCAAGATATTCACCAAGTATTTTTAGTAATGGCCTTCCATAACATAAAGTCAAATGATATTCACCAAATATTCTATGTAATGACCCTCTAGAACATCAATTTACATACCATTCATCGTGTACTCAAAAATTTATATATAAGGTATGTGCACAAAGATTCTCATAATGCTTACCATATAAGCATCCAACATGCAAAGTATAATCTATCATGTTCTACATAGATATCATAAGATATCCATCATAATAGATAATTAAGTTATTGTAAGATCATCACCTTTTAATAACTTATGCAAATACAAATAATAATCATTTGGAATTCATCACTTCCTCATGATGTACATAGGGGGTAGGCCCATTAAAAACATATAGTCACGAGGTATATTCATGAATCATAGTCCTCTTGATTGCTATAATTTATTGATCATTTAAGAATCCATATCAATATGGTTTACTCCCACTAAATCAATACGATAGAGATCATCGAAGGTTGACTGAATCATATCCTCTATCAACTCCCTCTCTTTCAAGGTTGCCTCTAATGAAATGTAAGACTCCCCTTAAATTTGGTATCAATCTCTTTTCATGTAAGAACACACTCAGAGGAAAATATCAAGGAAAATAAATCCTATGTTACATATAGAAATACAATTAAGAGATAGATTATATAAATTAAGGTGGTTATCAAGATATAATAATCAGAAAATACTTATCTCTTGTTTGACATATCTCATTCCTTTTTTGTTCATGCCTCCATTCTACTTTGTAATATTACAATGAATCTTCACATTTCATATATGGGCAGGACCTTCAAGACCATAAGCTCTTGTAATTCTATGACCAACAAATTATTGGATTTGGATGTCTTTCTCTATGTGAAAATTTCAAATTTTCTCTAATATGTAACCATTTGTATTTCATATCTTAGTTTTGTTATCTGCAATATTCTCAAACTTCATGCCTGACTTCTTCTCAATTTTCTAAGTAGGTTTTATATTCATGATTTTGTATACTTTTTTATTAATGGTGTTGGACAATTTTTATGAAGTCATTTATTATGTTCAATAATAAGTTTATGTTTCTACCCATGCGTTTGAAATGATGGTGGCAATGTTTATTTTAAACACATTGTCTAACCATGAAGAACTTGTTGACATTTTAATGCTTAATGCTTCCTGAAAAAACTCTTTCACAATCAAAGCCTTCCACCATCATGAGTTGTTGTCCTTTACACCACAACTATGCTTTCCATGAGTGAGTTTTGAATGAAGAGAATTGATGTAGAAATTCATTGTATATAGCATTCTCTTCAAATTTTATTTATATATTTAATGTGCAGATAATCTGAAGGATAGTGGTAGAAGACTTCACAACCTTTCTCAGACCTTGAAATCAAACTCTTTTAATTTCTCATGTCACGATAATAAATCAAGATGTTAGGCCACATTTAGCACATACAAATAAGAGCCTGGGGAATCTATTGAGGTGTTTAATTGGAGAGAACACTCAGAAGTGGCATTTAGTCATACCCTAAGTTGAGTTTGCCTAAAATTCTAATGTTAATAAATCCACATAGAAGTCTTATTTTCAAAATGTATATGGCATTATTCCTTCAAGAGTCATGGCCCTAGTTAACTTGCTAATGAGCCTATTGCATGGATATTTTACCACCAATAGTTTTGTTAAAATCCAAATGAAAAATAGGTATGCCAGCCACAACGTATGAGACATAGTCTCTCCTACCATTAAGGGAAGGCTCCCTCTTCTCACCATTCCTTAATCAATGCAAGGTAAGAAAGAAGTTCATAGATTTTTTAAGGAATGTTATCAATATTATTTCCTCTTATTTTTTAGGAAAGAATCCACTTACCCGCATAGTGAGCAATGGGCAAGATGAATTTCTAACTACACTTCTATCTAATAGCTAGAAATGATGATACCAATAAGCTAATACCAACTCAAAGACTGATTGAAAATGTACCAGTTTGGCTCTAAGTCTTATTTTAATCTATTATATAATAATAATCTCTACTGTTGGGATGCAAATACTTCCATAAGTAAGATATTCTAACTATATTTATGAATAAAGACAATAATACAAGTTATATTAAAAGCTTATAGTTTATGCATCACTGCAATTGCTCCTAGTCAAAGCTCACATTTAAGGACTTATTGAAGTGTGTTGTTAATTGCATTTCGCCACATTTAACACATACAAATTGGAGCCTGGGAAACATATTGAGGTTTTAAATTGGAGAGAACACTCGGAAGTGGGATTCAGTCATACCTCAAGCTGGGTTCACCTATAATTATAGTGTAAATAGATCCACAAATAAGTCTCCTTTTCAAATTGTATATGGTGTGAATCCTAAAGGAATTGTGGCCCTAGTTGACTAGCCAATGATCTTGTTGGATGGATATTTTGCAACTAAAATGTTTGTTAAAATCCAATTGAAAAATAGGTACACCAATCACAACATATGAGACAAAGTCTCTCCTACCATTAATGGAAGGCTCCCCCTTCTCACTGTTCCTTGGATCAACTAAGGTAAGCAAGAAGTTGAGATATTTTTTGAGGAGTGTTATTAATATTCTTTCCTCTTATCTTTTAGGAAAGAATCCATTTACCTACATAGTGAGTAATGGGCAAGATGAAATCTCTAACTACACTTCTATCTAATAGCTTGAAATGATGATACCAATAAGCTAACACCAACTCAAATATTGATTGAAAGTGTACTGGTTTGGCTCTAAGTCTTATTTTAATTTATTCTATAAGAATAATCTCTACAGTTGGGGTGAAAAGACTTCCAAAAGTAAGGAATTCTAACCATTTTTGTGAATTAAGATAACAATACAAGCTACAGTCAAAGCTTCTAGTCTATGTATCACCATAATCGCTCTGAGTTAAAGCTTCAGCTTCAATTCCTTCTTAGCTCATCATGTTCAATTATTTAAACATGCAATAACAATGTGAATCAAAGATAACAAATGAAAATTATAGTAAAAGCTTCTAATTTGCAATATCACAATTGCTCTCAATTAAAGTTTCAACTCCAATTGCTTCTTTGTATTCACTTTTCTTCAAAATTGTGCTACACAATTAAAGCTATCCTTGTACAATTCTTTAGAGATTTCTTAAATACAAAAAAAAATCATTTTTACAATGAGGGGGACACTTCTTATATAGGAAAAGAAGTAAGAGAAATAAGGAGGAAAAAGTGGGGGCAACTCAAACACTTTGACATGATAAAACTAGGTGGAAGAATTATTGGATTGAATGTCATGGGGACATGCAATCAAATTATATTCAATTGCATTACATTCAAATAATCTTATGAAACTAAAAAAATATGAAGAAAAAGTAGGAATTGTTGTATTAATCTTGTAGATTGTCAACAAAAGTCTTTGTACTTAGTGACAAAAATGAGGATGATCGTCTAATCGAGAGTCCATGTTTTGGCATCACCTTATTCTCTTCAATGAATTACCATTTATTATTTGAAAATTCAATGTAATCAAGCTTTTCCCACTCCATAATTATGAGTTCTTCTTTCTTAAATTCAAAGATTCTAGAATTTCTAACACTTTAAGAAACCTTCTTGATGATGTCAGGATGTAAACCTAGAATGACTTTCTCATTAGCATATTTATTTGATTTATTTTTATATTTTTTTATTTATTTCCTTTAGATCAAAATTCTTGGCATGTCATTGGGCCCTTGGTCTACTGGTGAAGTTGAATAGCTCACAAAGAGCCCACCAAAGATCAAGTCTTGCTGAGTGCAAGGCTCTGACATCATAAGGGATGAGGCCGGGATCATGCCCCTTGGCTCTAAGCCAAAGAGGTTTTAGTCACGAGTGGGCCCATATCAAGTTCCTAAAAAGTCTGTGGTGGCCTTCACTGGTTGGTAGCTTGCAGGCTTCGTACCTCGTTGGGCTGCCCCGTAGATCTGAACCCTCCATCAAAAAAAAAATCTTGGCACATTCCCATGCAAAATTACGTTTCAAGGTTGCCATTGGGAAAGTGGAGACAACATGGATAATTGCTTCTTGAGAATCAAAGCATGTATTCTCAATAGGATGTCCCTATTCTTTCAATAAGTTTTGACATATCTTGAAGGATGTGCCATAACATGAAGATGAAAACATATTCCAATGAGATTGGATCCATGAAAATTTAGGGATTTGAGTTACAATATGGATCCATGAGGGATGAGTGTTCAAACTATTAAGTTTATATCAGATTTAGAATGCTATTCAAATTTTTTTATGATACTGGCTGATAATCTATTTGATGCAAGTTCTAATGATAAAGTATTTACTCTAGAATATATGTGTCAACTCTTAGATGATTTATTAAATAAACTTCAAGTTATATTTGCAGTTCATCATATCTGATTTTACATTTATCAATTTTGATGCCTTAGCAAGATCAGCCAGAGAGTATATATAATATGAAAGGGTATATTAGTGAATGGGCATGTCTCTAAATGGAGACATCACCATTCACAACAATACTTGATCAATACTGAAAAATGATAATCACCAATCATTATATGTTTGCCATCTCTAATAGTATCCACGACTATTGTGATGTTGATCTTAGCCCAATGCAAATTGATATTAATTCAAATAAGGATCAAAATTTATATAAGCGAGATACAATCTGAATATATATATATATATATATATATGTGTGTGTGTGTGTGTGTGTGTGTGTGTGTGTGTGTGTGTGTGTGTGTGTGTGTGTGTGTGTGTATTGGTTAGATTGCAAAGATCCTCATATATAGGATTGATAGAATTCAACATATATAAATGTGTGTGTGTGTGTGTGTGTGTGTGTGTGTGTGTGTGTATGGATTCTAATATGGTTAATTATAGATATTGTCTAACCAAAGCTACATATTTTAACACTCACTCTGAGCTAGGGAAAAAAGAGAGTACATATACATATGAATAAGTTCTAATTTGAAAATGATGTAACCTATTCAAATTTTTCCTTTAGAACATTAAGTCACATGATATTCATCTTGATTATGGTGTGTGTACTGACATCAAGTCTCATTATGTCTACCATAAGAAATCATGGTATCTCTATAGATATTATGTCTCATAATATCCACCATGATAAGAGAACATAAAGATCTTCTACTGATATCACGTCTCATGATATCTATCAATATGTCCTTTTAACTATCATGACATGTCCATGAATATCAAATCACATGATATTCATCATGATAGTAATCTAATCATTATAAATTTTGTCACCTTATAATGTTAGAGTCAACATTTCATTATAAAAAAAGTAAGAATTTGGTATAGCTCTGATACCATGTAAGAATTTGCCTTAGGGAAAAATTCACCCAAGATCGAAGAACTCGAACACAAGCACAACTGTAGACCAAAAAAGAGTATGATAGATATATCAAAGTATGTCCTCATAGATTGCTCTGTATAGTATGTACAAACACGCTAGGAGTGCATGTATATAAAGGCCTTTTAGGAAGCACGCCTTTTAGGAAGCACCTAGAATGTCTCTAGAAAGAGCCAGGAGATAAGATAAGCATGAAAACTAAGCACACGTATTATCCATCATTCTAGATTAAAGGATAACAATGACAAGGTGTATCTCAAGTGGAGATGTTGTAGACACCATGTGCATAAAAGAGGTGCGAACTCCTATGTTGTCAACATGACAACTCACAAGAGTACGCATACTCATAGGTGACTAATAAATAAATTTTAAAATAATACATTAACCTAAGTAAACTTAAGTAAGTGTAAATAGTGAATAATTATTTACACCAACAAAAAAATCACTTTTTAATAAGGTACATAGGATAGGCCCATAAGTCATAGAGTCACACATATAAAAAAATAAATTACACTTTAAAAATCTTTATTTATATTAATATAAATTTACAATTTTGAGACTCAATCTCAGAAACTTACATTCCAAACCATCCCAAGTTTCTTTATGAAATGATCAACTTTCATCTTTGGAAGAGGCTTGGTGAGAATGTCAGTTATTTGATCACTCGTATTAATATATTTCAACTGGACAGCTCTTCTTTCCACCATGTCTCTTATGTTGTGGTAAGGGATTTCTATATGCTTTTATTTATCATGAAATTTTGGATTCATGGATAACTTGATGCAACTTTAGTTATCATAATCAATAATGGTAGGTTTCAGAGGCTCATTAAATAAACTCGCAAGCAATTTTTGAAGCCATGCTACTTCTCTTGCTCCCATTGTTGTTGTAATGTAATATACCTTGAGAATTAACAAGGTGCATTAAAGATCCAATTATCTATTTGTATAAAGTGGGATTGATAAGACTAGATTCGTCAATTGCTTCCTTTAGCTTGTGTAAATTGGTTTCCATAGGTGTTGACATAGGTCAACTGTTCCACATTCCAAATTGTTTCAAAATATCAACTATATACTCCTTTTGATTTAGAAAGATGTTTCCTGACTTCTGATGAACTTCTAATCCAAGGAAGTAATGAAGAATCCCTCCTTCATGTCAAATTCAAAAGTCAATTCTTTCTTACACTGATTAATGAGGTGGTTTGCTCCTGTAATTAGAAGGTCATCAACATAAAGGATTAAAATCAACATATCACCTTTAGTTACTTTAAAATAAATATTTGGATCAATATCATTCTTGGATAATCCAAGAATTTAGTAGATATTTTTCAATCCTTTCATACCAAGCTTAGGGAGCCTATTTGTGTCCATATAGAGCCTTTTTTAATTCACACACATAAGAAGCAACATCACGAGTCACAAACCCTTCAGGTTGCTTTAAGTATACTTCTTCCTCAATAGTTCCCTTTAGAAAGGTAATTTTCACATCCATTTGATGAATTTTCCAACCTTTGGCAACTGCAATGGCTATTACAGGTTTGAATAAGGTATATCTATGATTTTGGTCAATGGACTGCATACGAGGTGAAAAGAAATCTACCATCTCATGCAAACTTACAACTCACCAAAATGATTTTCAGAGTTTATAACTTGCAGTAGATATGAAAACTCATCTACCAACTTAAATCTCTAACATATTCCCAGATGTAAAAACATTTTCTAAAACAACCTTTCATAGGATATGCTGAGATGCATTACACTTCTCCTACTTAGTGTTAAAATACCACTTGATGGAGAAAACTTTTGTATAACTTTCTTTCTTAAAAGAACTCTCAAGAAAGAGGAAAATACCAAACCTCTTCAATGCTATGAACAACACCAGATTCAAATCTTGTCTTGATTTAGTAACTCTTGCAAAGCATCACCCACTTTCTTTACAACTATTGCCAAGGGCCTGAGATAACTTCTTCAAATCTGCATTTCAACTATTGCAACTTTCACAATACCATCAACTTCACAATTGCACAGGTACAGAGATATAACTTCTAGTCGCCACTCAGTAAGTGAGAAAATATTTTTCTGACTTGCACAAAACAACAAGCTGGTCCAGAATTTATAACAGGTATTTGAAAACCACACACAACCTTGGAATTTCACACCATTAAAAAAGTGAAAGAAAACATATTCTTGACTCTTGAAAGCATAGCAGCACTTTGAAAACACTCTTCAGCTGAATTGACATGGAATCACTAGTGACAATAATATCTATCTTCAACCTTCAAAGCTACTACTGTCCTGGATAAAACATCACTAGGAGGCATGAAACTTCAGCATGACCTTGCTATTGATAACAAACTTTACACATTCCTTTCTTGTAATTGTATTGAATCACCTTCAGATTGCAATAATCCCTAGCAGAGTCGCCATTTTGTTGGCTCTTGATTTAACAATTTTGGAAATAACCAAGAAACCAGACCAATACATCTAAGGTTAGAAAATTCCTATAATGGATGCACTTGACTACAGTCTTGGGCCAACTATAAGGATAAATCCTTCTTCTTCTTCAGGCTCTATTAGACATAGGCGGGTGGACCTCAGACTCTTTATATGGTATCAGTGTAAAGGCATACAATTGAATCTAAAAAATAGATAAAATCCCTTAATCTTCTCTATTTATGCAAGCATTCATGGATGAAATAGCTACTAATAGAGCACATGAACCTGATAAACCAAGTGAGGGAAAGCTCTTTTAATTCTTAAACACAAAAGGAAAGATATTTGATTAAGATTTATATCTCAACATCATTCGGGTATGCAACAACAGAGAATATGCATCCTCCAAGCTGACCAGTCCCTTATCCATTGGGCAATCAACTAAACCTTAACATGCAGATGGATACCTAAAGTATACTCATATATTCCCACATATGATCTATCTATTTGACTTGCAAATAGACATCAATCTTCATAACAATTCTCATACTTATTGTAGAATCCTTCTGGTGTAACCTGCAACCCTATCAGTATAAACAAGCATTTACTTGGCTTCTTTGTTCCAACAAAAAATTCATCCTAATATACAACCTTAAAGGATTGCAACTGAGTCCAAGCTCTTATTTCTCAAACACAAAACATTACAGATAACAAAAGAAGGAGATGAGAATCAGAATGAAACTAAGAAAGGTGAAACTCTTCTATTAATTTCATTGAAAACAATACATCATCTGCATATCAAAACTCAAAAAGTACACAAAGAATGACTGTGTAATATAACAAATGCCTCAAAAATAAATACAATATGTTGTTCACAATAGGATAACACTGAGAGAAATTGGTATCACAACTGTGAGAAAATATTAAGAAATTGGGACTAGACTGATCTCCCAATCCTCCCAAAATCTTCAAAGAATTGGAACCACTACAATAATAGAAAAAGGAAGATATATAGGAGAGAAGATCTTTCAAGAAATGTAATATGGAATTGACATCTGTCCCACTAAAAGAGTCTTCAATCTGAAGTTGTTGAAACTGAACTTCCTTCAACTGCCTACACTTGAAAACCATAAATGAAGCCCAAAATATCTGATATATCTCACCTACAAATATACAAATATCTCATGGATAAATATCAAGAAATCATCACAATCTATACTGAGGCTCCAAAAATTTGATTTCAACATGTCACATTTGCTTTGCTGTGAAATTCACTTGTGTTGTTACCAAAAACATTTAATTGCTCCCAACTGCATCAAAGACAATTCAATTCATCCTTACAATTGCTGGAGAAGTCAAATCAGATGAAAATATCTCTCTATCTGATTGCAATTTCATCTGCAACATTAAATTTGCACATTTCACTATGAAGCTCCCAAAATAAAAAAAAACCTCTTGTAGCTACTTTCGGCTGCAACCTACTTAAAATCTGATTGCAAAAATGGAAAATTCACTCTTTTCCAATTCTGAGGGTATATTACACTATACATTTTGGACAAAAATCAAGCCCCTGAGACCATTTTGAAAATCTACCTCCATGACTGAACATAACCATTAAAATTGAGAAATTAAAAAAGTTCATATAGTATAAACTATATAAAACTTTTTAAAATAAATCAAATTTTTCATTTTTATAATATGAGTGCTCAAATCAACTAGGATTTGATGTTATAAATCATTTTTCTTTCTCTCTCCTCCCCAATGCCAAGTGTCAATTTCCCATTGGTATAGATTTTGCCCTTCCACATCCACCACATTAATATATTAATTCTTTAACCTTTTAATCCTTTGCCTATCGCAACATCTTATCTCTTAACATTTTATCTCCCGATCCTACGATGACATCTTAATCGTAGCATCTCCCACCTTTTCATTAGCTTCTCCGATGACATGATAACATGCAATTTTTGTCATATCTAATGACTTCCTCCCAGGGCTTGTCAAAAATCCTTTGCCTATCGCAACATCTTATCTCTTAACATTTTATCTCACGATCCTACGATGACATCTTAATTGTAGCATCTCCCACCTTTTCATTAGCTTCTCCGATGACATGATAACATGCAATTTTTCTCATATCTAATGACTTCCTCCCAGGGCTTGTCAAAACATCAGGGAGCTATAAAATATGTGCTCTGATCCTACGACAAGTTGTAGGATTGTAGCGCTAAAAATCCTTTGCCTATCGCAACATCTTATCTCTTAACATTTTATCTCACGATCCTACGATGACATCTTAATCGTAGCATCTCCCACCTTTTCATTAGCTTCTCCGATGACATGATAGCATGCAATTTTTGTCAATTTTTGTCATATCTAATGACTTCCTACCAGGGCTTGTCAAAACATCAGCGAGCTATAAAATATGTGCTCTGATCCTACGACAAGTTGTAGGATTGTAGCCCTTCACTATCTCATGCACGATAATACAACACTGTTGGAATATCGCGCATCACAAAGGCCAGCTCCCCCAACCACACGACATGGTCGTAACATCGTAGAACCATTGAAGTTGCCCTACGACCTCACAACATGCCACATTATTTATCGCATGGTCAAAATTTCGCTGACGACTGGCCACGACAGACCTCAAGTCAGGGAGCATGACATGCGACAGTGTGTCATTGAAGACACTTAATCTTTGTGTCTCTTGGTATAAGAATAAGCAAAAAGCTTGTCCCATAATAAATGTGGGATACGTAGAAAACCCCAGCGTGGATTCTTTCTCCATCTCCCCTACTGTTTCATGCAGGCAACCTTTGTAGAATTCGTGGGTACCAAAAGACGTAGATTACCTTGCAATTTTTTTATTAGTCTATTGTAGACTACTTCCATCAATCACGTCGCAGGTTGGATGAAGTTCCCATGCATGAGCCACCCCTTTGGACGCCAAGCCATGGATTGTTCCAACTAAAACGTAGAGCCTCCTGCTGTTTGCTGCGTCAGTTGCTTCCCCCTTTTTGCCCTTCCACGTGGGTGAACTCCATGAAAACGTGGGTTATTATTTTTATAAATGCCTTCTAGACTGAACAGTGGAGACGTTGTGCTTGATGGCTATAGTTTTTTCAAACGTTGGATGCCAATTTTTCTATCTTCCAGTGATGTGGAAATCACCCTCATTGTTGTGGCTTGCATTTGAAATCATAATACCCTCACATTTGATGTGGAATAAGCCTTCAGTGCGTATCCTTTTCAAATGCAGACCTCTAAATAACATATGCAGCTGAAGCTGTCGACCACACAAGCTTTGTCACTTGGCATCCCCTACCTCTCATTGGTGACTACTTCCATAGATCTTCTGCAAAGTTTTGGTTCTCACAGAGAAGTAGATCAAGCATATCTAGGGCCTTCTCTCTAAAGATCCTAGTGACATCTTCTGGAGAAAGTGCATTCATGAGTTCATTATTCAATGTACCGTCCCAAAAGCTTCCATCAGCAACATTAACTAGCAACATATTCAAGTCTCGCCAAGCCTGCACTCTGTCATGATGAGAATTAAAGGTGGACTCCCCTGCCAAAGAAGGGCGAACATAGAATGACTTATAGGTTCTTGGGTTATCTATAAAGTCTAGTGTGATATGTGACTTATCACTTGCTAAGCCATAGGCTTGATTAAGATGCAAAATTTTTGAACATACTTTACTTGAAACACCATCAGCTCCAACTAGAAAATCAAATTCAACTTCAATATCATCCATATGAACTTTACCTTGGTTGTTAGTTTCAGTATCCCTACTATATGTCTGATTATAGGAAAATTTCTCCCATCCAAAATAAAGAGTGAAATTTTCAGAAAATCTTTGAAGTAGACTTTGCTATAGAAAAGCCACTAATCCATTATGACTTGCTACATAACTTTGTATTCCAAGTCCACTATAATAATCCATTTTAATCTTTTTCCATTTGGTAGGTGGGAACAATTACCAACTTGTGGTTTCAAAATGGAGGAAGGCAACTCCAAACCAACTACCTCAATCGCCTTAATGCCTCTTCTTGTCAAAATAATACGAAAAGAGTGTGGATCGCCTCTGAGTCTGGCTTCATCATTGGTTGGCATTAAAAAACATTAACATGAAATCCCCTACGAAGTAAATTAAGTGCCATTACACAACCTGCTGGCCCACCTCCAACCACCACAACTTTGCCAGAGCTTCCCTATACCATCCAGAAACTACATGTTCAATCAAAAAGTTCGAGATGCATCCAAGTATAGTACACAGATCATATTCTCTGCTTCATTCATCCTCCCAATTAGAATATTTTATAACTTTTATAAGTATTTACTAATTTGATGAAATCAGTCGGGCCCCAAAATGGGCCCGGCTAATTTTTTTTTGTTTTCGAACAACTGATTCCTAGAATTAATCCACTGAGATCTTCAAACATGTCAGGAATTAATTTTGATCACAAATTGATCATTAAAACTCATTTTAAATAATTTCCGCACCGCTATGAAATTTGTATCAGGAGGCCTGTTGCTTGGTTTTAAAAACTGACATAAACACCTAGTCGAGCTCCGAAACTTAGGATCTTTGCTCTCTCTAACACATTCAATAGGCTTGCAAAATCTCGTTGCATGATGACATCAGGGTCAAAAGATATTGACCTTTGAACATGCCTACTTAAAATCACCTGCAAATGAATATGTCAGAAAGTTGAAAAAAGCATTTGGTTTTGGCCCTGAAAACTGGGCAAATGGGCACTTGAATTCTAAAAGGCGGGGCAACAGTACATTTTCATGATGAGAATGTAACTCTATGATTTGGGCTTATGATGAATCACATGGCACATTTGGTGAGGGCACAAAGTTGGCTACCTAGATTTGCAGGACAGTGAACATCAGTAAAAAATATTTTTTGCGAATGGAATGACCCTAGAAAAGTATGCAGACAGATTTGCTATGACTTGAGAACTGGCACACTTGTAGCATTTTTAGAGTAGAATGTAGGGGAACAAACCATTTGATCCCACCAATCACAGGCTCAGAGATATGACATCCTGAACAGGGCTCCCAATCAATTTGCACTTCTGATTACAAGTGAAAATCTAAAAATTGCAAATGGAATCGCATTTGAAAACTGATCAAACTGATTCGTCATAAGCTTGAATATAGAAAGTAGAATGTCTCTAACCCCTAGAATATGATGCAAAAGGAATTTTCTTATTTGGGTCAACTGGTCAAAAGTTATAGTCTGTCAAACAGGACTACCTAGAATTATGAACAATATGCAGATCTACAACAAATGCAACTGACCAAATTTGAGACATTCAAAACCTAGTCAAACGGATTTGAAATGAATTGAAACTTGGAACATAGGTTCTTTGATATACATACTAAACATCCTCAAAGTGGAAAATCATGAAACATAACCAGGTGAAAGATATTCAAAGGCAAATTGGGTTCTTTGTCATTGTTTGACACTTAGGTAGAAAATGCAAAATGACACTAGCACAAAACGAGACTTCGCAGAATGATTCAAAATGTCAGTTTATCATTATAAAACATATGGATAGGCTGAATGAAGGGTGTTAGAAACATAAAACACCACTTAGGCATTAATTCTACAGCTGGGTATATAAGCATGAAAAGCGTTCACAGGGGTTCAAAGCAACTCAAAATTTGGAATAGGCACTCAAAATGGGAATGCAATTTTGAGCACCAAAAGTGGCTCTATCTGGGGATGCATGCCCCTTAAGGGCATGGCAAGAATTCAGATCTTTGGATGAAGAAGACCACTCAAAAACTTTCTTCGACCAAAACTAAAAGCAAGGAAACCTATTCTAACTGTACAAGTTGGTGACCCCAGGCCACTAAAACTTTTCCAAACCTTTTACCTCTGTCAAATAATTGATTCTCATTTACTTTTCCTTGAGGTAAGCTAAAACTTTGATTATCCTTTGTTTCACCCAACACATAACGTTTCTTAATTGGCTCAGCTGGTAAAACAAAATAACTTTCCTGACTTTCATAATGCATACTAGGGACTTGCTTAACATATTGCTCACTATGAAAATAGGGATCAACATGCTCAAATATACCAGGATCAAACTGATAACTCTCTTTAACAAATGAATTGTGCATGCTCTCAAATTTGGGAAACAAATTAGACACACCTTGAAAATATGAATCTCCATGTACAGCTAGTTGACAATCAGATGAGTATCCACATTTATAGTCACCAATGTCTTCCATGTCAATGACTGAAAATAGTCTAGGGATCTCCACTAATTATTCACAACCAGCAAATGGATCAATCACATCAAAGCATTCATCATAAAATTTCTCGTAAGGTGCAAGAAAATTTTCAATAACCATTGCATCCAACATCTCACCCTCATCATCACAACAAAAATACTAATTATCTCTTACCTCATATGAATCATCATTAGACTTACTATGAAGTGCTAACCTATTTTCGAAGATAACCCCATCAAGCACCTCATCTTCGAGCTCAGAAAATGTAGCATCATTAGAATATTCACTATCACAAATGGAAGAAGAACAATCTGATTTGTTACAGCAGTATGACAGTGTATCACCATTAAACTCATCCTCTACTGAATCTAAAAACTCCATGTCCTCTTCAAACAATGAATTTATCACTCCATGCAGGGATCCTTTTTGAACATTTTGACAAAAGACGGGCTGATCATCATCAAAATCTTGATCATATAAAGCATTAGTATAAACCTTAAATTCATCACCCATTTCATCTTCATGGAGACTCTCAACATATGAAGAAAAATCAAAACTAGATGAAGACTCACTTTATATTTCTTCTACCATGCACATAGTATCCATAAATGTGTTCTCTTCATTATATTGTTTAGGATAACCACCACAAAGAGACCATGATTCATTTCTAAACCCTTCACTACATGCTGCAACTTTATTGTCTAATGTAAAAACACTTGACAATCCTCCCTTGAGATCTTTATATTCAAACTCATTATCATCAATCAGATTCACTATTTCTTTATCTTCATAGCTGGAGGACAAATCACTCTCAAATTCTTCATTGACTAAATGATTTGTATAATGCAAAAAATAAGATTCATTTTCACTTTTAGATTCAGAAAAATAAATCATATCTTCACTTTCATATGAATTTTCAATTCCATTATTGCTTTCTTTTTCTCTTGTTGCATTTGACTCATATGAAGACTTCTCATCATCACTTGCTTCATTCTCATTTACATGATCCCTTTCAATATTCTGATCATCTAACGGTGACTGAGGTAACCTTGATTCACATTCTTCATCCTGTGTTACCTTTCCATGGAATGTTGGATTGACAATGTCAAACTCATCATTAGAGACATAACTCTCAGCTTCCACTTTTGCACAAGACTGATATTTAGATATAACAACTTCATGTCTAGAAAATTTAGTAACATCATCATGTACACAATCAACACCATAAGCATTTTTTGTTGTAGCTAATCCTTGATCTATAATATCATCACATTGCTCATTTCTATCATAGTCTAAAATATCTATATATGTCAGGCTGCAAAGATCATCATATACAGAATCAATATAATTCACTATATATAAATGTGTGTGTGTGTGTGTGTGTAGATTATGCTATGATCAATTATAGATATTATTTAACTGAAGCTGTACATACTGTAACACAAAATATGGATTAGATAGTTATTGAACACTCTGGAAGAATGAAAATGTTTAGGATAACTTGTATTTTGGGTAAAAATGGCTAAAATTGGGTTTAAGATGGTCGATTACATGTGATAAAAATGAGGCTTTTGTTTTGGGTGATCAAGAATGCAAGTTGGAAGCATATGGAGATGTGCAAAATGAGAGTTTTAGCATTTTAAAAGTGATTTTTCACCCAAATTGGGTTCTCTAGATTTCATTGCTTGTGGTAAAAACTCCTTATTTTACATGATGTAAAACATGCAACCGGGTTTAGAGAGTGCAATTACATGTGCAGGAATGTGGAAAATGAATAAAATCTCGAAAAATGAATGAAATATAGAAGGTGGAAACATGGAAATGCACTTGCATTCTTGGGTGTAAATCTTCAACTTTTCTCCAAAAAAAATTAAAAACAAGCAACAAACAAGAAAGAAAAACTAAAAACAAAACAACAATTTCCTCTTTCTTTTGAAGCAAACATGACAAACTTCAAAACCTCTATTTATATGCTATTATATTTTTGGAATTGAAGGACTTTTGCATTTGTAACAAGAAGAAGATTTCAAACTTATTTAAAGATGACATGCGAAAGACAAGAGTTGCATTTGATCAAATGGACAAAAACAATCCAAAGAATGCAACATTGTAGCAAAAAAGTAAGAAATCAGAGAAAAATTGAAACCTTCTACTTACTTGGAGCTTAATGAGCCAAAAATGGAGCAAAGAGAAGTTTAGACAAAAAGTCTTCTCCAAAATTGGGTTCTCCAAGGCAAACACATGCAACAACTAAGAGCTTGTGACAAATTCAAAGTTACAAATCGTGATCTCCAAGGTCAAATGCATGGCCATTTTTTCATGTAGATGCCAAAACGTGATCTCCAAATTCTTTTAAATGCAAAACATTTTTGGTAAAATACATATCTTGGGGTATTTTTGGAGAAAAATGTGCCCTACAAATGCATTTACATGAGCCATTTTTGCTTGAAATGGTAAAAAATGTGAACTTCAAATGCATATACATGTATTCAAACACCAAAACATGCCCTCCAAATTCAAACACATGACAAAAATTAGTGTCTTTGGGCATTTTTGGAGAAATTTTTGCCTTTTTGATCCCTTTACATGAGACATTTTGGTGTGTAATGAGGGAAAATATCATTTGAATGTGTTTACATACATCTAAATGGTAAATCACACTCTATGGATGTAATTACATTATTTCCCCTCAAACTCCACAATTTTTTCTAGGAAAGCAAAATCGGACCCTCAACATGCAAACACATATTTAAAATAAGCATGTATTTGAGTTGGAAGTGAAAATTGCACTCCATTACATGCAATGCTCAACATGTAGAAAATAATTTCCATGCAAATCAGATTCTAGAAGAGTGAATGCATATTTAAAATAACTTGGAAATGTCATGTTTTAGTGCAAATCACACACTAGAAGGCAATTTACATGTGACACTTGGGTTGAAAAAAGTGTTTTTACATGCAAATCAGACTCTAGAAAGGTCATTGTATGTTTTAAAAACTTAGCATTTACATGTTTGGATCCTTTTAGTGTGAATCACACTCTGTGTGTGAAATTACATGTGACATTTTTACCTATAAAAGGGAGTTTGCATGTAAATCGGACTCTTGGAAGCCCATTACATATTTAAAATGACTTGCTTTTGTCATTTGGCTTAGTTTAAAAAATGTCTCCAAGAAAAAATCACACTCTCCAAGTGCATTTGCATACACTCTCTAAGTGCATTTGCATGTTTTATTTTTAGGCTCAAGTGCAAATCACACTCTCCAAATGCATTTGCATGTGTTGAAAATATGCATTGACTTTATATACATTTGGGTTTGAGAGGGCAAATCTCATTCTCTAGACGCATTTGCATGTTTTAGTCATTTGCATTTCCATGCAAGAGGTAAATCTCATAATCACACTCTCTAAGTGCATTTGTATGTTTTATTTTTGGGCTCAAGAGCAAATCACACTCTCCAAGTGTGCATGTTTTAATCATTTGCATTTGTATGAAAAAGGTGAATCTTATTCTCTAGATGTATTTACGTGACATATTTTAGAAAAACATGTTATTGAGTTGTACAACTTAAACTTTCTATTTATATAGAACACGTGTGATTGATTATTGAGTAAAGATCACTTTAAATAGGTCAAAATAAAATATTTAGACTATATAGTTCAAATATTGTGTAAATATTTATTATAAAATGACATATTACTTAGATGTTTAAAATAAAATTTTAAAGTAAATCTCAACATTAAATTAGACTATATAGTGCATTATAGTCACTTAAGTAAAAAATAAAAAACAACTCAACATGAAAATATAACATAAAGTGCACTATAGTCACTTAAATCACTTAAGTGATAATCAAAAGTGACGAAGTAACTTAAAAACATAACATAAAGTGATTTTAAGTTATATTTCAAAAAGTGTTAGTCAAGATTAAAGTATAACATCAATATTTTAAATATGCGATTGCACTTGGACAATCCACTTTCTAAGCACTTAAATGGTCATATCTTTTGACTACTAAGTCCAATTAAGCACTATGATATTCATAATCGAAGGGAAAACCAAAAATAAGAGAATGAGCAATTTTTTTTGAAAGAAGACTAAACAAACACTCGAAAATGCAAATAAGGACTTGGAAGGCTTCACAAATCAAGCATAAGCTAATAAAAATAAAATGAAAATAACATGATGAAAGACTTCAATAAAAAGATTCACTACATGAATTGAGAATAATTGATTGATCAATGTTGGCCGATTAAATAGAGAATTTATTGAAAATAAATTGATACAAGTATGATAAATGTGTGTCAATCATTGTTTTGTCATTGATGTCAAACCTGCTACTTCCTACTAAGATAATCGCTTATATGATTTGAGTACTATCATTTATTTGAGGATTTTATCAAATGAGGTAACAATAGCACCTAGAGGAAAGGTTGAGTTATGATATGAAAAGGAGTACAAGGATCAGTTAAGACAATGATATTATAGTGCATTGATAATCTACTTAAGGTTGCAAAGGATGGTTACATTGATTAAGTTCAAAAGAGAAAGTTAAACAAATAGGTTCTGAGCAAAGTTAGTGCAAGCTGAGCAGAAAATCAATTGGAGCCAAGCAAAGTCAATTTTAGTGTAAGCCAAGTGAAACAATGTCAGTTGAGTAAAGTTCAGTCGATGTCAAACACCAGTAAAATTTAGTTCGTGCCAAGTGATTTGATAGAGGATATTGAGTAACACAGAATGTGTCAAGCATTGAAAGCAAGCTAATGCCAACTGTCAACATTATGAGAAAGATCAAGAATTCGATGAATCTGAGCCAATAAGTTTGATTTCTTGGATTGTGTGAACCGTGTGGAAGATAAGATTGATGAGCTAGTGATACATAATTCGTGATGAACCATTTTGAGGCAAATTCAAAGAGGATTGATAGATGGGAAATAAATGAAATAAGGGGTAGATTCATTGAATCCTACCTAATCTGAACTAACCCTAAAATGGACAATAGAGGATGAACGACAAAAGATTTTAATTCTCTATTTATAGAGATGGTTGGTCAGAAGAAAAGGTTTTCATGTGTGAGAGCCTAAGGAAGACAAGAATTCTAGGGCATTGCTTCATTTAGTAACATAAGAGAAGAGACTACATTATCAAACAAAGCAAGAAGGTTTAAAAGTATGGATACTTGAAGGGTAAACAAGTTATTAGAGTTGAAGTGTGTGCAAGCCAAGCAGAATGGAGGACTAAAACAAAGATCTATAATCTACAAGTGTGTCTACAAGTGTGTTGTAACTTGTTATTAGATCAAGCCTTACTGTTACTTTGTAATCATTGTATCAATCTAGGGTATATCATTTGGATTAAGACTGGCCTAGTAGTCATTTGTAAATCCTTTAACTGGGTGACATTCCAAGTGAATGACCTAAATTTCTATAACAAGGCTCACTCCTAACATGGTGATTGAAATCCTTGAAATGGATCACATTTTATAGCGTGCATTGTAATCTTTAATAGGGTTGACCTTTTATAGGGCATCACTTTAGAAGAGTGAGAATGAGTAGCATGTTACTAGTGGTTTTTCCAAAATTTGGTTTCCACATTAAATCATTGTGTCAAATGTGTTATTGAATGTGTTATGTGTCATGTTTACATTTCTGCAAAGCTGATTTGACAGTAACCTACAAGTTTAAGTGATTGCATAATCTAATGGATGCATGCATGCTAAAAAGGTTTTATGGATATGGGTTTACTAAGCTATGAAAAGTTTTAATTGTACATCTAGACCTTAGTTAATTCACCCTCTCTCAGTTATTCTAAAGAATTTCAACAATTTGTATCAGAGCAATCTGCTTAAGAGGACTAGTTTGAAGGTACTAGAAGCAAAAAGATTAAGATGTCAAAAAGAGAGGTACCCAAGCTTAATAGAGATAACTTTCCTACATGGAAAAGTCTGATGAAGCTACACCTAAGAGGCCTTGAAGATCATGCACAATTGATCCTGTTGGAGGCTAACTGCTGAAGATCTTAACACAACTAGGCAATGTTGGAGATTTCCTTTTCCCTAAGCTATGCCGAGTCTGATGATCTCAAAGGTTGTGACAGTGCAAAGAAAATGTGGGATGCTCTACACACTGTCTATGGAGGTGACAAGAATGTT
The DNA here is from genome assembly GCA_028749045.1 of Cupressus sempervirens. NCBI lineage: Eukaryota > Viridiplantae > Streptophyta > Pinopsida > Cupressales > Cupressaceae > Cupressus > Cupressus sempervirens. The sequence continues at coordinate 145,247,778 of CM053784.1, read as the reverse complement.
CTAAGAGCCAAAGTTTAAAGTCTCAGAGGTAAGTTCAATGATGTGAGAATACAAGAATGTGAGAATATCACTCTAGGATAAAAAAATGTTAATGACATAAGAGGAGTTGCTAGTACAATAGATGATGATATTGTACTAAGCAAAGTTTCAAGAACACTTCTACCCATCTATGCTATTATCTGCAACACAAGAACTGAGATGCATGCCAAGGAATAATCTAACTCTTAAAGGTCTAGTAGGTAGGCTCACTTCTTTTGAGTTATCTAATTTTAATGATTAAAAACCTGTTTATGTTGAATCTACTTTCAAAGGTAAGCTGACATTGAAGGAACCTAATGAGAAGCAAAAGAAAAAGGCAAAATATGTGTACAATGACAGTGATACAGATGAGGAAGATGTAGATCAACTTGAAGCACTACTAGCAAGGAGATTTCACAAAGGTAAAGGCAAGTTCAAAGGTAAGTTACCCATCATGTGTTTCAATTGCAATGAGGTTGGTCGTATTTCTACTAGATGTCCAGAGAAGAAGAATTACAGAGGTAGTGACAAGTACAAAAGTAGAAGAGATGAAGACAACAAAGATTACAAAGACAAAGGCAAGAAGTCTTGCTACATTGCTAAAGAGGAAACAAAAGATGGGTCTGACGATCATGATGATGAAGTTTTGTATGTTGTAATGAAGGATGAATCTGATGAGGATGAGGCAACTACACTAGTGTCTTGCATGAACAAGAATGACAAATGGATTATTAACAGTGAGTGTTCACATCACATGACTAGAGACAAAAGTAAGTTTGTTACCTTGAATTATTATGACGGAAATAGTGTAAGGTTTGGTAATGATGCACCATGTTTGATAAAAGTAAAGGGTTCTATCAAGCTCACAGAAAATATTTTATGTGACAATGCTTACTATGTTGAAGGACTTAACTATAATTTGTTGAGTGTGTCACAACTGAATAATTTAGGATGTAAGGTTGAGTTTGAAAAAAAGGTTGCTAAGATATATGATACTAATGGAAAATTGATTGGAAAAGGTGATAAAACTAGAGGTAATCTATTCTAACTTGATATAAAGGATGCTACTTGTTTAATTGTAGAATTTGATGATGTGTGGCTATGGTACAAGAGGTTATGTCATGTTAATTTTGATAACTTGGTTAGTATCAATAACATGAAAAGAGTCAAAGGTTTTCCTAAGTTGAAGAAGCCTAACAATATAATTTGTAAACAATTTCGGTTAGGTAAAATGACAAAATAAAGTTTTAAGAGTAAGACTCATACCTCTAAAGGAATATTATATATTGTTCATACTGACTTGTGTGGACCAATTTAAGTGCAAACTTACAAAGGAGATAAGTACATTATGTTGCTTGTTGATGATTATTCTACAATGATGATTGTTATGTTTCTAAAACAAAAATCTGATGCTTTTCAAATGTTTAAGTGGTACTTAGCAAGAGTTGAGAAAGAAATAGGTAAAAGCCTAAAATGTTTGAGATCTAATAGAGGAGGAGAATTTACATCAAATGAGTTTGAGATGTTTTGTAATGACAGAGGAATCAAAAGATAGACATCTGATCCTAGAACCCCTCCACAAAATGGAATTGTTGAAAGGAGGAACAGATCTGTAATGGACTATGCTAGGACACTCATGATAGAGAAAATGTCACTTTTAAATACTAGAGAGAAGCTCTAAATACAACTGTCTATACCTTGAACTGTGTACAGTTCAAGAAAGGTACTCATTCAACACCTTTTGAACTATGGTATGGATACTCACCCAATGTAAAATATTTTAAGATATTTGGAAGCAAGTTCTATATTCTCAAAGATTTCAAGAATGGTAAACTAGATGCAAAAAGTGAAGCAGGTATATTTTTTGGTTATTCCACAAGAAGTAAAGCTTATAAATGTTTGAATACTAACACTAACAAGGTTGTAGAAAGTGCAAATGTGAAATTTGATGAATATACAGAAGTATACGAGGCTAAACCTAGGAAGAACCAGAAGAATACAAATCATTTGTATACTTTTATGAAGGTATGCCCGCCGATGACAATGTTGTAAATCAAGTTGCAAACCAACAAGTTTTAGTAACTATCGAGTCACATACTAGGAATGTTGAGTCACATTCAGGAACCAAGCTACATTCAAGTGCCGAGTTACAGAATAAAGTTGAGGTACATTCTAATTATGAGATTAGTGTACATGAAAGAGATGCAAAACTATCTAACAGAGAGGTACATAGTGATTTAGAAGTTGAGAGACCAAATGTAGAAGTCAGAGCTGAACCAAGATTGTCTAAATATGTCAAGAGACATCTTCCTACTGCACAAATCATTGTAGATAAAGATGTTAGACCAATGATAAGGAACAAGTTGACAAATGATACATGTTTGTTTAACATGAAAGAATCCAAAATAGTGAAAGATGTCTTAGAAGATGTGGACTAGAGTAAAGCTATGGAAGAAGAGATTGAACAAATTGAAAAAATAAGACACAAACTCTAGTTCCTAGAGTAGAAGACAAAAATGTGATTGGTATCAAGTGGGTATATAGAAACAAGTTAAATGAAAATGGTGAAGTTATAAGGAATAAGACAATATTAGTTTATAAAGGATATGCATAGGAAGAAGGGATTGACTGTGGAGAAACATTTGCCCCTATTGCAAGACTGGAAGGAGTAAGAACTATGCTTGCTTACTTACATGCACAGGTTTCAAAGTTTATAAAATGGATGTTAAGTATGCATTTCTGAATGGTATATTAGAGGAAGAGATTTACATAGAACAACCAAAAGGATTTGTTGATGTTGACAACAAAAACATGGTATGTGAACTACACAAAGCTCTATATAGTTTTAAGCAAGCACCAAGAGCATGGTATGAAAGGCTTCATAATTATCTTGTGAAGTTTGGATTTTAAAGGACTAATGATAACAACAATCTATACTTGAAGACAGATAAAGGCAAAGGTGTTTTTTTATCTAAAATTTTGGTTGATGATATCGTATTTGGAGGTCAAGATACTTTATGTAATGCTTTTGCAAATGAACTGAAGAAATAATTTGAGATGTCTATGTTTATAGAGATTGGGTTCTTTGTGGGTCTGGAAGTATATTAGATGAAATATGGTATATACATCACTCAGTCAAAGTATGTAAAGGAGATATTGAAAACTTTTGGATTTGAGGATTCCAGGCCAATAAGTACATCTACGATGATAGAACATAAATTGTCAGAGAATGATGATTCAACTGAGGTGAATCAAACATTATACAGGTCTATGATTGGAAAATTACAATATGTAGTACACAACAGACCTAATATTGCATTATCTACAGGGATATTTGCAAGATTATTTGCTAATCCCATGGAGAATCATCTGATGGTCGTTAAGAGAATAATGAGATATTTGAAAGGAACATAGGACTATGGTCTATACTACAAGAAAAATAAGAAATTTGAATTGAGAGCCTACATTGATGCTGATTAGTGAAATGTCCTCTTTTCTGATTTGATATGGCATTTCACACCTCTAATCAGATTTTCAAAATCAAACAACTGATATCACAAAGATCCACCAATTTCTCAATGAAACCCCAAATCGAGTATGCTGAAAATAGTGCTAAAAGCTTCACAACTTCACAAATTATTAATAAATCTGAAAATGGAAATTTTTACAGAACTTTCAGCAGCATAACAGCCTAAAAATTGACATTTCCAGATCCATATAGCCTTTACACAACAGCTCAAAAATGTAGGACAAAAACTATGCTCATTAGGCTCTCGAAATTAACACAAAATTGCCCGAAAACACCACAAAAACACTAATAAACTATCTCAGAAGTTTAATCACGTCCCAATACATATATTTAGCTCTATTTTAACAGCTTAAAGTCTAAAATACAGCAGCAACCAAAACTGATATGAAATGCTCAACTGAAAACACCAAACTCATGCAAAAAAACACACCCAAAAACCCACAAATCTACACTGTTCAGCACAAAGGCAAACTCTGTATGAGCACGCACATGGAATGGCTTCAAACTCCCATCCTTAGCCTTCCTGAAAACCTGCAAACTCCCGTTCTTGGGTCTCCTTCTCCACAGGTTTGGCAGCCTCTGAAGAATAACAAAGAATGAGCAAAAATCAAGTTCTGGAATCCACCCAAAATGCCTCCAAACCCCTTTAAAGAGGGCATAACTGTAACTCACGTCCAAGAGAGGTTAATGAAACATATTTTAATAATAATTTTCATTTATTAGTCCAACAGTTTCCAAAGATTAACCCCCTTTTTCCGAAACTTCACTTTCTTGGGCCTACCTGCCTTAGCAAAGATTATTATTTTTTAATTATTTGAAAAGGGGACATGACAAGTCCTCCCCTCCCAAACATTGCTTGTCCTCAAGCAATGGTTGAACAATAAACCAATCAATCCACCTGGATCTCAAATGTAGTTATGAACTATACTACTACCAATTAACACAGGCTCCTGCAATATCCTCTGCAATATGACCAAGAGGAATCCATAATCAAACTGACAATTATAGCTCAACCAAACTCCAAAATCACCACTACCACAATCAAAAACCCATGAGGCGCAAACTCTTAGAACATCAGAACCCAAGCAAAGTGGACAAATCAAACTACCAACATAGTAAATACCATCAACGCATCCCACTGGCCTATACAGAATGCACAATCCAACTCTGCAACAATGGTGAATGCTCTCGAATGAAACTGTACCAAGTATGGAGAATCCACACACTGTACAACTCCTGCAGTCAACACAACTTTGCAAATCACCGGCCACTATCTCATAACCATAACTACCATGCACCCCATGAACAAGTGATACAACCCACTGTGACTGATCACCAGCTAAGTCAGGAGATGTCATAGCCAAAGGAGTAGAATCAATAACAACACCCGCTGAAGCATCACTCTGAAACTCCTGCTCTAAGTCATGTATTATCAAGCTGTCAACTGTAGAACCTATCGCCATGTCATGCCCATCACAACTCTCATCTTGAGGCATCAAATTGTCCCATAACTGATGATAAGCACTAGGAACCAAAGTACATCTCTGTATCATTATCTCATCAACATGGTCATCAAAGGTAAATTGATGAGCATACCTCACAGTGTAATGCCAATAGAATGCACCAATCTCAGTCAGTGGCTCAGACTGTAATCCAGATGAAACTAACTGCAATTGATCATTAACCATGTTGGAACTAACTACTACCTCCGAAGATATCACCAAGGGAGTAGTGTTACTAGTAGGAACCATGCCAACTGCCGACTCACCAACATCACACATGATCTTTGATAAATCTCTAGTCTCTGTGCCATCAATACTAGAGGCCACCACCATGTCAGGCATACAACAATCTGCTACAACACCCAACTCAATTGAACCTAACTCTAGTGGGAATGAACCTGATATTCCAATGTTAGTATCAAGAATGGATGCATCCCCATCTCCACTGCCTCTGACAATCTCGGCCATGGACATCCTCGGATCACCAAACACCACTGCTTGTGACTATATAGAATCAGGTGAAGACTGTAGTCGCTCTAACTCCATGGTCACCTTAGCCAAATGAAACTGTGACTCCTTGAAAGCCAACTGTGTACTCTCAAGAATCTCAAAAGTCACCACAAGCTGCTCAGTAAGCTCACTCACCTCATCTTCCTTGGCCAACAATGCATCATATGCTGTACTGCCCCACTCCATAAGATAATCTCTATCGGCTACCAACTGCATATAATTCTGTCTCAAAATCCGAATAGCCTCCCATAAAGAGTGGATCTCTGTCAAGGAAAGATAACTTCCTCCCTGCTCATCACTAGTAGGAGAACCCCATCCATAAACTGCTAACAACTGACGAGCAGCATCGAAATGTTGGCAAGTGATAGCAATGTCTTGGTCACTAACTCTCAACTGATTAGACACATGATGGCACTGGCTTGACTGTCTCCTACAAACCTCCTCTGATGCACTGTCTGAAGGAGTGTCCTCAAAGTTACTAGTCTCTAGAGTATTACCATCCATATCCTGTGAATCAAATCTAAAGCTCATATCAACATACGGAGTATCAAAAACATTAGCATTGCTGTCCAACTCCTCTATACCCAAGGAAACTAAGTCTTCAAAACTACCCATTGCATCCTTCTGGATGTCATCAATGCCAATATGATCCTGGGACTCATCTATACACACTGCCAAATATGAAATATCATCAACACATTCCAGCAAGTATGGCTGACTGGATATATGAACAAAGCCCAACATTGGTGTATAAAAACTAATACCAACATCAGACAAGATATTGGCACAAGAAAAGACAACACCATGTAATCTGCTAATCAAATCCATGATAGCACCCAAACAAACACTGCTACCAAAAAGTGTTAAAGATCTCCAGTCAACTGAATCCCAAATGCCAATATAACAATCTCGAGTCCATATCTGTAAACTAGAATCAACTGGTAACTCAAGCAAACTCCTCACCTGAGTAATATGACCAATACCAACTAACTCCACATACCTATCATGATGAGATAATGAAGTCACACTACTATCTTTGTTCACCTTCAGCTGGCTGGACAAATCATGTGAAGTACTACCAGCCTCAACCTCATGTGATGAAGCATCTAACTGTGTCTAGTACTCTTTCTCAGCAAAGTCATGAATGCTCAATGTCTGCTCATCTCTACCAGGTATCTCACCATCCTGCACAACAACATCCTCATAATCATCATCTGAACCCACTACACTGTAGTCACTGCCTGTTGTAACTATACCATCCTGAATACCTGTGGCATCACCCTTTGACGACCTGTAAACAATTGTCTCAATTTGAGTATCAAGTTGACCGTTACTATCAATCTGTGTAATATCCCTTCCCACCACCTCCTGTGGCAGAGTAGAATCTGAGACCTCTACCTGGCTATCAGCTAGTTTCTCAAACTCCTCATGCAAGTTCTTGAGAATTGTGTCATTTGTCCTGTGAGAAAATTTGCGAAATAGAAATCCAGTCAACTTATCCACCTTAGCTGGGTCAGATAACATGTCATTCATTATACGGTGGTGCTGAACCAACTGTTTAGACATGTCATGGCTTATTTTCATAAGTTTATCTCGAATGTCTAAATAACCATCCTTTCTACTGTTTTGACTCTAGCTATCAATTGTCCAAGATCGTTTCCTCTGAGACTCTGTACTATACCTGTCCATTCTGGATAAAGTAGAGTGTAACCCCAATAGGATATAACTTCTTCAAACACCAAGAACTAACATGCAAATGATTAGAAGTAGCATGCAACCATAGATTTGGACATGCAACTGATTAGAAGCAACATGCAACCACCAAATTATGACATGCAAGATCTCGGTAGTTGTCAGAACTGACATGCAAGATCTGGGTAGTTGTCAAAACTGACATGCAAACTTCTACAACCACCAAATTCATCAAGAAGTAACATGCAAATGATTAGAAGTAGCATGAAACCATAGATTTTTACATGAAACTAATTAGAAGCAACATGCAACCACCAAATTATGACATGCAAGATCTGGGTAGTTGTCAAAACTGACATGCAAGATCTGGGTACTTGTCAAAACTGAAATGCAAACTTCTACAACCACCAAATTCACCAAGAACTAACATGAAAATGATTTGAAGTAGCATGCAACCATAAATTTTGACATGCATCTGATTAGAAGCAACATGCAACCATAAATTATGGCATGCAAGATTTGGGTAGTTCTAAAAACTGAAATGCAAGATCTGGGTAGTTGTCAAAACTGACCTGCAACTTCTACAAACCCTCAGGCTGGCAAGATCATGGCTCTGATACCACTGAAATGTCCCCTTTTCTGATTTGATATGGCATTTCACACCTCTAATCAGATTTTCAAAATCAAACAACTAATATCACAAAGATCCACCAATTTCTTAATGAAACCCCAAATCGGGTATGCTGAAAATAGTGCTAAAAGCTTCACAACTTCACAAATTATTAATAAATCTGAAAATGAAAATTTTTACAGAACTTTCAGCAGCATAATAGCCTACAAATTGACATTTCCAGATCCGTATAGCCTTTACACAATAGCTCAAAAATGTAGGACAAAAACTATGCTCATCGGACTCCCAAAATTAACACAAAAATGCCCGGAAACACCACAAAAACACTAATAAACTATCTCAGAAGTTTAATCACATCCCAATACATATATTCAGCTCTATTTTAATAGCTTAAAGTCTGAAATACAACAGCAACCAAAACTGATATGAAATGCTCAACTGAAAACACCAAACTCATGCAAAAAACACACCCAAAAACCCACAAATCTACGATGTTCAGCACAAAGGCAAACTCTGTATGAGCATGCACATGGAATGGCTTCAAACTCCCGTCCTTAGCCTTCCTGGAAACCTGCAAACTCTCGTTCTTGGGTCTCCCTGGAAACCTGCAAACTCCCGTTCTTGGGTCTCCTTCTCCACAGGTTTGGCAGCCTCTGAAGAATAACAAAGAATGAGCAAAAATCAAGTTCTGGAATCCACCCAAAATGCCTCCAAACCCCTTTAAAGAGGGCATAACTGTAACTCACGTCCAAGAGAGGTTAATGAAACATATTTTAATAATAATTTTTATTTATTAGTCCAACGGTTTCCAAAGATTAACCCCCTTTTTCCGAAACTTCACTTTCTTGGGCCTACCTGCCTTAGCAAAGATTATTATTTTTTAATTATTTGAAAAGGGGACATGACAATTAGGTTGAAAACATTGATGATAGAAAGAACACCAGCGGAGGAACATTTTTCTTAGGCAAAAGGTTGGCAACATGGACTAGTAAGAAATAAAGCTAAATATGTTGTTGATGCAGTAAATTATACAAACATTGTATGGATCAAACATCTACTCAAAGGTATGAAGGAGGAAATCACTAAACCTATGATACTTTCTTGTGATATTACAAGTGCTATAAATATATAAAAGAATCTTGTGATGCATACAAAGACTAAGCATATTGCAATCAAGTATCATTACTTGAGAGAATCAGTTCAAGATAAATAGGTGAAGATGGAATATGTTAACACAAAATAGAAAATAGCTGATATCTTCACAAAAGCATTACCTAAGGATGATCATGAGTATCTAAGAGGTAAACTAGGGGTGATACCCCTATCAAAGGCTATCTAAAAAGCATGAGGAGTGCCTTGCATAAAAAGAGTTGATTGATATATGTTACACATTGATGTAGTGGATCTTACTTTAGGAGTTACCTAAAGTAATCAAAGAGTTGGAGCTACAAATCAATCACAAACAAGGTGATAAAGGGAGAAACTAAAAATATTCATATCTACATATGAAGATGATAAGTCTTTGGTATTTTTGTCAAAGAGGGAGAAAGTGTACCGAGTTTAGGAAATCACAAAGGGTGATAGACATAAAAAGGGAGAAATCTAGATATAGAAGATACAAAAATGTGGAATATCTACTCAGAGGGAGGAAGTGTACAAGTGTAGCTGTTGATTACATCTACCTAGTAAGAGGGAGATATAAGAAGTAATTAAGAGGGAGTCATAAGGATGAGTTGATTAGTTGTCTGTTTATCAAAACATAATTTTGTAACCTATTCAAAAGATGGAAGTTGTTGATAGAGGGAGAGATTTCAATACAATAAATTATTTTCTTTTTGGTATTTTGTTGGTCTTACTGATTAAGTCTAGTCAGTTTGGTTTGCCATTAATGCCAAAGAGGGAGATTGTTGAAAATAGATTGATACAAGTATGATAAATGTGTTTCAATCATTGTTTTGTCACTGATGTCAAACTTGCTACTTGTTGGTAAGACAATTGCTTATATGATTTGAGTACTATCATTTATTTGATTGATGAAGATGATTTAAATGAGGTAACAATAGCACCTAGAGGAAAGGTTGAGTTATGATATAAAAAGGAGTACAAGGATCAATTAAGATAGTGCTAATATAGTACATTGATAATCTACTTAAGGTTGTAAAGGATGGTTACACTGATTAAATTCAAAAGAACAAGTTCAATGAAGTTTGTCTGCCAAGCTTAACATTCTGCATAGTAGGTGCCAAGCAAAGTTAGTGCAAGTCGAGCAAAAAATCAGCTAGAGCCAAGCAAAGTCAATTTCAATGTAAGCTGAGTTAAGTTTAGTTGATGTCGAGCACTAGTAAACTTTAGTTTGTGTCGAGTGATTTGATAGAGGATGTCGAGCAATGCAGTATGTGTCAAGCATCAGAAGCAAGCTAATGCTGACTGTCAACATTATGAGAAAGATCAAGAATTTGATGAATCTAAGCCGACAAGTTTGATTTCTTAGATTCTGTGAACCATGTGGAAGATAAGATTGATGAGTTGGTGACACATAATTCATGATGAACCGTTTTGAGAAAAATTCAAAGAGGATTGAAAGAGAAGTTTCTAGAAGGGAATGAAATGAAATAAGGGGTAGATTCGTTGAATCCTACCTAATCTAACCTAACCCTAAAATGGATGATGGAGGATGAATGACGAAAGATTTTAATTCTCTATTTATAGAGATGGTTAGTTAGAAGCAAAGGTTGTCATGTTTGAGAACCCGAGGAAGACAAGGAGCCTAGGGTATTGCTTCATTCAATGACCTAAGAGAAGAGACTACACTGGTAAGTAAAGAAAGAAGGCTTAAGAGTATGGATGAGGTGTGTGAAAGCCAAGCAGAATGGAGGACTGAAACAAAGATCTATAATCTGCAAGTGTTTCGTAAGTGGTTATCAGATCAAGCCTTACTATTACTTTCTAATCATTCTATGAGTCTATGGTAAATCCTTTAGATTAAGGTTGACCTAATAGTTATTTGTAAATCCTTTAATTGGGTGACAATCCAAGTGAATTATCTAAATTCCTCTAACAAGGCAACAGGGTAATTGTAATCCTTTAACCGGGTCACATTTAATAGTGTGCATTGTAACCTTTAATATAGTTGGCCTTTCATTGGGCATCACTTCCAAAGAGTGAGAATGAGTAGCATGTTACTGGTGGTTTTTCCCAGATTAGTTTTCCATGTTAAATCATTGTGTCAAATGTCTTATTGAATATGTTATGTTTTATGTTTACATTTCTGCAAAGTTGATTTGACAATAACCTAATGGATACATGCATGATGAAAATGTTTTATGGATATGTGTTCACCAAGTTTTGAAAAGTTTTAACTGTACATATGGACCTTGGATATTTGATTCACCCTCACTCTTAGTTATTCTAAAGAATTCCAATAGAATCATCTCAACAAGATGCAAAACTTAGTTGAAAAAGTTTTGTACTATTACCTACATTTTATGGTTACAAAATGCAAGACAACAAAGCCCACATAATAATCACGAAGCTATAGATTTATTGGAGAATATTAAAGAGATACAACAATAATTTAGACCTAAATTGCAATCCATGAATAATCATTATAAGGAGAACACTGAGTTGCAATGGAGAAGAAAGTTTTTTCAAGGAGAAACAGTTATGGTACATCTACGCAAAGAAAGGTATCCACAAGGTGGTTACAACAAGCTGAAGCCAAAGAAAATTGGGCTTTATGAAATCAATAAGAGGATAAATGATAATGCCTACCAAATTATACCTCTTTAAGAATTGGGCATCAGTCCCATCTTAATGTTGATGATCTTCATTCTTATTTAGGCCTCCCCGATTCTTATAACTATTGAATCTCAGAAGTTGACTTGAATAAGTACAACCAAGTTGATCCAATAATTGAACTGGATACAGATAAATTGAAATGTTCAAGCTTTTCTAACCACAAGAGGATGATATAGAGAATTCAAAGTTAAAATTGTCCAAGTTCAACTACATTCAATTGTGGAAGAATGTGACCACACAATCACTAGGAGCTTAATTGAGGTTTAACACCAACACATCCAATACTTGATGAGTCATCTTTAGTAATTTTTGAGTCATGCTTTGTTTAGTTTTAGTTTTTATTTAAGTGAATTACGTAAGAGTTTTATCAGAGGTTAATTCTAGTCCATTTAAGAGATAAATAAGAAGATAACTCTCTAGTTAGTTAGGTGTTGATTTCTAGGTATGTAGGAAGCAATTAAGGAATATGATGGTTGAATTAAAAGTAGAGGACTGTTAAGATGATGGAGTCATTTGAGGATGTAATTTTTGGTTACAAAAAGGAATAAAAGAAAAGAAGTTGGATAATATAGTCTTCCACTATTATGATTAAGTTTCTATTTGATTAATTTTTATGCCAAACATAGAACAATTTTATTTCGTGGCAATATTATGATTAGGTTTTTATGGGAGAGGACCCATAACTTGAACATGTATCAATTATTGTGAGGGTTGTTAAGAATTTTTGAGCTAAATGTAGAATCAATACAACCTATTGACTGAACAGTAAGATATTGATTTAGTAAGATATTGATTTTTATCTACCTATTTTTCAATAATTACATAAAATTAAATCATTAAAATTTTATATCACATATATCATTGATTTAGTAAAACTAATTCAAGTTGCAGACAAGGAACCATAATTGTATGTTTCATACATAATGATATAAAATGTAAGTTTTTATATTTTAAATCAATCCTTGTACAATATAAAGAAATATGTATAAAAATTATATTTGGAATTGTACTCTTTTATAAAATAGTTGGTCAAACTCATGAACAAGACAACAACTTTTTACTTGATTACTAAGTCATGAATATTGTGCAATTGTTCAACTTCCAATATCATCACACATATAAATATATTCATCTTTCTTTAGTCACGCATCCCATCTCAAAGAAATTTTGAACCCAAATGCTGAAATTGGAGTCTTCAGCAAGCAAAGTTGAGTCTTTGATAAGAAAAACTAGAGTACCTACATCATAAACATGTGGATATGTGTGAGCTTCCCAATCCATCCAAATCAAACAATTAATGCAAACCATTTCAAAATTGACTCTTGGAAGAGCACAATCAATCATCAACCAATTGAACTACAAACTTTGATAGCCACAGATCAACATAGATCAACCAATTTACATTGTCAGCTAATCAAATTATAGATATTGATAGCCACAAATCACCACATATCAACCAATTTTAAAAGTCCACTAGAAAATGACTTGATGTTGAAAGGAAAGCTATAGATGAAAAAAATTTGTCAAATTCAAAATTCAAATTGTAAGAGGCAAAACATATCTATTTATATGACATTCAGTGAAATAATTATTTTACAAATGCATTTACATTCTCTTTAAGCTCTATTTGGTCATAAACTTCTTTGTGAGCACAAAAAATCAGAGAGCTCAAGATATCAGAGGGCTCAGTTTGTGCATTAACATTATTCTCTATGAGTACAAAATATCAAAAGGGTTGCGTAGCATATCAGTTGCTAGAATATTAGAGGGCTCAGTTGAGAGACTCCATAGAATATCAACTATTCAAGATATCAGAGGACCCAGTTAACCATCCAAGTATTTTTCCATAGATATTTTTTGTACTATTTAAGTTTGAATGTGATTTATAATGTACTAATATAATGACACACTTTTGCAAATTAATAAAAGATCAATTTAACTTGAATGCAAGTTTAATTTTTCAATGTTATAGTAAGATAAATGATAATATTAGTTTCGAAGTAGATAAATGATTTGTTCCAGTCTAGTATACCACATTTTAATCATACCCCACTACAAATTAGTGTACGAACTATTTAAGTTTGAATGTGATTTATAATGTACTAATATAATGATACACTTTTGCAAATTAATTAAAGATCAATTTAACTTGAATGCAAGTTTAATTTTTCAATGTTATAGTAAGATAAATGATAATATTAGATTTGAAGTAGATAAATGATTTATTCCAGTCTAGTATACCACATTTTTGGGTTGATTCCATATATATATATATATATATAAACTACACTTATTTTTGCAAACAAGTGTGATTTCCTTGAAGATAAGATTAGTATTGGTTTTCTATTTTTCTATTTCAGCACAATATAGAAATCTACAATTATTTTGAAATTTTTTTTGGTTTGATTCTTCTGTTTCAGCATACATATAAAAACTACACTTATTTTTAGTAAGCTAAGATTGGTTTCAACATTTTTGGACTGATTCCTTTGTATCAGAATATATATAAAAAAAACTACACATATTTTTGCAAACAAGTATGACTTCCTTGAAGATAAGATTAGTATTGGTGTTTTATTTTTCTATTTTAGCATATATATAAAAATCTACACTTATTTTGATAGATATTTTGGACCGATTATTCTATTTCAGCATACATATAAAAACTACACTTGTTTTCTGTAAGCTAAGCTTAGTTTTGGTTTTCTATATGTATTTTTTGAAGTAGATAGATAACTTCATTCCATTTCAACAACCATTTTCTGAAGTAGTTAGATGACTCATTCCATTCCAACAAACATTTTCTAAAGTAGATAGATGACTTAGCTCCATTCCAGCCATTCATATAAATAAATATATATATATATATATATATATATATATATATATATATATATATATATATATATATATATATATATATATATATACATATACCTATACATATACATATACATATACATATACATATACATAACGAGGAAACATTTCAGAGGCAACGCTCTAGAAAGGTTTTTTTAAAGGAAGGTGATCGTAATACAAAGTACTTCCATGTGACAACTCTTAAGCACATGATGGCCAATAGGATTTGTAGACTTAATATGGATGAGGGACCTACTGATAATGAAGAGATCATCAAAAGGGAGGCAATGGATTTCTTTAAAACTTTGTTACAAGAATCTGATCTAGATCTGGAGAAGCAAGATTTATTTTTGGAGTGCATCCCTTCTTGTGTCTCTGAGGATCAGAACATGTTTCTCACTTCTATTCCTTCGTTTGATGAGATTTATAAGGTTGTTTTTTCATTTGAAGGAGACAAAGCCCCTAGTCCTAATGGATTCCCGCTCTTGTTCTTCCACAAGTATTGGAATATTATTGGGGTGGATATCTATAACAGAGTGAAGGAATTCTTTGGATCTAGGAACATCCTTAAAGAGTTGAATGGTACCTTCCTTGCTCTAATTCCTAAAAAAATGGGAGCTGATAGCATGGACTTGTTCAGGCCCATTAGTCTGTGTAATTCATTTGATAATATCATTTCTAAGGTTCTTACTTTGAGGATTTCGTCACTTCTTCCTAACATTATCTCTAGACAGTAAAACGGGTTTGTTCCTGGTAGACAAATTATGGATTCCATTATTATAGTGCATGAGAATATTCATTTTCTCTCAGTATCTAAGAAGGAAGGTTTTTTTCTTAAGCTTGACCTTTCTAAAGCTTATGAAAAAGTGGATTGGCACTTTCTTCTCCGTGTTATGGAAGCTTTTGGTTTCAATAAGAGATTTCGAGATCTAATTTTTATGTTGGTGTCATCAGCGTCTTTCTCGGTGCTTGTGAATGGTTCCC
Source organism: Cupressus sempervirens (assembly GCA_028749045.1). Taxonomy (NCBI): domain Eukaryota; kingdom Viridiplantae; phylum Streptophyta; class Pinopsida; order Cupressales; family Cupressaceae; genus Cupressus; species Cupressus sempervirens. The sequence continues at coordinate 145,232,252 of CM053784.1, read as the reverse complement.
CCTCCTTTTTTTTCAAGGCTTCCAACGACCTCAGACAAGGTGACCCTATTTCTCCTATTCTCTTTATCATTTTGGCTGAATGTTTGGGAAGATTTGTCAATCGTATGGTTCTTAGAGGGGATTTTATGGGCCTTAATCCTTCCTCTTTAGCTCTAGTGTGTTCTCATGAACAATTTGTTGATGACTCTATTGTAATGGGAGAAGCTTCAGTGAAGAATGCTAGGAGCATTAAGAAGGCTTCGGTGGAGTATGGTAATGCTACTGGTCAAATTATTAATTGGAATAAAAGTCTGATTTATTTTATGAATGAAAGTGTGGAGAGACAAATGAAGATAAAAAAAATTATTGGCTGCAAGATAGACTCTTTTCCCGGTTCTTATCTGGGATTACCTTTGGGGTTATCTCCCCCTAACAGTTTCTAGAACTCTTTGATTGACAAAATCCATTTGAAACTTGTGCGATGGAAAGGTTCATTCCTTAGTTAGGTAGGTAAGGTTGTTGTTCTTAAATCTATTTTGCAAAGTGTCCCGCTTTATGCTCTGAGTCTTTTTAAAATTCCTAGAAAGTAAGCTCTTGCTATTGAAAAGATCTAGAAAACTTTCTTGTGGACAGGCATGGAGAATAAAAAAAGACTCCTTCTCATTGCTTGGGAAAATGTTTGTATGCCTTATAAAAATGGAGGACTTGGTTTACAAAGGGTTACTTCTATGAATGATTTTTTAATGGCAAAACTATTATGGAGATGGCACAAAGAGGATGGGGAATGGAAATATATTTGGAATGATAAATACAACTTTGATAACTTTGACTTTTACCATTTCCTCATCAGTAACGTGGATCAAGGGGGATCTATGATTTGGAAACATTCTTAGAAACTTAAAGATATTATTAGAAAAGGGATCAAATGGAAAGTTGGTAATGGTAGGAGAGTTCATTTTTGGGAAGATGCTTGGATGTTGGATCACCTCCTATGTGATGACCTAAGATGGAATAGGTATATGGAGCTTTGTAAGACCCAAATTGGAACTCTTATGGGGGACTATTGGAAAGAGAATGAATGGATGGACCTCTATAGAGTGGACCCTAATTTGGTTGAACTAAGGAAGTGCCTAAATGTGTTCTTTTTAAACCAAAATGAGGATGAGTTGATTTGGAGAAATGACACTAGAGGTGTTTTCTCAGTAGCCTTAGCCTATACTGATTCCTTTGGTGATTTTGAAGAACCATGATGGGCTAAAGCTTGGATGAAGGGGTTGACTCCCAAAGTCAATATTTTCTTTTGGATCCTTTTGTTGAATAAAGTTCTCACTCTGGATAATCTTAAAAAGAGAGGGATTATTATTATTAATAGATTTGTTCTTTGCAAGAATGATGAGGAATTAGTTGATCACATCACCTTGCATTGCCCTTTTTCTAAGAAGATTTGGGACAAAATATTCTATTTATTGGATGTTGATTGGGTGTTCCCTTCCACTATTTAGCTGTTCTTTACTAGTTGGAAGGCTCCTTCAAAGAACACTCTGATTTGTAAATTGTGGGACTTCATTTTACCATATGTTGGATGGGGTATTTGGAAGAAGCGTAATGACAGAATCTTCAGAGATGTGGAATCTAGCCTGACTCAGGTCTTTCATAAGATAAAGACTATTTTGATAGAGAATATTAACACAATGGGATTTGAACAACAATTGTGTAATGAATGGGAAACTAGTATTTTTCTAAATTGGAATTTGAAAGGCAGGACTATGGCTGATCAGAGACCTAATCATAGAGAACATGCTAGATGGGACTATCCTTCTGACAATTGGTTTAAAATAAACTTTGATGGGGCCTCGAAAGGAAACTTGGGTAATGCAGGATGTGGTATTGTGATTAGAAATTCTAACCAAGATAATATGGGAAGTTTGGCTGTACCAATTGGAAAGCAATCTAATCATGTTGCTGAAGCCTCTGCTGCTCTTCATTGTCTTATCTTTGCAAAAAAATTGAACTTGAATAATATTTGGTTAGAAGGGGACTCATTCAATATTATTAATTGTCTTAACAAAAAAACTATACCATCTTGGACAATTAGTAATATAATTAATGAGGCAATTAAAATTATAAATTCCTTTGATAATTGTGTTATTTCCCATAATTTTAGAGAAGCTAATGGGACGGCTAACTAGGCAGCAAATGTGGCATGTGGGAATGATCACACTATCATTTGGGAAGTTCATGACCCCTTACCTCTGGAAGCTTGACAACTTTTTCATTATGATAAATGGAGGTCTCAGAAAAAGGTTTTTTAATTATGACAGTGTTAGTACAGAGGCATGATGTGGAGTTAAGAGGCCGTGGGTTTTGTGCTTTAACTCCCAATGATTTCTGCCTAGCTTCACACAGATTCTGGGTCTTTTGGACCTTTGTTATTGTTGTTTTATGTGAGATTTTTTTCATTTGGAGATTGCATTCAAAGAAGCTCTGGATTTTTTATGTGAGGAAAATGGGAGGAAAGAGGAAGCGCGTTGAACCAGTAAGTTGTTTGGAATGGATGAAGAAGGAGGAATTTTGGGACATTCTGAGGAGGGGTAATTTTACCAGGTTCATGGAGAGGCTTGATGGCAATAAACCGGCCATCACTCGACAGTTCATTAAAACCTAGAAGGAGGGCTCGGTGATGGTGGGCAATTAGCGTATGGAGATTTTAAAGGAGGTTTCGCTGAGGCTACGAGATTGGAGCTCGAGGGTATTAATTTCTACAGGGAGCAAAAATTATCAGACAGAGCTATTGAAGAATTTGTTGAATCTAAGCTTGAGAAGAGCCGTCTGGTCAAAATTGGTAAGTCTTATATCAACCCAACTTTTGTCTCTCAGTCTTGGCACTTCATTTTGTTTGTGATTATGGAGTATTTAACCTTGGATGGGAGATTCACGAAATGCTATGGATATCATTTTATGCTTACCAACCACTTTAGGCATAGTGTCAAAATCAATTTTCCCTACTATCTGATGCAGTTGCTTAGTGTTTCTATTCAAGCTATCCAGAAAGGCCCAAATGGTGAACATGTCTACCATGAGAGGGTCTCATGGTTCTTATAATGAATGTTCTTAAATCTAAGAGGATAGTGAGGAACATAGGTCGCATTAAGGATGCTAATTATGATACTGAGGGGAGTGTTCAAGAGAAGGGTTATGACTTTGAAACCCAAGATGAAGTCGAAGGGGGTGAGGTGATTTTGAACAAGGGCTCTGGGAGTAGGTCTAAGAAGAAGAAAAGAGTGGCTGGTCTCTCTGATTCTAAGAAGGAGAGTGATTCTGTGGAGGATTTGGTAAGGGATTATAAGAAGAAAAGTGAGGGTAAAGGAAAGAGGATTAAGGACAGTCTGGTGGTGAGGGCTGCTTCTCCCTTAGATTACGAAACCCTTGCCCATAGAATGGAAAGGAAAAGATATCCTTCAAGATGCTTGGAGAAGCAATTTGGTTATAAAGGTGATTCGGGCAATGAGGGGTCTCAGGAAAAAGGGATTCAATCGAATTATAATGAGAAGTATGATGATACTCCAAGGTTTCTTAAAGGACTGCATGGAAACCTAGGAACTATTCTGAAGGAAATTGGGGTTATGAAAAGTCAAATGCAAAAGTTGGGTAGGGATATGCAAGCCTTAATGATGGAAGTTGGGCATGCCAGTCAAATTGCCCATGGTTAGCGCACTCTTGGTCAACATATTGACATATTAATGGAGGTGGTGGGGAGTGCTGAAGATGTCAAAAACTTAATGCAGAAGATCTTGCAATTCAATGGATAGAGATTTCAATGCTAACCAGGGCAAGATCACGATGATGGAAACAAAGATAAACAACCTAGAGAAATTGATCAAACAAATGGCTGACAATGTGAGTACTCTGATGAAGAAACTTGAAATGGATAAAAGCTAAGATTCCCCTCAGGTTATTGATAGCCAAGGCCACAAAAAATGCACTAGAGCTCACTCAAAGAAGAGTGAAGACATGGGCAAGAAGGACGAGGTGAAGGCGGTGGCTAAAAACATGCAGATTCTAGCAGATCAGGCACTGGACATGATCAAGACTACCTAGCTAGTTCTTGGCTATCTCTTTTTTAGTCTTTTTGCTATCTTTATGCTAACTTTTTACTGTCTTTGTCAACAGTTCCCTCTTTGGCCTCATCTTTGTTCTTTTTGGAGGTCTGTTTTGTGTTTACTTTTATTTGCTCTATCTGTTTCTTGAAATATTGGTTGTAAAAAGGTTTCGGGTCCTTTAAAACCTACTTTTACTTAATCAAAACATATACATATACATATGCCATCTTTAAGCTAGTTTCTTATGGGATTTTGTATTAAAACAATCACTATTTTTATTTAACATAGAAACATAAGCTTTGGTTTAGGAGATTTTTTTGTTATATGACATTAAAACATGAGTATTTTCTGATTCCTATGAGTGTAAATTAAAGTTGATTTCATTAGACTATGTTATGCACATTAATATTTGGTGTTTCTTTGTTTAGGCATTATGACAATAGGAAAGAGAAGAAGCAAGAGAGCAACCAGAAAATCAAGAAGTCATTATCCTCATGGTGTTAAATTGCATGTCATTGACTCTAATAATAACATAGATTGCAATGTTATTGCAAGTAATTCAAACAATCAAGATGTTAAAAACTATTGTCAACAATATAAAAGAAACAAAATACTCCAAGGCAATCAGTGGACTAAAGAGGAGATGGAAGGTGTTATTCAAGATGTCGAAGATATTTCCTTTTCTATAATAGTAGCAACCAAAAAGTGGGGAATCCCTACTAGTAACTTGTCTTATTAGCTAGCGGGATTGACAACAACAAAAATAAATGGATCACCAAAAATTCTGTCATTGGAAGAAGAGTTGGAGGTTGTTCAGTGGTGTAAAGATTTAGCTCAATTTTTTTTGGTTATAGATTCTAGGTTATTTAAATTAAGTCACATGTGGCTCACATCTGCTAAACCAGGCCAAATCCATTCAAGAATAGTTTACCAAGTAGGTCATGGTGGGTGGGGTTTCACAAATGTAATCCATATTTGACAATAAGGACTGTAAAGGGTTTAGATAGGGATAGAGAAATGATGCTACAACCAAGTACTGTAGCAAATTTTTATGACAATTTGATGACATTAATTTGATCACATTGTGTAATATTTATTATTATGAACCAACAAAAATATGGAACTATGATGAAACAGGGGTGCAAGCAGGCAGGAATTATGGTATGTGGGTGATTGCAAAGTTGTGTAGTAAAAGTGTGCTCTAGATCTTATCTAGAAGTCAAGAATGGATCACAATATTATGTTGTGTAAATGCAACAAGTCATAGAATACTAGGGTTTTATATCTTCAAGGAAAAAATAAAGCTTAGAAATTACATTGCCAACTATAAAGTAGGAGCTTGCATGACATCACAACCACACACTTGGATGACAAAGGAATTGTTCTTAAATTGGTTGCATCATTTTTCTAGATCTGTTCTGGGTGGTACTTCACCTAAAAATAGGCATCTTCTCGTATTTGATGGGCATGATAGTCATAGCCTTAGCCATAATTTAAGAGGTAAGATCTCTAGGCATAGGTCTTCTTATACTGCTTGCTCGCACTAGTCATAAATTACAACCTTTAGATGTAAGTGTCTTTTCTCCATTCAAGGGATATTTAAAATCTAAAAAGTTAGAATGGATGGCCAAACATCCACATATGGAGATAAGAAGAACAAAATTAGTAGAACTTGCAAGCAAAGCTTTCAAACTTGCCCTTGTTTTTGACAACATCCACACACACACACACACAATTTGCAAACTATTATATTACTTGATTAGTCTTCAAAAATGAATTTTGGTGTTCCAATCATATAATATTTGTTCTAAAGAAATTGAATGTTGGTGTTCCATGATTAGGGAGCAATGAAAAAGACAAAGACATGACTCTACAAGCACTACATTATGTTGTTTAGCATTAAAAGGACTGATTTTAAATTAATCTAAGGTTGTATCCTTTTTCATAGTTTGCTGTATTATTTTCAGTTTTGCATTGTGATCCCTCTACTAATGGTCCAAAATTTACACTGTTAACTAAGCAAAATGGATAAATTACTTATAGTTACAAAATCGTTAATTTGTATGTAAAGTAATTGTACCAACCTTTACTATTTACAAAGATAAAAACTACACAAATGTAGAATTACCAAATTACTTCACTTCTCCAAAAAAAAAAAAAAGCTTTGAAATCACCCCAATTGTCTAAATAATGGGCCAAACATAAGCCTTAAACAATACAACTGTAGTTTAGAGACACATAAATTCTATTGAGGAAAATTATCTTGAGGAAGTATAAGGTTTAACACAATTTCAATGGTACCAGACTAATGAATTGACATAGTATAAGGTTTAACACTCATATTGGAATGTTTAGGAATTTCTAAAGCAACCATATATCTCATTTTCATATCAAAGCAGAATATATAAGAACCAGATGCGATTTTTTTTTTTTGAAACATTGGAACAATCTTAACAACATGAGTCCACTACAAAATATATAAAGCTAATAAATCTTCATTCCAAGTTGATTAATTCATACTTATACAAAGAGAAAGCAAATTCTAAACTTCGAACCATATCTTCAAACCATCCATCAACATAGACACAAACACATAAAATGGCAATATCAATATTCGTTTCAACTTCTCGTAATACATCAATTACATTTTGCAGATTATGTTTCAAGTAGTAATAAAGACAATATTTTGCAACCTCTGAAGTAGATCATCACATCTAAATTAAAACAAAACATGCTTTAATCATTCTCGTAGTATGAAAAATAGAAGATAAACTTGAAACAATAATTTTGAACAAAAAAATATGTGCAAAAAATCAAAACCAGCTAGGAAAAACAAATAACCAGGCTTATGAAAGGGTTCTAAAATTGCTAGAGAAGAATGGATGGGTCATTTGCTCAATAAGGTCCAAGAAAGAGCTTACTTGCTCGAAATGTGGCAAATCCCTTAGATTTTTGTGTGTTGATAGCCACATTTGCGAAATTTTTTGTCCCCTTCCTTTCTTTTCCAAATTAGTATGAAGCATCCATAAGTTCATCCTGTCCCAAATACAAGAATCAATTAGAAGGTATGCAAATTGAAGAGAAGTTTCTAAAGAACAATCAATCTTTGAACCCTAAGTTGAAAATATTGTTAACCGTATGCTGGATTTAAGAATTGAGAAAAATCTCGTTATCCTACTTGAAGATGACATATCTCTGTGTAGATCTTACAAAAAATCCATTTATACATTACCCAAATTACCAAAAATTGTAGGAAAAAATCCATATACCCTTACCTAAATCGCTAGAAATTTATCCACGCCATCCCTCCAAGCAATGCCGATGACCCTCTGTCCATGTCATCCTAGCACACACCAAGCAATGCTGATGACCCTCTATCCACGCCATCCCACACAACCTTCCAACGCGACCCTTTGTCCCAAAAAAAAAAAAAAAAAACAATCTTTGCTTGAGAAAATGTCCAAATAGGTGGGTACTTGCGCATTAGATTTATGATCTCAAAAACATCTTCGTGTCTTCTTCCTTAGGCATGCATAAATAATTTTGTGTCTATCTCCCTTGCAAATCTTTCCACGAGACATCACACTCAAACAATGAGTGGCAATGACGATCCATTGTGATGTGTATGCTAGGTTAACAATTCGAATGAGAGCTTAGGTTAGGTTTAAACCAATGTAATAAAATGTTTTTTATAAATAGTTATTAGGTTTAAAAAATTAATAATATAATAATATTTGTTAATTAAGTAGATACTTAGTAATTATAAGTAGAACATATTCATTTATAAATAAATGTTATATTATGTAACTATTAAATACAACATGTTTATATAAGGTTTTATAATGTTCAAGTAATGGGACTTTGACAATCAAAGATGGGGGCGGTAGTTAACTATGAATGATAGGGGTTTCAAAAAATGACAAATTGCACATTTTATACTATAACGAATAAAATTGACATCAATTTTTATGGTGGTGAGCCAAAAACTTAATTTTAAGCACTAAACTATTTGCAAAAGATGTCGTAAAAAAATTAGTCATTTTTATCATTGTTATGATATATTTTGAAGCATCTAAAGTTAGGGTGCATAATGACCCGATCGTCTTTCCTACTCAATTACTTTTTGTACCAAAACATATGAAATTTGTTTTTTAATCTAATCCCTACTCAATTACTTTATGTACCAAAACATATGAAATTTGTTTTTTAATCTAATAATTTCATGACTATAAGTACATGCACTCTGAAAATAAAATAAAATACTAATAACAATTAATAACTAGCCGTTTGTGTTAGCCGAACTTCAATTCTGAACATTTAAACCCCCAAGAAAACATATATCCATCTTGCGTGACTGATTCTGGCGCTGCATAGCGTTCTTTCCTGTCCAATCGGTACAACATTCGACACAGCGCTTGTATATGGGATACCTGTTATGACGCTCGCATTGATTGGAGACACAGCTCTCGTAAATTGTTCATCTGGTTTTCCGTCTTCTGTCTTCAAATTCAGTACAAATCGTTAAGGGTTCGAAACCTATGGCTGGGCTCTTTGAATTACCACAACATGAAGTGGTTGAAGTAAAGCTATCCAGACTGTACTGAATTCGAGTTTTAATCTCCATTCTTCAGCAATGTCAATGTCAGACAGCACAGCTTCGAACCCCAGCGATGACATCGACTCCTCTGCCCTCTACATTTCCTCTTACAAAAACTTCATTCAATACACGGCAAGCAACCCAGGTTCGAATTCTCTCCCGCAGCAGCCACCGCCTGAATCATACAAAATCCTCTCTCGTCAATCCCCGCTGCCAAGTGTCCCATCGAATTTCCCGCCGTCGAAGCTCATCCCCAACACGCGATTTATTGTTGATGGCTTCCGCTCTGCCGGCCCGTTTTCTGTTTCATATTTTTTAAGCCATTTTCATGCAGACCATTACGTGGGGTTAAACCCACACTGGAGTAGAGGCCTCATTTTCTGCTCTCATGTGACAGCCCGCCTGCTCGTTACTTGCCTCAAAATTCCCGACTCCTTCGTCGTTCCTCTGCAAATTGGGGAGCCGCTGTTGATTGACGGCTGCGAGGTCACTTTAATGGATGCCAATCACTGCCCTGGCGCGGTTCAGATGCTTGTTAAGGTTTGTGCGTGCGGCGGGGATATACGGAAGTACGTTCATACGGGTGACATGAGGTACGATTCTCAGATGAAACTTGAGCCGGCTCTTTTTGATTTCATTGGTGCAGACACCACGTATTGCAACCCCAAATTTGTATTTCCTTCTCAGACGGAATCCGTAGAATACGTGGCCAATACGGTGCATAGGATTATGACGGAACAACAGGGAGGGGATAAACCTTCTGTGTTGTTCCTTATTGCGGCGTATGTTGTGGGAAAGGAGAAGATCTTGACGGCCGTGGCCAGGCATTGCAATTGCCGTGTGTTTGTAGAGGACAGAAAGATGTCGATATTAAGTTGTTTGGATTTGGATGATTATTCGATTTTTACTGTGGATGGCTCGGCTACTAACGTTCATGTTGTGGGGTGGAATGTTTTGGGGGAAACATGGCCTTATTTTAGGCCTAATTGGGTAAATATGGAGAAAATCATGAAGGAAAGAGGGTATAGCAGGGTTATTGGCTTTGTGCCCACGGGGTGGATGTATGAAGTGAAAAGGTATAGCTTTCCTGTTAGAGTGAAGGGATGTTTTGAAGTTCATCTTGTGCCATACAGTGAGCACTCGAACTATGATGAACTTAGGGAATATGTGAGGTTTTTGAGGCCCAAGGAGATTGTGCCCACTGTGGGGCTTGAAGGGTTGGGGTTGGATAGCAAGCAAGCTGCTACAATGATGAAGTGCTTTGTGAATTTGGTTGATGAAACGGCACAGAAGCGGAGGTTTTTGAAAGGTTTTAGGCGTAAGGATGTTATTGTGGGGGCGAGTAACGATCAAGGCTCGGATGAGTTCAGTGAAGAAGAGGGTGGTCAAGGAGAGGCAAGTAATGCCGGGGATAACACCATGGAGATTGAAACCTTGTGTTCAGGTGAAGGGTTTAGTGCTGGAAAGCAAGGAATGGCAGAAGCTAGGAAATTGAATTTGATGCCAGAGGTGGTTTTGCCTAATGTGAAGAATGAAGACATGTTACAGACAAAGCCTTACTTGAAACACGAATCAGCAATTGAGCCACCTCCTAGGACTTTTTTTGGCAAGAGAGCCAGGAAGCGGGTTGATAGTAAACCTGTTTTGTCGACATTGGATGTTGGGAATACTATAGATACTACTTGCAATCCAGTTAGTGCTTTAGGTGAGATCCAGGGCCAGATGAGGAATGCAGACAATTCTTCTCAAGGTGTCACAAATGGAATTCGTGGCATGAAAGATGATCCAGATTTAATCGGCTGTAATGCAGTGGAGTCTATTGGTAGGATGGATGAAGTGATGGAAGAGATGAGATTATGCCTACCAGACTGGGTTACCAAAGATCAGATGTACAGCTTACTTGAAAAAACTGATGGTGATATAACTGAAGCAGTTTCTGAATTCTATGAGAATGAAACCCAATTTTGGGAGCAAATTGTGGCTGCTACCAAAGCGAATGTGGGAGTCAGTAAGGATCCAACGAGTGAGAAGTTTGCAGGCAATAAATTATCTGAGCAATCAGAATCCGTCTCTAATGCTGCCATGGCCAGCAAACAAGGATCTCATTCACATGCAGCACTTGACAGTAAAGAATTCAAATTATCAGATATACATCCTTCAACTGTTAATCAGCATAACGAGGGCACTGTAAAAACTAGCTCAAAGGGGAACATTGCTTCCAAAGGCACTGACTGGAGTATTAGTAGTAAGCCCAAAAAAAAACCCAGGTTCTCTATTAAGTCTCCAAATAAAGGTAAACAATCAGCTATTACTAACTTCTTCAAGAAGGGAGTTACAGATAGGAGTGTACCAGGCAGTGACTCTGTAATTAAACAATCTTGTATTACTAATTTCTTCAAGAAATCAGTTATGGATGGGAATGTGTTAAATGTTGATTCTAATGTTACTAGTCCCAAATGCGCAGTTAATATTTTTAGCAGTTCACAATCAGGTGTTTTGGAAAGTACATGCAGGTCTAAAGATTCTAAACAAGTATTTGGTGAAGGTTTACCTCAGCTTCTTCAGATATTAGATGGCAATATGTCAAATGAAGATGCTCTGATTCTGTTGGATAAGGCAAAAGGCAATGTTAATACAGCATTGGATTTGTATTACACTGTGGGTTGTGAACCATTGGATAAGGAGATTACAAGGAATGAACTGAAGTTGGACAAATGTATATCTCATTTTGAAATGGGCAACAACTTGCTTAGTTGTAATATCTTCGAAAATTCAAGCTGCAAATCTGCTGAACCAACTGCACTGTCCATTCAAAAGCATTCTGAGCTAACTGCAGTGAATGTGAAGGAATGTTCTGTTGCCCTTCCCCTGGAGAAGTACAATCCCATTGAGAATGGTAGGATGACATGCTTTTATTGTGCTATTGGGAAAATGTGTGTCTATACCTTTCTTTTTTTTTCGTTTCAAAAAATGGTTCCAAACTCTGCTGTCTTCTTTTAATATAAATATATTTGAGATGGACTTTTTTGAAGGTAGAAAATCGAATTTCATGCGCAGATTGCTTATTAATAATGTGTTTCATACTTTTATTCCTTGTATAATGAAAGATAATGATTAAAGAGGATTTGTGTATGACAATATTTGCACTTTCAGCATGTTGGTGTGCAGGAGAATCAGCTCCCTACTTGCACTTAGCACGGACATTTGATTTGGTTGAACAGGAGAGTGGTAAACTGAAGACCACTATAATGCTATGTAACATGTTTCGAAGGTGCGACTGACAGTAGATTGATACAATCTTGATGTCTCTTTTTGTGTTCTAATTTAAGAGTCAATTACTTGATAACTTATATTACAATAAATGTTAAACTCAAATGGATGAGTATTGACCTCTTTGTAAATTGCATATGCAGTTTGCTTGCTTTATCGCCAGAGGATGTACTGCCTTCCATATACCTCTGTACTAATAAGATTGCTCCTGACTATGAGAATGTGGTGAGTTTCTAGTTACTGCCAAAAGATTAGGTCTACTTTATATTTATACTTATTCAAGCTGCAGTGAAGTTGTTCTTGGTTCTCAACTTACCCTCTTATTTAGCATTTATTCCAAGCTACTAACCTAGTGGCTCCAATGCATTTTTCAAATAGCATCTTATTGTAAAAGTTACTAACAAAGGATTAGGTCTACTTTATATCCATACTGATTCAAGCTGGAGTGAAAGTTGTTCTTGGTTTCTATTTTACCATCTTTCTTGAGCTACCATACATTCCAAGCCACTAACCTAGTTGCTAGAGTTGGTGAGTTTCTAGTTACTACCAAAAAAAAAGGTCTATTTTATATCGATACTTACTCAAGCTGCAGTAGAAATTGTTCTTCGTTTCTAATTTAACTCTCTTGCGAGAGCTAGCATACATTCCAAGCTACTAATCTAGTGGCTCCAATGTATTTTTCAAATAGTACATGGTTGTACCCAATGAAACTTTCATATTGTGTCAACTTAATCTTCATTTACTTACCATGGATTGGTTTCAGTATCTTATCTTTAACAGATCATCCTGTTGGTTTTTTTCGTAACCATGTAGGATCATAAATTCAAGAACTTGGAGAAAACCGATACACCATTGCCAAGCAGAGATACATGTTAAAAATGAAACTTTTGAGTTTCTTTTGAAAAATTCCAATGTTTTGGCATTTGTGGAACCTTTAGTGTATTCCTTCAAAACTGAAATGATCACCTAATGTATAGGCCTTTGTGGTTGAAGTTGTATGCCTATACTCAAAGATTGAGTCATTTTAATTTGAAATTCATCTAGGAAGATCAAAACATGTCTCAGAAAAGAATGATGTTGTAGAGTAATAGCGCACATGTGATTGATGGTGCACAACCTTCCACTCTTTCCCAAGGACAAAAGTCTGTTGCATTGGTAAAGCATCAAGAATGAAACCCTTCTAGTTTTCTATGCAGTTCCATATAGGAATTGACAATGTGCTTCTTCAATCAATGGTTTTTGAGATTTCAATTTTCATTTATATTGGGGTTTGCCGTTTTCAGTTTGGCTATTTAGTTTTGAGTGGGGGTTTTAGTTGACCCCAGATTGGTATTTTCCAGACTTGATCTTAGTGATTATATTATATTAGTGCATATGTTCAGTTTTTCTGTGTGAGCCTAATTTGAAATGCAAGGAGTACCAAGTCTACAGGGAAGCATGATGCTTTCCTTTTGCTGTTCACACCTCTTTGTTTAGTTGTACCAGACAATTAATTGTTAATTTTAGTGATATCCTTTGTTGTTTCTAGATAGGGTACTCATTTTGAGTAAACTGTACTTCTATGTCTTAGCTTTTATCACAATTAAAAATTGTCTCTCCTTTGAGATTAGTAAAGGTAAATGATGTAATTAACTTGTTCACAGGTCTTTTCTTCTGGGCTGTGCATATCTTTTTGAGGAGCCAATGTTCATTAGCAGACATAGGAGTAAACATGTTTACCAAATGAAGACTCACCTCCTCAATATTTTTCCCAACTCCCAACAGATATTTTCAGGTGCAAGGCTCGAACACATTTGGAAATGAGCTTGCTGGTTGTTTTGCTGAATTACCTCAGCTGGTCTCCCTTTGTTCTAGCGCTCCCTTTGTTCTAGCATATGAAAAAGTTTGCTTTATGGATTTATTTCTATTTTAAAGGTTGTTATGATTGGGACAATCAACTCGTTTTTTCTGTTAGAGCTTGAAGGCAATCTTTCTATTGTAATACACAAATAACAAGTCGAGCAATACATTTCCAAAGAAATCAATATCAATTTCTTTTTCCTGATTTTTTTAGCTGAACTATTTGAATGCTATCAGTAATGGTGGCAAAGGCGAAAATGTAAATTGTGCTGTCCTCTCTCACAACATTTTCCCTTGAATCTTTAGCAGATTCAGTAGATGTGATGTGGTGGCTATTGGGAGGGGGGGAGTGTTGGCTGGCAAAATTGCGTGGGCCAACTCTAAGAAGTGAAAAATCCAACTTCTTGATTGAAACAAGTCTTAAGAAACTTTCCAAGGTCTCAGCATCCCTAGGTCTTGATGTTGCAAGACAACTCAGTGGTGAAGTGAGAACCATTTAATAAGGGGCTTGAAGGAAATCCTAATAGTTGTATCACATGGTAAGGTTGAAGTTCAGCTTAATGGGATGACAGATTTAAAAACACACACAGAAAATCATGCAACAGGCATCTTTGAAAGAATAACACAATTAAGACACCTGCAGATTAAAAAGTTTTCTTGAACACTCATAAACATGACCTTATTGGCAATAAGAGAGATAAAAAGAAAACTGAAACTAAGTAAAACCTACTTTTACTGTTTAAATAAAAAAGAACAAAAGGTAAAATGTTTCAGAGAGATAGTATTGTGTTATCCAAGAACTAAGGTTGATTGAGTGCTAGTGGTGGAATAATGTTGAAACAGATCTTTGTGTAATTTGTTGTTGTACAACATGGACATAACATTATGCTATTATCTAAGGAATTTAATCAATGAAATTAGAACAGTTGTTACCACATTATGCGTAGGTAAAAAATTAACATGTCAAAGACCATTGGATCAGAAAATGTTTTTGTTTTGTTTTATTTTGCAGCAGTTCATTACACAACACATGGAATGCAAGATTGAATGCTAGAATAGCAAAACCAAGACGGGGGAAATATTCACGGTTTAGATTTAAAGCACTAAAGCAGATTGAATTTCCAACAACCTCAAATTGATATATATTTTCCATTCTTATAGGGTAGGATCTGCCCCAATAGGCAGGAAAATTAATCTACAGAATGCCAGGAGACATTACTGAGCAAGTACAGTCTAGAGTATTCCTGAATATTTTATTTTTGGATCCTTGCTTTAAAATAAAATGGAACGTGATCCAAGTATCTATCTGCTTAGTTTTGACAGAATGAAGACAGAGAACCTCAAGCCTATTGCTTTGATATTAAGGAAGTTCTGGTGCAATTAGTTTTTTAACATACTCCAAACTCATATGCCAGTGTTTTTAAATTGCTGCAGGTAACTTCGATGGATAACATGTATACAGTTCATACTTCTTGGTTGAAGTTAATACTTTCTAGGCAATTTTGGTCATGATTTTCATTAAATTCTCTAAATGGATTTTCTTGAAAGAAACATATGACTTGGCAGGACAAATCTTGGTTAATCGAATGGTCTTTACACCATGAGCTTCATGATATTGTACATCTTTTGGGAGATTCGAGTCATAATTTAAAAGATATTGTGTGCAAGATAAATCAATCAATATGACTAAAGTAATTTGAGTCTTCTATTAAGATTGTTGTTTGCTTCAAATAAATGCTCATCCCGCTCTAAATTTAATTTATGACACTTGTATATTCATCGGGAATTTAATGATGTCTTGCAATATTTTAAAATCCATGCAAGAGTTGTCAGGACCTAAAAGATCTTGCATGCAAGATAAAGGAATCAATTTTACCAATGTAATTTGTGTTAAGTTTGTACCTTCAGTCGGGTTGATTCGATCAGGAGATACATTGTTGATGGTAAATCATCATTTAGACAAATGTTCTTCTATATATATATATGTGGTTATTTATATTATTGTTAGTATATTATTATTATCTAATGATGAATACCCATAGAGACATGTCTCCTCCTCTCATATTTTATAAGTCTTCAAATCTGTATTTGGAACACACCAATTGCAATGGCAGTGTTATTACGTTTGCAGAAAATGATCCTAGATAATTCAATAATTTGAGTCTTCCATTCAGATTATTCTTTGCTTGACATAAATGCTTATCCCCTTTTAAATTTGTTTTATGGCTCTGTTTTATATTCACAGGGGATTTAATCATATCTTGCAGACTTTTAAAATCCATGTTACAAGTTTCAAGATTCAATACTCGAGGAGTCAAGGTGATATGTCAATAGTCTTAGGTTTGAGATATATCAATAGTCTTAGGTTTGACATATGGTAGGTGTTGGGCAAATCTAGGTATTCAGTTATTGTCACAGTCATAAAGGTAGGAAATAGCGTCAGTGCTTTGGACAGGTCGTCAAATAACCAATTTCGATAGGGGAGGGTGTCAAATTTATTTGGGTCAAACTCGACACAGCTAGTGTGGAAAATACACATAGTAGCAGGTATCTCACATGGGCCAACACATGGTGCCATTGAAGTTATCATGATCAATTATGTTGATTTAGATGAGCTTCATTGTATAAGTTCTAGACATGAAATATCTAGAAAATTGTATTTATGGATTGTTGAATTTTGAAAAGATGAATAACTTGTAATATAGTGCAAGTGAATATAAAGAAAACTATGAATGTAAATGATACATGATCAAAATAACAACATAGAGTTAGTCTTGAAGAGAGAAATGCAATTGCTGGAAAATTAAAATAGCATTAGGAGAATGCAAGAGCAAATAGCTGCAAAATTGAATGTAATATAATACCAAGACAAAATAGGAGTGACTAGATATAAAAAATGAGGACAGGTGGCAAATATGACATCCTCTGCCAATATGCCTAGCCCTTCTCCCCTCCACAACCACACTGTATGTGTTCATGGAAAATGCAACTGCTGCAAAATTAAAATAGCATTAGGAGAATGCAAGAGCAAATAGCTGCAAAATTGAATGTAATATAATAAAAAATGAGGACAGGTGGCAAATATGACATCCTCTACCAATATGCCTAGCCCTCCTTCCCTCCACAACCACACTGTATGTGTTCATGTGCCATTCCACCACATGGTCTCCAACTCCATCGCACACGAATTACCAAATATCGTATGACCTCCTTCATTTGACTCTGTATAGTCATCCTTGGGTCAGCCCTTGCGCCATTCTCCACTGTACAGACTCGCCCTTATGGTCTTAATGTACAATCACATTTCTTTGTCGATATGAACTCGATGCTGTCTCTTTCGTACAAACCAATGATTGTGTACACCGTATGAACTTCAAATACACATGCACAAAGGATTCTTTTGGCCTAGTCGAGACAGCTGTCTATAACATTACAGTGGTATCAGAGCTAGTGATCTTGCCAACTTATGGACAAAATGTAAGTTTATACTCAAAAACGAAGGCGGTACCATTCAGTTGGTAAGATGGGAGATTTGCAAGAGCCCATTGCCGAAGTCATGTCACTACTAAGAGATCTCACTAGGAATTAGGTACAGATTAACAATACTCAATGACTCATGGAGGAAACATTACAATAATTTGCCAAAGGCAAAATATTTGTAAAACACAATGGACATAGTGACGACTCAATTACAGGAAAGGTGAATTCTTATCCGATGAGTTCTTGACCAACTTTTGAAGAATGGAAATATTGAAGGAGACATCTTACGAAGATAATGCTGAATTAAGACTGAGATACTCAGGTGGTGGTAACTGTGGTTATTTCAATGATGACCTCAAAAGGAAATTAAGCAAGGTAAATCTATCACTGTTTGATGGATTAGGATAAGTCTTAACACATGCATGGGTAATGAAAGAAGGTACATACTTCCAGCTCAATCCGATGTCCGAAGAGGAAGCAATTAAATTTGTCACACTCCACTTCGAAGGAGTGGCGCATGAATGGTGGCATCATGGTATGGTTGTACTTGGACATGACCAAGTAAATGCTTACGCCAAGTTTACATAGACTTATAGATTGGTTTGATGGCAAAAATCTAGAACTCAATTTTGAAGAATTGGAACAACTAAGGCAATTTGAGTTGGTTGACAGTTACATCACTGGGCTTACACTCGAACATGACCAAGTAAACACTTATGCCAACTTTACATAAAGACTTATAGATCGGTTTGATGGCAAAGATCCATAACCCAATTTTAAAGAATTGCAACAACTGAAGCAAACCTAATTGGTTGACAATTACATCATTGAGTTTCAGAGGCTCTGCACTGGTTACCGACATCTCAGAGAGACAATAGACCGTGTTATTCATGGATGGTCTAACAAAATTGCTGAAGGGAATGGGTAAAGGGTTTTAGTTTTGTTACCTTCTCAAAGGCTATCAAAAAGGCTCGAAGTATGGCATCATCATTTGCCTCATCTTCTCGGAGTTATTTACACACCAAACCACCATTGGCTCCGAAGGAAAAAGACAACAAACCTCCGCCAAAGAAGCCTTCATTAGATGAAGCTACCAGACAAGAACTTAGGAGGAGAGAGCTATGTTTCAATTGTAAGGAGTTGTGGGAACTAGGGCACACATTCTTAGTAAAAGGCCACATTGAGGTCATGTCAGATTGTGAGGAAGAATAGTCGATAAGAGGATCGCCACACTGGTACGATGCGGAGGCACCATTGCTCTTCTCGATAGCTCAAGGTACATAGTTTTCAGGGTATGGGGAACTTTCCAAGGACAGAGGGTCATATTAATGCTGGACAATAGAGCCACACTTAATTTCATAATCTAAGCACTTGTAAAGTGAAGGGGTTTACCTACGGAGCCACACATAGGATTCTAAGTTAAGGTGGTTGGAGGAACACTCTTACCATGGACCCACCTAGTTCCCTAACTTAGTATTACCATGGGAAACCACACGGTGACAGAGCACTTCTTTATAGTGGATTTGGATGACATGGAGGTCATTCTGGGCATCCAGTGGATGGAAACTGTGGACAAGTAAACACAGAGCCTCAAGCGGATAAACTTCTCCTTCATAGTTGATGGAAAGAATGTTGTCTCAAGAGGGATGACAAATGAAGGACCGAAGGAGGTTTTAGCACGATGGATGGAGGCCATCTGTCGACATGACGACTTGCCTGGGCAACACTTTTGTTTGTTTCGACAAAACTTGTAAAAGGCTAATAGGTGTACTACCAAGATGATGAGCTTCAGGTCATTTTGGATAAACATGATAGGGTTTTTGCTAATTGTCCACTTGGGATACCTCACCACACTGTATTGCCATCCCAAGTTTTTTAAAGATGAGATTGAAAAGACAATTCAAGAACTGCTCGACAAGGGATGAATTTGACCCAATTCTAGCCCCTTTGCATCATCAGTGGTACTAGTAAAAAAGAAGGGTGGGACATTATGCATGTGTGTGCACTACCGTGTGTTGAATAAGAAGACAATCAAGAACATATACCCTATTCCCAAGATTGATGAATTGCTAGATGAGTTGCATGGCATAGCCTATTTTTCTCAAATAAATCTCCATTTCGAATATCATCAAATCCACATGAGAGAACAAGATGTGGAAAAGATGACTTCTGATGTCAGTAATGGATTATGAGTTTTTGGTGATGCTATTTGGGTTAACAAGTGCGATAGCTACATTCTAGTCTTGCATGAATATCATTTTCAAAAAACAACTGCATAAGTTCTTGTTGGTATTTTTTGATGACATTTTTATTTGTAGTAAAACATGGGGGAAGAGCATGTGAGGTATTTGGATGAAGTACTCAAAAATATGGACTCACAATCGTCGTTCACCAAGTGGTTCAAGTGTGAGTTTGGGATGACATAAATATTATACCTGGGACATGTCATCAGTAGATATGGAGTTAAGGTTCGCCAAGAAAAGATTCAGGCTACTCTTTATTGACCACTACCAAAAACACTAAGTTGTGAGGATTCTTCGGATTTGTAGTTACCATAGGAGGTTTGTAAAAAGCTTCTCTCAACTCAACGCACCATTGGGAGATTTGACTAAGAAGTGATCTTTTTAGTGGAGTGAATAGGCACAACGCATCTTCGATAAATCGAAGGATGCAATGAGTACTTGTCCAGTTATTGCATTACTAGATTTTACTCAACCTTTCATCTTGAAGTGTGATGCCTTCAATGAGGGCATTGGCACAATATTGATGCAGGATTGACACTTGATAGCTTTTGAGAGGAAAGAATAATGTCGTGGCAGATGCTTTGTCAAGAAAACTTGCCATCTATTCACTATCCCAGATTTTAGCCCGTTGGAAGGCGTACTTGTTGGTGGATTACTCCAAGAACACTTATTCATGTAAGCTAATGGATGACAACATTCAAGAATTGTTAGGATTAACGAGACAAAAGTAACAATTAAATGCTAATATAACCAATATCAGAAATTAATAAATCACATAGAAGAGAACACAAGACACAAAGAGTCCAATCCCTGGGCTACATCCACCAAACAAGGAGTCCAATATTTTAATTATCCAAAGTTACAACCTAATTACAATCTATAATCCCTTACAGCTCAATACTGCAGCAAGAAGCTACTATCTCATTACACACTATGAAATCCTTAACCCTAATCCATTGTATACAAGATTTTTGCCGCTTACAAAATTAGGGCTAGAATAATTAGATTATGTTGGCCTGTGGAAAAATAGTTGATAAAATGGCCCAAATAAATTTTTCTCGCAGGCTATGCCCATGAACCCCTCACAACTGTGGGCTATCGTCCTCAGTTGTATTGGGTGTTGCCGCCGCCAAACCCCGCTCGAGGCTTGGCCCGACCCGACTTGACTTAAACCCCGCAAAGGAATTATGGTGATTGTACATTCTTTCCCTAATTAGTCACCACAAACTTACAATCTCCCTCTTGGGGATTGATTAGGCTCCACACTAGACAACAATCTCCAACTTGGAGATTGATCTTTTAGCAATATCTCTACTCTATGAGCCTCCTATTGGATTGAACTACCTTGGACTCAATTGCTCCTTTATTTTATTTAGTCTAGAAGACCAACTGAAGTTGGAGAGGAGTTCAACTTCTCCCTTCTCACTAGCTTTGTGAACATATCTACTAGATTATCATTTGTATGTATCTTGTCCAGCTTTGTGAACATATCTACTAGATTATCATTTGTATGTATCTTGTCCAGCTTTAACCGTCCATCCAAAACTGACCAAATGAAGTGGTATTACAATTGTATGTGTTTCATCTTTGAATGTAGAGCAGAATTCTTGGCAAGATGAATGACACTATGACTATTGGTATACAAGTCCCAATTCTTCCATGAAAAATTGAAGCCATATCATCTCCTTGGCTGCCTTTGTAGTAGCAACATATTTTGCCTCTGTAGTGGATAAAGCATTCACCTTCTGTAACCGAGAAATCCAACTCATTTCTGCCCCACCAACAGTAAATACATAACTTGTATTACTCCACCTAGTATCAAGGTCCCCTGCCAAATCTGAGTCAACATAGCCTTGTAAATCAGTAGTAGAGCCCTCAAAATGTAAACATTTACAAGATGTTCCTCTCAAATATCTTAGAATTCATTTGACTACATTCCAATGCTCAATCCTATGATGACTCATATTTTCTAACAACTCCCACTGTGTTGGGTGGATATTTTGCAACCAATAGTTTTGGGTAAAATCTAGGGACAAAATAGGATGACCAGCCACAACGTGTGAGGTAGAGTCTCTCCTACTTTAAAGGGAAGGCTCCCCCTTCTCACCGTTCCTTGGATCAACTCAAGGTAACCAAGAAGTTGAGAGATTTTTATAAAAGGGTGTTACTAATATTCCTTCCTCTTATATTTCAAGAAGGAATCCACTTACTCGTGGAGCAGGGTGAAATCTCTAACTACGCTTCTATCTAAAAGCTGAAAACAATGATATCGATAAACCAACACTAACTCAAAGGCTAGCTGAAAGTGTACCGATTTGGCTCTAAATTCGGTCGTATTTCTATATGAATAAGCTTTACTAATAGGGCACAAAGATTTCCAAAAGTAAAGATATCATAATTATTTTGTGAATCAAGAAAGAGATATAAGTTATAGACAAAGTTTCTAGTTTATATATCTCTACAATTGCTCCTAGTCAAAGCTCCGGCTTCAATTGCTTCTTAACTCGTTTTATACTCAATTGTCAGGAACACAAGATTACATGAATCAAAGATAACATATGCAAATCACAGACAAAGCTTTCAATTTGCACAAGTAACAATTGCACTCAATCAAAGTTCAGTTTCAATTGCTCCTTTGTATTCACTTTTCTATCAAAATAGTGCTACACAATCAAAGTTTTGTTGGCACAATTTCTCCAAAGTTCTCTTGTATACAATAAAAGATGATTTTACAATAAGAGGGCACTCCTTTATATAGGTAAAGGAGTTGAGAAAAAGATGGAGGAAAAAGTGGGAGCAATTCAACCAACTTTGATGGAGTCTAACTAGAAGAGAAATTATTGGGTTACTGTTGCCCATTTTTGCCCTCATTCAGCCCATCACTGATATCCCATCAGAGAAACCTTCAATGGGCTAGGTTCCTTGCAGTGGGTCATCGTGCTAAAGTTGGCGGCTAACATTTCCTGTTAGCTCAGTCCTTTCTTTGACCAAGTTAACTCGGTTTGTTCTTTTATTGAGCTGCAGTTTGTTCTTTTGATTGAGTTAGCTCGGTTTGCTCTTGGTTGGGCTAATTGGTACGAGATGCGACGAATCTCCTGTTTTTGTTAGCTATCTACCATCTTCCCGAAAGTGTGAGATGCCTCCACGCGTTGCCCTTCAACACTTCCTCCTATCGCAATGCCTTCCACGAGACCTAGAAGCCCGAAATCACATAGGATGTTGCCATGTGTCTTCATTTTGGTATTTCTTCATACTGTAGAGTCCCCACGAGGTTTCAAGGTTCAAAATTGCGCCACGTGGTGGAGGGTCCCATCTCCGACTTAAGTCTGCCCAATATACATACACAAATCAACGGTGGAGATTCAATGGAAGATTAAATGATTGCCGTCCGTTCTGTTAAGCAACAAAGTGCAAGATGCTACTAGGTATCGTTGTTCCATATTTTCTTCATTATGCAGAGTCTCCACGAGGCTCCAAAGCCCGAAATTGCATGATAACCGTTGGATCCGGCACATCTTGGTTCTCTTCACTGCATCTCAGCCGTTTGTTGGAAATAAAGTAGATCTACATCAACAGTTGCATTTTAATAGCTCATTGGGGGGAGATTTCCCGCGGCATCTGGACTGTCCGTTTCAAAGAGGAGATCGTCATTGACGGTCAGCGTTCAAATTTGGGAAAATCAGATTTATTCCTCACGGTCAACGCTGCAAGTCGCGGATGGATAACACGTCTTGTTATCCCGCCCCGTATTTTTTGGCCATTTCATGCCATTAGGACCAGTTCTTCAATGCCCAGCTACTTCTTGGGTCTTGATTGGCACAACACCATTGCACTCCATGCCTCTTTAATGCATATAATGATAAGATTTCAGTGATTTGATCTCTTGCGGCTGGGTGCACAAGTTTTGGTCTCAGCCTGCCACTTCCAGCATCAAATTGCACTCCATGATTAGATTTCCTTTTGATTCTCAGTTATTGCTCTCAACTCAACTCCACCTGGTTAGGGTTTGAACTCAGTGTAAACATCAGAGCTATGCTTGAACTCTTTAAAAGACAGTTGTAAATATTTGTTAAGGGTTCTTCTCTGTTCTTCTATGCCTTATAGTAATACAATTCTCTATTTTTTACCTATTCTCCCATTTTTGTATCTATGCATATTGCTTGCCTTATGCTAAATGTTGCCTTTTTCTTATTTTCTGAAGTTTGTATGTTGAATCTACTTATGGATGTTATGTAAGTGAATTCACATTCCTTGTAGCATCTCATTTGTTCAGATCTGCATATGAGTCTTTAGGAAATAAATTGATGATGAGAGTTGCGTATGTTTGAGGGTTCCATTGATGTGTGGTGTATTCATTGGCAGTGCTGCAACCATACTTCTATCTTGGTGCATCACCCCCCTTTCCCTTCAACAATTTAATTTTATGCATTCCTTCTCGCTTTTCCCTTAAAGTGGTAGTGTAGGTGCATCCTGATAGTGAGGAAGCCGGCCTTCTCCGGAGATTCAACCTTCGAGTGCAAGTCCCACACTTGGAGGCTATTTCCATGTTACACAAGGTCGCTTGAGGTTCATAACTCAAGCAAGGGTGCAGACTTTTGTGTCAACAAATACATGCAACTTGCATTACATGTAATTACATCTTTTTATGCAATGCATCCTCTTTGATTTACAAACATAAATAAAAACAAAATGACAATCTTAAAGATTGTTCTTTAGTGCCTTGAATTTGATGATAACATCACACACTATAGGAAGATCAGAAATCTCCATTGTCTTGGATATTGCATCTATTCTTACTGCATCTACATATGCTGATTGCACAGCCTTGGAATTTGTCACTAGATAATCTTGCAAGTGTTTTGCCAAAGATTTATGGAAAGCAAATTTGTTCATTGTGTGAGAACCAAAATCTTTAGAATCTTAATCAGCATTGACGCCGATTGTATATTCTGAAGTCATTCTTTCAACTGCAATCAGATTACCGTGTTCATCAAGAATTTGACACCCCATTTGCTCTAAGTCACATGTGATCCCTGGATTGCTTGACAATCTCAAGGGCTGCCTGTAACTTTGTTATTAGTTTTCTCAATGTCTCTTCTTTGTACCCCTAAAGTCCTTGTTATCTAAAGAGCATTTCGCATGATGGAAGAATGTCACATGAAACTGTAGCCTCTAAATAAGACTTAGCAATCTCATCCCAGTCATTAAGAATCCCTTTCAAATCATTAGCTTCTTGGATCAAGGAGGAAATCAAATCTTGTTCCATTTCATCCATGCCTTTGATACGTCTAAGGACTTTAACTGTATCAGTAATAGCTTGGACTCCTTCAGAAATGACTTCTCCTACCCAAGACTTGGCAACTTTAACTATCATTTTCTCCTTGGATGATATAGACACAACAATGACATTTTGAGAATATTGTTGCCAAATAACTTCATTTAAGCGAGCAACCTCATGTTTGAACTGATTTTTGTTTTCCCATAATTCTTGGTTACTCTTTGATACATTGGCAAGCGCATCTTATGCATCCTATAAGCAACTAAGTCGTGATTGCTTTCCGATCTCTACCATGTTGAACTTGTAATCAAAACGGGTAAGCTCTTCAATAGGTTTGTCCACTAGTGGCTCAACAACCTCTACAAACTTGGTTTTCTTCGAATCAACTAAGATCCTTGAAACAATCTTAACTTTTAAAGATTTGGACTTTGTTTTCTTTACAAGAAGGTCATCTGGGGGTATGCTCACTTTCCTTCTCTTTATTGTAATCCTGCTTAACCATGCAGGCAAGTTGAAACTCTCATCTATGGAAGCAAGTACAGTGGAGACCATTAACATTGATCATGATTGTATCTCTGTTGTAACTGAGCAATATTCAGTTTGCACAACTGAATTCATAGGTGCATAATGAGAGGATTTTGTTATGAATAACTCAAAACCTTTTAGAGACGTATCAAGTTGAGAAACTTACCTTCTATAGAGTTGGAAAATCCTCGAACACACTTCCCAAATGTCCATATTGTTCATTTGTTAAAATGGGAGGAGTTGCCGAAAATATAGGAAGAGCCAATGTATTGACTTTCTGAAGTTGGGATGGAAGGTGTGAAAATAGTGGAAAATGGATCACATCGTCATCTATCTCATTGAAAAAAGGTGCTTCCTACATGGATGGTTCATGAGTTTGTGTAGGTCTTGGGGGAGATATGATCATAACTTCCCCTTCTTCCTCATGTTCTTCTTTAGATTCTTCCTCTGACTCCTCTAACTCCTAAACTGGTTTAGGGATCTAAGATGGTGGAAAATGAATCCACATCATCATCTGTCTCATCGAAAAAAGGTGCTTCCTGCATGGATGGTTCATGAGTTTGTGTAGGTCTTGGGGGAGATATGATCATAACTTCCCCTTCTTCTTCCTCATCTTCTTCTTTAGATTCTTCCTTTGATTGTTCCTCTGACTCCTCTGACTCCTAAATTGGTTCAGGGATCTAAGATGATTTAAGTCCCTTTCCACCCTTCAACTTGAATTCAAGAGACTTCTTCGCATCAGAAGGAGAAGCTCCATCTTTATTTGTATTTCCAGTTGTGACTTCCTCTTAGGAGGGCCAAAACTTTCACAATCCAAACACAATTTCAAATTAACCCTTTTTAGGCCTTTAATTTTCAGCCACTTGTTGGTGTTTGCTAAAATGGATTGAAATCTACCAAGGATAGATATACCCTCCTTCTGCTGTCATTGAATGGGAAAAGGGTATCTTTCATCAAAATTGGCTTGATGATATTCTGAATCAAGAATATTGCCATCATCTTCAATTTGAAAATATGATGGGATCTCAAGCATGTTAAGATCAATGATCTGCTGCAAAGTTAATCTACAGTAAGCCATCTTCATTATATTCAATTATGTTCGCATGTCAATCCGAATATCCTCGATAGGATGAACGTGTGTAAACGGCCCTCTTGATTTGAGAATTCATTTCTTTGTAATCAATGTCAAACCTGGCTTTGAATCTCTTCAAAGTAATCAACTACAGTTCTGCTTTCATAGTTTTTGCTTTATGTACATAATTGATCATATAATTACTAATTACTAGGGGTTTGGCAGAAGAAATGCCAATACCTGGCCTATGCAAAGCATGTTGATCAGATTGAACTTCCATGAGTTGTCTGGCTAATTCCATCAAAATGATTCTGTCAGTAGCATACCAAGGTAAGGTATATGGCTTACTTTTAAAGTATCCAACCCTCAAGTAAGTAAAGGTTGGAAATTGGATAAAGATACAACCATACTGATTTATCTTTTCGCAAGTGTCATCAGATACCCTTTTGATGGATAACTGTTTATCAAACAGACACCAGAAATGCCCAAAGAAAGTATCCAAAACTCTTCTGTAATGGAACTTACTACTATGCAGAATATCTAATCATAGTTGAGAGACGATCTTCTTTGGTTGAGAGTCTAGAGAAAGATCCCATGGCAACAACAGTATAAACAAGGTAGGAATTCATGTAGACAGGCATTGAAGTCCCTACATTGAGCAACTGTTGACAGTGTAGTGTTGATCAGTTCTCCCCAAAAGATATGTTCCTTATTTTCCATGCTCTGGAAACTAAACTTATACATCCATGGTTCAAAATCATTGGAATCTTTGAGATCACAGATCCTATTGAGAAGAATAATAAGATCTTTGTACTCCTGCTTGAAATTAGATCTATGAATAGCCTTTGGCCATCTCGAGAAGTTGTTTCTCTTGGTATCCAACCAACATAGATTCACATAATTCTGATAATCTCCCTTATTCTCATTCCATATCTCTAAGGATGAATCTTTGGTTAGATCGATGCATTCTGCATTATGTTGACACTCTGAAAATTTGCTCAATAACCTCTAGATCAAGGCTTATAATAACGTTGCCATCAGCCTCCTTGATCTTCTTTGACTTTGGGCTGAAACGCTTCGCGCATCCAAGAACAAACTTTGGTTCCATGACAGCCATGGGAAACGTAAACACCAAGTGAATATGACTTCTCTCGATACATTTCATTTCATGACCAATAGAAGTTCCTACTCTTCGCAGAAAATCAGTCATGTCAACAAGTCTGATCTTTGTATCTAATACATTATCAAGAACGGACGTGACATGAGATGGAGTTTTGCCCTTAGATTTTGATGGTGAGGATATCTCTTGGGCTTGTGCTGCAACACAAAAATTCCATAATGTGAACACATCATCAGAGGATATTGTTGTAAAGGGTTGATTCTTGACAAGCAACAATTGTTCAAGTATGGATTAGATACTTTGTAGACTTGATGAGATGATCTCAAAAAGAGACATCATACATATGCAAAGGATGAAAATGGAAGATGGAAAGAAAAATCATGAAGTAAGAATGGAAAGATATGGATATGATCTAAGACATGAAGGTGGAATGCATGGGAATGCGTGTGAATGGAGACTCTTGATTTTAAAAAATGACTTGGGCTTTCAAGATGTCATTACACGGAAAGTAGATTACATGTATATGCAACATGTAACGAGGATTGGAAAGTGAGATGAAATGCGAATGTGGATGGAGAATGAGCTTACATTTATGTGCGTGTGAAAGATGAGATGAAATGCTTTATGGCAAAGGAAGTGGAATGACATTTATTTTGCTCATGAAGTGTAAGTGCATATGGAAATGTGAAGTCAAAAGTACATGGGAAAACATGCAATTGACATTTTTTTGACTTTTAAAAAATGACTTTTATCAAAAATGGGTTCTAGAGATGCAATTACATGTAAAAGACATGTCATGCGATTGAATGTGGAAAGTGAGATGAGTGAAAATGGAAATGGAAAATGAGATTACATGTACATGCGGATGATGGATGGAAATACATGTAATTGCATATGAAGAATGAGATGTGAAGTGTTGTGACATGAAAAGATGGAAATAAAATGAAATGATGCTCTTGCATAAAATGGAAGGTGGAGTGAAATGAAACATGTTCAAGTGCTTGGGAAAGAACTTGCAACTTCAAAATGAAGAAAAACCGAAAAACAAAAACACAAAACACAAAAAAAAAAACTCAAAAGAAAAACATACCTTTGGCAAAAGACTCAAACGTGTCAACAAGTAAGCTACTTGAACATGCAAATTCGAATTTGGAGTTGGGGAAAAAACCAAAAACATGAAAATGAACCATTTCATCATTTTTAAAGGAAAAATGCACTTTCCATGGCTTCAAAATCAACAAATGTGAAACATCAAGTTAAAACATGCACAAAATCAGCAAGATAAGAACAAATTAATTAATAAAAAGGAAAATATCCAGTTACATGATGATTGTGTGCCCTAAATGAAAGAGAAAGAAGCTCTAATGTTGAAAAAATCTCCAACGAACTTGGATTTTTTGAACCTTACAAAGAGGAATTCGAAATGAGCATCCAATGAGGCATTTTCAATGCCCAATATGAAAAACGTGCCCTAAAATCTCTCAAGCTTCCAACATTTTTGTTAAATGCAAGTTTATGGGACATTTTTTGGTGTAAAAATGTGGTTTCCCAAGTGCATTGCATGAGTCGATTTACATTCTAGAATGCAAAAACATGATTCTTAATGCTTTAAACATGGATAAATACGCCAAAATGCCCCTTGTTGAAGCAAAAACATGATCTTTTTCACTCTAAAATGGAGCTTTTTGGTAAAAAACATGGCTGCATTATGCCATAAAATGCATAATTTTTACAAGGAATACAATGTCTTGATAGGGGAATGTATGAAAATGCAAAAACCCCCTTGTGGAAAAATTTCAAATCATTCCATGGAGAAATCTAGGATAAATCATCGAAAACAGGTTCGTGGAGGCCAAAGTCACGAAACTTTTCAAAAACGGGTTTTGGAAAAGAAAATGCAAGAAGTTGAATGCAAAACGGACCTTTTTTGTGTGATTGCATGTTTTAAAAATGCATAATAGGCCCGAACACACCTTTTAGAGGCCATTACATGTTTTAAAAACATTTAATAGGCTCTCCCAAGGCAAAAATACACCTTTTAGGTGCATTTACATGTTTTAAAAACATACTTTTTGCCCAAAAACGGGTTTTAAAGATGTGTTTGCATGTCTTTGGTGCAATTACATGTGTTTGTTAGTTGCATATGCAACCCAAGGCAAAAATGTACCTCTTTGGTGCATTTGCATAAAACGTATGTAACTCAACTTTTTGATGTCATTGTACATTTAAGTTGCGTTTACATGCATTTGCATAAAAAATCCACCTTTTAGGTGCTATTGCATATTTTTCTCATTTACATGACACAACTTAAGTGGTCAATTTAATTTTAATGAAATATCACTTAAGTGGGACATAAATAATATTCACATTATCATATTAACAATATAATATGCAAATATCATTTAATAAGCAATATTTACTCGAGCATTTGATTTAAATATAAAAAATTAAATTGAACCATATAGTTAATATAGTCACTTAAGTGAAAAATTAAAAAGTAAACTCAACTATAACATAAAGTTTACTATA
This sequence comes from Cupressus sempervirens, assembly GCA_028749045.1. Lineage (NCBI taxonomy): Eukaryota > Viridiplantae > Streptophyta > Pinopsida > Cupressales > Cupressaceae > Cupressus > Cupressus sempervirens. Next base: position 145,202,220 of record CM053784.1, on the reverse strand, counting down.
GCTACTTTAAGTGAAAATTTAAATGATAAAGTAACTTCAAAACATAACATACAGTGAATTTAAGTTATATTTTTAGAAAAGTGAATGTCAAATTAAAAATATAACATGAAAATTTTAATTCGTGCAGTTGTATAAAAAAGGTCCACTTTTTGAGCACTAAATTGGTCATATCTTTTGATTGTCAACTCAGAATGATCCCTAAGATTGATCAAATCGAAGGGAAAACCGAAAGTAATGACTTAAGCAAAACCAAAGGACTAAAAACTAACAAACGCACACTCAAAAACAAAGAAAAGACGATGAAGGCCTCAAAAATCAAGTATAGGCTTGACTAGAAGAAAAACGAAAAAGACTCGACGAAAGCCTTTAGTAAAAAGATTCATTATATCAATTGTTGTTATTTGATTGATCAATACAAACCAATTAAATAATGAAATAAGCTTAGAGAAATACGAAACTAGTTTGAAAAAGTTTTGTACTGTCACCTACATTTTGTGGTGACAAAATGCATGACAACACATTGCATGTGTAATATCTGGCCTAGTACATCCTGTGACATACATTAAGTCCCCTACAACTGAAGCATAAGGTACCTTAGACATCTTATCCTCCTCTTCTTGTGTCTTTGGACACATATCATTAGTCAATTTTAAATGACCAGGCAAAGGTGTGTTGACAACTTGAGTATTATTCATAGAGAAACGTTGCAACACCTTTTCAATATAATTAGCCCGAGATAGAGTCAATTTCCTATTTTTCCCATCTATGCAATTTTTCATACCAAGGATTTGTTTGGCTGCCCCCAATCCTTTATTGCAAATGAATGTGCTAATTGCTGTTTTAACCCCTTGATGTGATCCATGTTAGAGCCAACTACAAGCATATTATCAACATATAAACATAAAATAATGTAGCTATCATCATCCTCTTCAAGTAAATACAATGATCTGAATGACACCTAGTATATCCATGATCATGCAAAAAAATGTCAAATTTAAGATACCATTGCCGAGGTGCTTGCTTCAAACCATATAAACTTTTCTTCAATATGCACCCTGATTTTTCCTTACCTTTGACCTCAAATTCTTGTGGCCATTCCATAAATATTTCTTCATCTAGATCACCGTGAAGAAAGACTATATCAAGCTGCTCCAAATGCAAATCTTCAATAGCCACAATTCTTAAAACAATGCAAATAGAAGTCATTTTAGCAACAGGACAGATATCTTATCAAAACCAATTCCCATTTTTTGTGCAAATCCTTTTATTTTTAACCTGGTTTTAAATATTTTCTTACCTCCTTCCTCTTCTTTCAACTTGTAAATCCATTTATTCTGTAAAACCCTTTTACCTGTAGGTAACTTACATACATCCTCAAGTCTGATTTTTCAGCAAGGTGTCCATTTCTTTTGTCATTCCAAACTCCCACTGAATCTTTGTACCACCTGCACAACTTTATTATAACATTCAGGTTCACCAGCATCTGTCAATAAAATAAAATACTCAGAGGGAGAAAATCTTTCTGGAGGTCTATTTAGCTTTGTTGACCGTCTAACATTCACTAGGGTGTGTGGTATTTGTTGTTGCGGTTGTTGCAGAGCAGGAGGGACTGCTGGAACATAATCCTTTCGAGCATTATCCAACGCTACATAATCATTTTTTTTTCTCTCATGTTGTTGCCACAGATTGTTGTACAACACTTTCTCATTGAATATGACATCCTTGCTTACGATTTTATGATTTTTAAAATCTCAAAGCCTAACCAAATTCATCAATGCCATATCCAACAAATATATGTTTCTTAGATTTAGCGTTCAGTTTGGTTCTATTTTCAGAATCTATCTGTGCAAATGTTTCACAACCGAAGGTTTTGAGAAAAGAATAACGTACCTTCTTACCAGTTCATGCTTCTGTTGGAATTCCACAACCCAAAGAAGTAGAGGGACCTCTATTAATCAAATATGCATTAGTATTGATAGCTTCTGCCCACATATTTAAGAGCAGCCCAACATGCAACTTTGTGCTATTTGCACGCTCCATTTCATGCATTTAGCCACTCCGTTTTCTTGTAGTGTTCTTGAACAATTTTCGGTCTACGAATACCATTAGTGGAACAATAATCTTCAAATTCATTGATGCAATACTCACCACCATTATCAGATCGAAGTCTTTTTAATGTTTTACCAGTTTCATTTTCAACTAAGCATTTCCATTTCTTATAAGTTATAAATACTTCATATTTCTGTCTAAGGAAATAGACCCATACTTTTCTAGTTGTATCATGGATAAACTTAACATAATAATGAGATCCACCAAAGGAAGATCCCTGAGCTGGTCCGCATAAACTCTAATGTCTCATTTTTCTTTTCCTTCCCACTCTTCACAAAACTAACTTTTTTGTTTTTAATACACACAACTTTCATAGAAATCCATATTGACACATTCAGACCTGGTAAAACTTTTTTTGAATGAAGTTATTTTATACCTTTCTCACTTGTCCAAGTCTGTTGTGCCATAGTACTGTTTAAGAATCTATAGCAATTGTTTGTTCTTCCTACTCAACTGCAACAACTATTCCTAAACATTCATTTTTCTCTAAAACAATTAAAGTAGAAGGAACAATATCATTTGTACAAAGATATAAGGTGCCTACTTTCACACTTTTTGCTATTGCTACAAAACCTTTTGAGACCTTCCAATTTTTATTATTAAAAGAACACTACAAGAACTTGCGTTGTTGAAATTAAATTCCTACTCAACTTTGGAACATGTCTTACCTGTTGTAGTAGACAATGATTTCCATTCTGCAACTTAATCTTGATTTTGCCCTTTCTAACAATCTGACAGGGTTCATCATCCCCCAAATAAACAAGCCCAAAATCCCCTTGGATATAATCAAGAAAATATTCTATATAAGGAGTAGCATGAAATGAAGCCCCTGAATCTATAAGATCCATGAATCATCTACACTCTCTAAAGAAAGAAGCAAAACATCCTCTTTGGATTTATTACTTACCACATTTGCCTCCTTGTTCCCTTATTGTTTGTCTCCTTCATTGTTCTTTCAAGTCCAACAATCTTTCTTCTTATGCCCTAGTTTCCCACAGTACCAACAATCTCTTGGTCCTTTAGATTGATACCTCTTTCCCTTTGATTTTCTTTGATTTCCATCGATTTCAATAATTGTTTCCTCTCTCATTCGATTTGCCTCTACTTTGTGCGTTCTAAACACTTTGTAATGTAGATCCACCTGAGCTTTTCCTACGAGTTTCCCTACTCAGAATAACACCAATCACATCATCAAATTTTAGGGTATAAGATCCAGAAATAGACTTACTCACAACCATTACGAAGCCATTCCAACTTTCAGGCAAAGAACACAAAATCAAGAGAGCCCTAATTTCTTCCTCAAAATTAACTTATACAGAAGATAATTGACTAGTAATTGTATTAAACTCATTTAAATGATCTGCAACAGATCCACCTTCTGGCATTGTCATATTAAATAAATGCTTCATGAGAAATACAACTTTGCTAGGGTTTGCATTAACTCTTTCGTCGTCTTAGCTTCGGAATATTAAATGCCACCGATTGCGCTAGTCATAAATGAATACTTCCAAATGCCTTTATATCCAAAATATCCCAGTTCTCATCTGTTATAGTTGTCGATTTTTTAGATTTTCTTTGTAATGGCTGCCATAAATCTTTCTGATAAAGGTAGTCCTCCATTTGCATTTTCTATAACTGAAAGTTTTGACCATTAAACTTCTCAACCTTTAGCTTACCCTTGTCTGGCATCGCTCCCACTCAATTGTGAGAGTTTCCTCTAGATGATAATTGACACTAGGCTTTGATACCATTTGTTAGGGTTAACGAGACAAATAGCAATTACATGCAAATATAACCAATATCAAAAGATAATAAACAAAAAATCGCACAAAAGAGAACACAAGATACAAAGATTTAACGTGGTTCACCCAATACTTGGGTTACGTCCACCACACAGCTAGTCCAATATTTTATTATCCAATGATTACAACTTGATTATAATCTGTAATCCCTTATAGCTCAGTTAGGCTGCAAGAAGCTACTATCTCATCACACACTATGAAATCCTTAGCCCTAATTCATTTTATACAAAATTTTTACTGCTCATGAAATTAGGGCTAGAATAATTACAAAATGTTAGCCCGTGGAAAAATTTGCCCCAAATTTTTTTTTCTTGTGGGCTATGCCCCCGACAGTTGTGAGCTATCACCCTTGGTTGTACTGGGGGCTGCCACCCCCAAACCCCCACTTGGGGCCCAGCCCTGAACCCCGTCGAGGAATTATGGCAAGTGTACAATACTTCCCTGATCAGTCACCACAAACTAACAATCTTCGACTTGGGGACTGATCAGGCTCCACACTAGCCAACAAGAAGACCAATACAAGGCAGTTGATGACATCATCTGCTACAAGGACAAGATATACATGGTACCTGAATCTCAAATGAAACATAAAATCTTGAAGGAAATGCATGCCTTTTCATTAGCCAAACACCTAGGATTCCTCAAAACCTACAGAAACATCGAGAGATTTTCATGGAAGGGACTTAAGATTGATGTCTTGCAATATGTACGGGAATGTGCAACGTGTCAATAAAGCAATAAACACACATTACCAACGAGCTTATTTCAACCATTGCCAATACCTGAACAAAAGTGGGATAGCATTTCCATGGACTTCATCACTAGACTTCTAAAGGTAAATGATAGAGATTGCATTTTTGTGGTGGTCGATAGGTTGACAAAGTATGCACATTTCTTCACCATCTCCATCGAGTTCTAGATTGCATAAGTGGCAAACTTATGTTTTAGTGAGGTTTTCCGCTTGCACGGGTTTCCACAAAACATAATGAGTGACAGGGAGTGTCGTTTTCTTAGCACCTTCATTGGCTGAACACCAAGGATTCCTCAAAACCTACAAAAACATCAAGGAGAGATTTTCATGGAAGGGGCTTAAGATGGATGTCTTGCAATACGTTCAAGAATGTGCAATGTGTCAATAGAGCAACAAATACACATTACCAACGAGCTTATTACAACCATTGCCAATACCTAAACAAAAGTGGGATAACATTTCCATGGACTTCATCACTAGACTTTTAAAGGTAAATGACATAGATTGCATTTGTGTATGTTCAAGAATGTGCAATGTGTCAACAGAGCAACAAATACACATTACCAATGAGCTTATTACAACCATTGCCAATACCTAAACAAAAGTGGGATAACATTTCCATGGACTTCATCACTAGACTTCTAAAGGTAAATGACATAGATTGCATTTTTGTGGTGGTTGACAGGTTGACAAAGTATGCACATTTCTTCACCATCTCCATCGAGTTCTAGATTGCATAAGTGGAAAACTTATGTTTTAGTGAGGTTTTCCACCTGTACGGGTTTCCACAAAACATAATGACCGCAGGGGGTGTCGTTTTCTTAGCACCTTTTGGACAGAGCTATTTTGGCTAGCAGGGACAAAATTGTTGACCAATTATCTTTCTGGATTTGATTGTGTGTGTAATTTTTAGCATCAATGTTTCAAATCACACTTTGTGATCCATCATCAGGATGAGAGAATGCCATAATAGAATGGTAAAAATGCAGATTCAACCTTACTCAAGAAGCATAAAGAAGGGAAAGGGTGAGCACACAAACTGAGGAGGAGGAAGAAAAAGTCAACAATGGAAGGGGAATAAAAAAAATAAAAAAGGAAACATAAGTGTGTGTGTGTGTATGATGCATATATATACTAAGCTGTAATATATATATATAATAATATTAAAACTTAAAGTTTGCATTAACTCAATATATATATATCTAAATGTTTAATGTTATACTATATATATATATTAAAGCTTAGTGTACTAAGCTCTAATATATATAGTATAATTAGAGAAAATAATAAGTTACACACATATATGTATATAAATATAAATATAAATATATATATATATATATATATATATATATATATATATATATATATATATATATATATATATATATATATATATATAAGAAAAAATTAAATAAATAAATAAATAATAAAAATAAAAAGGAGGATAGAAGAAAGAGATGGAGAGGTGAAGGGGAACCTCGAGAAGAGACAACAACAGTGCGAGAAAAAGAAAAAGCAGATAAGGAGGAGGGAGCTGAAGAGCGCATAAGGCAAAGGGGGACAACCTGGGAGACAAGACAAAATGGAAGGTGTAGAGGAGGAACATGCAAGACACGGGGAGACAACCATGGAGACCAGGCCAATTGGGGGCCTCGGGGACAAGCCCAAATCAAGGTTGATGGTGGTTGCTGAGCATACTTAATAGTTGTTAACACGATAGTTTTATGGCCCAACCATCATCTCTATTGAGGTTCATGGGATGATAGTTGATTTCAATGGCTTCCTTAAACTTCCTCTTGAAATAGTTATCCTCCTTGAAGATGATTTGTGTGCTTTCCAAACATATGTGATGTTTGGTGGTGGAGGAATGCTTAGCTAATGTCGATTTTTGAGTCCTCTCATGCTTGATGTCAGCCCCATGCTTGCGAATTCTAGTGTTGAAAGATTGACCTGTTTCCCCGATATAGGGAACACCGCATGAGCACGAGATCTTATAGACTCCAGAGTCTCGAAATGGGTCTTTGGAGTCTTTGTGTGGTGGAAGACGATTTCTGAGTCTTGAAAGAGGTTTGAAAGCTACACGGAGGCCTTTTTTGGATAAGATTTTGGCAATCTTTTGGGAGATGCCATCAACAAAAGGAAGGGTGGCCATCAAGGGAGGAGGGTCCAAAGGAGGTTTGGGAATGGCCTGAGAATGATGGAAGGACTCAGCTTGATTAAGAGCCTTGGAGATTTGTTTATGTGAGTACCCATTTGATCTGAAGACATGTCTGTTAGCCGACTGGATGGCTCCGGCGGTATTTTGTATTCTGTAGCCGATGGTCCGGCGATGTTTCTGTAGCCGACGGTCCGGTGGTGTTCCTGTAGCAGACGGTCCGGCGATGTTTCTGTAGCCGACGGTCCGGCGGTGTTTCTATAGCCGACGGTCCGGTGGTGTTTCTGTATTCTGTAGCCGACGGTCCGGCGGTAAATAGTTTGTAACGGATAGAATAATTGTGGCCGATGGACTCCTTTTTAATGTTATCCCATGTATCCAGCTTCTGCGGATCCATATCCAAAAACCAATCAATCGCGACACCCCGTAGGGTTGCCGGGAATTGCTTGGCCCATTCGTCGGCATCTGTGATTCCATTTGCCCGCCAAATCATCTCACATGTCTTACAATGTCGGAGGGGGTCGGCTGTACCATCGCCTTCAAATTTTGGTAATTTTTCTTTGGGTCCCGCCATAACTCTGGAGGTCTGCACTCCTACAGTGGTCGGCACTCCCACACCGGCAGTCGGTACTCCCACACCGGCAGTCTGAACTCCTACACCGACAGTCTGTATTCCCACACTGGCGGACTGGTCTCCCACACCGGAGGTGTCGACCGCTACAAACCTTGGTGAAGACGAAGGATCCTCGAAAATTGTTTCCCACGGAAGTCTATCTTGGACGAAGAGGTCACTCCACGCTCGTGCTCCGTCGGCACTACGAGCCGTGGGAGTTGATGCTCTTCCGTCTGAATTTTCTTCCCTCGGCGAACACAAATTCAAGAACTCCTCCCGTGCTTCTTCCACCAATTCCACCCGCTGCCGAGTCTCCTCCAACAATTCCTTCGCACTTCGGTTTCCGTCGGCAATCCTCTGAAATCTTCGTTGGCGTTCGGCTTGCTGTGCTAGAATTAAATTCTCTTGCGCAATACGGATTCCATCTTTTCCCTTCACCTTATTCCGATCCTTGTTAAACTGATTTGGCATTAATCTTCATTCCTCCCACTTTCCAGATTCATAAGGCAACGGCGCCAAATGTTTACCGTACAGGTAAAGAAGTCAACACATACAGACAATAATAGCAGAATAGCAGAATTATATTCGCAATAGTAGATCCATCCCTTACAATGATCCCGGACGGGATATAAATACTACCGCCGAACCTTCTCGAAGGAGTTCCGTCGGCCACAATTATTCTATCCGTTACAAACTATTTACCGCCAGACCGTTGGCTACAGAATACAGAAACACCGCCGGACCGTCGGCTACAGAAACATTGCCGGACCGTCGGCTACAGAATACAAAATACCGCCGGAACCATCCAGTCGGCTAACCATCCCCCCCAAAAAGAAAAGTCGTCTCCTGACGACTGACAAAATATCTGAGACAAATTAACAAAAAAATACATTAATAGAGTGACTACAACAAGAAATCTGGAGGATACAGGAATAATAACAGAGGGCAAAATAATAACAATAATAACAATAATAATGGGAGCTGAAGTCGAACTCAGTATGATGCAAATGGACGGCCGATCGTTTAATGTCGAGCGTGTAATTTGTGGGGTCATTTTGTGCGAGATTGTACAGTGGAAAACACACTGAAATTATTATGCAGATGGTGCGGACCCGGCGATCACGAAGATTCCAAGTGTCCAAAGGCTGGAGTAAATTTGATCACTGTCGGCACGGATGTAGAGGAGGTTCTGGCAATTACACGGAGGCAAGCGGAGGAAAAGAGAAAAGTGGGGGAAGTGCAGGCGGACATTGCAAAGGCATTGTCGGCGGAAACATCTCAGTTGAAGGACATCACCGACACCTTGGCAAAGAACTTCGCAGAACAAAGCATTGTACGGTAGATCTTACAAACGGAGATACCGGTCAAGATAAGTGACCTTCTCACAATGCCCCAGTTACGGACGGCTATTCTGAATCATACACCGTTTTCGAAAGCACCGGAGGACACAAGAAGGAATAGTAGGGAAGTGATGACAACAGACCCAATGCTGCTGGCACTCACCTCTGGATGGCATCCGACGATCGTTGAGATGGGGATTTTGGGAAATGTTTTGACAAAGACAATTGTTGACGGAGGGTTCGGCATGAATGTCTTACCGGAGGATACTCGGAAGAAGTTGGGAAAGCCGATGCTGTGGCCACCTGCATTTCAGTTGCTCACGGCAGAACAACATGGAATCAAACCGTTGGGAATTCTGAAAGCGCAACCGGTAACAATTGGTACGCAACCATTTTTATTGGATTTTGTGGTCATTCCATTAAAAAGAAAAGGCTATGATGCTATTCTGGGACGGGATTGGTTGGTGTAAGCAAAAGTAAAACATGATTGGAAACGCAATACCCTATCAATGGAGCGCGGAGGCAAAAGATTCATAATTGACTTGCACACGCAAATGGTTGGCGAGGAGGCAGCATTGTCAGATTCTGACAGTGAAGGCGAGAGTGATGATGAAGGAAAGAGGAGAATGGAACCGGATGAAGGAGGAGTATTGAGACTTGACGGAGGATCGAATGACGACGACCTGGACTCGGTGAATGGCCTTTACCACTGGCAGATAGAAGACTACGAACTCTTTCCGAGTTGTAATATGCTAGGGGTCGACGAAGATGAGAAAAAGGAGGAAAACGAATGTCCGGAGGAATGCAGGGAAGTGGAAGAGGGAAAAGCTGCCATGGCTGAAGCTGAGGGGAACAACATACAGTCTGAACACAGAAAAACGAAAAATCCCATTCTCCGGTACATGGTGAATAAACCGCGCGGAAAGAAAAGGTTACATCGCAGCATAAAATTAGTGGAAGGGCACTGACAGCAAGGAAATAATCTAGTTGCGCGACGACTGCAGGCACAGTGGGCGACGGGGGTGGCACAGAACAAACGTAAGGTGTACGACGGTCAGAATGAAATCAAAGTGGAAAAGTTCAAGGGCAGATGGGTTGGACCATATCAAATTTGGAAGGTCGGCGACAATGGAGCGATCAGATTATCAACTTTGGACGGGCCTCCGGTAGTCAACAGATCCAAATTCAAAATATATGGTGCCAGGAAGACTCCGTCGCTGTCACAAGATGGCCAGCTGACTCCGTCATCGTTGCAGAATGGCGATGGTCCGAGGTAAATTTGAGGTGCTTTGTATTTTTCTGCTACAAAAAAAAAAAAAAAAAAAGAAAAAAAAGAAAAAAAAAGGTAGCAACCGGGAAGTCCCGCGGGCCCCACGGACTGGAAGTCCCGCGGGCAACTGCCTGTCCGCGGGCACTTAAAGTCCCACGGGTCCGCGGGCAAGAGACTCTCGCGGAGGGTAAAGCCCCGTGGGATAACTTTACTCCGACAGAGAAAGGAGGAGGACTGACAGCATAAGTTCCTCCGGCAGAAAAAAAGAAGAGAGAGCCCCCGCGGGCATTATATTTTATAAAATCCTCGCCATTAACCGCCAGTGAAAGAATAGTCCGTGGGTAAAGAAACAAAGCCCGCGGGTAGGAGAAGAATCGGCCGCGGGGAGAACAAAAAGGCCGCAGGGAGAACATGAAGGCCGCGGGTGATGCAGGAATCCGCAGGGAGAACAGGAAGGCCGCAGGCGACGCCAGGAAGGCCGCAGGTGAGGACAGAAAGGCCGTGGAGTAGGACGCGGGCGCCAGTCAGAGGTTCAGTGCTAAAAAAAAAAAAAAAAAACACGTCGACAAAATCAAGTTGTTCAGAATGAGTGACAGATGATGCCAAAGGGAAGGGGACGCATCCGTGGTTGCTAGAAAGAGTGCAGAATCGACAGAGAATGACAGCAATGGTGTGATCCGTGCATTCCTGTGTGGGTTGCAAAGTGTTAATTTGGTCAGGGAGCGCACCCAGGGCGCTGCCCCAGGACCCCGCGGGGGCGCTGCCCCTCGACCCTGCCGGGGGCGTTGCCCCCTGGACCCCCAGTCGTGGCGGATATCAGTCGTGGGAGTCTGACCAGTTGGGAAGAGTTGAAGTTGCTACAGGCATGGACTTTCTGTGTACCAGAGGCAGTGGGAGCAGGTGTTGGCTGTGAGGCTGTCTTGGTGGATGCGTAGAGAGCTCGGGAGGAGCTGATCATCCGGTTGGAGGCAGTGCAGTGACACTTGGCTTAGGGTACCGAAGAATTGAAAACAGAGAAAGCAACACAGGTGGCTATCAAGGTCAGCTTGAGGAGACAGTATTGTGTTAGCAGAGGCTACAGATGTAACGGGATGAATGTGGAAGTGATATGACAGAAGTAGATTTCTCTTGTTGTAGTCACTCTATTAATGTATTTTTTGTTAATTTGTCTCAGATATTTTGTCAGTCGTCAGGAGACGACTTTTCTTTTTGGGGGGGATGGTGTTAGCCGACTGGATGGTTCCGGCGGTATTTTGTATTCTGTAGCCGACGGTCCGGCGATGTTTCTGTAGCCGACGGTCCGATGGTGTTCTTGTAGCCGACGGTCCGGCGATGTTTCTGTAGTCGACGGTCCGGCGGTGTTTCTGTATTCTGTAGCCGATGGTCCGACGGTAAATAGTTTGTAACGGACAGAATAATTGTGGCCGACGGACTCCTTCGGGAAGGTTCGGCGGTAGTATTTATATCCCGTCCGGGATCATTGTAAGGGATGGATCTACTATTGCGAATATAATTCTGCTATTCTGCTATTATTGTCTGTATGTGTTGACTTCTTTACCCCTGTACGGTAAACAATGTCGAAGATGGGTGAGCTCTTGGTTTAAGTTGTCATCATCACAAATTCTATGCGCTCTTAGGGCAAGGGTTTTGAGGACGCCCACTTTTTGGCTCGGGTGATGGTGTGAGGATGAGTGGAGGTATAAGTGAGTGTGGGTGGTCTTATGATACACTCCTCTTCCAAGGGTGCCATTAGGTTTCTTGATGAGAGAACATCAAGGGTAATTGATTGTCTGACTCAAGCTCCTTGGTGAAGGAAATGTTTTTGGACACGTTGTTGATGTGCACATGAAACTCTTCTAACTTATCATGCCCGTGTGGCCAACAAACATTGGTGTCGTCAACATATCGCTTCCACCATCTGGGTTTGAGAGGAAAGGAATGGAGGGCCATCTCCTCAAAATGCTCCATGTAGAGTTTGGCAATGGTGGGGAAGAGGGGGAAACCATCGCCACCCCATCCGCCTGCTCATAGAGGACATTTTGGAAGGAGAAGAAAGTGGACTGCAAGCATAACTCTACTAGATCGGCAAGAAAGTGGACATCACATATGTTTGGAAAGCACACAAATCATCTCCAGGGAGGGTAACTATTTTAAGAGGAAGTTTAAGGAAGCCATTGAAATCAACTACCATCCCATGAACCTCAATAGAGATGATGGTTGGGCCATAAACCTATCATAGCAACCACTATTAAGTATGCTCAGCAACCACCATCAACCTTGATTTGGGCTTGTCCCCGAGGCCCCCAATTGGCCTAGTCTCTGTGGTTGTCTCCCCATGTCTTGCATGCTCTCCTCTACACCTTCCATTTTGTCTTGTCTCCTGGGTTGTCCCCCTTTGCCTTATGCGCTCTTCGGCTCCCTCCTCCTTGTCTGCTTTTTCTTTTTCTCACACTGTTGTTGTCTCTTCTCGAGGTTCCCCTTCACCTCTCCATCTCTTTCTTCTGTCCTCCTTTTTATTTTTATTATTTACTTATTTTATTTTAGTTTTTCTTTTATATATATATATATATATTTATATACATATATATGTGTGTAACTTATTATTTTCTCTAATGAGTTAATATATACTTTTGTTTCAATATTATACTATATATTAAAGCTTAGAATATATACTCATTACATATATATATATATATATATATATATATATATATATATAATGAGTATATATGCTAAGGTTTAAAGCTTAGTATAATATATATATATATATATATATATATAATGAGTATATATGCTAAGCTTTAAAGCTTAGTATAATATATATATATATATATATATGTACATATATGTGTGTAACGTATTATATTCTCTAACAAGTTAATATATACTTTAAGTTTTAATATTATACTATATATATTAGAGCTTAGTGTATATACTCATTATATATATATATATATATATATATATATATACACTAAGCTTTTATATATATATATAGTATAACATTAAACATTTAGATATATATATATTGAGTTAATGCAAACTTTAAGTTTTAATATTATACTATATATATATATTAAAGCTTAGTATATATATGCATCATATATATTTATATTTTAGTTGTATCCTATACATGAGTTCCACACACAAAATATTCTTACTTGCATCCTATGTGTTTAGGTCAGCTGGCACTGTTTTTTCAACCTGTCTCTTGTTGTCTTTTCCTTATGTTTCCTTTTTAATTATTTTTATTCCCTTTCGATTGTTGACTTTTTCTTCCTCGGTTTGTGTGCTCACCCTTTCCCTTCTTTATGCTTCTTGAGTAAGGCTTAATTTGCATTTTTACCATTCTATTCTGGCATTCTCTCATCTTGATAATGGATCACAGAGTGTGATCCGAAACGTTGATGCTAAAAATTACACACACAATCAAATCCAGAAGGATAATTAGTCAAAAATGGATTGTGGAAATCTGATAAAATTCATCAACAAAATTGTTGACAAGTACAACCCCCAAATCGACAGACAAACAAAAATTATGAACAAGTGGTTGGAGGGATTTCTCTAGAACTATGTTTCAACACAACAAAGGGCGTGGGTTAAACGACTGCATCTGGGGGAGTATTGCTAAAACACCACTTACCACATATCAATTGGTATGACGCCTTTCAAATTACTTTATGGATGTTAAGCCCCCCATTTGTGGACATGGTTTTAGGTGATAATCGTGCACTAAGGGTGAAGGACTTGCTACAGGAAGGACAAACATTTTGAGGTTCTTGAAGGAAAATCTCCATTGGGTACAAAATCAGCAAAAGATGTATGTCGACAATCATTGAATGTAGAGATGTTTTAAGGTATGTCGACAATCATTGAATGTAGAGATGTTTTAAGGTAGGTAACCTGGGATATCTCTAACTTTAGCTGCATAAACAATCATCCTTGAAGGTAGGTGGCAAAGAAAAGTTGAGGCCATGCTTTTACGTTCCTTATTGTGTAACTCGATGCATAGGTGAAGCTGCTTACAAACTTGAGCTGCTAGAGGGAAGTTGCATCTGCAATGTCTTCCACGTATTTTGCCTAAAGAATGCCGTGGGGCAAAATAACGCTATATCAGCCGACCTACCAACTCTCAACGAAGAAGGGAAATTGGTATTGGAACTTGCTAACATCCTTGATGTCCGAGAGAGGAAACTGAGGGAACATACCACCAAGGAATTTTTGGTACGTTGGAAATATCTGTCGCTTGATGATGCCACTGGTGAGAGTGAACAAATTTTAGAGCATCCGATGCTACAATTGCTTGAGGACAAACAATATTTGGGATGGGAGGACTGTAATATCCTCGTCATAAAATAAATAAAATATTAAAGCTTTGTATGTGAGACCGATTGATTTAGTATATCTCGGTGCCCATTTCTATTTTAATTTATTTGTAGGTGTTTGCCTTGTGTTTGCCTTGTGATGTGTCGACACTTAGTTTCTCCCTCGGGAGTTCCTCCTTGACAAGATATATATGTTCGTTGGGTTGGATTGTTTAGTTATGCGACTTGAATTGTTTATTAAATAGAGTTCTACTTGTTTCACCATTTCGGAAGTGAAAGATCTTTCCTATTTGCTTGTGCAGTTTCTATCATCCTTGGGTCAGCTTATGTGCTCTCCCCTTTGTAAACACACGAACACCCATTCTCCACTGTATTGACTCATCCTTCTGGTCTCACCGTATAGTCACATTCCTTGGACTGTACAAACTACATCCATTTCTTTTGTAAGACCAAGGGTGGCCTACATTGTACAAACTTCACATACATGCACACAAATGATTGTTTTGGCCTAGTCGAGTCAGCTATCTAGACATGAACATTTGACAAGTTTATCCTTTGATGAAGCTATGTTCCAAATCAAGAACCTAAGTTGTCGGTGACGAAACAACTGCTAAAAGGATGTTGCCCTTTCCTTTGCCCACAATCTTGAACAAAGATATTACAATGGATTTGGAAGGCTGGTTATGGTTTAGGATTGGATGGTTTGCATTGAAAGAGTCAGGTCACTCCCAACATTACAGAGGTATTGATAGCCTTTCACAAAGAGAACTTGCTATTCCAAAAGTGAACCCATCCAAAGGGTCAGCATATTTATTTTTCTCTAGAAGAAGGTTTATGTTGTGAATTCTTAATAGCCTTTTTGGATATGTCCACATATTCTTGAAGATGACAGTGATGATAAAACTTTCATTTCTTGATGATCACTGTTGGGATTGGTTTGTTGTAGAGATGTTTGCCATAGCTATTTTTTTAGAAGAAATCATGTTTGATTGGTCTTTCACCTTTAGGTTCCCAATGTGCCCTTTCTATTCCTTATTCTCTTTTTTCTTAAAAAAGGTTGATCTCAATTACTTTGATTTTCTATTCTTATCTTGAAATTTGTGAAAGTCACACACACCTCTAGTCACAAGTTCTTGGTTCACTCTTTCTCAGTTTTCCAATCTCATTTATCTTCTTCATCTGAGGAGGAGTTTAGATCTCCCGGGAATTTCTAATGTCTCTTTTGAAACCATGCATCCAGTAACTTGTGCTTGCCTTTTCATTAAGGTCTTCTTTGAGTTTAGTTTTTGAGATGGCTTCCTGTAGTCCAATTCCTTGAGGGTCCTGATGATTTCTTTGACCTTTTTTGATTTGACTTTAGCACATCTATGGGTAGTCTACCTTTTATATTTGTTTATTTTTGGTTTGAAGAAGCCATCTTTGTCTTCCATACCTCAAAAGTTCTGTTTATTTTTTCACAAAATCATTTTTTTTGCCTTGTCAGGCATTTTCTTATTGCGTGACTGTATTTGTGGCAGGCCCAAACTCTGAATGAGATTTTGCATAGACAAGGACTTGCTCCACTTCCAGTTTTCTTGGTTTCAAAACGAAATACCTTGGTAGAGAATTTGTGAGATCCAATTTCATGCAGATCCAGGTATAATTGGAGTGTCATCACTGTGGTAGGGGTTTGAGGTGTCATATGCTGTACTCAAGGAATTGGCAATCATAGTAAAACATATTTTGACTAGAATTCTTTAGGCAGCATGTACATATGACTCCAAACTATTGTTATGGGAGGTATAATTGAAGAGCCCATCACCATGGTAGGGGTTTGAGTTGTCATTGCTTCACTTAAAGAATTGGCAATCATACCAAAACATGTTTTAACCAGAATTCTTGTGGCAGCATGTACATATGACTCCAAACTATTTGTTTGAAAGGGTTTTCTTGTGCATGGCATCAGTGTTAAGGTTATAGCTACAGTGAGATTGATTTAATCTTAAGATACAATGTTGATATATATATAACATTATAATTATACTATATATATATTATATTATATATATAATATATTATTGATATATATTATATATAATACATATGTTATAGTGTGATTTATATTGTTAATATATATTAACTAATAATGATTAATCATATGTCTCTTCATGAGACATGTCTCCTACTCTTATATTTATAAGAGATTGGGATCTTCATTTGGAACATATTTATAACAATGGCAATTTAATTACATATGCAGAAACCTTTCCATTTTACTCAACAATCAGAATCTCAGATAGCTTTGATAAAGAGCCCTCCATTTGTGAAAAAATATGGTCTCCTTCCACATTTTTTCTCCCTTTTAGATTCATTGGCAAAGATAGCTATAAATCAACCTGTAGTACATGATCTGAGTTCATATTCTGCATTTGATTGTTAGATTTTCTTATTTTGTGCATGCAATACTTCTAAAGAAAATTGAGCCACCAGGAATTTGCAGATTGAATTTCTAAAATGCAAGGATGAAATATTTTTTGTGAAGTCATCAATTTATAAACTGATTGCAGGATATTTGTATGTGAATGACACTTGACTGTCGCTCAAAAATTTGCTGTCCATGATATTCCTGTTTCTGGTTGCTGCAAGGGCCACTGCAACTGCCTTGGCTTAAGATGCAGGACTTTGGACCCACCAATAGCTGACAGAAGGAGAAACCCTTAGGAGGAACGATTCCTGCAATCAATCACATCTGGGAGATAACGGGAAAAATAAACAAACAGAAGAAAATTAGCCTATTGGAAGTATTTTAGTATCTAAAGAAAGTTGAGCCATCAGGAATTTGTAGATTGAATTCCTAAAATGCAAGGATGAAATATTCTTTGTGATGTCATCAATTTACAAACTGATTGCAGGACTTTTGTATGTGACTGGGACCTCATTGTGCTCACAGATTTGCTGTCAATGATATTCCTCTTTCTGGTTGCTGCAATGGCCTCTGCAACTTCCTTGTCTTAAGATACAGGACTTTGAACCCACCAATAGCTGACAGAAGGAGAAACTCTTAGGAGGAATGAGTCCCCCAATCAATCACATCTGGGAGATTACAGGAATATGAAACAGAACAGAAGAAAATGAGACTATTGGAATATTTTAGTATATGTAGAAAATATGGATTGATTCTGGATAATCCTACTCTTATAAAACATAAGTCAGATTCAATGGGGTTAAGTTCTTTTGAGTGTCTTCTGAGATTCTTTGCTATAGTTCTTGGTTCAGTAGTTTTGTTGTGCTATTTTTACCTTTCTGGAAGTCATTTGGTTTAAGTCGGTGCTGTTTGGTTGCGAGTGCTGATTTTTTAGTGTTTCTTGCTTCTGCCAGTATATGAAATTATTCTGTTGTTATAAAAAACAATGACATTTGAATTATAATTTTTTATTATTTCGTTAATTATCTATTTTCAGGATTTAAATATTGGCGGCAGTACAGTTATAGCAGCAATTGAAGATGCTTCTGGTACTCCAAAATCTAGACTGAAGGAAATGTACAACAACATGGGTGACCTTGGTATGAACTGCTATTTTGTATATGGCTTGCAGTGAGACTTTCTTCATATTGGTATGCAAATGGAGCTTGTGAAATGTTTTGAAGTTCAGAAGAAGCCCAAAAATTTCTTTCTTCTCATATTAAAATGCTTTTACAAGGTGATGTGGCTCAAGCATGCCGGCAAACACAATGCATGCTTTCTCTTCCACGGCCTCTTTTAATCCATCATGTCTTCAGGGCATTGCAGCAAATAAGGTATGTAGAAATGTTTAGGTTATATACCTTTGGGACAATAGCAATATTCTTATTGTGTAGTTCTTAACATATAACATATAACATCTACCACCAAAAGATGCTGCATGTGAAGGGGTTGAGATCTTTGACTATCCAAATTTAAAATTGCTTAAAGACAAAGCTTCTTCAAGAAGGGCAGACTGTCACACCTCGGCCGTGATTAGGCACAGTAAAATTGTCTTAATTTAGAACTGTTACTCATTGCTAGACTGGCTGCTAAGTAAAATGCTTATGATCATGCATCTAGTTAAGATAAACACTTGATACTTCATGCTTATAAATTACATTTTATGACGAAGAGTAAAAAGGCATCACATAAAAGCTAAGTTGCCGGTTCAGATTCTGGTTCAGATGCGGGTTCAACATTCGGGTTCAAAATTTGTCCAATTTTTTTTAGGTTGGGTTCAAGTTCGTATTGGGTTCTTTTAAATCTGTAACTTGTTAAGCATACTGATTTGATAACAGATCGATCAGATCTGATATAGCATGATAAGTAGAGGACCAAGTCTTTGCATTATTCCTTCTTCAAGATCAGCATCTATCCTTAGGAGGTTATATTATTATTAATCTAACAACATTTGTTTGTGTTTGTAATTAATATTCAATTACCCTTAGAAAGTCGCCGACTTCTAAAGGTTAGGCAAATGATTTTTGGAAGAGATATGTCCTTTCTAAAGACATGTTCCTTGACTCCTATTCTTATCGAGGGTAAGGATGAAGTCTAAGAGCACACAAGATCAATACAAGTCTGCTCCTTAGTCATTACTGCCTTCATACGAATTGCAGAAGTAAAACACAGAATTCTGGTTTACATTTCTAATCCAGCAAAAGGCAATAATCTGAAGTTACTCACAACAAGTTATAGCGGGTAAGGATGAAGTCTAAGAGCACACAAGATCAATACAAGTCTGCTCCTTAGTCATTACTGCCTTCATACGAATTGCAGAAGTAAAACACAGAATTCTGGTTTACATTTCTAATCCAGCAAAAGGCAATAATCTGAAGTTACTCACAACAAGTTATAAGAAGAAAGAGAGGGGAGAATTTAATCTATATTCAGTACAAAGAATTTGCAGAAACTTTACATGGTATTAGAGCTTTGGTAGTCGAATCTATGCTCTACAAAATTCAGTAATCAGATTTTATATATCTGACAACTATCTCCTATCTTCAGTGGCATATACAATCAGACCCGAGGACAGGTTTGATGGGAAAGAACACTTTGATGCTTGGAAATTCAGAATCATGATGATTCTTGAAGAAAATGATGTAAAACAATTCGTTGATAAAGCATCCAAACAACTGCTAGTTGAACCTCATAAATCCATCTGGAGCAAAGGAAATAGGAAAGCAATTCAAATCATATTGGATGGAGTATTGATGCTTACAAAACATCAAACTGCATTTGATATGATGAATGCATTACGAAATGCATATGAGGTCAACAATGCAACTAGGGTTCTCGCACTGAAAAGACAACTAATCACATTTAGATAAAGAAAGGAGAATCAATGAATTCTTACTTCCTAAGGGTTGCTGGCATTAGAGATGAACTGTCAAGTATAGGAACCATTATTAGTGACATAGAATTAACACTAATGGCTATAGATGGACTACCAGATTCATGGGAGACTTTTGCACAAGGAATAAGTGCCAGAGATAATCTTCTTGACTTCAATAGACTTAAGAACGATTGTCTTCAAGAACAATCCAAAAAACTAAAGAAAGGAGGGAAATTGAAAACAAAAGATGAAGAACTTAATGTTCTTAATACAAACTCTTATAGGGGCAAGAAGAAACATTTCAAGAAGAAAAGAGGAAATCAAAAGAATGGAAAACCCAAGAAAGATCTATCTAAAATAAAGTGTTTCAAATGTGAAAAATTTGGACTCTACAGATCTATTTGTACTAAAAATTCTAAACAACAAGCAAACTGTACAAATGTTACTAAGGAAGAAGATACCTATGATCCTGAGAATCGTGTATTTATCCAAAACAGAACCAACCAATCCTTCTGATGCTATTAAACATACAGCTTGGAAAGAAGCTATGATAGAAGAATATCAATCTATTATGAAGAATGATGTTTGAGAAATTTTTCCAAGACCTAAAGGAAAATCTGTTGTTTCTTCCAAGTGGATATGTAAAATAAAACATGTTGTTGACAGTAGCATTGAAAAGTATAAAGCTAAGCCAGAGGATTTTCTCAGAAGGAAGGGATTGATTATGAAGAAACCTTTGCTCCTGTTGCCAAATATACCTCCATAAGAGTACTCTTAGCAATTGCAGCATCAAAGGGATGGAAAGTACATCAGATGGATGTAAAAACAACATTCTTAAATTGAAACATTACAAAAGAAGTATATTTGGAGCAACTTGAAGGATTTGAAACTCATGATCCTAACACTTCTGTTTGTAGGCTCAAGAAAGCTCTCTATGGGCTTAACCAGGCTCCCAGGGCCTGGTATGGAAGAATTGATAAGTATCTCATCGGCTTAGGATTCTCCAAGAATGAAGCCGATCCAAATTTATATTATAAAAGAGATAAAGATGATATGGTAATTCTGATACTGTATGTTGATGATCTACTAATAATAGGTGATGATCATCTTATAGAGGAGTGCAAGAAAGATCTAACTAGAGAATTCGAGATGAAAGACTTGGGACTCCTTCATTACTTCTTAGGAGTGGAAGTACAACATAATTTTACAGTATCATACTTAATCAAAGGAAGTATACGTCAGACATTTTGAAGAGATTTGGAATGTGGAATTGCAAGTCTATGTCTTCTCCAATGGAGACTAATTTACATAAACTTAAGGAAGTAGTAGAAGAATCACCTTCCATAGATTCTACTCTCTACATATAGATGATTGAGTCCCTTATCTACTTCGTAAATACAAGACCGGATATTTTCTATGCTGTTAATGCCTTAAGCCAATTATGTGTGAGCAAAAGGAGATTCACCTAGTTGCAGTTAAACACATTATGAGATACAAGGCACTCTTAATTTTGGACTCAAATTCGAGAAGGTTGGCTTAGATTTACATGGATTCACTAACTTAGATTGGGGTGGAAGTGTTAAAGACAAAAAAAGTACTTCAGGATGCTGTTTCAGTTTAGGATCAGCAATGATATCTTGGATATGTTGAAAGCAGTCTTCAATAGCTCAAAGCTACACAGAAGCCGAATACATTGCCGCAACAATGGCCTCTCGAGAAGCAGTTTGGCTAAGGAAGTTACTTGTGGGATTATATGGGCAAGCCATGCATCCTATGATTATTTATTGTGATAATCAGAGTTCCATCAAGCTTTCAGTGAATCTAGTTTTTCATGACAGGTCTAAGCATATTGAAATTCCTTACCACTATGTAAGAGATATGGTAGACAGGAATTCTATAAAATTAGAATACATTTGCACTGCAGATTAGACAACAGACACACTCACCAAACCTCTATCTATAATGAAGATAGACCACTTCAAGAGAAGACTTGGTATGGTTAAGTTGTAATCCATTTTTACTTTTTAAATTATTAATAAAATAATTTTATTTGTCAGGCTATTGACTGTTATGGGCTCCACCATTTGTATTCATTATTTAAGAGGTGACGATCTTTGAGATAATGAACACTTGTATAAAAGACACTAGGAGAGATGACGATCTCTTAGATAATGTGCTAAACAATAGAGTTCTACTGTAAGATCTAGATGAGTTTAAGATCGTATTGTGATGTTGACATTGTTGTGTCAATGAGTCACAATTTGGATAAAGGAAGAATTTTATTATTGTCCAAATTTATCCTGTATTCTGGTAAGTCTTAAACTCAAAATCATGTTGTGATATAGAAATTCCAGTATCTATGAGTCACAACTTGGATAAATGAAGAAATTATATTACTCTTTAGATTTATCCTGTACATTGTATTCTTTGCAATATTGTTATCACTAGTATTAGTGATTTGTCATACTACAGGTTTAGTAATATGACATTGTATCATGTGTTCTATGATACCACACGCTAAGGGGATTCAGATAGATATAGAGTATCAAATCTTGCTTGTTCATCTTTATTGATGTTGCTAGATATGATATCTCTCAGTATGATTATCAAGTTAAGAGGGAGTGTGTTAAATCTGTAACTTGTTAAGCATACTGATCTGATAACAGATCGATCAAATCTGATATAGCATGACAAGTAGAGGACCAAGTCTTTGCATTATTCCTTCTTGAAGATTGGCATCTATCCTTAGGAGGTTATATTAGTATTAATCTAACAATATTTGTTTGTGTTTGTAATTAATATTCAATTACCCTTAGAAAGTTGTCGGCTTCTAGAGCTTGGGCAAATGATTTTTGGAAGAGACGTCCTTTCTAAGGACATGTCCCTTGACTCCTATACTTATAGAGGGTAAGGATGAAGTCAAAGAGCACACAAGATCAATACAAGTCTGCTCCTTAGTCATTACTGCCTTCATACAAATTGCAGAAGTAAAACACAGAATTCTGATTTATATTTCTAATCTAGTAAATGGCAATAATCTTAAGTTACTCACAGCAAGTTATAAGAAGATAGAGAGGGCAGAATTTAATTTCAGTCCAAAGAATTTGTAGAAACTTTACAGGTTCATCCAATTTTTTCAAATTCGGGTCAAACAGTTAGTTTTGGGTATTAAAAACAAAATCCATTTAACCAAAAAATCAGTAAAACAATGAAATTCACCCAAACGCAGACAAAATCATCACCAACTCGCTCGGAAAATTTAAAATTCGATCAAATTCGTTGGTCATTCGATGGGGGTCACACTCGACGCTTTTCAAACAAATACATCAGAAAAAAGATGAATTAGCTTCGAATTCGAATGAGCACCTAATTGACTCTCGAATACAGTGCTAGACCACCGAATATGGTAACCTAGCATAAAAGCAAATATATACAACAATCTTTTCTGAAAAATGTAATTTTATTCATCAAGTGTTTATTACGTTTCACACAAGCTGTGAAACTAACCAATGAAAATAAAGCAGAGTCTATACATGTAAATGCAAATGATGAAAGTAAATAACATAAAAGTAAAATGGGTCACGGGTGCCAACCATTGCCTGGAATGACTGGCCGTGTTGCTGATATCCCGCGTCTTTGATTCCGTTGTCCCACTTTCCATGCTCTTGCTCCAAATCCTGCAAATGCAAAAACGAGTGTTAGATCTAAAAGATCTAAAAAATGATCGACAATCTCACCATCCTACCCTACATATGCATCTACATCCATAATCCCTAGATCCTGATCTATTTTCTAACATGTTTGTTTCTTGTGCAACATCATGTTTCTTATAGGTATGCGGATACAACCGTAGGCTCCCACGAGGGTTATTGAGCCCAATGTGCCTATAAGAGATATGATCATTTGGGAAGTTGATCAGAATATAACAATAGAACAAAAGTATTAAAGGGATGTATTTATGTATGAAACCTTTTACTTCTACAATAGGGTGCAATCAAACAAATTCTATTGCAATTAAACATCAAAGGGACAAGTTATTATGACTTGAAACCTTTTGTTTCATAAATATTACAAAAGAAATGAATGCTTCAGTTGAAAGTTTAATAAGTGCAAATGTGGAGGTGTCGAGCATCATAAAAAAATGCAGCAGTATAGAAATGATCAACAGGCAGAGTGAAGAAAGGCTACATAAGAGAAGTGTATCATAGCTCAAATAGAGACTCAAATAATCAGCACAATGCCAGTCTCAAGAAGCTATAGAGTGCCATTGACCATAAAGAATGACAAAAGAAATGATGTGTGAACATTTCAATATCTGATTAAGAGCTATAGGAACTTTAGAAAAGATTCATCAAATTTAACAAAGTGTGCTACGAATCAGATTGTTTATGAATATGATAAAGCTGCTATAGAGGTACTAGAAAGAATGATATCATGTACTAAATTCAATGCAAGATGTTCATCAAGATTCAACTAAGAGGCTAGGCCAAAACAAAGGAAAGGTTCGAGTTGTTATTCAACAAGGAAGTTTGTGCAGAAGTAAACATAAGGTCCTGTTACATTTGTTAATGAAGCAACAAACAAGAGTAAATAGTAAAGGAAAACAAGCGAGTGTCGTCGGTAAATTTGTGTATCAGTCGATGGGGCCTTTCGGGAAGGTTCTTGTTGTGTGTATCAGCCGACAGGTCCCTTTAAGAAGGTTCTTTTTATGTATTCGATAGGCCCTTCGGTAATTGTCATGTAGCCGACGGATCCCTTCGGGAAGGTTCTTCGGAAAGTATTAATACACCCTCTTGGGTCATTGTAAAGCATGGAATCATCGAAGCATAATGTAATATCTTTGGCATATACGAATAATACAAGGAGTTCTGCTGTTCTTATCTATTATTTCTATGCGTTGATTTCTTCACCCAATACGGTAAACAGCAAGGTATCACATGCTCCTTCTCAAGAGGTTTTTTCAAACAAGTGTTGAAGATGTTATACCAGATTTTTTCAACACATGAAATCTGTTTTACAATCAACTCAGTAATGCTGAAATTAACAAGCAGATTAAGTATAAGTGATACATGAGGAAACTCAAGACAAGCCTAAAAGGGAAATACAGCAAGCAGATGGGCTTTAAAGCTGGCATATACTGGAAACCTGTGTTAAAAATGCTGACCTTTATCTAGGGTAATTAAAAAATGAAGAAAACCTGATTGCTTGACAGTAAAAGTTTATGGAAGAAAGGTCACAAGTTATTTTCTTCCTCAAATAAAATAGTGCATTGAAGATGTCAACAATAAGTGACACAAGTGTGCATGTAGAAGTATGAATAATCATGTCTAGAGCATGCAGTTTTAAAACCTGTAACAATGATGCAAGCAAAGATTATGTGGAATGGCAAGGGAGAAGAAATAACATTGATCTGACAGAAGGAGAAATTTTCTTTCAAAGTCTCTCATCCTCAGCCAGGGTTAGAATGATTCATAGAAGCACATCACTGAAGGGGTTTGAAATTTAGTTACTATTCCATGGAGGCAAGTAGAACTAGCAGGCCAGATGAATGACCAAAACACTCATCCAGGAATAAACCATGGTCAAATAATGTTTCTGTAGGAGATGCTTAGTGATTTAGAAAAAAACCCATGTGCAAGTTTCAGCAGAGAATCAACTAGGAAAATATGTAGCAACCCTACAGCCGAAACCCTCAAATGGCAGAAAGGAACAAATTTTGGGATGAAGGGAAATGAAAGAAGTCAAGAATGCAATCCTTGCAGAAATTTCAGCAAAAAGTAAAACTCATGAGTTTGCAAACAAAAGTCTGTAAAATGGTTCACCAATCATCAGATTTGAAGGAATAATGGAAATGATAATGAAATCTGAAGATGTGCAAGGGTAAATGCATTATTCTTTTACAATCTGAAAAAGAATCCTTTACAAGCATAAACAAATACCCATTTTGGGCTAATAATGGAAGGGAAGAATCTGATGTCTGGTAAATAAAACCCTTCATGGCGGCTCAGCTTCAACACCAGTTTTCACCAAAATGTACCTAGAAAGTCATGAGAAGACCTCAGCATGATGTAATCAACAGCAAGAATAGAGGAAAATCAAAACCCATATATATCAAAGTAAATACTGGAGCCCAATTCTTTGATCAACGACTGTTACCCATGTACAAGAAAGCTTCCAACAAATTGAATACTTAAAGCAGCTTTTCGATAACCAGTGAAGAGAGTGGGTCTTTGTGAAATATACAAAAAGAATGGCATGTAGCTTCATCACAGCTCAGTTAAGATTGGGAAAACAAATGGAATAATGTCATAATTGCAGATAATAAGAGATATTTTGAAATGGAACAAGGGTAAAATAGAAATTCTAAAAAAATTCATATTAATGCTGCACCCAGATATCACAAAGGTACATAGCGAATGATGAAATCAGTAGCAGTTTTCCTCTTCAAATTTCAAATATGAAACTCAAGATTTTGCAAAAATAATATATGTACCTACAGAATACTCATGTAGGATGCAAAATCTGAGATGTATTTGCATGTTTTGAGTTTGGACACATGAAGAATAACATTGCATCCTTCACGTAGAGGCACGACATCAACAGAGAACCCTAAGCTTTCGAAAAGAAGCTCCAGATTACCAAAACAGTGAGAAATAGAAATGGGGAAGACCAAAATAACTCATTAATGGTGGCACAAACATCAAGGTAACTCCAAATCTCGCTATGAAAGCTGCGTATGAAGGCTGCAGAATTTCCAAAGAAACCCTTGTAATAGTGGCCGCTCATCTTTTCATTCATTTCCAGGAGATGCGAAATGGCCAATACAGTGGTATTTTTGTTTTAGGGTTGCAAAGATACTTGGAGTGGGCTTTGCCACGTTGCCTTCTCCTGGCCAAGTGGTGTTATACCTTGTTAAATTAGCGTTGTGATGCTATCGACAATATATGTTTAGCTGATCAAACAAGACTTTGGAGTTTTAATGTATATTTTGTTATATTAGTTTTGCATCATTTTGTTGTAATTAGTGTTACTTATATTAATAATTTAAAAGTCAATTAAGTAATATTGAATTTTCAATGCAAAATTAATATTAATATTTTCAAACTAGAAGTGAGAAGATCGTATGACTCATCTGTCATGACACATAGATTGATAAAAAGGGAAGATAGTATGACTTATCCTTGAAGTCTTAATGAAGAGGTGAGTGAGTTATGTTTTGCCAAGTGGTGAGATTGGTTTGGAGTCAAAGAGTAATTCTAGGAGTTGGTTTGGGTCGAATTTGACTTTGCCTATGTAGTTTGGAGGTCTTTATGGCCAGTTGAAGCATTTTTTGGGCAGTTTGACATGAGTCGTAGGGTCCTTTATGACTTAGCTTAGGTTATGAGTGAGCGAATAATCATTTTTGGTGGTTTTTGACTCCTATTTTGGAAGCTTTTTTCATGGATTCGACCCCAAGGGGTTTGTACTTAGTCTTTTGGACTCCTATTGGTTTCTCAGTTCTGATTATGCAAAGGGAGATTTTGTGACACTTTCTTGTGTCGATATATTTTTTTGCATCTTTTGTAACTCAGCTTTGGATACTCAATATTATGACTGGATCATTTTAGCAAGTCTATTTTTAAATACAAGCCTTCTTTTCTTTTTGCAAATCAGTGTAAATGTATGATGGATATAGGTAACCTATGAATTTCAGATTTCCTTTTTGCCTTGTTTGAACTCTTACCAATTTGTAAAAGTCTAAGTTTGTTTGTAGGTTACAATGTGTGCCTATCAAAATTTTGGGATTGTTAAGTGAATATCATCTTTTCCTTATAGCTTTCTATCTTTTTAGGACTTGATTGTGAAATATATATGCAAGGCTTTACAAAGTTGAAGTGTTGTGCCTATCAAAATTTTGGGATTGCTAAGTGAATATCATCTTTTCCTTATAGCTATCTTTTCAGGACGTCACTATAAAATATTGATGCAAGGCTTTACAAAGTTGAAGTGTTGAGTCATCAAAATTGGGTCTTGAAAAGTGAAATTAGTTGCATTTTTGTGTCTACATCTTTGGCGGATCACCTGTTAGTTAGTTTCGAGTTTAAAGTTTTTTGCGAGTTTCTTGCTTTTTTTTTCCCCTTTTCTTTATCAAGTCCTTACAGTTAGTTTTTTGAAGAGTAAATTAGGTGATTATCCGATAGGAACAAGCCTAGGATCCAGAGGTCATTTTCATAATGGCATATCCCACATGCAGAATTTGAGTCCCATGTTATGCTAGATTACTAAAACTTTAGAGTGATAGTAGGGTGCAAATTTGGTGCATAACAAGAACTACACAATTTTCTATAATGAAGGCTATATCAGACAACAAGAAGCGGTTGATCCTCTTCATCAAATATCAGCAATGAGTCAATAATGTTCTTTTTAAGTTTTGAACCAGAATTGCATAATGTTCTTTTTAAATTTGAATGTCTTGATATACAATTTGTTTTCATGCTGGACTGAAATGAAGATAGAGCAATATCAAAATCTGCTTCACACAGAAATTACCATTTGAATATAACCTCAATTTGCATATAAATAATGATGGACTCTCCATTGTCTCCTTTGAGAGTGAAGAGATTGCTGATTATGAAGAAGCATAAAGAATAGACAGTCACTGTAGGAAATCCCAACTCATTCACTGCTGAAGATTAAATGCTTAATGAATAGACAACCACCGCTAGGAATGTTAAATCCGAATTTGCCAACACCATAAAAAACCAAGAAGGTAAAATGAATCATCTTCAGTAGGAGAAAAGAAGACTCTCGACGCTACACTAATGTAGTTATAGAATGTCAACAGTTCTCAACTATGCACGAAATACAAGGGATAAACAATTAGTGCGCTACTGTTGAGAACCAATGTAATATCCCTAGCTGGATATGACTTAAACAAACATCAATTTCCTCATTAATCAGAAGTTTAGCATTTTGTCAAACACTTGGCTAACGACCTTAATCTTCAAAGCATATTAAATCTAGATGGATAGATGCATGAATGCTAAAAATAAACATCAACCCTGATACATAATTCTGCTATACATTCAATTCTGAAATAATAAGTGGCTCACAACAATTTCTAAGTTTATTTGTTTACATAATATGCTGCAACAATTCATCAAACTTACAAATAAATAATGGAGCCTGTTAATCTTAGAGATGATGCCCAATTTGCAGAACCATTCCCACTCAACACTACCCAGAAATTGCAGAAATATAATCCAAATGGATACGCCCAGCAGCAGTAAGAATAGACACTCAAGTACAACGGGAAATGACGTCTTATGATGCAGCAAACACATGCCACAACAGAGATACCTGGTGCCCTTGGTAATAGCAGATGAAGTGCCAAAATTGGTGTGCAATATATGTGAAATGATTGCCCAACTAGGCAATATATCAGACCCACATTAGGAGTTAAAATACCACCCAGAAATCAGTATTTTGGACGCTCACAAATTAGTGACCATGCACCCAAATAAGCTGATACAATTTCTCAAAAAATGCAATGACAAACATTCAGCAATGTATCATTCTTTCTCACCAATTGAAACCGTGTCCAATAGCAGAGATGATTGGCATGGTTGAACAGATTTCTCAATCACCAAATTCTCAGAAATAATGAAGACCCAATTTGCAGCAGCACCAAATTGATTCTCCAATAGAAATCAAAGTCTTCCTAGTCACAGTATGAATAGTAAGGAAGTTTCTCAATTGTTGACATGCAACAATTAGCTACAACAGTAACGAAGCCTCACCAACCACAGTATTCATAGCTATAGGTAGGCAAACACACTTCTCAGTATCAAACACTTATACCTCAGCAAGGGCACTAAAATCAAAACTTAAAAAAAAAAGCTGCAAAGGCAACAAAAGAAAATAATTATCCAAGCATGCTTTTCTCAACAAATGGGCTTGTATTTATAACTTACAAACTTCCTTTCGTTGCCAAAATGTAACTTCACTCAAGAAGCTTCACCACACAACATTGATTAGAAGCTTCCTTTAGATTCTCTCACTTGACTTGGCTCAACTAATTAATAAATGACACTTTACAATGATAACTCAACTCTCAACTTACGTGAAATTATAAAGTTAAATTATAACTTTATAATAAGCCATTTAATAATTAATAATAATTTGGCCACTAAAAAATATAATTACTCTCAAAGTACTCATCATTTAAATATGCCATCTGAAATAGGAGTTATAGCTATTATTTCTCCATGTGATCAAACACACTTTCCAAAAATAGAAATGGTCCATCTCGATCAACACTAACTTACCATTACCACAAATAGTAAGTACACAAAATTAAGCCGAAACGAAGTTTGATCTGAGCCAAACGAAGACCAACCTGTAGCTTAATAAAATGTGGAGAAGATAAGACCCTCCGAAGCCAAGCCACTACCACAGAAGACCCTCTATCAAAAATAATTAGCCTAAGAGGATCACAATAATAGGTTAATCCTTGAAACTCCAATGCTGGGAAAAATGGGGACATTACAAGCATTCCCTTTGAAGCATTAATTTAATGTATTAACAACATGTGATTTAGACCCGGTAAGGATGCAATAACCCCAGTGACCTAATATGTCGATAACAACGATTTAATTGAGGTATGGGTAAAGTAACCTTGAGAAAACTCTAGTCTGGCAAATAAGGTGACCATTAAAAAGACACAAACCTAAGTAGGAAATATGGTTAAAGATAGGCATCTTTCAATTAAGCAACATTGGTACTCATAAAACAGAAGATGAGTCTATAAGACATCAATAATCGAGCATGTAGATCTATTAGATATGAGATACCTATATTTTACAAACAATAGCAATCTTATTTGTTTGTGGTGTGCAAGATAATGATAATTGTGATCTTATTCGTTTGTGTTAGATAACCTATCAAAATTTTGTGATTGCATATATATATATATATATATATATATATATATATATATATATATATATATATATATATATATATATATCCTTTAATTTAGTGATATCAATTAATCATCTGTTTATTGAAATATTGTTGGTAGACAAATTTGTCCTTGTGAATCCTTTCTTCAGAATGACTCTTGCCTTGCAAGCGATGACAATTGTGCTAGCAATTGGAAAGATTGTGACTAGATCTTGCAATCTTGCTCTACATTTGAGAGGGGAAGCTCCCTTGTAGGATGGGGGTATTTGGTCTCTTTGCGTACTTTTCACGTGGATGTACAAAAGGAAGCTAAACACAACTAAATGAAATGGATAACATAAACCCCATTTGTAGACATACAAATACTATTTGAGATTCATAATTGATAACGACTACAAAGGGGTTTAGCATATATATAGAAGTGCAATTACATTGAACTAAGGATGGTGAATCTGAACATAGAAAGAGATAACTTCACCACATTCAAACTGAGATACTGAAGCCTACTTGCATATCATTACATTAGTAGCACAAACTATAGATGTTTAAATGGATAAACCATGATTTGCTCAATCATACAAAAGGATTGCCAATTTTAACATAGAAAAGATTGACAATAATAATATATGACATTCAAAACATACAATTGAAATGCTTCCTTAATTATCTTCATGAAAATATACAGATTCATAAACCATTCTCTACAAAGTACATAACCAAAAGTCATGAAGGATTCCTCTTAGAATTTCACTAGAGTTTTCTCTTCATAAAAGTCTCTCCCTTTTACATTACAAATAGTTTTATATTTATAGACTCCTTTGATAACTAACTACTTTCAGGATAGTAACAAACTAAGTTAGAGGCATGGAAGTTATTCATGCTTTTACAACCAACAACTTTTACCAAATAAAAGTCAAAATCCCAACTTATGAGTGACATTGTGTGTAATATTCCAATTTTGATGGTGCATGTCTTGGCCTAGATGAATGCCCTCAAATTCCCAGAGTAACACTGGCGTGTCTATACGACAAGGTTGGATGGGCATACACGGTAATGCTATGTATGACAATATGTAGTGTTGTATGGTAGCAAGGTGGTGTATTGAAGAGTAGAGTGGCTGTACAAGGTGTTCTGCAGATGGCATATGGTGGGTTGAAGAGGGAGTTGTTGTAGATGAACTTCCATATGGTTGGGACGGAGTATTTGACAATGGTTTGAGTGGGATTGCAATCACCATATGACAATGCAGTGGAAGATGCACTTCCATAGTTTAGGATGGAGTATTTTACAGTGGTTTGAGTGGGATTGCAATCACCATATGACAATGTAGTGATGGAAGCGTGACGGTCCGTTGGTGTATGGTTTGACAGGCAGGCCGCACAGGTAGATAGAGGATTTCGTTGTATACTTAATAGGGATGCCAAACACAGGTGAAGTCCGACTAGTGTTATGAGGATTCTTAACCAGCTACATGATGAGGTTAGATGGGCATACGGTAATGTTGTGGTTGGATGGGCATACAGTAATGTTGTGTAAGACAGCAAGTAGCGTTGAAGGTGGTGTATGGAAGAGTAGAGTGGCTTTACAGTGTGTTTTGCAAATGGCATATCGTGGGTTTGAAGAGGGAGCTATCGTATGGTGGGGTTGGAAGATGAACTTCCATACGATTGGTAAGGGAGTATTGTACAATGGTTTGAGTGGGATCGCAATCACCGTACGATGATGTAGTGATGGAAGTGTGACAGTTTGTGGGGGTATGGTTTGACAGGCAGGCCATACAGGTAGATGGAGGACTTCGCTATATACTTAATAGGGATGCCAAACACAAGTGAAGTGCGAATAGTGTTATGAGGATTCTTAACCAGCTACGGACTAAGTGAACATTAATTGCTAGACATAAAGTGATACACCTCAATATACTTATTATATGCCAAACACAAGAGATATTATCAATTTGTATCCGAAACAGGAATTGTAGTTACAAACAATAATGTCGCTTAGGCATGGCAGGTTAGAACTCCGATCAAAACTGCAGCAAGCCAAATAGGGAAGATCTTTCACACTTGAAATGGTGAATAGAGCTGAACTCTAACTGGAATTTGCAAAAATAACAAATCAAGTCGCATACTTACAACAACCAACCCGACAGACATATATACCCCGTCGGAGGAAAACTCCAGAGGGAGAAAACAACATGCCAATACATGACACGAAAAACACCTACAAAATAATTGAAGTAGAAATGGGCCCCTCGATATACTAAATTGATCGCCACACACAAAAGTTTAATAGCTTATTTTATGACATTGATATTACAAAGTGATATTAGTTGGTTTTACAAAAAGATAACTTGAAATTGTAAATTTCCATAGGAGTGTTTACTGAGATTGTTATATGTCTTCTTCTATGCTTTGCAACCACCTGGTCATTTGAGGATATGAAACAGATACCTTTCCATTTGTAGAACAAAACTTTGAGACTCTTTCCACGACACATATTTCAACAACATCAAATAGGCTTCATCCTTCATCGCTTCACATATATGTTAAATATATTTGGAAAACTTCTCTTTAGAGAGAGAGATCTTCATCATTAAATTTCTATCCACAATATAAACATTAGATTTTGTGGAGAACATACTTTGTGCTTTGGAAGTGATACATCTCCTATGGAAACCAATTTTCAACCTATATCCATCTATGTTTGTTGCAAAATAGGAAAGTAGGGCAACACTTCCACTATGATCTAAATGGCGTCTTGATTCCGAAGGTCAACTGTGGGCCTTTTCTATTAAGAACATGGAAATAATTTTAGGTTTTGTTCTAGACTGCTTCATTTATTTGAAGATTTGGGAAGCTTCCTTGTGCAATTCATTTTGTGCTCACATTACAATTATTTCATTACATCACTTTTGGAATCAAAGCCAACAGAGAGTTCTGAATGACATCAGATAATAAGTCTTCAAGATAGTTGTCGTACACATGAATGTCAGCCATGGATAACTCTCAATCAAAGCTCAATCTGATTAAATTTGTTTGAGAGTACTTAAACAATTTAAAACTCTTGTACAGCTTTCTTTGAGATGACATCTTCTTTGCAGCAGAGGTATTCTGTCAAACAGTCTGTGGGCTGAGTCCATAGTTCACTGAGACATTCAGAACACTATTTTGTACTAATGGTCATGGCATCTACCAGATGGAATCAGGTCCACACTGTTCTCCTAGCATGCAGTAAGGTGGTCGTACATAAGAACAGTATGGCAATGGTCATACAACGTCAGACACTGGTGTGTTCGCTGAACAGTTTTAATGGGTACAATGCATGTATTATTGCAGCTTCCATGTGAACATTTCACCTTACACATATGATGTAGGGGGTTGCAACTGCGTGGCCCCTCATTTTTAGGCTCTTGAGATAAAAACTCATTAAAATTTGATGACAGATTGTACAGATGACAGGGCTCTCGGTAGGTGCGAGTTCTTTGTTTCCAATGGTGATGGTCTTGGTAGCCTGCCAAATTCTTACATAGGTTGCATATTTGACTTCAAGCTATAAAATTGCATTTGCTTTAAGTTAGTAAACCTTTTCAATAAATCCATTTTGTGCTCAACCTACAAATGCAAATGTTGGGTTCAGTACACTTCCATGAGATGTCATCTTTTTATGTTGTTTGACATGTAGTTCATGTGCCCTGTTTGTGCACCCACAATTTGTGCGCATGCCTGTCCATCATGTTTTGATGGATGTCTAAAACGTATTTTGAAAACACCACTTACATTTCATTAGGAGTTTTCTTTGCATCAAATGCAATTTCCGCATATATACAACCTTTGCATGTTGTAAAAGCATGAGAAATTTTGTCAAGCAGAAAACATGCCTTATAACTACCTCCATATTTGGCCTGCATGCCCAATAAAGCAATTACAATTGCAATTTGTGCTAAAATACTTCCATTGTTCACACCTTGAGGCTGTTCAAGCACTGCTTTAAATATTTCTTTTTTAACTTACGCTGGAATGATGGAGGTAAATCACACATCTCCGCATTTGTCAATTTTATTTGCTCAAAAGTCTCAAATGCCTATTCACCGAATTTATTTATGTGGATATTCCCTGCATTAAGCATTTTGTCAAGCAATTTACCCATGATGTCTGTGTAGGTTGCAATCTGTGATTCCACATTTCGTGAAGGTATCTTGTCAAACATTTCACTTGCTTCATATTTTATTCCCTATGCAGGTTGTGTCCAAAACCACAGCTAATATATTTGACTGACTTTTATATCCTTCGCAATGTGTGCACTTTCACATATCCTTCACATAGCATACGATGCAACCGCATTTGACTAAGATACCCTCTCCACATTATGGCATGTGCTGACAGATTGCTGGTAAAGTTTGTAAATTTGTTTTATACCGTGCCAATTGTATTCATTTGTAAAAGATTTTTCAACAATGCTAATTTGCTATAAATCTTGTGATCATGCCTTGTGAGTGGTGATTTCTCTTTCAGGTGCTTTGTCAATTATATTATGTGCTTTTGTGTTTGTTTCCACATTTTCATACATGTGAACCACATCATTTCCACTGATATCTGAGGTCACATCCTTTGGGGCATTCTGTCAAACAGTTCAAGTGCACTACCTGTGATTTCTCATCTTGCGTGCATGTGAACCATCGCATCATGCTTTTATAGATGTTCTTACCTTTCCCCAAAGCTCCCATTTTCATGCGGCAGCAAAATTATAGGAGAGGTGTAATTTTAATTTACTCCTGTTAACTTCATAGGCTTGAGAGTTTTGAACAGCTCCACCAGTTCCCTCTTCTGCAAACAGTAAACGGACATCTCTTTCAGGCAATGTCTACGATTCAGCATTTCACATTCATTTTTACCACAAGCCTTGTTAACAGTTGGATGGTCCTCATATTTGGTTCTAGAACCCCATGGTGGACATGGCTAAAATGTTGAGTTAAAAATTGTTACTATTTATTGCATTTGCTAGAAGTTTCTTTGGCCTTTTCTTGTAAAACTCCAATTTTGGGAATATCTCTTACTTATGGTGTTCGATGAGATAGCATTTTCCTGAGGCATACAGGCAATAGACATGCATTGTCTGTGAGGTTATCTACAACTATGTGTAACGCCTTCCCCAGGGAACCCAAAAGAAATTAACCTAAAGTTTCACTAAGTTTATCAAACATTTTTTGTTTTTTTAAAGATAATAAACAAAAACGTATAATATAGTGGAAGCAATAACAACAAGATTTAAAATAACGGAAGCAATTACTCACAAATGTACAACCATCAAACAAGTTACATCTCTTAAGGTTTCGTGACGTTGAATCACATTTAAGTTTATTAATATTAAATCCAATACACAACATAACCACATCAAAGAATAATCACAAGTACGAATCCATTTAATTAAATTTAGTTTTTTAATTAAAATTTTTCATTATAGCATGATTTTTTTTAATGGAGGTTATTTAAAATTAGTAAATGCTTTGTTAAATATTTATTATTAGATTATTAAATAATATAAATATTATCATTGTTAATAATAATAATTTTATTAATAGATAGAAATTGTGTTTTTGTTAATAATTTAATCTAAGTTATTTTATTAATAATAAATAATTATTATCATTAATAATTTAATATTTATATCATTTAATAATCTAATAATAAATATTTGACAAAACACTTACTAATTTTAAATAACCTCTATTAAAAAAATCAATGCTATAAACAAATTTTTTAATTAAAAAACTAAATTTAATTAAATAATAAATTAAAAAAACAATAAACTAAAAATCGTGGGACCTGCGATCACAGCCTGCGAGCTCATGCGCTCCCCGGGCTGCAACAACAGCCGTTTGTTGACTGTAAGCAGTTGCAGACTGCTGTAGCAGCTGCGGTCTGCTTACAGCAGCCGCATGCTGCTGGGCAGATCACTGCACGACAACTGAGGGGGAAAGAATGGGGAGGTGGGTGGGGGAGTTGGTGGCCCCGCCCACCATTAACATATATAATTTTCTTTTAAAAAATTCCACTAGCAGAAAGCCCCCTCCGAAAAATGTAGTATTATATATATATTTTTAAATAATATAATATTTTTCTCAAAAGAAAATAGTACAAGCAAAACTAAAACGATTACAATTTTTAATATAATTATTACCACAATAATTTATTTACTATGGTAGTATTTATATTATATATATATATATATATATATATATTTATATTTATAAAAATTTCATCATAGATCTAATAGGGCAACCTAATAGAACAATTAGATTTAATAATTTAATTTATGGTATTCTTTCTCAAATCACATAACCCGAATCCACTAAATCAAACAAGGGTTTCCAATTTCAATTTATTTATAGAGGTTTCCCAATGAAGAACAAACAAATTCATACACAAGGGTTTCAATCTTTATTTGGTTGCAAACGATTTAGAAATGAAAAACAATAGTCACAACAAGGCTTTTAGATTCTCAATTCATATACAGAGGTTTCTAAAATGAAGAATGATAAAATGACATACAAGGGTTTCAACCCAATTGAATTTTGAAAATAGATTCGCAAACATAGAGAAGACAGAGAAATCAAATAACGAGCAACTACTGCACAAACCCATAGATCCTACTTGGATTTGATGCTGAAACAATGAACGCACAAATCACACAAGAGTTTTCGTTCTCTTTCGAAAACCCTCTTTTCGGAAATCGGCTCCTCCAAACCTGTGTGGAGAAATGAGCTTTGATTTACTAATAAATAGTTTTTCCCCAATTTAGGGCTTCGATCGTGCAATCATGCGGAAACCTTTTTCGTTAATTACTTTTATTATATTTTAATTTTCATGTGCAACCTTTTTGCAATTTAATTAAAATATTCTTTATTAAATCAATTCCTTTTTCTCTTTTATTAAATCACGAGATGCTTTTTAATTAAATATTTATTAATTTAACTAATAATATTTAGAGTTTATAATTTAAAATAAAACTCCTAAATAAATTATTATTAAATTAAATAGATATACATATGCCAAAATTAGAAATT
Source organism: Cupressus sempervirens (assembly GCA_028749045.1). Lineage (NCBI taxonomy): Eukaryota > Viridiplantae > Streptophyta > Pinopsida > Cupressales > Cupressaceae > Cupressus > Cupressus sempervirens. Next base: position 145,164,527 of record CM053784.1, on the reverse strand, counting down.
TAATTAAATCTTTTAAATTTAATTCTTATTTTAATTAATTTCTCAAATAATTAAATATTAAATTTTTTAATAAAATTTTCATTGAATTAAATCAATAAATTATCTTTTAATTTGGTTTAATTACAACTGAAAATCCCACCAGACCCGCAAGACTAAATACCTAAGGCTGGCGTTAACATTTCAGGGCCTGCGTTAAAATTACCTAAGGCTGGCGTTTTCAGTATTCCATTGTCTAGAAAGAGCCACAAACAATTGGGAGGTTGGCGTTGGCAAATATAAGGGTCTGCGATTTTTATTTGGTGCTGATTTTTCATTCCCAGGCTAGGAAGAATTATGTTCAGCTTGGACGTCGCTTGGTGATGCTCTGCAATTAGGTTCTAATCTGAGTTTTGTAAATTGTCCTTTCATGCTAATCAAGCAAATCAATTTATTTTGGAACTGGAAATCCTTTGTGAGTTTTATTTATTTTTATTATTTACATATGCAATTCTATTACATCAAAAAAAAAAAAACAAAAAAAAAATCATATACTCCAAAACTTCAAAAAAATCCAAAAAAATACCAAAATACAAAAAAATCAGTTTGCTCTTCAGCATTCCAGTAAGAAGCTAGCTCAGTTTATTACAGCCAAATTGCTGAAGAGCCAGCAAAGCCTTTTTCATGGAGATTTTATGCTCAAAATATGCATTTTTAGACCATTGACATGCTTCAATTTGAATGACGAATTTTAACCATATGCTATATCGACTAGTCTTATATTTGTTAATGTCAGGTGGATGTTTTAATAATAGTATTGAATTTTCCTTTGCTTTGTTGTGTTGACAATTTTTAGAGTTTGTATTCTTTTAGCTTATCATAGTTTCCTCAATTATTAGTTGCTTTAATATACTGACAGTGCAGATGTTTCTAAGAATCTAGAGACATTGATATTAGATATCATCTCTGTTGTTACATTACATTGTTGTTGTTGAAATACATTATAATTCTACATTTTTCTTCTTCTTGGGAATGCAGCAAAGAAGGAGGAATTGGAAGTAACGCTCGGAAGAAGGGTGTTATTTTGAGTTTACTGTGCTCTTGTAGAGAAAAAGAGACAAAATTTATTGTTCGAACTTTGGTATGGTGCTAGTTGTCAATGAACTTGTGGTTTTTGTGGTTTAATAATAACTATAGAGAATCTATTAATTTTTCTAGAAATTAACTTTTATTTGTAGATGCAATTGTGTAGCTGCTAAGTACACGCTAGCCTGTTGCAAATGATCACAATAGAGATGTATAACTTTGTGGGAGAAGAAAACTATTCAAAAATATGGTCTGCAATCATGTAAAAGGAAGCTATGTCTTGAGATGACTGGTGTTGTGCAAGCAGGATTGCAAAAATGCAACGGCTTGGGTTTGTTCCCACACACCTAAGTACTCCCAAGAAACGTGCATAACTGCAACATAAATTAAATACAAAAAAAAGGCATTCTTAAAGGAGGATTTTAACCAAGATGGGTTGAATTAAAAAAGTCAATGAGAAATGTTTGATAAATAGCAGATGTTTTTTTACTGGTTGTATAGTAAAAATATGAAGTAAATAGACCGAGGTGAAAGAGTGTGCAAAAGGGAACGTGTAAGGCATATAGTTCAGATTTATCCAATTTGACAGAAAATGCTAAGATCCTCATGCAATATTGTGAAAGATCCCTAATACCGGAGGTGTTGGAAATTGTTGTTTGTTTCACAATTTGAGTCTTTGGCTAGCGTTTGGCATCTCTGGAAGACTTTGCTCAAATCTGAATTTTTTGTTTTCTTGCTGGTTTTTCAATTGGTTTTGGATTTTTGAAGATATACGCAAAAATAAAAGATAACTAACAAACAAATCTGAGCTACATATAATAAACAACATTCATTATTGAAAATACTTGACAATTTGGAAATGCCTCAAACCATACTAGGAATAATAATAAGGTTGCTGCCTCAAATACCGATGCCAAAGCTGCAAATAATGGCTGGCCAGCTGAAAATGGGTGTCCCACAAATGCAAAGTTGTCTAGGAAGAAATCAATTGCACCTCTTATCTCACTGTTACCAATATCTTAGAATTCAATCGCCCAAAGACTTGTTGAGGTTTGCGTCCCAACAATCCAAAATTGAGGGTTTAGTCCGAAGCCACAAAATTGCTCTTCCAAAGCAATTCCAAATATCATAAGCTTCATATGTCAAAAAATAATGAACAATTAGGTCTTCATCTCCTTATAACTCCTCCTAAGTGCAAATCGAACCCTAAATGAGAATTACATTACTTTATTAAAATATCATAACTCAAAGTGCCAAAATAGTGAAAATAGTTTATAATAATTCAAGACCTTTCCAACAAGCTATAACACAAGGGCACATCTGACCAGATGAAGCCATATTCCCCTTATTACTCTGAAATGGCTATATAAATAGCCTTATTATAAATTAAGAAATATTTAAATATATTACAAAATTCCCCATTTTGCCTCTGAAAGCCCAAACCAACCAAATAAACGTGAAACTGACCATGTCACCTGTCTGTGATTGATATCGGATGAGATGGGGCAACTGGTAGTCCCTTCCCTATTATCTAGGGATGCTCCTAGAAACTAGGGAACACACCCTGTCATCCTGAAACTGAAACCATGGAATGGTCCCGTGGAACCTCACATCTGGAAACTGCCACATCCTCCTAAAATGTAGGGATACGCCCTAAAATCAAGGAACTGCACTCAACTCACTTCCAACTGCTTAAAAAGTCAAGCCCGGTCACTGAATATCTTTTATGAGTTTCTATCCACAACTGCTAGCCTATGAGACCCCCATGATAGGCTAACTCACATAACTCTGCTAGTCAGACTAAAGAGGGGACATGACATATTGGTCCAACCAATTTTCTTACTAAAGACATAATTTTAGCACAACATGAAATTAAAACTAGCAACTACACTTTAATTAGAAGCCATTGTAGAAGCTTTGCATCTAATTAAATCCAGGTATTAAAATTTAATAAAGCTAGGTGGCTAAATCGTTATTTGATTATTTGGCTTTTATTGATGAGCACATGGTTATATTTGGGAGGGGTGTTGGTGAATCAGCTTAAAATATCCTTTTAACTTTAATTTCGTGATCCATGACTCTCGCAAAATTCCCCCCATGTGGTCATGGCACTCGTGTTCCCTACGTTTGCCAATGCACTGGCTCCTTGGCTTAGACCTATTGGTTCCCACCCTCGCCTTGTTTTGCTAGTGGCTGTGTTTGTGTAATGGTTGGATGTTCTTCCTTGCTCGCAGTCGTGCCTGTGCAGTGTTTTGTTTCTTTTCTTTGCTAGCAGTTTTGTTGAAGTGTCTGCTGGTGCCTTCTCGGTTGCGTTTGTTTCCTTCTTGCACTTCTAGCTTCCTTACTTTCGGAACACTCAGAAATACTTACTGCAGACAGCTCCGAACAAGATTGTTGTGGGTTTTGGACATGCTGTGTGCCATATCTTGTTTCTTTTCTTTGTTTCTTTCTCCCTTCGCTCCAATGGGTTTTTGGTTTTTCTCACTAGTCTGTGTAAAGCTCCTGTGGCTGGCTTCTGGGGTCTGCTTTTTGCAGCCTCTTCCGTTTTACTGGTGTCTTCAAGTGAGTGGGTATAGGATGTATTGGGTCTAATTAGAGTATACAAGGCTCTAGACTAAAAAAATAAGAGCATAGGGAAGAGTCTTAAAAGAAATCATTCTATGCTACATTTTTGAACTTTGGTTGCCATCTGTATTTCAATTAGACATGTTTTGACCTATCTTCTGAGTACTGTGTGACCCAGCAGTCTCTAGACACATTGCAGAGATCGGAGGCATATCCCAGTCCTAAGGAATTCACTTGAGGTCCAGAGATGCATCTCCTGGTTACCCTGTCAGAAATGTAATAGAAGAGGACATTGAAGCATGTCCATTATTATTGGCCATTTCAAAATATGCAATGAAGCTGACACTTTGTGCAGTGGCAAAGCTTCCACATTGTTCAGCGAGGAAGTTGCTGCTTCTGTATGAAGTTGTTCAGGTGGTGTTTTAATTGCTGTGTGGCTACATAATTGACGCTTGACAAAATAGGCAGTTTCACATTAAGTTCTGGAATCCTTCATTTTCATCGTTTTCCCATTTTTAATACCTATGCTTGCTCACCTACCTAGCTATGCAATTATATAAGCAGTTTAAGCACAGAAAACATTTCTTATAATATATACTTTCACTATTTTCTTTCCGTGATGTTAAGTTTACAAAAGAAAAGAATACAAGTCAATTCCCTGTTATTCCTTTTTCATGATATTAGAAACTTTAAACCTTTTGAAAGATATCACATGAAATGTTTGATTTTGTTTTGTCTATTCTGTTGATGATGGTTCATCAGAAGCTTCTTTTGCAGTTGTTTCTAAAACTTTTTTTGGATTTGTACTATTCTATGGATTTGATGGTAGATGTTTTTCATTGCATTACTGGCCCTATTCTTTATTTGTATTTGTTTCTTGTGAATTTTACCATATTAGTGCACTTTTCCTGAATGTTGTGTTTAGTGGGTTGTCACTGGCAGAATTTCCTTATGTGTTCCTCTTGTTCTGGGTTTGTGAAAGGACAGACACTGGATTGGGGTTAACATGATTTGCATATTGTGATATTGCTATCAGGATTTAACTGTGTGATTTTGAGTCAAACTCATTGACCCATGTTTCATGAGTAGTGATTCAACATGAATCCATCTCTCATGAGAATAAATGGAACACGTAGCACTCATTGGATCTAGGTGATGCTCACAGGGGTGAAGCACCAGGATTTCCTGGGAGGTCACCCATCCCAGTACTACTCCAGCCTGAGCATGCTTAACTACGGAGTTTCCTTCATGGTTAAACCCAAAGCTTGCAACCCCATTTGCATACATTAGTTTCATTCTTTGGCTTGGACAGATTTGCATTGTGGGATTTGAATATTTGAGTGGGCGTGATCTTTATAGAACACATTTGTAGTTATTGCCCTTTACTCCTCTGGAAGAGATATAAAATGAGCATTAAAAGTTGGTTTAAATTTCCTATAATTTTATAAAAGATGCTATTGGAATTTTTAAATCAATAAATTTAATTTAGTTGTGTTCAGTATACATATTGAATCGCTTTATGAACATTGTATGCGTGAAAGAGTCTTTTAGGTATCTTGTTTGATTGTAACCATTGTGAATGAGACTGTTGGTTGATGTTTGCTTGTCCAGTTGATATAAATGAAACTTTAGTAATAACATGCAACATTAAATACATATGAAAGCAGATTCCTGTGGTTTTCAATTTCCAGGCATATATCCATGTAGTAATTTTTGCGATGTGACGATAAGAAGCCAGCTGTAATGCCATGTTTACTATTTGGTTTTAGCCTCTAATATCTCTTTGTATAAAGACATTCAGTAGTATGTATGTTTCTGTCGTGATTGCAAGAAATAAATCTGATTTAGGAAACCTAGTTTTTTGATAGATCTAAATATATAACGGTTACCTATTGTAGTTGAATGAGTGGTTTATAAGTTATTCTTTGCTGACATATTTTAATCTTTATCCATGGCACTGTAATAGACTAACAGTAATGTGTAGTTTATATCATTTGCTATGCTGAGCTACCTAGCAGTTGTTGATATTTCTAGCTGCAGGAGAAATCCTAATTACTTGCATGGTTCTCTTTCATATACATGTATTTGGAAAAATGAAAAGAAATGCAATATGTGAAGAGACATGCATTTGAAATATAAAGATACTTGCATTTGGAAAATGGAGACTTTCGGTTATGATATGAAGAGTCTCAATTCAATATATAGATGATTGCTTTGTGTGATAAGTATTGTATTCAGCTAGAAGCATTGTACTTATATGTCTATTCTTTAATAAAAGTGATTTTTTTTGGTGTGGCTGGGCTTTCCCCCTCGAGTTGGAGGGTTTTCCCAGGATAAATTGTTGTGTCTTTATGTGTCTTTTTGTTCTTCATTTTGTTTTTTGCTGATTATCTTAATATCTGGGCAAAACATTAACAGCAGTATTAGAAGGCATTAGTTTTTTTTTCAATTTTAGTTTGTGTTGTAGATAAAGTTATTTGAATTATTAAAACTGTACAAATTGCCAAGGATTGAAGAGTTTGAGATAGCAGTGAACTCATGTGGATAGGTTTCCATTTTGTATGAGATTTTTGGTGAACATTTCTTTTTTTGTATCTATGTCATTTATTTTTTCATTGCATGTAAAGGAACTTCACATATGGGAGACGTAGAATTCTTCGAAGTAGATCTAAAAAATGGACTTATTGAATCAGGTGAGGAATATGCGTATTGGAGCCACGATGAGAACTGTTTTGCCAGCACTAGCACAAGCTATAATCTTGAACTCCTTGTCTATTTGCTCACTTGAAGTATTGTCTGAGGACCTCAAAGCACAGCTTCAAGTAAGCAAGAATTTAGAATACACATCTAAGCAGCATTCTTCTTTTATATTTCACAAAAAAAAAACATTTATAGGCTTCCCAACTATGATTTTCTGAGAAGAAAATTATTTGGTCAAATTTTTAGCTATTTGATATTTGCACCAACATTTCAGGAAGTTTTTGAGATTATCTTGTTTAGGCTTGAAATTTTGAAGTGAATTTATTCTTATAGAATGGTTGAAGGAAAATAATGATATTTATTGATTGAGTGCATTTATTCTCATAACAATGAATTTGAAGGAGGTCATTACTTATCCGTTTCCATGCAGATTAATATTAACTTGAAAATTATCATCCTGCATAGTACTCTCTCTCTCTCTCTCTCTCTACACATACACATATATTAGTCACTTGCATTTGATAAGATGCTTAGCCGAAAAAGTATTGCAAAATGTAAAACATTTAAAAATGAAGTGGAAGCAATGATCATTTTTAAATATCCATGAATAAGACCCAGCAGTGAGGATTTGTTTCGAAGCCTGAGAAGAGACTAAATCATACACAATTTGGTGTTGTCTAGAAATCCTAGAAAATTGAGTTAGAAAAGTTCGTTGTTTTCTTCAGTCAATAAGAATATAAAATGCTTGAATTCATAGAGTGGGAGAGATGCGCAATTGAATGCCAACTTTAAAATGAAGTTGATATAGCTTTGATTAGATTCACAATATTTTGATTTTTATTTTTAATTTGCTGCTGGCAATCCCAGCGGGGATGCCCAGTAATGTCCTGATTGTAGAGAAGTAGAATTCAAAATTTAACAAAATGAAATAATTTTCAAAAAAGAAAAACAAAAAAAAATTCAGCACTTATGGTTCTCAACATCTCTCCTACCTCACCACGTCTTCCAACACAAAATATATATTATTTACCTCTATTTTCCTTAACCCAACATCATTTCATTGCTTCTATATGCATGTTTTTTTTTTGGTTCCTAAATAAAAAAGAGCTCAGCAAATTGAAAGTATAGTAGAGGTGAAGGAAACAAAGATGGTCAAAGGAACAAAAAGGAAGAGGAAAAGGAAGGTATGAAACATATCTGTGCGTTTTAATGACTTTTCTTTGAATCAATAGCTTCTGGTTTAGATTGTGTATGATTTTTTTAACATCAACTTTTCGGATCACACTTTGTGATCGATTATCAGGATGCAAGTGAAAGAGATGCATAAAATAATAACAGTTGCAAACAAGGCTAGTCTCAATAGATATAAGAAGGAAAGAGCATGAGCACGTGCATAGAGAAAGAACTAAGTGAGAAATATGAGTAAAAGTAAATAAATAAAAGAACAAGAATAATAAAAGTGGAAACTAAGAAAACCAACAATGTTAATGATAAAGAATTGATAAAATATAAAACAATAAAAATAAAATTAAAAGCAAAAAAAAAAAAAACAAAATAATAAAAACAAAAGACAAAATTATGAACCAGAAAATATGTGAAAATATATGCATTAAATAAATTATATACAAATAAAAATATGTGCAAATACAAATAAAGATATGTTCAAATACAAACAAAAATATGTAGACCACATGTATGGGGAAGAAAATCTAATTGAAGAAACTACACCAAAAGACAAAACAAAATCACTAAACCACATGAGCATCAAATTCAATAGAAAAAATGAGATATGTTATATATATATATATATATATATATATATATATCTATGTATATGTATATGTATATGTATATGTATATGTATATATATATGTATATGTATATGTATATATATATGTATATGTAGCACATGCATACTGAATACATGCATTTGTAGTGCATATTTAATGATATATGTAATAATTTATACATAAATATAGTTATATATACACATCATACATACATACATACATACATACATACATACATACATATATATATATATATATATATATATATATATATATATACAGTTATATATGTGTGTGTATAAAGTACCAAGAATCTACCTAACAAATCACTCAACCCAAGAGCAAAACAAAATAACCACAACAGATAACATAAAGAAAACACAATTCGATGTGTATGTGAGTTGATATACACACGCGCACACACACATACACACACAAGCATGAATAGGGGAGAGAACCCAACAAGGAAGTAAGAAAATAAGAGCACGAACTTATAACCTAAAAGAGAAAATGAAGACAAACAAGAGAATGCACACCACTAAATGTGTATATGTGAGAGGGTGTGTAAATGAAAGAGCGAGAGTTTGTGGGTGAGAGTGATTGTGAAAAAACACAAACCAAGGAGGGAGAACACGAAGATAACAACAAATGAGAAAGAAAACCAAAGAGGGGATGGGTTGAGAAATCACACCCGCTAAGGGAAGGAAGAGGTAGGGACCACACAAGGGGAGGAGGGGGAGAGAGGGAGAGTGGGAGAGATTGGTGGGGGGTTAGCAAACGAAGGATGGGGGGTTAGCGAAACGAAGGCTGGCGGGCTTCACAAAACGAAAGATGGGGGGGGGGGAGAGAGACCCACCACTGGATGATGACAAGAAGCTACCCTAAGGATGATGATGAGTATCACGAGTAGATAACAATGGTTTCCATGAGTGGCTTATGGACCAACCATCATTGCAGTTGAGATTGATGGGGGTGGTTGGTTATTTCGATGGCTTCCAAGAGCACTTTCTCTTGAAAAAGTTGTCTTATTTGGAGAGGATATGCATATTTTCCAAACAAATATGATGTTTGGTGAAAAATGAATGCTCGGCTAAGTCAAATTTGTGTTCTTTGATCTGAGTGTTGAAAGAGCAACCAATTTCACCAATATGAGGAGTGCCACAAGAATAAACCACTTTTCTAGACTCTTGAGTTAGAAAGAATGTCTATGGAGTTAGGAAGAGGCATTTAGTTTCTTAGCCTAAAGAGGGGTTTAAAGGCAACACGTAGATCTTTCTTAGAAAGTATTTGGAAATCTTTTGAGAAATGCCATCCACAAAAGGAAGAGAGGCATCAAAGTCATGTGGGGGAGGTGTAGGCTTGGGGTTAGAGGTGGAAAGGTGGAAGGATTTGGCTAAATTGAGGGCCCTAGAGATTTGTCGATGTGAATAATCAGTCACCTTGAAGACCTGTCAAAGATGGTAGAGTTCAAGGCTTAATTTGTCTTCATTGCAAATTCTCAAGGCTCTCAAGGTGAAGGTCTTCAGGATGCTAACTTTTTGGCTAGGATGGTGGTGGGAAGTGGAGTGGATGTATAAGTTAGTGTGGTTAGCCTTCTGAAACACCTGACGACCGAGGGAGCCACCAAGTTATTTGATGAGAAGATCAAGGAAAGGCAATTGATTATTTGACTTGAGCTCCTTGGTGAAGGATATGCAAGGAGAAATGTTGCTAGTGTGCTTGTGAAACTCTTCTAATATGTCCAACCCATGAGGCCAACAACCATTGGTATCATCTACATATCACTTCCACCATTTTGGAGCAAGGGGGAAGGACCAGAGGGACAACTATTAAAAGTGTTCCATATAGAGTTCGGCAATAATAGGGGAAAGGGGAAAACCCATGGTCACTCCGTCCACTTTTTCATAGATGACACCTTGGAAGGAGAAGAACGTAGATCTCAAGCAAAACTCCACTAAATTAGCGATAACAACACCAACCTTATGCTTCACAATGTCAATAGAATCATGTTACTGTTCTCAAGATGAGCATCCTTGTCAAATTGAACGAAGTGGGTTGAGTCTTTACGAAGGAGTGTAATTTGGTCAGTTGGGAGGTCAGAGGGTAAGTCTATGAGCCTTTGGTCTCGACAATGGGTCTAAGGGGAATGCTCGTTTTATGAATTTTTGGGACATCATAGATACAAGGGGTGACTTCTTGAGACGACTCCAGTCTTCTCTTGGTGTCATTGTCAAAAAAAACAAGACAACAACAATTGCTTTGACTATTTTCAAGATTGTGGAACAAGGGTTGTGAAACATGATTTTGTAGCTACTAGGATCAGAGAGCAAGTCTACCATTTCGGCTACATAGCCTTGCCTATTCATAATGATAATGGTGTTGCCTTTGTCATCTTTTTTAATTACCATGTCATTATGGTGTAAGAGATTGTCCATCTTAGGGATGTTATATCTTGGCGATTTAGCATGTTTGAGTTCAACAACACAATCTTGCCTATTTTTGTTGGCAACACTATTGGCGAGGGCATGAATGGCATTTTTGGTCCCAATTAGAAAGTCAACCCACATAATTGTACACAGAGCTACAATAAAATTCAGACCTCATTTTAAAAAGTTGAAAGTTGGAGGGTACTCGGTGGCGCTAGACAAGTTTACCACCAATTTGTTGTCCCAGCTGTGCATGATAAGGGGGGAAAGAGTAGCTGCGAAGTCTAAACTCGAGGGCTGGGGTTGCTTAGAGCTGCAGTCTGAAGAGCTGCTCCTGAAAGCAGAGGAAGAATTCCCCAACTTAACCATGGTGAATTCATTCAACTGTGAGGTGACAAATAGAGAGGAAGTGGAAGCATATGGATCAACCAAGGGCGCCAACTGGTGAGTGGTAGGTAAGTGGTCCACTGCCTCTTTCGAGGAATTAATATCCAAGCCATTGGGTTGAAAAGAACAAACATGTGACTTAGGTTGATAGGGAAATGAGCAAATAGAAGAGGGGCTTCAAAAAAAGATAACTTCTGAGAGATGTTAATTGAAGAATTAATGCAAAAAGCACAAACTTGTTGATCAAAGGACGTACTTGCCACTGCTGGCAAGGAGCCGTTCAGAGTTGATGACCGTTGGAGGAACTTTGACTATGTCTGAGAGTCGGGCTAGGCAAAATGTCCAGGAGGGATGTTGATAAGATGTTCCTTGGAGATGGAATCCCCTTGGGAAGATCAAGCAGATGAAAGAGGTTGACGAGGGGTACCTGAGGAGGGGAAACACAAGCGGGAGTCGCCAATCATCAAATCCTCGCCTTTTAGTCTTTGTTGGGCCAGAAATTTTGTTTGCGTCTCCTCATGCACAATTGACTTAGTCTGCGCAGGGAGGCATTTACCTAGAGTTGGGTCAGGATGCAAAAGTTGGGGCTGTGAAGGATCGCACAACCCTTGCTCCAAAATCTTGAAAAGAGTCAAAGCAGTTATTGCTACCTCGTCCTTTGGTGATGACACCAAGAGGAGACTGGTGCCATCCAAAGAAGTCACCCCCCGTATCTATGATGTCCCAAAAATTCACTAAACGAGTATCCCCCTTAGATCCATTGTTGGCATGATAAGCCCGTCAAGTTAGTTATTGTTGGAGGTATGTGCATTTGGTATTCTATTTGTAATAGCAAACTCCAGTTGGAAGCTTAGCCTTGTCGTCTGTTTCAGAGGTGCAAGATCCTCCCTATTTAGATATTTACAGGTTTGGTGGTTGGCAGCTGCCCTATTCTGCTTGTGGTTTGGATCCGTAATAATTGTTCTCAAGGTTCCAAGCTAAATAAATATTTTCAGATCTTTTCCTGAGTACTTATCTATTTAATATTCATATGCAAAACTATTGTTTTGCGAAAGACAAGTGAACACAGGAGAAGGGAAAATTGGAATCATATGGGCACCATATTGTATGTAGGGTGCGAATTAAGTAATCATACGATCCTATTGTATGTTATCACCTTCCTTCCTATGAACAAAACATCCCAGTTCACAACTTCCCCATTTTACAGGTAGGATTTCCACTATATGACACTATTGTATGGGTGAGGCCTAGTCCATATGTCATCACCACTGACTTCTGGATTGTACGCTAACTATGCTTGGGCTGTATGTACATAGAGAATTTGGATCGTACAACTGCATTGGGACATATGTGAGGTATCCAACAGAGGGAGGAAGTAGTATCGTACGACTAAGATTTCCATTAGGTACATTACATAGAGAAATGCTTGATTCACTCTCAAATGTTATTCATATTGTCTCACCATATGTCATCGTCTTCCCATTCTAAGATCTGTACAATGAAGATGGTGTAAACGTTTCATGCATAATCATTGTGCAAATGCCAAAAATATAGAAAGATAAAGCTGTGGACATTACATATATTGCACAAGCTCTATTTATTGTACTTTGCTTGAACTCAGGAATTCTTTATTCTTCTATTTTAAAAAATGTTCTTGTTCACAAATTTGTTGTAACAAGATCATCCGTAAGGTATGATATGGTATAACTGGGATTATTTCACTATAATGAATGGAGAATAAGTAATTCAAGAAATTTTCCATCATTGGGTACTTACGGTTTTCAAATTGGGCATGCATAAAGTGAATATCTAATTACTTATTAAACTTATTTTGTAGAATGGTTTTAAAATATATTAAGTGGGAATAAACAATTTCATGAAGCTATTGCAAAGATTTTTGATGATGAGCCTTTTTACAGTCCGTGCTTGTCATGTTCTTTGCTAGATGCAGATATGGGCCTTCGGAGAGTATGAAATCAACTTTGTTGCATGTCGTTCTTGTCGATTCAGGAATGGAAATGCAACAGGCAAACTTGGAATGCTATAATGATAGCCACACAAATCAGACGCTATATGGGATAACCTGCAATAGCATTTCAGTGTGCACGGATAAGTTTGAATGGTTTGAAATAGGAAAAGAACCTGAAAAATTGAAAATGATAGAGTATCGATTTAAAATAGATGACTTGCTTATTTGTGAAAGTTGGTCTGTATAATTAATAATTTGGTTTGCATGCATTTTATTGGAAAAATACCTATTTGGTAATTACATTTGAGTACGACTAGATGATTCTTGCATTTGAGTACTGTACCATTTGATTGATCTGAATCAAAGAAACGTGAATCGGAATTGGATTGGAATCGGCAAGGCCGAATCGAATCGTGAATCGGCAATGAATCGGTAATGAATCGGCAAATTTGAAAAAACCCTTTAAATTTAAAGATTTTAACAATTTAAAACTTATTTCATGCACCCTTTATTGAATATAACTTAAGCACACTATAACATCATCAAATAGAAGTTAAAACTTAACATACATAAACATGGAACATAAAATCCATCACATACGTAACTATGTTATCTAAAATGTAAATTGTAGGCTAGCTGAAGTAAATAGAAATCAAATGATCATAATGATTTAAATCATAGAATGTATGTAAGATGATCCATAAGACATCAAATCATAAATTTATGTAAGAATCTAAGATGAAGATCCATGAAAGTTTGAAACATATGTCTATCAATGATTCAGTATCAATATCTGTAAACAAAATATCCTCAAGCTCAAGCCTCAGGCTCATAGTCATCATCATCCTCAACATCATCCTCAAGCTCGGCTACAGCCTCAGCCTCAGCCTCAGCCTCTGAGTATCCAATCTGCCTAGTAGCAAGGCGTCTAATGTAGGTCCTAGAGGACTGTCGAGCCATATCTCCTGCATATAAGATGGGCTCACGAATGTCGCTAGGGCCTGTGTCTGTGCGTGCACGTGTGCTTCTACCAATGCCTGAAGAACGTGCTCTAGCTGCCTCAGCCTCTATATCCACCTGGTCAATCCACGCACGGTCTTCCTCAGTGAAGACTGGATCTACAACCTCTGTGAGCCACTCTGATTTTGGATCAATCTCCTCCAGAATGATCGGAGAGGAGTCAGTGCCCAAAATTTGTCTGATCCTAAGACGAAGGTTGTAATGAACGAAGACAAGATCATTCAACCTCTGCACTATCAACCTGTTTCTCCTCTTCGAATGGATGTGCTCGAACATGGACCGACTGCACTCACATCCAGAAGCACTGCTTGGCTGACTCAGAATACGAATGGCAATTTTTTGAAGTTTTGGGGTTGTGGCCCCAAACATTTGCCACCATCTATCTGAAATAAGGGAAAATAAAAATAATTAGTCTCATTTACAAATTACAAATTACAAGTTAACTCTAAAATTACATAATCAACTTTAAGTTTAGAATCTAGATTCATGAACATTGAAATTTTGAATATATTATTTAATTTTGACGTGGCTGTATTGTTTCCCGAGCATCTATGGCTACCCTGCTAGAGAAAAGTGGCCCTTCTTTATTATTGAACTTATCAAGCTCAATAATTGCAGCACTGCTATCCTCATCAGTACTCAACCTCTGGATCACTGTATATAATCCGGTGAGAACCTCCTCATCTGCCTTGAAGTCAGGACGGAAACGAAATGCCGAATTCAAAAAGTAAGCTGCTGCATGGATGGGTCTGTGGAGCTGATTCTGCCATCTCCTATCAATGATGTCCCAAATAGGGGCATACTTCTCCTGCACTCCTGCATACTGAGCTCTAATGGCCTCCTTGGCCCTATCCATGCCCTCATATATGTAGCCCATAGAGGGCTTCTCCCCATCAGCAGTTCGTAGGAGAGATACAAGGGGCTTAGTGGCCTACATATAAAGTAAAACAAAAACTTGAGTCAAAACTTAAACATAGAATAATTCAATAATATAACTTAAGGTAAAACTAAATCATTAAACAATTAGCATAGTAAACTGTAAAATATTAAATGTTAAATTGCAATAAAATTACCTTAAGGATTTCTCTAGCAGGTTTCTAAAAACCATCATCATCAAATATGCAATCCACCACATCTATCCCTGCAGTGGTCGTAGCATAGGAAGATGAAATCCACTCCCGCCCAACAAACATGCTCCTCAAATCATCCCTTGATGTCAACAAGGACTGCAAGGTGATGAAATTCGAGGCAAACCTCGTGATCCCTGGACGAGCTAACTCTTCGTCTCCTGTGTACTTCCTCATTGTGCTAAGGACAAATGAATGATTATAAATAAACTTGCATATGTTTTTTGCCCTTTCCACACATGACTTGACCCACTCAAGTTTGCCAATTTCCTCCAACATGAGGTCAAGACAGTGTGTTGCACAAGGGGACCAAAATATGGTGGGGTGCCTCTCCATCAAAAGTTTGCCTACAACAATTTTAAGATAATTAGAAATTCAAATTTCAAACATGTTAGAACTTAGGAAACCTAGAAATTCTAAGTTAGAATTAGAAAAAGTTCAAAATTCAAATAAATTTATTTTCAAAACTTAAAAAGTTAAAAGTTTACCTGCAACAACATAACTTGCTGCATTATCCGTCACCACTTGCACCACATGTTGTTCTCCCACCTCTGCTATAACTTCCTCAATAACCTCACATAAGTATGTGGCATTTTTTACATGAGCAGAAGCATCAATGGATTTGAGGAACATGGTATATCCTACAAGTAACAAAACAACGAATTATAATGACCATTAGCAATCAACAAATCAAAATTTGAAATAGTCAATCACGATTCAAAATTATGTATGTAGGAAAGTAGAATGATGAATCACCTCCACAGGATACAAGAAAATTGAGGAGTGTTCTTCCCGTCCTATCTGTCCAACCATCAGTCATGATGGTGCAACCCTTTTCGATCCACTCCTTTCGGTTGTCCTCAAGCTCATGCCTCATATCCTCAACGATTTCCTCCAGGAGGTATCCACTCAACTCAGCCTCAATTGGGGCTTTAAACCCTGGACCACAAATGGTAACTGCATCTATCATGTTCTGCTAATAAGGAGTCCTGTCACAAATAGATAATGATATTGATTAGAAATTTAGATGTCAAAAACTAAAATCATAAAACAAGTAGATATAATTAAAGTTTTACTTTTACTTTTAACTTTAACTTTGAAGATAACAAAGAAAAAAGAATCAATTACCTGGCTGCAATAAATGGAATGTTGCAAAAGTACCAGAATTTGCAAATCTCTTTTCTGGCAGCATCATGAATCTCCTTGTTCAAACCCATGCCCTCAAGCGTGGGTTGGGAGCCAGGAGTAGTGCGGGGCACAAAGTAACTATCCATTCTGTTTTTCCGCACTCTAGGCCACAATAGGTTAGTGTTGGACTCTGTCTCAGTATGAGACCGACTACCACTAACACTCACATGAGCACTAGCACTAGGATGAAAAGGAGGCCTAGAAGAACCCTCTCCAACACAACCTATGGATGCGGAAGCTGATGCAGATGCACTTGCAGATGTAGATGCGGTTGCGGATGTGGGAGCACGGGAGCCAATACCTCTTAACCCTTGAAGTTGCATTTTCTTAGTCAACTTGTCTTGTGCAATTTTTTCTAATGCCACTAAACAAGAGCGTTTTGCCTCAGCGGTTTGATGAGTGCAAACTGTGACATCATGGCCAGGTATGCCAGCAATGTGGTATTTCAATCTATAGATACCTCCCGAATTTTTTTTTTTTTTTGCAAAATATACATTTTGTTTGATATTTGGTTCTCCCAGGAAACTCTTCATTATATTTCCAGCATTCATCTTTTTTACCCATTGTGGAAATTGGAAAATGAAAGCAAAGGGCTGCTACAATAAAAAAATTCATGTAAAAAATCAAAGTTTGCAACTAATAAACAAAAACTACAAAACAACAAACCTTAGTTTGCAATTTAGTAAAAATAAAAAACTTTCAAGATTTGCAAATGAACACTAAAAAAATTTAACAAAAAATGCATACTACACTAACATGCAAAAAAAAAACCAACACTTACCTCTTGCAAATGAGTTGAGGAGTGTTGATATTGACTCCTTAATGCTCCCAATGCAATTTATGGCCTCCCCAGATGGACTTCTGATCTCTTTGGTGCTCTTCCTTCTTGCCAGTTGGAAACCTATGGATTCTCTTTTCTCGTCTTCTCTCTCACTCTTCCTCTCTTCTACTCATACTAAGCAAATAGAAGGCTCTTTAGGGTTATAACAAAGAGGAAAGTCAACTTAGAAAGCAAATAAAACATGTGTTTTCTTTTTAAAATTGAACTTTCTATCCTTGCTGCCGCGGCCGATTTCTGGAGATTCACGATGGCGATTTTGGCGATTTTTGCCATGAATCGCCGATTTTGGCGATTCATAGGAAAAAATCGCCACCAGCGATTTCCGATTCCAAAAAAATCGTGAGCCATGAATCTTATCGCGATTTCAGCGATTTCGGTGATTTCATGGCGATTTTTGGAACTATGATCTGAATGGTAGAGGAAAACTGCTTTCCTGTTGCTTTCATGCTTTACCTAAGTAATAAGTTTACATTGCAACCTATTACACGACAATGATTGAGTGAGCAATTTCTATTAAAAATTGGCCAATTTTATTTATTTTTGTATAATTTCCTTGTCATTCATGGTCACACACAGTTGGCTTATCAAACTTGCTGAATGTTTGTGATCTCCTTGTCATTGCTTTTTATCTTTAAAAAAATGCAGATATCATATTGTGTTCTGCAATAATAGGCTCGTACTCTTTTTTCAATGTATTATATTTTGTTTTTGTTTTTTGTGTTCTAATTCTTGTATGATTGAGAATCCTTAAGAATGGGAAATGGTGTTAACGTTTAAGTTATATCTTTAATATTATTTGGTTGTATAGAACGATTTTGTAATTTTGATAAACAAATATCTATTTAATATTTCTTTTATGGGTTTTGCATTTCTGTTCTTCTATATCTTAGATTATATAATTTTTTGAGTTGTCGAGGAAACTGAATTTTAATAATTGACATGTTTTTTCTTTTGATGTGACAGAAAGCATCTGTGTTAGCTATGGAGGCATATAATATTCTGCCCAATTTGGTAAGTAGGCATTACAAAGGAGGCATGTGCTTGATGTACTGTTGTATGTTCACAAGGATCATATGTTTAAATGTATGTTTGATTTACTGTTTGCTTAAATTCTTATATTATATTTAGGGTACACAGGAGTAGTTTTGAAGTTGATCGGTTGTTCAAGCTTGACAGTGTATATTAATCGGGTAAAGGAAGGGGTTTTTATTTATGCTCACAACCTCTTCCAGATAGATGGGAAATTCTTTTAAGTTTAAACTTCACACTCAATGGAACTATAATAGACAATCCAAGTTAGTTAATCTTCTTTCTATTTTGCTATTTTTCAGTTCATTTGTCACATTGTTGTTTTCTTGTCTTGCATATGGAAATTACAAAAAGATAGCAGCTAGAGGATATTGTCACACATTTTGCGGATAGAGGAGTCATTTTTTTGAGTGCAGACTTACATTCAAATAATAATAGACAAAGGAAAATAGTTATGATTTGATTCCCTTGTCATTTTTTGGGTTGGTTTGTCCTCTTCATGCCTTCTCTTTTTCTTTTCTTTCAGTCTAAAATTTAAATTTTCTATTAGTGCATTTTTTTGTTCCTCTAGTTTTATCCCTTTTTGATATCCTGTATTGTTGTTCATATAATGATTGTACAATTTTTTATAGTACATAAAAGTATGATTTGTTCTTTAATATCTTTAAACTATTGCAGTTATAAACAAATTCTATATAAACAGCAGGATTCTTGAAACCTAATTCTTACATTACCCAAAATTTTGGGGTAGTGAAAACTCTCTAATTATAGACATCATTCATCTCAACCTTTTAATCATGTCATGTGGTTCTTATCAATATGCTCATCTAACATAAACTGTTTAGGCGACACCCAACTTGAATATCAATATGCTTATCTAATATAAACTGTTTAGGCGACACCCAACTTGAATATCTTGTTGAAATTACCTTGATGAATGGAGAACCTTATATGAGGGAACATATGAGGATGAGATCAAGGTTGAAATCTACTAGAATCAGAAACGAGGATGAGATCAATGTTGAAATCTACTGGAATCAGAATGCTCTTTGTGGTCACTTAGTCTATGATTAATGGTAATAAACAAAAACTTTGGGATGCATAGAGAACACAAGCAACTTATGCCAGTAACAAAATGGAGGATCCTAAGAAATATATTCAGGGGTTTGAACCTCAAAATGTTTCTTTTAGATTGGAAATGATTTTGGGGATTCAAATGCCTTGAAAACCTAATTTGTCCCATAATTATCACCAGCCCACCATATTTACTTTTCAAGTGATTGGAGCCTTCACAGTGCAATATTATTTAGATATTATTTTGGGTGCTTTAATAATTTTTACCTTCAATGATTTGGTTAAAGGAGGGTTATCCGTTTTTTGAGTTCTTGCTTGAACCACACTAACAATCTCAAGACAAGGGCACTTGAAAATAATATAGGGATGTTTGATATAGGGACGTTTGAATGATGTTAGTAGTTGAGAAGAGGGGGGTGCTAATACTTCTATGGGTATGCATCCGAAGGCTTCCATATTGGAAAACTTTTTGGTGCAGCAATCCCTTGTAATCCTATATTTTTCTACAATTGTCACTAGGACGGGATTGCTGATATGTAGCAATTTTTTATTTATTTTATTTTATTGAAGTAAATAGATTCTTCTTTAGAATAATATAGAAACATCTCTATTTTTGAGGTATTTTTAGTTGTGCGGAAGGCCAAGTGATTTTTTCATATCCTTTTTCTCTAGTGATCATTTCTTCTACTATTCACTTTGGAAATTAGAGCAATAGTAATGGTCACAAGGGGATCCATCAAGCACAGCAATACATCTTCTCAATGTATGTACACAGACAAGGATGATTATGAACTTTCTTTTATGTTTTGACGACATGGCTATATGGTTTTAGGTATGGTCAAGAAGTTTGGGATTTAGCACATGTCAAGTAGATGAGGAATATAATAATATAGAAAAAAATACTATTTGAATTGTTAAATTTTAAATAATCTAAGAATAGCTGAAATAATCGAAACATACTTAAAAAAGCTGAAATTCGAGAAAGACACTTTTAAATCTGTCTATGAAATATGCAAGCACACCCACACTGTTAAGAATAGGATTGTTCATCTTAGCTGTAACTTGTACTTCAAGTCTGTGTTTTTCAAGTTACCTTGTCATGGATATGTATATCATATTAAGAGGCATGTCTCCGTAGAGACATGTCTCTTTATTTTTTATTAGTTATCAATGACATTTGCTTATCATCATGATTAATCATATGAATCATACGATAATAACTTATACACACCCACACACAATATCTAATATATATATTAAATGAGTGAAGTATATATCTCATATATACACAAAGTTCATTTGTTATGGAAATTATATGTCTTCAAACTCTGACTGTTGATTTTCTTGATATTGGCTTTTCAAAAACAGAGCTCGATCTTTATGACATCAATGAAAAATTCAATCATATGAATCACCCATGACTCAATGTGCAGTAACTAAGATAATGTGATTCCAAGATAAAATTTCGGTAGTTCAAAGGTTTGATCCCATTAGTCTGAGTAGAGAACATCATAGGCTTTCTTTGCCTTCCCTTTCTGTGATTGTTGAACCATTTGACATCCTCTTCCTATAGGCTTTCCCATGGTGATGCCCATAACCAAATAACTAAATAAAAACTTTTGGAAGATTACAGATTTCGTAGTTGCAGGACTCAGTCACTATGAACAACTTTCATCAGAACTGCCAAACCGACTGCATGAGGGCATTACATCGATGTGCCAGTGAGGGTAGCTTCATTGTCTCCTTCTATTGTACTCTGAAGCATTGCTGCAAAAATACTAACACGAGGGGCAGTAACATTGGGCTTCATGATGCTCGGGCTTGGTGGATATGGCTCTCAAGAAATTAAAGACACCATGGAAGGTGCAGTTTTTATGCCTAGAGCAGTCAGACCCGATTGTATTTTAACAACGAGAGCTGAAATCAAAGAAGCTAACTTTAACAAATCTGCTCCATCTTCTGGTTTCATGACAATGTTCAGAAAATCATTATCTGGAAACATAGAGTAACATCCAGTCTTGGGCACTGAAACAAGTGCCTGAACTCCGACACCCTTTTAAAGCTTCTATAAGAAAAAGAGCTTATAGTTGTGCACAACACAACTGTTCCATTAACATCCGCCAATGGTGATGATATGTATGCACATAATTACCCTACCTGACCACACATTTCTTAGTCTATGAAAGAGAGTGGCAGTGTTTGTCATTTGCGGATGAAAAATTTATTCCCAACTTGCAAATTTTTGCTGACTGCAATATTCTTATTTCAGAATTGTGTTTTGATTTATGACTCAGATCTTCCGATAGTTACAGTACTCTCTGTGGATATTTCTTTTAGTGTCTTCCTTATAACGTTGGGAACTTCAATCTTCTAATATTCAAAGGAATTTATCAGAAAACAAAAACATTCAGATTCCCAGAGTTTTGAATCTGTTCTGATACCATGTTAAGAATAGGATTGTTTAGCTTAGCTGTAACTTGTAATAGCACTTATTTATTTTTCTGTGTTTTCCAAGTTACCTTGTCAATGCATATGTATATCATATTAAGAGGCATGTCTCCGTAGAGACCCGTCTCTTTAATTTTTATTAGTTATCAATAATATTTCCTTATTACTATGATTTATCATATGATAATAACTTGAATACACACACACACACACACACACAATATCTAATATATATATTAAATGGGTGAAGTATATATCTGATATATACACAAACTATATAAAAAATATATCTTCATGAGTTTTATCCGAATGAAGCTACATCAACATTAACACACACAAAGCATTAAGCTCAAAGAACGAATTGCTCAAGGAGTACACCAAAAATTTGGAACATTTTCATCCATGACCAACTTTGCTACTATATCGTCATTGGCATCTATGTCACCATTGTATTTAACAATGTGATGTCCCCAAATTTTTAATGGAATAAATTGACTAAATTAATTAATTCATTGGTCCCAGAATATAATGAATATAGTAAAAGGTTCTTTAATTGATTATTTTCATTAATAAATATGGAAAGAAAGAAACCAACATATATTCCAAGACAAAGAAATGACAATAGAATCACTATCTAATAAGATGGAAGCTAGCATTGTTGAAATTTTAAACAACACTCTATAATCAAAATCACTATGAGGGTGTTTTTTATTTGATGGATGGTATCATTCGTAAGATGGAAGCTAGCATTGTTGAAATTTTAAACAACACTCTGTAATCAAAATCACTATGAGGGTGCTTTTTATTTGATGGATGGTATCATTCATAAGATGGAAGCTAGCATTGTTGAAATTTTAAACAACACTCTGTAATCAAAATCACTATGAGGGTGTTTTTTATTTGATGGATGGTATCATTCGTAAAAAATGGTCTGGATTGATCATTACTGCTCAATTCAGCCAAGGAGGACGCATTAGTAAAAATTTGACAGAAAAATGTAAATGGCTCCTCCTAAAGCAGGGTGGTGCAAACTAAACTTTGATGGTGCATCTAGAGGAAATCTGGTATTGGAGCGTCATGCATGATCATAACAGCTTAGTAATAAATAAGTTAGCTAGGCCAGTTTTTGATATTACCAATAATACGGCAGAAATTCTTGCATTAATTGAAGGTTTAAAACTAATCAAATCTTAGAATATAACCAATTTAGAAATTGAAGGTGATTCACAAATCATCATTGATGCTTTATGAGTTGGGAAAACTCCTAATTGGAGAATCCAATCTTATTTAGATGTAGCCCTAGATCTGCTAAAGGCTTTTGAGGAGTTCACACGCAAACATATTTACCGAGAAGGCAACACAGAGGCTGATGGTTTAGCAAACTTAGGAGCTGATGGATTGTTCATTAATTAATCCATAAAATGTGTATCTTTGTATCCAAGGTAATGATATTAGGAAGTAAAATATGGATGCTTCTTTTCGGACCCTAATAAGATATAGACCTAAAGCATAAAACTAATGAATATTGCCTACACCAAAGTTGGGAATGTTCATAATAATAGATAGCATGTTGAGAAAAAATTATGATATTGTTTCTGTTATATCTAATATTTCGCTACATTTAATTATGATTTTCAGTATTTAGAATTCCGACGAAAGAGTTATATTCTTAGAAAATGGGTTATATGTTTCTTTTAATCTTCTAACAACTTGATCTTAGCCAAGTTTTGATTTTCAGGAAATTATACAAAGGACTGCTCAAGAGTATAGACATAATGGAACTAAAGCGGGATATAGAAATGATTAAGTGTAAATCTGTAAGGGCTAAACCAAGGGTACCTACCCATCTCTTACCCTTGGTGCCCAATTGAGATGGGTCTTAAAATTAATCTTCTCAATCATTGGCCTCTAGGCCTATTGTCTATAAAGTAAAAATTAAAATATGGCTGCCCAAATTAATAAAATAAAAAATTGTATTTGGGATTTTGATTGCTTTATGTATACCTCGGGCCTATCTTTAATTTTGATCGTAGGTGTTTTTGCCGTTTCGACACTTGTTGTGCACCTCCAAAGTTTTCCTCCATGGGGTATTTATGAACAGCATGTAGAATGTTTTTGGTATGCAACTTGGTTTATTTTATATTTGCGAATTCCTTTGGGAGTTCTACTATAGTTCATCATTCCAGAAGTGAAAGACCCTCTCTATTTGACTAAGGCGGAACAACAACTTCAGCCTCCCTTAGGAAGAATTTTTCTCAACAACATGCAGCCCTCCAGATTTCATTGTGCCTCAGTATCAGTTAAGTGCTTGAAGGGAGGATCATTGCACCTATGTCTTGATTATAGAGACATTAATCTGCCAAGTATTGATAAGAGTTAGTAGATTTTTAGCAGTGCAGGTTGATTTATTTGGATGATTTGATGCTTCTTAATAAGGATATTGGACAGGGTTAGATCCGATCTGAATTTGAGGGAAAGAATGCAATGCGTGACTGCAAGTCCTTAAGGAATGTGATGCAGGAACCAGGATGAAAAGTTTTAAATCGTAGGCACAAGAGACAATTGCCTTGTGTATCAGAATATTATGTATGGTAGAAAATGACCAGTTTTGGAGCTAAAAGCAATTAATAAATTATATTATAATCACACTTTATTAAATTTTAATGTTGTGCGGAGGGATCTTTTTAAGTGAAGTTCATTTAGGAAACTTGTTCCATGTGGAGATTATAAATATGAGGCCATTTGATGGGAAAGGCATCTGATTATCTGACTGATTATTTTCTTTGTTGCCTGTGAAGTGTTTCTGAGTTTTCAAGTCCCTTACTGAGTTATAAGGGTTTGAAGTTGGATTGTGCCTTTAATCCATAGCTGAGGTAATGCAGATTAAATTCTGAGACTTACTGTTGTCTTCCATTATTATTTCTTCTGTGGCTAGGAAGACTACTGTGTTCTGAAGTTATTCAAACCTTGCATTTATTAGTTGGGAAGTTGTTGTGAGAATTTATGGTGGATTTATGTGTCACAAGGAGGTTCAAATTCTGCATATTGAAATATGTATTTCAGTGTATCTGCAAAGCTTTTCCCTACATCTGCTGGGCGTGACTTTGCTTTGTTAATCAGTGGTGTTTGGTTTGCTAATTAGAATCGTTTATCTACATTCTAGATGCCAAAATCTTCCAGCAGATTGGTGTTGAAAACCCTGCTGCTAGGCATACGTAATGAGCAGCAAACGGGCATCTAAGAATTGAAATCCTGGGCGGTTAAATCCCTTGTACAGGGCAGGTTGGTGTGGAGGATTTATGTCTCTGATTTGGGCATGTATCAACCATAATTCAGAGCTGGAATAGAAACTATCAGATCAGACATTTATGCGTGTTGTTATAAATCGACATTGGCTGGAAACTACGAGTTCTTTGCTTTATAAATTCAATACTGTTTCAGCATTGGTTGTTTTTTCCAAAATTGTAAATTGGTTATTATCTCAAGGTTACAACATTTTAAAAGCAATTGCCGATTCACATTCACATTCCAATGTTGTCTTAATATCAAATTGAGAATTCATTTACAATTATTTCAGGATATCATTATCAAACTGAAATAAAATGCATGCCAAGTGTTTGACGAAATGCTAAATTGTTGATTAGCAAAGGAAATTGAAGTTTGTTTAAGCTATATCCGATCACGGTTTTAATAGTGGTATCAGAGCGGTTTCCTACTATTCTTTGGGTTAGGGAATTTATTATTATTATTTCAGATCTTTTGTTTTAGGAGTGGCCAACACTCTAGGTTTTCCCAGCTATGGAGAGATATAGGAGTACTAGTAGTTCCGGGAGTTGGCGGACTATTGAGGAAGATAGCAGGAAAATAAATGCCTTGAGAGAGAGTATAGAAAGACTTGGTCTTCATCAACAGAGGTTGGCAGAGAGACTATTAGATCCGGGGGTAGTTGACAGGGCAACAAGGTATATGGTTTCTACCTTTAGAAGGTCGATGAGAACGAGGCTTGAGCTTTATCTGACAGGTGTCCATGATGTAGATGCACCAATATTTAGTATGACACCTCTTAGTCCTATCCACAGTGTGGATGATAGACTTATTTCATGGGGACATGTGGTTGTGTCATTGGCTACAGAGGATCGCGGTATTGAGCTTCAACAGGTTGAGACTCCTAGAGTTGCTACTGTAGTTATTGCAGAGATAGTTGATGCAGTTGTTACCATTGATACTTCAGGCTCTCTCTAGGAGGGGATTATTATTGGAGGTTTGTATGTGAGTTATCGTAGTGTCGCTTTAGTGTCGCTCTAGTATAGGAAGCAGCTGTGTCCTCAGGTGGGATCAATACTTGTATGAAATCACTCAGCTGTCATGTTGGTGATTTGGGTGTTACAGTGGAGTCAGTAGATGTGGATTCATACTCTGTCATTATTGATTCACAGTCTAACGTCGAGTCATTTGTGCAGAGTCAGGTGTTAGTAATTGAGGCTTTATTAGAATTTGTGGATGCAGATAGTATGGTCACATTTGATTATCCATTTTATGATTCTATGAGCTGCACTAGGTATGATACCCCTTGCCAGTTATTGGGTGATGACTTTGACAAGGTTTTTTATGGGTCCTAGGATT
The DNA here is from genome assembly GCA_028749045.1 of Cupressus sempervirens. NCBI lineage: Eukaryota > Viridiplantae > Streptophyta > Pinopsida > Cupressales > Cupressaceae > Cupressus > Cupressus sempervirens. The sequence goes on along the minus strand of CM053784.1, from coordinate 145,138,278 downwards.
AGGATTTATAGGGACTTTTTGTTTAGGAGGAAGTAAAGTCATGCATGAAGTGCGATACAACGAGGGCTTCTACTTCTTCAGAGGAGTTATTGGTTGAGGTACCAAGTAGTTGTACCTTGATTATAGATCTATACAAGGTTAGTGGCACACATGCAGCGAGGAATCTTGTGGTTGACAATTTTGATTCGGTTTCCTATTATAGTGCAATTAGTGAGACAGAGAGCTTGCATATGAGGCAAGGGTTACAGAGGCATCATGTGACTAGTCAGCTAAAGGTGAGTGAAAATGACATTTCTTCAACTCTTGAGCATTATGATGCTATTTGTCAGATGCTAGCTATGTTTGGTTGGGGGTGCTCCTATGTTAGATGAGCACGGTGATAGTAGTCTTTCCCTAGTAGAGGTTGATGCACTTCGAGAGGTTGTTAGGATCTTGAAACATAGTTACTCTCAGTTAGTTGTTGACAGGATTACCTTCTTGAGTTGGGAAGTACCTGTTATGAGACGTTTTAAGGGAAAGAGGAGGAGGTGTCTGAGCTCACTCAAGAGCTGGGGGTGACTGTTGATTCTCTTCAGTGTACTCAATTGGTTGGTGATGAGCTTGCTTCTACAGTTGGGGATGAGATACGTGATAATGTGGCAGTTGCATCTATCTAGGAGACGAGCTCTCATGGTGATTTGCTTCCTTCTGCCGGAAGTGAATCTATTTCTTCATTTCATATAGCTTGTAGCATTGGACAGTTCACTGTGCCACATTTTCAGAGGGATCAGTTGTGAGTCGCAGGGGAGTTGGTTGATGCTTCCATATATAATTTCTATTGCTTAGTCTTTAATGAAATATCTTTTGGAGAGTTTGGATTATGGGAGGATTTATATAGTGTATGAGGGTATTCTCATCCGGGGCTCTTGTGTTACATGATGATTAGCGTGGAAGATTTTAGAGACCTTGACTACAATGTTTCCCAACAGGATTTTGTAGTTTGGTTTGCTGAGAGGGTTGCCCAGGATCCTGCTCAACTAGTGGTTGTGCAGAGGCAGAGATTGGACCCGTCGCCTAATACTCGGTTTGGTATTGATGAGCCATTGACAGAGATTGGGGCTTTCTACTGACATTATACAATGGGGGGTTCTCATTATTTTTCTTTTGACCCACAGCTAGAGGATTTGGTTTCACATCGGTGTGGTTTGGCTTCAATTTCATACTAGTCATCATGGGATGGGTTAGCACTAGTTTTTGCAGATGGGATCAACAACTGCGAGTTAGACCACTTGTAGTATCTACACACCCAGAGCAGTTTATCAGAGGTTGGAGTTGGTGATAATGATTCACGTACTTATGGTCGTTGTCATCTCCATAGTGTAGTTGGGTGTGAGTGTCAATTTGATAGGAATTCAGATGTTGACAGAGTTGGTATTTCAGTTGGATTGAGTTCCGATGAGTTGTTACCAGAGGTTTCCAAATGATTCTGTCATTGATAACGGTTATTCGGGTGCTAATGCTACAGGAGTTGCTTGTACACAGTAGTACACAGCTCTACTCTTAGGACCCAGGTGGAATATGATGTTCATTTTGTTCCGGCATTGCTTGGGGACAAACAATCTTAGGGATGGAGGACTATAATGTCCCTAGTTTTGGTAGGTTTTTGTAGTTGGCTTTGTTAGTTCACCATCATGACCCTCATGAGCTGATAATGGGATTTGAGGGTCTTAGTTGTGGGGTTATAGGCTTTCCAACAACCTATGGTGCGTTTGGCTATGTTTGAGAGACTTACTATTTATAATAAGTCAAACTGTTGGTTTCGATGAGCTTAGTTTAGTTAGAGGAGTTTATTGATGCTCTCAATTTTTTTTTCGAGATTTTGGTTTGGGTTCCAAGAATCTTGGAGGGAGCGTTTATTTAAAGTAAGTCACCTCATCAGGCTCACTCATCGTCTTTCTTCATCACGATTACTCTAGTGCTGTTAGATTTTGATTCGGATGCTTCTTTAGTTGTTTCTGCAAGATGGGTGAATTATTATTATTATTCATCTAAATATGTTGAGCTTGCTATTTTTGTTGGTCACCTCAGTATCTTAGCTCGTTGGAACTGGGATGAAAAGTTTTAAATCGTGTGCACACTAGTCAGTGGCATTGTGTATCAGAATATTATGTTATGGTGGAAAAGGTCATTTTTGGAGCCAAAATCAATTAATAAATAATATTTAATGGGAAACTAGTGCCATTTGGAGATTATAAATATGAGGCCATTTGATGGGAAAGACATCCGATTATCCAATTGAATATTATTTTCTTTTGTTGCCTTTGTGGCTTTTTTGAGTTCTGAATTTTTTGTGCCCTTGTTGAAGTATAAGGGTTTGAGACTGAGTTTGTGCATCAATCCACTGCTGAGGTAAATTGGTATTGATTTAATTTGCACACACCATCTCAGTGGTCATAAATATGGTTTTTGCTTTTGTCGCATAACTGTTTCTTTGAATAACTTCAGCAAAGAACATTGCTCACACCACTCTGAATTCCTTCACACATAATTTTTTGGTGACACACTCCGAAGACAAAAAACCATTACACTGCTTCCATCTCTTTGAAAGGCTATCATTTTTCTCCATAATCAATCTTGTACGCATAGTAACGCTAATCGCACATTATCACTTCTTGCTGTTTATTTAAAAAATAATGACTTTTGTGTCCATTGTTTTCAAATATCTAAAAACACACAACTACGCTATGATAATTTGGTACCAAAAAAAATTGCTTTGTTTGCATAGATATTTGCTAAAACAACTGACTTTGAAGTCTGTTCATTTTATTCTCATCACAACTGTCAATACCTTTTAAACAACTTTTCTACAAAGATGCAAAACTTTCTTTGACAGAGTATCATGACGCTTACCAACCAAATTCTGATTCGAAGGTTTCAAAAAGAATATGCACAACATTGGTAGACTGTTTTGTAATGATATACAACATAATTGATTTATTCCTGCAAGAACATACAAATACCCATTATAGCAATTTTATGTCTTATTCTTTGTATAGGAATGGTTTGCCGCTGCCACCTAGTACATGGAATAATAGTCACCACGTCAACTGACATTCAGTTTGTAACTCACTACACCCATTCATTGAGTCATAGTTGCGTTGAGTACTTAGAACGAGTGAGGCTTAATATCATGCACCTGACATAGACATTGAAAAAGGAACCGATATGTTCTCCATGTGTTCAACAATGAACAAGACTCTAGAGAGAAGTGAGGAGCCTATTCACTCACCATGCCAAACAACTCCACATTTGTACACATGCGAACGATAGAACGTAAACATCAACAACACACCACGAGGAGCATGTACGACGAGTTGTAACAATGAATTGAAGCACCAATCATGAAGGAAAAATAACTACATTTCGGAGCTGAAACCATAAATTGGCCCAGCAGAGTCAAAGCCCTTCCTTGGCTTGATTTTTATGCATTTAAGGCCCCTTTGCTTTGACCAGATGTTTGTATTAGCAAGAATGGATTGTAAATGTTCAGTGTAACGCAGGGACTCGCACCTCGCTCCCAAACCTTGAAGTACCCGTCCTCGAGAGATCCCCGCACCAAGTACTTGAGTACCCAAGTATACCCACCTCCGCCATTTTGCAACCATGCTGTCTTTGAGATGGGTACTTGAATTTCTATTTGAATTTTGATTTTTGAATGTTAATATTGGGTATTTAGTACGTTACCATGTTGAATGTTCAATGGTTCTAGTTTATGTTGCAATTTTTCTATGTTCAAGTATTTTAATTTGGTATGTTCTACTAAAACATCATTTCGTAATTAGCATTTGATGTTTTATATTTATTCTATACAACACCCCTCCATGGTTTGTCCTCCCCTTGTTGTCATCCCTTGGCCGTCCCCTTGCAGTCCCAAATATGAGGACCTTTTCCCCTTTGTCCCAGAAACTCATCCCGACGTCCCAATGTAGCCCAGTACTTGTGTTACACTGGAAAGAATCGCAGATTAAAGTACTCTCCTTGGTTGACCATATCTGAGGTAGAATGGACAAGTTCTCCACATGATGTTTCGTGTAATCGGGGTCAAGAATATGATCATCATCTTCAACCGCAATATGGATGTCTGCAAGGTTGAAGTCGACGGTTTTCTTGATGGTCAACCGAAAGTAGTTCATTCGTCAAATATTCACCTCTGTGCACAATTCGATCCAAATGTCCTCTAGACGATGAATATGTATAAATTGCCTTCTCATTTTATGATTCGGGCTTGGTGTTAATGTTCAAACCAGAAATAAGGATAAACAACAATAAATAAAGGTACACAAGGACACAACTTCTTATGTTTGGAAATCCCTTCAACTTGAAGGGAAAAACCTGACCATACAAAAAAAAAAAAATCTCCTTTATTATTATCAAAGAAAGCAATCAGACACACACACACACATATTGAATTGAGAGACTGTTCATATTACAACTGAAGGTCTATTGAAATTTCAAAAGCAAGTGTCTTCATATTTCCAAATGCATGACTCTTCGCATGTCATGTGCCTCTTCATATAATAAAATGTCAAATATTTAGATTGTGATACCTAGCACACGTTGAATGCCACATAGTGCTTTCTTTATGATAGGAAAGAATATGACATAATTATTATCATAAATATCTTCTTGATCTTTTGACGCAATACTGAGGTATTGTCCCAATTTCAATATATAGCAAAATCATAATAAAGATCTCTATCACAACTACAATATTTAGTACTTGGCATGCACTTCTGCAAAGTGATCCTTTGGAGATCAAATTCCACGTTCTTTGCTCTAGGTGCAATATACAACGAATAACCTCCAATCTTCAAAGGATTTCATGAGGAAATCCCTACCCCTGGTCTATGCAAATTAAACTAATACAATTGCATTTCCATGAGTTGCCTTGCTAACTCCATCAGAATGATCTCATTTGTGGGGTACTGTGGGAGTATGTATGGTTAGCCTTTGAACTACCCAACTCACATGTATGTGAAGTTAGGGAAGTGTAATAAAAACAAGCAACACTATCCATTTACTTTGGTCCATGCGTCATCAGATACACACTTCTTTGGGAATTCTATACCAAATAAACACATATAATGCTCGTCAAAGGTATACTGCACCCTCTTATTAAGCACCCGGCTGCACCTCAAAAGCAATTGATCATAGTATTCCCAGACTAGCATTGGCATTTGGTCTCCCTTGGTATATAACCCCAAAAAAGAATTGAGAGCAACAACTATAAACACCATGTAGGAATTTATGTAGAATGAGTCAATAGTAGTGACTTGGGACAAATGCTGATAAAAGACATCACTGATCATCTCTCCCAAAAAGATCTTTTGTTTGGTTTTGGCAATCAAAAATATGTATTTGTACATCCAAGGTTTGAAGGTCTTTAGACCCTTCGAGGCCTTTGATGTGGCTAAGAAGTGTGATGAGATCTTTGATCTCCTCTTTGAAATCTGTGCGACATACTCTCTTTGACCATCTAACAAGATTGGGCCTCTTATTGATCAACTAGTTATCATTCACGTATTTGATGGAATACGCAGTATCATCATTCCACCTATCCAAAGCCTTTTGCTTTGATATGTTGGTGACCGATGGAGGACGAGAAATTCAAAACATTCTTTCAAGAGTCTAGACTAATGATAGTATTTCTCTCTTGGATGGTCCTTCACGAAAGATCAAAATTTTTGGCGCAAGTGTGTACAAACATTTGTTCATGGGCAACCAAGGGGAAAGTGGAGACTAGATGTATGTTGCCCTTCTTGATGTAAAACATGTCATCTGTGGCAGTAGTATCCATTGTTCTTAGAAAGTCATCAATATCTACATGTGAGATATTGATGTCTTCGATATCCTTGTAGTATAAGACAACTTGTGAAGGAGGTATAGAATTGTGGTATTGATCATACTCATACTTCATCTTTTTCTTTTCTTTACCTTTACTTGGTACAATCTCCTCTAACATAGGAATGTTTGCGGCCGTAATGGTGTGATGAAAATTCCAAAAAACATCTTCAAGGGATGAATCGTTGCATGTTTGTTGACACGAGTGTGACTTTTTGAGATTTTTTACACAAGAAGTATGGGTGGAAACTTTAGGACAACAAAAAAGTGTATGCGTCTGAGTTCAAAATGGATACTTATATGGTAGAAAAACTCAAAAATGGGTTTTTGGAAGGTGATTGCATATGTAGACAACAAGCTTTATGAGTGTAGATTGCGTGAAAGATGAGTGGCATGACATTTACTGATATTGAAATTTTATGTTCTTATCATAAGTGAGCCAACGAGCAATCACCAACATGAATTTTAAGTCACGTGGTAGCTGTATAATGGTCATGAAGGAGGTGTTTGTAAAGCATGAGAATGGGGGTTTTGAGTGCGAAAACATGTTGCGGGATGGAATTGATACCCATGGTAAATCCATTCAAAGAATGAGATTTTTTTTCTCGATTGTATATGCAACAAGGTGAAATTGAGGTGGAAGATAGAAATAGCATATCATAATTTAAAACATGTGCAAATATGAAAATGAAATGAAATGATTTGCAACAAAAAAAGAATAAAAATATATCCAACGAAGCCTTGTTAATACGCAAGAAATTTTACATCCTTCCACAAAAAACAAGAGAATAAGTCTCTTCAAACCTTTGAGCAAAATCGGAAGCAAATCGAAGAGATTTTTGGATTTACAAAAGATTGCAACAAAGAGACTTATATAGACTTTGAATCTTCACTCAATCTTCTTGAAATGAATGCATTTTGGAGTCAAGATTTGTTGCTTGCCAAGCATTGAAAAATAGAGGATTAAAAAGCATATGAATACAAACTTTATTGACCAAATTAAATCCATATTTAATGACAACTAAAACCGGTGCTTAGGGTATTAGTACAACTTGTAATGAGTGATAAGCAAGCTGAAAACAAGATTTTAATATCCTAGAATCCACTTTGTATGCAAAACGTGGAGATTTGAAATTCCCCAGTGTATAGCCTTATAGCTAAAAGGGTTGATAACACATGTTAAGTTACATGTTTTTAATTTACAACATGCATTCACATTTTAAAAAGTCCACCTTTGTGCATTTGAGACGTGGAATTTATTGATAGTGAGTTTTAAAAAGTGATTTGCATGTTGATGATATGCAATGTGTAATAAAAACCCCACTTAATTGCATCTAAGGTGTCTAATGTAATTATATTTATATATAACTATAGGTTTTAATAAAATAATATGCAATTGGATTGGAAAAACACAACTTTGCATTAAAATATAAAAGACTGGAACAACACAACTTTGCATTAAAACATTAAAAACTATAGTCAAATTATCTCTCAATGATGTGAAATTTGAAATTGGGGGTCAAAATTGCTGATACATTTCATGCCAAATGTTACCTTGGAGAGCTTATAATGGGCTTTTTCGGCCACTACTTACATGTGTTTGAAAAATGAATCGAACACAATGAGCAAATTAATTTATATGTGAAACTCAAATTTATCATATGTGAAAAGTGAGGAAAAAGAACTCTTTTCTCAAATAAAAGTCACTTTTCCGCCAAAAGGCCAAAAAGACTTTAAAATTGAAATCGCTTAAATAAAGTAAGCAACTATGGTCTTCCCAAAATTACATGAAATCAATTCCAATTATGTGGAATTCATAGAGAGTGAATAAAACTAAACTCTAAACAATTAAATAAGGATAAATTTAAAACTTATTTTGTGACAATTGTGTAAACTCTAAATGTACAAATACATAACTGTTCTATCACAAATGCATATAAATCCAGACTTACCTACACATACCGAAGGGATAATATAGTAAGCATAGATACTTTGCGCATATAGGGATGATATTAGCTATATTATGAATAGTCGGTGAAACTATCTCTTGTGCCACTACCTGGGATAAGACATGCTCAAACTTGTAGCTCAGGCAATGTCAGGTACTTGTTCAATAAAACACACAAACATACAATGGACCTACTCACAATATAAATATCTTAAGCATATACACAAATAACACAATACACCTGATGGAACATTGGCGTTGTAGTGATGCAATCAATCACGTGTATAGCCCAATAAGACAACAATCAATACAAAATTACTGTTTAACAAATATTGAAAATTGAAATTAACTTACAGCATTCAATCAATTGAACAGTCAATCAAAGTAAACTTGAGATTTAATCTAAACAAGATAAATGAGACAAATATGATTTCACCAAAAGATCAAACGGGCACATGTAATCCTTGTATTGAAGTTGATATTCTTATACACAAATACATGTGTTGTTGGTGCATATAGATAACACAATCCAAAATGGACAAGATCGACCTTTTTATTGAAAAATGTCTATATGAAAATATATGGATGCCCTTTCTCGAAATTCAGTCTTTATATTTATAGACAACAAATTGGTTACAATCTGAAAAGGCATGACTTTTTGTTTACAAAATAAACTACATCGGCTAATTGATAAACCAATAATTATATGCTGACTTAATCAAAATAAGGTTCCAAAACATAATGAATCGCTCAAGAAGAATCTAATGTTGGTTCCTCCAGAGAATCAATGCATGTCTGAATATGTGCTTAATATTTGTCATCATTCAACAAGTGTACATCAGTGATCACCTCACGAGCCTTGATCTCCATCTTGATCATCTGTTCAATTTGCTCGCTGGTCTTTGTCATCTCTCGATCATCATTCCTTGTTGCTCGCAGGGTCCGTTCTTGCATCGCACGACAAATCCCTATCCACATCTCCCAATCAATTGTCTGTCCATCTACATTATGCCAAGTTGGAACTCCATGCTCTACTACTAGATTCTCAAATAACTGAAAATTATTTTTAAATTCCTGGGAGTACACATTATGAACTTGGATCAATTTTATTTGCCTCTTAGATATCTTCAGCCTCTGCAAGTTCATTCTTCTCTTTAACAAGCTTTCTATATATTTTATTATGCTGGATAGCCAAGGGGTTGTATCCATTGTATAAGTTTCAAGCTTGTCCTAACTTGGTCAACAATGTTTTGAAACGATTTTTCAATATAGAGCTAGATATTTCCCTGCTGACCAAAGATATATCTTTTAGGCTTTTATTCTCCTCCTGTGGTGTCTTCAACTCAATCTTCAAGGCATCGTCAGGCGATTGAATCATAGGCTGAGTTTGAGGCTTTCCTGTTTTCAATAGCCGTCATACATTGCTTTCTTGTTATCTCGTTCAAATGTCACCTGTCTTGTCTGTGCTTTATTAAACAGGGAAATACCCATTTGCATGGTAGCTGATTCATTAGGGTCTAACCCACACTTTCAATGTCATCAAGTGCCCAAAGACTTGATCAATAACAATAATTTGAGGCCTTTTGTGTAGAGGATAGAGAGCCCGTAATAGCATAGACTTATCATCTTTTACAAATCTGGAACCAATAATTACATCCTTTTTACCTTGCACGTGCAACGTACTCAGATCCCATCCAGGTAAAACCATGATTCTTGCTTCATTAAGCAACTGTCTCGCTCTTGTTGGAGTCATATTCTCCACTTCTTTCTTGGTATCCTCTTTCAGGTTAGCTATCAACTTCTTTTCATTTTCCAGAGTGATATGTTGAATAATTTGTCTTAATATCTTGCCCTCGTAATTGTATAGACAAGAAATAAATTCTTTTGATTTAACAAAATCATCGTCACTCACTAATTTGTTAGACTCAAAGATCCTTTCATGCTTCTTAGCATCCACTCAGTCAATGACTTGGACATCATATTCCAATTCTTGAATTTTTAGCTTGTCTAAAGTTCTAGTCACTATAATAGGGGAGTTGGGCAGATTCCTTATATCATTTCTAAATTGTTTCAACTCTTGCTACCTCCTCTCCTCCAGCTTCCTGTTTTGTTCTTGCAGCATTTGTTGAATCTCTAGCTATTCCATATTCTTGAATTTTTTTTCATTCTCAATGTTGTGATGGACATAGTCACCCAATTTTTGTGACTTCTTACAAGCATGGATGTACCCTTCAGGATTATAATGAGTCCATGGATCCATAGTGTACATATGATATTTAGTCTGCAACTTTTCTCGAATTTTATCATATGATTTAGTTGCACAAATTGTAAAATCACCAAACTATAAAAGTGATAGGGAGAAAAATTTGTTTCCTTTGTTTCTTTCCAAAATGTTGCTCGCTAGATTCACACATTTGCCTCACAATCTCCAAGTAAAAAATCCTATCAAGTACTAAAACTAACAGTCTGTATGACATACCCTCAAATTCAAATACTCTGAAACATGTAAATAATGATATTAATACTAGTCACCCAATTGTGCTTGATCTTTTCCCCCAATCCATTATTCTTAAGGTTTAAAAATCTCTTTATGTTAGGGCTAATGGAGGAGAAGGCTTGACAGCCATACAAAGTATATGGGGGCTGAACAAAATAATTTTCAAAAGTAAGGTAACAAGATGAATTCTATCTATAATTCCATATGGAAGTCCACATTTGAATTGATTTTTCCTCCCCATTTGTTTCTTGCACATTCAATTTCAAATTTTTATGCCACAAATTTCTCAATTGACTATAATATAAAATCATGTGTCTGAGTAGAGATTAATGTTTGAAAGTAGGATAATCAACATCATTGAAACTAACAAAACAAGAATGAATATTGTCAACAACATACTCAACATAGTCATAGTGCTTAGGCTTCAACATTTAAACATTAGATGCCAATACTGTGGGTCCAATTTCGTTAGGTTTGAAACTTTTACTCCTCTCACTTGCCCACAAGACTGATGTCTTGAACATTTTAATATTAAATAATGGTCCATCTGCCTTAGTCAATAGTTTTCTCACAGTCTTATTTAGCATTAACTTCTATTGCATATAAGATATATCTGACATCTTGTACTTATTTTTAAACTCAGTAAATGACAACCTTTTTGTGAGCCCGTCTATCAATTTGAAGACCTTAAAGAAATCAATTGAAATTTTTCCCTTGCACTGTCATAGATACACCTATTATCAAGATTACATTTATTGATAATAACTTTCAACAACTTGACATTCACAAATACGTCGAACAGAGTTGGTTTTGTCAAATTCATCTCCCATGGATGTCAAATAGGCACTTTTTGATTTCTTTTGATATAATGGTATAAGAAAAATTCATAACCGCTTGTCCTTGTTCAGCTGTCTCCTATTTCACTATATTTATCTTCGAACTTATCAGGAGAAACAAATTTACTCCTGGATTTAAGCCCAACAAAATCCATTTATTTAATCAAATCCTGATTCAAATTTCTGAGAGGAACTTCATCTTCTGTTCTCTGCTTTTTCTTGGTTTCGCCCTTTTTTGCTTTCTTAGCCTTCCTCTTTCATGTCAAGCTGGAACTTTCCACGCTTCTTTGAAAGTCCTTGCTGAATCAAATTGCTGCAAAGTTTGTCTAGTAATGGATAGCTTTATTGGTTTTATGAAATTCTCTAAGTTTGGAATGCAGAATGATCACCCTTTTAGTACAATGCACGTTATGTGGTTGTGCATTTATTTCCCCGCATGAATTGATGTCATAAAATTTTTGATCGTTGTAAGACAACACAGATTATTAATAGTTATTTCTGGTGATTACTTCCCAATCCATAAAATATCTTCAAATATTTGATCGCAACAACTCTTAGTGAAAAATACTTACACATTTTTGATCTCCATGTCTCATCCCCTAAATAGCGTTGCGTTTTACTTTTTACAGTCATCGGTATACTTTATATCGAAAATACCAATCAAAGGTCGCAAAAAGGGGATTTCCTATATAGCAATAAGTGATAGGGTTATCGCTATTGTTGTAGCAATGAGTGTGGAAAGTAAAATGGATCGCTATTCAGGGGATGAGACATAGCGATCAAAGATATGTAGGTATTTATCGCTAGGTGTGGCAGGGATCAAATATTTGAAGATATTTAATGGATCGGGGAAGAAATGACCGGAAATGATCGCTAACAATTTGTGTTGTATTACAACGGTCAAAATCTTTATGACATCGATTCATGCGGGGAAATAAATGCACAAACACATAAGGTGCATTGCATTAAAAGGGTGATCATTCTGCATTTCAAATTTAAAGGATTTCATAAAAGCTGTAAAGTTTTACGTTAATGCACAGAGTTTGCTTTAATTTGATTCAGAAAGGACTTTTAGAGAAGCATGAAAAGTTCTAGCTCGACACCAAAGAGGAAAGTAGAGAATGCAAAGAAGGGCAAAAACCGAGAAGCAGAGAACAAAAGATGAAGTCCTTTTCAGAAAGTTGAACGCAGACTTATTGAACAAATGGATTTTGCCGGGTCTATATCCAAAAGGAGTAAATTTATTTCTCTCAATAAGTTGGAAGATAAATATAGGGAAGTTGGAGACATCTGAACAAGGACGAGGGTTTTTGAACTTTTCTTATACCATTATGTTAGAAGAAATCACAAAGTGGCTATTTGTCATCCATGAGAGATGGATTTGGAAACACTAACATTGCTCAATGTATTTGTGAATGTCAAGTTGTTGAAAGTAATCATCAGTAAGTATAATGCTAATGATAGGTGTATCTATGACAGTGCAGGGGAGAAATTAGTGGAAATTTCAATTAATTCCTTGAATGAGGTATTCAAATTTATAGACGGGCTCACAAAGAGGTTGCCATTTACTAAATTAAAAAATGAGTACAAGATGTCAGATATATCTTATATGCAACGAAAGCTAATGCTACACAAGATTGTCAAGGGAACCATTGACTAAGATAGATGGACCACCATTTAATATTGACATCTGATGTTCAAATGTTGGAGCCTAGTCCCTATGACTATGCTAAGTATGTTGTTGAGAATATTCATTCTTGTTTTGTTAATTTCAATGATTTTGATGCACATGATTTTATATTATGGTCAATTGAGAAATCTGTGGCATAAAAACTTGAAACTGAATATGCGGGAAAAAAATGGGGAGGAAAAGCCAGTTCAAATGTAAACTTCCATATGAGATTACAGATATAGTGCATCTTGTTACTTTATTTTTGAGGATTAGTTTGTCTAGCCCCTAAATTTGTTTGGGTATCAAGCCTTCTCCTCTATCAACTCTGACATAAAGAGATTTTTAAGACTTAAGGATAATGGATTGGGGGAAAAGATCAAGAACAATTGGGGTGATTGGTATTCATATGATTATTTTACATGTTTTAGAGTATTTGAATTTGAGGGTATGCTATACAAATTGCCAGTTTTAATACTTGATAGGATTGCTTACTTGGAGATTGTGAGACAAATGTGTGAATCTAGCAAGCAACATTTTGGAGGGAAACAAATGAAGCAAACTTTTCTCCCTGCTACTTTATCTTTTGGTGATTTTACAATATTTGCAACCAAATCATATGATAAAATTGGAGAAAAATTGCAGAGTGAATATTATTTGTAAACTATGGATCCATGAACTTATTATGATCCTGAAGGGTACATCCATGCTTGTAGAAAGTCATAGAAATTGGGTAACTACGTCCATCACAACGTTGAGAATGAAGAAAAATTCAAGAATATAAAATGGTTAGAGATTCAACAATTGCTGCAAGAATAGAACAAAGAGTTGGAGGAGAAGAGGTAGGAAGAGTTGGAACAATTCAAAAATAATATAGGAATTTGCCAGACTTACCTGTTCTAGTGATTAGAACTCTAGATAGGCTAGAAATTCAAGAATTGGAATATGATGTCTATGTGGTTGACTGAGTAGATGCTGAGAAGGATGAAAGGATCTTGGAGTCTAACAAATTTGTGAGTGATGATGATTTTGTCAAATCAAAAGAATTTATTTCTTGTCTTTACAATTACAGAGGGAAGATATTAAGACAAAATGTTTAACATATCATTGCAGAAAATGAAGAGGAGTTGATAGCTAACCTAAAAGAGGATAGAAAGTAGTGGAGAATATGATTCTAGCAAGAGGAAGATAGTTGCTTAATGATGCAAGAATCATGGTTTCACTTGGATGAGATCTGAGTAAGACCTATATATTTGATAACATAATCAAAACTGGAAATAAAGACATGAAACTGGATGTGCAAGGTGTAAAGGATGTAATTATTGGTTTCAAATTTTTAGAAGATGAGAAGTCTATTTTATTATGGGCTCTCTATCCACCACACAAGAGGCCTCAATTATTGTTATTGATCAAGCTTTTGGGCATTTGATGATATTGAAAGTGGGGTTAACAAACGCTAATGACTCAGCTATTACGCAAGTGGGTGTTGTTCTGTTTAATCAAACACAGATGAGACAGGTGACATTTGAATGAGATAATTGGAAAACAATGTATGAGGGCCTGTTGAAGACAGGAAGGTTGGATACTGAGCCTATGATATGGTCACTTGATGATGCTTTGAAGATTGAGTTGATGAGATTGCAGGAGGAGAATAAAAGGCTGAAGGATATATCTTTAGTAAGGAGGGAAATATTTGACTCTATATTGAAAAATCGTGTCAAAACGTTGTTGACCAAGTTGTGGCAAGTTTGAGACTTATACAATGGATACAAGCCTTTGGATAGTCATCATAATAAAATATGTAGAAAGCTTGTTAAAGAGAAGAATGAACTTACAGGGGATGAAGATATTCGAGAGGCAAACAAATTGATTTATTTGAGAATCTGGTAGCAGAGCATGGAGTTTTGACTTGGTATAGTGTAGATGGATAAATAATCGATTTGGAGATGTGGATGGGGATTTGTCGTGTGATGCAGGAATATGCCATGGGAGCAATAGGGAATGATGATCTGGAGATGACAAGGACCAACGAACAGATTGAACGGATGATCAAGATGGAGATCAAGGCTCATAAGGTGATCGCTGATGCACACTTGTTGAATGATGACAAATATCAAGGACGTATTCAGACATGCATTGATTTTCTAGAGGAACCAACATCAGATTCTTCTTAAGCGATTCATTATGTTTTGAAACCTTATTTTGATTAAGTCAGCGTATAATTATTGGTTTATCAGTTAGCTGATTTAGTTTATTTTGTAAACAAAAAGTCATGCCTTTTCATATTGTAACTAATTTATTGTCTATAAATCTAAAGACCGAATTTGGAGAAAGGACACACATTTTCATATAGACATTTTTCAAAAGAAATGTTGCTCTTGTCCATTTTGGATTGTGTTATCTGTATGCACGAGCAACACATGTATTCGTGTATAACAATATCAACTTCAATAGAAGGATTACATGTGCTCGTTTGATCTTTTGGTGATATCATCTCTGTCTAGTTTATCTTGTTCCTTAGATTAAGTTTCAAGTTTACTTTGATTGACTGTTCAATTGATTGAATGCTATAAGTTAATTTCAATTTTCAATATTTGTTAAATAGTAATTTTGTATTGATTGCTGCTTATTGGGCTATTCAAGAGAGGTATATTCAATAGGACCTAATATTGGAATATACTTAAGTATTTAACAATTTATACTTCATTTAATTGATAGAAGTGTATCTTAAAAGAGATTTATTGTCCGTCTCTAAGGGTTTCATTAAATTTTTTAATGATTGATAGAATAATGATAAAGACTCCATTGGTTAAGGCACTGGTTTTTGATTATTATTTTGAGATTTCATGGTGATTTCAGAAAGGACACATATCTAAGTGACAAAGATTGTTGATCCATTATGTATTTATTTATATATCACACCAACAAATATTTATCAAAATTTTAATTAAATTCCTAAACACCCAAGTCTCACAAATTATCTGTGCTAAAAAACCTCTAGGGTGTGCAGTATAGGCCTAGCAGGCTTGGTTCTGCAGAGCTAGAATTACGAAGGTTCACATTCAGTTGGAGTGGAACCTGTCAATTGGCAAATTGCTATTAGGAATTCCCATAATTGGATCATCATTCCATAGGAAACCTAATCTGCTAATTTGGGCACCAACAATATGATCAAAACAATAACAACAATATGATCCAATATCTAATCAGCTATGATATTGGTAAAGCCAAAACAATAACAGTGTTTAATCTTGGATCAAAATGACATGGATCAAATGCAACAGTGGGAGGCACTACAACAACTTCCACTTTAGGGCTAGTTGATATGATACTCTTGCTCTGTAGACTACGTTCTATGAAGAAGCGCGGTGCTGAGAAACTCAAGCCATGAGTCTATGGTGCATTTTTAGTTACTCAACATATTAGAGAGGTGGCTTATGAGTTAGAGTTGTTGACCAACAATAAGATACATAATGTATTACATGTCTCCAATTGTAGTCCATAATATTTGATTAGGATGGGAAATTGATATTGGTTCTCTAGGTCTTCATTGATTCTAGGGATAAAATACTTCGAAGGAGGACAAGTAAGGGGTATCTTGTTAATTGTGAGAACCTATCAGTTGAGGATTTCACATCTAGATATGAAATTGCTTGAGGGCAAACGATACGGGGATATGAAATTTCTCGAGGACAAACAATATTGGGAAGGTCGGACTGTATGTCCCCATTCTAGGACTTATAGCATGATACTGTCATTACCATATTTCACCATGTTTTTGAGCTTAATGAAGACATTTTAGGGACTTTGAGGCTATTTGATCTGGGCAGCTTTGGTTGAAAATCGTTTTGAAGTGTTTGGAGGCAGTTTTGGGCATACTATTTATGGTATGTCATTTGGGCATGGTCAAGACCTTCAATGCCGATGACATGAGGATTGTGTTGTCCTTTATTTTGTCATCACAAAATGGAGGCAACACTACAAAACTTTGCCAATTAAGTTTGAAATTTCTCTAATTTAACTCACTACATGGTTGGCAAAAATTGGTCGATTAATCGTTCCCAATTCATATTATGAGTTTTTTTATTGAAGTTTCTTGTCAAGTTGCTTTTGTTTTCAAAAATTTAATTGGAATTGTCAAATCTAGTAACATATACTTGATTTTTGAGGCCTTCAAGGTCATTTTTTGTGTTTTAGTGTGTTTGTTTGGATTGTTTTAGTGTTTTTTGTTTGCTTCAATCTCTTGCTTTCGGTCAAACCCTTGTTTCAAGATATCTTAGGACTTAATCGAAATGGTTAATCAAAAGTTATTAAGGTTTAAGTACATGTGTAATCGGGTATTAGAATCCCAATTGCATATTTTATATTAAACCTTATATTTTGATGCTATGTTGCATTTTTTAAATTTTGTAACTTTAAATCACTTTAAAATGTGTTTTTAAGTTATATAGTTGCACTTTTTGATCTTTTAAGTTATAACTCAAGTCACTTAAGTTATAAAGTGTAATGTCCTTGATTTAGCAGGTCTCCGAATTGTTGTTTTGTTAGCTCATTTGAAATGACCCTTGCTAATCACTACTGTTATTACACTATGGAATTTAAATACTTCGACTAAATGTGCTATTTGGATTATTGTCTAACTTCGTTACACAAGGAAAATTAATTTTATAATCACAGCAAATGCATACAATAAATAGTCTGCAATATTTTCATTATTCATCAATATTTGTAACACTGGCATTACATTAGCAAAAAAAAATATAATAATCAATTGGAACCTGGACAGATACAAGTGCCAAACTTGTGTGGAGCCGACAGTAGGATTGTCTGGGTTCTGCCGCGGAAATTCTAAGGCGTATCTTATGATGTGTAGTTTGCCGCTGAGGGTGCCCAAACCCGCAAGAAATACCCTCGCCGACCCGACGATATTGACTCTGAGTATGATCGTGGTTGCCGTCTTGCGTTTTATAATGGCTTGGATCTTTAAATCGCGTGCCTGATCATTTCGTGTCTGGCCCGAAATTCGCCCATGACCCTTCGCAAGGAACAATTCAGGCTCCTGCCAATCTTCGCCCTCCGAATTAACCCTCGGACCTGCGATCATGCTATGCCGGAATTTCGTTGATCCGCACTCATTTGCTAGGCATAAGAAATCTGTTTATAATTCCGTTTATGAACTGTAATTCCTCCGCTTTGATTTGAGACGGATATCAGACTCTTGTTTGGTTCTGATTGATATTCTGGCTTCTACTACGAATTTGCTCCCATCTTGCAATAACTTGAAGTATGGCGATTTTTTCTTCTAAGTCTTGAATCTCCCACTTGGCCTTAGGCCACAGATTTCGCCCTGTTGAAGTGACTGCAGTATCACTTTCAGATTGCAATAATTCGGATGATATTCCACATCCTCAAAATTACTTACCCATGGAAGTTTTCGTTTCCAAGGATAATTCGGGAATTTGCAGACCAAATGGCTACAAATTGCTCCTACCGAAATAAAGGTCGAATCCAAAAAACTGCTTGTCCAATGGGTGCCTCTTGTCCTCTATTTATTCACTTTTTGAGAAGTCACTGGAAACTTCCAGAATCGTCCTTTATAATATCTTATTATAATGCACTTTTATTATGAAAGAACTTTTAATAACTTTATTAAATTAAAAGTGCAATCTTAATTCATCATTAGAATATGTAGACCCCATTTACTGAATGTAGCAAAATGCAATCTTCTGGCGACGAGATGACTCTCTCTCCAAGATTATTTGCCTACGAGAGTCGGTGATAGGCAAATCTACTGTAGGAATTGTGTCGCTAAAAAGGGGACATGACATCATTAGTGCGATCCTCGTGATTTGACGTTCAATTTTGGGGGTCTTTGATATGAGTTTTCTATTTTTGGACTTACTATTTTTAGTAAGTCACTTCTGGCTAGTTTCTATTTTTGGTCAAGGTAGTTCTGACATTGTTGAGTACTTATCACTCTGCTTTTGGGCTTTGGACAAATTAATTGGATGAAGTCATGGTTATTCTGATTAATTTGAGATTTAATGATTATTTAATGAGCTTTATATTATAAAGTAAGTAGACTTTATATTATAAAGAGTTATTTAAGTGAGAAGTGTCAAGGTGAAGCTAGGTTGCACAAAATCTTATAAATATGATTTCATTTGGAGGGAAAAGGATCTTGAATTCATACATCTAATTTGCTCTTAGTGCCTAGGTGAGGGTTTCGAAGGATTTCTACGACCCTAGATAATTGTGCTGATATATACGATTATTATCAAATCACTCCTACTGTGGCTACTGTGTCTTTGGAGTTAACTCTATCTGAAAGAATACATTTGATGTTAAGGATTGCAATTGGATATTTATACTGCAAATTGGTTGCAAGGGTTTGGAAAATTGTTTTTGCCAAGTTTGGCAGGTGAGATAGCTGTTATACTGGCTGCCATTTTAGACTGAAGGACGCTGTAATATCAGTATTGCCGACTTCTTCTTTGTTGGCATTTTGGCGAATCTTGAGAGTGCCGTATGTTACCGGAGGCAGCATACAGACTTTATAATATCAAGGAATCGACATCAGATATTGGGCGCCAATCTTCTAAGGCTGGGCATTTTGTTTGCAAGCCACGTCCAAGGTAGAAGGATAATACTGCCGGCCCAACTTTCCTAATACTGTGCCTGCGATTTGCCGAATGATCTGTGATTTGATTGGGAGGCTTAGCAACTTAACCCATATGGTCTGCAATCAGCAATTGGGATTTAAAATCGGTTTACAGACCTGTGCAATTCACCTCTTAGGCTTATATTAAAATCAGAGGCAGCTAGGAAATTGAAGGGAGCTGTGTTTTATTCCAGTTTGGCAACTTCATTATGTTGGTAGTTATCCTATTCTGCAAGGCAGTGCAAAGGACGGATATGCACTGAACAGGTTCCATTGTTGTTTCAATTGTTTACACAAATTTGCAGAATTATTAATCTATTCCATTGCCAGCTTGAGTTCATTGAATTACTGGAGTTTGTTATTTGATCAATTTATTGTTTGCACTTATATATCTATATATATATCTTCAAAATGCAAAAACACATATTGAAAAAAATAGAATACAAAACCAAAACATTTCTTACACTTCATCTGAAAAAATCAGTATAAGGTAGATAACGGCTCTTTACATAAAGTGCACTTTTTAATCTATTTTAACATTATGTTTCCAGTTTATGTTATAACTTAAATCACTTTAGTGAAAAGTGCACTTTTTCATGCCATTTACACATGACCTGTAAAAATGTTATGTTTAACATGTAATGGATCCCAAAAAGTGAGATTCACTTAAATGAATCAATTAGACATGTGCAAATTAGAAACAACAAGTTCTTTTAAGTCATTTACACATGTAGTTGTGGAAATATGCAAATGTATTCAAAAGGTGCGATTTGCCTTGTGTTAAATATGTTGTTGCACCCCAAAACTCCGATTTTGCTTGTTTTGCCTTATTCCAAGAGGCAAATTGCACTATTTTAGGCCAACTGCATATTTCATATAACACCTCTTCAATATGCAATGTGTATTTCTTCACCAAAACCACAGTTGACTTATAAAAAAAACTTGTTTTCTACCAAAACTACTTGGCTGGGCAGTTTCGCATGGCATTCAAAATATGCATTTTGTTATGAAATCCCCGATTTGCTTGTTAAAGTGTAGCTTCAGTAGAAGTGAAGTGCACATTATATTTGGTATATGAATTCGTTTTTATCACACACACACAGACATATATATATGTACATTGTTACTGATTATACATTTCAGTATTATTTCATATACTTAATTGATTATCTCAGAATTTATATATAAAAAGGGCTATCGAGACTCCCAACTTGGGTCGGGTCAAACTTAATTATAATTACCAAAGTCATGTCCCCGAAGGAACTTGACTCTACGTGGGCAATCGCCACGTAGAGGCATGCCCATTCGGGTACAGGAGCACTCTAGCACTTATATATACATTCTGATCACTGACTGAGAGATATCAGTTACAAAGGCAATATCTTCTCTTCAGCAGTGACTGGTATTTAAACTCTGAACTATAATTTAAGACTTTAGACTATTCATTGACATTAGAGTACATAAAAATTACAGTATAAAAGATACATCAGAATTCTATATAAAAGATATACTTATAAATCTATATCAACTTGTATGTCAGAACTTACTAGTGCAGGTCTGTATAGTTATAGATTAGAAATCAATATTATCTATCTCTATCGCGGATCCTCTTAAATTTACATGGTATCAGAGCCACACTGATAGAGAAATTCAGTCAATCTTATAGCAGATTTAAATTTATCTTCAATCTAAAACGATGGCAAATCACGTAAGAATGGAAGATAGATGTGTGAAGGAGCCTCCAACTTTGCATCATGGAACATACGAGTAATGATTATTCTAAGAGAAATGAAATTAGAAGGATATGTAGAGGAAGATAAATCTATGCCAAAAAATGATCCAGATAAAACAACTTGGAAAAGACATAACAATAAAGCTATGAAAATCATTATAGATTTGGTTAAAGATCACATCCTCCCATCTAGATCAAGCCTTAAAATAACTAATGAGATGTTTTCCACTATTAAGAATATCTTCGAAATTAATAACACTAGTAGATTGTTAATATTAAAACAAGATCTTCTATACCCTAAAATGATCAATAGAGAATTGATTACATCTTATTTCCTAAGAATGTCAGAGTTAAAAGATCAACTTGCAACTATTGGAAGTCAAGTGGATGACAAAGAACTTTGCATTATAGTACTAAAAGGATTATCCTTATCTTGGGAAAGTTTTCTTCATGGACTTAAGCTCACGACCTGAATTTCCTAAATTTGAACAACTTAAAAACTAATGTAATCAAGAAGAATCAACATTATTTTCAAGGGGAGTTAGTTTAAATCAAGAGGGAGATATTCAAGCTCTTGAAGTTAATACCAACGATAAAGGAAAGAAAGGTAAATTCAAACGAAAAAGAAAGGAATTCAACAAAACATATAAGAAAAGAGATTGGTCAAAAGTACATTGCTTCAAATTTGACAAATTTGGTCATACTCGTAACTTCTGTGTGGACCGAAAGAAAATACAATCAGCTCTAGTGGAAGTCAAAGATGAAAAAGATGAAAACTTTGCATTCTACTTAGCAACTCTCAATTGAAGTGCAATTTGTTTAAGAGTTGAACATAATGTGAACAAGCAACATCTGAACTCATTATAAAAATGTGATTGAGGACTAAGGCCAAATATGCAATGTGTAATATGGCCGGAAAAGCTCGATTTATTTTTCGTTTGCCTTTTACACAATATTATTAAATATGCAAATCGTTCCAAAAAGCCCGATCTGCATATTGCCTTCAGACTTCAACATGTAGATGCAATGGAAAAGTGTGATTTGCACTAAAATCACCAACTTTTAAATATGCAAATGATCATGAAAAGTGCGATCTGCAGTTTGCATAAAAATGGAATGTATAAGTCAACATGAAAACCGCTATTTGCATGGAAAGGGAAAATGTGTAATATGTAATGTGGCTGGAAAAGCCTGATGTGAATTAGTTTTCCATTTCCATGTGCAAAGCAGCTTAAAAACCATGATTTGCTTGGGCATTCCATTTACATATGCTTGGTCTTTGCATTTGAAATATGCAAATGCTCACAAAAACCACTATTTGCACTTGAATGAAAATTCCCAACATGCAAACAAGGTGGAAAAGTGTGATTTGAACATTGAGGGCACATTTGCATCATTTCAAATCTGCGATGTCACATGAAAAGTGCAATTTAGGGCTGGGAGTTGGAAATTTTCAAAAGCATCGATCATCATATGCAAACGAATTCAAAAAACCCAATTTTGGAGAAGAGAGTTTCATTCCAACTTCTTCTTGCTCCAAGTTTTGCTCCTTGTTCTCTGAGTAAGTGTAAGATTTGGGTGTTGTTTGCATTTCTTGTTCTTGTTGCTTATTTGATGCATTCTTTTCCTCATTGCTTTCCATTTGTTTAGTTGCAGCCCTAGATCTTTTGTTCCAAGTTGATAATTATGATCAAAACTTTCATTCTTTGTAATGGAAAATGTTTTTCATTCAAAAAACGAAATTGCTTACAAGAGGGAAGTGCTGAAAGTTATGAATATGTGTGAAAGCAAGAGTTATGTTCTTCATTTTTGTTTTTTTGTTTTGTATATACTTTGTGTGCTTCTTGTTGTTTGTGTTTGGTTTGTTTGTGAAGAAAAAGTTGAAATTTCCCCCAAAGTATGCAAGTAAGTTTCCATATTTTCAGCCTTCATATTCATTCCATTTCCAAATTTTCCGAACTACATTTTCCCCAAATATGTAATCGGACATTTAAAACCTGATTACAAATTTGCATATGTTAAAATAATTGAGTTTTTTACCATATTTAAATGCATTCCTAAAACCCAATTTTTGGGAAGCTCACATTTTTAAACGTAAAAACTCTTATCCACACATTTATATGCTCTCAATAAGCCAAGTGGCCATATTTTGTCATCTGCAATCCACATTAAAAAATTCGATTTTGGTCATTTTTACCCAAAACACAAGTTGTTCGAATCATTTCCAGCGTTTCAAAGTGTTCAAAAAGTATATAAATCAAACTTTGAATACTTTTCCTCCGTAGATGTGTCTTTATTGTTCAAATCACAAAAGCCCTTACATATCCAATCCTGTTAGAAAATTTTTTCGGACTTTGGAACTTTCATGTTGCAACAAATTCTGCAAGTGATGATATGTTTGAGGAACCCTCACATTCAAAAGGAAAGGGCTAGATGAAATATCAATATGACAAAGACTTGGGACATGCTTCTTCATCTGTTGTTTTATCTTCATTCGATGGAATCGTAGATACATAAATTGGGTCATGTTGATATGACAGATTTTCTACGAAGGATTGATAAATCCGGCCAAGAGAATATGCTACAAATCAAGAGAAGTAATATTCACTTGGTTTCCACCTTTCCAATGGCAACCTTGGAACTTGAATTTGTGTGGGAATGCAACACGCATTTTGACCCAAAAACAAAGTTAATCAAGGATGCATATGGGTAGGCTGTTCTTAGTTTACACCTGGATATTATAAAAAAGGGTTTCAAAGTACCAGAGACTCCAAAATGTGTAGAGTTGACAAAGGAGAACTCTTAACAAATGTGGAATGAAAATAAGCTTGATTACATCAATTATAATAATTGGAACTGGCTAATCAACAAGAGAATAGACTTCTATAGATGGCTTAAGTTGATGCATAGGACAAATTTTTATCAGGAAGTCGATGACTTAGTCTTGTCAACCGAGTTTGTGGCCTTACAGTGTCGAGTCATCTCGAACCATGGATGTACGAGTTTATATATCAGATCCTTGAAAGGAAAGAGCACATCTATTGGGGAGAAATCATAAGTACAACAGTGTGTGAGCAGTTGGTTCATATAAAGAGCTTCCCGTCTTTCCGCATGAATTCTTGCTTTGTTTACATTACTACAACAATGGGGACTTTCTTAGGGCTCTCTACCAAGGGAGATAGGTTCTTAGTTCCAATTTGGAGCTATTATGAATAGCTTAACTGTTAGACAAAGCAAGAACCATTATAGAAGGGTACAAGATGCTTTTGATGGACATTTCAAGTGTCTCTTTGATAAGGAGTTGGCGAAGAAGAGAGTATTTGAGGAGGCATTGAAAAAGGCAAGTCAATATGGATCCTTGTTCTAATAGTTCCCAAATTTCACATACATGAGGGTTGGCTGCTTCAAAGGAGAACCTTATACTCTTCCAGGTTACCCCATTGACATTATCATCGTAATGGAATTGGCTAGATAAATTCGTGATTGTGCAAGCATACCAAACCACTCCACTGACCAGGATTTGGGATCTCTAAAATGGCAAGTATGCGATCACTACGGTGCCTAAGGCCAGGTCTATGGAATTTGAACTTCAGCTAATCACATTGAAGAAGTTTAAATCCAGGGCAGGTTTCGACTATAGAGGGATGCACTATAAGATGAAGATAACATTCACCCATGTTCATCGAATGGAGGATGTCTAGATAGAACTTTGCGAAATAGAGGTAACCAGAATGGACTATTGCTAGCTCACATTGCAACATATCATAGATCTTAACTTAATTCCTATTGCAGAAGGGGTTGAGAACAATGATATGTTTTTGGATCTAAAATACCATAGCAGTTAAATTGCAAAGCTTCCTCAAGCTCCTATCTAGTGGCAATAAAATGAATCTACTTCCATATTTGATAGATTTCAAGCCATCCTCGTGAATACCAATTCATGGTTGAGAAGTAATGGTCTAAAAAGTATAAAGCTGAAAGTTAGTTTATATTGCAACCATTTTGGTGCCGTGGGCAGAAAATCACAGAATGAGGGTAAAAAGAAAGATGGTTCCTCTACTTCAAAACCAGGAAAGGGGTCAAAATTTAAGATTAAGCAGGGAAAGGTTATTTTTCAACCATCTGATTCTTCTCCAGCTTCACTAAATGCGCATGATTTAGATGAAGAGGTGCTCATCCTTTCTCCTCCACAATGGTCAAAAGCCAACGAATCATCTATCCTAAATGAGCCTTTCTTGTCTACATTGGACATCGATGTGGATTGCTTTTCAGCAGTTTTTGTACCCACCATTCCTATCTCAGAGGTAAACGTATCAACAATCCCTATCTCTTATGCACCGCCTCCTACTCTCATAGCAGAACAATGCGAGATTTTGGAAAATGTCTTTAAGATCTCTACTTTTCTTACTCTCGTAGAAGGTCGAGTTTCCAAACTTGATACTTCAGCCACTCGATTCAAACTATTCATGACAGAGTCGTCTCAGCAAGTACCCATAATATCTATTGTACAAATAGATGTATGGATCACAACGAAAGAGATACAATCAGGATCAATGTCTGCAATAGCTACCATCTCAATCTTTATTGAGGAAGATTTCAGCTTACCGATATGGTTAAGCAACGTTTTTATGAAGAGGAGGAAGATAGAATTATGACTAATAATCTTTTAAAAAAGACTAAATCCAACCTTCCAATATACAAAGTTAAGACTGTCTTACAAATCCGAGTTGATTTGGAGGAAAAATAATATGTTGAGATTGAACAACCCTTGGTAGACAAACTCTCTAAAGAGGTTCTTGCTTTAGATAACATGTTCATTAAAATTGAACTTATATAGTCTATTGGCTTAAAATTTTGTAAGCCACTATAACCACAACTTGCAAAATGGGAACTGTAGGCAATGGTGTAGCGAGATAAATCTATCCTCTCAACAATAGGGGAGGCCCCTTTCTTACCGTAGGTGTCTACAACAAAGACCTAACTGGAATTGACAAAGGGACGGTTCACTGAATCAATTCCTCTTTTTTTAGGAATGATTTTCTATTACGAACTACTACTTGCAATTAAACAGAAAAGGAATCTATTGCTACGGTAATATTGGTGGCTTAAGTATCGACGTAAGAATGACATTAAGACAATAGTTATACTTGACTTATGTTGTTGATAGCAAGAACCCAAAGTCTTTGTTCAACTATCCAAATGTGAAATAACATACTAAGGAATCAAGCTCAAAGTCTTCAAATTCTCTACTTGATTATGCAAATTCTTCAATGAAAACTTTGAATTTGCAAATGTGTCAAGCACACTGATGTTGAAGTCATCCAACTCAAGTTGTAGGCTAATAGCTTCTGCAAACTCTATGAGAATTTCTTATTGACTTCTTACTCTATTGTTCTCATTGATGATTTCACATGGCAACTCTCTTAAAGCTCCTTTGATCTAATCTTCTTGAGTAGATGCAATGCGTACTACTGCCTTTATCTCTTCAATGAGCTTTTGGAGAACTAATTTCTTGTTTTCCATCACATGCATGAAATCATGGTACATTTCAACTGATATAATGACATTATACTCATATAAGAAGTCTAAATTAACTTCCATCATGCTGTTCCAAGCACCAAAATCCCTGTCCAATAACTGAAGTTGACATTTAAGTGATTTCAACATGTCATCTAGTTTAGCAGAGATTTCTCTTTCTTTCCTCAATTCCTGATACAATTCTAGAATCACTTGAATTCCCTCTTTTTCAATATTGTTGTCCCATTTATCAACAATATGTGCCTTCGGCTTCTCCCTTTCTATGCACACAATTGAAACATGTTCACTGCTTGCAGAAGACCCCTTAATCTCTTCAATGGTTGTCAACAAACAAGCATTCTCTTCTTTGAGTTTCACTTTCTTTTCCCATAATTCATCATTTCTTCAAGAAAGAAAGTTTACCGCCTCATGTGCATCCTGTTGATAAGTTAGCCTTGTTTGCTTATCAAGTTCGAGCTGTAATCAATAGGCTGCATGTCTTTGGTAGATTTCTCCACAAGTGGTTCAGCCACTTCAACATACTTGATGTGATTATCGTCAACCACCACTTGAGAAATTGTTTTAGCATTCTTATTCTTTGAAACCCTTGGTTTGCATACTTGTCTGTCATCTTCTTCAAGAGGAATTTCTTCTTTCTTTTTTTTCTCTGTAACAACTCTCAACCATGGAGTAAAACTAAAAGAAGATGCACATGCTGAAGCAGTAGTTACCATAGTTAACTCAAGATTACCTTGCATAATAGTAGTAACTATAGCTGGTGTCTCAATCTAAACAGCTATAGGAGGAGTGCTATGTGTGACCTTTGTCATAAATTGTTCAAATTGAGCTGAAGTTACATCAAGCAATGCTGTAGACCGAACAATGGTACAAGGAATAGGCAAGGAATATGCATGAGAAACATTTTCAAAATCATACTTATCTCCTTGTGCTTCTAATGTAAGACTGGCTGACGATGCAAGCAATGCTAGTGTAATAGTTATAGAATTTTCAAAAGATGGTTGCTTAATGGAGAAGGTACCCATAGCAACATCTGAAGGCGAATCATAAGATTCATCTGATACTGGAGATGAATCCGAAGGAGAGGTTGTAGTGAGAACTTTAGAAGGGTATGAAGTAAGGGGTGATGACTTCTTTGATTTCCTTTTTTCATCATCACTTGAGTCAACTTGAATTGATTGAGATTAAATCTCTTTCACCTCAAGTACTCGTGAATCCTTTCCACCTTTAATAGACAACTTAGGCAAACTTTGAACATGATGTTCAAATGTAGAAGAAGATGTGCCATCTGTACCTTTACCCTTTATTTCTTATCTTAGACGAATTGGACTAGTAGGATCAAAATCTTTTCCAAGCTTTATCTTTATGCATTTAAGACCCCATCTCTTCATCCATGTGTTGGTATAGGAGGAGTGCTATGTGTGACCTCAGTCATAAATTGTTCAAACGGAGGTGAAGTTACATCAAGCAATGTTGTAGACCGAACAATGGCAGAAGGAATAGACAAGGAATATGCATGAGAAACATTTTAAAAATCATACGTATCTCCTTGTGCTTCTAATGTAGGAGCGGCTGAGGATATAGGCAATGCTGGTGTAATAGTTACAAAACCTTCAAAAGATGGTTGTTTAATGGAGAATGCACCTATAGCAACACCTAAAGGCGAATCATGAGATTCATCTAATACTGGAGATGGATCCGAAAGAGAGGTTGCAGTGAGAACTTCAAAAGGGTATGAAGCAAGAGGTGATGACTTCTTTGATTTCCTTGTTTCATCATCACTTGAGTTAACTTGAATTGATTGAGATTTAATCTCTTTCACCTCAAGTACCCTTGAATCCTTTACTCCTTTGGTAGACAACTTAGGCAAACTTTGAATAGGATGTTCAAATGTAGATGAAGATGTGCCATCTTTACACTTCCCTTTATTTCTGATCTTAGATGAATTGGACTAGCAGGATCAAATTCTTTTCCAGGCTTTATCTTTATGCATTTAAGACCCCTTCTCTTCATCCATGTGTTGGTATTAGCAAGAATAGACTGGAATCTATCCCAAATGGACGTATTTTTTTTGTATAACCATGTAGAAGGGAGAATAGATAACTTGTCCACATCATGTTGAAAATATTGAGGATCCAAAATTTGATCATCTTTAAAACCAGGAGGAATTGAAGCGAAGTTGAAATCTAAAATTTGCTTCACAGTTAACCGAGTATAATCCATACGTCATTTATCCAGCTCGGTACGTAGATAAATCCAGAGATCTTCTAGACGATGTATGTGCAAGAACCGGTTCCTCATCTTGTCATGCAATCGCCTCCAATCAAAATAACTACATGTTGCAAACTTTTTCAGCATGATCCTTTGGAGTTCAAAGTCTATATTTCGGGCCCTAGGCACAATGTCTATTGAGTATCCTATAATCTTCAATGGGTTTCGAGATGAGATCCCCACTGTGGGCCGATGCAAACTATATTGATAAGCTTGGACTTCCATAAGTTGTATAATCCTATCACTGAGATACCTTGGTAATGTATATTAGCTCTCCCTTGAAGCACCCAACTCGCAAATATGACAAGTTGGGAAATTGTAAAAACATGCAACCATACTCATTAACCTTGTTCCATGCCTCATAAGATACTTGCTTATTATGAATCTCTTTATTAGGCAAGCACATGAAATACCCAAAAAAGACATCATGAACTCTTCTGAAGTGTATTCGACTTTGTTTCAAAGGCAATTGTTTATAATATTCCCACATATGAACTATACGCATGTCATGTCTGGTTGATAAATCGGTAAAGGTGCCTAGAGCATAACCAATGTACACCATGTAGGAGTTCATGTTGAACACACCAGTTGACAAAATGTTTATCAATTGTTCATGTATTGAGTCACTCACCAATTGAACCCAAACCACATTCTTTTTTGACTGTGTTATGAGTGAGCTGTACTTATACATCCAGGGTTCAAAGGTGTTTGAATCCTTGAGCCCCACCCAACAGTTGAGAAGTGTGATGAGGTCATTGATTTCTTCTTTGAAATCACATTTGCAAACTCCCTTAACTGGCCATTTGATGCATGAGCATTTTGTGTCACAAAATAAAAGGGGGCGTGATAAAAAAAAATGAAAAAAAATGGAGGGGGAAAGTGAAGAATTTGGAGGAAAAACTAATAAAAAAATTAAAAAAAGGAAAAAATGGACAAAAGGCTTTTTCATTTACCAAGGTGCATGGGTGGCATAAAAAGAAAAATAAGAAAAATAGTTTTCATTCCATTTATCGAGGTGTATAGGTGGAATTTCAAAAGTTTGTGGAAAGTTCCTTAAATCATGCATTTAATATTTGTTGGGCCACATGGTGGTGCTTAGTTGTATTTGGATGGGACTTTAATACTTGTTATAAGGTAGTAACATTTACCTGTTATCCCACATTGGTTGTGTTTGTAACATCTTGGGTGGTAAGTGCCTATTTAAGCAAGGCATATGGGGATTTATAGTCAAGCTCTCAAGGTGTGATATCTTCTTAGTACAAGCTTGGAGAGAAGGATGAAGCAAATGAGTGAAGTTTGAGAAGAGCTAGTAGTTGTGGCTTGGGAAATAAGGAGATTGCTTGGTGGCTTGTGAGCACAAGTTTAGATTTTCTTTGGAGGTTTCTACCAAAGTGTTGATCAGGACTAGCTAGGGTTTTGATTGGATCTTGAGGATCTTGCAGAACGATTACTTGCTTTGTATTTGGCCATAACTGGGAAGGCCTTACAATCCAACACATTTCATGTAATTAGTTATTTTATGAATAAAGAGTTGTGTTTGATATCAGATCTTATTTCTTGCATTGTGTTTCCGTTGTGTGGTTATTTGCTGGGGGCTAGGACTCTCCTTCGGGGATTCTTATGCCTTGTAATGCGTCACCATCTTACAAGATTTGGTCTCTTAGTAATCAGCCAATTATCAATTACAAACTTGGTACAAGATGGAGTATCCTCATTCCATCGCTCCAAAGCATTCTTCCTTGTGATATTCGTATCAACTGAAGTATGAGGGACATGAAATATACAATCAATAGTCTCAGGATCAAGACTAATGATAGTATTGCCATCTTGATCTTTGATGGTTCGTGAATTTACATCAAAATGTCTTGCACATGCAAGGATGAATTCTAGTTCATGAGCTGCCAAGGGAAAAGTGGATAGATGATGAATATGATTGCGGTTGATCCACACCATATCCTCAGAAGTTGCAACCTCAACTCTTGCATGAAATTCTTCAATGTTCATATGAGAAATATCAGTATCCCGTACTTCATCACATATGAGGTTACTTGTGATGAAGGAATGGAGTTATGATGCTGATCATACTGGTACTTCATCTTCTTTTTGTCTTTACCCTTTGTTGGAGTAGATTCTCTTGACATTACAAAATGGTACACCTACACAACTGTTACATGAAAATCCCATAAAATGAGAACATTTTCATGGGAAGGATCCATAGCAAGATTTTGATGGATTTTGAAAAAGGTATAGGTGGCGAAATGGGTGGAATGAATGAGGACAGAGAGTGAGCAAATGGGTCATGCTCCAAATGAACAAATTGTGAGTGAAATAGCCTACAACGAGGTTTTTAGGGTGAATTACATAAAAGCTTAGATCTAAGTGAGCAAAGAGAAAAATAGATAACACATCGAGCATGTTATGTTTAAATAAGTCATAAATATGAGATTCTATCTGGCAAGCATTTGGGAAAGACTTCAACCATAGGGCAAGCCATATGGAGGTACTTGAAATGTATAATGGTGGGGTTTTAACTCACATTTGCATTTAAGGGAAAGGCAAGCTTATCTTTCTTTGTAGAACGAGACTTGACACATGACTGCATATGCAAGTAAGATGAGATCTTGCATATGCAACTTGGAGAAGAAGACGAAAGATAGAAGGAACAACTTTAGGAATGACAATCATGCAAATCTGAAAATGGAAATGCCAGTGACTTGCAAGAGCATTCAAACAAATATATAGAAATGCCATAGAGAAAATGACCGAGGAAATCTTACCTCAACTCCACCAAAAATTGGAAAGACAAAAACCTTGTCCAAATCTTGAGCAAATCTGAAAAAATCCAAGAGATGTTTGATTTTTAGATTTGGCCGAACCAATACTTAAATATATAACGAAATCCTCATAACATGGTTCAAATTTAGACATGTGGATATGGTTAGGGAAATGCAATGCCATAAATAAGAAAAAACTTTGACCTAGCAACTTCAAATGTAAAAACATACAAGCAGCTTGGAATCAATGTATTTACCCTAGATAGCTTCTTGAAGGCATTTGATGCAAAAAGGTGTTTGGCTGTTTTTACCCAAACTCATATGGAGAATCATATGCTTTCTCTCTAAAAATTGCCGCCTATGTCTTATAGGTGAAAACGCAAGTCACAAACGATGCTTAGGAAGATACAAACATGTTATGAAATGTATGCAATCCTCCCAAAAATCGCCGTTTAGAAGAGATTGAGGTGTTTGCTAGTTTAAAACGCACTTTTGACAAATTAATGCATCATTAAAAATCATGCATTTTGGACAAAAATTGCCACCAGCTTTGGATAGGGCAAAACACATTTTAAGAAGGTAAAAATATATGTTAAAGATGCATGCTTTCTCTTTAAAAATCACTGCTCACAGCCTTGGATGCATTTTTGGAGAAGTTCAACACATACCAAAATGCATGCATTAGCACAAAAATAGCTCCTTATAATCTTAGATAAAACTCGCAGCTCAAAACGCCCTTTGGAGAAGCATTTACATGATATGGAAAAGACAAGCAATCTTGAAAAACATCCCTACTTTAGGTCTTGAAGTCTAAAACATAGTGTTCGAAGGCAAATACATGTGTTTTTTAAAACATATGTTATTGACAAAAAAATTGCCACTTTTGTTTGAGGTTGATTTTTAAAGGTCTAAACACATTCCTTATAAGTATTTACATATGTCCAA
Organism: Cupressus sempervirens; assembly: GCA_028749045.1. Taxonomy (NCBI): domain Eukaryota; kingdom Viridiplantae; phylum Streptophyta; class Pinopsida; order Cupressales; family Cupressaceae; genus Cupressus; species Cupressus sempervirens. The sequence continues at coordinate 145,105,530 of CM053784.1, read as the reverse complement.
AACATATGTAGTTGGCACAAAAATTGCCACCTTTGCCTTTCGTTTAAAGGAAAACATATTTTGTAATTAAAAACATATGTATTTGGGACCAAAATCCCCATTCTAAATTAAAATGAATAAAGAACTCCTGTTAATTTAACATTTACATGTAAATGAGTTTCAAAAACCTACTTTAAATGGTGATTTAAAACACATGCGTTTAATTATTAAAAATGACCTTTAAACACAATCACATATGCAATCTCATTTTAAAATCACACTTTTAACAATGTTGGGACTTAGAATTTATTGAAAGTGGATTTTCAAGAAGTATTATGCATGTGGATATATGTAATATGAAATAAAAATTCCACTTATGCACTTAAGTTATCACATGTAATTATATTTAATATTTAACTAAAGTTTTTAATAAAGTAACATGAAAAATAGTCTTGAAAAAGACTATTTTCATAAAACATAAAAAACTATGGTCAAATCAACTCAGAATGAGCTAAAATTTTAAAATGGACCACAAAATCCAGTTTTAACATCAAATATAACTTTATATCGTGCAATTGCCAATAAAAAGCCCCACTTTTATCAGGTTTTGAATAAAAATATGCACTTGTCCTTGAAAATCCCACTTTTTCCCTTATAACTTGAGCTAGACAACTTTGATTTTGACCTAAGTTAGCTCAACTCGAGCGGAATTCCAAGGGCTATCCACCTAAGGGAAAAACAAAATCAAAAATTATTTACAACACAAAGAAAAACAGAGAAAAGATGTGAAAGTTTACGAAAAATTGAGTGGTTGTAGTGCAGGAAGGAAAACTCTTACCTACAAACAATTGGGGATAATCTCAACGGAAAACTTTCAAAAGAGAACATAAATAAAACCACACAAAGGATAATTTGAGGATAATGAATTGTTTTCATGAGACCTTATCAATGCATTTCAGCAAAGAGAATACAGTCACGAATCCATGAGAAAAATCCATAGGATTGCCTCAATTTGGTGATGTCAAAATTGAGGGCACCAGAGTCAGAACTGGGATGTTAGGAGGATGCGCAAGATGCAATTTATACCTTGTCTTGACACAATGATGAACTTTGGGAAAGAAAAAATCAGCTCAAGCTGGAGGATACTCACTCTCATGAGATTATTCGTCAACATTCTTCACAATCCATTATTACTACACCTCATTCTGAACAGGTGAATCAGAGAGATTAAGCAACAAGGAGTTGGCTTGAGAAAATTGTCACAGAGAGAGTTAGGTCATAAGTGATTTTTAAAGTCCTTTGATGGCTTAAAGACATTGTCTGTAAGGTAAGAACTCATCTTTCCTTCAACCAAGAATTAAAATCCTTGCACGAAGACTTGAGTATTTGGGACAAAATGCCAGAAGAAGAATTGGAATTCTTAACAACATATGAGATCATCCCATACTTAGAAATATTCTATGAATACCAGGGGCTCATGGTCAACAAGGTACAAGTAATAGAAGGGCTGGTAATAGAGGTGCAAGAAGCCCTTAGAAGCTGCAGTGTTGCTGAGACTGACATAATGGATGACCTTGATCGAATGGGATACAATGTGTTCACTAAGGATAATAACTTGATGGTAGAGGAAACCATAACCTCATAATTCAACAATAGGATCAACATGGAATTTGAAGTGGATGATATTAGAGTTTATAGTATGAATTAGCTTTGAACCTATAAGTTTTCAATAGAAGACCTATGACAGTTGATCAAATAGAATTATGAGGTTGTCAAGAAATGCAATGCTACAGGTATCAAGGTGAATGCAGTTTTGTGGAACACACAAACTCCTGACATTTCAGCCATCCCTAATTGCATCACCAAGTACAAGGCAAAACATACAAACTCCTGTCCTTTCAGCCATCCCTAATTGCATCACCAAGTACAAGGCCTTAATTGATAAACTGCAAGATTGATTCAACAATTTTCAAACATTTTCTTCACTTTTGTTTAAGTGTGCTTTCAACTTTGTAGATTTAGGAGACATGTTGGTGTAACTAACTTGCATGCAATTGAATTACATGTACCTTAAGTCATGTAATTGAATAAGTCTTCTTTCTTTTTTACTTAGTTAAGGTGGTTGAGTTTCTCACTCCTTTGCCTATATAAGGCAGGGACCTTCATTGTAAATAATCATTTTTTAATACGTAGGAAAGCTCTACAAAATTTGTGGAAGCATAAGTGTGATTTGTTGTGTAAGCTTGAAAGAGACATGAATAGAGGAACAAATGATGTGTCTGGAACAATTGTGCTACTACAAAATAGAAGTTGTGATTGCAATTTGTGTTGCTACCTTTAGTTCTAGTTTATATTTGGAGCAAAGTAAGTAGAAGAAACAATATGTTTCGAAGTTGTGCCTAGCAACAATCGTAGTGATATGAGTTGGAAGTTGTGTTTGCAATTTGTATCACTTGATTTCATTCAAACATCTTATCAGAATCAATTGTTTACATGTTTATATGCTAAAATAACTTATAGGTTTAGAATTTAGAAAGCATCTACTTTTGAAAGTCTGTGAGTTCCATAGTCATTCTTATGGTGTAGAAAAATAGTCATAGATCTAAGTCGGTACGTTTATAATCAGCCTGTGAGTTGATTTAGGTTTATTGGTATCATTGTTCCGATTTAAACATAGAAGTGTAGTTAGAGATCCATCTTTCTCATTACACGCTTCGCGAGTAAGTGGATTCTTTCCTGAAGAAAGAGAAAAGAATATAAGTAACGCCGCTTTTGGTATGTCAAAACTTCTTGCTTACCTTTTGTTGATCTGTAATAGTGAGAAGGGGGAGCCTTCCCTTTAAAGAAAGAGAGACTTTGTCTCAAACGCTGTGGCTGGTACTCCTATTTAATGACAGAAGTTATACAAATTGAGAGTTACAAAACTGAAATATTCCGAGCTAGCTTCCAACTTTGAATTTTGGACACAACTTATTCTCTTTTCAATGCCGAACAGTTATACTGGAATTGCTTTTTTTTTCAGAGAGAATAAAATCAACAATATCTTGTAGTCTCTTAAAGATAACAATTTATAAGTAGATTTAAATCCATTTAACAGTTATTTAGCAAATTCTTTGAAAGCGCACATGAAATCATGAAATGTAAATATGGCACCTGGGCAGCATTTATTGGATCAAATTGTATTTCGCTGCTGCTGCTTATTGATTGCAGTGACTCCTCAAGCCCGACTTTTCAAAGGATAGCCGTTCCTCTAGTGTCCCACGACAATGGTTATGTGTTACAGCTAGCAGGGAGACCAGTGGGAAGATGTGATTCCTTCCCAATTTGCTGAGTGTTGACGTCGGCCTTCAGCAATGTCCCATGGCTCTGTGTCTACCGTCCTCACTTAGTACAAGCTGCAATAATGTCTAGGCTTCCCAAAACATTAACGCATAGCCCCTCCAACATGAAACACGTTGTGAAATTTGCCATCATCATTCAAATGCAACTCATATGCCACCTCACCAACCCGCCACACAATCCGAAAGGGTCCATAATATCGCGACTTAGAAGTTCGACTTAGAAGTTTCTCCACTCCACTCTTCTTGATCGAAGACTGCTGATACGGCTGCAACATAAAGAAGACCATGTCCCCTACCTGAAAAGTTCGAGCTGTTCTCTTTTGATTAGCATACTACTTTTGCTGATTCTGTGCTCTCTGTATATTATCTTTCAAGGTCCTCACTACATCTTGGCTGTCCTGCAACAACTCCTCGACACTTGGTACTCTGCTATCACCACATAAGAAGTCTACAAAACTAGGTGGATCATATCCATATAGAGCTCTGAAAGGTGACATCTATATAGTCAAGTGATGAGTGAAATTGTAACAATATTCACATAAGTGAATCTACTTTACCCAAGCCTTTTGTTGAGAAGAGACATAATTTTGCAAATATCCCTTTATCCACGCATTTACTATTTCTGTCTGACCATCAGTCTGCGGACGGTAGTTGGTGCTAGGAGTCTACCCAGTCCCACACAATCTAAAAATCTCCTGCCAAAAATGACTCGTAAATCTATTGTCACGATCACTCACAATGGTCTTAGGTAAACCATGTAACCTAAAGATCTCTCTGAAAAATAATTCAGCCAACTACATAGCTGAACAGGTAGTAGTAATAGTGAAGAAATGAGCATACTTTGTGAGCCTATCCACCACCACATATGTACAATCCCGCTCTTGGGCTTTGGGTAGACCCACAATGAAGTCCAGGGAAATTCCTTCCCACTTCCTCTCAGGGATAGGAAGTGGCTGTAATAAACTAGTAGGATATGTGTGTTCGTGTTTGTTCTGCTAACAAACCAAACACTCTTGGACATAGTGATGAACATCATCCTTCAACCGCTTCCATGTAAATCTCTCCTGAACCTGTCTATAAGTCTTGAAATAGTTTGGATGACCAGCCATAGGAGAATCATGAAATGCCCGTTATGCACAATTGACTCCGGAATCAAATAAATCCTTTGCTTGTAGATAATCAGCTCCTTTGAAAGCGAATATCAATCATCTTGAATACTACTATCCATAATACCTGTCGCCCACTAATGCTTTGTGTATTCATCTATAATTAAGTGCTTTCAATCCTTTGAAATATCATAAACTACACAAAGGTGAGATTTCCTTGAAAGAGCATCCGAAACTACATTTTGAGTCCCCTTGATATAGGAGATATCAAAATGATAAGATTGTAGCTTGCTGACCCATTTCTGCTGCCCTTCATTCAAATCGCTTTGTCCCAGGAAATGTCTCAGGCTATTATGACTAGTCTTAATGCAAAATTTTCTGCCATCCAAGTACTGCCTGAATTTAGCCAAAGCATGCATGATAGCTAACATTTTCTTATCATAAACACTGAAAGTTCTATCAGGACCCCACAATTTCCTGCTCTCGAAAACTATGGGATGTCGATCCTGGGATAAAACTACACCGATACCCTCTCCGAAAGTGTCACAATGCAAATCGAAGGGCCTGGAAAAATCAGGTAAAGCCAATATAGGACATGAAGTCATAATAGTCTTAAACTTCTCAAAACATTCCTGTGCTTGAGCTGACCACTAGAAAGCACCCTTACAGGTCAAGTCTGTAAGACGAGCAACGTGTTGTGAGAAACCCGCCACAAACCTCCATTAAAAAGCATAGAGTCCAATAAAGCCTCTCAACTATGTAAGGGTCTTAGGTGTAGGCCATTGTACAATAGCACGAATCTTATCCGGGTCCATGCAAACTCCATCAGTACTAATAATATGCCCCAAGTAAAGCAACTCTGTCATACCGAGAGCACATTTGGACTCCTTGGCATACAAGGAAGCCCTATCCAGAATACCCAAAATTGTATCCAAATGAACAACATGATCTTCCCAAGTCTTGCTATAAATCAAAATTTTGTCAAAGAAGACTAGCACAAACCTGCCGAGCTTGTCGTCGGTGGAAATTGTGTATCGGCCGACGGGTCCCTTCGGAAAGGAAATTGTGTATCGGCCGACGGGTCCCTTCTGAAAGGAAATTGTGTATCAGCCGACGGGTCCCTTCGGGAAAGTTCTTGTTATGTAGCCGACGGGTAAATAGTTTGTAGCCGACATAATGTATGTGGCCGACGGACTCCTTCGGGAAAGTTCTTCGAAAAGTATTTATAACCCCTTCGGGAAGCATTGTAATCAGGAGATATCATATATATCCATCGAAGTATAATGTACTGTGGGCATATGCGAATAATAATAAGAGTTCTGCTGTTTGCTGCTCATGTTCGTATTCATTGTCTGTGTGCGTTTCTTAATTAATTCATACGGTAAACAGAGCTGACTGTGGAACACCTTGTTCATAGTAGATTGAAAGGTGGCAGAAGCATTAGTAAGACCAAAAGGCATGACTAAAAACTCAAAATGCTCATAATGGCACCTAAATGTTGTCTTCTCTATATCCTATTCTCTAACTCAGATCTGATGATAACCGGACCTCAAATCAATCTTCAAAAAATACTTTGCCCCATGCAATTCATCAATGAGCTCATCAATCCGTGAAATGGGATACCGGTTTTTAATACTTCTCTTATTCAACATCCGGTAATCAATACACATCCGGAGGGTGCCATCCTTCTTCTTCACCAAAACAACTAAAAAAGCGAATGGGGACTTACTTGGCCTAATGTCCCTGATCAAGTAGCTCTTGTATTGTCTTTTCAATCTCATCTTTGAGCCTCTTTCTATGGCGATAGGGAGTAATCATAATAGGCTTAGTGCCCTCTTCCAACTCAATAATATGCTCAATCCCACGATCCGGTGGCCTACTGGGGGGTAAATCATTAAACACTTTAGAGTATTTAATTCTCAACTACTGGATATCTGGATGATATTCTTTCTCCTCATTATTCTTTTGAGTAGGCATAGTCCTGCACTCCACTGCCCAGTCAATAATATCGTCATGTCGAGCCAAGTGCTGCATGTGCCTAAGGGAGCTTTGCTTTAACTCATCATTATGGGTTGCTTTAATTACCTAGGGCTGCCCATCTTTAATAAATCTCATCTCCATCTTCCCCATACTTAAGTAAATATCCTTAAGTGTGTGTAACCAGGGCATGCCATTGACTATATCAATTCCCCCCATGTCTACCACATAAAAATCAGCAGAGAATGTATATGTATTAAGTTTCATGGGAAGATCTGTAATCATCTTTTTACACTTTAAGGTGTAACCATCAACTACCTGTACCCGTAGGCCCTCAAAATCCTCAGTCTGCATACCTCTCCTGGTAATCAAACGTGCATCAATAAAATTATGAGTAGCTCCAATATTAAATAAAGCAACAATAACCTATCCAACAATGAGACCACACATCCTGAAAGCTCCCTCCTTCCTCATATTGGATAAGTAAGCTACCTTGAGGATGGAGTCATCCACCTCATGATCAACATCATCCCTCCTATGCTGATCCTAATCATAATCCTCAAACGGCTCCTAAAAATCAGCACTGCCATCATATGGTAGAACCACTCCATCATCTTATTTTTACCCTTAGGTTTCATCGGACAGTAATGGTGAACATCATAAGGGCCCCTGTAGTAGAAACGCAACTTTTTCCTCCTCAAATCATTTTAATGGTTTCCCAGTCCAAAGGTGTTGGGACAAATTTGCCTCTAGGTGTAGAAGCATCTAAGTTACGAGCCTTTTTCATTGCCTCTTGCAACGAAGGGGGATCTAATGACTTAACCCACCCTCTGAGAGGCTCAACAAGACCCTCAATGAAGAGCATAACCCTCCACTCAGATATATCATATACCATCACTAACAACCTCTGAAACTCATTGAGGCATGCCTCCAAACCGGTTGTTTGTCGTAACTGAGCCAACTTCCTAAAATATACCTTAGGATCCTTCTTGTCAAAACGTTCTATCAGCCTGTCAACAAACTCCCGGTATGATATGATTTGGTCATGATGTAGAGATACTAAACCATGATACCACCAATCATGCGCAACTCCATCAAGGTGTAGTACAGCAAACCTAATGGCGTCCTCTTTAGTCATAGGACACAAAGCAAGGTAGTTGTCGAGCTTGTGTCCCAAAGCTCTAGCCGTTACTCTACTGGTCCCATCAAAATGAGTTAATGTCATCTTACCAGCTGCCTGTTGGAGCTCAAAATACCTAGGCCATTGTTTGTCACTAGCAGGCGTACCCCTGGAATGCTCACGCTTCTGTGTCAAATATTTGTCAAAACTCAAGTTATCCTTTAATGCCTGAGGAAGAGCATCCCACTCATGAAAATGAGTCAGTACATCATCAACAAATGGAACAACATCAGGAGGAGTGCTAGCTGCATCTAATTCAGGTCTCAGAAAAGTGGGTTGCTATGCAATGTCTTGAGCACCAATATAACCTGCCTTGCCCACCCTGTCATCCGTCCTGACATGATGTTCAATCTTGTGCTTGTCATTAGCCCTGTGCCCTGTAGCCACACGTGACCTAAGGGAACCAATAGAAACATTTTAATCCCTCTCTCTACCCCAATCCTGAGGCAAAGCTAATTGCTGCAAGGTGTTAGACAACTATTGGAGAACACCTGTTATCTACTGTTGCCCAATTGCGATATTCCTAAATGCCTGCGAGGCATCTCTATCAACCTGAGCATCAGTAGCACGTTGTCCAAAGTCACTATAACCACTCGGACTATGCACCGAGCCAAACTTAATCTCCGACTCTCCCTCTCCGAGAGGTACATTCTGATCCTGTCGGGTGTAGTGCATACTTGGCACAAACCTTTGATCACCATCCATATCTCAAGATGCAGAATAAGAAAAATATGCCTTCGAAAATTCTAAGCCCAATTCCTATAGGCTGGTAGGAAACCGTTCTGATACCACTTAAATATTTTGAGCTAGCTTCCAACTTTGAATTTTGAACACAACTTATTCTCTTTTCAATATCAAATAGTTATAGTGGAATTGCTTTTTTTTGAGAGAATAAAATCAGCAATATCTTGTAGTCTCTTAAAGATAACAATTTATAAGTAGATTTAAATCCATTTAACACTTATTTAGCAAATTCTTTGAAAGCATACATGAAATCATGAAATGTAAATATGGCACTTGGGTGGCATTTATTGGATCAAACTGTATTTCATTGTTGCTGTTTATTGATTGCGGTGACTCCTCAAGCTCGACTTTGCAAAGGATAGCCGTTCCTCTAGTGTCCCACGACAATGGTTATTTGTTGCAGCTAGCAGGGAGACTATTAGGAAGATGTGATTCCTTCCCAGTTTGCAAAGTGTTGACATTGGCCTTTAGTAAGGCCCCACGGCTCTATGTCTGTCTTCCCCACTTAGTACAAGCTGCAATAATGTCTAGGCTTCCCAGAACATAAACGCCTAGCCCCTCCAATATGACCAGCCTGCATTATAACCTTGGCCACTAGCAAATATAAACAAGCTCACCGATAAAAAACTTTAATAAAGAAATCCCAGAGAGAGATTAAATATCTAGAACCATAGGACCATCCTGCCTGAACTGCTCAATCTAGAAATAGCAATTGACCAAGAGTGACTTACTACAAATAGTAAGTCCTAAAATAACAATCTCACGACAAAGACCCCCAAAACTAGACATCAGCTCACGAGTGTCGTGATGATGAGTTGACAAACCCACACTCTTGCAGACCTGCTAAATCAGAGACATTACAAAAACATCCACCCAACAGATCAATGTTTACTATTGAAAAAAGGCTTTTAATATTATTGATATGATTTATTATGTATTACCGAAGTTAATTTGTAAAGCTAAATATAAATATGTAACTTTATTAATGCTGGACTATAGTGAAGTGAAAAATATTTAAATAAAAAGGCCTCTTTATTTTATAGCACATTGGAAATGTAAATTGTAAAAGGGAGTAATTTTATTTATTCTAATTACATTGACAAGATAAGTGAATGATCTCTTACGAGAGCATTATAAAAGAAATTCGAGCGCTCTCTTTCAGACATACTGAGTTGAATGCAATTTAATGAAGTATTGGAAAATACGTCTTCAAGGGTTTGTGAGGATGATGTAATGTCCCCTTCTCTGCGCTAGGCTTCTGGCACCTTGTTGGTCTATCTTTCCATCTGGATCATGTGAGTCAAATACCAAACTATAAATACTCATCACAGTATAAACTCTATCATCAGTATGATCATCTCCATCAACATCCTCATGCTGCTGTACTGACTCATCTTTAATCACATTAGTGTAAACCCACATACCACGATTTGCTGCTCCCTTTGGTCTCAACACACAAGTATGACCTTTAGAGAAAGGCCCCTTGCACCAATAGCAAAGCTGACGCTTCGTCAAATCCTCTCTAGAAATATCATCAAACCTCCCCACTGACTTCCGCTTGTCCTCAACCACTGGTGCAGACTCATCATCGGGTGGAATAGCATAAGATAATCTGCAACTTCCTCGAATTCAAAATGGCTGCCCAACTGATATGAAAATAGCATCAGTCTGAAATATGACTGCCCAAACCCTAATGTGACCCAACATATAAAAAATTCACATCCCAATCATCAAATCAGGAGTTGAGGATAAATCACAGCACTATGGAGCTTAGGATAAATCACAGCACATTCAATATGCTTCCACCTCCTTTAAACTTCAATCATAGGCTCAGAGAATTAATCGCCCAGGTCTGCATTAATGTATTGTCCCTCGAAGTCTAGAGTTGGAGGTGATGAACTGAACAACATCCCCTAAAATGAAAATCGTAGGCCAAGGTAAATATTGCATGTTTAATTACGTCAAACGTAGACCCCCTTCAATGCTCACTAAGCCCATAACTGGATCCGCAATTCCATGAAATATGAATCGCAGGTTCAGATAAATATGCCGTCCAACGTCCAACTGAAATTTAGTATTGTAACTTACCAATGGCGCCTGTATATTTAAATCACTACTTCTAGAAATTCAAATTTAGAATATGTAGTGCTCAGAACGTGGCCACAAAACAATTTGCAGGTTAGGTTTAGATTTACAATATTTCTCTACATAAATTCTCACAATTACCTTTAGTTGTAGATCAATCTCCTAGACATAGTCAACACAATAGGAGAAGAAGGCAAATTATTTTCTTCAGTATAATTTGCATACACCAAGAATTCCCAGAATTATAATTTCAATCTCCTTGTCACAGATAATCATAGTAAGGAGATTTAACCAATGAAACCACTATACGTTAACAATGACTTCAAACAATCTTCAGAAACTTAGAAACCCTTATAATTCAGCAAGGGCACACAATTCAAAAAATTTAGAAAAATGCCACAAAGGCAACAAAAGCAATAAATTATACAAGTGTGCTTTTCCCAATGAAATGAACTTCTATTTATAATCCTTTGTTGGCCAATGTTTCCTTAAAAACTCCACTTCAGAAATTGTGGAAGTTTCCCATAAGAACTCACCATGTGAAACTTTCCAACACACTTAGAAATATCTCTTAATTTCTTTATTATAATAACATAAATATTATTATAATAATGCAACTTAATAATTAATGAATAAATAAGAGCTCATACAATTATTAACCTTATTTACTGCAAGTTACAACCAATTGCCAAGGCCACGCACTGCACGCTGAAAAATAACAAATGCCAAAAATAGACTTACTCAAAATAGTAAGTCCACAACTGGGACCCCCAAAACACCCTGTCAGCTCACGAGGGTCGCTATGATGAGCTAACTCCATCAACTGCACAGACTTCCAAAATGGGCACATTACACTTAAACCAAACACATTGGATGATGCTATTAAGATCTCACATGATCTAGAATCACCTTTGATACTACAACCTCCTAAGAAACCTTAGAAGGGTTCTACTTTGTTCCAAAAGAACAAGATTCATCATAAGACTTCCCCTTCCAGATTGGAATTTGAGACACAAAATGAACTCAGGAGGAGGAAGCTATACTTCACTTCTAGGGAGCCATGGGCACTAGATCATAGATGCCTTGGCAAAGAGAAAATACATTATGTCGAGATTCTTTCGGAAGAGGAGGATGAGCAGCAAGGGAATGGCGATGTTGATGGCAGTGATGAGGAAGTGAGTAGCAATTTTCTAAAGAGAGGAAGAAGGAATCTACTTTGTGACAGTTCCCTATGATAGCTTCCCTTTCCAGTGATCCCACAGGTCACCCCTTTCGCTTGAAGGGTGTAGTTAGAGGAGAACGTACTGTGTGTTTTTTTGATACAAGTGCATCACATAACTTCATAAGCACATCTTGGGTTTCAAAGAGAAAGTTAAAGGTTAATGACATACCCAAGTTCGAAGTTAGAGTTGTAGGAGGCGATGGATTGGGTGCACAGGGAAAATGCTTGGGCTTTTGATTCACTTTGATGACTTTCTTCTAGAGGCAGCTTTTTATGTTGTTGATTTGGATGGATTAGACACCATGTTGGAAAGACAATGGTTGCAGGCTATTGGTAGGTACACAGTTGATCATAATAAGATGTAGCTAGAATTCTTACAGGATGGCCGACAGGTGATTCTCAAGGCCATGCCAGAGGGTGATCCTAGAGTGATTTTAGCTCACAGGATGGAGGCTATTATGAGGCATGATGACATGGAGTGGGTAGCGCATTGTTTCATTTCCTCCTAAGGCTACATTAGGATTAGGACAACAGCTTCATGTTGACATTCAGCTGGTGCTTGATAAGTACAAGAGGGTTTTTGAGGACATACCCCTGGGTATTCCACTAGATAGAGGGTTTGAGCATATCATTGAGTTAGAGGAGGGCGCCAAACCTGTCTTTACCACTCCTTATCTTCATCCCAGGCACTAAAGGAGGATTAAGGAACTCTTGGACATGGGACACATCAGACCCAACTCCAGCTCTTTTGCTTCTTCGGTAGTTTTGGTGAAGCTGACACTCTTCACATGTGTATTGATTACCATGCTATTAACAAGAGGACCATTAAGAACAGGTACCCTATTCCTCACATTGATGAGTTACTAGATGAATTACGTGGGGCAGTCTAGTTCTTGAAGATAGATCTTTAGATCTGGATACCATCAGATACGGGTTCGTGACGAGGATGTGCATAAGAAAACTTTCCGATGCCACTATGGACACTATGATGTTAGCTGACTGGATGGTTCCGGTGGTATTTTGTATTCTGTAGCCGACGGGGTGATGTCCGACAGTGTTTCTGTATTCTGTAGCCGACGTCGTTGATAAATAGTTTGTAGCGGATAAAATATGTGGCCGACGGACTCCCTCTGGAAGGTTCGGCGGTAGTATTTATATCCCATCTGGGATCATTGTAAAGCATCATTCATCTACTATTGCAAATATAATTCTGCGGTTCGTGTTCATTTTCTGTATGCGTTCATTTTTCTTTACCTATATGGTAAACATTTGGCGTCGTTGCCTTATGAATCTGGAAGGTGGGAGGAATGAAGATTAATGCCAAATCAGCTTAACAAAGATTGGAATAAGGCAAAGGGAAAGGATGGAATCCGTACTACGCAAGAGAATTTAATTTTGGCACAGCAAGCCGAACGCCGACGAAGATTTCAGAAGATTGCTGACGGACACCGGAGCGCGGAAGAATTGTTGGAGGAGACTCGGCAGCGGGTGGAATTGGTGGGAGAAGCATGGGAGGAGTTCTTGAACTTGTGTTCGCCAAGGGAGGGAAACTCTGACGGAAGAGCATCAACTTGCACGGCTTGCAATGTCGACGGAGCATGAGCGTAGAGTGATCTCTTCGTCCAGGATAGACTTCCGCGGGAAACAATTTCTGAGGATCCTTCTTCTTCACCAAGGTTCGCAGCTGTCGACACCTCCGGTGTGGAAGTGCAGACGGCCAGTGTGGGAGTTCAGACTGCCGGTGTGGGAGTGCCGATTGTCGGTGTAGGAGTGCAGACCTCCGGTGTGACAGTGCAGACCTCCAGTGTTGTGATGCAGGGACCCAAAGAGAAGCTGCCGAAATTTCAAGGCGATGGTACAGACGACCCCATCCGACATTGTAAGACATGTGAGACGATCTGGTGGGCAAATGGAATCACAGATGTCGACGAATGGGTTAGGCAATTTTCGGCAACCCTACGGGGTGTCGCGATTGATTGGTTTTCGGATATGGATCCGCAGAAGCTGGATACCTGGGATAAGATTAAAAAGGAGTTCTTGGCGAAATTTAAACTCTTGCGGGACGATAATGAAATCGTAGCAGAGATTTTTAATACGAAACAGGGGAAGCACGAAACTGTTCGCGTCTACGTCAGGAGATTAAAAGACTTACTAAACAAAATGGAAAGCAAACCGGTGGACGGATTGTAGAAAAGGTGGTTTGTGGACGGCCTACACTCGCAGTTGTGGAGGAAAATGAAAATTGTACCATCGTCGTCATATGTGGATGCTTATAACAGAGCACTGGACCTTGAAAGTGCGCACAAGACAAAGAAGAAGAAAACTAGCTCCTTTGACTCTGATGACGACGAATCTACTGGATATAATAGCAGCAACGACAAAGGTAGTAGCAAAAAGGTTCGTGCCTTACAGAAGGATATGGTTCGAATGATGAAGGAGTTTAAAAATATGTAGAAAGAGCCAAAAGGTAGTGAACTGTGGTGCACAGAATGTAAGACCGACGGGTATACTAAAGGATCGTGTCCGAAGAACCAATTCTGTGACATCTGTCAGATCATGGGACATTCGACAAAAGAATGCCCCTTTAACATGAAAACAAGAGGATCTTCGCAGGTGCTCACATAGGAGGCTTCCCTGTCAGGTGGTAACGGAAACACGAACGCCGCCGGCGCTACATCTGGAGGATACAGGAATAATCGGCGTGGACAGAATAACAACAACAATAACAATACCAATACGAGCAGAAGCCGGATCGAGTATGATGCAAACGGACGGTTGATTATTCAGTGCCGAGCATGTAACTTGTGGGGGCATTTTGCGCGGGAATGTCCAACAGCAAATACACCTCAACTATTGTGCTGATGGTGCGGACCCGGCGATCACGACGACTCAAAATGTCCAAAATCCGGAGTGAACTTGATCACTGTTGGAGCGGATGAGGAAGAAGTTTTGGCAATTACGTGGCAACAAGCAAAAGAATACTCGGACCTCGTTGAAGAAAATAAGAAATTTGCGGCAGCCTGGGCGAAGGTTGGGAAAGTATCTCAAGCAGTAACACGTCCGGACACCGCCGACACTTTAGCAAGGAATTCCGCAGAACAAAACATAGTACGACAAATTTTGCAAACGGAGGTGCAAGTAAAGGTAAGTGATTTGCTTCTCACCATGCCCCAACTTCGATCTGCTCTTTCAAATATGGCAGGAGAATCAAGCCTCGAGAAGGAAAAGTCACCAAGAGAACCGAGTCGACGAAAAGAAAAGGAAATTGTTACGGGAGGAGAAGATCAGATGTTGCTGGCGCTGACATCTGGACGACACCCTGCAGTTGTCGAGATGGGGATACTTGGACATGTTCTCACAGACACCATAGTGGACGGAGGGTCCGGCGTAAATGTATTGCCAGAAGAAACCTGGAGGAAACTTGGACAGCCGACATTGTGGCCTCCAAGGTTTTAGCTACTGACCGCCGATCAACATGGTATTAAACCACTGGGTATTCTCATGGCACAGCCGGTAACCATTGGCACCCAGCCGTTCCTGATGGATTTCGTGGTGATTCCATTGAAAAGGAAAGGCTATGACGCCATCGTGGGCCGCAGGTGGCTTATCGAAGCAAGAGCTCGACACGACTGGAAGAAGAACACTTTATCCCTCAAAAGTAAAGCTCGACGATTCGTCATTGATCTGCATACGCAAATGGTAGGGGAAGAGGCCTTGTCGTCAGATTCTGAGGGAGAGGAGGACGAAGGTAGACGACGGATGGAATCGGATCAGGAGGGCGTCCTCCGATTGGACGAGGGAACAACGGATGACGACTTGGATTCCGTCAACGGTCTCTACCACTGGCAAATGGAGGACTATGAATATTTCATAGCTGCAATGTTCTGTCAATGGAGAACGAATATCCGAAGGAGTTTAGTGAAGTAAAGGAGGGGGGGGCACCGTTGGATGTTACACCAGCCCATGCATTCAGTGAAGGAGAGACAATCAAGTATAATGAAGCTACGCTGCAAACGATGAATTTGGGGGACGAGGCAGAGCCGAAGAACATACTAGTCGGAGATAATTGGGATCCAGTACTCAAGGCGGTGGCATTCAAGATATTTATGGACTACAAGGATGTGTTTGCATGGACATACAAGGACCTCAAAGGAGTACCGCCGAAATTGTGTGTGCACCGCATCCCACTGGTGGATGGCGCTGTACCTGTACGAAAGCGACCCTATAGGATGAACAAGAACTACGCCGCACGGGTTACGGAGGAAATCAACCGGATGCTGGAAGCTGGCATTATCTTCAAGGTATAGACCAGCGAATGGGTGTCACCGATAGTCATTTCATTGAAGAAGGATACTATTCAGATCCGGATGTGCGTTGATTTTAGATGCCTAAATGCAGTGACGATCAAAGATCCTTTTCCGATTCCTTTCACAGATAGCATTCTGGAGGAGGTTGCAGGGCATGAAATCTACTCTTTAATGGACGGGTTCTCCGGATACAATCAGATTTCTATAGCAGAGGAGGATAAGTTGAAGACAACGTTTGTTGTTGAAGATGGGGTCTACGCGTACAACCGGATGCCTTTTGGGTTGTGTAACGCGCTGGCCACATTCCAGCGGATTATACTGCATATCTTCGACAAGATGTCTGTGGGAAATTTCAAAGCCTTCTTGGATGATTGGTCAATATTTAGCACTGAGGACGGACACCTGGCAGCACTTGGTGAGTGTATGGAGAGATGCCGCAGGGCCCGGCTAGCATTGAATCCTAAGAAGTGCAGATTCATGGTTCCGCACGGAAGACTGCTCGGAGACATTGTCTGTAAGGAAAGATTAAAGACGGATCCCGACAAGGTGAGAGTCATTCTTGAAATGCAGCCATCTACTAATGTGACGGAGGTAAAATCTTTTCTCGGGCATATAGGTTATTATCGGAGATTTATTAAAATTTTTGCCAAGGTGTCCCAACCGTTAGATAAGTTAACCTACAAGGAAGAATCATTTAGATAGGATAAAGAGCAGGATGAAGCATTTGAAGGGTTGAAGGTACGACTGGCTACGGCACCCATCCTGGCATATCCAGACTGGAATAAAGAATTTTATGTTCATGTGGATGCCTCCAACTATGCGATCGGCGCGACCCTGGCACAGATTGGATCATCCAATATACTTTGCCAGCCGGTTGCACTCAAAGGCCGAGCAAAACTACAACACGACTGAAAGAGAAGCGTTGGGAATGGTTTATGCTGTGCAAAAATTTCGTCATTATTTGCTTGCTACACCGTTTGTGTTTTATGTTGATCACCAGGCCCTGTTGTACATGATTAATAAACCCGTCATCTAAGGGAGGATCGACAGATGGCTACTACTATTGCAGGAATTCACTTTCAAAATCATTGTCCGGCCAGGAAACAAACATGTCAGTGCCGACCACCTGTCGCGGATCAAAACAGGGGAACCAGCGGAGGGTGTGCATGATGACTTCCCTGATGCACAGCTGTTTCAGATTGGCGTACTGCCAGAATGGTATAGGAGTATTGGCGAGTACCTGTCAACAGGACAGTTTCCAATGGGGATGTCACCAAATGATAAGCGCAAGTTGATAATCAAGAGTCATACGTTTCAATTGATTAATGGGTTGCTCTACAAAATGGGGCTGGATCATATTCTTAGGCGGTGTGTATTGAAAGAAGAGATACCGTAGGTGTTAAAAGAAGCACATGAGGGTCCCGCGGGAGGACACATGGGACCCAACACCACTGCACGGAAGATATTACTCGCAAAACTCTGGTGGCCGACGGTGTACAATGATGCACGGGAATGGGTCGTCGGATGTGACACTTGCCAACGGGCCGGGAAGCCACTGAAGAGAGATTTCATGCCACTTCAACCTTCTCATGCGCAGGAACTTTTTGAGAGATGGGGACTAGATTTCATTGGACCACTGAGGGTGAGCAAGACTCGATGGTGCCGATACATCATTGTTGCAACGGAGTACCTGACCAAGTGGGTGGAGGCCCGTGCGTTACCAGATAACTCGGCCCGTGCGTTACCAGATAACTCGGCCGTCAGTACCGCGAAATTTATTTATGAACAGATCATCACAAGGTATGGAATCTAGTTACAATTAACAAGTGATAGGGGAGGTCATTTTGTTAATCATGTTATTCGATTGCTCACCACTCAGTTTAAGATTTATCATTCACTGTCGAGTCCATACTATCCAAGAGCAAACGGACTGGCAGAGGCCACCAATAAATTTTTAGTATCCGTCATCTACAAATCCTGCGCAGTGGAAGGTGCCGATGGGGAGGAGAACTTACCCGCTGCTCTGTGGGCTTACCGCACGGCGTACAAGGTGATGACAGGGCACACACCATTCCAGTTGATGTTTGGATAGGAAGCAGTGGTCCCAGTCGAATTCATGATTCCGAGTCTCCAAATAGCGTTAGAAAACAAATTGGATGATGACGGAAGCTTACAAGAGCGATTGAATAATTTGAATAAACTGGAGGAGAAACGGTTGTTGGCACAGTGGGCGACGGAAGTGGCACAGAACAGACGCAAGCTCTGGCATGATAAGCATCTAAAACATAGCAGATTCCAGTCGGGACAGTTAGTACTGAAGTATGATGGCTGTAATGAAATCAAGTTAGGAAAATTCAAAGTGCGATGGGTTGGACCATATCAGATCCGAGAGATTGGCGACACTGGAGCAATCAAACTAGCGACCTTGGACGGACAGGAGATGGCTTAGTCAATTAACGGATCTAAGTTGAAACTATATCGCCCAAGACAGTTCTCACCGCCATTGAATCCCTCGTCATCGTCATTACAGAACTCTCTGGCGGCTACGTCATTTGGAGGTACCTATGTTATTTGACGTGTTATAAAAAAAAAAAAAAAAAAAAAAAAAATTGGGCCCTGCGGACTGAAAAGCCTCGTAGGCAATGGCCTGTCCGCGGGCAGAGTCAGAGACCCTGTGGACAATGGCCTGTCCGTGGGTAGAGTCAGAGACCCGGTGGACAATGGCCGTCCGCGAGAGTAATAAAAGAATGTCCCCGCGGACAATCTGTCCGAGGGTTGCTAAAAGCCTCGCGGGCAGCTGTCCGCGGGCATAAAGTTGGGATTGTCCTCTGCCGAAGAAAGTCCCGTGGGGTTATAATCATTTCTTCCAAACTTATAACTCTCTTCGCCGGTGAAAGGAAAGGTCTGCGGGCTTGGAACTTCATCAATTCAACCAGGTTAGCAATTCTTTTTACTAGCTAAGCAGTGAATCGCCAAGAATTTGTTCCCACATAGAATCTATACTAGAAATCTTGGAGGTTGTCCATCGAGCACAGCCTTGTTTCGTCTCTTCCCAACCAACCGATCATTTCCTGCAGCCTCTATTAGAAGATCTGCTAAAAGCGACGGGCACTGGATTATTGTCAAATGCTCATCATACTACAACGAATGGCAACCAATTTTACCATCAACGAGCAGAGCCGGGCATCACGATTCATCCACATATGATGGTTTCCGTGTAAACCTACATGGGGTATGACTTTCTTGCTATCAAGACATTTGTGATCCGTGGTGATGGGAAGGAATCAGCATGAAACTGTTATAGCCGAGCTAGTGGATCGAATTGCTGGTCGTAAGCAGGAAGGAAATTCGAAGGAGAGAACGTTTTGATTGTTTTCACTACCTAACAATTGCCTCCAGGGGTTATCTCTGCTACCTTAACGGTTCGTGGGAAAGGTGACTTGAACACATCCAAAGTGACATTTTTGTAGCAGTCGGAGGAAACAAATATAAGGAGAAATAAACCATCTTTGCATGGAGTCAGCGAGCAAGCGAAAGCCATGGAAGAGTCAGTTGGCAACTGGCATGGAGAAGAATTCAAGAGTTTTGGCATCGGGAATTTGAGTTGCAGGCCCTTCCGGTTCCAGTAGCAAGAAACAGAAGACCAAGGAGGAACTCACTTATCTCACCGTCCAGTTTGAGAGTCTTAGTGGAAGCGAATGCCGGAAGTGGTGGCAGGAGACCCCTGAGGCAGACCAAATTAAACAGATTTTAATGCGGGCACAGGTACATTGGGCTATTCAGCTTCCCATCTTTTCTATCCGGTTGTTCGAATCAGTTTTGCGCACCATGATAAAGACATATAGCGCTTCGAGCAGAACGAGTACATTCCTGTACAAGAAGCATCAGATGACAGTATCTTTTAACCCTAGGGATTTCACTAGGGTTTTCGGCATCCCTGGTCCCGATGGGAGGAAGAAATCAAGAATCATAAACTGTTACGGGAACGGAGGGAGCATTGGATAGATCTAGTGTGGAGGGACCTTACACTCGTGGAAAGGGAGACAGCGGTTCAAGGGACAAAGTGCAGAGGGCTTCGCAGAGACTTTATTCGGGAGGGTCATTGGCGTTGTATCATGGACGTCATCAAGAGCAGGTTGACAGGCGCCACCCGGGCCTCAGATATCGCATTGCTGCAGATTGTGTTTATGAATGGTATCATGCAGGGAGTGGTATATAATTGGGCCTCAGTATTTGCCGACAGGATGGAGGAATTCATGACGCTTTAGCACCGAACATTTTTTATGCCGCACCATGGCATCGGGTTGTTTCTAGAGGCTGCAGCTAGTCAAATTCCAATGGATGGCTTTGAGGCTCCTCCAAGGGGCAAGTTGGCAGACGGGGAGCCTCTTGTCTTCTACTGGCGACACTTAGATACAGGAGGATCAGCATCAGGTCACAAGAAAGTACTCCGCGGATTGGCTGCCGGAGAGACAGATAGCGGACGGGAGGGCACTTCGATGAGTGACGAGGCTGAGTCTGTGGAAGAAGAGGTGAGCACTTCGGTGGAAGCTGATGGTGAGGCATCGGGTAGTGGGCCCACATTCTTTACCCCTCCTCTGCTGTCAACTTCGGCGCACTTGACTACCTTTTCGACAGCCATTTCGGCGTTTGGTCAGTGTCGTGCCTCGGTCCTTATGACTCCTCCAACGGAGGCAGATGTCCCACGGACAGTGACGGAGGTGGTCCCACAGGCTGTGACGGATGTTGTCCCACGGACAGTTGCCGAGTCATTACCGACGGCTGTAGTAGAGGTGATTCCAGTTGTACTAGCAGATGTCATCGTCACAGTCCCACAAAGAGCACAGTTGCCACCGCCAGAGTCTGAGCCGCAGGTTCGGTTGGAGGTCATTGATTGTGATGCAATGGTCACTGTTTGATCATCTTTTTTAGCAGAGGTCGAGTCAGCCCAGCTAGTACCGGAGAAGAACATGGAGCTTGCGCAGTCCGATCAACCGGAGGTGATGGATAGAGCTAGTGAGTTTCTGAGGCAGCAGTTCCGACTCACTCCGGTGAAGCGGGGTCCATCCATTCAGTCTCCTAGGCGTTCAGGAACATCACCAGCAGTACTAGAGCCTCAACTTCAGGAGGAGGGAATGCCACATGCTGTGGTTGCGCCAACAGAAGAGAAGGCGGCACTGGATGTGGGCATGGTTCCCGCTGATGAGGAGGAGAACAGTGATGCGGAATGGTTGTTGGAGGCCTTCGTAAAGGAGGACTATGGGTCGGATGAGGATAGGTGCCAAGATTACCTTAGGACTATGAAGTCTGCATTGAAGAAGGGACACGATGTGGCAATTCAGGCCCCGACTCGGCGGAGGGAGTGGCACTTGATCAGAGCGTATATCCGTGGGATTTGTCCTCGGCGATTTCAAACTTGCTTTGTAGACAGGGGCTGGCCGGCGACAGAGACAACTGAGATGTAGGCAGATTGGGCCACTGAGCCGGAGTTGGGACCCAGTGACACCCCTATGATGAAGCTGGCACATGAGATTGTGGGACTATACAAAGATGTTTACTATGGTCGTCGGCGTGTGGAGGCGGGCAGGGTTGCAGCAGAGAGATCATTGGCAACTGAGACTGAGGCTAGACAGAAGCTAGCTGCCGACTTGGCCGACCAGTAGGCGGCATGGGCCACAGAGCGGGCAGCACTATTGGCAGATTTGGCAGCAGCAGTGCAGGAGAGAGATGTGGCTAAGCAAGGTATGGAGGCAGCGGTTCGAGATAAAGATGTGGCTGAGCACGACATGCAGTTAGCTAAGAGGCAGGCCATGGATGCGGCGCTTCTTCTAAAGGAGGCCGTCGAAGTTAATTCTCAGATTCAGACAGATCTCCGCATCAGGACAGAGCAGGTGTATGAGTTACGTCACCAACAACACACTTCTGGGACGCCCCCTTCTCTCTAGTATTTCTTTTGTGGTCTATAAGTTGTCTCCTAATTTTGTTGGTTCTCAGGAGACGACTGTTTTTTTGGGGGGGATGGTGTTAGCCGACTGGATGGTTCCGGTGGTATTTTGTATTCTGTAGCCGACGGGGTGATGTCCGGCGGTGTTTCTGTATTCTGTAGCCGACGTCGTCGGTAAATAGTTTGTAGCGGATAAAATATTTGTGGCCGACGGACTCCCTCGGGAAGGTTCGGCGGTAGTATTTATATCCCGTCTAGGATCATTGTAAAGCATCATTTATCTACTATTGCGAATATTATTCTGCGGTTCGTGTTCATTTTCTGTATGCGTTCATTTTTCTTTACCTGTACGGTAAACATATGAATTCTTGGTTATGCCATTTGGGCTCACCAATGCGCCGATCACATTTTAGTCATATATAAACTATATTTTTAGAAAATAGTTGTGCAAGAGCATGTTGGTATTCTTTGATGATATCTTGGTGTTCAATAGAACTTGGGAGGAGCATTTGCAACACCTAGATGAGGTACTTAGCATTAAAGGAGGAGCATTCATTGTTTGTGAAGGAATCAAAGTGTGAGTTCAGATTGACTAAGATTCTTTACCTTGGACACGTGATTGGTGCAAATGGGGTGAAGGTACACCAGGAAAAGGTACAAGCAATCCTGGATTGGCCACCTCTGAGGAATGTATTACATTTAAGGGGCTTCCTCAATCTTTGCTCTTATTACACGAAGTTCTCTACAGGCTTCTCTCAGGAAACAACTCCCCTCACGGATCTCACACGGAAAGGGGCATTTAGGTGGATAGATGATACAGAGGCAACCTTTGATAAGCTCAAGAATGTGATGAGCACATGCCCAATTTTGCACTTCCTGACTTCTCTCACCCTTTTGTCTTAGAGTGTGATTTCAAAGGGAGCGAAATTAGTGTAGTTCTGATGTAGGATAGGCATCCGATAGCTTATGAGATTTGGAAACTCAAGGATAGTGACAGATTGTACTCCACCTATGACAAGGAAATTCTTGCGATTATGCACGCTTTAGGCAAATTTAGATGGTACTTAGTGGGTGGCAAACTTACGGGTAAGACATACCACAATAACTTGTGATATTTCTTAGAATAGAAGGATCTCAATGAAAGACATCAAAAGTGATTCAGCAAGATTTAGGCCTATGATTTGACATCAAATATGTCAAGGGCAAGAAGAATATAGTTTCTGATGCGCTTTCTAGGAGACCTTCAGCAGTAGAGTGTTGTGCCATTTTAGAGATATCTGCTGATTGGAAGTCGTAGTTACTAGTTGAGTATTCTAAGAATACTCAAGTTTGTCAGATCATGGATGGGCAGCTCTAGGACAATAGGTACAAGGTAATCGATGATGTGATTTTTTATAAAGATAGGATCTATCTCATGCTAGAGTCTAAATTTAAGGAAAAAATTACAGAGACTCTTAATGATGCACCATCAAGCAAACACTCATGTTTCTTCAAAACCTATAGGTAGGTCAGAGAAAGGTTTTAATGGAAGGGCCTCAAGGAAGATGTCCTTCGGCAATGCTGAACTTGTCAGCAGAACAAGCCAGAGCATGAGTTTTTGATTGGTTTATTAGTATTACAGTCTCTCCTTATTCCAGCACAGAAATGGGAGAGCATCTTCATGGACTTCATTATAAGATTGTCGATAGTGCAAGTTAGGGATTCCATTTTTGTTGTTGTGGACAAATTTAGTAAGTTTGCTCACTTTTATGCTATAACGGTAGATTGGTCGGCCTCTCAGGTAGCCGAGTAATTTTTTCGAGAGGTTTTTTGTCTACATGGTCTCCCGTAGACCATTGTGAGTGATAGAGATAGCAAATTCTCTTAGCACTTTTTGGCAAGAATTAGTCAGATTGACAGGTACAAAATTGACATCGAGCACGAGTTACCACCCACAAACGGATGGGCAAATTGAGATAGGTACCATCCACCACATGTCAATCCGGATGACACCGTTTCGAGCTCCCTATAATAGGGAACCACTGTCGTTTTTGTAGATCTGGCTTTACAGGACAATAGAACACTGCTAGCTGGAGATCTGATATAGGATTAGAAGGACATTCTTAGATCTCTTCGGGAGAACATTCTATAAGCTCATAATCGGCAGAAGATGTAAGCTGATCACTATAGGACATAACGAAGTTTTGAGTTAGGTGACATGGTTTACCTTCATCTCCAATGAAGAAGAGTGGGTTCAAAAAACTTTAGCCTAGATTTTATGGTCCCTATTGCATTACTCAGAGGGTTGGAGAGGTTGCTTATGAGCTGGACTTGCCAGATGACAGTAGAATCCATAATGTTTTCCACGTGTCATGCCTCAAGAAGGCAATTGGTTAGCATGTAGTGCCTTCCTTTGGATTGCCCCCACTTGATGTGGAAGGGAAGTCGGTTTTGGTTCCAGCCGAGGCAATTGAGATTAGAGAAAGGAAGCTGCATAACAAATCCATCAGGGAGTATCTAATTGGCTGGAAAGATTTGCTATATGAAGATGGCATTTGGGAGAGTGAATCAACCCTACAACATCCAACACTGAGATTGCCTGAGGGAAAGCCATCTCGGGAAGGGAGGACTATAATGTCCCCTCCTCCACGCTAGGCTTCTGGCGCCTTGTTGGTCTATCTTTCCATCGGGATAGGCTAATGACATTAATCTTGAGGATGCAAGCCAATTACAAGATTCTATTTGGTTTTGTTGGGGAGATATTTAAGTTGTGGAGCTTTCTATAGTTAAGTCATTTTATTTTATAAAGTTTATTTATAAAGTTACTTTATGACTTAAAGTCATTTTATAACAAAAGTAACTTAAGTGACTAAAAGATGAAAATGACTTTTATCCCACATTGCCTAGTTTTTATTTCCCCTCATATCGAGGTTATAAAAGCAAGGAACTTCATTGGGATTGACACCATGAAATAAATCAATATGTTGAGGACAATCTTGGTTGCTTAAATGTGATTGATTAACTCTTAAGGACGAAATCCACATTGCCTAGTTATTTGTATTTCCCTTCATATCGAGGTTATAAAAGAAAGGAACTTCATTGGCATTGACACCATGAAATATATCAATATCTTGAGGACAATCTTGGTTGCTTAAATTGACTGATTTTCTCATAATGATGAAACCCCTTAATGAGAGTTGTGGAGACTGGACGTAGCCTCAGAATCTCTACTAAGAGTATCAGAATCAGGTATAATTTTACCGACTAATGAATTGTGTTTAGTTGGGTTTACCTCAGAGAGGAATAAGTTACTTGTGGAGTTACATGCCTCTCTTTGCATTAGCTGGATAGCCATAGGAAATGTCCATTTGAAGTGTGAATGTGGAAGCAAATGTCACCAAACACAGCAGGTGTTAACCCTGTAGATTTGCCCCACTCCAAAGGGTATTAGACGTAACAATACAGGCCATAACGTAGAAGATAGTGTATTGCGGGCTTTAGTTCTTCATCGTAGAGTTAGGGGGAGTTTGGCAAGGGCAGTCAGCTAACCTAAGGGAAACTCGGCATAATACTAGTGCGATTTAGGAAGATTGCGGGTGTATAGGCATCAATCACAGGTATGGGCATTATAGTTACCTCTCACCACAGGCTAGTAGGATATCTCTCATGATAAGGGCAGATTGATACAACAATCCAAGGGGCCTGACTGTCAGCAACAAGAGTTGTGTGACCTTTACGTGAACATCAGGTGCCAATATCTATACTGGTATGTTTATCATTTACATTTAACATCTGTACTGTTGTTTGAAGCATTGGTTGAATGTGATATGCCATACATTATTAACGTAAGTTCTTGTGAAATGAGAAGTCGAGGGCAAGCCTAAATGAATGATTAGATGTTTGTTCTAGAATACATTGTAAACTCAGAACTTAACATCTGAATATGCTCATTCCTTCTTTGTTGTTATGGGTATATTGTGGGAGCATATTTAAATTTTGTCAAGAGCCATCCACACAAATTCATGGATAGTTATTTGTTCAATTAACTAAGACCAGTGGTAGATGGGCTGGGATCATTTCAGTGGTATTAAAGCCAGAAGACTTAATGCAAGTTGTGGGTAAATTATATAAGTTGCAGTTTGGTTAAAACTGAAAAATGACAGACAAGCATGAATAACAAACCCTATAATTTTAGTCACATCCCACCTGAACAGGAAGGATCTTCAGATCAGATTGATATTGACGACAATTACATAGTTGATGAGGAGCTAACCTTTGAGACAAGCACACAGATTGAACAAGTTGAATAGGTTGCACAGGTACAGGTCATTGAAATGGCTCATGATGTGAATGAACAAGAACGGGAAGTGAGGGAAATGTTGCGAGCTATAGAGATGGACAGAATATTATCGCTACTGCTCTTTAGCAGCTTACAGGGACTATGCAGCAGCTAGCTCCGATTCATAGGAGAGCCCTGAGCCATCATAGTGGAGGTGGTAATGTGGCCGGATCACCCTGAGCTGCTAGGGTTCCCACACGGAACATCGACAGGCCACTGATGCCCATTTTTGCTGAGAATAATGTCGAGGAGGAGGTAGCTCAACTTGCAGCAACATGCTTACTTACGGATAATATTATGGCTATGTATGATGAATGGGATCTATTCCCTGATCCAATTAAGTAGAATTTGTTCTTTGTTCAATAGATGAATAAAAAAAGCGAGATAGGGAGACCACAATGGGATAGGAGGCGTAGGGCATAGAATAGGGACTTGAAGCATGCCATGAACAAGTTATCCCTCCCTATTTTTGATGGCAGCAGTAAGAAATCCGGTAGAGCTTGGATTCACAAGCTAGACACCTACCTGACACTTAAGTCCATTCTGATGATAGAAGCTATTAGATTTGCCATAATGAATTTAGAGGGAGCAACATATGTTTGGTGGCATCATGGACTAGTCACCGAGATAATGGTTTCATTACATCTTACGAGACTTTCAGCTGTAAGCTGATCACTTGATTTGACAGGAAGGACATTGAGGTCTATTACAAGGATTTGACACAGTTGCGACAGGGCAGATCTCTAGATGATTTCATTGATGAGTTTTAGTGGATCTCGGTTATGGTTCCTTATATGACAAAACAACGCAAGGTAATACTGTTCACTGAGGGCTTACAGGTCAGATTTAGAAGTTTGGTCAAGGTCCTTAATGTAATAACCCCAACCTGACTATAACCTCAACAACATCCAATTTCTTGACAAATTTAAGAAATTTGGCATTTTGACAAACACTTTGAAAGCCACTCCAAAATTGTGAGGAGTCTCTTGTAATTGCATTCAGAGCACACTTATATGGAGCTTCAAAATATTTTGAACACAAAAAATTATGACTTGAATTGCAACCAAGTATAGAAAACTTCAATGCTGAACTTTATCTTTCATTAACCAATGTCTACCTTTATTGAATTCAAATCTGATTGCTATAGCAATTGAAATTACAAACACAAATCAGGAACCTGATTGTAATTTGGATGCCTCTAATGTGATCAATATGAAAGTGCAGGACTTCCAAACTGTGGGCCACAAATGTGAGATAATCCGCAACTTACTCCAGTTCAAAATGGCCGCCCAGCTGATATGAAAATAGCATCAGTCTGAAATATGACTGCCCAAACCCTGACATGACCCAGCATATAAATAATTCGCAGCCCAATTATCAAATTGGGAGCTTAGGATAAATCAAAGCACCTTCAATATGCTTCCACCTCCTTTAAACTTCAATCATAGGCTATGAGAATTAATTGCCCAGGTCTGCAATAATGTACCGTCCCTCAAAGTCCAGATCTGGAGGTGATGAAGTGAATGGGAGGCCCTAAAATGCAAATTGCAGGCCCAGGTAAATATTGCAGAAGGGGTGCTGTTCAAGTTTGTAGTTGTTCATTGTGAGCCATGCTTGATATTGGTAGGCTTTATCAGGCCTAAAGTAAATCATAAGAGAAAACTGATCATTTTGGGAGAGCTGTGTCAGGAGGTTGAAGTAGATATATAATGTTGAAATTGACATTGTAAACAGATATCATTTGTGTCATAAATCTGAGATTTTGGTTTATCAATGTTGGAATAAGTTCTTGTTTACATTGAAAACTAAATTGTCAGATGCATTTGTTATGGTCTTATATGTTTGTGTTATCTATCAGTGATTGTTAAGACTGTTAATATCTATCAAGTACCCACATGCTCAAACAATCAGAAAAATCAGAAAGTAAAAGAGAGAAAAAAACATTAGACAATAAGAGTAAATCTTTACATGCAATAGACTAATTGTATAGAGGTTGAATGATCTAGTATTTGTTCATTACAACCTTCTTGCTTAGACATAGATTAATCTTGGACAGTGACAGCACCTCGATCATGCTGGAGGAGGTTGTTCTAGAATATGAGGGGATCACTGGGGCTAGGAATCCTATCTTTAGTGATAGGGACCTTGAGTAGATCAATTAAGCAGATAAGGAGGTTGAGGCTGTTTCCATGGCATAAGAGGAGGATAAATCACAAGCAGACACACACATTTGATGTTGGTGAGGGTGGGATGTCACGGGTAGAGAGTATGCTGCTGATTCATTCAGGACCTACCCTAGATGCCTTTGTAGTAAGAATACAATCCCCTCTGAGGTATAGACTCTTTTGTTTTGTTTTGATATATGATTGGAACATTTGATGTCACGGATTTCATTTTCCATGAGTTTTGTATAAATTCAACAATATATATAATATTATATATTTAATTTTGCTATTTCTGTTAGCTACAATTTGTGTTTACTTATGTGATCAATGTATACTTGTTTATGTTATCAAACTATCTTCTATTTTATGATGTTATCGTGTCTTAAGGGTTTACTTTATAAGGGTGTATGAAACAAGTTTTAATTCTGTAAAAAATCTCTAAATTATTGCCAAGTCCTAGGCCCTTAGTCAGGTTACCCCGAGTTTGGGTCTTGTATCTATGTTTTAAATGCACATTGGCCTCCTCATTTGAAGATGAACTGTCGGAACATTTGATGTCACGGATTTCATATTCCATGAGTTTTGTATAAATTCGACAATATTTATAATTTTATATATTTAATTTTGCTATTTCCGTCAGCTACAATTTGTGTTTATACTTATGTGATCAATGTATACTTGTGTATGTGATCAAATTATCTTCTATTTTATGATGTTATTGTGTCTTAAGGGTTTACTTTCTTTGGGTTTATGAAATAAGTTATAATTTTAAAAAAAATCTCTAAACTATTGCCAAGTCTTGTTGAGTTATTGCCAAGTCCAGGGCCCCTAGTCGGGTTACCCTAGAGTTCGAGTCCCATATCTATGTTTTAAATGCACATTGGACTCCTCATTTCAAGATGAACTCTTGGTATATTTCTGATTAGATCTTTGAATGTAGGTTGCATTTTGTCATCGGTAGAGATTGTGTAGCCGATGGGATGATGTCGTCGATAAACATTGGGTAGCCGACGGGTAGATTAGCATTGTCATGTAGTCGACGGACCCCTTCAGGAAGGTTCGGCGGGAAGTATATATGCCCCATCTGAGATCATTGTAAATCATCATTGGAAGCATTATGTAATCTCTTGGCATATGCGAATAATAAAAGGAGTACTGCTGTTCTTGTTTATTGTCTGTATGCATTAATCTAATTACCCATATGGTAAACATTTGGCGTCATTGCCCAATGGACCTAGAACGAAGGTAGAGGAATGCAAACTAATGCCAAATCAGCTTAACAAGGATAGAAATAAGCTAAAGGGAAAAGATGGAATACGCACCGCACAAGAAAATTTAATTTTGGCACAACAGGTTGAATGTAGATGAAGGTTTCAGCAACTTGCTGACGGATATCGAAGCACTGAGGGATTTTTGGAAGGGACTCGACAACGGGTGGAATTGGTGGAAGAAGCAAGGGAGGAATTTTTGAACCTGTATTTGCCGAGGGAAGATAATCCAGATGGAAGGGAATAACTCGCATGGCTCAGAGTGTTGAGGGAGCATGAGTGTGGAGTGAACTCTTCGTCCATGATACACTTTTAGAACGGACAACTTCGCTTAATGAAGACCCTTCTTCACCAAAGAACATAGTTGTTGGAAATAAGACAACTGTTGGAGAGAGCACCAGTGTGGGAGTATAAAGTGCCGGTGTGGGAGTGCAGAGTGCCGATGTGGTAGTGCAAAGCATCGGTGTGGGAGTGCCGAACAACACCCATACACACAATCAAGTAATAATGGTTGGATCGAAGGAAAAGTTGCCAAAGTTTGATAGTGATGGAACAATCAATCCAATCTGACACTGTAAAACATGCGAAACAATTTGGAGGGCGAATGGTGTAATAGGTACAAATGAATGGGTCCGACAATTTCCGTCAACCCTAATGGGAGTAGCAATTGATTGGTTTGCTGATACAGATCCCCAAAAATTAACCAATTGGGATAGCGTTAAAATTTACCACCGAATTCCAATTGCTGCGTGATGACAATGAGATCATAGCAGAGATATACACCACAAAGCAAGGGAAAAATGAAATACTCTGAATAAATGCTAGGATATTAAAAGACTTAATAAATAAAATGGAAAGCAAGTGGCTGATGGACTACAAAAAAGATGGTTCATTGAAGGACTACGCTCGAAGTTACGAAAGAAAATGATGATTTTGCTGCCATCATCATACATTGAAGCATACAACAGGCGATGAACTTAGAAAGTGAGCAGAAAACAAAAAATAAGAAGAACAGTAGCTCATCCGATTCAGATGACAATGCGTCTTTCGAAGAAGATAGTAGTGATGAAGAAAATGGTAGCAAGAAGGTTCGAGCCCTTCAGAAGGATATGATCAAAATGATGAAAGAATTCAAGAATATGCAGAAAGAGACAGGGAAATGAGTTGTGGTGCACAGACTGTAAGATAGAAGGACACACGAAAGGATCTTGTCCGAAGAACCAGTTCTGTGAGATTTGCCAAATTATGGGACATTCCTTAAAAGAATGCCCCTTCGATATGAAAACAAGAGGACCTCAGTAAGTACTTCTCACATAGGAGGCTTCTGCAGCAGGAGGGAGCGGAAACACCGGTAATGAGGGTGCCACATCAAGAGGTTAGAAAAATAATAGAAGAGGACAAAATGACGATACCAACAACAATGCCAGCAACAATAATGGGGGCCGTAGCAAAATTCAGTACGATGCAAACGGCCGACCGATGGTTCAATGTTGAGCATGCAATTTGTGGGGCCATTTTGCACGAAACTGTACATCAGCGAATACACCAAAGTTGTTATGCCGATGGTGTGGTCTAGGAGATCATGAAGATGCTAAGTGCCCGAAATCAGAAGTCAATTTGATCACCTTCAGGACGGACGAAGAGGAAGTTTTGACAATCACATGGAAACAAGCAAAACTGTACCCCAACCCGACAGAGGAAAAGAAGAGGTTGGAGGAAGTGCGGACGGAAATTGAGAAAGCGACACAGGTAGAGAAAACACACTTGAGAGACACCACAAGCACCTCAACAACGAACTGCGCGTAAAAGAACATCGTATGACAAATACTACAAACTGAGGTAGTCGTCAAAATAAACGATTTGCTGCTCACAATGCCTCAGCTCCAATTGACACTCACAAACATCACTCCAAATGCTAAATTACTAGGAGAACAAGGAAAGGAGAAAAAAAGTAGAGCAAGTACAGAGGACCCAATGTTGGTAGCCCTTACATCCGAACGACATCTGGCGGTCGTCAAGATGGGAATTCTGGGAACGGTTCTGGCAAACACAATTGTGGACGGAGGGTCCGACGTGAATGTGTTATCGGAGGATACTTGGTAGAGGTTGGGACAGTCGACGTTGTGGCCACCTACATTGCAGTTGCTTCCAGTGGACCAACATGGCATTAAACCTCTCGACGTCTCGATGGCACAACTAGTGACGATTGGAACACAACCATTCCTCCTTGACTTTGTCGTCATCCCCTGAAAAGGAGAGGATACGATGCCATTTTGGGCTGTGGATGGCTCATACAAGCAAAAGTTAAACATGATTGGAAGAAGAATACACTATCACTAGAAAACAAAGGACGAAAATTCATCATCGATTTACACACGCAAATGGTGGGTGAAGAAGTTCTGTCATCAGATTCCGAAGAAGAGAATGAAGGGAAGTAGTGGATAGAACTAGATCAGTAAGGAGTCCTATAGTTGGAAGGAGGATCAACGGACGATGATCCAGACTCGGTAAACGACCTTTTTCACTTGCAGATGGAGGACTACGAGCTATTTTGAAGTTGCAACATGCTCATGATAGAGGAAGGGCACACTGGAGATGGATTCAGAAGGATTTGAGCATCCAGACTGATCAAGTGTATGAATTGCGTCGCCAGCAGCATTCTTCAGGATCACAACCTCCTCTCTAGCATATATTCTTTCTATATTGTATATTGTGGTCTCCTATTTTTGTTAGTTTTTGAAGTTGCCACTAGACGACTTTTCTTTTGGAGGGATGATGTCGTCGGTAGAGATTGTGTAGCCGACGGGATGATATTGTCGATAAACATTGTGTAGCCAACAGGATGATGTCGTCGGTAACCATTGGGTAGCCGATAGGTAGATTAGCATTGTCATGTAGCCGACGGGCCCCTTCGGGAAGGTTCGACGGGAAGTATATATACCCCATCTAAGATAATTGTAAATCATCATTGGAAGCATTATGTAATCTCTTGGCATATGCGAATAATAAAAGGAGTACTGTTGTTCTTGTACATTGTCTGTATGCACTAATCTAATTACCCATATGGTAAAGACATTTCATATCTTACGTTGCATTCTCGCCAAATCCCCATAACTAATTTCCAGTTTAAATGTTTTGTCTCAAAGTTTTCCTGTTCTTTTGCAGAGTGGATTTGATCAAAGCCCTGGGAATTAGTTTTGAGCCAGGTCGGATTTTTGACCTTGTTTGGAAATTTATTTGAAGGCAGGTTGGATTTGCAACTCTGCTTGGAATTTTCCAAACAAGGCAAGTTTCCAAAAATTTACTAAGTGAAAACATCAACCTTGCAATCCACCGACTTCCCTTTTGTTTTCTTGGTCTTCCTCCATCAGTTCAAATCAGAATTCCAATCATTATAATCGGAATTCCATTATTAAAACACAAATCTTTTGTTTTGATTGAGCATCTCATAACTGTTGCATGAAGTTTGCAATTTTGTGAAAGTGGATCTGAAGAGCACTTGGCCTTATGTTGAGTATTTGCACCATATTGCAAATCATAGTGTGGAGAAGGTTTTGGATTTTGCATGTGCATGAAAATTTCTCTCGAAGACAATCCAAGGTTTTCACTAACCTACACTAAGCCAACTAACTACTCTACTACCAAGCAAAAAAGGGGGGTCCACATTTGTCATGGGTTGATGGTGTGAAAAGGTCACAACACAAAATAATTGTGGTTTTCTATTGTGGGTTTACAATGTTTGTGTTGTTTTCAGTTGTGTGGTGTGATTTTTAAAATTAAAATCAGATTCTCTGGAGGTCCGAAATCTTCTCATTTGGCAATTTCATGTGAGGCATTTGATGGTTAAGTAAGAATACAGATTATTGAGATTTGGGAACTTGTATGGGCCCTTTCTTGTCAAGTTCAAGGGATTTTTCTGCATGCTTATGGTCTGATTTTAGTGATCAGAAGTTCTGATTCAAATGTCTTATATTTAATATTTTGCTTGATGTTAACTCCATATTTTATAATGTCCCTTCTCCTGGACTGAGTAATTGGATCTAGGAACTTTTGGTTCCCTTTAATTTTGCATTGTATATTCCTTCTCAAAATGTAGATTAATTTAATTTTCTATAGTCCTCAAAATATATATTAATTTACTTCTTTCTTTCGTCTACTTTGATGGTTCTACAATCCAATTCTCTTCGAATATAATTGTTTTCCAGTCCTCCCATATTTAATTTGTCGTCTATGTCCTTCTGAAAAGTCACAACTATTGATAATCACAATCCTTTCGAAAATCACAACATGTCATACTTACAACCCTTTCAAAGTGTCACAACACTTTATAATTACAACCTTTTTGAAGAGTCACAACCATTCATAATTACAACCCTTTCGAAGAGTCACATCCTTTACTCATTTCAACCTTTTGAAAAGTAAAAAACCCCTCTTTATTTTCTTTGCATTCTTTCCCTCTTACATTAATCCTTTTTTTACTCCTATCTTCCCCTCCTCTTCGTTCTACTATAATCTTTGTACACTTGTATGACAACTCCTTATCGCGACAATATCAATTTTTTTTTATCCATTACCACCTTTGATAATGTTTGGGTGAATTAATTATAAAGGTTGGTGCAAGGTGAGTGGAGGCTCGTTTGTTCCAATTAATAAAATTTCAGAGGTTATTGAGATAACTCTAGATATATCTTATTTAGAAATGCTTGTTATCAATCTTAGTTAGAGTCTTGAAAGTGATCATGTCATAATCCCAATTCCTAGGATGGCAAATACAATCGACTTGATATTTATGCCTTCGACTAGTTAATACGAACAATAATGGTGTTCTTTATTTTGTATTGCATACGACTTGGATGCCACTTGTTTGCAGTTCCGATGGTCTTGATTCTCATGGCAGGAGTGATAATTCTTTTCTGTGTAAAATTGAATGTTTTGTCATGTCTCCATAGTAATTGTATCTAGTTGTTTTGTGTGACTAGATGCTAATTAGATGTTAAAATATCTTGATTTGGTGTTGTTCTCTATTCTGATCTCTATGCGCGGTTGGAGTGCCCAAATTGTTGACTGGATACTTTATTTTCTGAAATTATGGTTGATGAGTCTATAAGCTTTAGAATGCTTCTTCCTTGATCAAAAACAAAATCCTGTTGTTCGATTCTTATAAAATATTTGGTTACGTCTTTCGGAAAGACGTGCCCCCTCATTGCCTTAATCTTCTTGTTATTAATTACATTTTAGTTCTATACAGTGTTTAATTAGTTTGTAATTGCAATATTATTATACCATTCTTAATTATTAATATTGTTATTGTATATTTCAATTTTCTATATATGTTTTATGATTAATGTGTATATATTACAATGTCCATATGTATTATTTTTCATATATTTCTTATCGATATCACATGATTATATTTAATCTAATACTTGTTTTTTGATAAATATAATATATACTTAGGAAAGTGTATATAATATTTACTTTAATAATCAAATATTTGACATTTTTTAGTTATTTAGGGTAATATTAATTATTTATTTTTAAATAATCATATTAGGCAATGATTATTTATGTATAATTATATTTGGTTATTTATTAATTTATATATATGTAGATATATTCTTATTTAAGAAAGGGGGCATTGCATATGTAAAGGATTTCAAGTTTCCTTGTACTAGTTTTTAAATTTAAATATATTAGTTTTTTAATTTAGTGGTGATGGTGTTGAACACCTACTGAATTCACTAGCTGTGATTTACATTATGTAATCACAAAAAGGTGATGACTTAGCCCCTATTCATTTTTAACTAGGAAAGAATTTTTCTTGCTTCTATGATTTGTACTAAGTGATGATGGTTTCAATCCTCCCTCTCCGTATGGTTTGTGATTATGAGCATTGCATATGTTAGTTTATGTGTTTCATCTACGTTGCAAGGTTTGGAATGTGTTAGTTGGGTCCGGTTTTGGGTTCTTCTCAAGTTTAGATTCGTGTTGGGTCCACAAACCCTGCCCAAGCCTACCACGGACCTGCAGGGACCCTCAAAGACCTTGCATGGACTCTCAGGGAGCCGTAAGGACCCACAATTCATGAGCCCAAAAAGTATGATAATGTTGATTTTTGGTAGCTTCAGTTGATTAAACTCTATGAAACTAAACTATTGAGGAGAAATTAATATGAAAATTATATATATAAAACTATAATTAAGATTGTCATATTAATTACGTTGTAATGAATAGACATGTCTAATGAAGGGCATGTCTCTCCATTTCTCATTCGCAATATATATAAGAGGAAGATTGCTGCCTTTGAAAAACACACACCATATAGGTAGTGCCATTACAATTGCAACAATCCTCATAAAAACAACACGGTAGCAGAGCCAGGCTGCAAATGAGAGAAAAACGTAGAGGCTTCCTTAGCAAAATATACTATAATCAATGTTAAAATATATATTAAGAGATACCAAGCAATGTGGTAGGCGAAAAGTACTTGGCTCATTAATGCCTAGCGTGAAATTAAGTTTAAGCGCATATTGAAAAATAAAGTTAGGCCAAATGTATATGTACAAACGATATTGGTACATAATGAATACATGTCCAATGAAGGGCATGTCTCTTCATTTCTCATTCACAATATATGTAACAGGAAGATTACTGCCTTTGAAAAACACATATGATATAGGCAGTGCCATTACAATTGCAATGATCTTGATAAAAATAACATGGTATCAGAACCATGCTGCAAACGTAAGAAAAATGCAGAGGCTTCCTTAGCAAAATATACTATAATCAATGTTAAGATATATATTAAGAGATACCAACCAATGTGGTATGCGAAAAGTGCTTGGCTCATTAATGCCTAGCGTGAAATTAGGTTTAAGCCCATATTGAAAAGTAAAGCTAGGTCAAGTGTATATGTACAGATGATATGAATACCCCCATTAGTGCGTGTAACTAAAGGAATGCGTAAGCACAAAGCATATGATGTTGCTTTTGCAGATTAGAGGGATCCCCCAATTCACCATTCGGTGGCACGATTATGTGCACTTTGTTGACAGAAGTCATAAACGACACAAGGGAATCGGTGTTGTTTGATATCTTTAAAAACGTATCTACCGGTATCCGTAGGTATTTACAAACTAATACTAAGAGTGCAGGTTTTCGCTGATAGTGACATATGGATAATTATAAATAAACAATAAGGAGAAAATCGTAGTATAAGAATGAAAAAGAAGTGCATAGTTTACTAACATGGCACGCTGATACATAAGACAAGGCAGACTTCTGCTAATGGTAAGAGAGGATTGACACTAACATGGAGGAAAGTAGATTGGGCCAAATTGTGCAAGTTCATCTGCCATTTGTAGGCTATCGGTATTACTTAAAAGGTCAGATAGATACACTAATATGAAGGGAACATCCACAAAAGCGGAGATACATGCGCCATCTTATGCAATGACTAATCGTAAAAGAAGAGTAAGTGGCCATGTCAATATCCTAGGAAGACTTGCTAAATGATAAGGAAGTCATTTGAATAAAGGGAATAGAAGCAAGCAAAGTATAGGGAGACATTTTGGATGGAGAGACATTGAACAGAGATAGCCAAAGGTTTGCAAACTATAACGTGAGAATTACAAGGAGCGAGCATGGAGTATGGACTCATACCTTTGATTGACTAATGGAAGGCGATAAACTAAAGACCCCCACCATGTTAGTCAAACATATATGTATTAAGCTGGTTGATCGAGGTTTTGGGCACATTGCAAAAATATATCACTTTTTGTGAGAGGAACCCGTGCCCGTATCAAGAAAGGAAATAATAGGGTATGAAGAAGGTCAACAAGAACTGACCATACACAGTTAGCGGATAAGATTAAGAGTAAAGGGCATACATTCCACAAAGGCCATATATCGAAGGTGGGACTCAAATCTAAAAGCTTAAAAGGATTAGTTTAAAACAACCTAATAGGAGGGGTCATCACAACAATTTAGAAGGAAATCATTTGTGGTTTACCTAATAGTTGCTAAGGATTTGTGTTCAATGATCAGAATGATTCAAATTATTTTCTAAGAGTATATTAGAAATAGTGGATTGTAAATGCAAATTTAGGAGTTGTCTTGGAACTTATTGAAGAATACTAAAGAAATGGGAAATGTGTAATTTCGAAAATAATAATATCTTACACAGAATTGAGTAAAGGACATAGAGCAATTTGTATCAAAGATGATGATGCACAAATAAGTATTTATTATCCTTAAATATTTAATTTATTTACTTATTATTATCTCTCTCATTTATATTTCCATATGCACTATAATAGTTATTTGCTTTGATTTTTCCTTTCTCTCCAAGGATGTTGTTGAATGAAATGCAAGAGTGATATTAGATTCAAAGGGAGTACAACACTTCATCAGAGGCAACATTGGATGAAGAGCCTAGAAAATTGATATTCAGAGGGAGTCTGACAATCCATTTGTGTGACCACATGATTTTAATGAGCATATTCCTTGTGTACATCATGAGGAAGTGACAACTTCCAAATGATTAGCACTTGTATTTGCAGAAGTTATTGAAAGGTGATGATCTTTGAAGAACTTAATCTTCTATTGTGATAAACATTTTATGATGTTTGAAACAAATCATAATAGATTAGAACTTGCACGGTGGATTAAGCTCCTTAAACAGACCATGGCCTTTTATTGTGATAGACATTCTATGATGTCTGAAATAGATCATAATATATTATATCTTGCATGGTGGATTGAATTCCTTAAACATGCCACCCTATGGTAAGTATCATTGAGGATATGTGTGCGAATACCTTATGAAATGTTTGATTACTTGGTGAATGTTATGCAACTTGATGTTTAGGAGGCCATTACTCAAAGTACTTGGTGAATATCA
Source organism: Cupressus sempervirens (assembly GCA_028749045.1). Lineage (NCBI taxonomy): Eukaryota > Viridiplantae > Streptophyta > Pinopsida > Cupressales > Cupressaceae > Cupressus > Cupressus sempervirens. The sequence goes on along the minus strand of CM053784.1, from coordinate 145,066,992 downwards.
TGTGACTTGATGTTTCGGAGGCCATTACTCAAACTACTTGGTGAATATCTTGCAACTTGACATTTAGGAGGCCATTACTCATTACTCAGAGTACTTGGTGAATGTCACGTGACTTGACATTCAACAGGCCATTATTCTTGATATCATTAGATGATATCTAAAATGATGGATATCTTTTGATCAAACATATCCTTAAAACTTTCCATTCCTGATTTTAACATTGAGATAATCTTGTGTTTATCCTCCCTAACTAAGAGGGAGTGTTGATGTTTTGCACCTTCAGTATCTTAAACCTATGAGACTAAATGATTGAAGATAAATTATATATATATATATATATATATATATGAACCACAATTTAAGCCAAGATGAGCTTTAAATAATCGCTTAATTAATGTGTATATATTATATTAAATTGTAGTTTACTAATGGTACTGTTATAAGATGCAATCAGCTGAAATGGTATAACAGTCCCATTGGTAAACTGCAATTTGATATAATTCAAAATTAAATGATACAACGCGTGCGCGCGCACACACACATTCAAGTTCAATATTAAGAAAATAAAATATGTGACACTAAATATCAATAGCAATTGAATTACTCTAAATCCAACACAAAGATGATTTAAGATATCACACCAATTTGAAATATATTGAATAACTGGGAACCACATTGGCAGTCAAGCCTAGTCCTAAATATTTTTTCTCTTATACACACACACACACACACACACACACTCATGAACCCCCCACAAACACAAATGGGATTTTTATTTTTTGCCTGAACCCATGAACCTGAACTTGAATCCAAATCTGTCCCCGAATCCGAACCGGTTAGTTAGGTTTGCATGCGTCATAAGCTAACATTTAGCATTCATTCTACTTCAGTTTCTATATTATTGCATATATTTAAAATAAAAATCAGTGGTGGTTATTACAATATGTTCCCCATTACTTATATGGACAAGATCTATATTATACAATATATAACTTCGTCTAAAGGGGTCAATGTTGGGTGACCTGGCTTCAAAATAATTTTGTACATCTTCCGCATATTCTCCTTTGGACTGAGCTGACACCCATTACGTTTGTTCATTCGATTGAAATGATCTCCATTTTAAAGCTGTACATAAATATATAAGCATGAATATGCCATAATTTTATCATTTAAGAATATATGCCAACTGTAAATATAATTGCTGAACAAAAAAAAGGTATATTAACAATTAGCTGACTAAACTCAACCTCCTAACGTTTATGAAATATAATTTTGACTTTTGATTTTTACCATTATATAAGATGAAATAAACATATTAAACAAATAGATCAAATCCTATGCTAATGTGAAAGGTCTACAACCTATATTATGCCCTGTGAATCTTGACCAATTGTGCTGGGAATGTCTTTGCCAATCAATTTCTGATGTTTGTCCATTGTATTTCAGTTATTAGTAGTGATGATTATCAATGTCTTCAAGTGCATTGTATATATTTTTGAATTTTTTTGAGGTCTGTTAATTTGTTCTAGCATTGATGTCAACTGATATTTTCAGGACATCTTTTGCTTGCAAATCCTTGTAAATACAGATATATTATGTCTTTTTATTTGAAAGAGACACTTTTTTATTTTTTTCAAATTTATTTTCTAACTGTTTAAATATCACGTGTAACCAGAATATTTTGATTCCTACCATGATAACTAAAGGAATAGAATATTTGTCAGCATCTCTATCCATATCACCTGGTGTTCCCATTAAACCAATGCTAGCAAAGTGAGTTGCCGCTTCATTGTTTTCTACTTGATTAAGTTATGTGGTTTTAGGTTAAGTTATGTGGTTTTAGGTTTAACGGGATGCTTGGTTTGTATTCCAACTATTCTGGTGCAAAAGTTGTCACTGCATGGTCAATTCTTATATGAATTGGAAATATTTTATTTTCTTTCAGAATAACAAATGGTGTGTCAGAGGTATTAAAGCGTTTCCAAGGGCAGGCTTTCACATGTGAATACAAGTAAGTGGAAAATATTCATTTGTGAAAATTTCTCTACTTGTTTCTGTCTACATTTCAATCATATATTATGTAACTTTCTGTTCAGAAGTTATGTCATGAATGCTGTCTAGTTGTGTGGGTCTCTTTTCATTGTATATCATGTCATTTGTGAATATTGATAGAGAAGCCGTGTGTATAAGTTCTATGCCATTCGCTGATGAAAATTAATTGTTTGTAACTTCTCCAACAGGGATTCAACTGTTGTAAGATCACTGAACATTGACATTAGTTTTGAATTTGATGATAGAAGAACACACTCTTTTATATGTGAATTGGTTGCATTTACATCAAAGAAGTATCTAGTGACAATCTCTGCCATCTCAAATTGGTTCTACTAGGTTCTGAATAACAAAAATAATTCAGGCACATCTCTCTTTTGTTTTATATTTCTGATGATAATTGAGCGTTGAGGATACACAAAGAATTACGTATTCTTGGTGGTTAAAAATACATGCCATTTTGGAATAATAAGTTGAAATTGTATACCTAAAATCTTTAATCATTATTGCCATGGTATACCTAATATTTAGGATTATTTTGATATGGTGTAGCACCTAGGCATGGTGAGGGTGGAAAGCACCCATTGAAAGGTCGGAGAAGCCTTGGCAAAAGGATCAAGGTTCTACGCAAGCTTTAATGAGGTCTCCTTGTCCAATCCCTGAGTCTCCTTGTCCAATCCCTGAATGACCTAGCCTATACATACATAGTGAGGTTATGAGCAATAAATAAGAAGAGATACCTTGATTGATAAAGAAATGATTATATCTAACTATGATATTTTATGAATACATTGTAAGCATTATAGTTAGAGCCATTAATTATGATTTTTTGATCACATAAGGAAGAAATAGAAGTAATAGAGAAATGATTATTTCTAATCTTATCTTCATGGCTATGACTATTAAAATTGTTTTAAAGTATACTCACATTTCAGAATTCTATATGCTAACTTTTGCTCCCTTTGTGCAAGATTTTTTATTGTCTTAGGGTTAGCTTATTGAATTATAAGAGTTGATTGATAAAATAATTCTTGTATTATGTGTATGCTTCATGTCTTCATCCATTTATTTGTCTTCTTCATGTATGCTCCATGTCTGTAAGAACTCGTGTATTTATCTTGTGCACATTTCATGTTTTCATGTATTAAGATATATACTCCATGCATGCCTTATAGATTCTTACATCCTACTCTATACCCCATATGTTGACTTTACAAGAAAACTTAGGTGTAAATAGTCACTCCCCATGCTTGGTCTACTCGGCAGATTTGTCTCCTTGTGCACTTAGGAGATGGTTGATATTGTTCCTAGTTTTGGAATGTTTGGAGTTTGATCTTCTTGTTTATAAGAGCTTTCATTCATGGTGTTTGGGTGTTGTAAATGCTCTCATATGGGGAGGTAAAGGAGATTATACTTGACACAGCTGGGCACTTGATGGTGTTGGTAGAAGGATGAGTTATGATTTGTGTTGGTGTTCCTTCCAAGAGTTTTTTGAGGTCATCTATTGTTGTTGTACTTCATTGTTTTTTAACAACAATATGTGGTCTTTTCATGAGGACTTGGAAGATGACATTTTGCAGCAGGTTGGTGTGTTTTGTTGGAAGATGGTATATTTGGTGAGTTATTGTATGGGTTGTTATGTGGTTATAAGTCTATTGGTATTGTATTTAGTTGGATGTGATTAGCAATTAGCTGTGGTTGCTATTCCAGCTATGAAGATTGTCTTTTGGCAATTTCTTACAATGCCATTGGTAAGGGCAAGCAGAGTTTAAGTAAGAGGTTGTTCAGATGTGAGGTTGCAGCATAAGTTGAACTTAAAGTGGGAGATTGTTGGATGTGAAGTCCAACTATCATGTCTATTCATTTCATATTCCTCTCATGTGTCTCTTCGTCTTCTCATGAAGACTGTTGTATAAATATAAGAACAAAGCTCTGATACCAATTGTTAATTTAAGAGATAAATTGCAAACCACAAAACAGAGAAAGAGACACATGATTTATCGTGGTTCACCACAACTGTGGCTACGTCCACACCGAGAGTAGAGCAATGACTGAATAATATACTTGCTCTGCTCTCGGTGTGGATGTAGCCACAGTTGTGGTGAACCACGATAAATCATGTGTCTCTTTGTCTGTTTTGTGCTTTGCAATTTATCTCTTAAATTAACAGTTTGGCGAAGGGTGGATTGTCATGTCCCCTAATTATGTTAGTATGGATAAATATATAAGTGAAATAAAATAGTCATCAATAAATAGATTATATGTAACTGTATTTACTAAATCATTATATCACTAAATAATAATATAAAAATTATATTACAAGTACATTGTGAATAAATGTACTTGAAATAAAGATATAATGATTATAATATGAGTAGCACAATAATATTTTACTTTGATAAATATAATAATGCTTTAATAAATAATAATAATATAAATGTATGATAATAATAAAATGTAAATATAAATATTACATGTGATCATATATTTAAATAAGAAATATGATATAGAAATAAATTAAATAAATGAAAACTGAATAGATTTATTATTAAAAATATATATTACATTAAATAAATAAGAAATATCTGCAAAAAGAGGGGTAAAAATTTATTAAGACAGAAAGGAATACAACAAGGAGAGCTCAGCAAGGAGCTCAATCCTGAGCAACAAGATCATCAAATTCTTGCACCATCTCAAAGGACAGTTGCCCCCTATCCCTAATATTCCAACCCGGATCCTGACTAGAAGCCCATTTGGCTAAACAATCAGTAGGTCTATTCCATTCTCGCGGAATATACTTGAACCTAATGAACTGAAAAGAGGAAGAGAAGAAAAGAATCTGCTTGACAACAGTGGCCAGCTGCCAACTAACATCCTCAAGCTCTTGCGAAGAAAGCATGTTCACCACCACTTGGGAATCAGACTCACAAATAATCTTACTCCATCCCCACAAGCAACACTGTTCCACAGCATATAAAATAGCCTGAGCTTCCATGAGATTGTTAGTATAATCACCCTTATGAATTGAGAAGAAAAATTTAACATTCCCAGAACTACAACGAGCCACTCCGCCAATACCAGCCGGACCAGGATTCCCACGAGAAGAACCATCAGTGTTAATTTTCAGAACTCCACAGGGAGGAGGAATCTAGTGCCCATCTCGGTTAACCCGACCCTTCCTCTGATGGTGAAGCTGCCTGGACATAGAAGGAAACCTATGAGCCGCAACCCCATCCTGCAGATGAAAATTGAGGCGATTACAGATAGCAAGATCAACCGGATCCATACCCCCATCAAGCTCACACTTCACAAGAATAGTTTCCTGGAGAGAATGTGATATTTTCCACCAAAGATGCAAAACACCAAGCCGAACATCTTGGAATATGCGACGATTCCTCTCCAACCAGATATGCTAAAGCATGAAAGATGGGCCAGCAATCCAAGCAGCCTGGAGAGAAGAAGACTTGGAGGGAGCACTACCCAAGCGAGCCCAGAACTCAGGCAAAGAGGAAGCATGCCGACAAGAGCAACCCCAAGCGCTCCACCAAAGGTGCCATATCTAAGTAGAATAGGAGCAATGGAAGAACAAATGGGAGACAGACTCCTCTCCATTACCACACAAAACACAATAAGAGGGGCCCTGAAATCCACGTTTACAAAGATTATCCCAGGTAAGACAACAGTTGTGAGCCACTAGCCACATGAGAAAATTGCACTTGGACCAAGAAACTTTATTCCAGACTTGCTTCCACCAAGGGACCTCAGCATCCCCAAATAATTGTCTAGTTATCTCTTGATACCCAGTAGAGACATGATATTTACCAGACAAGGTACCGCCCCAAGCCAATACATCTGGACCAAGCAAAGAGGAACACTCTCTAGAGGCCAGAATTTGAGAAAGCTCCTGACGATCCATGTCTGTACCTCCAGGAGGCCAATCAGAGGAATGCTTCCATCTATAACCAACAACAGGTCCCAATTGATAAGGAGTCTTGTAATGAGCCACTTTATCCCATCCAGCGGCAAGAAAAGAGTCACAAAGAGGCTGAAGATGAGGGTATATGGATAAAATGGAAGGGAATCCATCCCAAGCATCAGACCAAAACAAAGCCTGAGAACCTCCTTTACATATCCAGAACAGACCCCTCTTCACCAACATCGCACCTGTCTTCAAAGTATGCCAAACCATTGAGCCACGACTTTCAAGAGGAAGTGCAGAAACAGAGCAAGGATCAGCACCATGAAAATATTTATGAGTGATAATACGAGCCCAAAGTTGATGCTGTCCAGAGCACCATCGCCAATAAAGTTTAGCAGCCAAAGCTTGTCTACTCAATAGAGCAGAACGAAGACCAAGACCACCCTCCTTTTTAGGCCTACAAACAGTTGCCCAATTAACCAAGCTCCATTTAGTACTACGCAAATTACCACTCCAAAGGAATTGTCGAGAAAGAGCATCAAACTCCTTGAGAAAGTAAATAGGTGCAGCATGAACCATGCTTCTATAAGTAGGAAGAGCTTGGATAATAGCTTCAAGAAGAGTAACCCGGGCAGCAGTAGAAAGCCATCTATGAGTCCAATGATTTACCTTATCCTGAAGCTTGGTAATCAAATTTTGCCAGAAGAGACGTGGCTGCCTGGTAACAGCAATAGGAATGCCAAGATAAGTCAAAGGAAGTGAACCTATCTGAAACCGTAGGATGCCAACAATCCTGTGCTGAATAGAATCAGGAGTGTTAAAAAAGTAAATGAAAGATTTGTGCTCATTAACTTTCTGGCCTGAAGCTGCCAAATAAACGTCCAAAGCATGTCGAAAGGCTTCAGCTTCCTTGATCCTAGCAAGACCGGCAAGAGCAGAATCATCAACAAATTGAAGATGGGAAAGAGAAGGTAAGCCATTACCCCACTGCCAGCCTTGAATAGAATTCTGGGACACCTGATGCTTAATGAATCTGCCCAAGCCTTCAGCCATGATGATGAATAGATATGGGTCTCTCCCTTGAAGTAGCTTAACAAACATGGCTCTCTCCCTTGAAGTAGCCATAGAGTGAATAGCCTCAGTAGCAATAACCACCCCGTCCAAAATTTGTCTTCCAGCAACAAAACCACCTTGTTCTTCTGATATAATAATGGGAAGCCACCTTTTCAGTCTCTCAGCAATCAGCTTAGTAATAACTTTGTAGACCACATTACATAAGGCAATTGGTCTAAAAAAACTCCAATTGATTAGCACCCTCTCTCTTAGGAATAAGAGTCAAGAATGTAGAGTTCAAAGCTCGAAGCATCTGCTTGCTAGCATAGGATTCTTTAACCACCTCCAACAAATCATGATTAATGATGTCCCAAAATTCTTGAAAGAATTCAACTGGAAAACCATCAGGACCAGGAGCCTTCCCCTTAGGCATGCCAAAGACCACCGCCTCCAGCTCTTCCAAAGAGATAGGACGCATGAGATAATCATTCATTTCCTGAGTGATAAGGGAAGGAATACAGGACAAAATAATATTTTCTTCATTATCAGCAGTAGGAGAGTCCTCAGAGAAGAGGGTAGAGAAGTACGAAATAGCCTCCTGGAACAAAGCTGGCAAGGAATTCAGTTGGATACCTTGAGAATTAACCAAAGAAGAGATAGTGCTCTGATTCCGGCGAGATTGCACTGTTTTATGGAAAAAGGCAGTGTTTCGATCACCTTCCTGGAGCCAATCAACTCGAGCCTTTTGCTTCCAAAAAATTTCCTCTCGAAGTTCCCATTCTTCTAGAGCTCTAGAAGCAAGGGATTCAGCCTGGCCAAGATCCTCCGAGAAACCTCGATCTCTAATCTCCCTTGTGATGACATCAAGATTTTCTTGAGCAAGCCTCTTCATAAAGTGAAGATTCCCAAAGCATTCCCTATTCCATATCTTGAGCTGCCTTTTAACATATTGAAGCCTTTTAGAAAATGAGAACATTGCAGTACCATATGTAGGGGCACCATCTTTCCACTAACAAAAAACAAAATCATGAAGAGAGGAGTCACGAAGCCACATCAACTGGAACTTAAAAGGAGGATGCTTCGGAACATAAGCCCCTATAGCGGAAAATTTGATTGGCCAATGATCTGAACCCCTCCAATCAAGGATTTCTAAAGAGATAGTAAGGGTGCCACTAAGCCAGAAGCAAGAAACAAGAAATCTATCCAGGCATTCTGAGATAGCAGCAACACCAGTCTTGCGATTATTCCAGGTATAGAGGCCATTAGAAGGCTTAACATCAGAGAGATGCAAAAGAGATATGTGTTGCCGAAGAAGAGCAGAAGAAGGCCCCAATCTAGCCAAACCACCATGCTTCTCTTCCAGACTTAAAACTGAATTGAAGTCCCCTGCTAACACCCAAGGATGATAAGGATGACAATTTCTAACATATTGAATATGTTCCCAAAGTTCCTCCTTTCCCACCAGATCAACAGGTGCATCCACATTAGTAACCATGATTACCTCTCCTGAGTCTAGAGCAGAAGCTACCATAGAGAGAGCTGAGCGAGAAGACATCTAGCCAAGAGGAGAAATTTTTTGAGGATCCCAAAATATAGCTAAACCACCAGCACTGCCTATTGCCCCAACACACTGGCATTGGCCACGAGACCAAATACTAGAGGCATGTTGGACCATAGACTCCACAAAGAGCTTAGTCTATTGGATACAAAAAACATCAGAACTATGATCAACCACCAAGTTATGAATAGCCTTTTGTCTAGGGATGCTATTCAACCCCCTTACATTCCATGAGAGAATAATCATCATTGGGTAGATTTGGGAAAATGAGAATCCAAAGGTTTCACTGAACCAGACTCAATGAATATATCTCCTGTGAGTTTAATCTTCTCTTGGTCTGTTTTGCGCCCACTCCTTAGAGGGGGAGAAGGAGAAGCCCGCTTAAAGGGTCGAGGCAACAACCCTAAGGGGAGAGGAGATCCCTTGCCCTTACCTGATGGTAGCACATCCTTAACCAAGTCAGCCAAAACAACATCATCATCTTCCAACATTGCAGGAGTCACCAGAGCCGCTGTCACAGGAGCTACAGGAACCTCACAATTCTGATATACTACAACTTGAGATGCTCCACAAGCATCATTAAGAACAGATCTCTCATCTGGGCAAGCTGGATTAGAAGAGATAGGAGGAGGAATACCCTCCTCTAGAACCATACTATCCAGCACCTCAAAACGGTTAAAACCTGAATCAGATAATCTTTCTTTCAAAGGCCTCTTTTGACCACGTGCCTTAGCTCGAGGACGAACAGGGGTAAATCCATCCTTATCCTGCATTGGAGCCTTACCCTTACCTGTAGCATCTTGTGGATTCATCCCCTTGGTAGTATTAACCATTTGAGATTGTCCTTTCCCTGTAGTATCTGCCAAACCACCAGCATTTCCAGCTGTAGACCGATCCACTCCTTTGAAACTCGAGTTACGGGGGCACTGCCACAGTAAATGACCATACTCATGACAAATCCGGCAACGGAAAGGGAGGGATTCATAATCTAACTGCTGCACCCAAGAAGAATCCCCCAGACAAATTTCCAAAGAATCTGGTAATGGGTTATTCAAATTAATTTCAACACAAATTCTAGCAAAAGAAATAACCTTTTTATCGAGGGTTTGATGTGCGATCGCGGTTGGCTTCCCCAACAAAGCAGCAATTTGTCGAAGGATGTCTTCACGCCAAAATTCCAAGGGAAGACGAGGCAAGCGAACCCAAACTGGCACTGTTGAAGGGAGATCCTCAGCAGAATTAAAACCTGAATGCCAAGGTTTGACAAATAACCCCACATTGTTGTAGAAATAAGGGCCTCCTTCAAAAACACGATCACGATCAGACAGGCAAGAGAATACAACAAAAAAATAACTATTCCCTGCCAACATAATCTCCATATCGCCTTCCACCTGCCAAGAGCGGCGGATCCATGCCTCAAGAGCGGATAGGGAAATCCGGATTCCAAGAAATTTGCATATCAAAGCATGCTTGGTCCAATAATCAATGTCCTCCATTACAACTGTTGGAGGAATAACCAGAACAGGGCGATCATGGCTACGCGGAAGACAACCATTAACTTTTTTCAGCTTGGAGCTCTCCCCTGAATAAAACGATTCAGATCGCATTGCATGCATAGTTGGAGAAGAACCATCTGTTCTCACCAACGGAGAAGAAATCCCAGGCCCTGCCATGCAAACAATAAAACCCCCAATCCAAAATTGACTGCAGAAGATCTCGAAAAACACCGACGCAAATTATGTCCAGCAGCTAACAATCGAAACAGAACAGAAAAATAGTAAAGATCAAACACCAAGAACAGGCTAGGGGAAAAACCCTAGCCCAGCCGGCAGCCAACGCTTCTCAGAGACTCCATCGAATGCTTTCCCACAAAGGGTTTGTGGTAAACCTAGTGTATTTAGAAATAAGAAATATAATATGATATATAAATATAATTATTATTTGTATGAAAGACAACTTTACTCATTTCAAAATATATAGAGGAATATTGAAAGTTAGGAAAGGACATTGAGGGGTATATAAGAAGAAAATGAGATATATAAAAAAGAGGGTCTGCAAAGATTGAGTTTGACAAAATTGAATAAAGTCCGTCCCCCCTTGTTAAGGGACATTACAATCAATAAGTGCAATCAATTCACCACTACAATGTCCCCATTATTAGTGTTAGTTTCGAACAAGAATGACTACAAAGAAATTGGTTGGTTATGTTCATAAAAAATCTAATTAAATATTTCATATTTTTTTAATCAGTTGTCTAACTTAAAATGATTAACATTCGTAATAAATGTCCTCCACTGAGTTATTGGATCGTACTATGACATTCATAATAAATGCCCTCCACCAAGTTATACTTGGATCATTCTATGACATTCACAATGAATCCCCTCCACCATGTTATACTTGGATTATATACTTAATGATTATATTCATATATTTTATCTTTTATTCCATTGTAATTTAAAGTCATAAATAATTAGTTAGAAAATATATATTTTTTATATGCCATATAGAATCACCTTATATTCTATATATATATATACACAAGGAGGTTTATCTAAAATAACGTAAATATATTTCTACAAATAAAATAATATAAATCCGTCATATATAAATGATTTATATTCCTAAACATACCTCTTAATACTTTTCTACGATGATTTTACCTCTATTCCTTTCAAAAGAAGAAATCACTCATATTTTCCTTTTTTAATATATGGAAGCTTCTTACCATCATTTACCCCTTTTACCATGTATTGATTTCAGCACTTTATCTTTTATGCCCTCTAAAATAATTGATGCTCCCTTTTTATTATTTTAATTCTCATTTTTGCTTTGCCTGATTAGATGATGGAAGTATGTTGGTGTTTTGTAGCTTTTCTCAGATAAATTGTAGCATATATATATATATATATAATTATAAGATTGTAATTATGTTAATGAACAAACATGTCCCATGAACTCACTTTCTTATATATATAAGAGGTCGCTAGCATTTGGAAAACATATACCAAAACATGGCAATGCGAATACATGGTAGGAGACCTCTAAAACTAACTTGGTATCAGAGCACGTTGAATCTTAGGGATCTTTATGACATCTGTGTGGTGAGTTGTAGAATACTGTGATGTTGATTCTGTGTATAGAATATCAACCATGTTTAATGTGGTCTCTCACCATGTTCCGAAGATAACAGTCATGTTAAACATTAAAATGTGATTGATTCGCATTTAGAGTGGGGATGATGATCTTAATGATGATGGGAAGAAGGTGGATGTTATGGGAGATAAGAGAACAATCAACGCAAAATAGCGACTAGGTTGATCTATGCTAGTCACCGAATAAGGGAAGATAAACTACAGAGAATTCCTTACTCAACATATGATTGATTATAGTCTCAAGTGAATCAATTCCAACGCTTGCAGAAGTCTTTTATCGTATGGAAAATTGGACTCGAGGAAAGTATTTGATAGGAACAATAAAAGATCCAACACCAGGGTTGCGTCCTGGGCATTCTCGACCAAACCAACATTTAGAATTTGGAAGGAGTGATAGGAGGCTCCCATTGAAATGTACAATCATATTGAGGGATGTCATGAGTTATTTCCTTGGCTAGAGATCATCATGAGTGAAAACCAGATAATAAAGAATATTGGGCCTTGACTCACCAAAGCGAACACTAGAACATATCAAAGGTCCCCTAGATATTATAATTGCAATGACTATACAAGCACAACACAAAACAAGAGAAATTTACAACATCGAACTTAAATCGGGAAACATGAGCAAGCAAGATTGAGCACCTTATCACCATGGCATATTGAATTCGACATCAAAAGCAAGGAGGAACATACATACACTAAGATGACTTAGATGAGGGTTAAATTTGTTCATTGACCCCAGTGATTGGATCACTGCACATTAAGACTGTCAAGGACCAATCATACTAATAATACGAAGGGGGACGTCAAACTTGTAAACGACATCCATATCCGATACCTCAAAGCATGTCATACAATGTTTCCGACTATGTGACTTGAGATTGGCAGTGGTTGTATGCTTATCCAAGTTATAATCATTTTGTGAGTCCAAGAAACCATTGGAAATAAAGAAGCATTTAGAAAATGCCAAAGAAAGAATATAAGTAGTCGAAATTAGGTTTGACCTAATATCATGCACGAAAGACATACGATGTCATGAGGAGTGTCCCATGTCACGCGGTTATGGAGGACCCCCACCGATTGACTAGAGATTAAAGGGAGGAGATTTGAATATAAGAAGGTAAAATTAAGGTTGGCCCTCAAAATTATAACATGAAAGAAGGAACCCTAATGATTGGAAAAGCCATCCTATGAAGACGTGGGTCCATCAACGTAAGTAGGATGAAACTTACACGGGAATTAGGACATATACTAGATTTTGCAAATATAATATGTTTTATATATTTAGAATAATATTAACTGTTTATATATATGTTCTTCTAAATATTATATATAATTAAAGAATTACAAATTCTCATTTTATAAATGTGAAATCATTGTTTATGATTGTGGATTATTGAATATATATATACACACAATTGAGAATTATAATATGAATCATCACAATCATAATGTTGTTGTTATTGATAAGCATGAGTTAAATTACTAAAAATCTAATTGACATTCTTATTTGATTTAAGATTATATTTAATTGAATAATGTTTATGAAATATATAAAGATTCATTATGTGAATATATTATATTTTATTCAGACATTTATCTATATTATTCTTATTTTATATTTATAAGAGCTATGTACCTTGATCTTTTCCTTTGAGAATGTTGTTGCAAGAAAAATAGGGAGATTGAGAGGGAGAATGATATTTTAGGCAACCTTGAAAGACAGGGAGCAGCTAGATGATATGATTCAGTCAACCTTTGTTAATCTTGGTCATATTGATTAAGAGGGAGTAAATCATGTTGTGACGATTCTCCGTGATCAATAAATTCTAGCAGACAAGAGGACAATGATTCATGAATATGTCTCTTATGTGATTTTAATGGGCCTACCCCCTATGTATATTGTAAGGAAGTGACGACTTCCAAATGATGTCACTTGTATTTGCAGAAGTTATTTTAAGGTGACGATCTTACAATAACTTGTATTATGAGATCAAATAAATTGAGTAAATGGTGAATGTCTTGCATCTCAACATTCTAGGAGACCATTACTCGGAGTATTTGGTGAATATCTTTGATATTCTGGGAGGCCAATACTCTTGATATCATATGTGATGTCAAACCTTATATTGAGTAATTGGTGAATATCTTATGATATTCTGGGAGACCAATATTCGTGATGTCAAATGTAATGTCATACCTTATTTGAGTACATGGTCAATATCAGATGTCGATATTCTGGGAGGCCAATATTCTTAATATCAGATGTGATATCAAAACCTTTTGAGTACTTGGTGAATATCTTTGATATTTTGGGAGGCCAATACTCGTAATATCAACCGCAATATGAAAATGATAGATATCATCTGATCAAAGATATACATACATATATTGCCATACCTAATATTACCAGTGGTGCAATACATGTCTTGTGTTTATCCTCCCTAGCTAGGAGGGAGTGTTGATGTTTTGTAGGTTCACTTAGATAAATTGTAGTGTATATATATATATATATATATATATATATATATATATATATATATATATATATATATATATATATATATATATATATATATATATATATATATAAGATTGTAATTATGTTAACGAACAGACATGTCCCATGAAGGGACATGTCTATTCTTTACTCACTTTCTTATATATATAAGAGGTCGCTGTCATTGGGATAACATATACCAAAACATGGCAATGTGAATATATGGTAGGAGACCTCTAAAACAAACAAAGTATAAAGAGGATAATTAATATTTGTGGCATGTGCAATAAGAAGTTGCTGCTTTTAAGACGTGTTTTTTACTTCACATATAACCTTGGATGATTGGATCATTGCATCCCTATCCTCAGTGATGACAAGTGTAGATTATATAGTACACCGTAAAACTTGGGCATATGTGATATTTTTCCCTTCCTAAGGTCATGCATCAAGCCAATGTATATATCGATGGGTGATAATGCATGTATTTTCCTGTTCATTTTACCTTCTTCGGTGCTATGGCTGCAGATCGATATTCAATATTTTTGAATTTGCTTTCCCTTATCACTTCGTTGTAATCCAATATTTAAATTTGAATATATGAATGCCTGTTTGTTTGTCCTCTCATTTCACCTACTTTCTTCAATGGGAATGTATATCAAACACTTCTCATTCTACTTTGACATCAGTGACAACATATTTCTAACATGTGTGTGTTCATGTTATTTGTTAGTGGGCCCCAAAGCTAAGTGTAGGTTATGACATACTAGGTCCAATATAAAGCAAGTTTATAAGATTGCAGACTGTGACATATATAATTCATAAACTGGCTACATATTACATATAGTTTCCAAAAAATGTATCCCACATGCCAAGGGAGTTTGTAAGGTTGGAGTGATGCTTGAAGGTAGTTTTGCATTTCTTCTGTCTGCACATTTTGTCGGTTCTGCAACTATTATGTCTTGTTATACCAAAATGTATACTCTTGTTGCTTTATTGTAAATTTCAATGTGCTTTAATGCTAAAATCTGTATTCCTTTTCATAGTGTTCAAAGCAATGGTCAGCTGCACACAGTTACCAGCCCCTTGATATGTGTTAAAATGTAGGTTGTGAGGGCTTTAAGGATAGGCATTACAAAATCAGTGTGTAGTCAATTCAGACAGGAATACTTTGAGTATATGTGGGTTTTAATATGTTTTTAGCACATAAATTTGTTTTTCATCTGTCTCCATTTGCAAGTTGTTTACATGAGGATTTCTTGTCTCTACATATTTTCTGGGATTCCTTAGTAGTCCTTTATGTATTTCCCATTGTGTGTTCATTTTCCTTTTTTTGTTTTTGGATTTTTATATTTATGAATTTTCATATTAAAATTATAGAAAATCCAAAAAGATTATCAAGTCAAGGAAGGCACCTAAAAAATATATATGGGGAATTTACTTATTTATAGTGATTTCTCCGTTTCCTTGCATTAGTTTGTTGTTGTGGTTTGTCAGGCGTCAGTTTGCAAAATCAGCAAAAGTTTTCAGTGACAAAATACTTCTATCCCTTGACAGGTCCAATTTCCTTGAAATTATATTAAAGTGTATAAATAGTAAGTCAGTAGTACTCAAGTTTAACTTGGTCTTGTTTCTTAGTTTACTACCAATAAAAGTGAAACGTTGAAGAAAAGTTATTTGAGTATGCCTTTTGTTAAATAACTTATTGGGAAGTCTTGCATTACCACATTCTTCCTAAAAATGATTGGAGATTTGTTAAATATGAACCTATTAATGAGCTAAGCAATGGTTTGTAAAATAAAAATAAGACAAAAATGCAGTGAAACACAGGGACACATTTCCTGTAAACAATCAAGTTTCTTATATGGGGACAAGGGGACGAGAACAAGGTGTTTCCCCACCACCTCCATTTTGACAATATGTAATTCCTGTAGTTGTTTTGATATCATGCTGCTCATTTGTAATCATCTTTATGATTGTTCTTATATAATAGAAATCTTTCGTTTGCCGATTCGACAATTTAATTAGTATTTAAATCTCTAATAGTAATTGATAAGTTGATATTCTATGTTCAGTTGTCCAGTATTTGGCATTTGCAATTTTGCAATTTTGCTTCTTATACTGATACATCTTTTTATAATTGGCATATCAAGCATACAAGAAAAACTCCTTGGCAACTTCTCACCAAGGCCTAAAAGAAAAATTTTGTCAAAAACTCACAGTGATAACTTGGCAACTTCTTGAGAAAAGTCAACAACTTAAAAAAATTCTTAAATTTAATTAGCAATGCATTTTTATTGCAAAATTCAATGAGGAGATGCTTTGAATGAGTGCATAAATGAGTGAACACAAGAAACAAGTTGAGTCTAGATATATTTAAATGCAATTTGGGTACAAAATGAGATCATCATGTGGAATTGGTAGCAGTCTGAAGCAAAAGTAAATAGTAAATTGTTTTTGTAAAAATATAAGTAAATACAACATCAAAACAATTTTTATCTTCCTCTTCCTAGCTCTAGTAAAAACTTGGGGAGAGGTAGAGGGTCTACTCCTTAGAGTCCACTGTGGTTGTGCCTCCTTACTTTGACATGGACTAAGTGTGGCTTAAACTCCATATTGGAAAAAGATGGCGTTCAATATTGTTTATTAAACTCTTAAGGCATTTAGAGTACTTAGGGAATGCCTTTATTAAACAAACCTAGATGCAACATAAAGGTGATAAAACAATGTTCCATTGCTAGTAAGGGAAACAAGGATGGGTTGACACTGGGGACATGGGAGAAGTCAATGAAGTGGGTATTAAAAACATCGACTTAATTCGATGTGATTTCCCCATCAATTTCTTATTTTGTTTTTAAATTTGAAAGTAAGGATCTTGGAGCAACAACCCCTATTGGATCAAGGGGCAACGTCCATTGCGAGGTGTTGAGGATTACTCGTGGCGTGCTCCCTCTTTGCACAGCCTTTGGATTCGTCACTTTGAAGCACTGTTCTCTCGAAATTGACATTTTTGAACACCCTAGGAAGTCCTGTTCAAATCCACTCTAAATCAACCTAAATCCTCACAAATCACCTTGCAATACCTTGGAAGGTTAATTTTTTTGGCTTGGACAGCAAAGTAGAATTCACAAAATGCAAAATGATCTTTTCTTGACAACAAAATTTATTCAATTTCTGTAGCTGTGAAATAGACATGTAGTTGCCGATTTCTTAGTGATTTGCAACTTCTCGGTGAGTAATTGTGGCAATTATTTGCCACCTCCAACTTCTTGCAGGCAACTCAAAACTTGCCTAGTTCTTTGCTAGCATTGCCATCCCTGCCATCCCCAAATTGAAGCCCCCTTTTCCCCGTCTTGAAAACCTATCTTGTCGTCACCTCATCCCCTATGCCCCAGGGAGGAATGTTATTGATAGTATTTTATTATTATGGGTTGCTTTGATGTCTAATGAATGAAGTAAACATTATATTTTTTATTTATGGATGTGGTTTTATTTCCTATTTTCTTAAGGCTTAAACCCCTGTTAGAGTAAATAATTAATTATTTATTCTATTACTTAAGCTTACTTAAGTTAATTCATTTATTTAATATTTAGTAGTTAATTGTTGTAGTGATGAGTTGTTGACAACACGAGAGTTTGTTCCCTTCTAGTA
This sequence comes from Cupressus sempervirens, assembly GCA_028749045.1. Taxonomy (NCBI): domain Eukaryota; kingdom Viridiplantae; phylum Streptophyta; class Pinopsida; order Cupressales; family Cupressaceae; genus Cupressus; species Cupressus sempervirens. The sequence continues at coordinate 145,049,106 of CM053784.1, read as the reverse complement.
TGTTCCACCTTTTTGCGGAAGTGTGCTTAGTTGTCAACCTTATGTTCTACCACTTTCTAGTTTGTTCTACAAGCTTCCTTGAGGCCTTTATAAGCGGTCTCTCTCTCATTGTAAAATCATCCATTCACATTGCAATTTCATTTTCCTATTGTGAAATATTTTCTCCCGCTTTGTTTCCTTCAAGCTCTTGCTCCTTTGGTTTCTCTTCAGCAAGCTATTTGCATGCAAGTGATCTTGGCGAGTTGTGGAGTTGGATTTAATCAACTCCCACATGGTATCAGAGACTCCCTGCTGCTTCTTGGTCTAAAGGATTTTTGAAGTCACGATTCGGAGACACAGACCCTAGTTTGTTTGTGATTTTTTCTTCAATGAGGATGAAGAGTCTTGTTTAGTATTTGGAGAAAAGGAAAAAGAGGGTTTGACACAACAGATTTGATATTTTTTGGGCTTTTTTCCTTTCTTTTTTGGAGGTGCGACGATGGGGATTTAGAAAAAATAACTATAGAGGTGATTTTCAAATAGTGATATCTCCCTCATATGGACTCGTTTTTTCGAGCAATTTTTTTTGTTTTGGGGTAAGATTTCATGATCTACACATTGGTGCAGATGGTTTGAGATCTCTATTCTTGAATTTTTTTTGCAACTCGCAATTCCCGTTTTTTGCCACTTTAAATGCTTAGTACGGGCTCATCTGGATACATAATCTGGTTTTGTTTTTTTTGAAAGTGTATATTTTTTAGTCTACTTTTCAGATCTGCAATTATATTATAGATTTTGTAGATAGAAATACTACTTTCAAAAATAGGCCCTAAATTGGCTATTGTAATTGCACTAAGTAAAGAGTGCCCAATTGGAGGAACATTTTCTTTCCTGTAATTTACTTCACAATAAAACCCTTCTACTTATGTTTTCTTCTTTCTCTCAATGGTGGATCCATTTGTCACCCATCTCACACCACACAACTATCACACCTGGAAGGCACAAATGACACGATTTCTCATGTCAAGGGCTTATGGTCATGTCTCGATGAGAATCAACCTGTTCTTACATGAGCTTTTGAGGTTCTTCAGCATAGGAACAAAATGGATGAGGCCATGGGATTGATTGCACTGAACATTTCAGACAGTCTACTATTTCACTTGGATGGTTTGACTACTCCACGAGCTTATTGGCTCAAATTTTAGACTTTGTTTGTGTAATGTCCCCTTTTTAGCATTCATAGCATGATGTTGTCATTAGCCTATTTCCCCATGGTCCCGTAGGCTAACCAGGACATTAAAGGGACTTAGAGGCCATTCGGCCTAGATAGTTTCAGTTGCAGGTCTTTCTGAGGGGTTTTGAGGCAAGTTTGGGCATACTTACTATTTATAGTAAGTCATCTTGGGCACGGGCGGACATCCAGTGGCAACGGTATGTCGATGGTAATTGTTTAAAATTGACAAGAAGACTTGTTTATCACTGATAAGATTTGTTATGCATTGATAAAACTTTATAAAGTTAAATTTAAATATTTAACTTTATTAATGCATAGACTATAGTTTGTGGGAAATATTTAAATTAAAAGAGTCCCCTTTATTTTATAACACATTGGAGACATAAGTTACATAAAGGGAGTTATGTTTTATCCCACATTGAGAAAACGAATGATGGAGCCCTTGTGAGAACACTATAAAAGAAATGGAAGAGCTTCTTTTAAGTACGCTTGGAAATATCAAAGAAATTGGGAAATTTTCTGGAGATTATGTCTCAATAGTTTGAAGGACGAAATCCCTTCAAGCTGGAAATCTTGATGCCATTGAAAGATATGGTCTTGAGATTCAACATGGTAGCAGTCCGAAAAAGCAGATACGAAAAAGCAGGCTGAAAAAGCAGTCCGTAAAAGCAGTTCAAAAAGCAGATCTGAAAAAGTAGTCGAAAAAGCAAATTGGAAAAGCAAAGCGGAAGGGGCAGCATTGAAGGAAATTATTACAGCCATCTACAACCAGGTTCCTTTGTTAGTATTGCTTTTTAGGGTGTTATAAGTTTCAGCTGTAAGTGTGCATTATACCCAGCATTATCATTTTGTAATCCATGTAAATGCCAAAAGTCTTGGCCATATTTCATGAGCATTGTATTAGAAATTTCATTGCAATTAAGAAGATAATAGTTGCTGGTGTCATTTAAGCAATTCAATATCATTATTTATCAGCTAGTTAGTTTGCATACCAACTGTTTGTAAAAATGTCAGTTGGCTGTGATCAGTTAACTCGTGAACAGTCCAAAATTGATCAAATGGATTCACTTTTAGGTTCACAGTCACAAGCATTGCTTCTGAAGGATACATAGGAGCAGAAGTCGAAGCAGATATCAGATCCCTCTTCTACTGGTTCATCATCTTCTAAGAAGAAGGAGAAAAAGAAGACTGAGACTCCTACCTGTTCCTATTGTCAGAAAGGATCTCATGATGGGGCACATTGTTTTCAGAAGAGATTTGATGGCTATGAGAAACAAATTGCAGATTTGCAAGCTCTTCTTCAGAAGAACACTATTTCTTCTCCATCCTCTTCTACCTCACAGGGGTTTGCCTTTCAGTCTTGTTCCACATCTTTGCCATCTATGTCGAATCTTGGAAAGAGTCATGCATTACAGGCTTCCATTGCATCTCTTTCACAGGTTCCTTGGATATTGGATTCAGGTGCTTCTCACCATATGACATCTTTTCAAAGTGTCTTCTCTACTCTTGAGGCTTCTCCTATTCCTCATATTCTCATGGGGAATAACACTACCCTACCAGTCTGCGAGAAAGGTTCAGTTCCCATCCAAGATGGTATATTCAATGATGTATTGTATGTTTCATCTTTGTTTGCCAACCTTCTCTCGATTTCTCAGATTACACGTAGTGGATGAGGGAAGACAATTGAGTTCACTGCTGATTTAGTCTTCATTCGGGATCGTGTAATAGGAGGTCTTATTGCTACAGGGGTAGTTGATCCTTCCACTCATCTCTACACCTTCTCGCACTTTGGTCCACCATCTTCATTGTTGGAACACGCTACTTCTCTTTCGAAGGAGCATCATGTGGTGCAATCAGGATACTTGAACCTTTGTATTGTTCCTGAGATCCCTGTTTTGACTGCCACACCACATCTAGTTAAGGGCTTTTCTCACCTGCAGGATTCTTCTTCCACTCTACCTGATCCTCCAGCTTCATTCATTGAGACTCCAAGTACACTTATTGCGGATACTACAGCGAACATTCATGACAGTGTCATCGCACTTGCCTTGGGGATTCCATTTTTGAATCCTCATACTTTTTCCTTTGAGCATCAGCTAGGCCTTCTAGTTTCCCCTCTCATTCAGGGTTTCCCTTGTTATGTGCCCTTGTTCCTTCCGCATTGGAGTTTCATTGGTTCATCATTTCTACAGGAGCTCCATTATTCTGGGTGGGCTTTGGTGTCTATTCTAATGGGGGGGTTGGTTGTAGTTATGGTTTTGAGAGAGTCTCTTGAAACATTTCTGGTGGAAGTTGTCCTTGGGGGGTCTTGTTGAGGCCGTCCTTCCTTCATTTTTTCGGCATGTTTTTTACCTCTTTTTGGAGGAGGGTTTTTTCCATGTGGTTTTCTCTCTTTCTCCATTTTCAGCGGTTGCATTTCTTTGCATTGTACATGGGTACCTAACATGGCCTTGTTGCTGGGACCCATTCTGCATTTCATCTTAGTTTTGTGAGCTGAAGGCATTCCCCTAAGTTGCACTTAAGGGGGGGTGTTAGAGTAAATAATTAATTAATTATTAATTATTTATTCTATTACTTAAGCTTACTTAGGTTAATTCATTTATTTAATATTTAGTAGTTAATTGTTGTAGTGATGAGTTGTTGACAACACGGGAGTTTGTTCCCTTCTAGCCTTTTCCACCTTTTTGTCAACCTTATCTTCTACCACTTTCCAGCTTGTTCTACAAGCTTCCTTGGGGCATTTATAGGCGGTCTCTGTCTCATTGTAAAATCATCCATTCAGATAGCAATTTCATTTTCCTATTGTGAAATATTTTCTCTTGCTTTGTTTCCTTCATGCTCTTGCTCCTTCGGTTTCTCTTCAGCAAGCTAGTTGCATGCAGGTGATCTTGGCGAGCTGTGGAGTTGGATTTAATCAACTCCTACAACCCCTTGGTCTTTGAGTTCCTAAAAGTTTTCTTGTTATAAACTGGGCACTTATTTGTTTTTCATTTTCTGAAAGGTCTTTGATTTCCTAAAAGTTTTCTTGTTATAAACTGTGCACTTATTTGTTTTTTAGTTTCTGAAATGGTTCTATCAATAGAGCAATTACTTTTTGGCAGTTTAAGGATTAGAGATATTAGTTCATTTTTATACAATCGATGTGATTCTTACCTTCAGATATGATGGCCAACGTGCTCAAATTCACATGCTAACGGATGGTTCAATACGAATATTCTCTCGTAATTGTGAAGATTGCACCTCAAGATTTCCAGATGTGGTTGAAATTGTCCTTTCGTCAGTTATGTCAACTACAAAGAATTTTGTCTTGGATGCAGAGGTACTGTTATGTAATATTCTTTCCATTTGAGAGGATATTGTTATTTTTTTAATTATATTTGTTTCATTTATTGAATAAAGAATTGTTGGATTTGCATGGGTTGCATTGTACATTTTATTAATTGTCTTGTTTTCTTTCTTATAAGTAGACACCACTGTGTACCCTATTAATTGTGCTAATTTCTTTTATAATAGTGTATACCTTGATTAGACATACAGAATCTATGCTTTTTTCCAGTAGAATGTGCAAGAGAATTATTTTATGTTTAGTTTCATTTACAAGAGCTTTGTTTTCTGTCAATCAGTTGGTGGCTGTTGACAGAAATAATGGGAATAAAATAATGGCTTTTCAACATTTATCCTCACGTGAAAGAGGTCGAAATGGATCTTCTGTTCAGACTCAAAATATCAAGGTTGGGTATCATATCATTGGTTCCTCTGTTTATTTTGATTGATTGTGGATTCCTTAACGTGAATACAAGTTAAAGCCATTTCTCACAAAATAGATATTATAGCTATTTGTAATGGTTAAATCATATATCTTTCAAATGCAAGGGCAAAAGATTAATTGGAATGTACATTAGTACAATTGCTGACTTGGCGCAAGCCATGTTTATAAATAGAGGGGGTTTTAGTTTCACTTGATTCCTCTATCCTCTGCTTTATCTTAGTTTTCAGTGGTGTTTTTTTCTTTCTCTTTGTGATGAAAGCTTACAGTAAGTCTTTAATTGGACAATTTTTGAATCTGAATTGATATTTTTGTCCACTACGTTTCAACTATAAAGCATTCTGTGGGTGGACAGTAAGATTCTTTTGTTTGGCTGAGAAAATTTATACAACTAGGACAACTTAACAACCTCAGAGTCTACATGTAAGATGATAGTCTTCAATCAAGTCAAGCTGTCGAGTATGATTAGTTACACTAAGAATGTAGCATAGTTCATGCAGATCTAAATCTAAAGTAATTTACATGTTTCTAATTCAATAATGGTTTTGTGCATACTATTTAAATCCAATGCCTATCATGCAAAATAATGGTAACATGAATTTGAGAATATGTACTTACTAGATATGGAATCTATATCTATGAAGCCACAACATGAATAGATATGTACTTACTTTTTTGATGTTTCATGCAACAAATTTCAGAAAAAGTAATACAGATTCTCTCTTGGCTGGGTTAGAAAATTATGCTTGTACATTGAGTGGCTATGCCTTATTCATCTTTCCTATACTTCTTTGTTGTTTGCAAATGGAGGTGTTTCTTTTTCTGGGCAGACCTAGTCCATCATTGGATTTTAAAAACCTCAGACAACAAGTGAGCATTAACTAATATATTTGTTTCCATAATCTTGAACTTCAGAGAAATTGTGTTTGGTTTTGTCAACATTCCAACCTGAATTTGTACAAACATCTCAATAGTTTCCTATCAATGAGTGGTTAGCGACAACATATTGCTCAATATCAAGGAATGAAATCAATGTGGCATAATTTGAGCTTGGATACAGATAATTTTCTACATGTGATTAAAGATGCCAGTTGGCCTTTTCTGATGGATATAGGCCTCATATAAGGTTTTATAGGCAATACTCACTGGACTAATATGTTATTCGCAAGCTTCTAATGGAATTTCCTAGCTGATTCATACATAATTCAAAGTTGATATTAAAATATATTTCTTTCTTCTGATTCAGAAGATAGTGAATAGGATACATGGCAGATCTTCTACCATTCTCTTCATTAGAAAAATGCGAGAGTTAATGAAATAATAATAATAAAAACCAAAATATTTGAGGTGGTAGCCTGTTTGCAAATCTCAAACTATAGAGGAATATCCATTTCTGATAATCTATGGGAATAGCTGAAACTCGCTAGGAAAGTGAGCGTGTGCAAGTTTGCAACCATTAACATATTATTTTATTAAAAGTGTGAATGCTTTTTTTAAGATAATCTTTCTTTAGTTGATTGTATCTTTGAAAATAATACATTGTAGTTTGACTTATTCTTATTTTCCTTTTGTAGGTTGACGTTTGCATTTTCATCTTTGACCTCATGTTTGCAAATGGAGAACAGTAATATTCAGAGACACTTCCTTGAAAACTTGTTTTGGTTTAATGCCCTATATTTTCTTGTTTATGTGCTTGCAACATTCTTTATTATGTTAGATATAAAATGCATTAAACAAGTAGGATTTGATATCATAGAGTACTGCAAAATTTCCATGTTTAGCTCTTTGTGTTTGAGAGAATGGCCCTGTACTTTATTGGTTCCTATTAGAAGCAAAATCCTTATGCAACTTCCCTTGTTTTTTAGCCATAAATTCAATTGAAGCATTGCTATTATAATCATGGACAATAACTTCTGTCAACGAGATAATGTCATAATTCTATGCAAGTTATTTTTTATTTTTTTATGTTGATCGGTAAAAGGCCGAGGCCAATAATTTTTATTAATAATTAATAAGGTTTTTACATTGTTCCTCCATTCAAATGAGCACCGGTAGGAAAGAACAGAGTCAAGAAACCTCCAGTCTTACCCAGGGACTTGTGTCCACTATAGATATAGACAATAATATAGGGGCATTCCCTTATTTATAATGCAATTGTGAAAATTGTTCCTTGTTTAACATAATATTTACTTCTTGATCTACCATTCTTTTGACAACCCTTGTATTTTCCCTTTAGTCAATGTTCTATTTGCTACTTTGCTTTCTTGTTTGAGTTCCTGTTTTATTTAGCCCGCAAAACAATTACCTCTAGACCAAGATCATTGTAAGTATTAATCGATAAAATTGAATATAAATTATCTATCTTAACATGTCATCTAGATTGACATATTGACAAAAATGAATGCTAGTCTATTCAACATTTAATTTACTTCAACAAGCAAAATTCATGAGATTTTTCATATAGTGACTGATTTTATTCTAGATTTTGATGTTGTGATTTAATTAGCACTATAACAGTGAGCATATTTACAACAAATAAAGATCATAAAACACTATAGTAAGCACTAGTGGTTTGGCACTCAGACTCGCCTCTGACTTAGAAAGTCAAAATTGGGCTCTGACTTGGACTAAGGACTCCGAAAATCAAAAAACCTATAAAATTCAAAGATTTTTAAGGAGTTATTATTATTTTTTCTTCATGCATCTTTTGGTCAGTTAACATCAAATACACAATAATTGAGATAAATAGAAGCTACTTAAAACACACACAATTTTGCATAGATCAATAAGTATAAAAGCGAATTTTTGAAGGAACAACTTTGAATAACATAATATAAAGTTTAAACATAGTATCACTGCTGAATGTCCACAATATTTATGGATTATGAAATCCATGGAACCAAAAGTAAGTTTGTAGAAGCCTCCTCCAAATGCTTCCTTTAGTTCCTCTCAATGCTTAAGTGGAAGCTACAAAGTTTCACAAACAATCAACAATTGGTATGGGAGAGCCAACCGATTTGCTAATTTTTCTCTCAAAACCCCAATATTGTTTTCTAAGTCTTTTCTCTCTATCACAAGCATTAGCAAAGGATGGAATGACCTTTTTAGGTCAAATAGATATTATAGAAAACACAAACAATACACTTAACCCTTTTATTTTATTATTTTTTGCACTTTATGAGTCCTATTGTTGGCGAGAGTCCAGAGCTCGAGACTAGGCGAGCCAAGAGAGTCGCTAGACTCAGCGAGTCCATGGTGACTCTACCAAGACTTTACTGAGTCTGAGGCCAGAGGCAATCTACCTCATTTTGATGGACTTTGATTCAGACTTGGTGAGTCTTGCTCTGACTTGCAAAGTCCCAGAACTTTGGTAAGGACATCCAACTGAAGTGTTAGGATTATGTTGATCCTTAGGGTAGCTATTTTATACTATCATACCATGAATTGGGGAATTGAGAATTATTCTTCAAGCATAAGTTTAATTTTCTTAAGTTATGAGCTCTAGTTTAGGTGACTTAGGTATTGCTTAGGAGAAAGTCCTCTCCATGTACTCCGTTGTTTGCTAATGTATCTGCTTCTTTGTTTCCTTCTCGATATATACGTTTAATACTAATATTGTTGAACTTATCGATTATCTTTAATGTGTTTTTAAGTTTGGAATTTAATATCCAATTAGGAGTGCTTCTTTTCCTTAATGCATTTATAATAATTTGTGAATCCCCTTCTATGACTAACTTGCTAATGCCCATTTCCAAGCTAAGATTTAGACCTTCGATCAAGGCCTCTAATTCTACTAGATTATTAGAAAGTACCCCTAAGGGCATGGTTCGTGTAATTATCCAAGAGCCTTTGTTAGAATGGATAATACATCTTAATCCAGCAGGTCCTAGATTGCCTCTTGAAGTCCCATCAAAATTAAGTTTTACTCATCCTACTAGAGGGGGTTCCCATTTACAATCCACTCTAGCTTGTTATTTTCTTTTGAGTAAACCATAGGTGGGTTAATTAGTTTGACCCCGTTTTTGTGCATTTCTGCATCCCACTCAAAGAAAGGACCTTCCTTTTGAGAGTTTCTAAGATTATTATTTCCACCTATATTATGCATGCTTCCACTTTACTGAGGAATGAGGTTAAGTTTGTACTTCTGTAAGCAAATATTCTTCTATTTCTCTCTTTCCATATTTCCCATAAGAGTATGGATGGGATATTTTCCATGAATTACTCTTGAATCTAGAGTTCCCATGTTTGGGCCAACTTTTTAGAACATTTATTAGCAAAGGGGCATTGGAACAATAGGTGTTCAGCCGCCTTAGATTCGTTCTCACATAGAAAACATGTTGAAGGTCCCTCAAAACCCACCTTGGTAAACCTATCATCCGTAAGAATTCTTTTTTGCTAAGCATCCCAAAGAAAGATAGCTGCTTTGGGAAGACATGCTACATCCCAATAGAGATTGAGAGGAATGTTTATCTTTTCCAAGGGCTGATAATTAATTATCTTTTCATATCCTCTTTTGACAGTATATTTCCCGCCCTTTGATGCACTCCAAATTAATTTATCCCTTCTGTCTTTGTGATTAACTTGTTTGTATTTTAAAAATTGTTAAAAAATTTGTTTTTCCTGAGTTGATAAATTTGTCTCTTTAATGGATTTCCACTTCCAACCACCATGTTAGTCATAATTAATTATTAGTTTGTAATTGCTTACATGCTGCCCCCACAATTTTATTAGAGTGTTTTTAATATTAGCGGGTAGATTAAAACTATCAGGTGAAGGCAACCCATCACATGAATCTTCCCAAAAAAGCGTATCCTGACCATGACCAATGTCCCAAGTAAGATTATTGGATATAAGCGGATAATAATGCATCATGAAACTCCAGGTTCTTGATCCTTTAGGCGGGTTTCTAGTTCAGAACAAAGATAAAGGGTTTGAGCTATTCAGATACTTGTGAAATAAGATTTTTGCCCATTTGCTTTCGTATTCTTGATACATACTCCAAACTAGTTTTGCTCCTAAAGCTTCATTTTGCTAGCTCCAATTTTTTATGGCTAGAACTCCATATTCTTTAAGTCTGCATATCTTGTCCCATTTGATTAATGTTTGTTTGTTGTTTTCTTATTCCTTGCTAGAAGAACGAACTTAGCTTACTATCTCACTTTCTTTTTACTCCTTTTGGAAGTGGAAGACATGACATCTGGTATGTAGGAATAGTAGATAAAACTGATTTAATCATGGTTGTTCTTCCATCTTTGATTAACCATTTCTCCTTCTAGCTTTGTATTTTCTAATCTAATTTTCAGATATAATATTCATGTTTTACCTTCTTTGATGCCTTTTTCTAGTATACCATTATATTGTAGATATTTCTTTCTATTTCGGAGGGTGTATTGAGAAAAAAACCTTTGATTTATCTGCATTTACTTTTTGACTTGACACTTCCATATAGGTTTCTATTATTTGTTTAAACTTCTAGGCCTCTTACATTGTACTTTCTCCTGCAAGGATGGTGTCATCTGTGAATAGTTGATGAGTTTTTTTAGGGACTTCCTTTTTTACTATGACTCCCTTGATTTTTGCATCTAATTGGGCCTTTTTTATGGCTCTACAAAAATGCTTCGGCAATAATAATAAAGAGGAAAGATGAAACTGGGTCTTCTTGCTAGATTTCTCTTGATATGCTGAAAAAACCTTCAGGCGTGCCATTAATAAGAAAGGAGATTTTGGGTGCTGAGATGCAATTATATATTAAGTTGATCCATTGGTGTGAAAAACCAAAGCCTTCCATGGTTTTACATAAAAATCTCCAATCTGCTGTAAGTATAACTTCATTAGCATACGTGGTTCCTTGTTAATTTGAGCCAATTGTATTAGTTCTTGGATAATAATTATACCATCAAATATTGACCTACTCGGTACGGAACCAGTTTGTTCTTCTAAAATCAGTTTAGGTGGTACTTTTTTCATCCTGCGTGCTAGAGCTTTAGAGAGAATTTTATAGATGTTATATAAAGCTATTGGCTTGAAGTCCCCTGGTTCCTTGTGTTGTGATTTTTTGGGGATTAGTGCTAGAATGGTATTGTTAATCTCAGCTAAAAGAGATCTTGAGTTTCTAGTTGCCTTAATAGCCTCGCAATGTACCAACATTTTTTGAAGAAAAAGGCTTGAAAGCCATCTGGATTTGGAGATTTGTCTCGGTTGAGGTTGAAAAGAGCTTCTTTAATTTCTTCTAAAGTGAATTTCCAATTTAGATATTTATTATATTCCACTATTAATAATTTGGGAATTGTGCATTTCATCTTGTTCAGAGTTGTTAGATTAGAAGAAGCAAAATTATTTAAGAGATCAGTATAATAATTAATGAAGACTTCTGCTTTTTTGTTTGGATTTTCGATTTGATTTCCAACATTGTCCTTGATTTTCGTAATTCTATTAATGTTCCTTCTGTTAAGAGTAGTGTTGTGATTTTTTTGTTTTGTTTTTCTCAGTTTTGAAAGGATTCCTCATCGGTTTATGTTCTTCTTCTATTTCTAACTTAACTGGAAAGTGGTCTAAACCTGCATTTGGAAGAATGATAGAATTGAAAGAGTAATTGAATGTGCTGAGATCTCCTTTATAAATGAATCTGTCGAGTCTTTTTGCTATATGGCAGAACTCTGTTATTCTGTTGTTCCATGTGAATATCTTGTTATTGGTAGGAATATACATAAGATTGTTTTTTGAAAACTGTTCTCTGAAATCAGTCATCACCTGCGTAATTACACAGGTGCCTCCTTATTGTTCTTCTATGAAAGATCCCTGATGGATGCCCTTGCTGATCTGCTATAGTTTTTAAATTAATAAACTATATTTTCCTGTGATTTCCTTGATGGTCTTTGAGAATAGACAGAAGTTGCAGAAGGTTTTGTTTTTTGTTTTGTGTTTTTTGATAGTTTTCACAATAGTAATGAATAATGAATAATAAATATGAGAGGAGACTGAAAATAAATAAGAGCATAGAGCCAAATCAGAATTGCTATAAATTGTACGAGGCAGATTTTTGATTTATAAAGCCAAATAATAAATCCAATGCAGTTCCAACGAGCTTACATCCAACAATGATGCCAAACTGCTGCAAATGGCAGCCCTAAGACCGCAAGGAATCACGTCCCAGCTGAAAGAATCGATCTGCAACGCTGAAACCATAAATTTGCAACTTGAATCCACAATAAAGAATGGCATACTCTATTCTTGATAGCAACGCACACTGTCTGAAGAATCCAATGCCAATAACTGCTGAGGGCTACGTCCCAGCCAATCCAGAACCTGGGGCTTGCGATGAAGAATTGCTCTCGCAGAGCCAATTCACAAAAAAAAGTTTTTCAATATGCAAAAGATGATCTTAGAATGAAGCTTCCATCTCCTTATAACCCCCTCTCAATTGCAAATCGAACCCTAAGTGTCTCCAAGTGGTGTTGTGTAGTGAAAATGTTATAATTTCTTATTTTAAAGTGGTTATGTTACTAGAAAATGACCTTTTTCCTCATAGATGGAATTCCATTCACTGAAATGCTCTGAGACCAAAGAGAAAGATTTAGAGAATTTTGAGACCTTTCCAACGAGCTATCACACCATAGGGTGCACATCCACATGAGGCAAAAAAACCCCTTATTACTCCAAAATGGCTAAAACTTAACCTTATTTAATTTATTTAATCACCAACTTAGGAAGTATTTAAATATATTAAAATTTTTCCCAAATGGTCCCAAAAGGCCCAAAATGACCAATCAAACATGAATATGACCTTGTCACCTGTCTGTGACTGATGCCGAACAAGATGGGTCAACTAGTAGTCCATCCCTAAAATCTAGGGATGCTCCTAAAAAGTAGGAGATTGCCTCAATCAACCAAAATTGAGTCCCAATGACTCTCCCTTGCTGTGTGCACCTCTGAGAGAACTGTCACTGTACTGGGAGTTCCTCCTAAAAATAGGAATGCCTCCTAAAAAATAGGAGATGCACTCTAAGTCTCCAAAACGTTCGCCGAGGTCTCCAAATGCCTCTTAGACCACTCCTAGTCAGTCCCTACAAATTAGGAATCTCTCCTAAATTGTAGAAAACTGTTGTCTACTGCTCCAAACTACTTGGGAAGCTCATGCATGACTCTCAAAGCCCCTGGGTTAGTTCCCTCTATGTTCTACTGGCCTATGGGAACCAGATAATAGACCAACCTTGCTAGAAATGTTGTCACTAAGGAGGGCAAAAATTGGGGACATGACATTCAAAGTCTATGAGAGCATTTGAATCTCCACCTAAAAATTAGTTCTCTGTTGGGTTGGTCTCCATGAAATTACCGATTTCATTCCATACTACTTTCTTTTCCACTATTGGTATTTGACCATAAACATTTATAAGCACGAATTGAGCTTCACTTTTAAAACTTTTAATTTCTCCCCCATACAACTACTCTTAGTCACTTGTGGTATAAAATCAACCTTCCTTGGATCCCAAATAATTCCAATACCTCCAAAAGCTCCTACTGATTCAACCATTCTTGTTTTCCAAATTCCCATTTTCTTGCTTAGTTTCTCTCCCCCTTCTTTATTTATTTCGGTTTCTTGTTAGAGTTATATCAGATTCAACTAAAGATAAATTGCACTTGAACAAGTGCTTTTTGTTGGGGGCATTAAGGCCCCAAACGTTCCATGTTGTGAGTCCTGGCACTGTGGGAAGGAACTTCCCCTTCCCTACATGAAGTAAGTCATTAATCTTCTTTTGATTATTGGCCATGCCAATAACTGTTCGTAGTTCGGCTAAGTATTTTCTCCACTTTTTTTGCTTTTTTTGCCACATTTTGGATGTTCTATACCTTCTAAGTTTGTTGTAACACCTAATTTATCTAGCTTACTACTTCTATTTTGCACACTATTCGAGATTGATACATATTCTTTATCTTCCTTTTCGTCTCTTATCTCTTGCATTACTTTGTCACTTATTCCTACATCTAGAAACTTCTCAACCCCTGTATTGGTAATGAAATTTAGATACTCAATTTGCTCATTTGGAGTCCAATTTGCTATAAACTTGTATTCTTTTTGATGTTGTTTGGAGTCCAATTTCCTCCCAATTTTGGATAGTATCTGCCAAATTCTCTTTTGCTCTATCTTTATCCCAATCATTAGTTACTTTTGTTGTAATATATATACCACTAATATAACTGGGAGGGTGGGGGTGTGAATCAGTTATATGAATAATATCATCAATAACAACTTTAAACAATCTTAATCATATGAGTGAAGTAAATTGAAACCACAACAAGATACTCATACACAATAATGCCAGATATGTTAACTAGGAAACCCTTGATCAAAGGGAAAACCCTAGTGGGGATGGTAGCCACAAGATTATGTACTAATATAAATATTCCTTATTAGAGGATAGACCCTGTTAGGAGTTTGTTACAAGATTTAGTACATATGAGTCCCTGCTAGGATATTTAGAATCCCTGTTTGGAGATTCCAACCTTGTTAGGAGTTGTGGAAGATAGCTAGACCCACTGCTCGAACAACTTTGAGGACAAGACCAATGAACCCACTTTCCAAATGATCTTTGTATTATTCCCTGCAGAATAATAGAACTGAATTGTACTTCGTTCCTCTATCGCTGTCCTGTCAACTAAACTTCTTTTCATCTTGTAACTAGATTACGAACTGTGCATCCAATAATCCCTTGGATCGCTACACACATTCAATCAATACTCTGCTCCTTTCCGCAATTCGCACTTTTATCTTCATAATTATTCCTTGAGTTGACCGGCTTTCCCAATCAATTATAATAAGATATATAATTAATTACAATTACCGTAGCACTGTCGCCTCATAGTCTATACAAAACTTTACACGTGCAACTCGAGGTCTTGCGCACTCGTTGACGTCATCACTTGATTGTCTTTTGTCACTGGTTGATTGCGCATCATCTTATTATATTTTGGCTAAAAGATATAATGCAAACATTAGAAATTGCCAAACAAATACTATGTTTTTGGATTGTTCACAATAAATCAAACACAATTGTCGTACATCTTCAATTCAGACTTCGTCCTCGTAATCATGTCATTAGGACACATCTAGGAACATGCTCTCAACTGCGCATCACCTAACCCGCAGTCAATTACTGCACAATATAAGATCTCTAATTGCTATTCTTCCAACTTCTAAAGAAACATTGCTATGTTAGCTATTTATTGCCAATAGCTACCCTAAACCCAAAACTCAATCCCAAACCCTAAACCCTAAACCCTAAACCCTAACACTTGTTGCTGTCTAAGATTGGAGTTTTGCTTTCTTCAATCATTTCTACTAGCACAGTTTTCCATTCTGCCTCAACATATTTATTGCCAATATGTGTGCGATGGCTTCAAGAACTTGAGATCGAGCCTTTTTTCTATGGTGAGTGAATTGTTGTTTCCTCTACTCATATGATTGCCGCTTTTTCAATCTTGGTTGGATAGTAGCTTCTGCATCCCATCCATTCTTCGCATACTTCATTTTTGCAAAATAAGGTTTTTGCTTCTCAATAGGATCAACGTCCACTTGCTTTGGAAATAACTTCTCCTTGTGTGTTTCTTAACTTGCTGCTAATGGAAAATCATAGATCAAACTGAAAATGTCAAGCTTATTTTCTATGGGAATTATATTCTAGATAGCGTACTTTGTTTTTCTGTAATAATAATTGTTTGTCATGCTATAATTTGTATTTTCTTTTTGCAGATGCATGTCTAACCACAAGAAATTTGTGCCCAAAATTGGTGAATAGAATTGTTCGATGATTCTCTCTATAGTTGCATATATTTTAATGTGTTGTATAAACTGCCAACTTCAAGATTTGTGATCTATGCTCTCCAAATTTTTGAAGTCTTTGAAACCATTGCCAAATTAGAATTTTAGCCCTTCAAAAGTTTTTGAATTCGACCTCAAATCTAAATGCCATTGTCTCATATATACTTCTAATTGCAGTTCACTGTTGTGAATGCTCATCTATGACCAATATCAAAACATGTGTTTGTAAAAGTTTTAAACCTTTTTATAAATCGCATATATGTTGAGTACTCTCAGAGGTAGGTTGATAGATAGATATAACAAGTGCAAGCTCTTTATTTCTGATTTCGAAGGATGTCTTCTTTGAATACTCGAAATCAAAGCCCTTTGCTGTCTTAAATTGATGAATTATTGCTTTCACAAGATAGTGTGAATTAGTGGTTTGATGAGGACTATAAATCCTTCCACTACTCCATTTGCTCGGCCTTCTCCACCGATTTCCCCTCATTTGTCTAGTTGAGATTTGCTTTCCGTTGCTTTCTTCACCACAAGAAGCAGGCGTTCTTTTAGATGTAGTGTAGACCACTCTGTGCTTCTCTCCAACAATCTTCAAAAGTCTTTTGGTGCACCTTGTATTCGTGCCACCCCCCGTCCTCTCTAGACCATAATTCCCTTGTTTCCCACACCTCTAATCTCTATGATATCCTCGACTAACACTGTCTTCAGCTCACCATGCTGCCGTGTTGCCACCTCATCATGTTCTCCAACATCGTTGACACTACTAGATGCATAAATTGTAGTAGGACAACAGATGAGGAAGGGTTCCAAGCAAAAATCTTCAAGGTTGGTATTACAAAATTGGGCTTCTTTAGCACAATACTCTTTAATAGAGTGGTTTGCTTTGGTTTTCTGGACTGTTGGTTATGAGATATTATCTATCTGATCCATAAGACCAGGCTGGTCTCAGACCCTAACAACTACAGGATCATCACGGTTGGGCATACTTTTGCCAAACTTTACGCCACCATGTTGAACTTTATTTAATTGAGGGAGCTTGACAAGCAATGTTGCTGGGGTAGGGGGTAGGCCAGTTTTCTTAGTAATTTCCAGAATATGGACCATATTCTAACTCTATAGACTATTATTTAGAAGGCTTGTCATTGCTCCACAAAAGTCTACTATTGCTTTGTAGACTTTTCCAAGGACTTCAACTTTGTTCCTCGAGTGACTCTCTTCAAAGTCTAAGGGACATTGGAATCTCTAAGACTCTCTTTGTGGCTGTTATGAGATTGTATGAGAGGGTTGTTGGTAGACACGAGTCCACACGGTTTTTCGGATAGTATATAGAGCATCATCAGGGTGAATCGAGGCTGTTCTCTCTCCCCTACTCTTTTCGGCATTTACATTGATGAGCTCAAGGCCTTTCTCTAGCATTTCACGCTCCCTAGTGATGGTTGCTACTTACACTTGGTTTTTATCTCCATCTTACTTTTTGCCAATGATGTGGTTCTTTTTGCAACTTGTCAGGGGGGGCTCCAACAACTTCATGTTGGGTTGGCCTATTTTTGTGACTTGTAAAAACTTGCTGTGACCCTGGCCAAGATCCGAGTGATGGTCTTCAATTGGTTAAGGACTTCACTTCTCCATTCCTAGTTTAGGGACACCATGATTGAGATCACATGTTCATATATGTACATAGGCTTTAGATTTGCAAGACCCTTTTGAGTTTGAGACTTGCAATCTAGCTCAATAAAGGGCTCGATTCCTTGGCTATTCTTGGGAGACAATGCTTCATACGTCACTTCCAAGATACCATTACCAAGCTGTCCCTCTTGCACTTTTTGGTCAGGCCGATTGTGTTGTACAACTCTATTGTATGGGACCCTCTCTCCTGATTTCTGATTCGATTTCAGTGGAGAGAGTTCAAATTCTCCTTGTTCGGAGCATTAATTAGATGACATCAGTCCACCCACCATATTAACATCTTGGCTGAGTTTGGGGCTCACCCTTTTAGACTTGAGATTGTCTTTGACTTGGTTTGGTTTGTCCATTGGCTTTGGAGCTTGGCAAACTCTTTTGAGGGTCATCACATGTATGCTTACTTGGTCTATTGCTTATTTGAGGTGGTGCTAGGCTCTGATCCTATGGAAAGAGCTTGTTTATTTTCAACTAGGATTGCAATGGATCATCCTCCCCCCTTGCAGTTGTTAATGTTGCTCTCGCTCACCTCCTTCCCTGTCAGCAAAAGCTTATTGAGGACTTCAGGCTTGACACCTACCAACTATATATTATCACGACATGAAGTAACCCTTTGGGGAGACTTTGCCCGAGGATGGCTTTCTACGCCGAGAACTATCTTGATATCCAAGACAGGGTCATTGTACGTACTTGGTAATTTACTCGCAATTAGACTCATGCCCTCTACATCTCTTTGGCCTTTAGAATGGGTTCCCATTGGTTACGTATGCAAGCTCACCACTAGATTGACAGACAAGATAGGATCTGCTGCCTTTTCCCCCTTGGGAAGGTTGAATCTGAGACCCATTTTGTTTTCCATCGCCCCATCTACTATGAGATCAAGGGGAGGCTTTACTACTTGTTCAGAGAGTGCTAGTCCCTTTCTTCATTTTTTCAGATATAGCGATCAGTGGTGTCTGACCCTATATCTCTAGGAGGCCATACAGTTTTGGATCAGACTCTGTAGCTTCTATTTTCGTCGAGACAAAATCTTGACCAACTCATCACCTCTTTCTTCACTCTTGTGCCTCTTGCCAACAAGACGAAACGGTCGCTTGACCCGCCTTTGGGTCACACTAGATGTAATGTCACCAATCGGGACATTAAATTATTGATTATAGACTTTTGTGATTTCCCTTCATAGATCAGATATCTTATTTCTTGCTTCTGCACTTCTTTGATTTGATTGTAGATTGACCCCTTTAATTTTCATTTATATTTCTCCATGTCTCTTATCGATGTATAATGTTCCTTATATACTTTTTTATAATAAAAGATGTCTTTTTGTTTGTGTTTTTATTATTATTTTTTAATGTTAATATTACGTTATTAATTATATATTTAATTTATTATTAAAAATAATAGTATTTTAGTATTTTAAATAATACTTAATTACCATATAATCCATCCTCATTTATCAATATCATTACTATAATATAATATGTTATTTAATATTATATTACAATATGAAGATTTAATTATATAAATGTTATTTTAGCGGGACGTGTCCGTTCATATTAATGTTATCAAACATTATTAATATGTTTATTATTTATTAATATTAAAATATTATTGTATTTATTATTATAAATAAATAATATATGATTCAATTTATATATTTGAATAATTGTTTAACCATTATTTATTATATAATTTTATATGATGATATGTTATTTGATTCATTTTATATTTTAATATTACTATTGTAATGTGATATTATATATTATTATAATTATATTTTAATTAATTAATTTATATTTTAGTTCTATCAATCTTAATCTTATTGGAATATGATAGTCCTCCCCTCCCAAATTTCCTTGTCCTCAAGCGAAGATTATTCATACATAACCTCCCTCATAGATACAAAACATGTATTCAGATACAAGAAGACCTAAAAGATTTATGGAGCATACATCTTAATACATAAAAACACAAAGTAGACATGTAGTAGACATATTAATGCATGAAAAACACAAACCAAACACATGAAAACATGATGCAAAGACGTGAATACATGAAAACACAAAGAAGACACGATGTAGACACATAATACATGCGCTCTTGATTAATGCCTTACTAGAGTTAAGAAGATGATTTGCTTCTTCGATAGAATCCTGCAAGCACAAGTTATCATTAGTATATATTACTTCATATCAACCTCAAAAGATGGAAGGAGTTGATGTTATCCAAGTTGCCTAGATGCCAAATGTGCAAATGGATTCCCTCAAAGTTTACAGGTCCAAGCCCATGTCTCGAAGGATCATGGATCTTTGACCCCTACCCTATCTTGGGACAAAGATCCAATTGCTTAGACTTAGACAAGCCCCTCCTTGGTAATATCACTACATTTTCTTATGAGTCGTATGGGAATAGGATAAATGTATATTGAATCATTTTATTGTTTCAACTCAATGAAGGATAGAGTAGATTTTTTTACTTATATTTAGGATTGAAGGTTATAGATGTTATCCAAGTTGCCTGGATGCCAAATGTGCAAATGGATTCCCTCAAAGTTTACAGGTCCAAGTCCACATCGCAAAAGATTATGGATTACTGATCCCTACCCTATCTTGGGACAAAATATCCAATTGCTTGGTCTTAGACAAGCCCCTTCTCGGTAACATCTCTTTCTTCTCCTATTCATCAAATAGGCCTATTATTATTGTTAATACATGTAGTTTTCATATTTAAATAATATGACTTTAATTTATAATTTATAATAAAGATGATATTAGGGATTTGTTCCTTAATAATAATACAACAATTTCCCTTGTTCTATATATCAAGGATACTTAAAATTAAGCGTACATAAATGATTATTTTTTATAATGATTAAACTTAATTTCCATTTCAAACTCAATATAATATTTTGAGAAACTCAATCATTTTAGGGACATCCCTAGTTTTTAGGAGCCTCCCTAGATTTTAGGAATGAGACTGCCAGTTGATCCATCTTGTTCAAGGTCAGTCACAGATAGGTGACATGGTCAGTTTTATGATTATCTAGTTGATTTGGGCTTTTGGGGGAATAAAGGGAAATATTTTATTATTTCCTAAGTTGATTATTAAATAAAATATAAGAAGGCTATATTTATAGCCATTTTGGAGTAGTAAGGGAATAATTTAATAATTTGGGCTTGTATACCTATGTGTGATAACTCGTTGGAAAGGTCGTAAATTATTATAACTTATTTTCTCTAGTGGGAGGTTATTTGATGCATTGAGTTATGACAATTTAATAGAGTAACATTTTTCCCAAGTTTGGACGCCATTTAGATGGGAAATGTTATTTTAATTAAAGTGCAAAGTGGGAAATTCCCTTTTAGGGTTTGAATTGCTTTGGAGAGGGGATAGAAGGAGAAGCAACCCTATTTTCTGAGAATCTTTTGAACATTACACTTTTGAAATTTACCATTGCTTTGGTGGAGTGAATTGGAGGTTTGGGACGCAAACCCCAAGACTAGAATTGCTGGGATGTAACCCTCAGCAAGGATTTGTTGTTGCATTTGTTCGATTGGGCAGTTAGATTGTCAGACGTAGAGATCGATTTCATCATTGCCTGCAGATTTAGTTTGGTAGAGAGGGTTTCAGCTGGACGGCAAGCTCATTTCAGTTTTAATGTGCTGCTGTAGCAGCTCACGTGAGTGTTCTTGGAGGCGTCATTCATCTTGTAGCTGATGCCATTGTTGAGTATTTCTGAGAGGAGGTCATAGACAGCAAATTGAATCACCTTGTTTACTGTTGTTAATCTTCCTCAATTTGGCATTGATTCAGATTGTTGAAGGCATCAAACTAATGCAAGGATCCATTGTTGAATTAAAGAAAAACCAGATTGTTTGCCTGTATGGGTATGTACCAAGGTTACCAGGAGATGGGGGTACTTGGAGACTTTGGAGACCGGTACTGGTACTGGTACGTCAAATATTCAAAAAAAGGAGACGGGGGTACTTGGAGATGTCAATTTTTTTTTAAATTAACATTTTATTAATTTTTAGAAAATAAGTAACATGACAGAACATTGAAAGAAAGAACAGCAAATATGCCAAATAACAATAAGTTTTAAATTTTAATACACAAATGTGAAATGATATTGTGTCAAAGAGTCCAAGACTCCAAAGTCCAAACTCATACCACATATTTCAATGTTTCATATTTGACTGTCATTAGTACTACTACTACTGTAGTTTGTTACATATTGAAATCCAAAAATATCGATAGTTTTAATGCCAATGGCAAATGCTGATACACAAACCAAAACAAAAATCAGAAATCCATCATTTATGCTGCTATGTTTTGATCAACCACATAAATTTTCTCAGCACAAAATTCAGATATCTATCATCTATGCTGCTATGTTTTGATCATCCACATCAAAATCCTCAGCTAGGATGCTATCTAGATACTCATCACTCTCTAACTCAGGTTCCTCTGATGGTAGTACAATTGGAGGCAATTCATTAAGGCCATCTGGTTCAACCACTTCATCCCCTATGCCTGGAAATTCTCCATCATGTGCAATTTGGTCCCATTTTGCTGAAGGACCTTCTATGTATCCGGGATCAACACGAGAGAGAAGACGCAGAGCACTATGAATGTAGACCAAATTCTTTGCTTTCTTTGACCTTAATCGGTTCCTCTTTTGTATATGAATAAAACCATAAGTACTCCAGTTTCTTTCACAAGATGAAGAGCTAGCTGCTTGTGACAACAATCTGATTGCAAGCGATTGCAATTCAGGTGTTCCATCTCCATGGTTCCACCACCATTCTAAAGGGTCTTTCTTTGCTTGCATATCATATAAAGCCTCTATTGAAGCAAAATCACCTTGCCCACGTGAAAACTTATTCCATTGAGTCCTTATGATTGAGGCATCCTCACCTTGACCATATATCTTTTTTACTGCAGCCCAAAATCCCTTCATTACCTCTCTATCATCATGTGGAGCCCTCTTATTGGTCTATTCTGTATTATGCCATTTAGGATTCAAGGCATATGCAGCACAATGAAGGGTTATGTTCAGTTTGTTCCACCTTCCATGTAATTTTTCTTCTATCGAAGGATACAAAGCAATGTCTTTTGCATCTGCTATTTTCTCGACTCTTTCACACAGAGAATCTATTTCCTCATAAATTTCACCTAAACATGGCTTGTCTGAATCTGCAAATTTAATCACCTCACATATGGGCCGAATGAAGTCCACAACAAATCGAACATCAGCCAAAAAAGGGTCATCAAGGACCAAAGCTCTCACCTCAATTGCAGTATCTGAGGTAGATTGTCTCCAACCTGCACATGCATCACTAACAACTGTAGAACACAAAGCTCCTTTAACTTCACAAAGATGCTCAAGAAGAATAAAGTAGCAAGCAAACCGTGTATCAGCAGGTTTGAGAAGTTCCACCTTCGCAAATTTTTGGTAAATAGCTTGTGTATGGTGATGGTTGCAAATGAACATCTGTATTTTTCTGCCCTTCTCAATGAGGTCTGAAATCCATTCAAACTTTCCAATATCTTTGAGTGCATTATTCAATGAATGCACACAACATAGTGTCCAAAATATGTGCCTGTACTTATTTTGCACCATCATACCTGCTGCTTTACAAACAGGGGCAGCATCAGTGACAACTTGGACAACATGTGATGCGCCCACCTCCTCAATGCTGTCACATAGCTGACTATGAAGAAATTCTGCATTTTTTTCTTGCCCTGAACAGTCTATTGCCTTCAAAAAATAAGGCCCTTTGCTGCATGTCACCATCACATTAAGCAATGGACAATTTTTTGCATCTGTCCACCCATCCATCACAATACTACATCCTTCTGTAGACCACACTCTTTTCATTGGTGCAGTTAGTTGCTCTAAATGATTTTTTTCTTTATCAATTAGAGTTGTGCCAAGCTTTTTAGATCCAGGGGGTTTATAACCAGCTGGTCCATTATTGATAGCTTGGACCATCTCTCCATAGAACGGTGAGCGAGCGACATTAAATGGTATTCCATTTGCATAAAAGAACCATGCAGTAGCTGCATCAACTGCTTCTCGACCTTGCACATCAAATAGCTTGCCAATGGGGTTTGAACTGCCAATATGTGGCCTCTTGTTAGATTGTTGTGCTGCTATATCTCCAACTGTAGAAGACACATCCACCTCTCTCTCTCTATTCTGATTAGTAGTTGCAAGACTTGCCCCTGTTGTTGAAGCATGAGAGGAGCTCATATTATAAACTTTTCCTTCAGCCCTTTCTTGCTCCCTCACAGCCTCATATCGTTCTATTTCATTCACACAAGGATCAACACCTTTTCCAGGTTGGTGAAGGAAATGAGCCTTCACCCTTGTGTAAGAACCTAGCCATGCCATTGTACAAAGTTTGCATTTGATTGTTGCTGTTCCACCTGAACCTTTTGGTCCCGGAACACGGTTGACATACTTCCACAGGGGATACAAACCTCGTCTTCCCCCACCCGACATTCTGCACAGTAAACATTAAAAATTAAAATAAAAAACCTATGTCAGCATGTTTGATTATTTTAGGCTTTAGCTTTTGTTTTCTGAGTTTTAGTTATGGCAAATGACAACCAATAGCAAAAAAGATGTTGAAACTTTGTTTTATAATAGGAAATGTGAGACTAATGACATTCATGATTCGAAATTCAAATTTCGTTTCATTCTTGACTGTCTTAATTGCTTTAAAAAATTATAATTTATAAATTATTAAATAATCAGACTGTAATGACATTTATAATTTGAAATTTCATTTCATACATGACTGTTTAAATTGCTTTAAAAATATATAAATAATAAATATCCTATTTGACAGTTAAATTCAAATTGTTAACTTTGTAAATTTTTATTTTTATTTTATAATCTCATTTTTTAAATTTATATTGATAATATAAATTTAAAATATATATTTAGATCTCTTAAAAATTGCAATAATAGTTTTTAATTTTAACTATATAGCTTTTACAAATTTAATAATTTTAACGTATATATATTAAAAATTAAAATCAATTTAAAATTCTTAGCCTTTAGCACTTCAAAATAAAAATTAGTAAACTTAATAGTTCGTTTTATAGTTTAATAAGTTTAACTTTTAATTTTTTTAAACTATATTTATAATAATATAAATAAATATTACATAGTTTTGGTATAATTTTACAATGTATATCTATTATTTACTTTATAAAAACGATATGTTTTTTATTTGTGTTTGGTCTGATGGGTTTATGATTTGTTAAAATTATTTTTCGTCTATAATTATATAATATATACTTTTAATAGTATTCACTATAATTTTATAAAATATTATAAACTCAATACTGTTAGTTTTTAATTTTAAACTATAATAGCTAAAAACTGGAAACCTAATAAACTTTTAATTTTTTAATTGAAGAGCCATCGCATAAGAACTTCTACCTTTTCCTTTTCGTCTGCAACTCGCATCTCCAAATTCGTGCTCATTTGCAACTCGCGATGTCTTCAAATTCGTGCTCATCTGCAACTCGTCCGACGTTACTGCAATGTTTATCGTCTGCAACTTCACTACGCGTCGTTTGCGACTTTCCTGAGCAAATTCGTATGCCAGCCGTTGTCTGTGTGTCGTCTGCTGCAAAAACGTCGCTTTTGGCTGCTGCTGTAGAATGAACGATGGGGTTTTAGGTCAAAACTCATAGTTATAATGAGTTATTACAATAAACTATATGTTTTTTCCTGTCCGCAATTTGCAAAAGACAAAACTATCGCGCTTTTTAGGTTATTGACTTTTTATTTCCGTTTTTTGGCTTTGGTTTTGTTGGAGACGTTGAAAAATCAATGGGAGATTGTAGGAGACTGCAGGAGACTTCATTGCCCGCTTCTTGAGCACCCACTAAGTCTCTTGAAATGTTTCGGAGACTGGAGACGAGTCCCAGTACCCAAGACGCGTACCAGGGGTATGGAGACGGGTCTCCCGGTAATGCTGGTATGTACTGTTTCAGAATTAAAGTACTGTTATACTCTGAGCATTTTTCTTATTGTTCTGGCTGGAATTTGTTTACTGTTTTCTCTGCAGTTATTTGTATTTCCAAAAGACCAAACAAAATGGTTAATATGAGAGAAAAACAACAAAAATATCAGAATTTGGCACTTATTCGGATAAGGTTTTAAACACTGGTCAAAGATAAGTTCTTCAAATAAGACAGTTATTTGCCTTGAGACTGGATTCAGTCACATAAATGGTTTGGAGTGGGCCTTCTTCAGTTTTAATTATTTAAAAAGTATTTGATGTCTATTCTTGCCTTTAATTTCTTTCATTCTTCTTCAATGGTTATTGATACCTTGTTATTTTACGCTTTTTCTTTTTCCTTGATCATTTTTACCGTGATTCACTCCTTATCTCCCAATTTATCCTTGTATATCTCGCAGTGGCAATATATCCTTATATATCCTGCAGTGGTAATGGCATTTTTTATAGTTAATTCTACACCCACATTTTCATTTGATCTCTGTTTAATGATCGTGTTTTATATTAGATTATCCTCCTTGGAGCCAATTTGATTCAGCCGGTACTATTCACGTGATTTCTAGGCCTAGGAATTGGATTTGTTTATCACATCACATATGCTAAGTACGAGGATTGACTGATTTCCATATTTCTTTTTTGATTATGTATGTTATATTTTCCACGTCTTCCTTTATTGATTTCTAGACTTTAATGATACACATAAATTTATTTGATTAAAACCCTCGACCAGGATATACATTTAAGGTTTCATGACAGGTGCAATTATTCAGTCCTATGTGTGCGATCTTTTGCTTCCACCGTGTGGTTTGTGCGATCCATGTTTTTACAGTATGGTTGATATGACTTGGAGGCATAGTGAGCGCAATTTAATGAGCCGTATTGAGAACTATTCAAAACATTATCTTCCATATTAGATTTCAGTTCATTGGTTTCTGATTGGTAAGGGATGAAGTTAACTTGTATTAGATATTTTCATATCGTATAATGATTGCCTTCTTGTGTTTCTGTGCTCACAATATTATGTGTTTTGTCATGCCATTTTCTCATCGACAATATTAATTTTTTACAATAATATATCTCCAAACATGTCGCCCCTTATTTAAATCTAAATTGTCAAACAATAGTGGTATTTTCTGCAACCTAGTTAACCACCTTCTCAACAGTGGTGGTTTGCACACAATAAAATTACATTTTCATTAAAGGCAACAACATATTGAATGGTTCTACTGCTCTCCTAAATTATTGCAGAGATCTTTATTTAAGTCTTCACGGTGGCCAGACATGTCAACAAAGCTAAAGTATCATATTGATAGAGCTCAAACCTATTTAATTTTCATCTCTTTGATGATGCCTCTATATACTTCCAAAGGGGCTCGCAACTACATTTCTTAGAATTTTGGTGATCCGTAGCTTCCTTTAACCCAAAGAAAGTTAGGTATCGTCTGTGATTAAATTCAATTCCTTGTCCTTTCTGTGGATTTTTAATGCATCATATCAGGATAGCTTTCTTTTTTTTCTTTTTAATCCACAGCAAACAACTTCAATGGTAATGAATAAGTAGATCCACTTACTAATATATGTTCACCAAATCCATGTTGTTGCTGACATCATCTAATGAATGGGCATTTGGATCATCATTTTTTTGAGCTTGTTTGATGGTCAATTTAGTAATATATTCTTCTTCTTAATATCCTCCACTTTCTCCTTCCCAAACCGCGTATTCTCCAAAATTTGATCACCTTCCAAGTTATTTCCTCTTATGATCTCTGTCCTCAGTCAATCAGTAATAGTTATATTATAATTTTAAGAATTTATGGCCCGATTCCACCGGTTAATCCAAATGATTATATTGGATAGTCTAAGAACTTTCGATGTGATTGGTACACATGACTTACTCTTTGTTAATATTTTTATTTGCATAAATAGATAGCAGCGATAAATGAATAATAGATATAGAAATAATAATGGCCTAAATCGGTTTCTTCACCGCAATATAAATGCTGGATGAACTAATATAAATGTTTTTTGATTTTCATGTAGGTCCGTTTATATGTGACAGAATTTCTGATATAATCTAATTAGAAGAACAAAATATGTTGATAAAATTTGTGTAAATATGTTCGGTTTTGTCACAAGACGGTAGGTTTGATGCTCTGATACCATTTCTAATGTCCCCAATCAGGAAATTAAATTATTTATTATAGACTTTTGTGATTTCCCTTGACAGATCCAATATCTTATTTTTTCCTTCTGCACTTCTCTGATTTGATTGCAGATTGACTCCTTTGATTTTCATGTATATTTCTCCATATGTCTCTTATCGATGTATAATGTTCCTTATATAATTTTTTATAATAAAAGATGTGCCTTTTCATTATTGTTTTTATTATTATTTATTAATGTTAATATTACGTTATTAATTATATATTTAATTTATTATTAAAAATATAATGTTTTTGACTTCATACTTCATTTAAAATCTCTCTGCCTAGTCAAAATGATGAAAAAGCAGGGCATCCAGCAATACTCGATAACAAAAGGGAAAATCATTCCTATGCCCTTGTGAATAATTCCAGATGCCGGAACCACCCTAAAAAGGGAGCGAATTATCATGAGATAACAAGGAAGAGTTCTCTTCTAATCAAAAATCATTTTGAAACTTTATCAACAAACCAGGAAGAACAACGAACTAGTAATACCATGACAAAGATCAATAATTTTGAAACCCTAATCTGACTCCATGCAAATCGGAGTGCATAGATCATCAATAACTAGAAGAACAAAGATGAAGATGGATGGTAGCAAGTCAAAAATCGGAAAAAGAGAAAGTATAGCTATGATCAGACAATCTCAAAGCCAAGCACTATTGAAGATTCTTCAGATCAGCGACTGAAGAACCAAGAAGCCTTTTTCAAAAAAACCAAATATATCCTAAGTTGCCAGATTTGGACCTTGGAGCTTGGGTCCACGTCCGGATTCGAGCCCGAGTCCTTGACGGGTCCGGGGAAGGTCTGCGTTTTGGCCTGTGGGTCCGCTTGCACGGACTCAGGCAGACTCGCAGGCCAAAACGCGGACCTTGCTCGGACCGGTCGCGGACCCGGGTGAATCCGGGCGGACCTGCAGTAGGTGGGGCCAAAAAGTGGCCCAAAAAAGCATTAAAAATATGTTTTTATTATTATGTTTTTTGCCAAACCCTAAAGTAAGGCCTATTAGATGGATTTCATTCATCTAATCTCTCAACTGCTTTGTCATTTTGCTCTCTCATTTTGGTGTGGCCATTTTGCAAGTTTGAAGAGAAGGTTGTAGAGATTGTTTGTGGAGTCTCAAATCCTTCAAATAATCAGTGCTGAGTGTTCCAGGTATGCATTTGATCCTTCCTTTTGCTTCTTTCATAGTTTGTTTTTAGTTTTTTTTTAATATTTATTGTTCTAAATTTTTATCAAGTTTTGTATAAGTTTTGAAATATTTTTTTAAATTTGTTTTTATAGATTGAAAGAATTCAAGAATGATTAGTCAAGGTTTAGTGGGTGGGGTGGGATCCCAAAGATTTAAAATTGATAAAGGCTCTCCTTTGTGGAAGTATGCAACAAGAATCGAGCAATGTGTTGGTGGGGGAGGGTATATATGGAAATGCAATTTTTGCCAAAACCAATATAGAAGCTCCTATTACCGGGTTAAACATCATTTGATAGGTCCACTAGGTCAAGGGATTTCCATGTGTGAGGGGCCCCCAGAGGGAGGTAAAAAAGAGTTGCCGGCTCCTCAAATAGCAGGCATGTTAACAGAAGAAGAAGAGGTTGATAAGTTAGTGTCAAAGGCAAAAAAAGAT
Organism: Cupressus sempervirens; assembly: GCA_028749045.1. Lineage (NCBI taxonomy): Eukaryota > Viridiplantae > Streptophyta > Pinopsida > Cupressales > Cupressaceae > Cupressus > Cupressus sempervirens. The sequence continues at coordinate 145,019,763 of CM053784.1, read as the reverse complement.
AAGTCAAAGCAAAAACCATCAACACCACCCTCTCAAACAATCAGTAAACCACATCCCTTCCTACCTACCCCATCTATGGATGAGGATGAAATAGAAACACCCGCATCCCGCAAGAAAGGCCCATTAGATACACCATTTGAAAATGACGAGAGAAATTGCTGACATAAAGATTGGGCGTTGCCTCATTACAAATGGTGTTCATTCAATCTAGTGAGATCCCCTTATTGGAGAGAGATGGTGAAAGCAATAAATGATGCACCTCATGGTTACCAATCCCCTGGATATGAAAAGTTGAGAACCACCATATTGCATAAGGAGAGAAAGAATGTAGAAAACCTCCTCAAACCAATAAGAGATTCTTGGATCCAAATGGGGGTGAGCATTGTCTCTGATGGAAGATTGCAAAAACTGTCCATTAATAAATGTGATTGCTGTTTGCCCTAAGGGGGCAATGTTTTTGAAGGCGGTTGATTGTGAAGGGCAAGTAAAGGATGCAAATTTTATTGCCCAACTTCTCATTGAATCCATAGAGTACGTGGGAGCTGACAATGTTGTCGAAGTAATAACGGACAATGCTAAAGTTTGTAAGGCTGCAGGTGCTTTGATAGAAGCACGATATGAGCATATCTTTTGGACACCATGCACTGTCCACACCTTGAACTTGGTGATGAAAACAATGGCCAGCCAAATTGAATGGATGAAAAATGTGTATGAGGAGGGTGAGCTGATCCAAATGTTTGTGACAAACCACCATCTGCCACAAGCAATTTTCAGAACTTTCTCTCGCTTGGAATTATTGAAGGTAAATTTTAAACTTTATTTAGCTTCATTTATCATTTTAATTTTTGTGTCATACTTTACAAAATTTAATTCATATTCTTAAATTTTTGTGTTATCAACTTATCATATTAACTTACAATTTGAATTAACATGGTAATAGGTTGCTGAAACAAGGTTTGCTTCACACACAATCGTCCTTAGACAACTTGTGAGGGTGAAATAGACATTGGGTCAAATGGTTATTAGCAACAAATGGGGTGGTTGGAAGCAAGCTGATACAGAAAAGGCCAAAACTGTAAAGGATTTGATCTTGATTGATAATTTTTGGAATAGGGTGGAATATGCATTAGAACTCACCGAGCCCATCATGTCTATGCTTCGGTATGCCGACACGGATGAGCCTTGTTTGGGGAACATATATAATGCCATGGACTCCATGCTAAAAAGAATGAAATCAGTAAGTTTAAATTTTTATACAATACTTTATCCTTGTTTATTGAGAGATTTTGATTTTTGATTTTAATTAAGTTATTAACACTACATCAAGATAACTTACTTGTACATCATTTGACATCCTAGGTCATTCAGAGGAGAGAGCAAGATCTTGATACCTTGTACACTAAGGTGGAGAAAATTGTTCTACATTGTTGGAACAAGATGACTACACCTTTACACCTCCTGGCATATGCACTTTCTCCTAGATATTATAGCAGTGAGATACTTGCTATTCCTGGTAGAGTGGCACCATATAGAGATCCTGAAGTTGCTGTTGGGTATAAGAGGGCACTTAACAGGCTCTTTAGTGATCCTGATGTGGCATCAAATATTAGGAGAGAGTTTGTTGATTTTGTCTTAGGCAAAAATGCAGAACCTGATGCAATCAATGACCAAAGTAGATTGGATGCCATTGGATGGTGGTACTTACATGGGGAAAGTTACATGTACCTCCAACCTCTTGCCATTAAGATCTTTTCACAAGTATGTATTTAAGTTTTTTTCCTTTTCTTATGGCCACTTAGCTTGTCGAATTAGCACTCTTAAATACCTATTGTATTGTAAAATTACTTAGCTAATTTTTAAAAATTTGTTTGTTGTCTCTCTAGGTTGCAAGCTCTTCTGCTGCTGAGTGGAATTGGAGTACATACTCCTTTATCCACTCAGTGAAGCATAACTAGTTGGGTTCGAAGAAAGCAGAGGACTTGGTATTTATTCACAACAACTGGCGCCTCCTATCACGCAAGGATCCAAGATATAAGAAGGGACCAGAGAAGTTGTGGGATGTACTACCTGAGACTTCTGACTTGGATATGACTGTCCAAGATATGTCTAGAATTGCCTTGCTAGATGTTGAGGAGGACGAGGAGGAGGATGTGGCTGCATCTGGGGCTAGTGGAACCGGTTTGGATTCCAATGATGGGGAAAATGTCAATGATATAGATAAGGATGAAGCCATTGATCCCTCATATTTTGATGACCCATTTGACCCTTGAAGGGCATTTGCATCTTTGATAAACTATGTTTAAACATTTGTCATTGACTCATTGAGTCATTTATGATTTATCACCATTTTTCACAATTTCAAACTTTATTAAGTCACAATTTATTATCTATCAATTTGATGAAGTAGTCTATGTTTTGAAATTCCAGTTTGCATTTTAGTAATGCAATGTATGATTTTATTTACAACATTAGCATAGATTAATGAGTGACTATTTAATGTTTATCTTTGACATTTGGCATTGATCAATAATCAAGTAACATTGATATATTCATGCTATGGAATGACTTAGTTTTACTTTTACAACTATGTGAGTTTTTAAAATTTTTTTTTGCATATATATATATATATGTATATATATATATATACTCACGAACCCACCCATGAACCCAAATGGAGAAAAAAAATTTGCTCAAACCCACGAACCCGAACCTTGAACTCGAATCCGTCCCCGAACCCGAATCGACAACTTAGGATATATCCACGGCGGATGTAAACAGAAGAATTCTACCTCAGTCAATAATGCCCTGAGCCTATGTATATTGTCTCAACCCACAAAGGTTTCAGAAGCAAACAATATACCTATAGGAATCACTAAACACTATGCGCACCAATCTAAAGCCCTAGTGACAAAGTAGAAATCATTACAGCCCCTGCCCAAAAACCCTATAGATAGATTGACTAAGCTAGTAGTAATGACACCCAAGCCATCGGTATATTGTCCCCCGCATAAGAAGAAGCAACTTGTAGTAAACAAGCGGATTGAATTTGTTAACCCTCTTCTTAGAGAAACTAACAATCTTGAAAATATTGAAACAATTATAATTAGCAACGAATATAGTGAAGGAAAATGGCAGGAATGCACTGATCTCAGAATATATGTGATCTGGAATTGACCCAGCAAGATACAAAGCTAACTTGGGAAAGAACCTAACAAAGATCTGCAATGCAAAGTTAAGTAACATAACCCCTTTTGATAACACTCTTGGTATTTGGAATGTCAAGATCATAAAATTAGGAACGAACTAGTAGAAATGTCAAATTGTTATTACAAAAGGCACACAATTAAATTTATAGCACGACAACCTAGTTTAAATAAAAATAGTAATCAGAAGATGCAAACAATAAAATGGATGAAATATGCAAATATTCCCCCCAAACTAAATGACATTAACATCATAAAAGGAATATGGCAAGCTTTAGGAGATCTTATAGGTTTCGAATTAAACCATTATAAATCAAGTAAGATAAGATTCTTAGTTTTAATGAAAATAGAACAGAGTGAACCTATAATGAAGAAAATCATAACGAACACATCAATATATAAATTAACCTTCACTAAATATGAAGGAGAAATCAATGAAATAATCGTAGCAAACTTTAAAAAGGAAAACATAAAGAACAACCTAAAAAAAGCCTTAAGAAACATTAGGAAAAAGGAGATGAACGCTGAAGAGAACAAGGCAAAAAGAAAATCAAAGGATAAAGAGAACAAAAACAGTCAAGTATTGAAGGAAAAAGAGGTAGAGCAAGAAGATCAGAGGGAAAGCAGAATAAAAACAAAAGATTTAGAGTTAAAAAGGAAAAATATGGATTATCAACTCATAATGGAGAAATACAGAAATTGTAAAGAATGCAGACAAGATAAGGAAACCCTAGAAGAAATAGAGCTCAATATGAGAAAAATTGAACGTGCTTTCTCATGTGGTGTTGCTCTTACAAAATGATTTGGAAGATCAATTTACTATAGCAGACTGTAACCACTCAGAACATAAAAGCAAGTCAGTCATGAGGACAAAATCATAAAAGAATACAAAAAGAGAAAGCAATATAGAGACAAAAGTATCAGAAGAGGAAATATACACAGATTAGAGTGCAGTGGACAGCAATAGAGAGACACTAATAGAAAAAAACAAAATAATGTGAACATAAAAAAAATATTAATCAAGAACAGAGTCCTATAGAAAAGGTAGAAGTAATAATTGAAAAAGGAAATCAGAGTCCTTGTAAACCGGCTGCTGAATCAACTCAATGGAGTAATGTTACTATCAAGAAAAAATCAAAGAAAAAAAGTTTGAAGTTCTAACAGAGACCCATTAGTGGAATGGATATGTTTGATTTGGATAAGGAAGAGGTAATCAGGATAGAGAACAAGACATCTACAGAGCCATTGATACCAATGGAGATAGAAACTTTAATTAGAGAAGTAGAACAGAGTAGCTAGGAGACAATACGACTTGGGAAGAGTTTGGAATCCTATGGTAAAAAATCTTTAGGGAAGAAGGAGTTTAAAATTGCAGAAGTGAGGGAAAGGGTAAAGATCCAATGAAGTAAAGAGTTTTTATTAGAAGGTGAACATGAAGCAAAAGAGTTAGAAAACAAAAACTTAAAAGAGGATGGAAATCACAACAAAAGATGATAAATCTCTAAATAAACCTTTCTCTATGCAAGAGTAAATCTCTAAATAAACCTTTCTCTATGCAAGAGATTAAAATAACTCTCTTTAATATTAATCCAGATAAATCACCAGGACCAGATGGATTTCAGGCTTTTTTCTTCCAAAAATGTTTGGGAACTGTAATAGATCTGTGGAAAGCAATAGAAGCGTCAAGAAATGGGGGGAAACTACTAGCGGAAATTAATCGCACTTTCCTAACTCTAATCCCAAAGAAAAGTAAGGCTGAAGAACCAGGAGACTTCAGGGCCATTGCTCTTTGCAATACTATATATAATTTTTTTTCTAAAGCTCTAGCAAACCAATTAAAAGAATACGTCCCTAAATTAATATTAGAAGAACTGACACGGTTTGTACCCCTGAGATCTATTCTAGATGGCATCTCAATCATACAGGAAACAATCCATTCAGCATCAAAGAATAAAGAAGCATGCGTGTTACTAAAACTAGATATTCAAAAAGCATTTGATAAAGTGGACTGGAGATTCCTATGTAAAACATTAGAAGCATTTAGATTTTCACATCAATGGATTAGCATCATTTTTCAATGTATATCTACCCCTAAAATTTCCCTCCTTGTAAACGAAGCCCTAGAAGGTTTCTTTAGCATATCTAGGGGAATCCGACAAGGTGACCCTATCTTCCCCAGCCATAGCCACGTGTCTAACCGTCTCTTTCCCATATTGTCTAAACTTCGAACACTTCCAGAATGCAGGAAAGCGACGTGCGTTGATCTTTTTGTGATTTGATGGCTTGGAACATGCACAATTTTATGTTTAAAAAAGGGGGTCCGATTGACATGTAAGACTTTGACTTTTCAAGTCACCAATGAAATGCATTATTTCGCTCGTTTGACTTGTCAATTCAGTGAGGTTGATGACCAAACGTGTTTGATTCGTCGAATTGATTCCAAGTTTTGTTTTCGCTATCTTTGACTGTGTTCATCATTTCTACATTTTAGGTGTTCATTCTATATTGAATCGAACTGATCTTGCTTTCTAGTTTGTTCTCCTGACATGTATATCAATCTTCACCTTCAGTCTTTAGTGTTTTCTTTTGCATTTTCTCGGTATATGCATGTTATTTCTTTACTCTACTTGCGTCAATGCATTTAATGGAACATTCAATCTTAGAATTAGGGTTTCTCAGATATTTATAGAAATACTTTCATGAGGGACTGCCTCTCAACATAAATCTTTATTTTCACCTGATTGGGAACAAGGGACGTATGAATCTGTAGTATATCCAGACCTTCTTCTCATTGGGATAAAGCATGAACAAACCCTCCCAAAACCCTAATCACCTAGCTTTGGATTGATGCATTGGTCACATGATTCTTACATTAGGTTAATTCCAAGGAATGATGAGAAGAAAGATTGTCCTATAGGCAATCTAGACTCAGACTCAAAATTTTGACACTTGACTTGATGCGAAACCTTAAGTCAAAAGATATGAACTTAAACTTGGGCAACAACTGGCTCTATCTAGGGATTTAAGCGTGACAATGCTTGAAAGAATCCAAGAAATCTTTGGTTCTGCATAAGGGTAGAAACTTGGAAATAAGAAGAACAGGCTAAACTAAGAAAGCAACAAGGAACTACCTAAGGGAAACAAGCAACTAAACTAAGCAGAGTGCATGAAAAGGAAAACCTACCTAGCTATCTACTATATAGGGATTACCTGTTTTCAATTTTTCATTTGATACAACTTCAGATCCTGCCCATTATAAGAACATGGCAGGGTTTCTTGAATTGGATATGCCAATTTGAAAGAATTATTTTGATTCGCTTGTGTGCTCTAAAAAGGTCCTTTCTACAAAGACTGGAACTTGGAATGTATGCCTCTTAGCTCATGTCTCTTATCCCATAACAACACGAAGTCACCTTCCATAAATTTTCTAGGCCTAGCTCTTCTATGAAATAGTTTCTTTATCCTTCCTTGATGTTCAGTAATCTTGTCAACCATCTGTTCTCTTTCTTCTTCCAGTTTAGTAAGATACAAGATCCTCTTCTCTAACCCATCTTTGAAGACATCATCTTCAATTGCAATTTTCAATTTACAAGCAGCTAGTTTTAATGGCAGTGGCAAAATTAGCTTCTACTCCATACACTAATTCAAAAAGTGAGATCCCAATAGCCCTTTTAGGTGTGGTCCTATCAACTCATAAAGCATCATGAATCTTCTTATGCTAACCTTTCTGATTATCTGAGACCAATTTCTTCAAAATATTAATCATGTTCTTATTACTGGACTTAGGCTGCTCATTTCGTTGAGGGAAATAATGAGAGTAATGACCGACTTGAATACCATTATCATAGCAAAATTCAATGATTTTTGAGGAGGAAAAGTAAGATGTTTTAGCCATTACTAATTTCATAGGAACTCCAAATCTTACGAGATATGTTCTTTGATAAATTCACATACCACCTGTGAGGAAGTTTTCTTCATTTGCTTTGCCTCTACCCATTTGCTGAAATAATCTGTTGCAGTGAGTATGTATGAATGTCCTTGACTAGAGGAAGGATTAATTGTGCCTATAAAATCTAAACCCCATTGATGGAAAGGAGCTTCAATTGCTACTGGCCTAAGAGTTAAGGCAGCAAGCTGAGGTTTACCAGTAAACATCTTGCATTTTTCACAATTAGCCACCCACTTATATACATCTTTAAACATACCGGGCCAATAACAACGTTGTCTCAAAATTTTGAATGCAGTGATAGTGCTAGAAAAATGTCCCCCACATGCTTCATCATGAAAAGATCTTAACAACTTCACCTAATGCTCCTTATCCACACATCTCATTAATGGTCCATCAATAGCTCTCTTATACAAGACATCATCATGAATTACATATTTCAAGGCTTTAGTTTTTAGATCTCTCCTTTGCTTAGTAGTCAATCCATTAGGGCATTCACCATATTTCAGAAAATAAGCAATGTTTGAGGACCAGGGATCCTGAAGACTTACCATAAGAACCTTTGGGTAATCTTCTTCTTTACATTGTTGGTCCTTTGCTAAGGCTTTACAAAGTGCATTTCCTCTTACAAGCTTGGTTGGTTTTATTTCTATATCATATTATTGAACTTTTTGTATCCACACTCCTCTATTATTGCAACCAACTTCTTGTTGTGTCAAAATACTTTTCATTGCAGGATTTGGCACATATATTATTGAATGAGAATGCAACACATAAAATTTGAAATTTGCATGTTTTTCCATTTTAAAATATCTCAGTTTTTGATTTTTCAATGGTATACTCATGAAAGCTATTGGGGCTTGTATTCTCTTTTTTTTTTCTTGCATCAATATAGCTGACATAGTATGTTTTGAGGCATAATAGTAGATGATGAATTCTTTGGTGTAGTCAAGATGAACAAGCATAGGGGCTTTAGCAATGGCATCTTTGATATTTTCAAAAGCCTTTTTCCCAACATCACTCCATTTGAAAGTTTTATTTCCTTTCATCGTATTAACTATACATTCAACTATCTTGGAGAAATCGGGCACAAATCTCCTTAGGAAATTTTTTGGGCCAAAGAAGGACTTCACTTCATTCTTACTCAATGGAAGGCTTAATTGCTGAATAGCTTTAACCTTATTTGGATCAATCTTCACTCCTTGGGATATGATATGACCAAGCAACCTGCTTTTTGTTAGACAAAATATTGATTTCTTTGGGTTTAGAGAGATGTCATGCTCTCAGCATCTTTGTAACGCCTTTCCTAAATTTCTAATATGATCTTTTCTCTTCTTGGAAAAGACTATCAAATCATCAAGATATATGACAATAATTCTATCTTTCAAACCTTCAAAAGCCAAATTCATTCCATGCTAAAAAGTTGTACTTGCATTGATTAGACCAAAAGGCATTCTATTGTATGCAAATGTACCCCATGGTGTGGTAAATGCAGTCTTGAATTGATCTACTTCATTGATTTGGACCTGATTATACCTTGAAAATCCATCCAACATAGACATCATCTCTGATCCTGCTACTGACTATAAAAGATGGTCCATATTAGGGAGAGAAAAATTGTCCTTCAATGAGTCTTGATTTAGGTTTCTGAAATGTACACAAATTTATATTTCTCTATTCTTTTTCCTCACTGGTACAATAGTAGCCACCCAAGTCGAATGATGAATAGGGTATATAATCCTGGCTTGCAACATTTTGTCAATTTCCTTGAAGATTGCCCATTCAACTATAGCATTATAATTCCTTTGTTTCTGTTTGAATGGTGTTGCATCTGGTTTAAGAGGGATTTCATGTTTGAACTTCCGACCCATGAAATTCTTTAGGTCTTCAGAACTCCAAGCAAATACATCTTGAAATTCAATGAGCAATTTCTTTATTTCTACTCTTTCTTCGATGTGCAACACTTGCTTTTGTTTATCATCTTGGGGTTGACTTCTGTCCCTATGTTGATTCCATCATAATCACCACAGGTCTTTCCCTTCTTATCTCTTTCTTTCTTTATATATGCATCATGCCTATCAAGAGTTTTTCTAAAGAGATTAAATGAGATGGAATTTTATTACCTTTCAACTGAATCATATTAGATCCTGTCTTCTTTTCATCTCTTGCAACTGAATCATCACCTTTTGAATTAGTGCTTCCTTCAAAATACAAACATTCAAAAGGATCCTCTCCTTCAATGAATTTGAGTATTTGTTTATCATTTTCAAATGCCTGCCACGACTCCTCATTATCAGGAACGTTAGGCCTGAAAAAAATTCTACTTTATAGGTTTGATTTTTGAAATTAGGGTATGGTAAGAGCAATGATGTAGAGACCGCCAAAGAATCAGCTCTTGAATTGAATTCTTTAAGCTCTGAATTCTTAAGGGTCTAGTTTTTAGCCTGGTAGGTTTCAACATAGATACTAATATGAAACTGTGTCATGCTATTGAAGTCCGAACTATGGCATTTCGTGGTAATGTAAAGCCTGAGAGATGGACTTGTTTCCTCAAAACCATAGACAATAAGCAGGGTTGCTATTAGTAGGGTTTTAGGTGAAGGCATCTTTAATTATGACTTCTTATGACGTACCAATAGTGACATTATAGGTACTTGGATTGGATGCCTAGTTAGGGCCAAAGTCGGGAAATAGGACATTATCTGACCCTGCTATAACATATTTGATCCTATCTAGTCGGTAGGTTTAGAATAGGTGGTCTTTAGCATTGCTGAGAAGCTCAAAATCCCCTTGCCGGAAGCTTACATGGCTCACCCGCCAGGGAGTTTTGGGCTAGCAATTGTTCCTAGGCGGCCTACATTGGTTATCCAGGACAATGTCCTCTTTTCTCATGAATGGCCCAGGATAGAAGCCAGTGTTAAGTTTCTGCTACACTAGAGAGGTATTATAGAGGATCCTGCTAAGGATTGGCTCTTGAATTACCCAAACACCTTTGATGCATACATTCATCTGGTAGTGAAGTTTGAAGATTTGGAAGCCGTGGAATTCTGCCTTAATTTAGACAAGTCGAGCAGAGCCAAAAGCACTTATGAGTTTTCTCGTACGTCTCGGGCCAAAGATATAAGGGAAGCTTCTGATATCATCATGATCTTTTGGGATGTAGGTGCTTAGCTGGGATCGTTGGTTTGGTTCTGGCAGCCTTTTGGTGTTCCTGTTGCTCTTGCGGTCGTGGTGGATCTCTCTCCCTCTATATGGTGGGGCTTTTGGGTGGTTTTTTTTGTTAGCTTTTTGGGTTATCTTCTGCTAGGGCTTTTTGGTTGGACAGCGGCGCCCTGTCTTAGTATATTCTCTGTATCTAGGCTTTTCTGCATTTTGCTGTGGGCAGTTTTTCGGTTGCTTCAATGCTATGGGTAGCTTCTATAATTGTTGGATTATTGTATACATCTCTGTTGTATATATATCATACTACGAATAATTATCTAACGTTTACTCTACCCTGTTGCTGCATTCTTCGTTTCATTGGTGTTCTCGGCCTTGGTCTATCTTGGTGGTTTATCCTTTTGCTTTGCATATGGGACTTAGCTCTTGCTCTTTTATGAGTTCGTTCCTTTTCATATGACTATGACTCTGGGTGTCTTACGTTTATGGTTGGATTAGAAGCTTAACGTTTCTTGATTATGTGGTTGGCATAGGCTCAACAAGCTTTTACTTTGAATACACGGTTTCTTAATAACAATAAAGGGAAATAGAATATTAGACATAGTTGTTAAACTTATTTGGAGATGGTTTATCTATGACTTTAATACATTGGCTACATGGCAAGAATTGGCTTACAAACTTTTCTTGTATTTTGTAATCCTAATCTTTAGTTTGTCGTAGGAACTCAAAGGATCTCAAGGGTTATCAATCACAGGGCAAAAATCGTAGGTAATTAACATTACTCATAAATTAGCACCACTTAAATTTAATCCTATGATCTAATCAAATTCGCCTTATAAATCAATAGGAGAATAGAATATTAATAGAAATTGCAGAGCAGATATCAGACAAGGATACATTTGTAAGCATATTGTTAAACTTTTTTGCTAGATTTCATTAGTACAGAGTAGGATAATTATTGGTTGTCTCTTATAACTAATTTAAGATAGTTTGTATTTATGTAATTAACTGATAATTATACTATGCACTAACTATTAATGTCGAGTTTGGAAATGTGGCAAAAATAACAAAGGAAGGAAAGGGCAACATGTTTGTTTGTAAGCATATTGTTAAACATTTTTGGTAGATTTCATTAGTACAGAGTAGGATAATTATTGGTTGTCTCTTATACCTAATTTAAGATAGTTTGTATTTATGTAATTAATTGATAATTATACTATGCACTAACTATTAATGTCGAGTTTGAAAATGTGGCAAAAATAACAAAGGAAGGAAAGGGCAACATGTTTGAAGGGGTTTGTTTTGCAGAGCTTTCCTTGTGTGTTGTTTGGTTTTGTTTACTCCTCCCTTGGTTTTTTGTCTCCTTAACTCTGGCTACTAATCACCTATTGGAAGGTTGTGTTGTGTGTGGACTTACATATGCAGGACAAATCTCTACCTTTTGGTCGGACATTCGTTTCTTTGGTTTGTTTTCTCCTCTTTCCTCGAGCACGTTGTTCTCTTTTCATCATATTTGTAAAAAGAACTTATATTTTTACTAGGGTATTACTCTTTGAAATCTTTATAATATTGGACTTCAATCCCAGGAAAGACTGGAAGTTTTCTTACTCCATTCTTTCCTACTAGTGCCCATTTGAACGGAAAACTCTGTCAACTCTTTTTTTTTCATCTAATATAATACAAGGCTTCGACCATTTACCGATCAAAAAATAAAAATAAAAATAATATTTTAATATTATAAATAATACTTAATTACGATATAATCCATTCCCATTTATTAATATTACTATTATAATATAATATATTATTTAATATTATATTATAATATGAAGATATAATTATATAAATATTATTTTAGTGGGATGTGTCACTTCATATTAATGTTATTGTACATTATTAATATGTTTATGATTTATTAATATTAAAATATTATTGTATTTATATTATTATAAATATAAATAATATATGATTTAATTTATATATTTGGATAATTATTTAATCATTATTTATTATATAATTTTATATGATGATATTTTATTTGATTCATTTTAATATTTTAATATTACTGTTGCTTGTGACCTTGGTGTACATATTACAGTCCCTTAGAACTTCGTGGTCCCATATCTCTACTATCCTACTCTTTCACATCCTGATGATGGATTATGTAGTATGATCCGAAACGTTGATGGTAAAAAAACACACACAATTGAATCCAGAAAACTTCTTATTTACAAATGGATTGTGGAAATCTGATGATGTTAATTAATAAATTTATCGTATCTTACTTACCATATAAGTTATTTCATATCTGCATTGCTTATTTTTTTTGTTTTAAATAGATTAGAAAGATATTTATGAATTTTTGGAATATATCAAGTATATAATTTACTCAAATGTCATCATCTTTTAACTTTGTCAAGTGACTGGTTCAACATACATGTTTTCTTAGTCTTTTATAAGCCTTAAAATTGTTCTTTTATTGCCCCCAAGATGCACATTTCTTTAAAAGGAAAACATATGTTTGTTGCAATGCTTTCAAATTTGATAAGGATGTTTCAAATTTTTAATCCATGAATCCATGACTTTGATACAGTCTGTGATATGATACTAGTTTTTTGGGATTTTTTTTAGTGAAATCCTATTTATATTCTATTGGGATACATATTGATTGTTGGGAATCACTATTACAAATTTTGGGAACTTGGTATTGTAATACGATCATCAAAGCCCACATTTTAAAAATAAAAAATAAAAAATATTTATTTTTTACTTTATGGCTCAGTTGGCCATGACAGTCTTGGCCACACCACTCTTTCAGTTAGGAGAGTCCATTGTAATAACCCCAACCGGTTATAACTTCGTGAAACACCAAATTCTTCTTTAATTCAGTTGTTTGACATTTCGCTAGACACTTTGCAAGTAAGCTCTGATACCAACGTAATATCCCTTGCCCAAATTGACTAATTTTAGCTCAAGGAATATTGTCACACTTCTTTTCCACCCTTCTCTTTTCTGATATTTTGTGTTTCAGATTGTTTGATATAGTTTGAATGATGCTAAGAAATTCAGAATGTTCGCATATGATATTACAATACCTCTTACAATGAACTAACATACAATTGCAGTTTTTTTAGTATTTTCAATGCATTTACATGGAAATTAGACATGGAATGCATACCTACAACCAACTGACATTTTGACAAACAATTGGCATACAACTATTTTGCTGATCATATATGCTATTAGATGGACATTTTGTCAAACAAATAGTATGCAATATATATCTCCTTTATTGAAATCATTCCCATGTGCATTGTAGCTATGAATTTGCCAAGACAAATGGGCTTACAATAATGACTACAACAATGCCATATCTGATTCTGAGTTATCATTTACAACAACAAGATTATATAGCTAAGATTATAATGCTGACTACTAATAGTTGCAAAAGGAATCTGATAATAGTGATGCCCAAGGATGGAGATGAAAGTTGCAATGGGAATCAAGCATAAATATTGTAGTGCGGGTACTGAAGCGCGACACTGTTCATGCATATTGTAGCAGCAAGGAAAAAAATTACTAATGGTTGCCAAAGATGAATCTTCAGGTCTGCACTAGATAGTCCTTTTATATTCTTCAAACCCTTAGGTTATTCCTTAACTTTAAGCACAAATAGAACTCTAGAATGAAGCTCTCCTAAATGCCAAATTCAATGGATATTTCACCAGCTCAAATGGTTGCAACATTGAAGAATTGACACTCGCCAATGGCTAACTGAAATCAGAAACCATTAGTTTCTTCTCCCAAGTTAATATCAAATGCAATTGACAATAATTGATGCCTAACAATGAAGCTCTCGCCTCTATTTATTCTTTTCCTTCACCCTTCTAGAAGGAAATAAAATATTATTTAATTGCACTCTTAGAAGCTTCCCCCTTTCCAATACAATAATTAATTGTGCTTCTAGAAAATTAAATTAATTAAATATAAAGTCCCCTTTAGATTTATTTATTTATTGACTTTAATTTCATTTATTTCCTCTTATTTCCCCACTTAGCCTTTAGAGAATGAAAAGCTAAGAACTCCATTGAAATTGCAATCCGCCCTCCCTGAAATTGCTTGTGCTCAAGCTACTTCAACTTTGGGTGCTGCGAAATCTCCTCATTCCCCTGTGTTGCATCCTCTACCGACAAGTCCTTCCATTTCACTAGATACTCCTTGATAGTATGTTTTCTCAAGTTCCTTTCCCTGAAATCAATGATAGCCTTTGGCACCAATACCAATTTTCCCTCATCATCCAAGGGTGGAAGCACTATAGAAGGAACAATATGGTGTCCTAATGCCTTTTTGAGATGTGACACATGAAAGACATTATGGACTCTTCTCTCTTCAGGTAAATCCAACTTGTAAGTCCCTCTCCAACTCTCTTGATCACCCTAAAAGGTCCATAATAACATGGCTTAGGATTCTCGGCACCACTCTTTTTGAGAGTGGATTGGTGGTAAGGCTGCAACATCAAATATACCATATCACCTACCTCAAATGCCCACTCAGTCCTCTTTTGATCAGCATACTGCTTCTGCTTATTTTGTGCCTTAGCAATATTCTCCTTAAGAGCCTTTACAATGTCCTGGCTCTGCTCTAGTAAGTCTCCAGCACTAGGTACTCTACTATCTGATAGCAACAAATCCTTGAAACTTGGTGTTTCATATCTATATAGTGCTACGAGCGGTGACATTTGGATAGACATGTGATAAGTGGAATTGTAACAATATTCATATAGATATACCCACTTAACCCAAGCCTTCTATTGCCCTGCTATGTAATTCCATAGGTATCCCTCCACCCATTTGTTTACTATCTCTATTTGACCATCTGTCTGGGGGTGGTAGCCAGTACTCGGAGTGAGCTTTGTCCCGCATAATCTGAACAACTCCTGCCAGAAGTGACTCATAAACCTGCTGTCCCTGTCACTAACAATGCTCCGAGGTAAGCCATGCAACCTGAATACCTCTCTAAAGAATAAATTTTCCACCTGTGTAGCAGTGTATGTAGTAGTGATTGGGAAGAAGTGGGCAAACTTCGTAAACCGAGCAACAACAACATATTTATAATCTCTACCTTGGGCTCTCGGTAGTCCTGAAATGAAGTCCATGGACAAACACTCCCACTTCTCTCATTTCCTGTTAGGAATTGGAAGTGGCTGAAGTAAGCCGACAGGGTAAGAGTACTCTTGTTTATTCTCCTGGCAAGTAGGACACTCTTTAACATACTGCAACACCCTTAGCTTTAAGCCCTTTCCAAGAAAAACACTCACCAATCTGCTTGTAGGTTTTATAAAAAGTTGGATGTCCTGCCATAGGTGAGTCATGATAAACTCTCAACATCATCCTCGTCACCTCTGAACCTGGCACCAAATAAATGTGCCCTTTGTAAATGATGAGCTTGTTCACAAGGGTGAAATCACTATTCTGGATTGATCCATCTATGAATCTCGATGCCCATGTATCCTTTGCATACTCTGCAAGGATCAAATGTCTCCAATCCTTTGATATATTTGTCATCAAGCTCAAGTGGGTTCTTCTTGACAAGGCATCAGCTACTACATTTTTTGTCCCCTTGAAACATGTAATATTAAAGTCATAAACCTGTAATTTAATCACCCTTTTTTCTGCCTGTCATTAAGATCTCGATGCCCTAGGAAATGTTTCATGATATTGTGATCGATTTTTATGCTGAATTTGCTACCGACGAAATACTTCTTGAATTTGCCCAAAGCATGCATTATGGCCAATATTTCCTTATCATAAATGCTGAAGCTCCTCTCAAGCCCCCTGAGCTTCCTATTAAGATAATATCTTTTTACTTTCTATAATAGTCAACTACTTGTCTGTAGTCCGTCTTTCAGTCTAGATAGGAATGTTTCCTATCCCGTCTCTTTTTTCTTCAGTCCAGATAGGAATGTTTCCTATCCTGTCTCTAGTTTTGTTTCTAATTCCGTCTTCAGTCTACGTTGTTTCTAAAAGAAACAATGTCCTTGTAATTTTGTATAAGGAACACATTTGTTCCTCTGTTAATTAATGAATCATCCAGAAATCCGTTAATCTGCCAACTCTTCTTGAATCTTGTAACATGGTATCAGAGCTATTACTTAAATTTTTTCGAAAAAATTTATAATTTTTTCGTGAAATTATTTGTTTAAATTTTTTCAAAATTTTTTCTGTTGAATTTCTCTAAAACCCGCTTAGGGTTTTCGGCCTAGAGAAATTCCCGAACTCGGGTCTGCCTGTGTTTGTTCAGCACACTCTAGCCCCATTCGTTCATGCACATTGATCCTTGAAGAAAAATCTACCATTTTTTATCAAGAAATCTGAAGTTTTTTCAAGCTTTTTTCAGCTAGGGCCATTTTTTTTCGAAACCCTAATTTTTGGGGTCGAAAAAATATTTTGTTTGCAGATTCTTGGTGGGTTTTTCGAGAGCTCAACTGGGTTGTCCGTTTTTTCTGGGTGCCTTGATTTTTGAGCCAGCGGATTCAGAAAACTACAGTAGATTCCTTTTGGGTTTTTCGAGCTCTCTTCTGGGTCATTCTCTGATTCTTCTGGGTCTTTCGTATTTTTGCCTCGAAGAACGTGCCTTTACAAATTTTCACAGTTTTTCATTGAAAAACGTGCCATGGCATCTCTGACAAATATTCTGCTCGAACGTAATTCCAAATTCAATGGTCGCAATTATGGAACCTGGAAGCAGCGCATCATCGCAATCTTCGAATATCGAAACACCGATCAACTCGTTCTGGGTGTTAGGCAGTGTCCGACTTCTTCGGGTCCTGATCAAGGCGAAGCTGCATTTTTCGCCTTCTGAATTTGTTTCTGTTTTTTTAGGTTTGTTGATTTTCTCCTCAAAAATCATTTCAAGTTGTCTGTAATACGCAAGGTTGTGTGAGATTCTGGGTTTGTTGATTTTCTCCTGAAAAATCATTTCAAGTTGTCTGTAATACGCAAGGTTGCGTGAGATTTTGGGTTTTATCGTTTTTTTCACAAAAACGAAGTTTTGTAATTGCAACCTATTTTGAGTCATAGCACTCTTCTGGCAAAGCTTCTTGGTTTCAACATTCTGTAGATCCAGGGAGGGTCTCAATTATTCCAGAATGTTCCGACATTCGTATGTTGACCATTAAGGGAGGGTATTAAGATAATATCTTATACTTTCTATAATAGTCAACTACTTGTCTGTAGTCCGTCTTTCAGTCTAGATAGGAATGTTTCCTATCTCGTCTCTTTTTTCTTCAGTCCAGATAGGAATGTTTCCTATCCTGTCTCTAGTTTTGTTTCTAATTCCGTCTTCAGTCTACAAGAAACAACGTCCTTGTAATTCTTTATAAGAAACACATTTGTTCCTCTGTTAATTAATGAATCATCCGGAAATCCGTTAATCTGCCAACTCTTCTTGAATCTTGTAACACTTCCTACTCTCATAAGCAATCGGTTGCTTGTCTTGCATAAGCACCGCTCCAACACCTTTGCTAGATGCATCACAGTGTAGCTCAAAAGGTTTGCGAAAATCTGGTAATGCTAGCAATGGACAAGAAGTCATCAACTCCTTGAATTCATCAAAACACCTTTAGCGTTAAGCCCTTTCCAAGAAAAACACTCACAAATCTGCCTGTAGGTTTTATAAAAACTTGGATGTCCTGCCATAGGTGAGTTATGATAAACTCTTAACATCATCCTCGTCACCTC
Source organism: Cupressus sempervirens (assembly GCA_028749045.1). Classification (NCBI taxonomy): domain Eukaryota; kingdom Viridiplantae; phylum Streptophyta; class Pinopsida; order Cupressales; family Cupressaceae; genus Cupressus; species Cupressus sempervirens. The sequence continues at coordinate 145,001,716 of CM053784.1, read as the reverse complement.
TGACCCTGGCACCAAATAAATGTGCCCTTTGTAAATGATGAGCTTGTTCAGAAGGGTGAAATCACTATTCTCGATCGATCCATCTATGAATCCCGATGCCCATGTATCCTTTGAATACTTAGCAAGGATCAAATGTCTCCAATCCTTTGATATATTTGTCATCAAGCTCAAGTGGGTTCTTTGTGACAAGGCATCAGCTACTACATTTTTTGTCCCCTTGAAATAGGTAATATTAAAGTCATAAGCTTGTAATTTACTCACCCTTTTTTTTGCCTGTCATTAAGATCTTGATGCCCTAGGAAATGTTTCATGCTATTGTGGTCGGTTTTTATTCTGAATTTGCTACCTACAAAATACTTCTTGAATTTGCCCAAAGCATGCATTATGGCCAATATTTCCTTTTCATAAATGCTGAAGCTCCTCTCAAGCCCCCTGAGCTTCCTACTCTCATAAGCAATTGGTTGCTTGTCTTGCATAAGCATCGCTCCAACACCTTCGCTAGATGCATCACAGTGTAGCTCAAAAGGTTTGCTAAAATTTGGTAATGCTAGCAATGGACAAGAAGTCATCAACTCCTTGAATTCATCAAAACACTTCTGTGCCTCGAGAGTCCATAAGAAGCCCTCTTTCCCATCAAGTCCGTCAAGGTGATTCGCCCCCCCCTCTTAGTATTCTCTATTTCTAACAGGTAGTGCCCAAGATACCTTGCAGAGTCCTCGACCTGCCCCCCACAAACTCATATAACCTCATAATAGTCATCAGTGGAGTCTTTGAAATACCAATGTCTCTAAGTCTCTGAAAAAGATGTTGAACCTTTGTCAAATGCATCACAGTGTAGCTCAAAAGGTTTGCTAAAATTTGGTAATGCTAGCAATGGACAAGAAGTCATCAACTTCTTGAATTTATCAAAACACTCCTGTGCCTCGAGAGTCCATAAGAAGCCCCCTTTCTCATCAAGTTTGTCAAGGGTGTTGCATACTTGGAATATCCATTAACAAACCTCCTGTAGAACCCACACAACCCCAAAAATCCTCTCAACTGTGTCAGGTTCACTGGAGTAGGCCACTCAATAATAGTACGAATCTTTTTAGGATCCATGCGTACTCCCTAAGCACTGATAATGTGACCTAGATATAATAACTCTGATAATCCCAAGTCACATTTGGACTTCTTTGCATACAAGGACTCCCTGCTCAGAATGCTCAACACAATGTCTAAGTGCCGCACATGCTCATCCCATGCCCTACTATACACCAAGATGTCATCAAAGAAGACTAAACAAATTTCCTCAATTGATGCTGAAAGACCCTGTTCATTGTGGACTGAAAAGTAGCCAGAGCATTAGTTAGCCTAAATGGCATAACTTCAAACTCAAAATGGCCACAATGACACCTAAATGTTGTCTTCTCTATATCCTGCTCTATGACGTGGATTTGATGATATCCTAATCCCAAATCAATTTTGGAGAAGAAACATACTCCATGTAGCTCATCTAATAACTCATCAATCTGTGGGATGCGGTACCTATTTTTGATAGTCTTGTTGTTCAGGACCCTGTAATCTATGCACATCCTAAGAGTTCCATCCTTCTTCACCAAAACCACAGAAGAAGCGAAAGGCGATTTACTTGGTCTAATGTGCCCCATAGCAAGTAGTTCCTTGATGGTTTTCTAGATATCATCTTTCAATCTCTTTGGATACCTGTAGTGTGTGATTATGATGGGTTTAGCACATTCCTCTAACTCAATAATATGCTCAATACCTCCATCTGGAGGTCTACCTAGTGGTATTTCATTGACCTTTTAGTGTTTGATTCTCAATTCCTGTATGTTTGGGTGATATTCTGATTTTTGCTGCCCTTATGATGGCATTAAAGTGCAATGGGCTGCCCACTCATCTTGGTCATGTGTCAACAAGCTCTCCATAGGTCTGCAAGACATCATCCGAAACCAACTGTCACGAATGGCTTTAAGTATATGGGTCCTTCCTTTTGATTGAAACTTCACCTCTGTCATAGATCTCAATGCTAAAAAGCTATCAAGCTTATGAAACCAAGCTTGCATTGTCATTTTGCTACTCCCATCAATTGGAGTCAAGGAAAGCTTCCTTGTAGCTCTCTTTAATTCATCATCTGCGCCACAAGGTCTCCTATTCTGTCAGAGTATGCAGTAGTGTTCTTTACTTTGGTTCACAAACCTCTCAAAAGTCATTCTATCTTGTACCTGTGGTGCCAATAATTCCCATCCATCATTAGTAGCCATAAGGATATCTGCAAATGTCCCATCCTCCGCTTCCTCTTTTGGGTCTTATACTGGTTCCTCTCTAACAAAGGTAGAACGTGTGGGCCTATCTGCTATTCTGGAAAGAGTTCTATGAGCTCGAGGTGATCCCACTACCCTCTTGTTATCCCCTTGTTCCTGATTCTGTCTTTCCTATGGGTTTGTGTGCTGAACCATGGTGGTGAGTGTCCGGAAAGCCTGAGCCATCCCCTCCTATCATGTAACCATTGCCTTGAAAAACTCCTTTGTTTCTTGATCCTCATTCCTATTATGTCTTGGTGGGCTTCCCTCTTGCCTGTCACCGATGGTGTCCGATTGCCTATCAAATTCTTGTTCCCTGTGAAACAAAGCTCGCCTGGGAGTGTAAAATCTGTGAGAGCCAACCCTAGGTGGCTGCATGTGATTGCTAAACCCTTAGGATGGCCTGATTTAGCTCTGATACTAATATAATAACCCCAATCAGTTATAACTTCATGAAATACCAAATTCTTTTGCCAAACACTTTGCAAGCAAGCTGTGATACGAATGTAATATCCCTTGCCCAAACTGATTGATTTTAGCTCAAGGAATATTGTCAAACACTTGTATGATGCCTTTCTCTTTTTTGATTTTTTTGTGTTTCAGATTGTTTGATATAGTTTGAATGGTGCTAAGAACTTCTGAATGTTCACAAATGATTTTACAACACCTCTTACAATGAACTAACATGCAAGAGCAGTTTCTTTTCAGTATTTTCAATGCATATACATGGAAACTAGATATGGAATGCATACCTACAACCAATTGACATTTTGTCAAACAATTGGCATACAACTATTATGTTGATCATATATGCTATTAGATGGACATTTCATCAAACAAATGGTATGCAACATATATCTCTTTTATTGAATTCATTCCCATGTACAATGTTGCTATGAATTGGCAAGACAAATGGGCTTAAAATGATGACTGCAACAATGCCAAATCTGATTCTGAGTCATCACTTACAACAATGAAATTATATAACTAAGATTACAATGCTAACTACTAATATTTGAAAGAAGAACTTGATAATAGTGATGCCCAAGGATGGAGATGAATGTTGCAATCGAAATCAAGGATAAATTTTGTAGTGTGAATACTGTAGTGCGGCACTGTTCACGTGTTTTGTAGGGGCAAGGAATTTTTTTTTACTAATGGTTGCCAAAGATGAATCTTCAGGTCTGCACTTGATAGTCCTTCAATATTCTTCAAACCCTTAGGTTATTACTTATTCCTTAACTTTATGCGCAAATAGAACTCCAAAATGAAGCTCTCTTGAATTCCAAGATATTTCACCACCTGAAATGGTTGCAACACTGAAGAATTGACGCTCTTCAATGGCTAACTGAAATCAAAAACCCTAAGTTTCTTGTCCCAAGTTCATATCAAATGCAATTGACAATAATCGGATGCCTAACAATGAAGCTCTCACCTCTATTTATTCTTTTCTCTCACCCTTCTAGAAGGAAATAAAATATTATTTAATTGCACTTTCTAGAAGCTTCGCCCTTTCCAATACAATAATTAGTTGTGCTTCTATAAAATTATATTAGTTAAATATAGTCACCTTTAGATTTATTTATTTATTGGCTTCAATTTATTTTATTTCTCCTTAATTCTCTACTTAGCCTTCGCAGAATGAAAGGCTAAGAACTCCATTGAGGGCCTAAAAGATGGGGGACATTACATCCATGGACTCTTCGAGTCCTACATACATCAGCCGAGTCAGAGTTTAGAAGCCAAATAACTTTGGAGACTTGACTTGGCTTGAGACTCGCAGAGTCCTGCTAGGACTTGCAAAGTTGTGTTCATTGCTTTCAATTCCAGTGGGTTTTCTTTGTCATTATTGTGGGGAACATAAATTAAAATATATGTGAATCTGTGCATAAGAAGTCAGGTCCTAGAATTATTTTACCATCTTTCTACTTTTCCAAGGTGTTTCATTTTTTACCAATCTTGTTTAATCAACTGCTTAATGTATTGGACCCATAGGGAATATATTAACTGGTCAGACTTTTGGATTTATCTCTTTAAACTATCAACCTTAGTAAAGTACAGCTTTGCAATAATACAGCTACAAAAAAGTTTTCTATTCAATGGCATGTGACAATTGAGAAACTTCTTTATTGTGTATTAGTTCAAATTGCTCAAATGTAATTGAAGAATTTATTCTCATCTTTAGGGTCAACCCTCTTTACTATAGTAGAAATTGTTAAAGGAGCTCTCTCAAATATGGAAACCACATTTAGAATATGCACATTCTTATTTTTCGATGAATACGTCTTCCACTATCTTGCAAATTGTCAATCTCTAGTAGAGAGATTGTAAAATATGATATCTCAAAAGGAAAAGCAAATACAAAGTAAATGATTGAGCAAAGTGTGCTGGATACATGAGCAATTTTAGACTCTATTTTATTATAAGCTAGAAGTTTTTCTTTTATTTTAACATGTGAAAGGTCTCTTAGTACTTGATATGCGATCTTATAAATCATTAATCTGAAGCTTTGGAATTTGTTTTTCTTTTTAAATAGAATAAACATATCACTACATTGTAGAGTTATTTTTAATATTTTCATACTTGTTATCTAATATTCACTCTAATGACTGACAGAAACCTTTGCAAGAATAGTCTTGATTTTGTTTCCCTTTATATAATTTATAAATGAGTTATTAGTGCTTTTGTATTTTTCAGATTGCTGGCTCTTTCTCTCTGCGAAAGGCGAAATCGTATGTATCTTAATTTTCTGATATATATAAGTTTATCAGAATTTTATTTCTAGGTGGTTGTTTATATTTAGATTCTACATTGAAAGCATTTTATCTTGTTCATTTGTATGATGTTTTATCACTAATGCTGCTATAACCTTTCTTATAGAAAGCAAGTTCATGATTAGATAGAAAAAGTTACATGAGTAATGGTAAAATCTGTTATTTGTTTTTCCAATCATTAGATGTTATCTGCAGACTTCTTCTATTCTCATATTTAATTTATGAAACATGGTCCTATAAGCCGGGATAGAATTGAAACTATTGTAAATGATCAATTGGAAACTAGTAAAGTTACTTAAAGTCTTAAATAGAATCTATTTGCATTGTTTCAAATACTTTTGAAGGTTTAGACTCCTTATTAAGGATTTAAATTGGCACAAAATTTTGGTCGCTCATATTTTTGTTGATTTTATACAGAAATACATCATCTCCCAAGCTTCTCTATACAATGTCTATTCTTGATTCACACAATGATTTTCAAGTTGTTTTAATGCCACTTTTTCCTCGACTTGCATTAAAATGATTATATCGTGCAAGAAAAGTGCAATGCCCTTATGTGAATTATTTTTCCACCACGTTTGGACCAAAAGTCCCTATGGAAATTGATTTTCCACCAAGTCCTAGTGTAAAGTTGTGATAGGGCCGATTTTCTACTACAGAAGGACAAAAACCACTAAAATTTACAAAGTCCTTGCCAAAAGTCCCTACAAGGATCAAATTTGCACCCCTAGAGAGTAAAACCAAGTGATAACCATGTTGGAAAATCCAATTGTTTGTATAGGGGTCAAATTTCTCCTCCTGGGCATGACAAGAAAAGTAAAAAGCAACAGTCCTTATAGGGGTAGATTTTCCACTGGCATGACCTGTATATCAGTTTGTATATCAAAATTTTATTTCTAGGTTGGTTATATCTAGATTCTATATTGAAAGGATTTTATCTTGTTCCTTTGTATGATGATTTATCATTAATGCTGCAATGCCCTTTCTTTTAGGAAGTTCGTTCATCATTAGATGCAAAAGGTTACAATAATTGGATATTATCTGCAGACTTTCTTTCTCAAAATTAATTAATGGAACATGGTCCTATAAGCTGGCATGGAATTGAAACCATTGTAAATGATCACGTGGGTACAAATCAGTGTGTGTTGCGAATGATTGTGACATTTGGAACTCGCACCATTGTAAACATTGATGGTATTAATGAAGAAGCATCTGCGAGTTCTTTGACATTACTGTGCTTTGTTACATTTCTATACATTCTCTTATGTGTTAAAGTTTACTATGTGAAGCAAACATTTGGCATTGTTGCCTATAAGAATCTGTAATGTCCCCATTCATTGCCAACATCAACATTTTAGGGATGAGCCTAATATTGGATCCTTGTAGGCTAATGAGGATGGTTAGAGGGTCTTCTTAAAATTGGTTCATCTCCAACATTCAGTGATTGATGGATTTGGCCTTTGTTCAATGTCATTCAGACTCCATTTGCCATACTTATTATGTATAGTAAGTCAGGGGTAATAGAGATGGACCCTTTTTATTTTTAGAAGGTGTATTTGGTCACATGGGGAATTATGAGGAGAGATTCCTATTTTAGATGGCATGGCAATTTGACAAGTATTTCAAGAGATATTAAAGTTTGAGTTACTTAAGTTATTTATTTTAATATTTTAATGTTATAAAGTTATAAAGTCACTTAAGTGACTAAAAGACGAAAATGGCCTTATTGCCTAGTTGTTTGTGTCTTCCCCCATATCAAGGTTATAAAACCGTGGAGCTGCATTGGGATTAAAACAACGAATATATATGATATTTCTCAAATCTTAATGATTGCTTTAATGTGACTAGATATTTTCCGAAGGACGAAATCCCTAAGGAAAGTGGTGAGACTAGACGCAAACTTAGTACCTCATTGTAATGAACCTTGTTTAAAAACACAAAGGAAAATAACCAATGCAGATTGAAGGCATGCGATTCCTAATGTAAAATTTTAAACCATATTCATCAAATGGGGTGCAACGATAATCAAATTTAAGAAATCTGATTGTTACAATTTTTTTTAATTGAATCCAAATGCTAAGTTTGCATTAATTCTGATTTTGGACTGTACAAAGAACAAATAATTATTGGAAATTAATAGAACCTAAATTTTGAGCCTCCCATGGAAAAACGTTAGCAAATCTTAGGCTGAGTCGGCATGAGTTTTAAATTCACCTCTGTCTTGTTTCGATGAAATGATTGTGCTTGATTGATCCCAATCCAAGCCCGTGCCCTTTGTAGATCCTGCAAATTCAGATGATGGGGTTCGACTCCTGAATAACTCCCGACCTGATTATTATTTCTCCGGGCCCGAATTAATTGTTTTGTTATACTCCAAAGGAGCCCGATAAAATGCAGGGACTGTAGAGAGACTTCCGAACCAGAAAGATGGAGTTACAACCCCTCCGCAGGGATACCCTCTGATACCCGACGGAAATGTTCCAACTGAGGTCGAAGGCATGATTCTCCGGCTTGAGCGATTAATTGCGTGAGTATTAATTCCAATCGCGACGCAAGTTATTTCCGTTCTGGCCCTAAACTCGCCCACGATCTCGAAATTAACCTTGCTGGAATTCGGATGGTCTGTATTTATTTGTTAGAAGACGAACTCCATTTGTAATTCCGGTCTTTGACTGTAATTCCACCTCTCTGTCTTGAGACGAATATCAGACTTGTCTGATCCAAATCGTTATTCTGGCTTCTACTACGAATTTTTCCCAATCTTGCAATAATCCTGTAAAATGGCGATTTATTCCTTTTAGTTAAGAAACCCTCACTTGGCCTTGGGCCACAGATTTTCTGCTCTGTTGAAGTGACTATAATATCACCTCCTGATTGCGATAATTCGGGTGATATCTCACACCCTCAAAATCACTTATCAATGGGAGTTCTTGTTCCCAAAGATAATTGAGAATTTGCAGACTAATGACTACAAATTGCTCCAACTGGAATAGAAGTCGAATCCACAAAACCGCTTGTTCTAATGGGTGCCCCTTGTCCCCTTTTTATTCACTTCTTGAGAAGTCACTGGAAACTTCCAGAAGAACTTATTATAATAACTTATTTTAATTATTAATTAACTTTATAAAATTAAATAATAACTTTATAAAGTTAAAGTACAATCTCAATTCGACATTAAACAAGTAGGCCCCACTTACTGGATAATAGCTTTCTGAGAGCAAGAATGTAATCATCTGTCAACTGAATGGACTCTCTTTCCAAATTCATTTGCCTACGAGAGCCAATGAGAGGCAAATCCCCAGTAGAAGTTAGTTTGCTAGAAAGGGGACATGACAGTCCGCCCTTCTTGAAATTGCTTGTCCTCAAGCAATCTCAAAGCTGGATGCTGCAAAATTGTTTCATTTTCCCAAGTGACATCTTCAACTGGTAGATCTCTCCATTCAACCAAATATTCCCTGATTACTCTTCTACGGAGCTGTTTTTCCCTGCTTTCCAAAATGAATTCCGGTACTAAGATCAATTTCCCTTCATCATCCAGAGGAGGTAATACTGTAGAAGGTACCACATTCTGCCCCAGCGCCTTCTTGAGGCGCGACACATGAAACACATTATACACTTTGCTATCTGCTGGAAGCTCAAGTTCATAAGCCATTTCCTCTATTCGTCTGGTGATCCTGAAAGGCCCATAATATCTAGGCTTAAGCTTTTCTGACCCACTTCTTTTAAGAGTAGATTGCCGAAAAGGCTGAAGCATGAGGTAAACCATGTCACCAAGCTCAAAGCTTCTCTCAGTTCTCTTTTGATCTGCATATTGCTTATATTGATTTTGTGCCCGAGCAATGTTATCCCGAAGAGTGCGAATAATAACTTTACTTTCTTGAATCAAATCCCCGACACGTGGAACCTGGATATCCCCCATCAGCGAATCAATAAAATTCGGTGCATCATACCCATATAATGCTCGAAAAGGTGTCATCTGAATTGACATGTGAAAAGTGGTATTGTAACAATATTCACACAAATAAATCCATCGTACCCATGTCTTTTGCTAATCAGCCATGTAGTTCCTCAAGTAGCCTTCCACCCACTTGTTTACTATCTCTGTCTGTCCATCGGTTTGCGGGTGATAACTAGTACTGGGAGTAAGCTCAGTGCCACATAATCGAAACACCTCCTTCCAAAAATGACTCAGAAATTTGCTATCCCTGTCACTGACAATACTACGGGGTATCCCATGTAATTTGAGAACTTCTCTGAAAAAAACCTCAGCTACCTGTACTGTTGTATGAGTTGTGGTGATGGGAAAGAAATGAGCATATTTCGTTAGTCTATCTACCACCACATAAATGCAATCACGATCCTGAGCCTTGGGCAACCCTGTAATGAAATCCATGGATATGCATTCCCACTTCTGTCTCGGGATGGGAAGTGGCTATAGGAGCCCTGCTGGAAAGGTGTGCTCCTGTTTATTCTGTTGACAAACAGAACACTCACGAACATACTGCAAAACATCCTTCTTGAGTCCTTTCCATGTAAACCGTTCCCGCACCTGTCTATATGTTTTAAAGTACCCGGGATGACCAGCTATGGGTGAATCATGAAGAGCTCGCATAATAGACCGTTTCACCTTCGATCCTGGGACTAAAAGGATTCGGCTCTTGGAAATGATCAAGTCATCCATAAGTGAATACCTAGCATCGACAATGGTCCCATCAACTATACCAGATGCCCACGGGTCTCTAACATATTCTGCAATAATTAGATGCTTCCAGTCCTCAGAGATCTCAATCATCGAACTAAGGTGTGGCTTGCGTGACAAGGCGTCTGCTACCACATTTTGAGTGCCTTTGACATATGATATATCAAAGTCGTATGCTTGTATCTTACTCACCCATTTCTGCTGTCTATCATTGAGATCTCTCTGCCCAAGGAAATGTCTCAAACTGTTGTGGTCAGTCTTTATACAAAACTTACCACCTACTAAATACTGCCTGAACTTAGCTAGTGCATGCATGATAGCTAACATCTCCTTGTCGTAAATGCTGAATGATCTCTCTGGCCCACAGAGTTTCCTGCTCTCATATGCAATAGGGTGTTTGTCCTGCATCAAAACAGCCCCAATACCATCTCCTGAGGCATCACACTGAAGTTCAAATGGCTTCGAGAAATCGGGCAATGCTAGTACCGGGCATGAAGTCATGATCTCCTTAAATCTGTCAAAACAAGCCTGTGCCTTCGCTGTCCAAACAAAAGCTACCTTCTTGAGCAAGTCTGTCATAGGAGCTGCATGTCGTGAATATCCGCAAACAAATCGGCGATAGAAGCCACATAAACCAAGGAATCCTCTCAACTGAGTTAGGTTCTCAGGAATAGGCCACTCCACAATAGGACGAATCTTATCAGGATCCATCCATACTCCTTCTCTACTGATAATATGACCTAAGTATAACAACTCAGTCAATCCCAAATCACATTTGGACTCTTTGGCATACAAGGACTCTACCTGCAAGGTATTCAATACTGTCTCTAAATGCTCCATATGCTCATGCCATGTCCGACTGTAAACCAAGATATCATCAAAGAAAACCAACACGAATTTCCTCAGCTGATGATGGAAGACCTTATTCATGGTAGACTGGAAAGTAGCTGGTGCATTGGTCAACCCGAATGGCATCACTACAAACTCAAAGTGCCCACAGTGACATCTGAATGCAGTCTTCTCTATGTCTTGTTCTCTGACTCTAATCTGGTGGTAACCAGATCTCAAATCAATCTTACTAAAGTAGCATGCCCCATGTAGTTCATCTATTAGTTCATCAATCCGTGGAATAGGATATCTATTCTTAATGGTTTTCTTATTTAGCATCCTGTAATCTATACACATCCGTAACGAACCATCTTTCTTCTTTACCAAAACTACTGAAGAAGCAAAAGGAGACTTACTAGGTCTGATGTGTCCCATCGCGAGAAGCTCCTTGATGGTTTTCTCTATTTCATCTTTGAGCCTCTTTGGATGCCTGTATGGAGTGATCATGACTGGTTTAGCACCCTCTTCTAATTCGATGATGTGCTCAATCCCTCTATCAGGTGGTGTACCAGGTGGAATGTCGCTGAATACCTTACTATACCTTTCCCTCAATATCTGGATGTCTGGATGATATTCTGTCTTTTGTTGTTCCTCCTGTGTAGGCATGAGAGTACACATGGCTGCCCATTCAATATCATTATGCCTCACCAATCTTTCCAATCGCCTGAGAGAAATGGTTCGGATGTCACTATTTCTGATAGCTCTCAACACATGCTGCCTCCTATTTACCTCAAACTTGATCTCCATGTCTTTGAGACGGAAAGTGACTTCACCCAACAAACGTAACCATGCCATACCCAAAACGATATCCAAGTCGCCCATATTGACCACATGGTAATCTGCTTTAAACTCATAATTGTTCAGACGTAAAGGCATGTTTCTAACCATCCTGTTACACTTGAGAGTGTAACCATCAGCAACCTGTACTCGGAGACCCTCAAACTCTTCTATCTTGATACTGCGGCGCTTAACCAAACGAGCATCAATGAAGTTGTGCGTAGCACCGGTATCAACCAATGTGATCACCTTCTGTCCTGCTAGAACACCACGTAACCTAAAAGATCCCTCATGCTGAATACTAGACAGACGCCCCTGCTGTAAATGTAACTCAATTTCTTCCTTTTGTTCTGAATTTCCTGTTTCTCCTTCAGGTTCTGAACTACTGTGATCATCCTCATTTGTTGCACTGTCGGAATCTGACCCTTCGTAATATGCCCACATAACTCTGTTGGCCTTTCCTTTAGGTCTCAGAGGACAATCATGGTCCCTGTCATATGGGCCTTTGCAATAGAAACATAATTTCTTCCTGCGCAAGTCGTTTAGTGCTTCTGCATCCAGGGGTGTAGTAGATTTTCCTTTGGTCTCAACGCTGAGAGGTGAACTCTGAGAGGTGAACTTGCTAGAAGGTGCTATAAGCTCCATACTCCGTGCTTTCCTCATAGCCTCCTGCAGTGTTGGTGGGTCAAATGCCTTAATTCACCCCTTAAGGGGTTCAGACAATCCTTCTGTAAATAAGATAACTAACCTTCTCTCAGACACATCCTGTACCATAACTGTCAACCTCTGAAATTCACTAATATAAACCTCCAAATTGCCTGACTGTCTTAACTGAGCGAGGTCACGAAAATAAATCTCCGGATCTTTTTTATCAAAACGTTCAACCAATCTATCCACAAAGTCCTGGTAAGATGTCACCTAGTTGTGTTGCAACGTAACCATCCTGTGTTACCACCAGTCATGAGCTGCTCCCTCTAGATGCAAAGTGGCGTATCTGATGGCATCTATCTCTGACATAGGCCTCAATGCCAAGAATGTATCTAGCTTATGAACCCAAGCCTGTGCTGTCATCTGACCACTACCATCGAAAGATGGTAAAGTGAGTTTGCTAACAGCTCGCTGCAACTCACTATCATGACCTCCTCTAGGTCTCCTATTCTTACGGTTGCTCCTCATATGCTCTCTCCTTTGGTTTAGATATCGATCAAAGTTCAATAGTTCACGCACATGCGGGGGTAATGCCTGCCATTCTGTAGTAGCAGCTCTGAGATCATCCTGGAAATCATCCGGCAAATCATCTTCTCCTATCTCCTGAGCCTCCTCCCTTAGGAAGGTGGGACGAGTAGGCCTATTTGCTGTCCATGATCTGCGCCTAGGAGCACCCTATGAGCCTGCCACACTTCTATTATCATGATCAGATGTACCTCTACCTTGTTCCTGAATCCTGGGCTGAACAACTCTCTCCATTATGGTAGTCAAAACTTGTAGTGATTGAGCTATTTCTTGCTGTCCGGTAGTCATGATTCTATAAAACTCTCTAGTTTCATCATCATCAACTCTGGGGAATCTCGGTGGACTCTGTGATTGTCTTTCACCCATATCTCTGTCCTTAAATATTGTTCTCCTGCGAATATAATATTTGGAATAGGGTTGCATAAAATATCCTACCGGACAGGATGGCAGGACTACTGCTCTGATACCACTGTAATGAACCTTATTTAAAAGCACAAAGGAAAATAACCAATGCAGATTGAAGGCATGCATTTCCTAATGTAATATTTTAAACCATATTCATCAAATGGGGTGCAACGATAATCAAATTTAAGAAATCTGATTGTTACAATTTTTTTTAATTGAATCCAAATGCTAAGTCTGCATTAATTTTGATTTTGGACTATACAAAGAACAAATAATTATTGGACATTAATAGAACCTGAATTTTGAGCCTCCCATGAAAAAACGTTAGCAAATCTTAGGCTGAGTCGGCATGAGTTTTAAATTCGCCTCTGTCTTGTTTCGATGAAATGATTGCGCTTGATTGATCCCAATCCAAGCCCGTGCCCTTTGTAGATCTTGCAAATTCAGATGATGGGGTTTGACTCCTGAATAACTCCCGACCTGATTATTATTTCTCTCGGCCCGAATTAATTGTTTTGTTATACTCCAAAGGAGCCCGATAAAATGCAGGGACTGTAGAGAGACTTCCGCACCGGAAAGATGGAGTTACAACCCCTCCGCAGGGATACCCTCTGATACCCGACGGAAATGTTCCAACTGAGGTCGAAGGCGTGATTCTCCGGCTTGAGTGATTAATTGCGTGACTATTAATTCCAATTGCGACGCAAGTTATTTCCGCTTTGGCCCTAAACTCGCCCACGATCTCGAAATTAACCTTGTCGGAATTCGGATGGTCTGTATTTATTTGTTAGAAGACGAACTCCATTTGTAATTCCCGTCTTTGACTGTAATTCCACCTCTCTGTCTTGAGACGAATATCAGACTTGCCTAATCCAAATCGTTATTCTGGCTTCTACTACGATTTTTTCCCAATCTTGCAATAATCCTGTAAAATGGCGATTTATTCCTTTTAGTTAAGAAACCCTCACTTGGCCTTGGGCCACAGATTTTCTGCTCTATTGAAGTGACTGTAATATCACCTCCTGATTGCGATAATTCGGGTGATATCTCACACCCTCAAAATCGCTTATCAATAGGAGTTCTCGTTCCCAAAGATAATTGAGAATTTGCAGACTAATGACTACAAATTGATCCAACTAGAATAGAAGTCAAATCCACAAAACCGCTTGTTCTAATGGGTGCCCCTTGTCCCCTTTTTATTCATTTCTTGAGAAGTCACTGGAAACTTCCAGAACAACTTATTATAATAACTTATTTTAATTATTAATTAACTTTATAAAATTAAATAATAACTTTATAAAGTTAAAGTACAATCTCAATTCGGCATTAAACAAGTAGGCCCCACTTACTGGATAATAGCTTTCTGAGAGCAAGAATGTAATCATCTGTCAATTGAATGGACTCTCTTTCCAAATTCATTTGCCTACGAGAGCCAATGATAGGCAAATCCCCGGTAGAAGTTAGTTTGCTAGAAAGGGGACATGACACTCACAATTCATTAACATATTGGAGTTCAATTTGATATTTGGAGGTCAGCCAAATAGTTGGTATAGCCAAATATTTGATATTTAGAGGTCAGCAGTAAGTGTATACCTGTCGCAGGGCATCTGCAGGTGCAACGACATTGTTTTAAGTGTTCTAAGCTCCAGACGATTCCCCTTATCAGCATGGGTAGTAGTATCAAACCCAGGGGTAGGCGACAATCTGGTTGACACTTGGAAGTGGTGATGTGCTAGGGAATTTCTGCACAGTGGCCCTCTTAACGGTAGGTGCCAGTAATTCGGGTCTGTCCAACTCATACGTTTTTTCGCATCTGTATTTTGCATATCCATTAATATTGTAAGACTGTCATTAAATCTGCCAAGTATAGCTTAAGGTCTTAGTTTACTGTCATAAACATAATGTATGACTGTTAAAAATTCTGAGTTAAAATTCTTAGTCATGCATGTTGGAAGTTATAGCATCTTGGTTGGCATAACCATTTCATATTGGTAATATTTATGGCGAAATAAGTTTGTTGACGATTCAGTAATAATATTGTTTGAGGACGAGTTTACGTAGCAACTGTTTGATATAATGTCAGTCTACAGAATCATGATTAAAGGATAATATGTGGTGAGTATGAAGTCTAGTTAAGATTATTATAGGTATGTTTCCAGAATCAAGTATTCAGTCAGTCTGAAAAGGTTACCATTAAATTGTGAGAAGTATGCCAATTGTTTGATATATTGTGTAGTGTTTGGAACTCTCAGTTTGAGAGATATTGCTCAGAATAAATTAATCAGATTGCTCACGAATTATTTGTTCAAATTCCTATGGTCTGAAATATGGGTTACTTTGAATATAATCAGTGCGGACACATAATAATCTAGTATGGATTACTACAGTGGTATCAGAGCCACAAGACCTGCCAACTTTTCGGAAAATAACAAAATATTTGCAGACTGATTTTTATCCAAAAATGACAGCCAGGAATGACTAAAAAACAGTATAAATTCAGTCATCTACAGTCGGAACTTGCAGAATCTTCGGAACATATTGAGATTAGAGATAGTTATTCAGTGGATGAGGAATGGATTTTTGGAACAAGTGAACAATCTAAACAAACTAAACAGGTTGATCATTTTGAACAGGCAAAACATGTAAACAACACTCAAATGGTTCGTATTGAGAATGAACAAGGACGAGAAGTGAGGAAAACTCTGAGGGCTATTAGAGATGAGCTAGACAATATAACCATTGTAGTTCAACAGTTTACAAGTGCTATGCAGTAGTTAGCTCCGCCTCACAGGGCAGCCCTGAGTCATCACAATGGAGGTGGTAGTGTGGTAGGATCACCTTGAGCTGCTAGGGCCTCCACACGGTACACTGACAGGCCTTTGATGCTCATTTTTAATGTAGAGGAAGAGGTAGCACCACCTGTAGAACCAAACTTATTGCCAGATAATGTTATGGTAATGTATGATGAATGGGATTTATTCCTTGATCCGGTTAAGTAGAATTTGTCATTTGCTCAGTACTTAAGTAAAAAAATGGAGAGCTTGTCAGACCCAGATACAGTTGAGAGGGCAACGAGGTATACGGTTTTTTCTTTTAGAAGGGTGACATCGAGGTTGCAAGGAAGGAAACTTGAGTTTCTCCCGACAGGTGTCTATGATGCAGATGTACTTGTATTTAGTACGAGACTTGCTAGTTTTATTTGCAGTGTTGCTCCAATGCAAAGGCAGTTGCTTCCTAAGGTGGGACCGATGCATGTGTGGAGTCACCCAGCTGTGACGCCAGTGATTTGGGTGTTACAGCGGAGTCAGTAGATGTGGGTTCATGCTCTAGCGTTATTGATTCACAGCCTGGCATTGAGTCATGTGTGCAGAGTCAGGTGACAGTAGTTGAGACTCTATTAGGTGATGGGGATGCAGACAGTGTGGACACCTCTGGTGATTTGTTGGATGATGTTATGATTTGCACTGGGTATGATACCCCTTGTTAGATATTGGGTGATGACTCTTATGAGATTTTGGATGAGTCCTAGAATCAATGTTTACAGGATCTTACTATTAAGATGGAAGTTGAGACGTGTGGAGATTGAGATTGCCAGGGCTTCTATTTCTTTGGAGGAGTTGTTTGAGGTACATAGTAGTTGTATCTCGAATGTAGAGTTGTGCAAGGACGATAGAACATGTATGAGTGATCTTGTGGTGGACAGTTTGATTTAGTTTCCTATCACAATACAGTTAGTGAGACACAAAGCTTGCATAGGAGTCAGGGGTTACAAAGGCAACATGTGACTTCTCAGCTGAAGGTGAGTGGTAGTGACATTTATTCATCTCTTGATCATTATGATGCTATTCGGCATATGCTAGCTACATTTAGTTTGGGTGCCCCAGTGTTAGATGAGCATAGTGATAGTAGTTTTTCCCTAGCAGAGGTTCATGTGCTTCGAGGTTGGTTGAAGCATAGTTACTCTTTGGTGGTTGATGACATAGATTGCCTTCTAGAGTGGGGTAGCACTTGCTATGAGGTGTTGTTAGGGAAAGAGGAGGAGGTAGTTGAGATCACCTGGAAGCTTGAGGTGACGGTGGACTCTCTTCAGTATTCTCAGTTGGCTCTTCAGGAGTCATAGTCACAGTTGGATGAGGCTACCGTGGAGTTAAAATGGGTACAGTCAACACCAGCCCTAGACCCTGTTCAGTTACTTATTGTGGTTGGTGGTGAGTTTGCTTCTACGGTTGAGGATAAGGAACGTGGTGATGTGGCAAACACCTTCATCTAGGATATGAGTGTAGTATGTACAGAGGAAGTGAGAGCATCAGTGGAGACAAGATCTCATGGTGATTTGCTTCCTTCTACTGGAAGTGAATTTATTTCTTCTTTCATACAGTTGGTAGCATGGGAAAGTTCACATTGTCACATTTTCAGAGAGATCAGCTGTGGATTGCGGGGGAGTAGATTAATGCTTCCACATATAATTTCTATTGTACTGAGTCATTCATGGAGTATTTGCTTGAGAGCTCAGATTTGCAGGAGGTGTCATACAGTATATCTGAGGGTGCTCTCATTCGGTACCCTTGTGCTATTCAATGTTTGGTGAGGAAGATTGTAGAGACCTTGGCTACAATACTTCCCAATAGGGATTTTATGGTTGGACTTGTTGAGACAGTTGCCCAGGATCCTGCCTGACCAGTAGCTCAGAGTTAGAGATTGGAGTCATCTTTTGATTTCCAGTTTGATGACGATGGGCCCTTGACATAGATTGGGAGTTTTTATTGACATTACATTGTGAGGAGTGCTTATCACTTTTCTTTTGACCCACAAGTTGAGGACTTGGTTTTCTGCATTAGGGATGGTGACAGAAGGTTTGGTATTCGTTACACCCACGGAGGGTGTACTTCTCTGCCATTGGAGGGAGATTCTGAGATACGGGGTATTGTGATATAGTTGGATGTGCTAGTGAATGAGATGAATCAAAATCACAAACGGATGACCTAACTGATTTTGAATCCAAGATTTGAGCACAGAATGATATCACCTTTTTTAGGATCGGAAGGTGATGATACAGTTGCGGCTTCTGATTTGCGGGACATTTCTTATGAGACACTGCATGAGTTGGGCACACTTGAGGTGGAATGTGGTGAGGATCTATGTCAAGTCAGATGATGCAGTTGTTGGCATGAGTTCCCCAGATCATGTATTTGATAGCGATGCAGTGATAGTGGGAGTAGGAGCATGTGATGATACTGTCATATCAGCAGCCACTTCTACGTAGGTTAACTCATCCATTGAGTTTAGCAGTATGCATGTGGTTGTATATGTGTACTCTGATGATAGTACACTTATTATTGATGAGGTGAGCGATGCAATGATAGAGTCATGTTACACTATCGACCAACAAAGTGTTGTTCACTTTATGGATAATACTACGTTTGACATAGATGCAACATTGTCTTATAACAATCCATTGTTTGAGTTTGAGGTTGATCACTCACCTGAGTGGAGTGGGGCTCAGTTTTCACCATCTGTAGAGATTCAGTTTTGTGTTGCGGCAATTAGTAACATTCCTGTGTTTACAGATTTTGATGTGGCTACACCTATGGTTGATATAGTTGGCATAAGTTCATATGGTTCTCCTGTAGCTATGTCTCTTTAAGGGATTGTTGATCTGAATTCCAGTCTAGTTTATATTATATGGATGAGAACTAGGATGAAGATATTTCTTGTAGGGGATTCTTATGGTGATATTCTAACTCTTACATTATTAGCACAAGTTTTGAGTGCTATACTACAGGATATGTTGTTGGTTCTGATGATGTTAGTGGTATGTAGTTGGTTGAGTATTAACAGGGGTGTCACATACTACTTCATTTGGGATCTAGGTGGAGGTTGGAGTTCACTATTAGTGTTGGATTTCTTGGGGGCAAGCAATCTTGGGAAGGGAGGACTGTAATGTCCCCATTGGTTGCCAGCATCAACATTTCAGTGATTAGCCTAATATTGGATCCTCGTAGGCTAATGAGGATGGTTAGAGGGTCTTCTGAAAATTGGTTCATCTCCAACATTCAGCAATTGATGGATTTGGCCTTCGTTCGACGTCATTCTGAAAATTGGTTCATCTCCAACATTGTTTTAAGTGTTCTAAGCTCCAGATGATTCCCCTTATCAGCATGGGTAGTAGTATCAAACCCAGGGGTAGGCGACAATTTGGTTGATACTTGGAAGTGGTGACGTGCTAGGGAATTTCTGCATACTGGCCCTCTTAACGACAGCTGCCAGTAATTCGGGTCTGTTCAACTCATACACTTTTTCGCATCTGTATTTTGCATATCCATTAATATTGTAAGACTGTCATTAAATCTGCCAATTATAGCTTAAGGTCTTAGTTTACTGTCATAAACATAATGTATGACTGTTAAAAATTCCGAATTAAAATTCTTAGTCATACATGTTGGAAGTTATGGCATCTTGGTTTGCATAACCATTTCATATTGATAATATTTCTGGGGAAATAAGTTTAGTGATGATTCAGTAATAATATTGCTTGAGGACAAGCTTACATAGCAACTGTTTGACATAATATCAGTCTACAAAATCATGATTAAAGGATAATGTGTGCTGAGTTTGAAGTCTAGTTAAGATTATTACAGGTATGTTTCCAAAATCAAGTATTCAGTCAGTCTGAAAAGGTTACCAGTAAATTGTGAGAAGTACACCAATTGTTTGATATATTGTCTAGTTTTTGGAACTCTCAGTTTGAGAGATATTGCTCAGAATAAATAAATCAGATTGCTCACCAATTATTTGTTCAAATTCCTATGGTTTGAAATATGGGTTACTTTGAATATAATCAGTGCGGACACATAATAATCTAGTATGGATTACTACAAAATTTGGGCATGATAGAAGGGAGTTATATGGTGAAAGTAAAATAATGGGTCAACCAGTTAACAAGGGCATGAGTAGTAGTGAGCAATATGAAGATGTGTTCAAAGAGTTGTTTGAAGGTGAACGAGCATTGACAGTAGATTTTGCAAGCACGGATTGAAACTCATGTCCGAAGGGAAGTGACATAGGAGGAGGTTTTGTTAGCGTGGTGTGGAAGTCCCCGAGAGTTATTCTAGTGGTGGATTGGTTGATATACTGCCTACCAAGACTATTGACACAATATTTCACTACCTTGTATACCACTGGAGAGGAGGACGAAAGAGAGAAGTTATGCCAACAAATCTTAAAATCTTAGAAGGAAAAAAAAAATGAAGGGAAGAGGAGTGTGATGGGAGATGGAGGCAACACATCCTAAACACCTAGGAGATAAATAATTAATGCCAAATATATTGTGTAAGGATAGAAACCATATCTTGAGACAATAGGAAGATGAATGCAAGGTTATTTAGAGAGGCTTAAGAATAGAAGAAGAAACCAAAAGAGGGTGAAGACTATTGAGACTAGCGGAGGGATGACTTGGTGGGGAAGAGGGGTTGGTCGAAGAGAACCAAGAGGGTGGCAAAGGCTAAGGAGACAAACGATACCAAGTGCATGGTACTGAATGAGGTAACCGTACAAAAGGTAATGAAGTAATTGAAATGATCAAAGCTACTAGTAGCTGGTTGAGGGACCATACCCTTACATTACCAGGGAGTCATGGGGTGGAACAAAAAGATTGAAGAGAAGTGGAGGAGATCGAGAGTAGGGATGTAGGGGATACCAGTGCAATGGAGAATGTCGGGAGGACACGAGGGCATGACAACCAAAACAATATGTTCAGTTCCACTGTACTAAACTCGAGAGTGCATATTGAACCAGGACTAAAGAAAACCCTAGCAATGACAAATAAACAAAAAATGCTTAAGTTGACAAGAGAGGGAAGGAGGATCCTGTACGACGATATCATGAGTGAGACAATTTGGTTGACCAACATGGTGATCAATCAAGATGAATGGGTAGTGCAGTTTCTTGCAATGCTATGCGGAATGGCCTTTGCCCAATACTCAAACATGAGCAAGACAAAGGTGAATAAATAGGATGAGTTGAAAAATGCATTTTAGAGTGAGTTCATATTGCTTTGGGATGACAATGGGATTGTGGCTGAGATCTACAGTATGAAGCAAGGTAAAAATGAGACTATAAGAATATATGGTTGATGACAGAAGGATATAGTTGAAAATTTGGAGTATCAACCTGGAAAATGGTGTAAAGAAGCACTAATTTGTGGAGGGCTTGGTGTCCTCCCTAAAAGGAAAAATGAGGATCGTTCCTCCAATATCGTATAATGATGCATATAACTTGATTATGGACCTTGAAAGTGAGAGCAAAAAATCAAGGTAGAAGAAGAGCAAGTAATTGGATTACGATGATTCGTTTAAGGAAAGCAACAAAGGTGAAGAGTCTAGTAAAAAGGTGCAAGCGCTCTAGAAAGGCCTGAATTTTATGATTGATTTTAAAGCCATGAAGGGGAGTAACGATAAGATCGAAGGAGAACTACTGCGCACAAGCTATAAGGAAGGTCGTACAAAGGTGACATGCCCAAAGAAATCATTTTTTACATCTGCTAAGTGATGGGACATTCCACCAAGGAATGCGAATACAATATGAAAACAAGGAATGCATAAGTACTCTTCACCGACAACCAATTGTTGATGTCAGCAACAATGATTGCCTCTTAGCAACATGCCAATGCAACACAAT
The DNA here is from genome assembly GCA_028749045.1 of Cupressus sempervirens. NCBI lineage: Eukaryota > Viridiplantae > Streptophyta > Pinopsida > Cupressales > Cupressaceae > Cupressus > Cupressus sempervirens. The sequence continues at coordinate 144,979,964 of CM053784.1, read as the reverse complement.
CGTCTTATGTGTATGTAATGTTCTAATCCCCATGGTTGAAGCTGAAGGTAGTGTAGGGATTGGAAGAAGGAGCAACTACGCCATATGGTAGTGTACAACTATCTAAAAGGCCATATGATTTGGCAAAGAGGTTGTATGGTTGGGTTTGAGAGGCAGTACGGTTGCAACAGTGAGGCCATACGGTTCAATTTGAGAGGTTGCACGGTTGTAGCAGAGGGACCATACAGTTCAGTCTGAGAGGCCATACAGTTGCAATAGGGAGGGCCGTACGGTGGGGTTGGATGACCGTATTGTTGGGTAGGATGGTCAGATGGTATAGGAGGCAACCATTCGGAGTGCAGCTGGAATGTACAGTGGTATACGATGGAGGCAAGGGTGGTGAGCAAAACATGCAAGAACGTTAATAGCCTTCAATTTCCCAAGATACACAATAAATGTTGAATATGCACAAAACATCAATTTTCAATCAAGTCTATATTATAGTTACAAATAACAATACCACTCCAATTTTCCAGATCCAAGCCAAACAATACAAATGGAATAGGGTGAGGGTTAAATCTCAGTGAAACCAAAGAGCCAAGTAAGGAAGATCTTTCACTTCCGAAATGTCGAACAATATTAAACTGCAACAAGAATTCACCGTACAAAGAAATAATCCAAATCGCATACTGACTACTACCTACATGTGCTTAAATACCCTTTGGAGGAACTTTCTTAGGGTTTACAAATATAGTTGATGGCCACACCTACTGGAAGAAAAAAATAAAAATGGGTCCGAGATATACAAAATCAATTGGCCCATATGCAAAGGATTGATTAATTACTTTTTTTTATGACGGTAACATTATAGGGTATCCAAAAAATCAATGCGGATGACAATGTAATAACAATACTTAGAGATGGATGGAGTCTAGTATGAAGGGTCGTCCAATGATTCACTGTCGAGCCTATAAATAGTGGAGGCATTTTGCCTGTGAGCTAGGAGAAAACCTTGCAACATTTTCTTGATAGTGTGGTCCTGGCACCATGAGGGCACAACCTATCCCAAGTAGAATGTCAACCTACACAATATTGTGAGTTCGAGTGAAAAAGAAGGGATATTAACAATTATGAGTGCACAGGCCAAGAAAGTAACCTGCCCAGACCCACGTATGGAGGAGACAATACGGGAGGCAAAGATCGACATGGGAAGAGAGATGATGGTTGAATGACGAGAAACTCAAGAGACAACAAGTAGTTCATTCGGTACAAAAGTAGAAGAAACTATTATGACGCAAGTGCTATAGTTGGAGGTGCTTGTAAAATTTAAAGAGAGGTTCCTTTAGCCCTGTTGCAGATACAATGTTACTTGTGAATAGTGGGCAACACCTAACAGTGGTGGAGATGGACATCTTAAGAACCATCCTCATAGACACCATCGTAGACAGAGGTTTGGGGGTCAATTTATTACCCAAAGAAACGTGGAAGAAACTTGCCGAGCTGATATTATGGTCACCAACTCTCAATTTGGTGGGTGTTGATGGTAACAACATCAAGACGATTGAAACTCAGATGGTTGAATGAGTATCTATTGGTACCCAATTCTTTGTTCTAAATTTCATGGTGATCCCCTTAAAAACTAAAGGGTAGTAAGCTATCGTGGGGAGAGGATAGCTTGTTACAACAAAGATGAACCGCAAATGGAAACACAACACCCTATCAATTGAGAATGGAGGGAGAAAATTTGTGATTGAATTACGAACGTAGATGGCAACTGAGTAATTGACATCCTCTTTAGACTCAAAGTCCGAAGGAGAATTGACGAGAGTGGAGGAAGGGTAATGCATGATGGAGCGATTGTCCTGCATCTTGTCACCACAAAATGTAGGTAACAATACGTAACTTTTTAACTTATTTTCGCATTTCTTTTAGTTTATTGCATTATCTAATTGGTTAATATTGATCAACCAATTGATTCCAATTGATATAATGAATCCTTTCAAGCCTTTTTAGTTTTTTTATTTGTTGAGCCTATGTTTGATTTTTGAAGCCTTCTGTTACATCCCAATTTTTGCCCTAATTTCTCTTTAGTTAAAAGATAGCCGTTATGTTCATGTGAAATAAATATAGTTTATAGCCGTTGTGATCATGTGAAATGAATATAGTTTATAGCCGATGTGTTCATGTGAAATGAATATAGTTTATAGCCGTTGTGTTCATGTGAAATGAATATAGTTTATAGCCGTTGTGTTCATGTGAAATGAATATAGTTAATGTGAAACGAATATAATTTTTCTTGAACCATTGTTCAATCAATTATTATGTATGATGAAATTCCTAACGGTATTATTTAAGCAAATTATGAATTATGAAATTGATGTTTTTGGCGAGAATGATTGTTTTGAAGGTTGCAGGATAAAGACTCGAGAAGGAGGGGAAGCATTACGAAATGAGGTCATCCGGAAATGGGACGATCACGTGACCTAGTTATCAGGAATATTAGGTTTGATCAAAAAGACGCCATGGCAAGGTTGTTAAAGCTTGACAATAAAAGTTCAAAGTGGAAAGTTACATGAGCTAAAAAATAATAATACAAGATTATTAAATTAAATAATAAAATTCTTACGTTTTAAAAAATAAGTGATATCATTTAATATTATATCATTATTTTGATTAGAATCACAATTAAATATTTGCAAAGTGGCACTATTATAAAATGATCTATAATACAATAATGTCACTTTGAATATACTTAACTATAATCTAACCAAAATAATAATATAACATTAAATTATATTAATAAAACTTTTCACCCATTGTCCCGACGTTTTATATTTGCAATCAATGGGAATTCCAATCGTATTTCAATCTTGTAACGACAGGAGATGAAAAGTCGATTCATAGCTTTTAAATCCTGCCTTTGTCATTTTCAAATGAAAGTAACCAATGTCTTTCGCCTGCTGATACTCTCACCATGGTCTGAGAAATTGTCTATCAATGATCTGAAATTGGTGATGAGGAAAAGCCTCCTTCTTTCTCTGCCGTGGGTTATCCATTTTAGACTGTTCTTTTGATACCCGAATTTCTTGACAAGCATTCACGCCTGCAATCCCGATTTGTCTAACCATGAAACCTTTCATCACACCATACGTGAAGATGATCTTGCACATTTTGAGAGCCGGGAGTCAGTTGCGTTGAAGACTCACAAGCAAATCGTTCAGCAGACTGTGGACAAGTAAGAGTGTGTTAAAACGTACTTCATTCCCTTACTCACGTTTTGTTTCTTCATCTTCTATGACTTCTTTCTTTCTGAGTCGGGTTGTAACAGTGAGGAAGAGTTAAGTGAAAAGATTCAGTCATAATATTAATCTTGAAGCTCATCATAACTGTAGGAAACAATAGAGTTGCAAACATTATCTAGCAATGTAGTATATGATGCTTCTGATATGTTAAGATTTCTGATCTCATTCTTTTGTTATACACCATTCCAATCCACAATACTTGAATATAGAATTGCATCATTATCAACCTGTGTCACAAATCCGTAGAATGGTGTCATAAACTGCTCTGTTTCATCTAACCAAAATCATTAATGAAGATCAACTTTGAAAAAAAAACAAGGAAAATCTGAGAAAGTAGAACCATAATCTTATGAATAAGATATAAAAGGTTTAGGCACTGATTAATCACCGATCTGTAGATCTGTTAATGTTGAGATGTGTAGATGAACCTAACACAAGAAAAACAAGAAGGATATCAATAATTATTTAATTCAAAATAATCTGATTAGCTCATGTAAATCCACTTTGATTGTCAAGCTAAGCGGTGGAGATCAGGTTACAAAAACCCACCTCTGAAATCCCTGGCCAGGGCGATAGAAGGGCATTCATGCCACAACAAAATGATTGCGTTGTTGTCCTGATACTTCAGCTATTCAATCGAATAGCTGTTGGGACCTCAACTCACCTGAGTACTCCGATGACTGGATCGATGAACATCCCAAGCTTGACCTCAGGGTAGAGAGGGCCATTCTATTAAATTAGAACTTGTGGGGATAAGTAAAAAGGTCTGCGGTTGGGAGGTTAAGCCCATGTTAATGCTTCTCCCCTCACCAAAGTCAGAGCTTGGTCAATTAAATGGAAGAGTCTCTCAAGAAAATCAGTACGTATCTTTGTTTATTTAAGTTTCTTTATATAATCTGAAAGATACTTTCTTGTAAATTAGAAGTAACATAAAATGATTCTTTAAGTATATTAGTTGAGGTTTTCTTGCAATAATTTAGACTAGAGTTAAAATTCAGTATTCTCAACTATTAGAACAAATTTGATATTTAGTAGTCAAAATAGATTCAGAATTTTCGATTAGCTTTTTATCTCATCTAATAATTAGAATATTAAATTCAGCTAATTGTAGTTGTAGAGTATCCAGATGTTACACCTTCAATGTCATTTTTCTTGTTTTTGAATGTATGTTTGTTAGCTTTTGGTCATTTGGTTTTGCTTTAGTCATCGCTTCCGGTTTTCCCTTCAATTCAGTTTGTCGTAGGGCTTAATCGGAGTTGGCAATCAAAAGATATGACCATTTTAGCGCCCAAAAAAGTAGACTTTCTAGGTGCAACTGCACAAATTAAAATATCATGCTATATTTTGAAGTTGACATTCACTTTTTGAAGAATTTAACATAAATTCACTTTATGTTATGTTTTTAAGTTACTTTATCATTTTAATTTTTCAGTTAAAGTAACTGTAGAGAACTTTATGTTATATTTTTAAGTTGAGTTGCCTTTTAATTTTTAACTGAAGTGCTATATTAACTATATAGTTTGATTTAATTTTTGAATTTTAATTCAAACATCTTAGTTAATATTACTTTTTGAATGATATTTGCACTTTATATATTTATCTATATAGTCTAAATATTATTTTATGACCCATTTAAGTAATATTTTTTCAAAAATTAAATTGACATGTGCTTAATTCATCACTTAAGTTGTGCATAACATGTCTACAAGCACATTTACATCAAAATATCTAATTGCCTCTAGAAACGACGATTTTGAATGAAAAGGTAATTTTAAAACACATAAAACATGTAAATACATGTGTTTTAAAATATGCAGCAACTCCCAAAAGGCAAGACATGCATATTTAAGTGTTTTCAAAACATGCAGTGACCCTCAAAAGGTGCGATTTTGTACTAATGATCATTTGTGGTCAAATTTTAAAATATGCATATGCACTCAAAAAGTGTGATTTGCATTTGGTCTTTTATTACATGTCTTTGAAATATGTAATGCACCCCAAAAAGTGTGATTTTGTACTAAGGATCATTTGTGAGCATATTTTGCAATATGTAATCTCCCCCAAAAGGTGCAATTTTGCTCTTGGACTCCACTACATTTTTTCCAAAACATGCATTTGTGCCCAAAGGGTGCGATTTGAGTAAGGAGTCTCTATTGAGTGTTTTTAAAATATTGAATCTTCCCCAAAAGGTGCAATTTGCTTCAAATGCATGCATATGTCTTCATAAAACTCGATTTTGAAGAATGAAGGGAAAACTCCATGCACATGCCCTTCAAGAACACGTTTTACACTAAAAATTCTTTGATTTGATCATAATATGGCTTGAAATTCCCAATAGTAGGGTCTTTTTTGCATTTCTTGGCATTATCTTGCCCTAGACGTTTGAATACATGCCAAAATCGCTACATTTTATGGTGATTTGGAGTCATGTTTTTGTAAAAAAAGTCCATTTTTATGGTGTTGCTGATCACGTTTTGGCTCATGTAGGAATCAGTTTGGGGTTTTTGATCCATATCATTATTATTGGGATCATATTTTTGCCCTCCATTTGGGGCAGATTTGAAACATGTTTTTGATAAAAAACATCCCAAGAACTTGCATTTGTAAAAACCATTGGTTTTTTGAGGGATTGTAGGGCAGGTTTTTGGCATTCCTATCCAAAAATGGCTCATTGAATGCTCATTTCAAATTCATCATTGCAAGGTTGAATAGGTCAAAGTTTGTTTTGAGAATTTTTGGCTCATTAATCTTCAAGTAAGTGGACATTTTCCATTTTGCTAATTATTTCATGCTTGCCTTGCTGTTTTGATGCATGTTTTAGCTTGATGTTGAACACTTGTTGATATAGATGCCATGAAAAGTGCATTTTCTCTTTAAAAATGATGAAAAGTCTCATTTTCATACTTTTGGCTTTTTCCCAAATTCAAAATTTGAGTTTGCATTTTGAAGTAATGTGCTTGTTGACATGTTTGAGTTTGCGAAGAACATTATTATCAATGATGAGGTTGATATGCTTTTATGTAATAACCCTCCTCAAATCTGCCCTCAAAAAAAACTGATGAAAGCTCAAGGAATTTCATCAAACAATTCACATGCAAGGGACGTATGACTGATATAGTATTTCAGCTAGCTTCAAATGACTTTTTCTTCAATTTGCATCAATGAGAATCTTGTGCTAGAAGACTACAATGGACTACACAATGACCTAACATGAGTGTGCTACTAATTTTGACAATATTCAGTGCATATATATGATCTAAGCATGAGAAATGAACACCTACAGCCAACTGACATTTTTACAAACAGTTGGTATGCAAACTAACTAGCTGATAAATAATGATATTAAATTGCTTAAATGACACCAGCAACTATTATCTTCTTAATTGCAATGAAAATTACAATGCTCATGAAGTATGGCCAAGACTTTGGCATTTACATGGATTACAAAATGATAATGTTGGTATAATGCACACTTACAGCTGAAAGCTTATAACACCTTAAAAAAAAATACTAACAAAAAAACCTGGTTGTAGATGGCTGTAATAATTTCCTTCAATGCTGCCCCTTCTGCTTTGCTTTTTTCGAACTGCTTTTTCGGCCTGATTTTTCGGTTCTGCTTTTTCGGACTGCTTTTTCGTACCCGCTTTTTCAGCCTGCTTTTTCGGTTCCGCTTTTTCGGACTGCTTTTTCGTATCTGCTTTTTCGGATTGCTATTATGTTGAATCTCAAGACCATATCTTTCAATGGCGTCAAGATTTCCAACTTGAAGGGATTTCGTCCTTCAAACTATAGAGACATAATCTCCAGAAAATTTCCCAATTTTTTTGATATTTCCAAGCATGAATAAATGAGAGCTATCCTCTTTCTTTTAATCCCTTCCTCACTTGCTCCATGCTTCCATTTTGCCAATGTGGGATAATACATGACTTTTAATATTACTTCTTTTTTTCTTTTTACAAAGTCCATGTATGTACTCAAAAGGGGGACTCTTGATTTTTATAAAGTGACTTTATGAAACATTATAATATTTAATTTAAATAGTCACTTTACCGTTGTAACTTCAAACATTAAAATAATATACCAAATAAACTCGAAATCCCACATATAATAGCTCATCAGAAAGAGCCCAACAAAACGCATCTCATCCTGTCATTGAAAATTGAAGGCACTGCATCCCCCTATTGGCTTACTAAAAATAGTAAGTCTTTCTGAAAACCCAACAAACGAACTCCGTTTGGCCTGTAATTAAATTTGACTAGGCCAAATAACCTCAGGATCCCTTTTGAAGTCCTGGTTAGCCCTCGGGACCATACAAGAATGGGCTAACGACAACATACCTCCAAACTGGCTAAGTGGGGGACATTACATTTTATAACCTCAATCTCCTTAATAGCATTTAAATCCACTTTTAGATTTTTAATAAAACTTTATAACGAGGCTTAAAACTTGGGTGCTCATATTCATGGAATATAAATGCACTTTAATTTCATTGAAAATAACTTAACTTGTGTGCACATTGACTCTATAAAATACATTAATATTTGACCCCTTAAATATAATCTATTAATTGCACTTAAGTCACTTAAGTGAAGGGTCATGACCCCATTAAATACAAAGTGGATTTTAACTTTATAAATAATTATTAATAAAATAATCACTTTATTAATATTTAAAATGACATAACTCCACAAATAACCATTATTTCTTAGTTCTATCCAAGCCTAGGAATTAACCATCATGTTCACTATGCCTCTAAATGCCTCACTAAAAACAGTAAGGCTCGCTCTATCAACCACTAACTTACTATAATTATAAATCCTTGAATACTTAATCAAATCAATGGTGCCAACAGTTGACACTGCAACTAGGGCCGGTCTAGATGCCCTTCCAAATGTAGAAATGCTACATAAATGGCTTACTATAAATAGCAAGTGTACCAAACTGAACCAAACAAAGAGTAATCATTACCTTTTATACTCTGGAATGGACCCTCTAACCATCAACCTTAGCTTACGATGGTAAATAATAGGTTAATCCAGTCAAGCTTTGATGCTTGCGAAAATGAAGACATTGTATTGTTAACATATAACTGTTAAAGTGATATCAATATATTGAATATGTCAGATTGATAAATTGGAGAAAGCAAGGAAATTGCTAAAATCATTACCTATCGATTGCAGAAGCATATCAACTATGAAACATTGCATCTTTGCTCATCACTATAAGATGCATACTTCCACAGCATATTTTATATATATATATATATATATATATATATATATATATATATATATATATATATATATATATATATATATATATATATATATATATATATATATCAGACATTGCTATAATTCCATATGAATATTGGAGAGATTCAAACATACATAGCAGAAGAAGCAATTGATTTTTCTGATCTTTATGAAGATTTGATCACTGTTTGTGTAGTGTGTTCTTTAACCATGCAATATGAACAGTACAGATCTGTTTATATGAAAGTACAATAAAAAAATGTATGACCACTCTTCCTGAATAATCATGCAATTTCCTTAATGCCATTTTTGTGTGATTGACTCTTTGTTTTGGCATATAAAATCGGGTAATTGAGGGTAATGAACCCTCCCAATACTATGCAGATTGTAGGTGGGCTTAGGATTCAAGTTTGTGTAATTAATAAATACAACTATAATGACTCTCTTGGATGTTTTATTGTTGTCTTTACAACCCTCCATTGATGGTGGAGGGTTGTGATCTTTCCCTCCAATCATAATGGTTCCTTGGAAGAGATATTCCCTTTTCTGATTGATACCTCCTTGCAAAAGATTGTCGCTAATTATCTTTCACTATTTAATGACACCTCTTGAATAACTGGCTTGACCCAGTCTCCTCTTGTTTAATCAACTTTCTGTGAGGGGGGATCTGTTATTCAAAATTATACAAAAAGTGCCTAAAGGATTACAACCTGCACCGTCCAGGATCTTACTGAAGATAGATGACCTTTGATAGATTTGGAATTAAAGAACTTGTGGAATCTTACACAGATCCAGAAAGCGCCACGATTTAGGCGATTTTATGAGTCAAGTCAAGCCTCCAGAGTTTTGGTGACAAGGTAAACCAGATCGGCAATTAATTGCCATAAATCGCCGAGTTAGGTGATTCAGCAAAAATTGCCAAGAGCTGGTAGAAACAATCGGCCAGAAAAATCTATTTTAAACTTCACTTCATTAAATTTTGTTATTGAGAATTTTTAGTCCAACTCATTTACAGTTTTTTCTGCATACGTTATTTCTGTTTAGATTCTTCATGGAAGATACCAATTTGGACTTTATTCCTTGCAATTCTGTTATCACATTAATTCTTAAATGCAGATGCCTCTGGATATTTTACTTATTCCACATAGAGGTAGAAAACATGTGAATTTGAGATCTTGGTTCTATGATGGTTCTGAGTTTATACATGCTATTGGTTCATTTGTTCCTCTTCCACAACATTATTTTCTTTTTTCAGAAACTTAAGAATTCTAGCGAACTTCCTAGTCAATGAAAAAAGAGTACAATATGTCAAGGACATGAGATAATGCTGCAGCAGACTTATGTAAAAGATGAATCGACACTGCTGTGTAATAACCCTGACCCGGTTATAACTTTAACAACATCAATATCTTTTACTAAATCAGTAGTTGGTATTTTGTCTAACATGCAATAAACAACTCACGTCCTCTTAAGTCCAAGTCTTGATAGTCTACAACAAAAATTAAGTCAATTCTTTCCTAGCTGTCCCATTCCATGCACAAAGTTTGAAATGAAAATTCAGAGATTTTGGAATCAATACAAGAAATGACCTCATTAGATATTAAGTGAATCACTAGCAGGCCAATTCTGAAATTGAACACAACTGCAATCTTTACTTAATAATTCTGGAAACTTCTACATGAAATTCAGAAGCAAGTTGGAACCTGTATATCCAAGCTACCAATTGAATTGCAGCAGGCATTTCTCCATAGGCAAACCTGATTGCAACCTTCAGCAGGCCCAATATTGCCGATATTTGTGTTACTTGATCACCCAGCTATGAATTATTAGATCAAAGGCTCTTAATTTCCCTCACACAGTTAGTAGAAAGTATGGATGCTGACTGACCAACATGCAGTTCTGATATAGACAAATCGCAGGTCACAAATAGACCCTTTCCTAAGTTTCCTTGCAACTGCAGCCCTCTATGATTGCCCACATTGCCCAAAAAATAAATGCAGCCCAGAATTTGGACATAAGTCCCGAAAGGCAATTAGCAAGCCTTGTATCATTCACATTGGGCCTTGGAAAAGATATCAGCACCTCCAGGTGTAGACGTAGGTTTCCTTTAATAAATGGTAGGGCTGGACAAATAAGTTGCAACCTTTAATTGTGAGCTGCCAGCCCTTAGTAAAAAGTCACACAACTTTCTTATGCCAATTATGACCACAATGAATGCAGAAGTGCTGCGAAAGAGTGGATGACAGTCCAGATTTGATTTCCCAAACCTCACCACGATTTACAAATACAATCTCAGAAAACTCTTAGAGCTCATTGATTTCTTCCAAGCACAGTAATACAGAAATGGATGATTAAAATAATTTTCTTGGCATAAATCCACGTCCCATGCACAGAATAAACAGTAGAGAAGTGATAGCAAAATTACACAAACTCACAACACCAATGATATTTTCCAAAGGAGCAGTAGTACAAAAATGAAGATTCAACTCAAATTCCAAGTATAATTAAATCACTATATGTCAAGCAGTGATCCAATACGCTTCTCAGCTTAAAACCCTTTTACCTCAGTAAGGGCATTAAAAATTAGTACCTCAAAAAAGCCACGTAGGCAACAAAAGAAAATAAATATTCAAGTGTGCTTTTCTCAACAAATTGGCTTGTATTTATAACCTCCAAATTCCCTTTTGTTGCCAAAATGTAACTTCACTTCAGAAGCTTCACCACACAATATTAATTAGAAGCTTCCTTTAGATTCTCTCACTTAAGTAATTGATAAAGGACACTTTCCAATGATAACTCAACATTCAACTTAAGTGAAATTATAAAGTTAAATTATAACTTTATAATAAGCCATTTAATAATTAATAATAATTTGGCCACTAATAACTCCCAAAATACTCATCATTTAAATATGCCGTCTGAAATAGGAGTCATACCTATTATTTCTGCATGTGACCAAATGCACTTTTCAAAAATAGAAAGGGTCCATCTTGATCAATGCCAACTTACCACAAATAGTAAGTACACAAAACTAAGCCCAAACGAAGTCTGATTTGAGCCAAACGGAGACCAGCTTGTAACTTACTAAAATGTGGAGAAGATAAGACCCTCCCAAGCCAAGCCACTGCCATAGAAGACCCTCTATCCACAATAATTAGCCTATGAGGATCACAATAATAGGCTAATCTTTGAAATTCCAATGATGGGAAAAATGAGGACATTACATGTTGGGTTTACCAATGCTGTCTGTTTGGCAAATTATGTTTTAGAAAGGCAGCAAAGAAACAATTGGTCTTTGAAATCATAATCTCCAATGAGTTTATGAAATATTAAAATAAAATATCATGGAACATTTGCATAGATGTTTGTATAATAGGTTTACCTAATTATAGAGTAACATCCAACAGTAGTGCATTCGATATAAGATGATTGATGGATTTATCATTTATGTTCCTTGTTTATGTATGTTAGCTTCTATTTGATGATGTTGTAGTGTGATTAAGTTATATTCAATAAAGGGTGCATGATAAAGTTTTAAATCGATAACATCTCTAAATTTCAAGGGTTTTTAACTTTGTCGATTCATAGCCGATTCGTAGCCGAGTCATGAGTCGAGTTGGCCTTGTCGATTCCGATTTGATTCTGCATTTTAAGAGTTTTATAAGACACTTTCAACTTTCTCATGATTTGGTTCACTATCTTAAGGTCAATTGTGAGGCATGAGATTGGTTGACATGCTTTAGGGATCCAATGGGGACATTAGAAGTTGAGAGTTTGACTTTCTATGTCAGAATGGTAGCGTCAATGGTTTTGCCACCAAACTCAAAACTTTTACTTTCTATCTTAAAATGGTGTCTTGTAAAAGAATATATTGAGTTCTCTAAATTTACAAAACTGAAAAATACTAAATATGCACTCCATTTGTATAGCTTTTGGTCACTATTTCCATCTTGGTTTTCAGATTCTGGGACACTGCTGTAGGGATCAGCATTGAGATGAAACAGAAATAATTACAAGCAATTGTTAGTATCCATTCCATTACTGGAACGAAAGACTTTGCAACAAAGCTCAACAGGCCCTATATACACTATGCATGCTGCACAAAATTGATAAATGCTTTGTCTTGTGGACTTTTTATTGAGCTGATAATGTTTTCATGCTGGTCCACACATGATAACAAGTAAGTCTTTACTCTTGATTCAGATTTTAGGAGTGCGAGTTAGTTCTCTGAAGAGGAAAAAGAAGAGAAAATATATTTTGCCCACATATATGGAAGGAGATCAACAGGACTCAACAAGTATGGTCACTGACAACTGTTAAATCATAATAGGATTGTGGAAACTAATAGAAATGTCTGAAGTCAGACTACATGCTAAGAACTAACTAGAGTAAGAATTATCGATCTAAAGAGTTTGAGCCATAAAAGGTCGTTGGTATGCATGATGGGAGGTATACCTATGTGAGTTATAACTGCTACACATGTTAGAAATGTAATAAAGATTACAATAACTTGTGTTTCTATTTGAGTCATCTGAGGTAGAAGATTTTTCTCTCTCTTTCTTCAGGCAGTGCAGACAATACATATGGAATGAAAATTTTAAAGAGTTTTCTTTTAAACAGGTATAAAGGAGCTTTTCATCAATGAGAAACCAGGGCACCTGACATATGTAAATGAGATAACTGTAAGTATATGTCTGTTTGTGATTTATTGTTCATCATATTAGGATGCAAATTTTGTACTATAATAATAATTTCCTTTATAGATCTCATGAGTTTCAGTATCTATTTTTTCTGTCAGGTTGAGGCTGATGAAGCATATCATAGTTCTACATCGACTTTGAACAAGTTAGATGCATTCTTGGCAGATGCAATTTCATCTTCTTGTGAAGGAATTATGGCCAAAGCTCTGGATGAGAATTCTGAGTATGCTCCATCAAAGCGTTCTGATTCATGGCTAAAGGTTTGTTCCAACATAGAAAGGTTTATAGAATTAAGTATTATGCAAGAAGCCTGCAGATAGATCATTGGTACTCGGTTATAGACAAGAGTTCTGCTAGAGTGACCTATCAAGAAGACAACTTTGATGCCTGTTGCTCAGTTCAATTCTAAAATTTAGGACATTAACTTGGATTGGCACCTGTGCCTATTCAGGTTAAACGAGACTATGTGGATGGTTTACACGAGACCTTTGATTTGGTGCCAATTGGAGCATGGCATGGGAATGGAAGAAAAGCTGGGTGGTAACAAACTAAAATCCTTGTTTTAGTTTTTAAATTATGGATTTCATATATTCTTATATTTTAAACCTATTTTGATGATTTACCCTTTTTCTTTCTTCTGAGAACTGATATATAGTATGTGGACTACATAAATGTATTTTGAGAACAATTATATTCTTACAATGTAGATTATGTTGACTACATAAATGTATCATGCTGAATTTCAGGTTCAGTCCATTTCTTCTTGCATGCTACAATCCTGATTCTGAAGAATATCAGAGTGTGTGCCGAGTTATGTCTGGATTTTCAGATGACTTTTATAGAGAGGTAAGCTATCTTAAATGGTCTGTTCATTTTGGTTGTCAACTCCTAACACGCATCAGGGGTTAATGATAAAAACCATCTGAGAGTTAGTATGAAAATGTAAATTGCATATTTAATTCTTAGAAAAGATTGGACAAGGCATTGATTATTGTGTGATACTGTCATCTTGTTTCTTTGAAAGTATTCTAGTTATTTATGGGTTGTTTTTTCTAACGTAGTGATGTTCTTAACTATTTTTAAGCCTTTTTTTCAGACACATCTGCAGTTCTGCAGTTGTAGTAACCTAGCTGTGCAGTTGCATGATATATGTATTTCTTTTTAATAATATTGAATATCTCACTAAAGGAACTTTCAGAGAGAGGAGAATTTATAAGTTCACAATTATAATATCCCACCCTTCTTGAGCACTTTCAACTTGGTGGCTGGTAGACTATTTAGTAGCTTCCCATAGGCTAATGAGTTAGGGTTAGCGGACTGAAGGTATGTTGAAAGTAGTAGTCATTGATGTTAAAGGTAAGCAGGAATTCGTTGACTGAGATTGTTAGCATATTGTCATTGATGTCAGAGGCATGAAGGAAAGTCGCTAGAAATTAATGATCAGACTTTAGGGTATATATTGTTGGAGCAGATGTGGTTTTAGCCATTTTCCTATGCTTAAGTTTACTTAGGTAGCCACCATTATTAATTATTAGCTATTTAGTGCATTTAATAATTGTTTCTAGGAGTTGGATGTCGCTTATCTTTACCTATTCTTTCCTTGCCTCTAGTAGTTGGATGTCGCTTATATCTACCTATTCTCTCCTTGCCTTTCTAAGAAACACATTTGTACATTATTTGTATCTTAATTCCAATTCATTAGCCGATATGCTATTTTTTTGGAAAAGGCTTATTGCTTGAATTTTCCGCTCTCATGCTAGAAAAATAGCTTTTATGTCCAAATGGAAAGTATCATTTTCGTTCAAAAATTGGATTGAAATCTGGTGTGGATTTATAAATGCAGTAAGGAAAAGATAGCTTATTGGGTTTAGACCTTGCCACTCGGATTTAGGCCCAAGTTTGTGGGGGTTGCATTTGCGTGCAGGTTCACTGTGGATTTGGGTAGGGTCTGTATTTTGGACTATGGGTCCGTCTTGTGGGCTTGGGCGGATCCACTGTTCGAAATCCAAACCCTTTTCGGACCAGTTATGAATCCAAGAGAGTCTAGGCAGACCCACGATGACTCTGAGAGGACCCACAACAGTAGGGTCCAAAAATTGAAATAAAACAACTTAAAAGAATGCTTTTTTCAAATATTTTTTTATGTAACTCTAAAAGGATATTTCACTTGTATTATCTCTCATTTGCTCTCTCTTTTTGATCTCTCATTTTGGTGTACTCATTTTAAAAGTTTGAAGAGAAGGCTGTAGAGATTGTTTGTGGAGTCTCGAATCCTTCCTATAATCAGTGTTCAGTTTCCCAGCTATGCATTTGTTCCTTCCTTTTGCTTCTTTATTAGTTTGTTTTATGTTTTTTTATTGTTCTGAATATTACCAAGTTTTTGTATAAGTTTCAAATATGTTTTTATATTTTTATTTTTGTTATAGATTGTAGGAATGAGCATTCAAAGCTCAGTGAGTGGGCAGGGATCCCAAAAATCCAAAATTGATAAAGTTCTCATTTGTGGAAGTATACAACAAGAATTGAACAATGTGTTGGAGCATGGGGGGGAGGGGGTTATATATGGAAATACAATTTTTGTAAAACCCAATGTAGAAGCTCCTATTACCAAGTTAAACATCATTTAATAGGCCCTAGGTGTAAACAGATCAACATGTGGGAGGGCTCAGAAGTAGATAAGAAGGGTTGCGGGTTGCTCAAATAGCAACCATGTCAAAAAAACAAAATGCTGATAGGTTAGTGTCAAGGGAAAACAAGTAAAGTCAAAGCACAACTCAAAAACCATTAGACATCATCCCTTCTTGCCTATCCCTTCTAGGGAAGAACAAGTAGAAACACCCCAAACCATCACTCACAAGAGAGGCCCATTAGATAGGGCATTTCAAAATGATTTGAGAGAAGTTGTTGATGTAAAGGTTGGTGTTGCCTTTGTGAATGGTCTTCCATTCAATCTAGTGAGATCACCTTATTTGAGAGTGATGATGGAAGCAATAAATGAAACACCTCGTGGTTATTGATGTCCTGGATATGAAAAGGTGAGAACCACCTTATTGCATAGTGAGAGAAAGAATGAAGACACTTTCCTTAAACCAATAAGAGATTCTTGGGTCCAAATGGGGGTGAGTAATGTCTCTGACGGATGGAAAGATTGCAAAAACTGTCCATTAATAAATGTGATTAATGTCTCCCCTAAGGGGGTAATGTTTTTGAAGGCTATTGATTGTGAAGAGCAGTTAAAGGATGTAGATTTATTGCTTGGATTCTCATTGAACCCATAGAGTCCATGGGAGTTGACAATGTTGTCCAAGTAGTAACAGACAATGCTAAAGTTTGTAGGGTTGCAGGTTCTTTGGTAGAAACACGATATGATCATATCTTTTGGACACCAACCACTCTCTACTCCTTGAACTTGGTGATGAAAAAAATTGGTACTCAAATTGAATGGGTGAAAAACGTGTATGAGAAGGGTGAGAAGATCCAAATGTTTGTGAAAAACCACCATGTCACAAGCAATTTTCAGAACTTTCTCCCACTTGGAATTATTGAAGGTAAAATTTAAACTTTATTTAGTTTTATTTATCATTTTGTTTGATACTTTACATAATTGAATAAAATGTTTTTGTGTTGTTTGCATGTTTGAAACGTGTTATTAACTTACAATTAACAAGGTAATAAGTTGTTGAAACTTGGTTTGCTTCACATACAATCATTCTTTGACGACTTGTGAGGGTGAAAGATGCATTGTCCTAGATGGTTATTAGCAATCAATAGTGTATGAAAATAATCAATTACAACTAGGGCTCGAAGGGTAAAGGCAATAATCTTGGATGATGATTGGTGGGGTTGGGTGGATTATGTATTAGAATTCGTTGAGCCCATTATGTCTATCCTTTTCTTTTTTGACATTGATGAGCCTTGTTTGGGGGACATCTATGATGCCATGGACTCCATACTAGAGAGAGTGAAAAGGGCAAGCTTAAGTTTTTATACAATTCTTTATCCTTGTTTATTAAGAGATTTTGATTTTTAATTTTAATTAACATTACATCAAGATAACTTACATGAACATCATTTGACATCCCATGTCATTCATAGGAGAGAGTAGGATCTTGAGGACACCTTGTACAAAAAGGTGGTGTCAATTGTTCTACATCGCGGTAACAAGAGGACTACACCTTGACACCTCTTGGCATCTGTACTTTCTCCCAGGATATTCCTTTCATAATATCAAAACTTTTCATTTTGGAACAAGATGACTGCTAAGATTTGGGCTCCCCAATATTTGGTATACCAGCTTCTGTATAATATTAAGAAATCTACAAAACCATGAAGTCAAAATCAGTTTTACCTGCTATCACAAAACTATCCCATCCATGCAAAAAGTTGCCAATCGCAACAGAGGCTGTAATACATTCGGGATGAGCCATTGTTGATGGATGTTCTGTTAGGAGTTTCAGTTTCAGCCTATTGAAATCATCCCAAAACAGAAGATAGATAATTGAGCATTGCTGAACGAAGAAATATCAGATTTGCCAAGAACTTGGACTACGAAGAACCAAAACAATAACACTTGGCAGCTTAGTTTAAAAAAATTATCAACTGAATACTGAGAGAAATCTACAACCTATAATCTGCAAGTTTTATTTTAATAAACAAACATGTGACTTGTTTGCATGTTCAAATATAAACTCACTTGGAACGGATCATAAATCCTGAAAAATTGCGGTCTGGTCGACAACTCCAATCATCATCTCCCACAAATCCAGATTTAAAATTTCAACCTTGAATCTTTGTACTATGAGGTGGCTTTTAAATTTTTATTTATTTTACAAATCTATTTTGTGTCATTATGTTATTCTTAATTTATTCTCAGCCTTTTTAAAAAAAAAAGTTTTCTTTTCTAAATTTGTGAAAATACTTTTAAATTTTAAAACTATTATTATATGTGCCTATCTAAACTTTGTAGGTGAGTTGAGATTTATTAAGGGAAATATTTAAAATCAATATTAAAGTTTGAGTAAGGAATTAAATATAATCTTATCTTATCTTATGGATTTCATGATTTATTTGAAATATTATATCAATATCGAAAAATATGAGGTGAGAAATTATTTATCTGAAAATTTATCTAAATTTATTTAGTGTATTTTTTCCCCAACTATGCAATAATATTAAAATAATAAATTTGGGGTGCAATACAGCCAAAGAGTTTTTACAATATAAAAAATAAAACATAATGTTAATTTTAAATACTGATCATTAAAAATAAAGAATCTATAAATTATAACCATCTTTTATTGTTTTCTTAAAAATGTCAACATAATTTAGAACAAAAAACTAATTTTCTTTGACTATTTTTTGCTCTAAATTTTATCCCAAATAATAGTAGTAGCTAATTTGATTTGGTGGGAAAGATTTTTTTTTTAAAAAACTTATTTAAAAACTTATTATTTGTACTTTGTTGTCATCTTATTCTATATAATTTTAAACAATGTTAAGGGAAAAGAATATGCAATGTAGAACATTAAAAAACTATGTAGACTAGAAAATATAAAATTAGATCCATTGTGGAAGTTTACTTAGATGATGATTCTTGGTTTTGGTGACACAATGACTTCATTCTCAAGGTTGCATGGGGATGGGGTACTTAGGTACTTAGGGTATGAAAACGGCTATGGCTACTGACATTTTTCAAAATAGGGGACGGGGGGTACTTGAGCATATCAATTTTACATTTGCAAATTTTTTTGAAAAGATGAGTCATGACAGTAGTTTTTCAAGACATGAGCAATGAAAAAGTTTGCTGATGTAATGAATTGTTTTCAGTTTCAGATTTGCAATATGTTTGTAATAATAATGTATGCTAAATGTTTAGGTGCATAACAGAGAAGGCAGACTCAAAACATGAACAAGAAGATCATAAATCATATAAAAATGACATATTGAAAATAAGAAGAGTTTATTGTTAATTGGTATTGTATCAAACTGATTGCGTATTGAATTAAGCTTGATAAACAGCCACCTGATAAGTAGGAGATAATTTCCACAGCAAGTCAAACTGTGATATTGCTATCAGGATTTAATTGTGTGATTTTGAGTCAAACTCATGGACCCATGTTTCACGAGTAGTGATTCAACACAAATCCATCTCCCATGAGAATAAATGGAACACTTAGCACTCATTGGATCTAGGTGATGCTCACAGGGGTGAAACACCAATACTTCTCGGGAGGTCACCCATCGCAATACCCAGCCTAAGCACACTTAACTACGGAGTTTCCTCCATGGTTAGACCCAAAGCTTGCTACCCCATTTGCTGATATGCAAACAAAAAACTGAATAAAAAACAATAAATCTTAATCAAGGTCCTTAGCGATGATGCTCTCGATTGAGTACCTGGTACTTGAGTACATGTACTAGGTATATGGGTACATGTCCTAGGGGTGTGAGTATGTGTACCAATCCAACCTTGTAGATTCTCTAGGCATGATACCCATGTTAAATGATAGTATGCTCAAAATAACGTTTTAAGTTTATTTACAATTTTTTAAGATAATCTATATCATAATTAAATTTCATATATTGGAAATAGTTTGTTTTAAATGTTTCATTAATGTTAGTAGTTAAATGTTTTGACTATTGTTAAATTTTGGCCTACTATTTCCAAAATACAAATGCTGAGCTCCTGTGTCTGGAATAGTCTAGCTTATTCTGAAAAAACATAACTGAGAAAACTATAAAGACAAGAAAGAAGTCAAGCTTACTATGCACACCATAAAGACGAAATATCCGCTCACATAGGTACTAGACAAATAGAGAAGCTCAAAAAAGTCAAAACTAATCCCTAACAAAGAGATAGAAAAGCTGCGAGATCGAAGATCAAGTCAAATGTACCATGCCAATCATAGAGAAGAAATAAATGCTGAAAAGTGCATTAGAAATTTATAAAAAGAAACATGACATTTTCATTGTGCTCTAAAACAACAACGTGAAGATTATACAACACCATTTCACAACAACACAGATGGTATGATGGCAATGAAATTTTCTTTGCAAAGAATTGATGTGTTGTCCAACCTAAAAACATGCATTATATGCAAGAAAAGGTATCCAAGGGTGTGTTGATTGACAGTTTGTCTTCCTCTATTTCTATCTAGAAACTGACTCTCTCATGCCCAGGGGTGGGAAGACGGAAAGTCACCAACTATTTGGGAAGCATTTTTGGTTTCTTTCCTCGTTTGACATCCCTTTGAATTTTAGAGGTACAACTCCCTCCTAGTTGATATGCAAGGAATTTTGTTTTTAGGTACCTACTGTTAACCGGGGGTATCCTCTTAACCAAATAGCAAGAGAGGCTTAAACCGAATTTCCCGCAACGACAGAAAACCCAACTAGGATAAAAGATTTGAAGCCCCAGCACCCACATAACCGTGAAGATAACAGAACCACCTTTCAAGCACCTTAACTAATTGCCAATCCTACTCCTAAATGCATCTACAACTAATAGGTGCAATGCAAATTACTCCTAAATGCAACACAACAAGAAAATGAAATAATCGTGAAGATAACAAAACCACCTTTCAAGCACCTTAACTAATTGCCAATCCTACTCCTAAATGCATCTACAACTAACGGGTGCAATGCAAATTACTCCTAAATGCAACACAACAAGAAAATGAATGTTTTTGAACCCCAACTGGCTCTCTGACCACCCAAAACCACTATCCAATCACTGTTGAAGTAAGCAACTCCCCAACTCATTTACACCCACATTCTCGAAACACACAAATACAATGCAATTTCGGCAAGGGAGAAGAAAATGAATGAAACCAAAGTGACCATGTCATCAAAAGAACTATCAATCCTAACAACCATTAAGATCCAATAATTCCTAGTTTCAAACACAAATCGAATTCTCCATTCAACACAATTTTTTTGTAATATCCCCGATTTAGCAGGTTTCTGCAGTATGGTTTTTGTCAGCCCATCATCGCGACTCTCTTCAGTTGACGTTTGGATGTGGGGGTCTTTGTTGGAATATTGCTATTTTTGAACTTACTATTTTTAGTAAGACACTCTTAGACGGTTACTTTGGGTGTGTAGTTCACGTAGGGCGATCATCTGGTTTCATTATTTAATCTCTCGATGAAATATTATTGAAGTCATATTTATTTGGAGGATTGTGGTTTAATGATTATTTATGATACATGTAATTATCATTGTGTTTTATAATATAAAGTGTTATGAACTTATATTATAAAAGTTGCTTGTAAGTGAAAGGTGTGAGCATGAAGCTAAGTGGCTCAAATTTGTATTATAAATATGGCTTTTTGGAGAATGGGAGATCATCTTGAATATTATATTTTCCTTGCTCGGATTATCTTGCTGAGGGTTTGAAGAAGTCTGAGAGTCATCATTCACAATTGTGCCGAGGTAAGCAATTGTCGCAATTCTCCAACTGTGATCACTGTGGTTAGGAAGATTGACATTCTGAAGGAAATTGATTGTAATGTGTACAATGTGCCATTCGATTTGATAATTGATTGAAGGTTTTGATGATCTGCTATTTGTCTGGATGCCATTCCTATCCTGGCCACAAATTGCAAAAAGGGAGTCGTCGGTTTAATATCAAACTAGTTTGATAGTGTATTTGGCTTGCGTTGAGGTTGCTAATGGTTGTGTTGTGTTAAGGAGCTGCATCTAACTCATATGCTGGATTCTCCTTTCAACCGACAATTGCAAGGAGTTGTGCTACATAGAAAATCAGGTTCCATCATTGTTTAAATTCTGGAAATTTGGTTGATGGTACTACCTTTGTTTTCTTTAATTAAATAATAAGTAATTTTGGAGTTGATTGGTTAGATTTAGTATTTGCCTTGTACTCATGATATTTATTGAAAAAATTAAATAAAACAAAGGCAATAAGAAAAATTGTTCATTGGCATTGAAAATTCTATGAAAGCATACATAGAGTTTTTACAGTGGTATCAGAGCGGTTTCCTACCAGCCTGTAGGAATTGGGCCCAGGTTATTTTAGAAGTTGATTTGTTGATTCTGCATCTTGTGATATGAATGGTGATCAAAGGTTTGTGCTAGGCGTGCACTATACCTGACGGGAACATAATTCGCTTCCCATAGGAGAGACGAAGATTCAATTTGGTTCGGTACGTAGTTTGAGTGGTTCTGGTGGCATTGGAGGACCGGCCATAGATGGTCAGGTGTATAGAGATGCCCTGCAGGCATTTAGGAATATTAGAGTCGGGCACAACAGATGATAGGTGTTCTGCAATAGTTGTCTGACACTTTGCAGCAGTTAGCCTTGCCTTAGGACCAGGGTAGAGAGAGAGCTCGAGATATGTTCGTTGGTTCCCATAGGTCATGTGTTGATGCAGGGCCCATGGTTGATGACAAGCATAGGATCGGGGATCATGTCAGGATGGATGATAGGGTGGACATGATAGGTTATATTGGTGCTCAGTATAGGGCACAATGACCTACTTTCTTGAGACCATAATTAGATGCAGTTAGCACTACTTTTGACACTGCCCCATTTGTTGACGATGTTCCGACTCATTTTCATGAGTGGGATGCTCTTCCTCAGGCATTGAAGGATAACTTGAGTTTTGATAGATATCTAACACAAAAGCATGAACATTCTAGGGGTAGGCCTTCTACTGACAGACAATGACTTAGGTACACTGAGCTTCAGCAGACAGTTGGTAAAATGAATTTAGCTCATTTTGATGGGAGCGGTAGAGTGATTTCTAGAGCTTGGGTCCAGATGCTCAACACCTACTTTGCTTTGTGTCCTATGATTGAGGAGGATGCCATTAGGTTTCTTATGCCATGGTTTAGTATATCTCCATCATGATCAGAGCATATCATAACAAGAGCTTGTTGACAGGTTGATAAAATGATTGGACAAGAAGGATCCTGAGGTTTATTTTAGAGAGTTGGTTTGGAGGCATTTGTCAGTGAGTTCTAGAGGTTGTCAGTGATGGTATATGACATATTTGAGAGGAGCAGGGTTATTCTTTTCATTGAGGGACTTGCTGAGCCACTTAGAGTTGTCATTAGATCCCCCTTCATTGTAGGAGGCAATGAAAAAGGCTCGTAACTTAGAGGCTTCTACACCTAGAGGCAAGTTTACCTCGAAGCCTGCTACATCCTCCTATGATAGGACATCTTCTCGGAGAGCGGAGAAATATGAGGGTAAGTGTCCTGCTGTAGCACCTTTGGATCGGGAAACAATTAATGATTTGAGGAGAAGGAAGTTGTGTTTCTACTGCAAGGGTCCCTATGATGTTGACCATGACTGTCCTATGAAGCCTAAGGGCAGAAATAGGATAATGGAGCAGTTCTATGATGATGATGGCAGTGCTGAATTTTAGGGGCAGTTTGGGGATTATGATCAGGATCAGCATAGGTGTGATGATGTTGAGGATGAGGTGGATGACTCCAACCTCAAGGTAGCTTACTTATCCAGTATGAGGAAGGAGGGAGCTTTTAGGATGCGTGGGCTCGTAGCTGGACAGGGTATTGTTGCTTTATTCGATACTGGAGCTACTCATAATTTTATCGATGCACGTTTGGTTACTAGGAGAGATATGCAGATTGAGGATTTTGAGGGCCTATGGGTACAAGTAGCTGATGGTTACACCTTGAAGTGTAACAAGATGATTTCAAATCTTCTTGTGACACTTAATACATATGCTTTCACTACAGATTTTTATGTCGAAGACATGGGGGGAACATAAATAGTACTTGGTATGGCTTGGTTACACACACTTAAGGAGATCTATTTGAGTACATAGAGGATGGAGATGAGATTCATCAAGGATGACAACCTCATGTTATTAAAGCAATTCATAATGATGAGCTGAATCAGATCTCCCTTCAACGCATGCAACGTTTTGTTTGTCATGAGGATATTATTGATTGGGTAGTGGACTGCAGGATTATGCCTACTCAAAAGGATATTGAGGAGGTAGATTATCATTTGGATATCCAACAGTTGAGAATTAAATACTCTAAAGTGTTCAATGATTTACCCCCTGGCAAGCCACTGGATCGTGAGATTGAGCATATCATTGAGTTGGAGGAGGGCACTAAGCCCATTATGATCACGCCCTATCACCATCTGAAAAGGCTTAAAGATGAGATTGAGAAGACCATATAGGAACAACTTCTTGATGAGGGGCATATTAGGCCAAGTAAGTCCCCATTCGCTTCTTCAATTGTTTTGGTGAAGAAGAAGGATGGTACCCTTCGGATGTGCATTGATTACCGGATGCTGAATAAGAAAACCATTAAAAACTGATATCCTATTGCACAGATTGATCAGCTCATTGATGAATTGCATGGGGCAAAGTATTTTTTGAAGATTGACTTGAGGTCCAGCTATCATCAAATCTCGGTTAGAGAGAAGGATATAGAAAAGACAACATTCATGTGTCACTGTGGGCATTTTGAGTTTTTTTGTCATGCCTTTTGGACTTACCAATGCTCCTGCCACTTTTCAATCTACTATGAACATGGTGTTCCTCAGTTAGCTTCGCAGGTTTGTATTGGTTTTCTTTGACGACATTCATATTTATAGTAAGACTTGAGATGATCATGTTCACTTGGATATAGTTCTGGGTATATTGGATCGAGCTTCCTTGTATGCCAAAGAGTCCAAGTGTGCTATTGGTATGACAGAGTTAGTTTATTTGGGGCATATTATTAGTGCTAATGGAGTTCGCATGGACCCAAATAAGATCCGTACTATTGTGGAGTGGCCTACACCTGAGACCCTGACACAGTTAAGAGGTCTGGGTATATTGGATCGGGCTTTCGTATATGCCAAAGAGTCCAAGTGTGCTCTTGGTATGACAGAGTTAGTTTATTTGGGGCATAGTATTGGTGCTAATGGAATTTGCATGGGCCCAAATAAGATCCGTGCTATTGTGGAGTGGCCTACACCTGAGACCCTAACACAGTTAAGAGGGTTTATTGGTCTTTGTGCTTTTTACCATAGGTTTGTGGTAGGTTTTTCATGACATGCTGCTCCCCTTATAGACTTGACACGTAAGGGTGCTTTTTAGTGGTCAGCCTAGCCACAGGAATGTTTTGAGAAGTTTAAGACTATCGCGACTTCATGTCCGGTGTTGGCTTTACTTGATTTTTCTAGGCCCTTTGATTTGCAGTTTTGTCGTAGGATCGACATCCCATAGTCTTGTAGAGTAGGAAATTGCGGGGTCCTGAGAGATCTTTCAATGTTTATGATAAAGTGATGTTGGCAATCATGCATGCTTTGGCCAAGTTCAGGCAGTATTTAGTGGGCAGCTAGTTTTGCATTAAGACTGATCATAATAGTTTGAGACATTTCCTAGGGCAGAGGGATTTAAATGAGGCAGCAAAAGTGGGACAGCAAGCTATAGTCTTACGATTTTGATATGTCTTATATAAAGGGAACTCAAAATGTTGTTGCTGATGCTCTTTCAAGGAGGCCTCATCTCTGTATAGTTTTTGATATTTCAGAGGATTGGAGACATTTAATTATTGTTGAATATTCCATGGATTAGTGAGCTTCAGGTATTGTGGGTGGTTGCGTTCTGGATGATAGATATTCGTTTTTAGTAGAGTTGATTATCTACAAAGGGAGGATATATTTGATTCCAGGGTCAGGTGTGCATAGGATTATCTCGCGAGCATTCCATGATTCTCCTATGGCTACCACCCTAGGTTTTTGAAGACTTATAAATAGGTTCGGGAGAGATTTACATGGAAGGGGTTGAAGGTTGATGTTCATCACTATGTCTGAAAGTGTTCGGTTTGTTAGCAAAAGAAACATGAACACACGTATCCTGTTGGTTTATTACAACCACTTCCTATTCCTGAAGGAAAGTGGGAGGGAATTTCCATGGACTTCATTGTGGGCTTGCCTAAAGCTCAAGGACGGGATTGTATATATAATATGGTAGACAGGGTCACGAAGTATTCTCATTTCTTCCCTATTACCACTACCTATTCAACTGTACAGTTAATTGAGTTATTTTTCAAGGAGATTTTCAGGTTGCATGGTTTACCCAAAACCATCGTGAGTGACTGTGATTGTAGATTTATGAGTCACTTTTGGTAGGAAATTTTTAGATTGTGTGGGACTGAGTTGACCCCTAGCACAAGCTACCACCCATAGACTAATGGACAAATAGAAATAGTGAACAAATGGGTTGAGTGATATCTATGGAATTATGTCTCTGCTCAGGAAAAGACTTGGGTGAAGTGGTTTCACTTATGTGAGTATTGTTATAATTCCACTCATCGCAAGACTACACAGATGTCGTCTTTCAGGTTTTTATATGGGTATGATCCACCTAGTTTTATCGACTTATTATGTGGTGATAGGAGAGTACCGAGTTCAAGAGATTTGTTGCAATTAGCCAGGATGTAGTAAGGTCATTGAGAGATAATATACATAGAGCACAAAATCAACAAAAGTAGTATGCTGATCAATGGACATGGTTTACTTAATGTTGCAGCTGTATTGGCAGTCTTCGATCACAAAGAGTGGTGTTGAGAAACTTAAGCCACATTATTATGGTCCTTTTCGTATTGTATGATGGGTTGGGGAGGTGGCTTATGAGTTGCATCTGCCTGATGATAGCAAGGTTCATAGTGTTTTCATGTTTCATGCCTCAAGGGAGCTTTGGGCTGTCATGTGATACCATCTCCTGTATTGCCTTAGTTGGATGATGAAGGGAGATTGGAGTTGATTCCGTAGGCAATTCTTGATACTAGAGAGAGATAGTTGCAACAGAGGACCATCCATGAGTTGTTGGTTAAGTGGTAGAATCAACCAGAAGAGGATGCTACCTTGGACCCTGAGGATAATCTATAGCACCCCGGATTGTGGTTGCTTGGGGACAAGCAATCTTGGGGAGGGAGGACTATAATGTCCTTGATTTAGCAGGTTTCTAAAGTATCGTTTTTGTCAACTCATCATTGCGACCCTTGTGAGTTGATGTTTGGATGTAGGGGTCTTTGTCGGGATATTGCTATTTTTGGACTTACTATTTTTAGTCACTCTCGGATGGTTAGTATTTTGGGTGTGCAGTTCAGGCAAGATGATCATCTAGTTTTTTTATTTGGTCTCTCAATGAAATATTATTGAAATCATATTTATTTGGAGGATTGTGGTTTAATGATTATTTATGATACTCTTAATTATCATTGTGTTTTATAATGTAAATTGTTATGAACTTATATTATAAAAGGCTCTTTTAAGTGAAAGGTGTGAGCATGAAGCTAAGTGGCTCAAATTTGTATTATAAATATGGCTTTTCGGAGAATGGGAGATCATCTTGAATATTATATTTTCCTTGCTTGAATTATCTGGCTGAGGGTTTGAAGAAGTCTGTGATTCATCATTGGCAGTTAAGATGAGGTAAGCAATTGTAACAATTCTCCAACTGTGATCATTGTGGCTACGAAGATTGACATTCTGAAGGAAATCGATTGTAATGTGTACAATCTGCTAGTCGATTTGATAATTGATTGAAGGTTTTGGTGATTGCGTTTTTTATTTATTGGGCTGCGTTTGAGATTGTCCTCTACTAGATGCCAAGCTCTGAGGAGAACATTGTTGGACTGGTAAATTGCTCCGGGCAGAAACAAACGCAATTTTGACCCTTTGCATTGTCTCACATCCTGTTAGTGCCTTCTATGATCTGCTATCGCTTGGACGCCATTCTTATCTTGGCCGTAACCTACAAAAAGGGAGCCGTCAGTTTAATATCAGATGGGTTTGATAGTGTATTTGGCTTGCTTTGAGGTTGCTAATGGTGGTGCTGTGTTAAGGGGCCAAATTTGACTCATATGTTAGATTCCCCTTTCAATTGGCAATTGCAAGGAGTTGTGCTACATAGAAAATCAGGTTCCATCATTGTTTAAATTCTGGAAATTCAATTCATGATACTGTCTTTCTCTTCTTTAATTATATAATAAGTAATTCTAGATTGATTGGTTAGATTCAATATTTGCCTTGTACTCATGATATTTATTGAAAAGTTAAATAAAAAAAAGGCATTTAGAAAAATTGTTCATTGGCACTGAAAACTCTATCAGAGCATACATAGAGTTTTTACATTTTCGGTTCTCACTCAATAACCACTGTTATAGGGAGAAAACTTACACTAAATTTGCCGATCCATTATTGATTATCAAAATTTTACATATATAAGTCCTTAATCTTTGGCCATTTTACAAAATGATTGCATCTCAAAAGAAGGTGAAGGGATAGAGCTAAAGATAGAAAATGGAATGACAAATGTCATCTGTTACAAATTCATGAGTGCTAATTAGGGGCAGGGGCGACTAAGATGCCACCGTCTTTGGATTTAGCAATGTCTTGCTTGGATTTCTAGAGCGTCATTGTTGCTATAACAGTCGCCAGTTCAATTGATCTGGGAAGAGATGTTGTTTGATCTTACTAGCTAATAGTCGTGCTCTCTAGCCAATGCTTACATTGTATCAATCTTGCCTTGTAGCTTATCTAACACCTTGGCTAACATGCTATCTATGACAGATAGAGTGTGCAGGTCAGATGAATGGAATTTGTCAGGGCGAGCCAACTCATCTATGAGTTTTTGATGAGTGTCCTTCATGAGATTGACGTCAACTACCTGTCTGCTCTTGCTAACATGTGCCTCCATATGAAGTTGCTTGAGGTAGGGATAGGCAACATCCTCCACCTTCTTTAATCCTTCATAGACCTTTTGTTGTTTTATGGCCTTAAGCATGCTCTCCCTTTTGAATTCTAAGGACATCATCTAGTGGGAAAGTGGTTTTCTCCCATCTTTAAAAATGTTGACACTAATGGCATTGTCCTTTATGTTGACGACATCGTATATTAGGACCGTAAAATCCTTGTATTTGTTTGCTTGTCTTAATTGAGGTTGTATTGCTATCCATAGTGCCTTTCAATTCACACACTCTAATACATAGAGTGCTTCCGTGTGAAGTTCCTTGAGGTAGGCATAGGTAGCATGCTCCACCTTCTTCACTTCTTCATAGACCTTCTTTTGTTGTTTCATGGCCTTAGCCATGCTCTCCCTTTTGAATTCTAAGGACATCATCCAGTGGGAAAGTGGTTTTCTCCCATCTTTCAAAATGTTGACACTAATGGGATTGTCCTTTATGTTGACGACACCGTATATTAGGACCCTAAAATCCTTGTATTTGTCTGCCTGTCTTAATTGAGGCTGTATTGCTATCCATAGTGCCTTTCAACTCATCCACTCTAATACATAGAGTGACCATCTTATCAATTAGGGGCAATTCCCTTATCTTCATATCCTCGATCCACTCGTTGTTGATTTTCCCGAAATGGTGCTCTTCTTGCAGCTTAGTCAACAGGGCCTTGCTCTCTCCTGCAGACGGATCAAAAATTTGGAAATCTGAGGATTCTGCTATTCCAATGGCCAAAGGAGTGAACCTCTACCTTATGTAAGCTGACAACTCGTTGTTCATTGCTTTCAATTGTGCCATAGTCATTTTGAGCTCATTGAGCTCACCACCAATCTCTTTGTTGAAAAACTCCCACATATATCACTTCATATCATGCTGCAGGGGACCCATGTTGCATTGCTATATGGAAAAATCCAACAAGGAAAGCTTTGCCAAACTTCCCCTTTTCTGATCTCGGGCAACCTCCAAGACATAATTTCTCGACACTGCGGCCTTTCCCATTTCTACCAGCATTGGGGTCTTCATTTTTTTCATTACGGGGGTGTCATGCCCCCCTTTTAGCTCTGTCTAGCAGTGACGTGAGAGTTAGCCTATTATGGAGTCTCGTAGGCTAGCAGTGGTGATTAGGGACTCAGTCAGGGTTTTCAACGTGCGAATTTGGTATTACAGGCAGTAGTAGATTTGTTCCTTCATATTAGGAGGCAGTTCCTTGATTGTAGGAGGAGATTCCTACCTTTTAGGAGGTGGTGACGTTCCCAGAGTTGAGGTTCAATGAGATCACCCCCTGGTCTCAATTTTAGGAGATTTGGGTATGTTCCCTATATTTTAGGAGTATCCCTAGATTTGAGGTTGTGACTGCCAGTCGGCCCAAGTTGTCCGACATCAGTCACAATTAGGTGACAAACTCAGTTTCATGTTTTAGAGGTGTTTGGGTTGTTCGTTGGCTACTTGGGAAATATTTTAATATATTTAAATATTCTCCTAAGTTAACATTTTAATAATTTAAATAAGGCTAAGTGTTTAGCCATTTTGGAGTAATAAGGAGTTTTCTAGTTCCATTTGGATTGATTTGCTTATGTGTGATAGGTTGTTGGAAAGAGCTCAGTCTCTAGTATTTGATTATCACTTGCCGAGACTTATTTGTTGCTTGGAGCTATTTGTCATTAATAAAGTAACGATTTCTTTCTATTTGGACGCCTTTATTAGTAAAATAATGTTATATTATAAAGCTCAAATGCAATCCACTTTAGGGTTCTTTTAGAGTTCGAATTGCCTTGGAGAGGGGATATAAGGAGAAGGCAACCTAAAGAGGAGTATCTTTTTATCATTTTATCATCCTATTTTGGACGCCATTGCTCTAGAAGAGCATTCCTCACCTGGGAGGCAAGCCCTAGAGCTGAGAGAAAATTTGTTGGGACGTAGCCCTCAACAAGATCAAATTCGAAGGTTCCTATGCATATAGTTTGATCAAGGTAGTGGATTGGTTTCTAGTATTGCAGTTACACTTTGCAGGTAGTGGATTTTTAGGGAAGGCGGCCACTTGGGTTCAGCCTGGTGTTTATTACAGCAGCTCACTTGGAATAAATCAGACTCTGCTGGTATAGTTTTAGAATCATTTCCGGATTAGTATGTATTGCTGCATATTATTTCTATCACTTTATTTATCAGTTGTTATTTATTCATTGTAATACCTATATTTTTAAAAATACAAAAAGAAACAACATTCTTCTGCAACTTCAATCTAGCTTTATAAGATCAAAGAAAAATCTACAGAAAAATATAATTTATATAATTAAATATTATAGCAGCAGCAGAGCAAAAATCCATTTGGGATATTTCAAGGGGCCTGCTTCATTTTTTGGGAGATGAGATCCTTGGGTTGCATGCTCTCTTCTACTGTTTCCCTCTTCTTATCTAAGGTGTTCTCCAACCAAGGCTCAGATTGTAGCACACTCAGAGAGCTCTAAAGTGTGGTTGAATCAAATAACTTGCTCACAACTAGAGGAGTGTCTGTCTTCTTGCTCTTGAAAGGAAATATAATTGTTTTAGAAGAAACAATTGCAAGGATATTACCTTGTGCGAGAGACTGAGGTATTTGTTATGGTGGAGCTTCTCCATCATGTCTGCCATTGCCATTGGATTCATCTAAGTTTATCACGGAGACTGAAGAGTCCTCTTTTGGATTCTTGGAATCCGCCTTTGCCCCCTACGCCACACCCTCGTCTCCTTTCTTCGATGCTTTGGTGGAGCCTATAACTAGGGTAGGCCCCTCACCACAAGTTGGAGGGACTTGCACATTTTTCTTTGGTTGATCTCCATCACCACTCCTCTAACCATCTGGGAAGGTCCCATTGATATGCTCGTAGTTGTTGCTATTGTGGCTGTCGAGGTTGCGGGAGCGGACTCTACAGGTTGAAACTCGACAATGAGCTTCTTGTTCTCTTTCTCCGGGCCTAGGTCCATTCGATCCACTTACCTTTTCTCTTGATAAACCCCGTTTTAAAATCTCCAAATTGCTAACCATTGGGCCAAGGGGAGTAGAATCAATAGATGTGTTCTTCACTTTGTCCATGTAGGACGAAGATTGCATGAATTGCCCGTCATCATCTATTCCTTCCTCGTTGATGTTCATACCATAGAGCGTCACTTGATCCACTGTTATTCTAGAAAAGAACCTCTCGCGACTCTCTACTTCATCCGCATAGTTAGCCAAGTAATCTTCCAATGCTAGAACATGCTTATATGATGGGCCTAACTGTAGGTTGTCCTTAATGTAGTTAATAGGATCAAATTGCAATCCAATTACCTCGTAAGAGGTTGGCTTATACTTATCTTTAAAATTCTTTACTGCATTCTTGGCATTTGACCTCAAAGCACAAGAACATGCTCCCACTATTATTGGGTAAGGGATTCCCACTTTCTTCATAGCCGAATAGAGGTCATGAACCGCCAAAATCTGCCTACACATTTCCACAAGCACTATGCGATCATTTGGATATCTGGGCAACTTCCATGGAAATCCATCAAAACTCGCTATTCTTACGTATGAAAAAGCTGGGAATTGAATGAAGAAACTCCCAAATTACAACACCACTGACATGGCCTCTGGCGAGAAACGACGCTTAGGGCACCCTTGCAATATCCTATGTGTTGTCGGTAAAAGATATAATGTAGCCGACGGGTAGAGTAGTATCCGTACGGGCACGTGACGCTTGAGTCACCCCTTCGGAGGAGTCAGGCGGACCAGCTAGCGGCTGAGAGAGCTCGGGAGGAGTCAGCTGCCAGGTTTGCTTCGAAGAAGGCAGCCTCGGAATTGGAGAGGGCGGCCTGGCAATCCGAGAGGACAGCCTTGTTAGCAGCAAAAGAACAGTTAGCAGTAGCAAATGAACAATTGACGACAGAAAAATAAAAGATGGCAGCAGAAAAGGAGAGGGAATTGGTAGAAGTCGGAGAGATGATGCAGTCAGCCCTAGAGCTCCAGTTGGAAGCAGAAGCTGAGCTGAAGATCAAGAAGGAACAGGTCTACAAGCTAAGAGTAGAGGTGAACGAGTTGCGGACACGGACGGCCACTACGCCAGGGAAGCATCCCTCTGTCTAGTACTTATGCATTGATGTATTGCGTTAGAAAATTTTGATTTTTGTTGTATTGTCGTCTAGAGACGACCTTTCTTTTTGGGGGGGATGATGTTGTCGGCAAAAGATATAATGTAGCCGATGGGTAGAGTAGTATCCGAACGGGCGCGTGACGCTTGAGTCACCCCTTCGGAAAGGTGTATGTACACGTCCGAGATGGACTTTGGAATCATCATTGTAATCGGAAATCATTGTAGTTATTTTAATCTGCAAGTGCATACATGAATAAAGTACCTGTTCGGAATTGAATCGTGTTATACTTGTGTTGAACTTCTTACCCTATGCGGTAAACACTATGGATCCTCATGGTGAAAGCATTGTTAATTTTGACAAAATCTGCATAGCTTCTAGGCAACTCAATAGATGGATAGAAATCATGCACTAAGATGGTCTTATTGAAGTCTTGAATATGTGGTAGTCCCAACCATAACTTTGTACTTGCCTAGGTGTAAATCAAGTATCAAGACATGAAGAACCTTTGTTGAGTGGTGGCACTCTAGAGCCAACTAGAAAGATTATCAAAGAGAATCTAACCCTAGTCTATGCACTCACCTTCTGCACAAACGGTTTGGACCATGTAGAAGAAATGGTCAACAACATTCAAAGAATCTTCATTTCCCTTTAGAGGATGTAGAAGCACCATTATGTCTATAATGTCTCACTTCAGATTGGTGCCATATAATGTCTTCGACAGTTTTTTCTTTTTACTTTGGGGGGTCTGGAACTAGGTAGTCACTAGGTGTCCCCTTTGCAGTTTCTTCTTCTCATTGAACATTGAGGCTGAGTTTCAGATATCCATTTGTATGGATACATCCCTCGTAGTCAGTCTAAAACTATTCTACAATGTGCTTCGATCGATGGTTAGCAGAACTTCCTCTTCGACATTTTGATCTTCTTGGTATCTGGGTCAAAATGAGCTATGCACTTGTAAATCAGCTCCATCGCTTTCACTGCAAGAGGAAACCAACTACCTCAACTAAACTGCTTTCCTTCAGCCTCTGTGTGACAAGGTGAATTGGGTTTGCGTGCAACCTTTGAAGCAAATCAGCCAAATCATAGAATCTCAACGAGGTGTTACTTAAATTCTTCAGTATGCAATCATTTCTGTTGAGATTGTCATAACCCATAAACCTTGCACCCATGTCTTTTATAGCCCTTTGAGCAATTAGCTTACAGATTTAAGATATGGTCGTTAGGGAGGAGGAATGATAACCTTTGTTGGGTGGATCTTATTTTTGTAAATTCCATTTTCAATCGTTGGCTAACGATCTTGGCAATTAGATTTCCATTAAATTCTGGCATGCTTGAAGCCTTCAATGATCGGATTTGCATTAACAACCCATTAATTAGAAAGATCTAAGCTTTTAAAAATCCATATACTTGAAATGGAGCAGCAAGAATTATGCCTTCCCGACATGAAATTTAACTAAGACATGGAAATCATGTCGGGATTCGGATTCTTGGATTTTGATGGGAAGCTTCTCTTCCAGCTTTGGAGAACTTCTCCATCATCTTTTCCGAACTTGTTAGCCATTTTCACCTTTTAGAAACCTTCTAATAATGATTCTCCTCAAACTCTTTTAAACACTTAACTCAAGCCTTTACCTTCGAACATCTTTGGAAAGTGGAATTTCACAAACAAACTTTGTGGACTGTGTCATTTTTCCACTTTCAAAAAACTAAGAGTCATGACTCTAAAAGTTGGGGCACCTTGAAAACAACTTCTTCCCGAACACTCATTGTATTTAGATTTTTCTTCTTTCATGAAACCTCAGAAAACTCTTCTC
Source organism: Cupressus sempervirens (assembly GCA_028749045.1). Taxonomy (NCBI): domain Eukaryota; kingdom Viridiplantae; phylum Streptophyta; class Pinopsida; order Cupressales; family Cupressaceae; genus Cupressus; species Cupressus sempervirens. The sequence goes on along the minus strand of CM053784.1, from coordinate 144,945,078 downwards.
TTCAAACACCACTCCTCAAGACCTTTGTTTGATATTCCTTTAAACTTGGAGTCAGCCGTTGGAGCAACCTCATTCACATTTTGGGAATTCCTTGAGAATGCTTTGCCTCTTGGCAGGGCATAAGCGAAGTAGGTGAAATTGCAATGACTCTGCTCAAATTTGATCCCTAAATGCTGATAAAGGTTCAAGAAAACATTTTGCATACAAGGGTCATATGACTGATATAAAATTTCAGTTTTCTTTTATGGCTCTTTCGTTCACTTAGCATCAATAAGAATGCTTGCAAGTAGACTTTGAATTGACTAAACAATGTCCTAACATGAATGTGCAACTAATTTTAACAATATTCAATGCATATATGTGACTGAAACTACTTGCAATATGCAGCTATAGCAACTAGTAATTTTGACAAACACTTGGGATGCAAAATTATAACATTATTTATGCCAAAAAAGAGAACCTACAGCCAATTGACATTTTGTCAAACAATTGGCATGCAAACTAATAAGTTGATCATGAATGATAAATACATATTCAATTACACTATATCAGACCAGCAACTTATGTCTCCTTTATTGCACATAAAAAGTCAAGTACAATGCTAGTATGAAATGGCCAAAACTCTTGGCTTACATCCGCATGAATCTGTTACAACATTTCACCTACAACCTTACCTCCTAATATGCATCTAAATGATAAGAACAATGCATGTAATATCCAAAGGAACCTGATTGTAGATGGCCATAATATTTTTCTCCAATGTTGCCTTTCTGCTTTGCTTTTTCCGATCTTCTTTTTTCACTTGCTTTTTTCGGATCTGTTTTTTGCTTTGCTTTTCCGAACTGCTTTTTCGGAGATGCTTTTTCGGACTACTTCCAAAAACTCAAACCCTTAGGTAGTTTGAGTATACAAATTAAGCTCAACTTGAAATGGCTAAATACCACTTCCAAATTGCAACCCTTCAGAAGGTCTTTCACTTCCTCAGTTATGCAATCTCTTGAGAGGTATCGTTCTCAAGGATTATGCTGAATATTTGCAGACTATCAAGTTCCACAAATGCTCATAGAAGATGTAGTTGAGTTACCAAATCTCGTCTATCCAAATGGGAGCCCAAGTCCTCTATTTATCTAATTTCCCAAGAAGTTACTAAGAACTTCTAGAAACATCCATTATAAAATCTCATTATAATGCACTTTTTTATAATAAATAACTTTATAAAAAAATTGCAAGTCAACTTAGAATTATAACATGTAGGCCCTGTATAAAAAATATAAATAAAATAATATCTCCAAGAGCATAATGAGCCATCCAATCACTAAATAAATGCCAAAATGACTCTTTCATCACAACCACCATCTATGAGAGTTCGTGATAGATTGATCCGGCACGCAAAATGATGCCAACCAAAACGGGGACATTACAAAAATTCCGAATTCCTTCAAAGAACATGGGACTTGGGCAAAATCTTCTCATCAGTTGGGGAAGCTTAGACACTTCAAATACTTAGAAAACCCAAAACCCGCAAGTGCACTAAACTAAGGGATTTTTCACTTAGGGAAAGCGGATGAAATGCTAGTGCATAAAGATGCTGAAAATGCGACAAAGAAACAAGGGACTCTCGATGAGAAGCAACTCCTAGCCAAACCTGACCTAGGAGTTAGACAATTTTTAGCACGGGTTTGGCAGCTAAGTACAATACTTGAAAATGGGATGACCGAAAATGCGGCAATAGGATGTTATTACAATCGCAAATTCTATTCTTACTTGAAAAAGATGTTTCAATGAGAGAGACACATTAATTGTGAGCACAGAACAATATGGACCCAAGAGAACAACCTATGTCTTGAAAAGATTGACTGAGGTAAAATTCTTATTGCTAGAGTGAACCTAGTATTGCAAGTAATCGATGCTTTTGGAGGCCAATATAAATATAACGATCACACCATAAGCTTTCTACAGGACATTAAAGAGATTGCAAGGGTGCTTTTGCGAAGAATACAAGAATTAGATGTGCTTATAGTTTGGAAAGTGCATACATAGGGGCATTACTATGATTGTTACGTAAGTAGAAGTCATAGTAAGGATGCATTGCAATACATGATAAAGAATGACCCATATTATAGTGATGTTACAATAGATGCTGAATATTTAGTAGAAATCTTCAAAATAAGAACGAACTTTTCAGATATGCTTAGTTGCATTGAAACAAATGTTGACATGACCATGCAAAATAACAAGATGTAAATTGATGAAGACCAAAATGAAAATAGCACAACTTTCACATCATCATTCATGTCTAAATTATCTAAAAGATCTCATGAGCTTGAAATTATTTAACAAACATTAAAACTCAAGGATGATGTAGATAATGCTGTCAGTTGGCCTGAAATAGACTCTTTACAATTAATTGAATACAATACTGAGGGCTTTCTTGATATGGCATTTCCTACTCTCCTTCCAAATGGATATGCATGATACATGCAACCACGACTTAAGGAAGTGCAAATCCATGAGTTTGCATTACATTTGATGGGTTTCAGGATCAAAGATTTGGAAGGCACCCCTGGTTTTGATATTTTATTTACAGCCTTGTGCTTCATCATTGCACCCAAAGCTTTGCAACTGTATTCATCTGAAGAAATGCAGATGAAAACATGCCAACCACCATTGAAAATTTACGTGCACACTTGAAAAATTTCCTAGACACAACTTGAGGACAAGCTCATGAAGTTTAGATCATCTATCAAAGGTACAAGACGGTATTGGAACAAGCGTCAAGTAGACTTAGTACACATGATTAACCAACTAGGATTGCCTACTCTATTCTTGACTTTAGGTGCAGTAGACACAAGGTGACCACATCTACATTAATTGTTGTCAAATGACCTTCTTGTTAAAATGCAATCAAGAAAGCAATGATTGGAAATTATAATCAACACTGCCCTATACTACAACATTATTGTTAACGATTCACGATTATCCGGGAGAAAGTTATTGAAAAAATCGTCAGTACAAAAGACTATCAGTATATATATGAGTAGTATAGATATGACTCATAAAACTTTGAAATATTTTCTTGGAGTTTCTCTTATATAAACACTTTCATCATTATAAAAAATAACATATGCCTGGCCAAGGATTCAATAATGTCAAAATGGAAACAAATCAATACAACTAAATAAAATGTATGACACGTCAAATGCATTGCCCAGAAGGAAGCAGCCCTGGAAGTAGAAGAAGAAGAGAGTGACAATGACAAAAACATGGAAGACAAAAAAGAGATGAATGAATGGGAACTGTTGTCACAAATGGGGCCCTCAAATAGTAATAGTCTAATCGAACTTCAGATGATTGGTAGATGTGAATTTGATACCAACCACAGATGGGATTAAAATATGGTACCCCAACACTTACATGAAATTGCAATGCATTTCATAAATACAAATAAAACATGCAGCCAAGATTAGACTATGATGTCCAACTCTGACATTCTAGGCTACTCATTGCCAACAAAGCAGGAAACATCACTTAGAATAATTACAAGCCATGACGATTGCCCCTTTGCCAAAGCACTTTAAATGACCATTCAAGGAATAATTGGTACAGAAAAATCATACTTAATATCATGCATAAGAAATGCACTTAACAGTAAGATACTGGAGCATAAAAGCCAACTTTTGAAACTAGGTCCCACTGGAGTTGGTACATATAACATACATGTGTCAACTATACATTCAGTGCTCTGAATTCCTACTAAAGAAATGCATCCATTACAAGGGCAATCATTGACAACATTCGAAGAATAATTAAAGTACATAAAATATGTTCTTATTGATGAAATGAGCTTCATAGGGCCAAAAATTCTATTAAAGATAGACAATAGACTACATCAAACACTTCCACAAAATCAACATGTGCTTCGGTGGAGTTTCGATAATCTTGGTAGGACCTTGCACAATTGTTACTTGTAATAGACAAGCCTATTTACACATCAAATTCATGTGCCATGACATTGTGGGAAGATTTCATGATAGTCGTCACCTTACAAACAATATTTTGACAATATAGGGAGGGTATAACGCAGACACTATTTCGTCGAATACTATATATAGAATATACAAAACGTAGAGCCATTCGAGAAAGATTGGCAGCTCTTGATGACTTGTATAGAGAAAATTGTTACATTGAGAAAGAAGGATGAATTTGACAACTCGATGCACCTATTTGGTACCATGATTTAGTCAAAGTACACAATAGAACAATATTATAATTACCAAATTGTCCAATTGCGACAAGTATGGCGACCAACACTTGCAACACAATAGACAATGTAGCCAGTGATGAAGTATGAGAAAATTTGGTACTGCTTTGTAAAGGGCAGTGCATCATTCTCACAACGAACATATGGATACAAGCAAGGCTTGTTTATGGAACTCTCGATGAAGTAATTGACACTTTTTATAGTCCTAGTTCCAAACCTTCTGATGGTCTAATGTATGTTGTAGCAAGGACTGGAAATTACAATGGGCTACCATGGAACCAAAATGACCACAAAATTGTACCAATAGTTGTCATAGCCTTGGGCAATCAAAGGCAAATATTGCTCACAATGGCATGGGCTATAACTATACACAAATCTCAAGGACTAACATTAAAGAAAGCGACAATTGACATTGGCTAAATAGAGAGACAAGGTGTCACATTCACGACCATGTCCAGGGTTAGGTCATTAAACGACCTTTGCATTCAACCAATATCTTCCTTCTAGTGGTACTCCAAAACGCAAAATGATTCGTATACAATAATAAGGAGAAAAGAGGAAGCTCTCTTGCAACAACTCTCTCTATAAGAAATCAAGGTACAAAACTCTTCTCCATGTCTACCTCACATTACACAGCTAATAATTTGTCTCAAAATTTTCTCAGCAACTTAAACATTTTTCTTCTATTGTGTTGAAGGTTTTGAGGATGTGCCATACACTACAAGGCATATGTACCACTTGACAACATGCCCTAATGAGATGTATTTTATGGATGATGATTGAAGGAAATACACAAATGAAACTTGTTCAATGCATATTCTCAAACTGTAGATAACTAAAAAATAGTTCTCAACAACGTTAAGTTGTTTTAAGGAACAACCTAACATTGTAGTTACTCAATACCTAATGGAAAATTTCTTTTAAATCTATTTTTAGGAATCTATTTGTGAGGCTTGGAATGTGGTGTATTCATACCTCAATGTTTTGTTTACCCTTGAGATGTTCACTCCAAAATGAACATATTCAAGATGCCCTAAGATTCAGAATTCACTAGTCAGGGTTATCATAGAGACTATTAATATCGCATCGTGCTTGAGCGTCCTTAGTTTTGTGATTTACTGGTGTGTCGTGGTGGTTGGGTTGATCAAACTGGACACTAGTCTGTTTGTAGAGGTGGCTCTCTCATGCGGGGTCTGTGTTTTTCAACTTTGTGTTAGTTGTGGCTTTCTCACATGAGTTTTGTATTTGCCTCCGATTGCTCTCTCTCTCTCTCTCTCTCTCTCTCTCTCTCTCTCTCTCTCTCTCTCTCCCCCTCCCTCACTCCCTCCCCTTGTGATTGTTCCGACTCTCATTTCTCCATTGTTGATTTGTTTTGGCTTCCTTCATAGCTGATTTGTGCCAAGGTCTTCATATCATTTCTATTCTCTGCATGCAACCTACAACATTATCCTTTCTATTCTCTACGTGCAACCCTGAGACGGAAGTGGGCATGCCTTGAGCATGATCTTCCTTCTCCCCACCATAAACTCCAATTGTCTCTTCCTGAAATCTTGGTTGTATCTCCACAAGTCTTGCAACCACTGTACACCCAAAACTACATCCATGCCCCCTAGATCACACATGTAAAAGTCATCTATCAAGGTGTATCCCTTCATGCCTATGTTCAACTGTAGGATACCCTTGACGCATTGCAGAGTAAGACCATTGGCCACAATAGCATCGATTCCTGGAAAATTTTGTGCTTGCAGACCACATCGGTCTACCATTCTTGTATTATAAAATTATGTGTAGATCCACTGTCCACCAAACAATATACAGTATGCCCATGGATCATACCCGAGATATAGAAGAGGTGAATCATTGGTGCACCTAACAACGTAGCCATAGTCCCCTGTGTTGTGACTGCTACCTCAGCATCCTTGAGCTCAATTTGGACACCATAATCGTCCGCATTTGATATGACCTCAATAAGATGCGCCTTTCCTTGCCCAAGGCACCTATGTCCCAATACCAATGGCTACTTACAAGAAAAGCATAATTTCCTCCTCCTTAGTTCATTTCTAGAATCCAAGTCTACTTTGGGAGGTGGAGGTGGTGTGTCCTTAGCCTGTAAAGGAGGTCTCTGTGGTGCCTGTATATTCCCCGATAGTTTCTTATCAATCTGATAAGAGGTAGGAGTGGTGTCCAATCTCAATGTCACATCAGTAGCATCCTTAAGAGTGGTCGGCTGGAAAGCACGAACCAATCCCTTAAGCCTGTCTTGTAATCCCTCAATGAATAGGATCACACTACGCTTCTGTGTCATATCAGGTACCATAACTGCAATGTGCTAGAACTCATTAATATAAGCTTCTGCATGACCAGTTTGTCTCAGATGAGCAAACTCTCTATAGTAAAGTTCTGTATCCTTATGATCAAACCGTATAATGAGTCGCTCAGTGAACTCAGCATAGGAATGTACTAAGGCGTGATCCTGGGTAACCAATCCATGGTGCCACCAATCATAGGCAATCCCCTCTAGATGCAACACAACAAACTGAATAGCCTCACACTCAGGCCTGGGCCGTAATGAAGGATATATATCCAGCTTGTGAACCCAAGCTTGTGCATTCATATCTCCTTAGTCATTATATGTAGCCAATGTGATCTTCCCAGTAGCTCTATTGAGGTCATAGTTCTGCTGCTGCTGTGGTGGTCTATAACCATGATCTCCCCTGAACCTAGTTTTATGTCTATGTTGTGCACAATACTAGGGAAGAGGGAAGACATCCCTAACCTCAGGGGGTAGAGCACTCCACTCAATTGTGGCTGCCAAAACTGAATCCTGGAACCTCACCTCTGGTGGATCCACCTGTGCTGGCCGTTCACCTGGTATGAACTGAAGAAGCAATGGTCTATTCGTAGTAGGTGTACGATGGCGATGCCGCCTAGAGGAATGAAGGGAGCTCCCAATTGAAGAATGGGACTGATGGCTGCGCCTACTACCAACCACTAAAACTGATCTACTTTGCCCACCTCTGTGTCCACCCATCTCCAAATGCTCCACGGTATCCTGTAATCTATCTAAAACCTAAGCTATCCTGGGTTGAGTAGTGAATAGGGTTTGCACCATCTCTCTCTCTTGATCATCCTGATTCCTTGTGCCGCCCACCTGTTCTTCTGCCATAATAGGTTCTTGGTTTATTCCAAACCCTTGCTCAAATTGAGCTCTCCTACACGTATAAAATCTATGTATCTCAGCTCTTGGATGCATAGATTTGTATTCAATCCACCAACTAGTGACTACCCGGATGCTAATATGAATTATCAAAACTTTTGATCCAGTACCCAGATGCCAAAATGAATTATCAAAACTTTTTAACCAGTACGCATATGCTGAAATCTGTTGCGACAATTTCTCACAAACCCTACAAGCTGGTAGGATGTAAGCTCTGATACCATTGAAAGATCCCTGATGGATCTCTTTTGCTGATCTACTGTAATCTTACATTTTTAAATCTGTTTTCCTGTTTATTTATGTTTTCTTGTAGAACTAGATAGAAGTGCAGAAAGGTTTGTTTGTTTTTGATGGTTTCATAACATAGAAAGGAATAGAGAACAACAACCATGAAACAAGACTGAAATAAATAAGGTATTAAAAAAAAATCAGAATTATTGCAAACCGTACCAGGCAGATACATTTGAATTATAGAGCCAAGCAATAAATCCAATATATTTCTCAAAGCTCATACAAATTTGATGTCAAACTGGAAGGTGAAGATTGTTCTCGAATCCAACATACATTTGGAGGTGAATACAAGCAATACTCTACACACCACGTGGTGTATCTGCTGCAAATGGCGTCCCACAGGCTACAATGAACCATGTCCCAAGTAGAAAGATGATATGCCACGCTGAAACCCCAATGAGAATTGATGCCTCTATCCTTAATCACCATGCACAATGCCTAAGAGATTCGGTGCAAAAGATATCTAAGGGCTACGTCCCAGCCAATCACTAACCTGGGGTTTGCGTCCTAGACTAGAAATCACGCATTCAGAGCAAATTCATAAACAAGTTGTCAAATATGCAAATGATGATCTTAGAATGAAGCTTCTATCTCCTTATAACCCCTCTCAATTGCAAATTGAACCCTAAGTGTCTCCAAGTGGTGTTGGGTAGTGTAAGTGTTCTAATTTCTTATTTTAAAGTGCTCATGTTACTAGAAAATGACCTTTTTCCTCATAGACAGAAATCTGTTCATTGAATTGCCCTAAGATCAAAGAGAAAGATTTAGAGAATTTCGGGACCTTTCCAACGAGCTATCACAGCATAGGATGCGCATCCAGATGAGGCCAAAAACCCCTTTGTTACTCCAAAATGGCTAATAACTTAGCCTTATTTAATTATTAAACACTAACTTAGGAAATATTAAAAATATAACCCAAATAGCCACAAAATGCTCAACTGACATCACAAACCATAAAATCATCCTATCACTTGTCTGTGACTGAAGTCGGAAATCAAGGATCCGCTGGCAATCTCATCCCTAAAAATTGAGGATGCTCCTAAAATTTAGCAAACAAACCCTATCCCTTTGAAACTGAACCCAAAGAGTAATCTGATGGAGACCCAACCCTGGGCAAGATCATACCTCCTAAAAAGTAGGAACTACCTCCTAAAAGCAAGAAACATCTCCCAACTGATCAATAATTGCCAGAACATCAAGTCCCCAACACTGAATAACCATACTGGGTCTCTATCCAACCCTCTTAGCCTACAAGATCCCATAATAAGCTGACTCACATGTCTCTACTAGACTGAGCTAAAAGAGGGGACATGACTGTGCTCCCCTCTCGGAGATGCTTGCCCACAAGCAATACAACACTAATCCTCCACTATCCCAAGCAATCCAAATACAGAGCATTGATCGACCCAAAACCTGAAGTGTCTCGTCAAGACAAACATGCTCCCCACTGTAAGGTGTAGAAGTGAAGTAGATCACATCGTCACAGTAGAGTATCCACCCCTGAATACCCTCGTGCACAAGAATCCAAACAAATGGCCATGCTGTCGTCCTGTCAAAATTCAAACTAGTAGCCTGTCCCAAAATAGTCCTATTATGCAACCCGTCTCAAACTTCATACAATCTCCGTGGCAAATCTAAGGCATAGCGCTCTTGTGTGTTGAGATATTGAGGGACATGGGGTTATGATCAAATCACTATTACTATTTGAGTCCTGATCAGTAATCATACTCGTAGCTGATCCACCCTAAGATGGAAGTAGGCATGCCTTGAGCACAATCTTCCTTCTCCCCACCATAAACTTCAATTGTCTCTTCTTGAAATCTTGGCTGTATCTCCCCAAGTATTGTAACCACTGTACACCCAAAACTACATCTGTGGCCCCTAGATCACACATGTGAAAGTCATCTATCATGGTGTATCCCTTCATGCCTATGTTCAACTGTGGGATACCCTTGACGCATTGCAGAGTAAGACCATTGGCCACAGTCACATCGATTCCTGGAAAATTTTGTGCTTGCAGACCACATTGGTCTACCATTCTTGTATTTATAAAATTATGTGTAGATCCACTGTACACCAAACAATACACAGTATGCCCATGGATCATAACCGAGATGTAGAAGAGGTGAATTATCGGTGCACCTGACAACGTAGCCATAGTCCCCTGTGTTGCGACTGCTACCTCAGCATCTTCGAGTTCAATTTGGACACCATCATCTTTGTCATTTATATCTTGAACCTACTCATCGTCTGCATCTGATGTGACCTCAATAAGATGTGCCTTTTCCTGCCCAAGGCACCTATGTGCCGGTACCCATGGCTTCTTAGAAGAAAAACATAATTTCCTCCTCCTTAGTTCATTTCTAGAATCCAGGTCTACTTTGGGAGGTGGAGGTGGTGTGTCCTTAGCTTGTAAAGGAGGTCTCTGTGGTGCTTGTATATTCTCTGATGGTTTCTTATTAGTCTGATAAGAGGTAGGAGTGGTGTCCAATCTCAATATCACATCAGTAGCATCCTTAAGAGTGGCTGGCTGGAAAGCACGAACCAATCCCTTAAGCCTATCCTGCAATCCCTGAATGAATAGCATCACACTACGTTTCTGTGTCATATCAGGTACCATAGTTGCAATGCGCTGGAACTCATTAATATAAGCTTCTGCATGACCAGTTTGTCTCAGATGAGCCAACTCTCTATAGTAAAGTTCTGTATCTTTACAGTCAAACCGTGTAATGAGTCGCTCAGTGAACTTAGCATAGGAATGTACTAAGGCATGATCCTGGGTAACCAATCTATGGTGCCACCAATCATAGGCAATCCTCTCTAGATGCAACACAACAAACTGAATAGCCTCACGCTCAAGCATGGGCCGTAATGAAAGATATATATCCAGCTTGTAAACCCAAGCTCGTGCACTCGTATCTCCTGAGCCATTATATGTAGCCAATGTGATCTTCCCAGTAGCTCTATTGAGGTCATAGTTCTGCTGCTGCTATGGTGGTCTATAACCACGATCTCCCTTGAACCTAGTTGTATCTCTACGCTGTGCACAATATTGGGAAAGAGGGAAGACATCCCTAACCTCAAGGGGTAGAGCTCTCCACTTAGCTGTGGCTACCAAAACTGACTCCTGGAACCCCACCTCTGGTAGTTCCACCTGTGCTGGCCGTTCACCTGGTATGAACTGAGGAAGCAATGGTCTATTCGTAGTAGGTGTACGATGGCGATGCTACTTAGAGGAATGAAGGGAGCTCCCAACTGAAGAATGGGAGTGATGGTTGTGCTAACTACCAACCACTGAAACGGATCTACTTTACCCGCCTTTGTGTCCACCCATCTCCAAACGCTCCAAGGTATCCTGTAATCTGTCTAAAGCCTAAGCTATCCTGGGCTGAGTAGTGAATAGAGTCTGCACCATCTCTCTCTTCATCCTGATTCCCTGTGCCGCCCACCTGTTCTTCTACCATAATAGGTTCCTGGTCTATTCCAAACCCTTGCTTAGGTTGATCCATTGGTAGTCTCATCCCTAAAATCTAGGGATGCTCCTAAAATTTAGGAAACAAGCCCTATCCCTCTAAAACTGAACCCAAAGAGTAATGTCATGGAGACCCAACCTTGGGCAAGATCATACCTGCTAAAAAGTAGGAACTGTCTCTTGAAAACAAGGAACGTCTCCCAACTGATCAATAACTGCCAGAACATCAAGTCCCCAACACTGAATAACCATACTGGGTCTCTATCCAACCCTGTCAGCCTACAAGACCTCACATGTCTCTGCTAGATTGAGCTAAAAGAGGGGACATGACAGTCCTCCCCTCTCGGAGATGCTTGCCCACAAGCAATACAACACTAATCCTCCACTATCCCAAGCAATCCAAATACATAGCACTGATCGACCCCAAACCTGAAGTGTCTCGTCAGGACAAACATACTGCCCACTGTAAGGTGTAGAAGTGAAGTAGATCACATCGTCACAATAGATTATCCACCCCTAAATACTCCTTGCTCCTCAGTGATGGGTGTTACTTGCATCAGGTCTTGATCTCCATTCTTGTTTTTGCGAATGAGGTGGTTCTTCTAGCTTCTTCTCCTGAGGGTTTACAAAGGCTTCTTGATGGTTTGGCTTCTGTTTGTGACTAGCGACAACTGATGGTTAACCTAGGTAAGATTCGGGTTATGGTCTTTAATTGCTTAAAGAATTCTCATTTTCACTTCTTCTTTTAGGGACAGGAGTTTGAGATTACTTCTTCATATATGTTTCTCAGAGATGTTCTTTGGACCTCACTTCTGTATGAGACGGATGATTCAGTTTAGAGTTAGTAAGGGCATGGGATATCTTGTTATGCTTGAGAGACAATGCTTCGAACATCATTTTCAGGTTACCTCGTCCAAGCTGTCCCTCCTGGACTCCCTAGTATGACCGACTATTCTTTGTGGCTCCATGGTTTGGGGGTCTTCTCTCCTAGTCTCTCTCCTAGTCTCAGATTGGGCCTCAATTGAGTGTGTGTAGACTCTGCTTCTACGGCCATATTTGACTTGATTTGGTTCCTTCATCGCCTTCGTGGTTTTTGGGATTCAATTGGAGATCGATATAGATACTCCTATCTAGCTTACTGCTCTTTTATTATGACTGCGAGTTCTGATATTAGCTCTCGAGCTTGCTACTAGTATGCTCAGGCAACCTCTTTGCTGAGTTTGATTGGGATTGATGTTGACCGCCTCCCTCCATATCTGATCTCGATGGATGCCCTTGCTCATCTCCTCCCCTAACGTCAAGAGTTGAATAAGAATGTCAGACTTGATATCTACAGACAATACATGATCACTACTTGGAGTAACACTCTTGGAGGTTTACGTTCGAGGATGGCCTTCTATGTTGAGCACTCTATGGAGATCCGTGATGCGATAATTGTTCGTCCTAGCTACCTATGTTGACATTGGTGTCATGCCCTACGTATCTCTCTGGGCTCCTTCAGAGTTGGTTCTCACCGTCTTTGGAACCAGACCGACCATTATAATGATGGTGGAGATCGGATTTGTCAGTTGTGTACTTTAGCGGAGATTGAGATAGAGACTTAATTTATTTTCCATTGCCTTATCTTCTATGAGACTAGAGGGAGATTTCACTGTCTTTTGTGACTATTTTTCTCTTTCAGCTTGCTTCAGTTACATTGATCAACGGTGTCTCGCACTTTACCTTCAGGAGGCCACCTTGCTCCGCGATAGTATTGTGCAGTCACTACTTCCTTGCCGGCATACCTCTGATGATCTCATTACAGGCTTTTTCTCATCCTTATATTTATCACTGGGTGTGAAAAGGTCGTCTAGTACCATTTGTCACTCCAAATCTATCAGATGCCACAATAGTTTCTTCCAACAGCGACACTCCTCCAGTAGCTCCCATAGATAGATCATGGCTTATGTTCACCCGCAGTCATATCCTTTTGTGACCGATTTCTTTTTGCCAACGAAGGACTCCTAGTCCTTGCCTTGGCATTTCTCTTCTTGTATCTTGTTTCTTGTTTGCTTTTCTCAGACACCGTTTGGTGCTCCTACTTTTGTCAGCTATCTTGTTGTAAGCTCTCAGTCCTGTAGACCTTTCACGTTTTTTTGTTGGACATTAATATTATTATCTTATCTTATCTTATCTACACCATATCATAGAGTAGTCATTAGTATTAGTGTATCCATTGCATCTCCGTTTGGTACACTTGCTAGTTATTTGGGAAATTTCTTTGCTTCTCTCATTTGTGAAGGTCATAGTGTAGATTGTATTCCTGGTTTGGTGGTTGCTTTAAACTCTATGCTGGCCAAAAATCAGTAATAACATAGTGGCTGATCCAATTAAATAATGTTAAGTATATTTATCGAAATCGACCTACTTGACCTCAGTAAATCACACCCTTTCTTATGCAATACAAAGCAAATGTTTATGTCTGTAGACACCTAAATCTGATCATCAAACATTTCATCAAACTAAATCATCATAACCTTTCTTCTAAAACCGACATTATTTAAATACTTCATCTATTTACTTAATCTCCTCTTTCATCTCTAGTCCTAAGGAAATTAATTAATTTAATTTGCTTATAGTGTCAGCCCCTTTAATTAAATAAATCTATTAATGTGTCTATCTAAATCCGCTTCCCTCTATTTTGAATTTAATTTAATTCAAAAAGCCAAATCCCCCTCATCCATTTGCACATTACCAAACCATCCACTCGCATCTTAATCCCTCATTTGATAAAGTAAATTACATTGTTTACTTAATTAATCCCTTTCTCCTACTTGGAATTAAAGAACATTTTAATTCTCTGCTCATTCTCTCTCCTCCCATCACATCCTCCTACTTTTCCCACTTTCCTTCTAATCATCCCTCATAAAGTCTAATTACCCCCATAATCATGTGAACGTTCGGATTAGGAACCCAAAGTCAACTCTTCTATCACATCATGCGCATGGGCTCGTCTTCCAAGTACTCAACAAAGGAATTTTTAGTTCCCTCTATTCCTCTCAAGTATTTCTACCATTGTTCAATCAATCTCAACCATCCATTCATTTCATTCAAACCCTATAAATCCAACCCTTCTCCATTGTTATGTCTCTCACCCATTCTTGCACTTGGAGTGCTGTATGCTGCTGAAATTTTGACTGATCTTATATCCAACCAAACATCCATGGACATATCTGTGCATCAAGGAGGCTATTGACTTACTACTTGGGTTTACTATAGAAGATCTGTTGTTTTGTCTCAAGATCTGATAAGAAACCATCTTAAACAGATATTCTTCTATTTATGTTCTGTTGAAAAATAACCCAATGCAAGGATGAAAATGATGCTTGGAAGGAAGAAATTGATAACTTCAAGGAAAATCAAAAGGTTTCACTACACTAGTCAGAATATTTGCTGAACTGTTGAGGAAGTTTGGGCAACTTTGAGAGGTTGGTTTTTGATTAGAAGTGAATTTGAATGTTTGAGACTATTAATTCATTGTAATCGCTTCCAAACAAATTACTTTTTAAGACCCCTAAGTTAGATGCCTCATGATTTTGGAAACATTGCTCGTGTCAATAGTTGCAATTTGTGGATCTAATATTTTTCTTTCATACATCAAATTTACAAAATAAATATTACTTATTTACTTGGTATTATATTAATATTTCTTCTCATCTCAATTTCCAGTGAAACCATATCTTCAGGTGTTATCAGAAATATGCAAAACTGAATCTTGGAAGTTAGTTTTTTTCATTTTTGTAAATAGTAGAAAAATAATCTCTTGGCAATAAAGAGACTTATAAGTAATTTATATCATTGAGTTCAGGTCAGTGAAAAAATAAAAAACGTAGTGTTTAGAACTTTAATCTATATTTTTAATTAGATATATTTTGTATATGAGTCCATATTCATAATCATAGATATTTTTAATTTTTTTTTGCTTGGCTTTATTTGCGTTATAAACTAATGATTATTTATAGAATAACAGGGATAAATTAGAAATTTTTATTTGCATTACGAATCTGAAACCTGCATTTCAATTATTTCAAAAATTGGCATAATTCCTTATCAGATATAGTCCTTTTATTTTTCCATGTAGAATGTTAGGTGCAGTAAAAGAAGCCTTGTACCCCTTGTAGAAGTATGTTGACTATGTTCTAGGGGAAAAAGGTACACTCGGAACTGCCATGATAAAATGTAAGCTTTGTCCAATGACATGGCAAGGTACTCGTGTGTACTTGCATGTGTGTGAAGGTTCATTCCTTTCAGATGCCTAAAAAAGGTATTGATGTTTGTCCAAATAAGGCAAGAAAATATGATGTTGTGAGTGACCAAGAAAGGGCTGATGGGAAATTTTCTATTCAAAGCTCTCATGATTCAACAAATTAGATAGCTAGTGCAGCAGAAAGTCAAAATAGAGTCAAAGGTGGTTGTGTCTTTGTAATATCCCTTGTTGGGGCTAGACTTATCTTGAATTTTCCAATTAGGGTTTTAATTGTAACATCTTTGATAGGATTAGTCATTCGTCTCATTATTTATCTTTTAGAGCTCATGTTCAACCTTATTATTTTTCCAGCTCAAGACGGAAAGATTAAGTGTTAACCAAGTTGCCTAGATACCAACTTGGCAATGGACACCCTCAAACTTTATGTAATACCCTCCTTGGTAACTTTTATTCTATAAGTCAATAGTAATAGGATTTTGGATATATAAGTTTACCAATTTGTTATAAATATATTTATTTTATATATATGAATATATATAATTCTGATTTAGTATTTTTTGTAGATCATTATTTCTCATTAGTACGTTACAATATTAACTTTTGTTAAATATTGCTTGCCAACACTGCACATAATTCATTTCCTGTAATAACGCTATCTGGTTATAGCTAAATCAAGCATCAATTTCTTTCACATTTTAATGGTTGGACATTTTGTCAAACACTTGGTAGGCTAACTCAATACAACTGTAATGACAAATCTCTCGTGAAGTTTGAGTTAATTACATTTGCATTTAGAACATATATATTGATTACTGAAATCATTATTGGTATCACAACTTTGTAAGCACAATTTTCAAGTGAATGCCAATGCTGAAACTAACTGTCATGTCCCCTCTTTAGTCTGACTAGCAGAGTAATGCGAGTTAGCCTATCATGGGGGTGTCGTAGGCTAGCAGTTGTGGATAGAGACTCATACAAGATATTTAATGACCGAGTTTGACTTTACAGGTAGTTGAGAGCCAGTTGGGTGCAGTTCCTTGATTTTAGGAGGTATCCCTGCAATTTAGGAGGATGTGGTAGTTTCCAAATGTGAGGTTCTACGAGACCATTCCATGGTTTGAGTTTCGGGAGGACAAGGTGTGTTCCCTACTTTCTAGGAGCATCCCTATTATAGGGCAGAGATTGCCAGTTGACCCATCTCGTCCGGTGTCAGTCACAGACAGGTAACATGGTCAATATCTTATTTATTTGGTTGGTTTGGGCTTTCAGAGGCAAAATGGGGAATATTTTAATATATTTAAATATGTCCTAAGTTAGGATTTAAATAATTTATAATAAGGCTATTTATGTAGCCATTTAGAGTAATAAGTGGAATATGGCTTTGTTTGATTAGATGTGCCCTTGTTGAATGGCTCGTTGGAAAGGTCTTGAATTATTATAAAATATTTTCACTATCCAATGATTTTTAAGCGCTGAGTTATGACATTTTAATAGAGTAATGTTTTTACTATAGCCTGGACGCCTTTATTTGGGAAAATGTTGTTTTGTTATAAAGTGCAAAGTGTAATTCTCATTTAGGGTTCGATTTGCACTTGGGAGGAGTTATAAGGAGATGAAGACCTAATTGTTCATTATCTTTTGGCATTTTTGAAAGTTATGAGTTGTGAAATTTGTCTAGAACAGCAATTTTGTGGCTTGGGATGAAACCCCCAAGTCTAGACTGTTAAATAAATTTAAATATTTCCTAAGTTAGCATTTAAATAATTTATAATAAGGCTATTTATATAGCCATTTTTGAGTAATAAGGGGAATATGGCTTTGTTTGATTAGACGTGACCTTGTGTTATAGCTTGCTAGAAAGGTCTTGAATTATTGTAAACTATTTTCACTATCCGGAGATTTTTAGGCACTATGAGTTATTACTTTTTAATAAAATAACATTTTTACTATAGCCTGGACGCCTTTATTTGGGAAAATGTTGTTTTATTATAAAGTGCATAGTGTAATTCTCATTTAGGGTTCTATTTGCACTTGGGAGGTGTTATAAGGAAATGAAAACCTAATTGTTCATTATCTTTTGGCATTTTTGAAACTTATGAATTGTGAAATTTCTCTGGAAGGGAGATTTTGTGGCTTGGGATGAAACCCTCAAGTCTGGAGTGTTGGGACACAAACTTCAGTAGGTGTTGATGATTCGAGTTGTATTTCATTGCATTCAAATTGACAGAGGAGGTGGTCGATTTATCTTGGCATTATCATTTGAGTGGAGTAGGGCACTTGCAGTTGGGCGGCCAACTTTTGGCAACAAACATTTCATTGTAGTAGCTCACATGGGGGTTGGAGATCTTTTCTTCACTTGCAGTTGGGTGGCCAACTTTTGGCAACAAACATTTCATTGTAGTAGCTCACATGGGGGTTGGAGATCTTTTCTTCATGATTGGACGCCATAGCTTCCTTTTAGCATTGGACGGTTCATTGCAACAATTTCTTTAGGGTTGAATCATTCTCAAAGCATCTCCCTGTAGTTGGTTAAGACAATATTGTATATTGTTAGTGATCTCTATGAAGTTAATTTATTAGGTTGCTGGTTGGTTCGGGTATGTACTATTTCAGAATTCAATAATGATAAAATTTGCAGCATATGTTTACATTTCTTAAGTGCTATTTATTTCCTATCTGTTATGCAATTATTTTATTTCTGAAAAACTCAAAAAATTGAAAAAACAAAGAAAAGTAAAAGGAAATCAGAATTTAGCTAAGTTCATTCAGTGCTAACAAATGCTAGTCATGGATTCAGATTTTGAAACAAACAGTAATTTCTACGATCACCGGAATTGGGAATCTTTCAGTGGTATTAGAGCCTTGATCTTGCTAGCTCGTGAATTTTATTGACACTTCTATGCATCCGGGTAGAGCTGAGATAAACAAACTTTATACATGTAGGAGAGCTCAACTTGAGCAAGGGTTTGGAATTAAGCAAGAGACCATTATGGAAAATGAATAGAGAAGTTGCGGATAGAACCATACAGAGGAGGAAGAGAGGGAGATGATGCAAACTCTCATCACTACACAACCCAAAATAGTTCATACCTTTGAAAGGTTATCGAGTACCTTGGAATTGATGGATTTGGATAGACATGGAGGCAGGCATGAGAGACAGGGGCGGAGTAGATCAATTTCAATCATAGGAAGTCAACATAGTCATAGAACCTACACATCAGTTGGGAGCTCCCTTCATTCCAATAGACAAGCACACCCTCGTACACTAGTTTTGGATAGACCCCTACTTTCATGGTTTGTACCGGGTGAGCTAACGACACAAGTACAACCACTAAAGGTGGGATTCCAAGATTCGGTAATGGCAGCCATGGATGAGTGGAGAGCCCTACCTCCTGAGGTTAGGGATGCTTTTCCCCTTCCCCACTATTGTGCACAACAGAGGGATGCTGCTTGGTTCAGAGGAGATAAGGGCCATAGGCCACAGTAGAACAATGACCTTAGTAGAGCTATTGGGAAGGTCACATTAGCTACATATGGTGGTACTAGTGGTACAAGTGCATGAGCTTGGGTGCATAAGCTGGATATATATCTATCTTTGAAGCCCATGCTTGAGCGTGATGCTATTCAGTTTGCGGTCTTGCATTTAGACAGGTTTTCCTATGATTGGTGGCACCATGGATTGGTCACCCAGGATCATGCCATGGTTCACTTTGATGTAGAGTTCATTAAGTGTCTCATTACCTGGTTTGATCATAAGGACAAAAAACTCTACTAAGGGGAGTTAGCGCATCTTACACAGATTGGACATGCAAAGGTGTATGTTAATGAGTTCCAATATATTGTAGTTATGGTACTTGATATGCTTCAGAGGTAGAGTGATGTTATTTATTGAGGGACTGTAGAATAGGTTTAAGGGATTGGTATGTTCTTTCAAGTTGGCCACTCTCAAGGACACCATTGATTTGACATTAAGACTAGACACCACCCCTACTTATCGGACATATAAGAAGCCATTTAGAGACTCACAACCTGCACAGAAGGCTAATACCTCACAGAATAGAGGTGTACCATCAGCTAGACCTCCCAGGATGGACCAGGAGACGAGGAAGGATTTGAGGAGGAAGCTATGCTTCTCCTGTAAGGAGCCATTGGAGCTCAGACACGGTTACCTTGGTGAAGGCAAAGTTCATTTGATTGAGGTGACCTCCGAGATGGCAAATGAGGAGATTCCTGACACTGATATTGAGCATAGTCTGGAGGAGATTGTGCAGGAGCATCTGCAGTATGAGTTAGACACTTTTGAGCCCTTAGTGTCAGTTAAGGTGATTAAGGCTACTCTATCCAGTTATCCTAGATTTCTTGCATTTCATTTGAAAGGAACACTTCAGGGCCAGTGGGTAATGAGCTTGGTAGACATAGGCGCCACGCACAATTTTATTGATCAAAAATTAGTGGATAGGCATGGCTTGCAGTATGAGGTGTTTGCTGGTTTTGGGGTGAAAGTTGTAGATGGTGCAGTATTGGGCTGTACTAGCAGGGTTCCTCAGCCTAGCATTCATATGGGGGATTATACCTTGACAGATGATTTCTATGTATTCCCACTGGAGGATTATGATGTGGTTTTGGGCATGCAGTGGTTGCAGGGTATTGGATGATACATTATTGACCACTATTGTATGTAGTTAGAGTTCCTTTTTGGAGGGAAGAAAACTATCTTGAGGGCAGCATCAGATGTTGGACCTAGGGAGGTGTCTTCTTGCAAGATGGAGAGTATCATTAGACATGATGACGTGATTTGGGTAACACGTTGTTATGTGAAGTCCAAGACACCTTCACCTCAAGATGACAGGGCATTTCATGTTGATATACAGTCAATGATTGATCGGTATGGTCTGGTGTTTGGTGATATACCCTCGGGTGTACCTCTTGATAGAGGATGAGCATGGGATAGAGATGGAGGATGGAGCTAAGCCAGTAATTGCCACTCCATATCGTCATCCTAGAGCATACAAGGATGAGATTGAGAAGACCATTCATGAGTTGTTAGACATGGGGTTCATTTGCCCTAGCTCTAGTCCTTTTATTTCTTCTGTGGTACTGGTTGAGAAGAAGGATGGGACTTTGTGGATGTGTATAGATTATAGGGCTTTGAACAAGAAGATGATCAAAAATAGATATCCATTCCATGCATTGATGAGTTGTTGGATGAGCTTCATGGAGCTATCTACTTCTCTAAGGTTGATCTTTGTTTAGGCTATCATTAGATACATGTACGGGATGAGGACATACATAAGACTGCATTCAGTTGTCACTATGGGTATTATGAGTTCTTGGTGATGCCTTTTGGTCACACAAATGTACTAGCCACTTTCCTGTCCAGTATGAACCATATCTTCAACAATCAGTTGAGGAAATTGTTTCTAGTGTTTTTCGATGATATCTTGATTTATAGTTGTACTTGGGAGAGTCATCTCGGACACCTAGAGGAGGTACTTAGCATCATGGAGAGTCAGTCTATATTTGCTAAGCTATCCAAATGTGAGTTTGGACTCAGTGAGATTTTATATTTGGGCCATGTGATTAGTATGGATGGACTAAAGGTGCATGAGGAGAAAATCCAGGCAATTCAGGATTGGCCCTATCCCACGAATATTATTGAGTTACGTGGATTCCTTGGTTTGTGTGCATATTATCAGAGCTTCGTGAGGGGATTCTCTTAGTTAGCATCACCCTTGACAGATGTCACAAAGATGGAAGCCTTCAGATGGACAGAGTAGGCATAGGGAGTCTTTGACAGACTCAAGGAGGTTATGAGCACATGTCCGAATTTAGCATTCCCTGATTTCTTGCAGCCTTTTGTACTAGAGTGTGATGCTTCAGGTGAGGGTATAGGGGCTGTTTTGATGGAGGATAGACATCCCATTGCCTACGAGAGTAGGAAGCCGCGTGATAATGAGAGGTTGTATTCTACTTATGATAAGGACATGTTGGCTATTATGCATGTATTAGTCAAATTCAGATAGTATCTTGTTGGCAACAAATTCGTGGTAAGAACTAACCACAATAGTCTAAAATATTTCCTTGATAAAAAAGAGCATAATGATCATCAACAAAAGTGGGTAAGCAAGTTTCAAGCCTATGATTTTGACATAGAATTTATTAAGGGGAAAAAGAATACTGTTGCTGATGCACTTTTTAGGAAATGTTGACTTGCTGCCCTGTGTTCATTGAGTGAGATTTCAGGAAATTGGAAGACTCAACCTCTAGTTGAGTATTCCAAAAATCAGCATGCTTGTGAGATCGTGGATGGATTGGTACAAGATAATAAATACAGGGTGATTGATGATGTCATCTACTACAAAAACAGAGTCTACCTTGTTCCTAAATCACAGTTAAAGGGACAGATTTTGCATGCTCTCCATGATACTCTTACAGCAAGGTACCTCGGTTATGGTAAGACACAGAGCGGTATGGGAGAGGTTCTCTTGAAAGGGTCTCAAGGATGATGTCTTATGCCATGTTCATGAATACATGACTTGTCAGAAGAAATAAGACAAAGCATACTTTCCTGGCTGGTTTGCTATAGCCCTTGCCTATATTGGAACAGAAGTGGATGCAAATCACTATGGACTTCATTACAGGTCTTCCTCAAGTGCAAGGGAAGGATTGTATTTATGTTGTGGTGGAGAGGTTGATTAAATATGCCCACTTCTTTTTGATTGCAGTTGATTTCACAGCATCCCAAGTAGTTGAGCTATTCTTCAGGGAAGTGTTTAGACTCCATGGTCTCCTTAAGACCATAGTGAGTGACATGGACAATAGATTCTTTAGTTCCTTTTGGTAGGAATGTTTCAGGCTCACGGGCACAGAGTTGACACCTAGTACTAGCTACCATCCGTAGATGGATGGGCAAACGGAGATAGTTAATATGTGGATTGAGGCGTATTTGCGTAACTATGTGTCGGGGCAGCATAAGACATGGGTGCATTGGTTGTATCTAGGCGAGTATTGTTATAATACTATGACCACATGTCCATTGATATTTCTCCTTTCAGAGCTCTTTATGGCTACAATGAATTATCTTTTGTTGATTTGGCTTTGATTGACAACAGTGTTCCTTTGGGACAGAATTGGTTATAGGAGAATTAGGATATCGTGAGTTCTCTCAAGGAGAACTTATAGTATGCACAAAATCAGTAAAAGATATATGCTGATCGGCATAGGACCGATAGTGTATTTGAGGTGGATGACATAGTTTTCCTATGCTTACAACCCTACCGACAGAGCACCCTTAAAGGGGGAGGAGCTGAGATACTCAAACCTCATTTTTACAGACCTTACAGAGTTCTTTGGTGAGTTGGAGAGGTTTCTTATGAGGTTGAGTTACCATCTAATAGTTGGATTCATAATGTGTTCCATGTATCATGCTTAAAGAAGGCACTAGGGCAACATATTATAGCATCACCCAAGTTACTTCCCTTGGATGAGGAAGGTAAGTTGACTTTGGTTTCTGAGTAGATTCTTGAGGTGAGGGAATGATGGCTAAGAAGCAGGGTGATTTGGGAGTATTTGGTACACTGGAGAGGTCTACCCATAGAGGATACCACTTGGGAGGGTGAATCCATTTTGCATCACCCAACATTGGAGTTGCTTGCAGGCAAGCATCTTCGAGAAGGGAGGACTATCGTGTCCCCTCTTTAGTGTAACTAGCAGACTTATGTGAGTTAGCCTATCATGGTCTCGTAGGCTAGCTGTTGTGGATAGAGACTCTTACAGGATATTCAGTGACCAGGCTTGACTTTACAGGCAGTTGGGTGTAGTTCCTTGATTTTAGTAGGTATCCCTATATTTTAGGAGGATGTGGCAGCTTCTAGATGTGAGGCTCCAAGGGACCATTCCATGGTTTCAGTTTCAGGATGACAAGGTGTATTCCCTAGTTTCTAGGAGCATCCCTAGATAATAGGGAAGGGACTGCTTGTTAACCCATCTCCTTCGGTATCAGTCACAGATAGGTGACATGGTCAGTTTCACATTTATTTGGTTGGTTTGGGCTTGCAAAGGCAAAATGGTGAATATTTTAATATATTTAAATATTTCCTATGTTAGCATTAAAATAATTTATAATAAGGCTATTTATGTAGCCATTTCAGAGTAATTAGAGGAATATGTCTTTGTTTGATGAAATGTGCCCTTGTGTTATAGCTTGTTGGAAAGGTCTTGAATTATTATTAACTATTTTCACTATTCAAAGACATTTTTGCACTGAGTTATGACATTTTAATAAAGTAATGTTTTTCTAATAGCCTCGATGCCTTTATTTGGGAAAATGTTGTTTTATTATAAAGTGCAATGTGTAATTCTCATTTAGGGTTCGATTTGCACTTGAGAGGAGTTATAAGGAGATGAAGACCTAATTGTTCTTTATCTTTTGACATTTTCCAAACTTATGAATTTGTGAAATTTCTTTGGAAGGGCGATTTTGTGGCTTGGGACGAAACCCTCAAGTCTAGACTGTTAGGATGCAAATCTTAGCAGGTCTTGGTGATTGGAGTTGTATTTCATTGCATTCAGATTGACAGAAGAGGTGGTCAATTTATCTTGGCATTATCATTTGAGTGGAGTAGGGCACTTGCAGCTGGGCGGCCAGCTTTTGGCAACATGCATTTCATTGCAGTAGCTGACATAGGGATTGGAGAAGGTCTTTTCTTCATCATTGGATGCCATAGCTTCGCTTTGACATTAGAAAATTCATTGCTGCAATTTCTTTAGGGTTGAATCATTCTCAAAGCATCTCCTTATAGCTGGTGTTGATCCCTATTTAAGGCAGTGTTGTATATTGGCAGTGATTTCTTTGAAGTTAATAGATCAGGTTGCTAGTTGGTCCAGGGATGTACTATTTCAGAATTCAGTAATGATAAAATTTGCAGCATATGTTTACATTTCTTAAGTGCTATTTATTTCCTATTTGTTATGCAATTATTTTATTTCAGAAATACCCCTAAAAACTGAAAAAACAAGGAAAAGACAAAAGAAAGCAGAATTCAGCTAAGATCATTCAGTGGTAACAAATGCTAGTCATAGATTCAGATTTTGAAACAAATGATAATTTCTATGGTCACCAGAATTGAGAATCTTTCACTAACACAATCACATAGACTAATAACCGTCTTTATTCAATAGAAATCTGATTGCTTACATGACAGTTAACAACTGAAAATTGAAATTGCATACACTGAATGTGTTTACAATGGAACCTGGATGACGGATGCAAGAATACAAAGGCCAAAAGATGCTACAATCTGTCCAACAGTCCTGGACACTCCAACATTCCTTATAATAGTCATTGACAATAACTTTTTGCAGCCAAGTTCAGAAGGGTTAGTACTCGTGTCGCCTCCAATACTGATTGCAGCCTTCTCTAATAGCTTCCTGAATTCTTAGGGTCTAATTGCAGGCCCATTAAAATTCAATGCAGGCCCTGTACTATCCAACACAGCCCTCTAACGAAATCACAGGCTTTCCCAGTCAAACGCAAGTCTGAAAAATGGCGAAGTCAGTACCGTTCAACTGCCAAATATGCCAACCTTGGCAATGCTAATATGTATAGATCAGATCATTCAAATAGAAGAATGAAGCACTCGCAAGAAAGGACTCCAAATATCAATTCTCCAACAAGTGCATTTCTCAACAAAAATAGTGTCTCCCAACCACAGTCAACCACAATAAAGGAGATACTAACAAACTCATAGAAAACAATTCTTTTCTTCGCCACAGTGTGAAACAGTAGAGAAGTTGGGCAATTTTAGCTATACCTCAGCAACCAAATTGCAAAGTGATCACAAATGCAATTCTCAGATCTCAAAACCCTTATACTTGAGCAAGGGCACAAACTCAGAAGCTCCTGACAGGCAACAAAAACATATAATCAATCGAATGCTTTTCTCATCAAATGTCCTCATATTTATAATCTCCAAATGACACCAATTTCCCAAAAGAATTCCATTGAAGAAGCTTCCTCTACACAACATTGAAATATAATAAAGTGCCATAAATATAATTTATTAATTGGTTTTGGCTCCAAAAATGACCTTTTCTACCATAACTTAATATTCTAACATGCAAGGCCACTGTTTCTTGCTCTCACGATTTAAAACTTTTCGTTATGGTTCCAACAAGCTCTATTACTAAGGTGACCAACAAACAACACCAACAAAAATAACGTCAGTGCATTTAGATGAATAATAATAATAATTCACTTGTCTTGTGAAAACAACTTAAGAAGCATCAGAATCGAAATCCGACAACACTAAAGTGATCCTTATAATGAAAGACAATGAATAAACATGGCAAGATGACTTACTATAAATAGATGCTCCCTCCAAGATTCTTGGAGGCCAAACCAAAAGCCCCAAATAAAAACTGAGAGCATCACTCAGCTCTTGTAACTCAACTGAACTTATCGGAACCAACATATTGACTTACTATAAATAGTAGGTCTCTCAAATGGAGCCAAAACACACCATAGGCTGCTGGAAAGCCTTTAACCACACAATGAAGACCCTCAAATCCCATTGTTAGCTCACAAGGGTCGCGATGGTGAACTGACCTGGGCAATTGCGGGAACCTACTAAAAATGGGGACATTACATTTCCTTTGATAATAATATTCCATTTTCTTTGTATTCAGTGATATAACTCCTTCCTATATGATGAGTAATAATTGTTTCATGGAATAGTAGATACATTATATGTTAAATAAGAAATGTTTGATGTTAAATACGATATCTGTTAATCTTCATTAAATATCGTAGACACCAAAAGGTTGCATCTTATGGAGAATAGACATGTTATTTGATAATGACTAATTATTAAAAATTAACTTTGTCAACTAAATATATAGCTTATTAAATACATAATTAAACTAATATTAATATGATTATATTATTATTAATTGATAATTAAGTTTTAATAATTAATATATAACTCATTATTTATTTATTCTAAATATTATTTGCGATTTAGTAAAAAAAATATTTATTACAAAACGCTAGGACGGGAACATCACAATCTTCTAGAGATGTAGCAGCAAAATATGCTTGGATGAGACCACACATTGACAACTCAAATACCATAGGAAGATTGTTTGATATGCAAGGTCAAGAAGCAATGGATGTAGGGATTGCATGCTTCTTCTATGCAAAAGGAATACAATTTAATGTTGCCTCTTCGCCTTTCTACTGGGAGATGATCCAAGCTATGAATAATGCACCAATCGAGTATAAACAACCTAGGTATGATTGCTTCACATTACTCTAATTGATAAAGAAAAAACTCGATAAGTTGAATAAACTACACCAGTAAAAAGAGTGTGAGCTATAAAAGGATGCAATATTGTGATGCAAAGATGTTATAAATAAACTGCATAATTTCTTCATTACCAGCTATGCGACAACATTGAGGAGGGTGGGGGCATCACATGCAGTCCACATTGTCACTGATGCTGCCCCTATTTTTTAAGCAAAATGCATGTTGTTGCAAAAAGAAATGTACATGCACATATTTTGGACACCATATAATCATATACATTAAAAAATGCTGACAAAGATAATGGCAAGTTTCAATGGATTTTATTTCTCATAGAGAAGGGTAGAAAAATACAAATGTTCACATGTAACTATCATCACAGACAAGCCATTTATCATGAATTTGCCAAGGTGGATCTTCTCAAATATGCTGATACATTTTTAGTGTCTTTATTCTTTTTTATCACCTTTTTGAATTTGAAGGAGCTTTTTGTTCCCTGGTTGTTAGTGATACATCACTAACACATGCTACAATTTAGGTGAGAGGTATGGTCCTTGATGACCATTTTTGGTATGATGTTAGATTTTTTGTGGACATTATCAATCCCATGTATAAGGTGATCAAGTTTGCAGATTCAAAGAAGGCATGCATGTATTAGAAGTTTATGAAACAATATATTCCGTGTGTGAAAGAGTCAGATAACATATGCAAAAGATCTTATTGTATATCAGAATGGATCAAACTTAAGACATCTCTTCATTGTGTTGCATATGCACTTAATCGTAAATTGTATGATATACAAGTGACTATTAAGAGTGCTTCATGTTAGGATAAAGACGTAATTAAGGGATTATTTTGGCAATAAAAAGTATTTATTGCTGAGATGAGGATGCTTCAATTTCAAGAAGTTGATGGAATAAATTTTAACATTGGCAAGGTGATTTTTCTTTCACGAAAGCTTTATATGATATGTAAGTAGACAAAGACCCTTTAGAGTTCTTCCAATCTCATCAACGCCAATTAAAATGACTGAGGCTCATACTCGATGTTTAGATTTATCTTGTAAGCAAAGAATTGAGTAGTCACTTTTATTGCCCTCATGGCGGAGTCAGAAATTTGTTTATGTTTTTGCCAGCCAACTCATCCACATCACACACTGAGCAAACCGACCTCTTGTCACAAGCTCGTGAATTTTTTTTAGCAAGTATGGCAAGGGGAGTCGATGTGTAGTGCAGGAAATGGTGGGAAAATGACTAATATTTTGAGCATGCATCTGATGCGACAAGAATTTTGAGAGAAACTAAATTATTGAGGCATTGTGCCATCCTAATATTGTAGAAATCAAGCACATAATGCTTCCCCTATGTCAGCGCAAGTTCAAGGATGTTTATGTTCAAATTGACGTAGTCCGATCTGCATTAGGTTATTAAGGAAAATAGAGACTTGATGCCTTACCATATTCAGTTCTTTTTTTTTTCTTATTCATATCAGCTTCTGCGGGCCATGAAGTATTTTCATACAGAGTATATTCTGAGTTTGATAAAGATATGGTAAGTTATGAAGAAGAATCACTGATGAAGGTACTTTTGTTGTAGTGGCCAAGGGAGTTTGGGTTTGAGTTTTGGAGACGAACACAATTAAGTGTAATAGTTAAGGAGTGTGATCCATTTTCTAGACAAAAGATCAATAAGGAGTACAAATTGCTCAATCTTTTGAGATTCAATAATTCAAGGGAGCTTATGTATATTATTATGCAGGACAAAGATGAACACATCTTCTACTATGCACAAGAGATTTCAATCATTGCATAACATATACTGTGGTCTATGGAGGTTTTTATCCTTGCATGCTAGTCAGGCAGTTTGCAGTAGTAAAAGTATTCGGGTATGAAAGAAGCGCATAAATCCAGGTTGATGGAAGTTGGTGTTGTAGTGGCACCTGTGGTTCGCGTGCTTGTTTGGATCTGTTTTCAAGTTGCATGGCCAATAAGTAAGATCTTGAACTTGTTGATGAGTGAAGGACATATTGCTTGAAAACATTAGTGAATTTGCAACATAGAGATAAGTATTCTATATTTTTGTAATAACACTAGGAATAGTATTTTGATTCACAATTAATTTCTATATAATAAGTTGATTTTATGAGATTTTAATCAATCTCTCTTGGTTGCATGGTGCAATGAGATGAGGAGAGATCAATGAATATGAAGAGATTGCTTTGATGATATGCATTAAGAGGGAGATGCTTTAGCTTCAGAGGGAGTATCATTTGCTGCCCTTTTGTGATGATCAAATTTATTTTTGGTTGAGAGGGAGTCTTTATAATATCTGTGCCTTTCTTATACGTGTTTATAATGTTTGTGGTTTTGAGACTTTTGTTGGAAACAAGTCTCAGTTGTGATTTTTGTTGTTGATTATGAGTTCTTATTTATGTGAAATAATAAAATAGTAAGGACCACCTAATAACTCTTTCACTTATGAGAAATTCATAGTGAATATCATGTAGAGAGAGTCCATGATGTCATCACGTTGAGAGTTTTTGTGATGGGAGTTGGAGAGTCATGGTGAGAGAGTCCATGAGTGTATCACATTGAGAGAATTCATGATAGAATGCTGGTTGTAAGCCTTACTGGTTTGTCATGCAGAAAGATTTCATGAAAGCATCACGTTGAGTGAATCTGTGATGAAAGTTGATTGCGACTCTTGCAGGTTTGTCATGTTGAGAGATTCCATGACAACATCACATTGAGCAAGTCTGTGATAAAAGTTGATTGTGATTCTTGCAGGCTTGTCATGTTGAGAGAGTCCATGACAACATCACGTTGATGTCAGCTGACTGGATGGTCCCGACGGTGTTTCTGTAGCCGACTGAATGATTGTCGTCGGTGTTTTGTATTTTGTAGCCGACGGGTAAATAGTTTGTAGCGGACATAATGTTTGTGGCCGACAGACTCCTCCGGGAAGGTTCGGCGGATAGTATTTATATCTCGTCTGGGATCATTGTAAATCATTAATCATCTATCTTCTACTATTATTCATCTGATGAAGCATAATGTAATGTTCTGGCATATATGAATATAATAAAAGGAGTTTGCTGTTCGTGTTTTATGGTCTGTATGCATTCATTTATTTTACCTGTACGGTAAACATTTGGCGCCGTTGCCCGATGGACCTGGTACACAGGTAGGCGGATGGAAATTAAATGCCGAATCTGTTGAATAAAAATAAGAACATGGTGAAGGATAAAGATGAGATTCGCGCAGCTCAAGCTAATTTAATTCTAGCACAGTAGGCAGAGCACCGGAGGAGATTCCAGAAGATTGTCGATGGAAACCGAAGCACGGAGGAATTGCTGGAGACTCGACAGCGGGTGGAGTTGGTAGAAGAAGCACAGGAGGCATTCTTGAATTTGTGTTCGCCGAGGGAAGAGAATTTAGACGGAAGAGCATCGACTCGCACGGCTCGGAGTGCCGAGGGAGCACGAGTGTGGAGTGACCTCTTCGTCCGGCATACACTTCCGTGGGAGACAACTTCAAAAGATCCTTCGTCTTCACCAAGGTTCGCAGCTGTTGAGACCTCCAGTGTGGGAATTTAGACCGCCAGTGCGGGAGTGCAAACCTCCGGTGTGGGAGTTCAGACTGCCGGTGTGGGAGTGCAGACCTTCGGTGTGGGAGTTCAGACCGCCGGTGTGGGAGTGCAGACCGCCGGTGCGAGAGTGAATAGTGCCAGTGTTGCAAGAACAAACAACGCTCGTGCACAAAATCTAGGAGTGATGGCAGGACCCAAAGAAAAGCTGCCGAAGTTTGATGGCGATGGTACAGCCGACCCCATCCGACATTGTAAGACATGTGAGACGATCTGGCGGGCAAATGGAATTACAGATGCCAACGAATGGGTGAGGCAATTTCCGGCAACCCTACGAGGGGTAGCGATTGATTGGTTTATGGATACGGATCCACAAAAGCTAAATAGCTGGGATAACATTAAAAAGGACTTCCTGGCGGAATTTAAACTATTGCGGGATGATAATGAAATCGTAGCAGAGATTTTCAATGCCAAGCAGGGGAGGAATGAGACTGTCCGTGTCTACACCAAGAGATTAAAAGACTTAATAAACAAAATGGAAAGCAAGCCGACGGACGGACTTCAGAAAAGATGGTTCGTGGAAGGCCTCCGCTTGAAGTTGCGGAGGAAAATGAAAATTGTGCCACCGTCGTCATATGCGGATGTGTATAACAGAGCACTGGACCTTGAAAGTGAGCAGAAGACGAAGAAGAAAACTAGCTCCTTTGATTTTGATGACAACGAACCTCTCGGAGATGATAGCAGCAACGATGAAGGCAATAACAAGAAGGTTCGTGCCCTACAGAAGGATATGATCCGCATGATGAAGGAGTTTAAAAATATGCAGAAGGACCCAAAAGGTAGTGAGCTATGGTGAACGGAGTGTAAGACCGACGGTCATACTAAAGGATCGTGTCCGGAGAACCAATTTTGTGACATTTGTCAGATCATAGGCCATTCCACAAAAGAGTGCCCCTTTAACATGAAGACAAGAGGATCTCCGCAGGTGTTTCTTACATAGGAGGCTTCCCCGTCGGGCAGTAGTAGAAATACGAATACTGCAGGTGCCACATCCAGAGGATACAGGAATAATAGCAGAGGGCAAAATAACAACAATACAAATAATAACAATAATAATGGGAGCCGAAGTCAAACTTAGTATGATGCAAACGGACGGTCGATTGTTCAATGCCGAGCATGGCGAGACTGTACAGCGGCAAACACACCGAAATTATTATGTAGATGGTGCGGACTCGGCGATCATGAAGATTCCAAGTGTCCAAAGTTTGGAGTAAACTTGATCACTGTCGGCACAGATGTAGAGGAGGTTCTGGCAATTACACGGAGGCAAGCGGAGGAAAAAAGAAAATTGGGAGAAATGCAGGCGGAAATTGGAAAGGCATTGTTGGCAGGGACATCTCAGTTGAAGGACATCACTGGCACCTTGGCAAAGAATTTTGTAGAACAAAACATTATACGACAGAGCTTACAAACGGAGATACCGGTCAAGATAAGTGACCTCCTTCTCACAATGCCCCAGTTACGGACGGCCATTCTGAATCATACACCGTTTCCGAAAGCAACGGAGGACACAGGAAGGGATAGCAAGGAAGTGATGACAACAGACCCAATATTGCTGGCACTCACATCCGGACGGCATCTGGCAATCGTCGAGATGGGGATTTTGGGAAATGTTCTGACAGACACAATTGTCGACGGAGGGTTCGGCGTGAATGTGTTGCCGGAGGATACTTGGAAGAAGTTGGGAAAGCCGACGCTGTGGCCACCTACATTTCAGTTGCTCATGGCGGACCAGCATAGGATCAAACCGTTAGGAACCTTGAGGGCGCAACTGGTAACTATTGGTACGCAACCATTTTTATTGGATTTTGTGGTCATTCCATTGAAAAGAAAAGGATATGATGCTATTCTCAGACGGACTTGGTTGGTGCAAGCAAAAGTAAAACATGATTGGAAACGAAATACCCTATCAATGGAGCGTGGAGGCAAAAGATTCATAATTGACCTGCACACACAAATGGTAGGTGAGGAGGCAGCATCGTCAGACTCAGAAGGTGAAGGCGACAGTGACGACGAAAGAAATGACGATGAAGGAAAGAGGAGAATGGAACCGAACGACAAAGGAGTATTGACACTAGAAGGAGGATCAAATAATGACGACCTAGACTCGGTGAATGGCCTTTACCATTGGCAAATAGAAGACTACGAGTTGTTTCCGAGTTGTAATATGCTAAGGGTCGATGAAGGTGAGAAAAAAGAGGAAAATGAGTGTCTGAAGGAATATAGAGCAGCGGAAGAAGGAAAGACAATTACGCCTGAAGCTAAGGGGAAGAACATACAGTCCAAACCCAGAAAAAAGAAAAATTCCCTTGTCCGGTACACGGTGAACGGACTGCATAGGAAGAAAAGAATGCATCGTACTGTAAAATTACTTGAAGGGTGCCGATAGCAAGGAAATAAGCTAGATGCGCGACGACTGCAAGCACAGTGGGCGACAGAGGTAACACAGAACAGACATAAGGCGTGGCATGACAAACTCAGTAGGTTTCAGCCAGGGCAGTTGGTACTCAAGTACGACGGTCGAGATGAAATCAAATAGGAAAGGTTTAAGGCAAGATGGGTTGGACCATATCAGACCCGGGAGGTCGACGACAATCGGGTGATAAAATTGGAGACATTGGACGAGCAAGAGGTGCCTCCGGTAGTCAATGGATTTAAATTGCAAATATATGGTGCCAGGAAGACTCCGTCGCTGTCACAGAATGGCCAGCTGACTCCCTCGTCGTTGCAGAATGGCGATGCTTGGAGGCAAAATTGAGGTACCTCTGTAAAATTACTTGAAGGGTGCCGAAAGCAAGGAAATAAGCTAGATGCGTGACGATTGCAAGCACAGTGGGCGACGGAGGTAAGACAGAATAGACATAAGGCGTGGCATGTCAAACTCAGTAGGTTTCAGCCGGGGCAGTTGGTACTCAAGTACGACGGTCGGGATGAAATCAAATAGGAAAGGTTTAAGGCAAGATGGGTTGGACCATATCAGACCGGGGAGGTCGGCGACAATCGGGTGATAAAATTGGAGA
Source organism: Cupressus sempervirens (assembly GCA_028749045.1). Lineage (NCBI taxonomy): Eukaryota > Viridiplantae > Streptophyta > Pinopsida > Cupressales > Cupressaceae > Cupressus > Cupressus sempervirens. The sequence continues at coordinate 144,911,624 of CM053784.1, read as the reverse complement.
TATTGGACGAGCAAGAGGTGCCTCCGGTAGTCAATGGATTTAAATTGCAAATATATGGTGCCAGGAAGACTCCGTCACTGTCATAGAATGGCCAGCTGACTCCCTCATCGTTGCAGAATGGCGACGCCTGGAGGCAAAATTAAGGTATCTCTGTATTTTTCTGTATTTTTATTTTTGAAAAAAAAAGAAAAAAAAATTGAAAAAAAATTGAAAAAAAAAAGAAAAAGAAAAGAGTGCTAGCGGATTGAGTCCCACGGGCAGCCTGTCCGGCAGCTGTTCATGGGAGGTCTCCGTGGACTGTGTCCCACAGGCAGCCTGTCCGCGGGCTCATGTCTGGCGGGCAGCTGTCCGCTGGAGGTCTTCTGTGGACTATGTCCCGTGGGCAGCCTGTCCGCGGACGTCCGGCGGGCACTTGTCCACGGGAGGTCTTCCACAGACTGTGTCCTGCGAATGCATGTCTTGCGGGCAGTTGTCCGCGGGTGGTCTTCTGCGGACTGTGTCCCGCGGGCAGCTGTCCGCAGGAGGTCTTCCGCGGAGTCATTCCTTCTTTCCGCGGATGAGTCCGGAGTTTTTCCCACGGAGTAGCTAGGTTCCTGCGGATGTTTTTCATCTTTTCGCAGAGGGTTTTTTCTCTATTTTCCGTGGATGCTTTTGACCATCTGCGGACAGGATTGTTGTTGTACATTGGTCTTGCATTCCGTGGGCGTGTTTGGAGAAGGCCAGGGTTCTTGCAGGCGTTATGTTCTCTTCACCCTTCCGTGGGCGTCTTTCCTTCTGTGGGCATCAATTGTCCCTGCAGATCATTCCCGTCACAGTCTTTCTACGGTGGTTTATTCCATGAACCTGCTTCGGAGGTGTCTTGATTTTGGTAGGGGAAGGTGGCAAGAAGCTTTCTAAAAAAAAAAAAAAAATGACGACAGATTCAAGTTGTTCAGAATGAGTAGCAGATGATGCCAAAGGGAACGGGAAGCATCAGTGGTTGCTAGAAAGAGTGTAGAATCGGCAGAAAATGACAAAAATGGTGTGTTCCGGATAATCAGTCGTGGGAGTCTGACCAGTTGAGAAGAGTTGAAGTTGCTACAAGCATGGACTGTCTGTGTACCAGAGGCACTGGGAGTAGGTGTTGGCCGGGAGGATGTCATGGTGGATGCGTAGAGAGCTCGGGAGGAGCTGATCATCCAATTGGAGGCAATGCAACAACACTTGGCTCAGGGTACCGAGGAGTTGAAAACAGAGTAAGCAGCACCGGTGACTATCAAGGTCAGCTTCATTAAGGAGGCTGTGTTGTGTTAGCAGAGGCTACAGGCACGGGACGAAGGTGACAGTGATGTGTCAGAAGCAGATTTATCTTGTTGTAATTAGTCTGTTAATGTATTTTGTTTAATAATTGGTTTCAGATATTTTGTAATTGTCGTCCGGAGACGACTTTTCTTTTTGGGGGGGATGGTTTCAGCCAATTGGATGGTCCCGACGGTGTTTCTGTAGCCGACTGAATGATTGTCGTCGGTGTTTTGTATTTTGTAGCCGACGGGTAAATAGTTTGTAGCGGACATAATGTTTGTGGCCGACGGACTCCTCCGGAAAGGTTCGGCGGATAGTATTTATATCCCATCTGGGATCATTGTAAATCATTAATCATCTATCTTCTACTATTATTCATCTGATGAAGCATAATGTAATGTTCTGACATATGTGAATATAATAAAAGGAGTTTGTTGTTCGTGTTCTATGGTCTGTATGCGTTCATTTATTTTACCTGTACGGTAAACAGTTGAGAGAGTCCATGACAAAATCACGTTGAGAGGGTCCATGATGAAAGGTGGTTGTGATTCTTGCCGGAGTGTCATGTTGAGATAATCTGTGGTAAAAGCTGGTTGTAATTACTGCAGGTTTTTCATGTTGAATGGTTCCATGAACTATGTTTGTTTTGAAAATCTATGTGATTGGAAATTATCATTAGCATTTTTTATTGCAACCTTGTGTGACTGCTTAGCTAAAGATCTCTCTCTCGTTAAGAGGGAGTGTTGAAGATTGTTGCTACAATAGAGATATTTATCTTTAAATATATGGGCATTATTATCATTGTGGTCACCTTCAGCTGAAGTGGACATTTATGATAATATTTGTAATATTAAATATAAAGACGTGTAATTTGACATGTGTTGAGGCATGGAAATTCGAAAAGTTGTATATTTGAAATGAAGAGTCATGAGAAAATTCAAGAGACCTTCGATTGTAATGTGAAGAGTCTCTCTCTATGTTATATATATAGCTTCAAGCGAAAGGCATTGTACACTTGAATATTTAAATATCAATAAAATGATCTTTTGTTGTGTGGTTGGGTTCTTCCCTTCATTTTGGAAGGGTTTTCCTTAGGTAATTTTGCATGTCTCTTGTATCTATTTTGGGTGTTCCTTATTGTTGATTATTATTTATTTTTGGGTAAAATCAATCACAAGTGTGCAATAAGAATCACAAAAACCATTGGTTTTCATGACCAAAAAGATAGCTGAATACACTCGAGAGATATCACCAAATGTTGGTGACAATACTACATAACTGATTTTCTTTTATCGACATAAAGGAGGCTATACAAGCTAGAAACCAAACACGCAAGCAAATTGTACCAAAACCTTCAACATTAAGACTATACAAGACATTACATGCCAATTGGAATGAAAAAATGGAGCGGCTGGTCCTCAGATGCTATTACATCCCAAAATTTTTCCCTAAATTTTAAATTCATCGTAGCCGTTGGTTTAACGAATTATTTTCATGTGAAATGAATTAGTTAATTATAGACGTTGTATCAATTTATATCTTTCCTGATCATGTGAAGTGAGTTAGTTAATTGTAGACGTTGTATCAATTTACTTCTTTCCTGGTCATGTGAAATGAGTTAGTTAATTATAGACGTTGTATCAATTTATTTCTTTCCTAATCATGTGAAGTGAGTTAGTTGAATTATATACGTTGTATCAACTGATAATGAGTTATTTTCATGATCATGCAAAATGAGTTAGTTATTATAGATGTTGATAAAATCACTAACGGTCACTAGATTATCGGCAATGGTTTTGAATTAACAATTAATATATTCTGAATCAATGTCTTGGCGAGAATGTTTGTATAAGTGATTGCAGGAAGAAGACTGAAGAGAGGGGAAGCATTGCTAAACGGGATCATCGGAAGGGGATGGTCAAATGATCCAGTCATCAGAATCAACAGGTTTGACCTAAGACTACCCTAGCAAGGATACTAGGATTTGATAGTATATTGCATTGTGGAACCGCATGAGCTATTAAAAGAACTATATAATAAATAATATAAATTAAACATAATTCATACCTCTAATATTATTATTATTGAATCATTATTTTACACTCTCAAATATGAACATATGTATATAAAAATAAGGTGACACCAATAAATTATAAGTTATAATCTAATGATGCCACTTTATCAATACATGCACATGAACTTACATAAGAATGTATAATAATAATAAAAACTCTTTAACTTTTTTCTTTTTTTTTCTTTCCCTCCTTTTTCTCTTTATTCGATTTGAATGACTTTCGAATGGCTTCTTGTAACTGATAGTAGCTGAAGAGTCAAGCTGCTTCTTTTATTACAAAGTCTCATGATCGTATCGGACAGTCCATTCTTCCTTCTCTATTACCGGTGGCTCACCATTCTCTACGTTTATTCATAGAGTGGAGAAACTAGAAATAATTCCGACCTCATTCACTATTCTTCCATTTCCTCGTATCATTTTCACGTCTCTATATCCATGGGTTCTCAGTAAGGAGCGGAGTCCATTCTTCCAACTGCTAAGTTAGAAGCAGACAAGGGCGTCACGTAAGATACCACATACCATGTTTCTTTTCTTTAATTCCTTTAATATTGCTATGTCTGACGTGAGTCAGGTTTATCATAAGAACTAAGCACATACACCAATTAGCCATGATAGTATATCCTTCCATAATGCTGTAACAGTCAAGTATCTTGTTTGTGTAAAATCCAAAATACTGAAACCAATATAATTATAGACTGAATCATGGTGGACAGTAATAGATTTCTAGTTCTTGGAACCCGTCTTTATATCATAGATGTTTCTTTAGTCATAAGAGTGTATCAATCATGTATATAAGAAATGGAAATGCAATGATAACTGTGAACAACTAATTCAGCTCAGAATGTAATACATTTATTCATACCATACAAAGATGAAAATACTATCATGAATCCAACATTGTGGAATTCACCAGCAATGATGCCACTATAGGTGAAGAGGTGTAAAACAAATATAGTGGATATAAACACGCAAGCACCTAGGAACCACCGACATGTTAGCCTGAAAAGGTGAGGAGGTGTAGAGAGCCTGCACAAGCAAGGATGGAATTAGAATAAATAAATAACAGACAAAATAAAACTATAATAGCTCATGCATGTTCCAATTATGAAATATGTTGTCAAGTCGAGTGGTGGAGATCAGGTTTGCGAACCCAACTTGAAATCCTTGGCTAGGGTAGAAATAGGCAAATGTGCCGAACATGTGATCTTTGTTGTTTGTCCAGATGCTTCAGTTATTTTGGAGAATAACTGTTGGGACACTCATACCACCTGATTACTCAGATGGCTGGACGTATGAACATCCCAGCCCGATCCCGAGCTAGGGAGGGCCGTTCTATTAATTTAGGATGAGTGGGGATAAGTAATGGTCCGCAGTTGGGAGGTTAAGCCTATGTCAATGCTTCTCCTCTCACCAATGTTGAGGTTTGGACAACGAGATAAAATGGATTTCTTTCATCATTGCTGTATGTTTTTTTTACTCTTAACCCTTAGAAGAATAGATAGATACTTTAATTTCTAGATGGAGTAAACATTTACTTTTATGTTGAGTAAGCATTTCAGTTGATATAATTAGCTGTTACTTTATTTTCAGTTGAATATGTTAGAATTAGATAAATTGTTAGCAATGCATAAATATTCCCTTTTGTTTCTCGTGAAATCAGCTGAATATGAAAGACAGATTGGAAAGAGTTTACTTTCAGTTATAATCAGTTAGTAGAAATCATTGTCATGTGAAATGGAATCAGTTACTTATAAAATCAGATTATTAGGAGTTTAAAATTGGTTATGAAAAATTCGTATGTTACAGATGCAGTCTGAACCAAAGAGCGGAACCCCTAAACAAGAAAAATAATGAGTAGGAGAGAAGAGAATTCAGATCTGAACTGCCATGGACACGTCTCTTATTCCATTTTTTGTTTTGCATCCTCATCATTATCTTTCTAATCATAAACATTTGTTCTTTAATCTAAGATACACTTGCCACTTTATTGCAACAAACCAACAACCAAATATTCCCTCATCTTCTTGAAATTGTATTTTACCCTCATCATTACATTGTTGTAACAACCCAGATTCTAGCAAAAAAACTTGGAGAGAAACCCAGTTAAAATGCTCTAAAAGGTCACCAAATACACTAATGAAATCTCTCCAAGGCCTGTAAAAACATACTAGAAGATCTCTGATAAAAAGGAGATAACCCGCATACAAATAACCCTTCCAAATCTGGCCATAGGTCTCTGTAATTTTCCTCCTTATTGCACATTTTTTACTCATTGTTTTGTGCAGAAAACTTTACCAACACATAATCTTATTATTACTTACCAGTGACTTTTCTTTGCATATTATTGTAATAGTAGGCCCTTCAAGTTGTCATACATACCATAGGTTTTTAACTTCATATGAAGATCCTTTTACTATTTTTCATGATTCATAATTTCATACATATGCAACTTCCTATATTAATACTTGTCACACTATAGTCTCCAATTTATACCTTTTCAAATCATTAATTGCCTAGAGACCCTGGATTTTGCATTTGCTGCTCCATTATTTGACTAGTCAAACACAGTCAACTGGTCAAACTACTGTGTGGCTGGCCCTGATTGGCCCGCCCATACACATGGATGCCACCTATTTGCTCCAAGTAATTGGCTGCAATTGAAAGGAGGCCTGACATAGCTGTAAGTCTGAGTTAAGCCATGAAAGTGACTGAAATCTGTGGATGACCTTCATGGAAGTAATTTTGTGCCAAACTTGTTTTCATCCTAGCTTCTAAACTGGTCCAACTATGATTGCAGACTTATGGACACTATCTTCTGACGCATTGAAGGCCATTGGAAGGCCAAAGACAAGGATTTTACAGTCCAAATCTGCAGACTTCTGAGATAGGTGATTTTGTTTTACAAATTCATGTAATGTTTTTAAAGTGCCTAGATTGCAAAACACTCATTCTAAACCAATCCCCATCCTTGAACATCAATTTGGAGGCAATTAGAAGGTGAAAATATAAGGTATGCAAGCCCAGATCTGAAAACTTCATGAACAGGGGCGATTTTGTTTGAAAAGTCATTACAAATAATCCAAGTGTCTAACCTGTACAAACTTGTTTGCTGAGTCTGCTCCTGCCCATTGCTCATCATTTCCAACCATTATTGGACAGTGAAAGTCTGTGGTAAGACTGCCATGACTAAAAGTTTAAGGATTCGGTCTGAAAATTGCATGTTTTTTATAAGCTAGGGTTAATTTTTATTTGCAGACTGATCCAAAAGTTAATGCAGAACCCATCCATCCTTATTAACACCACTTTGCAGGCATGAAAGGACTGAAATAAAGGTCTGTTGCAGACCGAAAGTCTGAATATTTTCAAACGGGCGATTTTCGGAAAAATTCATATAAAATCACCAAGTCCCCAAAGCATTCCAAACTTGTTTACAGAACATTCTCCTCATCCAAATCTGCCATTTCCAACCATTTTCAGTTACTTGGTGTTTAAGGTTAGGCTGCTACATGCAAAAGTCTGATGACGAGGTCTGAAAATTGATATTTCTTCACCTAAGTATGGGTCTGTTTTGTGATGGCCATTTGATTTTAACTTGTTGCAGACTTTATGGTGGCATCTTGGGGCTCATTTCGGGCCATTTTGATGTTTGAACCTTTAGTTGCAGAGCCAGGTCTCCAGATATAAAGAAAAGGAGCAATTTTTTTAAATTTTCACAGTGAGTTCCCAGCCCTTCTGACTCATAAATTTGATATTGCTTGGTATTTCCGAGGTTATTAGACATCAAATCAGTAAGTTTAATACTTGGATTCAGTCACAAAGAAGAAGTTGGAAGTATGTCTTCAGACATTTCAAGGTTGGCTTTAATGGTGAACATGGATTTAATGCGTGATTAATTGGTTCATCACTCACTAATGAATCCATGGACATGATGTATGGTAAGTTTAACAAGTTGTTAGGACTAAATCCATAGACAATCTTTAGACTTGTCCAATTTGTCCTCAGAAAATCAGATTCAAATGCAAGACAGATTTTGTTATTTTTTTTAAGGCTGTGTGTTGATCAAACTTTGTGTTAGGATTCTTATCCAAATGCTTACACTAATTACAACCTTCCAAGTGATAGAATCACTAAGTTTGTAATTCAAGGATTATAGAGTCTGAAATTTATTATTTTGTTTAAAACCTTTAAAGGCCATAGTGACTTCGAGCTTTCTACCAGTAATCATTTTCGGATCAAAGGCAGGGATAATCACAAGGAAGTGAACAAAAGAGGACAGAAGACAAGTTCAAGCTCATGGTCATGGTCAAGATAAAGGAAGACAACATTGGGAAATGGCACACTTCAATGATGGGACAAAGGAAAAAAGAAAATTCAAGGATCAAGATGAAGGAATTATTCCAAGACCAAACTATCATCTAGAAAGGATGTAAGGAAATGTTCGAGGCCGAGAGCAAAAACAATCCAAGGACAAGATTCCCATCCAAGGAGTGATCCTGATGATGATCGATTCATACAAAGAAGTGGATTGAGGAAAATTTAATATGCCAAGGAAGAAGTTAATGTGTTCAAGGGATTACTACAAGGATGAAAACCAAAGATGAAGAAGACAAAGAGGAATTCTAGAAGATGAAGGTGGAAATACCAAGGCTTCAAGCGTTGTAAAATCCATCCATCCAAGAGAAAGAAGTCCAAGAACGATGAAGAATTCCTAAGGATAAGGTGGTGGATTCAAGATAAGGCTTGCATGGAGAACTTAGAGATCGTGGAGTTACAACATGTAGGCATTCCTGGCATTGACATGAAGGAACTTAGTGAACTTTTACTTAAGTTTGTTGATTTTGCTAAAAGGGGAAAGGAGAAAGGAGCTAGCATTCCTAGCATTGACATGAAGGAACTTAGCGAACTTTTTCTTGGATGATGAGTTGTATGGTGACTAGGCGACTCTCTTGTTTCTTATTGGTCCTTAGGACGTTGATTTTTTTCATTGGCTTATTTTGTGGTGCGTCATTTCTATTGGCTTATTTTGTTTGCCCTAATTATGTTTTGTAATGGATTAATCTAGGTCGTTGATTTCAAATCAATCTTGGTCGTGTAAGAATTTGTGTTAGGGCAAAATGACACTAAGATCAAGAAGCTCAAGAACTTAGCACAATATGGACCAACAATTTATGATCATAATAACAATATGAAAATGAATAATTGATTAATACACACTAGAAGTGCCTGTATATAGAGGCCTCTAGAATGACTAGGAGTTAGCAAAGTGATAAGCCTCCCAACTAAGCACATGTCCACCAAGAGTGGATTATCCTCCATTGAGCACAAGAGTTTGTGCGATGATGAGAGGATAAGCTTACATAGGTGTATCTCATAAAGAGATGTTGTAGACACCATGTGCTCAATTAGAGTGCGAACAACTGTGTTGTCTACATGACAACTCAAATGAATATGCAAACTCCTGTGTTGTCAACAAGACAACTCATATGACTACGCATACTCCTAGGTGTCTACATGACAACTAATATAATAATGCATTTAACTTAAGTAAACTAAAGTAGAGTGTAAATAGTAATTAATTATTTATACTAACACCCCCCCTTAAGTGGAACTTAGGGGAATGCAGTTAAGCTCACAAAAGCTATGATGAAAATGCATGATGGGTCTCGGCTACTAGGCCATGTTAGGTACCCATGTACAAATGCAATGCTCTACATATAAAGCGATGCAATGCATGTAATGCAATGAAATCTCTCTGAAAATAGAGAAAGAGGGAAATCCTCATGGGAAAAACTCTCCTCCAAAAAGAGAGATATGTACAATAAAGAAGAGAAGAGCCATGTGACCCCCCTTGGTGAAATATCCCACACCTCCAAGAGATCTCGCAAATGAAGATACTTGACCTCAGTGAAGGGCTTGGTGAAGATATCTGCAATCTGCTTTTCTGTAGGACAATAGTGCAATGTAATGACCTGCTCATGAATCAACTCTCTGATGTAGTGCATATGAACCTCAATGTCTTTTGTGCGTTGATGTTGCATTAGATGTTTTGAGATTTCAATGGCACTCTGATTATCACAATGTATGACTGTGGGTCTAGGTATGTCAAAACCAAACTCCTCCAGAATATGTTGTAACCAAATAGCTTCTGTAGCTACAGTGACAGCTCCTCGATACTCAACCTTAGTTGATGAAAGAGCAATAGTGTTTTTCTTTTTACTCTGCCAACAAATGGGGCCGGAACCGAGATGAAACATGTATCTTGAAGTGCTTTTGCGAGAATCAAGATCTCCTGCATAGTTTGAGTCTGTATAACCCACTAACTGTAGTTCAATACCAGCTGCATAGCATATCCCATATGTATGTGTACCCTGGATATAATGTAGGATGTGTTTGGCTGCCTTCCAATGAAGTTCATGTGGCGCTTGCATGAAGCGAGAAACCATGCCAACTGCAAAGGATATGTCAGGGCACGTATTTGTCAAGTAGATGAGACTTCCAACCAGCTATCTATACAAAGTAGCATCAACAAGTGGAGTGGAACACTTTGCTTCTAACTTAACACCTAAAAGAAATGGAGTAGATGTAGCCTTATAGTCATGCGAAATCGAGCAAGTAGATCAAAAGCATACTTGGGTTTTGATAATGTGATCCCTGATGAAGACTGATGTATCTCAATACCAAGGAAATAATGAAGTAGACCCAAGTCTGTCATCGAAAATCTATCCTGCAAAGTAGCCTTGACACTATCAATGATGCATGTTGTACTCCCTGTAATGATCAAGTCATCAACATAAAGCACAAGTAGCAAGTGAGAATCATCCCACTGAAGAATATAGACATTTGGATCTGAATGACATCTAGTGAACCCTGTCGAGAGAAGGAAAGAATCCATCTTGGCATACCAAGCTCTTGGAGCTTGTTTTAGTCCATAGATAGACTTTTGCAACTTGCAAACCAAGGTAGAATCCTGAATGAACCCCTGTGGTTGCTCCGTATAAATCTCTTCATAAGATCACCATTCAAGAATGCGCTCTTCACATCCATCTGATGAACAACCCATCTTTGAGTTGCAGCTATAGCTAGTGTCAAACGAATGGAGTTCATTTTTGCAATTGGTGCAAAGGTCTTAGTATAGTCAATGCCAAGTACCTGAGAGAAACCTTTAGCAACAAGTCTAGCCTTATGCTTATCAACACTTCCATCTGCAGCAAACTTGGTCTGACAGATCCACTTACACCGAACCAATTTTCTTCCCTTAGGAAGAGAGGCTAAGTCCCATGTGTCATTTCTCATAAGAGAATTATATTCTTCCTCCATTGCTTTATCCCATTTTGGAATTCTTGAAGCTTCTTTGAATGATTGAGGATCAAAAGCAACTGCAATATAAGCATGAGGGATTGAGTTGTGTTGTGATCTTTTCCTCCTAGTATCTGAAGGATTCCCTACCAATGGTCCTGCCACATCCAATGTCAGCTGAGCCCATTTAGGTCTAGGGGAAGAAGATGTAGAAGAGATATCCTCAACCTCATCTGGCTGATGCCTCTGTTTGGGTTGTGGATGAACATCTTCCAAGTCACTGTCATCACTGTCACTCTCTTCAGTAAGGGAGGAAGGAGGAGTTGATGAAGTAAAGCTGGGACAGCTTTCTTCAAAGTGTACACTCCTCTCATAGAAAATGTCATGTGTCTCTGGATCCATCAACTTGTAGGATTTATGAGGGTCTGCATAACCAACAAAGATGCAAGGTTTACTTTTAGGTTCCAATGCCTTGCGTTTCTGTGAAGGTATTCGTGCCCATGATGGACAACCAAAGACTCTAAAGTGCTTTCCAGAAGGTTTCCTTCGAGTCCAAGCTTCAAAAGGAGTTACACCATCCAAAGCTTTATGAGGACTCCTATTCTAGATGTAATTTGTATAATTCATTGTTTCAACCCAAAAGACTTGATCAAGAGACTTATGTAGTAGCATGCAAGTGGTCATCTCCTTGAGGGTTTTGTCCTTCCTTTCGGCAACACCATTTTGTTGCGGTTTGTATGGTACTGAATTTGAAGGTCAATTCCCTCTTGAGTACAAAAATCCATAAGTCTTGAGTTCACATACTCTCCTCCATTATCTGTTCGAAGAACTTTGATTGCTTTCTCTGACTACTTTTCTACTTGAGCCTTGAAGGTGAGAAATCATTCAAACATTTCACTCTTATGAGCCATGAAGAATACCCAAGTATAGCGAGAGTAGTCAGCAATGAAGGTGAGTGCATAGTGAGACTTTTCAAATGATGGCACTGGAAATGGGCCCGCCACATCACTATGAACTAGTTTAAGAACACTTTGTGCCCTCGAAGACTTCCCTTTGTCAAACATTTTTTCTAGATGCTTCCCAAGTGTGCAACTTAAATAGACACCTAAAAACTGGACTTGAGGTAGACCATGAACCATATTCTTGCTGCTAAGCTGTTGAAGATACGTGTAGTTGAGATGTCCAAACCTCTCATGCCATAGTTTGCTTTCTGTATTTGAATGCATTAACAAGGCTTGTGCATTAGATTTAGGCACAAAGGAAGAGAAAGTGTAAAGCCTTGAATCATGATTAGCTTCACCTATTGCAACCATAGAGTCATCTTTGATGCTTTTCACTACCACTGAATCTGAAAGAAATTCAACCTTATTTCCACCTCCATAGCGAGTGATTTGGTAGACTGAAAGGAGGTTGGAGGTAAGATTAGGAACATAGAGAACATCCTTGAACGCTCCACTTTCCATCTCAACCCCACCTTTTCCTTCAACTTCCACTTTAGTATCATCCCCTACGAAGATGTGAGGTACCTCTGAAGGTGTCAATGAAGAAAAATCTCTCTTTGAAGCACCCATATGATGTGTGGCACTTGAGTCAATAATCCATGCTCCCTGACTAACAATGTTTGTGAGTAAAGCTTGCCCTTTGCTCCTAGAATCTGAAGATGAAGACCCCTTTTCGTTATAAGCATTAGGCAATGGAACATTGTGTTTCTTCATGATGTTTTTCAATTCATCAATCTGCTTGTGATAACATTGATGTTCATCATGACCAATTTTTTTACAATAGGCACACTTCTTCTTTTCATGATTATTGTCCCCCTTTTTGTTGGTATTAGGAGAAGACTTGCCTTCTTGTTAATTTCATTTAGGTGTTGACTTTTCTGTGTCCCCATGTTTTTTATCTTTCCACTTCTTTTTGCCCTTGCTTTTGTTTGAATTTTCACCAGTTGAATTTTTAGAGCTCTCATTGTTAGCCACCAATGCCTTAGACTTTGAAGACATTGTTATCAACTTAGCTTGTTCATCCTCTAGCAACTAAGCATAGTCATCAGAAGTGATTTTCTTATAGGAAGCCCCTAAGGTAGTCTTTGTGGTGTTGAAAGAAGAGACAAATGTGGAGTATTTGGATGACAGCTTATTGTGAATTAGATAAATCAACCTGTCATCCTTAATGGGACTACCACAATCATTAAGTTTTGTTCTCAACTCATTCACCTTAATGATAAAATCTTGGATAGAATCAAAGCTCTTAGGATCTAGGGAGATAAGCTCATCTTCAATCTTGTAGACATCCTCCTCGGTCACTTTCCCATATAGGATTTTAAGGGCATCCCAAGTTTCCTTGGATTATTATATTTTATGATCTAATAGAGGATCTTGTCATCAACCCCTAACCTAATGAGTCCTAGGGATTTCCTATCTGCCATTTCCCAGGCACGAATTTCACTTTGAGATATTTGATCACCTGTTGGTTTTGGAAAAGATCCATTTGCATATTGAGAAACTTCTTCATTCATCAATTCACACCATTTTGTAACTGACCATGTGGCATAGTTATGTGGTGTTAAGTTTGGAATCTTAATGTTTCCTATAATGCAAAGAAAGAAAGATAACAAGAAGAAAATAGGAACACAACACCAAGAGACACCCCCCCTCTCTTTCACTCAATTAAAAAATCCCCCCAAATGAATGATTTTGGCACTTTATACTTAGTGCGTTTACAATAGGCCACTTGTCAAAATGGACAAAAGTGGACTTCTGATTTTTCTGTTTACAACCTCCTTTTGGAGTTCAAATCTGGTACTAAGCAATGTAGCTCAGATATACAACAATTTTTAAGTTTAATAAAAGCAATACAATACAAAAAAGGACCTATTTCTGAAAGTGGTATTTCTGTCCACACAAGCCTATAATCTGATTGCAGATCTGGAGAGTAGATGAAAAATTATGCACTTTCAAAAAAACTGGAACTTGAAAATGTGTTCAGATGAGCCCCTATAGAGCATTTGAAGTTGCAAAATGCAGGATTGGACAGGTACAGTCACCAAAAATTGAATGTTCTAACAAATCCGTGCACCAAAATCAGAAAATAATATCACTATTGAAAATTTAGGAAATTCTAGCCCAAATTTTAAAAAAAAAGTACACCTGATTTGGAGTCTGAATGACTGAGATATGGCCTCCCAAAGTTGGACTGTCAAATCAAAACTGCATATGGTGAGGGGTCTTCTCAGGAGAACACTGGGTTAAATTTGATGTATAAACGATCGTTGCGGCAAGGCAATTTGGCCTGCTTGTGATGGTCAAACAACCATCAAATTTAAGATAGTGAAATGGTGACGTCGGCGAAAAAAGGCCAGTCAGCTGACATGGCAATATGATCTGATGACATACCTATACAGACAGTGCTGACTATGCAAGTCGTATGGTTGATGTGTCTGGGGCTGAGTTGGCACCTATTGGCTAGAGGCTCTGTCGTGGTGGTGCCATGTGTCTGCAGATGTGGTCGAGTACGGAGTCGCTAGAGTTGATTGTTGCCGATGGAAGGTCGGCGGAGTTGGTTCATTGGTGGGAAGGGAAGGTGGAAGGTTGCCGGTGGGAGTTGGTGGCCGGCGTAGAGAAGCCAGTGGGTGGGTGTGGGATTTTAATCCCACATTCACCATGACTTTGATTGCCAAGGTGATTCAAATTTAAAACAAAGGAGCCGCAAGTGTTAAATCGGCTGTGAAGCCGCTGGAATATGATTTCGCTGGTTTGAGGTGTAATGCCGCCAGTTATGTGGTTGCAATGTGGTTTGGCCGGTTTGTGAAGTCTGTCGGGTGTGTTGAAGTCTTGTCTCGTCAGTTGTGAGGAATATGCCATGGAATATTCCACGGGCACTGGGATTTGACCACCCAATTTGCTTGCAATAAATGCTCCTCTACAGGCCTAATAGGCCAAAAACAATTCGCAGATACAAATTCGAAAAAAAATTGCAGAGACGCAAATAATAAAAAATACAGATCTGAAAATTAAATGCACAGATCTGAAAAGATCATACCAATTCAGCAAATCGGGCCTTTGGGTTTCGGTTTGCAAAATTTTTTTGCCTCAAATTTACTATAGCCTAGGGTAGGCAAATTTATAGTCAAAATTCACCGAATTGACGCTCCGGATGCAATGGTGAGGTCCACTTTGGCTCTAGACGCTCCCAATAACCGTAGATACTCCAGATTTGAATCGTGGTCCTCCAAGAGGTGAAGCAAAAATGGTCACCAATGGCTATGAAATGAAGCTCGCTCAACTCTGATGCTATGTAAGAATTTTCCTTAGGGAAAAATGACACCAACAATGTATGATCATAATAACAATATGAAAATGAATAATTGATTAATACACACTAGAAGTGCTTGTATATAGAGGCCTCTAGAATGACTAGGAGTTAGCAAAGTGATAAGCCTCACAACTAAGCACATGTCCACCAAGAATGGATTATCCTCCATTGAGCACAAGAGTTTGTGCGATGATGAGAGCATAAGCTTACATAGGTGTGTCTCATAAAGAGATGTTGTAGACACCATGTGGTCAATTAGAGTGCGAACAATTGTGTTGTCTACATGACAACTCATATGACTACGCATACTCCTAGGTGTCTACATGACAACTAATATAATAATGCATTTAACCTAAGTAAACTTAAGTAAAGTTTATATAGTAATTAATTATTTACACTAACAGGGCGTTCATTTTAATTGGGGCTCCTATATAAACCCCACCCTTCTCATTTCTAAAGGAGGACTTGTTGGAGAATTGTTGCTAGGATAATGCCAAATTTGCTCTACTTTTCATTGTTGTGTCTTGCATGGTGAATTGTTCGGATCAAGTTTGCATTGTTGCATGGTGATCCATTTTTCTTCATATAGTTTAGGATCTCAGTTCATTTTGTTTGGAAATAGTTTAGTAAGATGCAATAATTGTGGATGTTTACTTGTTCGACTCGAATATTGACTAAGCCACGAGCCTCTTGCTGATGGTAGGAGTGTCTTGTGTGATGATCTAGTGAAAGTACTTAGCTTCAATTGATATCTAATCTTTAGTTTGCATCCATTGATGGGATTGAAGACCAATTTGAGTATATCCTTAGAAGCTTGCACTAGGTGGGTGGAATCGCTGATTAAGCTACATCTAGTCAAGTCCAAGTCCATTCATGATTCCTTGCATTCATAGTAGAGTAGAAGTAGAAATAAGGGGTAGAAGTTTTAAGTTGGAGCTGAAATGGAAAAGTCAAAACTACATTTACATTGCACATTGTGAAGTCACATCTTTCCAAGTGCAAGAGTTGGCATCCATTGAATGAATAGCGTAAGTCACTTTGTGATAACCAGCATTCCACATCATAAAACTGAGTGAAGTCAACAATTAAGAAGGAATCTTGAAGTCATTTCATGATCTTACTTTGCAAGCTTAACATGAGAGATGATCTTATATCAAGAGAGGGTTGAGTGTTTGGTGTTTCTCCTTGAAACATTAAGTATTTGATTATGCATGTTGTAGTGGAACAAAACTCACATCAACAGTTCCCAGCATGTATAGACAATTAATTGAATCATTGATGTATCTAGTCAACACCAGACCAAATATTTGTTATGTGGTAAGTGCTCTCAGTCAATTCATGGGTGAGCCAAGACAAATACATCTAGTTGCAGCAAAGCATATACTGGGATACTTGCATAGTACTATGGGATATGGTTTAAGATATACTTCTAGTGAAGATCTGAAATTACAAGGTTACTTTCATTCTGGTTGGGCCAGGAGTGTAACCGATAGGAAGAGTACGTTCATATGTTGTTTCAGCTTGCAGTCTACCATGATTTTTTGGCGTTGCAGGAAACATAACTTTGTGGCCCAAAGCACTGCAGAAACTGAATTCGTTGCAGCACGTGTCACAATTCAAGAAGCAATGTGGCTTTAAAAGCTCCTTGTAAGATTGTTCGACTATACATTGGAGCCGATTATGATTCATTGTGGCAATCAGAGCTGTCTGAAGCTCTCACTAAATCCAATATTTCGTGATAGAATAAAGCATGTGGAGATCAAGTATCATTATATCAGATACATGGTGTTGACGAAAGCAATTCAACTCAAGTACATTTGCATTAATGATCAGATGAATGATATTCTCACCAAGTCTCTTTCCAAAGTTAAGTTTGCACATTTCCGAGACAATCTTGGAGTAGTAGAGAATGCCACCCATGCTGAAAGGGATGCTCAGTATCATTAAGATTTGTCATAATGTATATTTCTCTTAGACTGAGAAATATGAGGTGAAAACCCTTGTACATCTGAGTCTGAGGTGTGTTTCTTTCCACGCGTGGGAGTATCCATTGTGGATGTCATGTCGAGATTTTACATGACAATGTGTTTCTTTCCACAAATGCGAGTAGCCATTCTGGACATCGCCTTGAGAGACTCCATGATGAACCCTTGTACGTCTCTGAGACTGAGATATGTTTTCCACAAATGAGTGTGGTCATTGTGGGCATCATATTAAGTGACTACATGATGCGGATATCTGGAAAACACCTCCCTGGCCAAGAGGGAGTGTTAGTGTTGTCGTGACAAGATACATTTTCTCCTAAATATATCTTGTTCAAGGCAGGTCAATAAATAATATTTATATTATTTTCTAGAGCCAACCTAGAAAAGAGGTCGCTTAGTTTTGTATTTAAGAAGTATAGTCGTCTCATTTGATAATCAGTTCATTTTTTAATTCAGTTTGTATGTTCTCCAGGAGCAGCAGTTTCCCTTCTAGTAGCAGATCCAATTCAAAGAGAATTGTAATCATTTGTAATTCATAAAAGAAAAGTGTCTCCATTCATTGTATTAAACTCAAACTTATCCAGGACCTGATATAAATACAGGTTCTGCTCTTTTTCATCTGATACATAAGAGATCCTTTAGCTGGGTTTTTGTCCCTCTTTCCAGGATAATTTGCCGTGTTCATTGATCTATGTGTTTTATTTGTGTTTATGTTTCATTTCTGATCTGAAAACTAAAACTCGTAAAGTGTATGCATATTGTTTTAATGCCTGTGCAACCTTTTACTTCAGATCTTCTTCATCCCTCCTATGGTTAAGAGCCAAATTGAGATGCTCAACCTATGTGCATTGCAAGTAATTTAAGCAAAAAATTAAGAGGAGCTTTTGAATTTATTTCACACCTTTTTTGCTATGAGTTTACTCATTCTCACTAGTTTGTTTTGTTTTCTGACAGTTTTTTTCTGGACCTTTGCCAGGTTTGTCTGGGCTGAATCCAGGCTTGTTTACATTGGATGGCCCTTCAAACATATCAACCTGGTATTAGGAAAAGGAAACTGCAAAAAAGAATTGTCAAACTATTAGATTGTGTGAATTGCCGACTTTTTATAACTGCAATATTACCAGTAATACAGAGGCTATTAAAAATATTTCGACTGCATAGACAAAATCGACAGCTGTAGGAGGCAATTCAGTAGGTAGGTGCAGAAGAAAAGGCTTTGGTTAAAAACTTTGATGATCACTCGCTTAATAGCTTTTTCAAAATTCATGTACAGGTTCTCTTTTGGACGAGACGTTGATAAAGGACCATTGTCACAAACAAATTATTGGAAAAATCCCACTCTCTATTGTCTTTCTTTCTAGCTCTTACTGTGATTTATTACCTATTTGTAATTCTGTGCATCCATGTGTGGCTTAGTTCTCGAATAGTTATTCAAGTATTGTAACCTAAGTCACAGGATTCGCCTGATTTCATCGAATTTTTACCCTTTCCGAACTTCATCTGAATTTTTTGATTTTTAATATAATACTGTTATTTATAATTATTTTATTTTATTTTGATATAATATTGAGTTATTTAGTTAAATTATTTTGCAATGTCAAACTATTTTGAAAATTTTGTAGATATATTACTTATATTTAAAAATAAATAGATATATAAGTTCAATTTAATCTCGAATTGTTTCCAAATTTTTACCCTTGCCGAATTTCAGTCAAATTTTATGATCGATGAACTCGAATTCAAATCGAACCTTGTGACTTAGATTGTAACATTCTCAGAAGTGATAAGCTAAACCTTTGATTCTTTGAACAAGGATACATTCAAGCCTGCATTACAGAATTTTGATATCCAAGTAGGCCTTCTTATGGCTCATCCTACATGTACTCAAGTATCAGGCAAAATAAATCCCAACTCTCTTTTGTCCTCTACCAAGATGCATTCAAACATTTTTACAACCTGTCTTACTAATTTGAAGCAAGACGTATATGCTTCTAGATGAAATTGGGTAACTTATTTTATTTCAATGTGTTGGATCACTCCATGATCCATCATCAGGATGAAGAAAGCAATGAAGAGAGTCTTTTTTTGCATCAGTGCTTCGGATGACAATCAATGATCTATAATCAGGATGAAGAAAGCAAATGCATCCTGCTTCATTGCTCTCTTCGTTTCTTTCATCATCCTGGTGATTGATCATGGAATATGATCCGAAACGTTGATGCAAATAAGTTACACAATTTAATCCAGAAGCGTATGCATTTTGATTTCAGAAATTGTGGAGATCTAATATGATTCTGCAGTGTACTGGGACTTTAGAGTCCTCGATTTACAAGATATATTGGTGCTGAAAGGTATAACTTGGGAAGTAATCTTTACATGACTCTCATGCACATTGTTTTTAGGATCCATCTATCATCAAAACCCCTATTCAATGATGTTTCATCTGCACTTTTTCTTATCAGTTTCTTAATGAATTGTTTGTGGACCATAAACACAACTCCTTGTGCAGGGTGTTTTCATATGTAGAGAGTGCTAGCCGTCCTGTTCTCAAAATGTTTTAGCAATACCATTGACTGTTGCTTCATCATAGAGGTTAATGTCAAGTTCCTAAGATCACAATCTGTCCTTAACCAAATTAACCAAATTAAGATCATGTTTGTTACGTATTTTCTTTCATGGAAAGTTGTGTAGCTCTGTTACTTAGAACAATTTGCAAAAGCATGTTCTTGTAAACATGGTTCTTTCTTTTGTCCATATAGTTAGGCATCTGCTTATAGTAAGAATAGCTATTAAAAGTGTATTGTTTAATTTTAAAAAATTGCTGTTCTAAATATGGCACATTTGCTTTTTCAGTTGTCAGAATTCTTTTCAGGAGAAAGAATTTTATCCAAGAAACCTCCTTACTACCAGACCTTTGAGGAGCCAGACCTTTGGTTCTCTCCTGAATTGGTTTGGGAAATCAGAGGTGCAGGTAAGATTTATATGGCAGTTTGATGAGACATTTTATGCATGTTCTGTTATATTATTTAATATTCAGTGTTTGCATATGTGGCATGTAACAGACCTGACAGTATCTCCAGTACATCAGGCAGCTGTGGGTTTGGTTCATCCATCTCGTGGGATATCCATGAGGTTTCCCAGATTCATTCGTCAGCGCACTGATAAGAAGGCAGAAGATGGAAGCACCCCATCAGATATAGTAGACTTGTTTCATCAACAGACACGCAAGATGGATTTTTCCATTGATGATCAAGAGTCAGAGCCGTAAATGAAATCTTTCATGGTATTGTACTTGTTACGATCAATTGGCTTAACTTTTAATGCAATGGAAGATAAATATCAAGGCATTTACCAGAAGTCATTCGGATATCTCCTAGTCTATTGTTAAAAGAGGAAACATGTTGAGCAATCAAAAGCTAGTACATGTTTAAGAGTTGTCTTTTGTGTTCTAGGTGTTACGTGGCAATGATAAAGTTGTATTTAACCACACAATTATAGGACATTTGCAGATGCGCCATTCATTTTGTACTACGTAATTGAAGCCAAATTAAACAAGTCCAGACATATATATTATGATTATTATCAGATGCTGGAGAAATTGCATATATGGCATGATAATGCAACAGTGGGTTCCTAAGAAATTTTTGCTTGCTTAGAAAGCTACAGATCTTCACTGAAGGTTCTCATGTCAAGCATTGTATGATACAGAGAGAAAAGTCTGCTACTGTACTTACTTTATACTGGATCAGGGTAGTTTGTTGAAAGTACCAAACCCTGTGTTTTGGAAGGAAATTTACAAATTTGTAACTCAGTGCAATGTGATAGCCCATGTTATTTTGTTAATAAAATTTGCATCTCTTTGATTTCACACAAATTTTTCGCATTTCAGACTGGGTGGTCCATTCTTTTAGTTATGGTGACTTTCCTTCTACTATGGTCAGGATCTCATCACAATTTTGTGTATGTTTAGGCTATCAAATATCAAATACGTGTATTTCAGGCTATGTAACTTTTTTCATTTTTTGGATAAATGATGATACAATATTATTTTTATTTATATCCAAGGGTCCATAATCTGTTGGGGAAGTCGAATGGTGGTTTTGAACAAGTTCACTAATGTCAAGCCTTTGCTGAGTGTCAAGTCTGCAGCTAATAAGGCTGGGATCAGCGACTTTGGTGGAATAGATATCCCTCAGCTCTTGGCTTTTAGTTTAAAGTTCTTATCTGGAATAAGATTATAGATACAATCTAGATTTAAGTTAACATAAAACACTCCATCAAAAAATTGTAGATATAGATATAGATACAGATATAGATATAGATATATGTTAGTGCAGGAAAACTAGCAAGATTTGATTTCTTATTCCTACCTTCAAGGAAAGTTGTTTTTTGCAACTTGTTTTATCTTTGATTTATGGATAAACTTGCACTTGCTTAGTTTGTAAGCTAACTAAAGAATATTTTTGTTTTCAGTTTTATTCCATTTTTTCTCCACTTTTTTCATTGAAGAAGTCTATATATTGTAATTTTATTCACATGTAAATCAATAAGAAAGAGTTTATTGTTCTCATTCTTGTTATATTTTTCCCTCTTTTATTGCATGTTTGTTCTTTCTTTTCTAGCTAGATCTAATGTTTGAAAGTGCTAAAATTCTACATGCTAATAGAGCACAAAATTTTACATGGTATTAGAGCTCATGGTTGCTAGAAAGGAGAATAAATTTTTTGTTGTGGGTATTGAAGAAATTTAGAGGTTTTAAAGAATGGAATTTTAATCCTTTTCTTGTTTGATGCTATATTGTTATTTTAAGTGGAAGCTAAAGGCTCTGCTTCAACTCAAAAGTAGAGACTTGCATGGAATAGTAATGGTAACAAAGGTTGAACTGAATTATGTTGGTCCATCGCAAATAGATCAAGATCGTGTGCTCTTTTTGCATAGGTCTTGCCTTAATCTTCTTCTTAGTGACACAATTTTAGTGGACCTGTCATGCCTTTCATTTCAAGATTTTGGAGGGTTTTTTACTGTTAGTGTTGATGTTTTCTTGGTTCCACAATTGATCAGTTTTGTAGACAATTGGCACTTGTATTTTCAACTAGTGATTTGTTTTTGCATGGTTGAGTAGTGTCGTTAGGGTCACTCATACAGATTCATGTGTCATCTGCATCCTTGATTAATAGATGTTTTGCCTTTTTTTTTTCCATCTGTTCATTATTCGAGGGCTTCTATGCATATTATTATCTTCTATATCTTTGATTGACAGAGTTTTGTCTTGTTTGCAATCTGCTCATTGTTCGAGTAGTGTAGTTGAGGGCACTCATGTAGATTGATCCTAATTTTCTTCCTGGCTACAAAGGAGTTTCTTTATTCAGCACTATGACAGTTATCATTTGACAGTCATCCACACTTTTCTTGTGTCTCGGACAGTCATCCACACTTTTCTTGTGTCTCGGAAGATGTTTCTCTAATGCATATTTTGAGGAGGGGGGTTATTCCTTCTGGGTTTTCTCTCTTTCCTCTTTTCCTTCTTTATGCTTGTCTCCTTAGTTGCACTTAAGGGGGGGTGTTAGTGCAATAAAACTAGCAAGATTTATTTTATTATTCCTATCTTCAAGGAAAGTTAATTTTTGCAACTTGTTTTATCCTTGATTTATTGATAAACTTGCACTTGTTTACTTTGTAAGCTAACTAAGGACTATTTCTATTTTTTCAGTTTTACTCCTTTTTCCTCCACTTTTTTCTTTGAGGAAGTCTATATGTTGTAATTCTATTCATACATAAATCAATAAGAAAGAGTTTATTGTTCTTATTCTTGTTATATTTTATCCTCTTTTACTGTATGTTTGCCCTTTCTTTTCTAGCTAGATCTAATGCTTGAAAGTTAGATAAAATTCTACATGCCAATAGAGCAATTTTTAAAAAATATATATATATAATACTAACTCATGGAGGAGGATTGTGGCTAAATCCAAAAATGGTATTGGCATATAATAAAAGGTTGCAGATATAGGGAAGCTACTAGAAACTAAGATTGTAGACAACAATTGGCTTTGAGTTTCTTATTATTTTTAAGGAAAGCTCCATTTATCCTCTACAGGACTTGTTCTTGTTATATTGTATTTTTCTATGTTTATGTTTTGGAGAGGAATTAATGATATTGTGTATGCATGTTGTATTAGCTTATCTTTGCAAATAGGGTATTGTTCAAGTTTATTCATATCTATAATTTTTTAAAAGAAATTTAATGATCTTTCTCAAGGCTAAGGCAACAAGTATTGAATGTTTCAATTGTTTTAATAACAGAATACATTGTTGCCTATTATATTTGTCTAATTTCATTTAATTCATGAGCAAATCCATAAGATTATATATTTCAAGTTGTCAATGTTTTTTGGAGGTAAGTATGTAAGAGGAGTGCATAGGAAATAATTATAACACATTTATTGTAAGGCAAGGGAATTACAACCACTTTTGTGTGCTTCGATATTTAAAGGCAAAGGAGATGCTCCTCAAAATGAACATAATGCTCTGAAATCTTTGGCTTACGATCAATAGAGAGCCTTGCCTTATGGGAAATTTAAATGCCAGCCTTGAATTTCACATTGAGGATCAAAATAATGCCGCATCTCTCTAGCAAAAGTACAAGAATGATATATCATCCATAAACAATATGTTCCCATTGTCTATAACCATTTCTGTCTATAAAAATATAAATAATTTTATACCAATTATCCATGTAGATGACAATTATGCCATTAGTAGATTATACTTTTGTTAGTTAATCATGTAGTATAATAAAACATTCATTTTGAAATAGTGTCAGTTGCTTGTGGTTGGTAGACTTAACCAACTGTAAAGCACTGTTTGTAAGAAGGTTAGAAAAAATCATATTGCTTTTTTCCACGAGAATACTAAGCTATGAACAATATTTCATTCTGCCATTTGTTGTATTGTGTTATTTTGTTGTATATTTGGATATTAAGGTTATATCAATTATAACCTATATTTATTCACAATTGTTTGAATGATTACTATTGCATTGTACATAACAGTACATTTTAGCGTTGTAGCCTAAGTTTGAATCTGGAGGTCTAATGAAGTAAGAATAGGCAAATGGTGACATAATGGGTCACACCTTCAACCAACAAGTAGTAGTAACTAACAAAGATTGAATTTGGAGGTCTAAAGAAGTAAGAATAGGCATGATGGTGGCATAATGGGTCACACCTTCAACCAACAAGTAGTATTATCTAACAACGACGTTGAGGACAATATCAAAGTGACCCGAGAAGACCATTTGACAAAGGATTTGTTTTAGACAAGGGGCTGTGCAATGGGAGACTCGGGAGAGGAGTCTCAACTAGCATGATATGTGTCAAACTCACAATGAGCACTCCTTTGTACTATCTTTTGGGTAGCCTTCCAAGATTGTTGGCTCAAGCATTGTTGGAATTCCAAGAACAACATTAGGCAAGAAAGGAAACATTGTAAGGAAAAAATATCACAACATTATGAAGATACGAATTAGGAGGAATTGTGTGACACAAGAAGGCCCTACAAAACTATGTTAACTCCAATAATTAATGCCTCTTTGGCCAAATAAGGATTAAAGGTGATATAGAGGGAAAGAATGTAATGTACCCATCATAAAATAAATAATATATTAAAACCTTGTTATGGGATCGATTGATTTAGCATATCTCAGACCCATTTTTATTTTAATTATTTTTGCAGGTGTTTGTCATGTCTTTTGTTGACACATAGTTTCTCCCTCTAAGGGGTATATATTTTCATTAGGTCGAGTTGTTTAGGTATGTGATTTGGATTATTTTATCATACTGCAAATTTTCGATGGAGTTCAGTGTTATTTGTTATTTCGAAAATGGAAGGTCTTCCCTATTTGGCTATTTCAATTTTGGTGTGATTCAACCCTCAACGTATTTTGTTCTTTGTATTACTTTGCTTTGTATTTGGCACATGTGGAGCATTATCTTCATCTACAAAAATGTATATTCTTTGATCAAATTATAAATATATGTGTTTGCATCTATGTATATGTTTGGTGAAGGCACTATTTACATTACTGCACTAGATTCAACATCGTTCCATTACTCTGTTGTGGTGAAGGTACATCTCACTCTCATATGGATACTAGTTGTACATTTGGCAAGACCCCTTACTCATCATGCACTCATTCCTCATCTCATTCACAACACATTCATGTTCTGCATGCCACCCCATGGAGGTTCCAAACTCTACGTACATATACCCATGTAGTGTATGCCTTGCCAAGTAGTTTCATCTGTACGTTGTGTATCCTTATCATTGTATGATAGGTTCTCCTCAATCATTGTATAGTGACACCGTACATCATTCCCAATTCCCCTCCCACCATATGAAAACCACCTTCCCATTGTACACAAATCACCATCAACTTCATCGCGCGTCAACATTGGCCAATATTGCATCATATGTTGATAACCATTGCCATCGTGAAACCCTCGTGCATGTATGTCTTGCACCATACGACCTACATCTTTTCCTACTATAAAGAAACTAGCCCCACCATATCTACATTGACTTTATACTAGCATCAGAGCTAGTGATCTTGCTAGCCTATGGATAGTGAATGCAAATTTATAGCCAGAAACAAAGAAGATTCCACTCAATTGATAGAATGGTAGATTCATGAGATCCTACTCTTGTTGAAGTCATGACATTCTTGAGGGAGATTTTGAAGAATCGTGCATAGATTACTTACACTCGTAAACTTATGGAAGAAACTTTGCAAAAACTATCAAAAGTAAAATATTTGGCAAACAAAATTGGTCACAACAACAATTCAGTGCCTAAAAAGACAAATCATAATTCAATGCGCTCTTGACCTTCTATGCCAATTTTCCCTCCATGAATGGAGGTACCTCACAGAGGAAGAGAGCCAACCTTTGAAGAAGTTCAAAAACAGTTGCAAGAAGATTGGAGGAATGCAAACATGGAAAGAGATACTCTTGGGTGGTAACCAAGGGTATTTCAATGAGGATCTCAAACGAAATTTGAGTAAAGTAAGGTCGATTAGGCAAGGTTGCCCGATTGCCCCTTTGTTGTTTGTCATTACAACAGATGCCTTGTTTTACATTCTAAGGGCAAAGGAGTTGGGTCCTCCAGTGAAAGGCATTTCCTTGCCTAATGAGGATGTGTTGCTTAATGCTTAATTTGCAGATAACACTTCTTTGTTCTTAGGGCTTTCAGAGGAGAATTTTAAGAATGCTTTTAAAAGGATTAATTTCTTTTGTATGGCCTTTGGGTCCAAGATTTCACCTTCAAAATCTAATGTGTTGGGTTGGTCTATTGATCCTCCAGATTGGTTGGTCAGTAAGGGTTGGCACTGGTTTGGACCTAATCAGATTGTTAGATACTTGGGTATCCCCTTCTCAGTTGATCCAAATCTCAATAAGATGTGGGATTGGGTCTATGGAAAAATTAATAAAAAGCACTTGAAATGGCAGACCCATTCCTTGTCTTTTGCTGGTAGATTGCAAGTGGTGCAAAATGTTCTTTCTTCTCATCATATCTTTTTTGCTCCGGCCTAGATGTTTCTTAACTCTCATGTGAATATGCTAGAAAGAATATTGAAAGATTTTCTTTGGTCAATTGGAAAAGGGAGTAAGAAGAGGCATTGTGTTAAGTGGGAATGGTGTTGTCAAGTAAGAATTCAGTGAGGTTTGGGGTTGAAGGATATTAAAGCCCAAGTTATGGCTCTAGCATCCAAATGGGTGTTGAAAGCACTATGGGGAGATGAGCCATGGAAAATTCTTATTAGGAATAACCTTTTGAAATCTGTCATTAGGAAAGGCATGAATTGGAAGGATATTCTAGTGATTGATATTGTTTTAGGGGAGTTTAAGATGAGATTGTTTGGGTCAAAAAAAATTCAAACCTTTTGGAAGGCTTGGATCTAGGTGAGGAAGTTTATATAGGAAAGAGAAGCAATAAGAGGACCTACTTATTTCCTTGTGAAGGATAGATCCATTTGGTGGGGGCTTTCATATAATAATAAAGCTTTGGCTCTTACTCAGAGTTGTTCTGCCAAAGCTTGGAACTTGAAGGGGATTTCATTGATTTAGGATATCTTGATAGGTGGGAGGTTAGGGGTGTGGGAGGAGTTTAAAGGCAGATTTAATATTCCTAATTCTCGGAAAAAGACTTTCACTTTGATTAAGAAAGCAATCAAGTTTAATAGCCCTTGTGATATTATTGATTCAAAGGTCTTTCTTGATAAAGCCAAATGGGTTGATGGTGTTCTATTGAAAGATACTACTACTAGAGGGCTATATCTGTGCATGAAGAATGATTCTTCTCTCATTGCTAGAGTGATCTAGTGCTGAGGGAAAATTAATCCATTCTCTGATTGGTCTTTCTTTTTTGATTTTTTTTGGAAAGGTAAAGTTGAGCCTAAAATGATTTGTTTTAAATGGTTGTTGTTGTTAAAAAAGTTACCTGTGGATCAAATTCTTTCTTCTATTGGTTTATCCCTTGTGTCTTGCAGTTTGTGTAATGTGACTAAATCTTTTGAACATTTATTTTTTGATTTTGTTTATGTCTGTAAGTTGTGGTCTATTTTTCTTGGTGCCTCTAGTGTATGGAATTGTGTTGGTAGTGTCTCCTGGAGTGAAATTCTTGTTGGTTATGTAGAGAAATTTGATTCTAAACTTAACACTTTTTGGTTTGCTCTTTCTACTGAGATTTTATAGACTCTTTGGAAGGACAAGAACAAAGAAATCTTTCAGGAAGAGAGAAGGGTACTTACTGAGTTTAATTTTAAACTCACCCATTTTAACATTATGTCTAGGGTTGCTTTGGTGCTACATATCTCCAGGAGTGATTTCATGTTACTTATGTGAGAAGGCAACTTGCTGATCAATAAGGATAATGTGCATTCAACAAACTATATTGCTAAGTACCAAATTATGTTAGCTCCTTTAGAGGCAACAAATTTGAACAATGTAAGTAATGTATTGCAAGGTTATGGCGTAACCAGTCAGGAGGAGGCAATTGCTGATGTGATTTAGAATCCTAATGAAGTTCCATGGGTTCAACCTGATCTTGATAGCTAGAATGATGGTTGGAGTTAGCTTTTTCCTTCAACATGATTTTTGTTATTATATATATATATATATATATATATATAATCAGTGTATGTAAATGTAAAAGCAGATAGTAATCCGATCCTTTAAGTTTTGTTATCACCCCCCAAAATTTTTGTAACTGTATTTGTATTTGGGGGCATGATCTATTGTTCTATTTCAGACTCCCAAATATACTTGTAAATGTTTAAACTATCCTAATAGAATTTTTTTTTGAGTAAAGTAAATCTATTGCCATTTGATGATTTGGATCAATATGTGCACATCTATGGGTAATTACGGTCAATACCTACTTCCAGCTCAATTTGATACCAGAAGAGGAAGCAATTAAATTTGTCGCACTCCACTTGGAGGGAGTGGCACATAAATGGTGGCATCATGACATGATTTCTCTCAAACATGACCAAGTGGGCACTTAAGTCAAGTTTACATAAAGATTGATTAGATTGATTTGATGGAAAAGATCTTGAACTTGATTTTATGGAGTTAGCACAACTAAGGAAAATCAAGGTCGGTGGACAACTACATCACGAGACTTCGTACTAGTTATGGACACATCAGAGAAGGACATGATGTTGGGTGATAGCTATGCACCAAGGGTGAAGGATTGGCTATAGGAAGGACAAGATATTTTGAGAGTCTTGAAGGAAAACTTGTAGCAAGCATAACATATACAAAATATGTATGAAGACAAACATTAAAGTGAGAGAAGTTTTGAGATAGGAGATCCAATACATCGCCGACTCCAACCACATAGATAATCATCCTTGAAGGTAAGAGGCAAGGAGAAATTAGGGCCATGATTTTATGGCCTATACCATATAACTTGGGGCATTGTCAAAGTTGTGTATGAACTTTGAACTGTTGGAAGGAAGTTGCCTACACAATGTCTTCCATATATCCTACCTAAAGAAAGTTGTGGGACACAAAATCACCATACATGCCCACATTCCACCTATGAAGGAAGAAGGAAAGCTAATATTGGAACCTATCAAAATCCTTGACATATAGGAAAGAAAACTGCAGAATCATATCATCAAGGGATACTTGGTACACTAGAAGATTTTACACTTGATGATGCCACTTGGGAAGGTGAACAAGTTCTTCAACATCTTACATTGTGTTTTCTTGAGGGCAAGTAAATTTTGGAATGAGAGGATTGTAATGTTCCTATCAAAAAATATATAATATATTAAAACATTGTTATGGGACTGATTGATTTAGAATATTTCAGACCCATTTTAATTTTAATTATTTCCATAGGTGTTTGTGATGTCTTTTGTTGGAATGCAGTTTCTCCCTCATTGTGGTATATATGTCCATTAGGTTGAGTTATATAGGTATGCAATTTTTATTATTGAATTGTACAAAAAAATTCATGATGGAGTTCAATGTTGTTTACCATTTTTGGAAGTGGAAGATCTCCCTATTTGGCTATTTCAGTATTGGTGGGATTCAACCCTCACCCTATTGCATTCTTTGTATTACTTTTCTTCGGATTGGATACATCTAGAGCACTATTTTTGTCTACAAATATGTATTCTTGGGTCAAATTATAATGATTTGTCTTGGCATCTATTTGTATGTTTGGCAAAGACACTATGTATATTACTACAAGAGATTTGGTGTCATTCCATTACTTGGTTTTTGGCGAAGGTACTTCTCCCTCCCAAACTAATAATAGTTGTACAACTAGCAAGGTCATACCCACTATGCAATCATTCCTCATCTCATCCACAATACATTCTTGTTCCACACACCACCCAACAAATGTTCCAAATTCTCCATACATCATATACCTAGACATTGTATGCCAAGCTTAATAGTTTCATTTGTACATTGTGCATCCTTATCACTGTATGGCAGGTACCTCTCAATTGTTGTAAGTTGACATTGGCATACATCAGACCCAATTCCCCTCCCACCATTTGTAAATTTCCATCAACTTCATTGTACCTCCAAACTTCTTTATACAACATTATAAGCTGATATCCATTGCCACCATGATCCCCCTCATGTATGTATGTCTTGCACAATACAAAGTACATCTTCACATACATTAAAGAAACTAGCCCAACTACCTCAACGGGAACTTTACAAAGAGACACAAACAAAAAATGAAGTAGAATTTTTCTTAAGGAGGTCTTTGCATATTCAAGAACAAACTAAGAGACAATAATGATTGCAATAACTAGCAAATAATTTTCTTAGTCCCTGCAACTACAATGACACTTTTACAAACACTAAAATTGGAACACAATCCATGAGGCATGAATGGGAAGCCATTGCAAGATAACTACCACTCTTTGAGACTTCCTAGGTATAAGAAGGGTTTGAATTGATAGTTGGGAAGGTGACTTCGTATTGATTGAACCATTTGTACACTCTACGAAATAAAATAACAAGGAAGGGAATCTTGAAGGAGATGTAGAAGACTTGTTTGAGAGCACTTTGTGGAGCATTAGGAAGCTTTCTATATAAGAGAAGTCTAATACAGGGTGGCCTAAACCAAAATGTTCTTGTATCAATACTAAAAATAAGGTTATTGAGGTGTGTACAACAGGGATCGAAGGGAAGAGGCCTCGTATGTGCCTAAAGGTTTTAGAGAAGCATGAGATTGCAAAAGAGACATTGGTCCACTTTACTCAAATAGCATGCAAGGTACAATCCTAGGAGGAAAATGGTGATCACCCTTGAGAAGCAAAAACTTTCAAATTTTAGTGGGAATGGATTGGAAGACCTGACCTACCACTATAAAATGAGCATTTCCATACACAAGGAAAATGGTCAAGATGACCATGACCATTGGTGGAATACCTTCTCTTCTACCATACAATGAATTACAATTTATTGGCACAAAAACCTGTCAGTGGGTTCTAGAAGGACTTGGGAATGTGAAAGCAATGGGCATACTAAAACCAACTATCTAGAGAATTTTTTGAGACATTTATGAATTATTAGGATTGTCCATTAAAGAGTGTGGTCTAGGAAACCACGAGGATATTGACTATCCCATGGGTAAGGAATGAACATGATTGGCATTGCATGCCTTAAGGAATAGGTATTGGAAATCACAAGGCTACAATAAAAAAAAGCCACATACCCTGATCCTCACACAAAGAAAGAAATTAAAGTAAACAAGCATGGAAATTGAACAAGTGATGGATGAAGCGTGAAAATAGTCACTTGGCACTACCAGTATTTCCCTATGCTCAACATCAGAAGAAAACATCATATGAAAAATGTTGCAATTCACTATACTAGTATGAGTGGTAAATCTCCTTGAGACATTACCACAACTAGAGGTGCCAATCACCCATGCATGTGATAGCAACAAAAATTAAGAGAACAATAAGCCCATAGATGACAATGAAATTGATAAGGTAGAGACTCTAGACTCCATGAAGAGAACTTTGAAAGATGGTAGTATGGATTTAATATTCTTGGTAGTTGTTGTGGGGAAGACCCCAAGAGTAGTGGAGATGGAACCAACACCATTA
Organism: Cupressus sempervirens; assembly: GCA_028749045.1. Classification (NCBI taxonomy): domain Eukaryota; kingdom Viridiplantae; phylum Streptophyta; class Pinopsida; order Cupressales; family Cupressaceae; genus Cupressus; species Cupressus sempervirens. The sequence goes on along the minus strand of CM053784.1, from coordinate 144,880,036 downwards.
TGGTTCATGGATCAGGCATAAATGTATTTCCAAAAAGAAACATGAAATGCCCTTGATTAGTCAACACTCTGATCACTAAATTTCCACTTGGTAGGTGTCAATCAATATGACATTAAATCAATTGGAACACTTATGGCTCATAAGGCTATTATGTGGAACTAATAGTTCTTTCTTGACCATTTTTTCATCACCCTAGAAAAGATGGGGTATGGTGCCCTCCTTGACGTAGGTTAGCTCATTATAGAAAAAGCCATTCACTATTGGAAAAAAAGAACTCTCTATTGAGAGTGATGGGAAACAAATATATCATCGACTTGTGGAACTGGGTGGTAAGCCAATAGTTGGCATCATACCTTGTGTTTGAGTGGGGAAGTTCTTGATAGAAGGAAGGATGGGACACAATGATCAAGCAGTACTGAGACTAGGGGAGTGTTTAAAAGAAAAAACTAGTTCCCTCAATGGATTGTTCCACAAGTAGATGGAAGATTATGAAGCTTGTAACACATGTTGCAACAATGTTGGATATTTTGGAAGTCAAAATGGAAGAAAATGACACCTATCCTAGATAGTATATGGAATAACAGGCATGGTGAGGGTGGATGATACCCCAACCCACTAGTTTGAAAGGGACAATGGCATAGAATATGAAGAATCAAGCATGGAAAGGGTGAATCTAGGGAAGGAGGATGACCCAAAGGTAACCCTTGTCGATGATGACTTGGATCCTACACTAAAGACACCAACATTCATAACATTCTTAGACTACACATATATGTTTACATGGACATATAAGGATTGGAAGGGTTTTTGTCAAAGCTATGTGTCCAATGAATTCCCTTGGGACTAAGTAAAAACCTCATACAGAAGAGACCATATCACATGAATAAGAACTACATGATAAAAGTTCAAGAACAAAATGAGAAATATTGGATGTAGAGCTCATTTTGTTTGCAAGTTGATATTTATGAAACATGAATGTTGTCATTTATGGAAACACTATGAGAAGTTAAGGTTGTGTAAAACTAAGTATTATTTTGGTTAAAGTTATGGGCATTAAACAATATGAGACATTGCCAACAGTATTAGGAAGAATCATTGTAGACCACATCTATCCACATAAGAGATTGTGAGGTTTTCTAATAGGATGGGCATAGAAACTATAGAGGATGATGAAGGAGGGGACCATATTTTCTTGGGGAGTGTATATGATTACACACCTATACTGTTACTTAAACTAGGTTGCACACCATGGAGATGCTTCATTGTTAGTAGGGGATATATTATTATATGTTTGGGCATGGTAGCATATAGTGGTCACACTTCTAATCCAAATGAAATGCAGGGGTATCAAACAACCTTATGTACATTGATACTCTATTATTCAGTCTCGACCTACACTAGGATGGTTGGAGTATTAGAGATATTTTTTGGACACATTAGATTCTATTATATGGAGGTTGTATTTATACTATGAGTAGTGGGATGATGAGATGGAGTTGGAATACTATTTACAGAAGGTTGATTAGACAGATGCTATTCATCTTGGAGAGGCAACTAGTGAGTCACATACTCAAGCATTTGGATGACTTTAGGAGATGCTCCACGACATGATAGAGTTTTATTGCACACATCAAAAGAGGTAGGATTGGGGGTCAATACCCTCATATGAGTTTACCATGGGAGTTCTCTTAGATGGATTTTTAGGCATGGACCATGAAGAGTGACATTGTGGAGCCTTTAATGATTGAGGAGTATAATAGATATTAGTAAGAATATATGATCCTGAGGATTTCATCACCTAATGAGCCAACTCTAGTGTTTAGAATAGAGGTAGAGGACAAAAAAATTGGGATGATGATGGTGATGGTGGTGATGATGGAGGATATGGGAGAGGGAAGAAGAGAGATGGGACTTGTGGTGGAGGGGTAGGTAGAGGGAGTGGAATGATACCAACTCCTCAACCATAGGTACATAAACCAATAGGTGAGGATGTGTCAAGACTAAAGAAATAGGTTGAGGAGGCATAGAAGCTCACATAGGATGATCCATCCTAGGAATTTACATAGGATATGGAGGTTGGTTAGGATAATCCCTATATCCAATTGCATGCTCAAGAGGAGGATGTTGACCTAGAGAAGGCACCCGCTGAGTTTATGGAAATAAAGAGATAAGTTTCCAGGGTTGTACAGTTGGAGAGGAGGATCGAGAGATTGGAGACGCAACTTATTGAGGCTATCAGTGAGTGAGACATGGAATTGGAGAGACTAGAGGCATCTAAGACTTTACTAGAGGAGTTGGAGGGACTCAAAATCTAGGCTGACATACTAAGAGCTTGAGAATGATACTAAGAGATGTTAGGGAGATTTCCTATTGGAAGGTTGCATATCGCTAGGAAGTTCATATAGATTAGTGGATTTGGAGGTTTAGAGAAAGCTCATTTTCAAGGAGGCCATCAACCAAGCCTCGGGATGAGAGTGAAAATGTAGTTTCTAGACCACCTAGACCAAATATTGGGATATAGACAGAGGCAAGTAGAGGTATTGGAAGAGAAGAGGATACAAGACCATCTATTTCTCCTTGGAGAAAGAGACATGTAGAGTCTAGTGCTAGTTAGACACTTTGTATTATGATGGACTATGTATTTTTTAGACATGTTATTATATCTTGATGTCATCATCTATTAGATATTTGGACATTGTATATTCATTTATCCATCATATTGTTTCTAAATGGTATATGATGGATAAATGAATATAAATGTGTTTGTTTTACCCAGTATGGATGCATCCTATTTTATATAATGATAACTAAAAAATGTTCAAAATAAATGAATCTAAAATAATTTACATTTAAGAATGATTTTACATCAAGCATGACATTAAATGAATAATTCCTAATGATTTACATTTTATGGATATTTGTATTTTGATATGATACTATGTTCTTTTATGATGTCAAAATGATATAAAAATGATGTGTTATGGATTTATCATGATTATTCTGAAATGACTTAAATTGAATGAAAATGAATTATGTTGATGACTTGTTATACAATGATGAATTGGTATGAACAATGTTAATGAATTAATTGAACTTGTGTTCATGAAATGATACATGAAATGCAATTTTTTTAATATATCCATTAGCTTCAATCATAAGAATAACAACCATGTCCTAGGTCCTAAAAAGATCTAATAGAAGAGTTAGAATACTTAAAAGAATGGACACGTAATCTATTAAAGGAATCTTATATACAGATGAATATAACTATAAATGTAACAAGAAGTCATAATCTCCATATCTTTTGTAACATCTTCATATGAGGTAACATAATTTTTTATCATTAATGAGCTCTTTATTGTTGTAATAAAATACAAGAATCATGGTACAATTAAACCAAAATGACCAGAGAATTTCTTACATTGATTTTTATATTGCAAGTTTAACAAGCATCGTGGTATAATTAAACCAAGATGATATGAGTTTTCTTGGCATAATCAACAAACAATGAATGTTTTCCTATTTAGCTTTTGAAAAAATATTTGGAGTTAACGCATGTGCAGAAGGTCATAATCCAGTCAAAGTGTGAAAAATCATGTTGACACCATGTAATTCTTATTATATGTATAAAGGCTCTTATGCACGAACACCCCAATATAACAATTCACTCTACTTCAATAAAAAACATCCCACAAACAACAACCAAAGAACAATATTATGCCACATCTCATCCATTCTAGTCAGATGGCATATAGGAGTGATTAACTTATACCAATCATATATTGTGAAATAACATAGGAACATGTTAGTTTTATGGAATCATAATGATGAATGCTTGTACTCTAATAATCAATCAAAACTATTACAAGGGATATAAATTTCTTTCCAAAAATCCTATTATAATTTGTTTATTTCGTTTCGATGTTGGATAACATTTTTTTGATTTAGGTAACTATTTTGATTGAAATGTTACAAGTTAACAATCACCCTTTTGATTACATTGTGATATGTTGTTTGGATGTTATTTGTTGTCTAAATATTGTTAAATCATGATCCTTTTTGTCCTATTTTGAGTAATGACATGTCAAAGATCCACTTCCAGAACTAGGTCAAGGATATGCACCTAGCTAGGTATTGGATTGACTTGTTTTGGATGCAAAAAGATATCAAAGAAGGCATGGGTGAAGACTTCAATACAAACCAAGCTATGATGGGGATTTTACTATGAGTATATACAAGGTAGACCACATAAGTAGCCAATTTATTATGAATATATATAGGGTATGATGAATGATGCAAAATTTTATAGTGGATATATATAATGAGAGTGAATTTCAAAAGAATCTTAATAGATAGAAGATCTAACCTATCACAAATGGTTCCCTTTGCCAAGTTTTCACCACTTTTTTATTGCACTTTTTATTTTCATTTGATTTTTTTGGTATTTTTTTATGTTTTTCAATTCTTTTTTGTAGTGTTATTACCTTTCACATAGAAATTATTAAGGTGCATGTTTTTAATAGGCTCATCTAGCATATCACCTTTAGAAATTGATAACTAACATGCCTAGATGTGGTAATCAGAAAGGGACCTAGCCATTTTGCTTCAAATTTTCTTTACTTTTCACTATTTGATTGATTTTTTGGATTTTATCATAAAACTAGGACATCCACTTGAAAACATTTGGGTTTCACTTTATTGTTGTAGCACTACAACATTTGGGGTAAAATTGTGATTACAATTTGCGACAGGAGTGTAATGTGTGGTAATTTTCATGTTTTTTTTGCAATTGGCCCTGATGTCATTGCAATACCAACGTCTACATCATCATTGCGACACCCACGTGAGTATAAAAAATAAATAAATAAAAAAGACATAAATAATTCCCCATTTGTTTTGATTGTGGAAAGATGCGCATAAAAGAGGGTGGAGAGCTCTAAACGTTGTCGTGCCCTTGTCATTGGTGCATTTCATTGTTGTGATCACTGCATTTCATGGTGATGCCCTTTCTCTATGATTTCATTATTGTGTATCTTTGCATTTTTTTGTTGTGCCTTTTCTTTGTGATTTGGTTGTTGTGCCCTTGTGATTTGTGCATTTCGTTTCCATGCCCTTGCTCTATGATCTTGTTGCCATGTCATGCCCTTGTAATCTCTGTGCCCTTTCTTTACCATTTTATTGCCATTTTGTGCCCTTGCTCTATGATTTCATTTCTATGCTCTAGCTCTATGATTTTCTTCAAGGGAGCTATGTATATGTTGGTTCCTTTTCCTTCTAAACAAGTATCTCTTTGTATTTCCTTCTAAACATGTATATTTAGAGACCTTTTTTCAGGTTCTTATTACATCTTAGTAAAATAAAAAAAAATCATCCAGTTGCATACATATTCCAAAATCCAAATAATAAAACAATTAAACTCACTTAACATGTGCTAAGTGACTTACCTCAAGATCCTCCAAAAAAATAATGTAGACCAAGAAAAATGGGTAGAGTTCACAAGATTTTTTTCAAAAACATATATAGAAAATATTTTTAGAAAGAAACTAGCCATAACCCAGTTAAATGGGTCTAGTTGTTGATTAGTTGGGTTTATTAAAAATTCTTGTAGAACTATCATTAGATTAGGTCAACACCCTTACTTGCAAACCTCTCATGTCAAGAACTTTCTGTACTATTTCAACACCATGTTCTTGCTTTTGAGCTAACAGTTCTTCAGGTGCATTTTCTTGTAAAACATTAATTTTGTTGACCAATTGTAAACTCTTAGAAAGTGAATTGTTGTTTTCATGTATGTATGTGTATATAATAATGAATAATAATAATATTTTCATGTATGTCAAAATAATAACATACATTACCATTGGATCATATAGTAATGAAGTAGTCAACCCAAGTAATCAACAACTAGACCAATTTAACTAGTGTTTCCAATGTCATAGTACCTACTGTAACACTTTCCTGGATTCTATCTAGTGGCTCCCATAATATTCTATATGTTGTCTAGCTGTTGTTTCTGGCATGCAGTCTCTTTCTAAAGCTGCTCCTTCTCCTTTGCTCTCCTGCCTTATATTTTGATCATAAAACTTCTAAATATCTACCTCTCATTAAGTTAAGCATTTTTTATATTGTTTTAACATGTTCTTTCTTCTAAGCTAATAGTTCTTCTAGTGCATTATCTTGTAAAATGTTAATTTTTTTGAACAATTGTAATCTCTTAGAAAGTGCATTTTTGTTTTCATGTATGTATGTATGTATATATATAGAGAGAGATCTTGTGGATTGTGGATTATGGATTATAAACAAAAAAGAAAAGAAAACACAACATTAATCATTCCCCCTTTTTTTTTAATTGATTTTGGAGAGTTGCATGTGAAAGAGGGTGGAGAGCTCTAAAAATTGGTGGAAATTAGTGGAGATATACGATTTTTTTGTTGTTCCCTTGTGATCGCTGCATTTCATTATCATGTTGCGCCCTTGTGATCTTTGTGCCCTTGCTCTATGATTTTCTTCAAGGGGAGAAGAGTTACCTATGTGAGTGTTTTTTTTTTTTTTTTTTCCTTCTAAACATGTATCTCTTGTTCATATATAATAGCTTTGGTCAAATTCAAGGATAACTAATTATGATGATTGTAGACTTCTTTACATGCATACATATACACTTGTATGTACTTGTGCTAAATTAAATTAATCATTTATGTCTTGAATTCACGAAAGCAATTATCCTTGCATTCAATCAAAATTATTCATACCAAACTAAGTATGCATAAATCTGTACTTACATATTATATTATCTCTTGGTGATTGAGTAAAGATCTCGTGCATAATATTGTCCAGGTAATGATTAGATGAATTCACATTAAGTCATATAGGCCCAAGTAGATGATCCATTTATGTTACTTCATACTTGTTTTATTGAAAATTTTGTTTAACATAATTAGTAATACTAGAATTATACAACTACAACTAGTACTCTTGTTTTTTTTAAAAATCATATACATTTAAGACTATTATTTTTCTTAAAACTAGACTGTATATTTTTTATCACTAAAACACAAATATAAATCTCTAATAATTATATTTTTTAATTTCAAGATCTTCATATTTAACGTTAAGAGTTTCCACTACCAGATAGTGGAATAACTACAATGTGGAGCCATATATCTCATGGTTTTTTCTACCAAATTATATTTTTATTATACTTTTGTCCTTTAAAAATATTATAGACAAATGCTTCTGATTTTCTATACATTTAATAATTTTTTGCTTGTTGTTTGAGGTATTTTTCTATTCTGAGATAGAGACTATCATAAGAATGGACATGCAAATTTTGATCATCCTACTTTCAAAGCTAATTCCCTTATCAAATTAATGAAACTACTTGCAACTGACACCCTAATTTTTTGCAACTTGCCATATTAGCCATTCACACAACCATCTTCCTCCTACCCTACCATAGCATGCAACCCTTGTTCGATGTTTATATGTTAGTCCCTCCTGGTTTTTGAACCTCATTGAGCTTATTTCAAAATGGTTCCATTGGTTCAAGGAGGTTCATATGTTTGATAAGTTTAGTGTCCTAGGCAGTTTAGTAGTTTCATTGTTCAAAAGGCTCTTGGCTTGGATTAGAGTATTGAGATTCAAAGACTCTATAATTTAGATTAAATAATTCATATCAGTGGTACATTTCCCCTTTTTTTTGACCAAATTTTTCGACCAAAGTCCATATTGGCCTATGATTTTTTTAAAACTTTTTTTTATGCCCATGTTGGTTGAAATTTCAACCAAATTAGGATTTTTTATGCCTAAGTTGGTCAAAATTTCAACCAAATTGGATTTAGAATGAAAAAAATAAAAATAAAAATTGTATTTGTCATTTTGTCATTTGGTGAATTTTTTTGGTGGCGGGAATTTTTTGTTTGGTCTGTGCTTGGACTATATAGGAACAATTTCTCAGTATAACTAGACCCAAAGGTAAATTCCTATTCCTCAAAGCTTACACATATTTATAGGTTGAAATGATATATATGTAGCATTTTCATTTTGTAGAATTACATAAATTTTGCATAGAAAAAATCTATGCAAAAATATTTAGGTTTAAAGCAATTATTTTTCCCCATGATGAGTATGAGATTTAAATTAGAGATTTTTGTGGTTTGGGATATTTGGTACAACTACTACTACCATGAGAGGCTCCATATCAACAATGTTGTGTCCATGTAACCAATCATGTATTTGTACTTGCTAACATTTTTTACAGGCTTATGCATTGTAATTTGTGCTCTTTAGGTGTGCATGGTTCATTTGTTAGTGTATTGAGTATATGCTTTTGGTAGATTTAGGATGCCTGTAATGTATGATATTATCATGTTTTTGAGTTTAGTAGATATCTACTTGTGACTGTAATATCTAACATATATTTCAGAGTTACTAAAGAGAATAAGAAAAATGCCCTACTCTTCATTCTTTGGAACATGGTGAACTTAGGCATTACATGATTAAATCCTTTCCTTGAAACTTGCCATAGATCCAGGCTTATGTATCATAACTTTTTCTCTTTAGGTGTGCATGGCTCTTCATCACTGTATCACTATATTGTATATATGATTTTGGTAGATTTCAAATACCTATAATGTATAATATTATCATGTTTTATAGTTTATAACCTATATACTTGTTACTGTGATATTTAACATAAGTTTCATAATTGTTGAAGAGAATAAGAAAATTGCTAGCCTCTTCAATATTTGGAGCATGGTGAACCTAGGTATGACGTGATAAAATCCTCTCACTAAAACTTAGTGTAGATCCTTTCCCATGCTAAATATTGGCTACTTGAGCATCATGAAGGTCTGGCCTTTGGATTTTGGACATAATGTTGATTTGAAGCATGGTGTTACCATTGAATATACATATTACATTGGGAGAATGATGAGGAATGAAAGGTTTCACATAAAAAAATTCTAGATTCTACGATCTGATACCACCCAATGAATGACTACACTCACCAATTGGTAGGAGAGAAGTTGAATGAATGTAATAGTTAAATACACTAAGATTTTCTTACACTTGTATAACTAAGAGATGTGTTCAAGAAATATAGATAAATGCAATATTGCTAAGGATTATCTTTTAGTTTGGTCTATTTAGTATCATCAGTAACCTCTAGTACCTAGGTCACATCTCTAAAAACAATTTCTCTCAACACATAATATGGGTGAATTTGAGCAAGATAACCAACTTTTTCTTTCAAAACCATATGTGCAGAAATAAACATTAAGTACAACATGTCCAATAATTTTGTAGATTTATTTTCCTATGAAGAAAGACCACACCTGGCAATATGAACCCAGAACAAAATAATGAGACAATTGCTAGATTGTGGTTTCAGTTCCAAAGAAAAGTTGATAAATGTAATTATCCTTGCAAAAAGCGTTAGGGCTTAAAGTATCAAAGAATTCTAATCACAATAGCCCAGAGTCATTGTAGACAACATGGTCATATTGAAGGGTGCCACAATTTTTGTCAATTAGTGAATGTGGATTTCCAATTGGAAGAACATGGAAGTGTGAATATCCAAGTTGAGGACAACACTCCCATGGAAGAATATGATAATGTGCCAGAGGACATGATTGAAGAAGATGGTATTGACACAATTGATGAAGATGCTCATGATGATGGTACTAGCATATTTGATAATGATGATGAAGATGGTCTTGATATGCCTATACTTGAGAAGGCACACGACCCCTATACCAAGGCTCCCAAACAACTCTTCTCTTTGCTATAGTGTTTTTGGTGAACTTGAAGGTTATGAATGGTTTATCCAATGTAGAAATGTCATGTATGCCATTTTTGTCATCTTTAATGCTAGCATACCATTACTATTCATTATATTAACAATTCATATTTGTTTTTGTAGGTTGATAGGTGAGCTTTTGTTACCACCATCAAACATCCTTCCTTGTTCATACTAAGAATTATCTACTATTATGAATCAAATTGGAATGAAGTATCAGACAATACATGCATGTTCCAATGATCACATTCTCTATCATAAACAACATAAATTTGCAATAGAATCCCTTGATTGTCATATTAGTAGATATTAGTCAAATAAAATAACAAAAAAGGTGTCTCGCAAGGTTTTTTGGTACATTACCATTATTCCACATCTTCAACAATTATTTAGGTGCACTAGCTTGGCATAATTTATGGATTACCATGCACACAATAGAAGTCAAGATTATGTGAATGCCTACGGATGGTTATGCATTTAAAGAGATAGAAGAAACATGACCACACTTTAAAGAAGAACCTCATAATCTTAAGCTTGCAGGTAATGTTATTAATTATGTAATTTTTATGTTCATTCAATTACTAGGTAAGTACCAAGTTAAAATAAAATGTGTATATTGAGCTCCTTATTGACGAGTTGTTGAAGTTATAGAATGAGGTCACTATGTATGACATCTCTAGATCAATAGGACAAAGATAATTTCAATTCCATGTTATGCTTATATGGACAATACATGATGCCCTCAGGCTAACTCATTTTTTGTGGTATGTTATAATGTTAAGGTCACATATTTTTAGTCTATTATAACATGCCTACACATTATTATTGTATGATTAAGTTGTGGATGATAATTGTATATGATAATTTAGGTCTTCAAACGAAAATAAAATTTGCATCTCTATTTTATGGTTCAAGGATAAAATCTCATCATTTAAGAAGTTTAGGAAAGAAGGTGTTTGATGAGTTTAGGCACTTTCTCTACAATAATCATAAATATCAAATCACTGAAAAAAATCTTTTTAATGGGAAAGAAGAGACAACATCAAGACAACAAAGAATGACACCTCATCTATGTAAATCGAAATACAATCGAAACAATCACTAAGGTAATGTTCAGTTTGTGGTCCGAAGTTTGAAATTTATATTTTGATATTGTCTTTTATTTAGTAATGATGTAATTGATGTTTGTGAAGGTCATCAAGGCATCAGTGACCAACTTCTTAGAGGAATAAAAAGTTATCCTACTCAATTTAATATGTTATCATACTACAAGGCTCTCCCAATCATGCATTTGTTTGATGCTATGCATATTGGAAAGAATGTAACATAGGCACTATGGAAAATATTGGATGGAAGGCATGATAGAGGAAAAAATGTCAAAATTTGTAATGATATTCATGAATCCAATCATGCACTAAAAGATTTCATTGAATTAAATAGCAATGAAGACCGCATAAATACGAGTGCCCTTCCTTGGCTATTAATGGAGCAACAAAGTGATGCATTAAAAGAAGTCATAAAAGAAAAGAAAATTTTCGATATAATTTGCTACAAATATAAGAAGTCTTGTATCCAAGAAAGGTGATTTTGGGCCAGGGTTGAAAATACATGATTGGAATACCTTTTGTCAAGGTAAGTCATGTTTTGTATTTACAATATATTTGTACAATTTCATGTACTACCTATTGTATTATTTTATAATATATTGAAAAGATATATTTTTAATGATTTTAGTATGTCCTACCTCTATCCCTCCCACACTAGTTTGACAATAGTATAAAACAAGTTATATATGATCTTGGAGAATACATGAGGTTAGAAGTGTTATTTCTTAGATTTGATTTACATATATTTGTTAGAGTGGGGTTTTCATCACACCAAAAGACTGATCTATTAATTCCTGATACAACCTTCAACTTATAGTACATAGGAGGTAGTTAAGCCCTTGTCACAAATCTTAAAGGAAGCACTAAAATTTTTTCAACAATCTCCCCCTTAGCGTTACCCAAGGGTCTGAGGATTTGAACTTGTGACCAAGCTCTAATACCACTTGTTAGAGTGCAGTTGTCATTATACCAAAAGACTGATCTATCAATGCCCAATACAACCACACAAATTATAGTACACAGGAGGCAATTAAGCCCTTGTCACGAATACTAAGGCAAGCTTTAAAGAAATTTCCAAAAATCTCCCCCTTAATGTTACCTGAGGGTCTGAGGATTCAAATATGTGACCAAGCTATGATGCCACTTGTAAGAGTGGGGTTATCATTGCACTAAAAGACCAATCTATCAACGTTTGATACAACCACTCAACTTATAGTACACAGGATGTAGTTAAGCCCTTATCACAAATCCCTAGGGGAGCATTGAACAAATTTCCAACAATATTATATTTATGGCTTACTTTACTTTTTATGTAATATATTGTATATTTTAATCTAAAATCTCGTTTATATGTTCTTGTGTGTTGAATCTCTTTTAAGTGTTTATCATCTAAAGAAAATGATTAAAAATAAAATATATATTGGAAGAGAAAAATTCTATGGCTTGTGTGTGAAATGCAAAAGTGTCTATCTTCAACTTTTTTCAATTCTTAAGGACACTACCTCATACATCAAGTCAAGGAGATTGAATTGTGTGGACCTATACAAACTAGGTCAATGCGAATGGTTGAGAGACACTTAAAATTTAAAAAGGTTTGGTCCAACAAAGAGCATATCCTAAGGGTTCTATGGTAGAGGAATATATGGTATTCTAGACCATTGTGTACATTACTGAATATCTTCCAAAGTTTACAACAAATATCCATGTAGATCGCATTTGAGATCCTAACTCTATTAACAAATTTGAAGGGGAGTAACTGATGGGGATAGGTAAATTGAGGAGAGTGAGAGGTAATTATAAGATGTTATTATAGTTAATTAATTCTTATCCATCATCAATATAAGTTTTTTCTAACTAGTCTAGTTGTTTTCTTCATAGTTGGTCATAAGTGGGATGTACTACATTTGTATATTGTAAACAATCTTGATTAGATGATGGTATGGATTCAATAGTCTCAAGAAAATGGTCGTTCATTAACATGGAACGATGTTGCATCATTGATTATAGAAACTCATCGCTATCGAGATCCCAATGTTACACCAATGACACTTGATCTAGCATATGAGTTAAGAAATAGAAAGGTATGTAGAAGATTACTAATCATGACCCATAAGTTTAATATTGTCAGTGTAAATAAGTATTTACTTATTAAACTTTACTTAAGTTTACTTAGGTCAATGCATTATTTTATTATAATGCATTATTTATTATTTCTTAGGTGAGACACTTAGGAGTTTGCATACTCTTATGAGTTGTCATGTTGACAACACTGGAGTAAGAAAATCTAATTCAGCACATGGTGTCTACAACACTAGAGTTTTCATAATTAACTGAGTTGTCATGTAGACAACACAATTATTAGCACTCTTAATTAAGCACATGGTGTCTACAACATAATTTTGCATGCTACAACTTTGTAGGCTTATCCTCTCATCATCACACTTACTCTTGTGCTTAATGGAGGATAATCCACTCCTATGGACATGTGCTTGGTTGTAAGACTTATCAGTATGCTAATTTTTAGGCATTCTAGAATCATTCTAGAGGCTTTTATATATAGGCACTCCTAGTGTACTTTAACATGAATTCAATATCATATCATTATTCTGATCATACTCTTTTGGTCTACTATTGTGCTTGTGCTTGAGTTCCTTGATCTTGGGGGATTTTTCTCTAAGGCAAATTCTTGCATGGTATTAGAATTTGGGAAGATTATCTTCACATAGTCGTTTGAGACCATTCTTACTTTAGCACCTCAACCTAGATTTAAAGAATCCATAGTCATTGGGAGTGTCTAGAGCCAAAGCAGACCTCACCATTATTTTTGAAATATTAATTTGGTGAAAATTGACTATAAATTGGCCTATATTGGGCCAAAGTTGATTTTGAGGAAAAAAAGTTTTGCAAACTGGCACCCGAAGGCTTGATTTTCAAATTTGGTATGATTGTTATTTAGATATGCAATTTTATTTTTAGATCTAAATTTATTTTTCTTTGCATTTTTGTCAATATTTTTCTACAATTTTTATGGAAATTTTTGGAAATTGTTTTTCAGCCAGTAGGGCCTATAGAGAATTTTTTTGCAGGAACTAGGTGGTCAAATCCCGACCCCTACAGTGAAATATACTCTATAAATTTGGCATATGTATTTGCAAGACAAAAAAATATTCCATTAGTTTTGGCATATCCTACTGGCCAAACATACAAATTTTTGGATGGGCCTCACAAATCTAGCTAAGTTGCCTAACCCTCAGCAACTCTTCATACCCAGTGGCTTATTTCATTATACCTATCGGAGGAAATTCTTTTTAAATCCCTATGCACATTGACCCACGACTAATGTGGGATAATTCCCTTAATGCCTAGTGCCATGTTTGAACACTTTCTCAACCTTCGCTGCCATCTCTCACGTGCAGACTCCAGAAGCCACCCATCTTCCTAGCACAATTTCCTTTCGTTAGTGTTTGAACACTTTTTCAGTGAACCCCGCATAGACTTCACCAATGACTGGATATTTCACTAGAAAAACATATACTTCTTTGATCTCTGGCATTGTGACCAGACATGTGACACCTAAAGCATGCCACCACATGGCATTTAAAAACAACACCATGTCCATAGCCACTAGTCCAATCACCAACAGAAATGTGGCCTGTGCACATTGCCTCTAGTTGTACCTGCACATGTAAACAAACACATTAGCAACCACCTCTGCACCATGTAGACAATGTCATACCTGCTAGCTCAACATTCATACAGTCTATACAGTGCTGATGTTAGTAGTGAAATCACCCAAGGGGACTGAAATTTTTGCTGACATCTTCATTTTGTTGTGTTAAAATTGACAACTGTTTGACCATCATCATGAGGCAAATTGGAACTGCTATAATAGTTGTTTAATCATCAAATTTAACCTTTTCTTTTGCTGATCAAGCCCCTCTCTAGATTCATTTTTTATTTGACAATTCGACTTTGGGAGGCCATATCTCAGTCATTTGGGCTCCAAATCAGGTGCAATTTCTTTTGATTTTGGGTAGAATTTCCTAAACTTTTCAGTGGTGTAGTTATTTTTTGGTTTTGGTGCATAGATTTTTCAAAAAATATATGTTTTGGTGACTGTACCTATCTAATCCTACATTTTGCAACTTTAATTGCTCCATAGGGGCTCATCTAGACTCGAAATCAGGTTTGATTTTTTTTGAAAGTGCATTATTTTTTGTCTACTTTCAAGATCTATAATCAGATTATAGGGTTGTGTGGACAAAAGTATCACTTTAAGAAATAGGTCCTTTTTTTTCTTTATATTGATTCAAAATTGTTGTACATTATAAAGTTCTATTTTTTTACTGTATAAGGAGGTTGTAAAAAGGCAAAATCAAAAGACCACTAAGGCCAAAATTGGCAAGTGGCTATTGTGAACACACTAAGTATAAAGTATCTTTTTTTTTTGGGTGGGGGGGGAGGGGGGCGGGGGTTTCTTGATTGAGTGAAAAGGGGGGGGAGTGTTTCTTGGTGTTGTGTTCCTCTTTTCCTATTATTTTCTTCCATTTCTTGTATCATGGGAAATTTTAAGTTTCCAAAATTAACACCACATATCTATGCTACATGGTCCACTAAAATGTGGTGTCAATTAATGCATAATGAAGTTTCTCAATATGTAGATGGTACTCTTCCTAAACCAATAGGTGATCAAGTATCTAAGAGTGAAATCTCTACTTGGGAATTTGTAGATAGGAAAGCCCTGGGTGATATTATGTTGGGGGTTGAAGACAAAATCCGCTACCAAATAGAGAAGTACAAGACATCCAAGGATGCTTGGGATGCCCTCAAAAACCTGTATGGTAAAGTGTTTGGGGAGGATGTTTACAAAATTGAAGATGAGCTTGCCTCCCTAGATCCTAAGACATTTGATTCTATATAGGATTTCATCATTAAGGTAAATGAATTAAGAATGAAGCTTGATGATAGTGGTAGTCCTATTAAAGATGACAGGTTAATCTATCTCATTCATAATAAGTTTCCATTTGAGTATTCCACATTTGTTTCTTCTTACAACACCACAAAAACTACATTAGGGTTTGCCTATCAGAAAGTCACTTTTGATCATTATGCTCAATTGTTGGATGATGAAGAAAATAAGTTGCAATCAATGGGGATTCTCTAGTCATCCAAGTCTAAGACATTGGTGGCTAATAATGAGGGTTCTCAACATTCAACTGGTCAAACTTCAAATAAAGGAAAGAGCAAGAAGAAGAAGTGGAAAAATAACACACAAGAGGATATAGAAAAGACAACACCATCATCAAATCAACAAGGCAAGTCTTCCTCGAATTCAACCAAGAAGGGAGACACTAAGAAGGAGAAGAAAAAGTGTGCCTATTGTAAGAAGTTGGGTCATGATGAACATAAGTGTTATCATAAAAATATTGATGAGTTAACGAACATCATAAAGAAACACAATGTTCCATTGCCTAATTCTTATAAGGAGAAAGGATCTTCATTTTTAGATTCAAATGGAAAATGGTAAAAACTTATGGAAAACTCAAGTTCTTCAGCAGAATGGATTCTTGACTCAAGTGCCTGATATCATATGGGTTCTTCAAAATGAGACCTTTCTTTATTGAAGTAGTCTAAGGTACCACACATCTTTGTAGGAGATAATACAAAAATGGAAGT
The DNA here is from genome assembly GCA_028749045.1 of Cupressus sempervirens. Taxonomy (NCBI): domain Eukaryota; kingdom Viridiplantae; phylum Streptophyta; class Pinopsida; order Cupressales; family Cupressaceae; genus Cupressus; species Cupressus sempervirens. Next base: position 144,863,458 of record CM053784.1, on the reverse strand, counting down.
TGAAGTGAAAGGACATGTGGAGAAGGAAAATGGGGAAGTCAAAGATGTTCTCTATGTTCCTAACCTTAGCTCTAATCTCCTCTCAATTTATGAAATCACTCACTATGGAGATGCCAATAAAGTTGAGTTCCTTCTAGATTTAGTAATGTTGTGCACTCTCAAAGATGATGCATTGGTTGCAGTGGGGAAAGTTAATCATAACACAAGGTTGTATTCTTTCTCCCCTCCTTCACATGCCTTGTTGACTCAATCCAGTTCACAAACCAAATTATGGCATGAGTGGTATAGACATCTTGCCTTCCACTATCTTCATCAACTTTGCTCAAATAGTATGGTCAAAGGTCTACCTACACTCAAATTTTCCAAAGGTGAATGTTCAACATGTTTAGTAGATATGCATCTAGAGGAGAATTTTTCTAAAGAGAAGTCTTCAAGAGCACCAGTTGTTCTTCAATTGGTTTACATGGTACTAGTAGGTCCTTTTGTAGTGACATCAATTAGCTAGGGTCGCTACATACTCACTTTCATTGATGACTTTTCATGCTACACATGGGTCTACTTTTTTCATCACAAGAATGAAGTCTTGGATAAGTTTCTAGCCTTCAAGACTCATGTTGAAAAGCAATCAAGGAAAGCCATCAAAGTTCTTCAAATAGAAAATGAAAGTAGATATGTGAACACAAGAATTAAAGACTTTTGCAAACTTGAGGGTATTGATCTTCAGAATCCACCAACATTCAGTCTACACAAGATAGATGTTGTAGCACTGAGGATACAAACTCTTAAGTCAATGACAAGTTTCATGATACAAGCCAAGTCTCTAGATCCTATACTTGAAGTTGAAGCTATAAGCAGTGCCAATCACATACTTAATAGCTCTCCTCATAATGCCTTAGATGGAAAGACTCCTTTTGAGGCATGGTGTGACAAAAAACCAGTTGTGAAACACTTCAGATTCTTTGGTTGTCCAACATGGGCAAACATATCTTCCAAGGGATGTAAGGCACCACCACCTGGGCCTTGTACTTTCATCAGATATAAAAATGGTGTTAAGGCATACAAACTTATGGATCCTAAGACACATGAGATTTTCATAGAGATGAATATACACTTTGAGGAAAGTTCACCTAGCTTATCCTCTAATCCTCTATGCACTTCATACACAGTGGAAACTGATAATGACACTAGGGATAGTGATTCAACAAATTCAGATATGTGGGATCCTATTAATAGTTTCAATCCATAATCACATCATCAACACATTCCACATGCATACATTTCTACAATGATAGGTCCATGCAAATTAGAACTGCAAGGTACACCTTGTCTTCTAGCTCTAGCATTAGAGGATGACTTCTTGATAGATATTTTAGGTTTGTTTGTGGAGTCACACATAGAAGATTTTTAAGACATCATTGATGATATAAATCTTGTCTTTGATGAAGATGATCCTTCTTTAGTTGTTGTGAGGGCTCACTACCCTCCTATCCATTCTCTACATGATCAGTCTTCACAAGTTGATATGATTGTGGATTCTTATGTACAATAGTTGTAGGAGGTCTTTTTATCATTTGAGGAGATAGTTTTTTCTTTAGGATAGATTCTATATCAATTCTTGCTAGATCTACACTTGTTCTTTTCAATAGTGTTGGAAGGGGCAACTATTAGTATTGACACAGGGAAAGTTGAGTAGGTTTTAGAGGCATCCTTGATCATCATGATTCTTTCTACAAATAGGGGAAGCATCTCATATGTACCTATGATTTTGTTTCTTTTCAGAGGGGAGGAACATTATTTGGTAGTCATGGATCAACTTCTACATTGGAGAAGCTATCACTGATTGACACTCTACATTAGGGGGGACTACCTTGTCTCTCTTCTTCTTCTCTTTTATGGGGGGGACTTTTTCCTCTTATCTGTTAGATTGTGGTGATTGATTAGGAAAGTGTTGCATATACTTCATAAATTCTTTGAGGCTTGCCAAAAAATAAATTTGGGCCCTATTTTATCAGGATTTTGGGCTAACATGTAATTATTAATTATAACCCTAAAGTGGTAAAATACTTGTATAAAAAGAGCTTAGGGTTAGAGATTGTTTTATAGTTGTGATGCAAAATTGGTTCTTGTAGCGGTATTGAGTTGTAAGGGATTACAGATTGTAATCAGGTTGTAATCACTAGATCATAAAAATATTGGACTTGCTATTTGGTGGATGTAGCCCAAGGATTGGGTGAACCACGTTAAATCTTGGTGTCTTGTGTTCTTTTCTATGTGATCTATTATTTTCTGATATTGGTTATATTTGCATGTAATTTTAATTTCTACTTGTGTTTTAATCCTAACATTATAGGGTTTTTTCCTTCTCATATTTCTCTTTTGTATATACTTGATGTATGTTGTAATGGGGGGGGGGGGGAGTCTTGATTACTCCATCCATCCATGCATCTTGATTTTTCATCTCTCTTTTTGGGGGAGGGTTTTTCCCATGAGGTTTTCCCTCTTTCTCTGCTTTATGGGAGAATGCATTGCATTATGTACATGGGTACCTAACATGGCCAAGTAGTCAGGACCCATCTTGCATTTCATCCTAGCTTTCGTAAGCTTAAGTGCATTCCCCTAAGTTGCACTTAAGGGGGGTTGTTGGTGTAAATAAGTATTTACTTATTACACTTTACTTAAGTTTACTTAGGTCAATATATTATTTTATTATTTCTTAGGTGAGACACTTAGGAGTTTGCATACTTTTATGAGTTGTCATGTTGACAACACTGGAGTAAGCAACTATAATTCAGTACATAGTGTCTACAACACTAAAGTTTGCATAATTAACTTAGTTGTCATGTAGAAAACATAGTTATTAGCACTCTTAATTAAGAACATGGTGTCTACAACATAATTTTGTGTGCTACACATTTGTATGCTTATCCTCTCATCATCACACTTACTCTTGTGCTTAATGGAGGATAATCCACTCCTAGTGGACATGTGCTTGGTTTTAAGACTTATCAGTATGCTGATTTCTAGGAATTCTAGAAGCATTCCAGAGGTCTTCATATATAGGCACTCCTAGTGTACCTTCACATAAATTCAATAACATATCATTATTCTAATCATACTCTTTTGATCTCCTTTTGTGCTTGTACTTGAGTTCCTTGATCTTGGGGGATTTTGCCCTAAGAAAAATTCTTACAAATATCAACTCATAGATCAATGCAAATAATCTTGACATGTTTGAATAATTGAAGATCAAACACCACAAATATATGTACTACCATGGTCATAAATTTTTCATTAAAAAGTTAGATGAAATGAAGAAAATTTGTGATTCTGGGATAAGTGCAGTCTTCAAGGTCATCAATATTTCATCTAGAAATGACATACATCCTCAACAATCTAAAAATCAATACTATGGCATTTTGAATAATATACTTGAGTGCGAATTCAATTCGTTCCAATTAGTTCTATTTATCATCAAATGGTATAGGCTATGGCTTAATCAAAATGATCCTGATAAGACTATTATTGAACATGATAGTGGATTTACAATGATTAATACAAGGTTATTTGAGCCAGTTGGAGATGAGCCCTATATTCTTCTAAGCCAATGTGAGAAAGTGTTTTACTTTGGTGTTCCACATAAATTAGGTTGGTTATTTTTTATTAGACATGATCCAAGAGGAAGGTCGATAAAGTATAATGTGATGGAAGAAGAAGATACTGAAGAATCAAAAGATGAAGTAAATAATGATCATGAACTACACAACGATGAAGAATAAGAAGAAGAAGATTCTAGTGATGCTAATGATGATGGCGACGATGATGATGATGATTATGATGATGATCATGCTAATGAAGATGATGATGATCATGGTGATGATGGTCATGATAATGATGGTTATGATAATGGTGGCGAAGATGATGATGATGGAAATGAAGATGGTGGTGGTGACAATGATGATCAAAGTGACAAGTATGATGATGGTGATGATGATGATGATTACATGGATGAAGATGATGATCAATTACTACCTTGAGCAATCCAATAAGGATAAATAGATGATAATAAATACTCGATGATGTCTTTGAGAATGTGATTGATTCTTTTAATAGATCTCATTGTTATTGGATACTTGCACCCATAGGTTGGAATAACACCTCTCTTTTTCAAAAATAGGCATTTAATGGTTAATCATTGTCTTTGCATAGTTGTGAATAATTGTTGCTAATTATTTTTTTCACTTCACCTATCATTATTTGATTAATCTTTCATAGGTGGTGATAAAGATGATGTCATGCTAATTGTTGATAATGTGAATGCCTATTTGTTGATAGGAAACTACATACATATGTACACACACACACACACAACCATGGCTACATTTATGTTGTTTGATATGAACATGGGAACACTTGAATGGTGTGAAAAAAATTATCCTTTGATGTTCAATCTTCCTAATCAATACCTCTTGTAATGGTTATAATTGATGGGTGATTGTGATGATCATTTGAGAAATACATAAGGTGATAATCTTGACATGCTTGCTAACTAAAATTTCATGTAGATATAAAAAAATTCCCTATCATGGGACTGGTAAGTATAACATTTAAACCAATTGCCTCTAATTAATATTGTCTTGAATATACAATCTACTATTTTATTAATAATTTTTTGGGTAAGTCTATTACTTTCATTTCACCAATGATTGCTAAGAATTACTAATCTTTTTCATAGGGTGACATGGATACACCACAAGGCACATGTAGGGATGTACTAGCTCACACACCTTCTTTAGTGAAGGTAAACCATAATTATTATAATTGTACAAATTATATAGAAACAAATGTATTATTATGTTCTTTTCTTTATGGATTTGGAGTTATTTTGATGGAATTTTACTGATATTGATGTCACAACTTGATAGTTATTGTTAGGGAAAAGCAAAAATGACAATAGATCAAATGCAATCTGAAACATGAGTGTCATTTCTATATGACATTGGCCATAGTGCTGACCCCATATTCATGGTTCAACAACTCATACAAAGTACAGTGATGAAATTATTAATATTATCCTCGAGAGAAACCTAATCGAGAAGAAAGAGGCACTAAAAGAAGAATTGATACTTAGAGTCAATTATTTGAAGGGAAGCAATAATTAATCTTAAGAAATAATAGAATTTCAATGGATGTTTATATTTTATAGTGTCGTATGGATCATTATCTAAAATATTATGTGTTCTTCTACTGGATTTTGTGACACCTGCAAGATCGTGTGGTCAACATGGTAAGGGTTGTAGCACACAACCTTCATGCAAGTAACACTTTCTCTTTACAAAATTATTGAAAATTATAGTATTATTACACTGTTGAGTTTATTTAAGGTAGATTTAGTTATGAATGAGTGTTATTCCATACTTGGGTCTCTGCTTAAACTACTAAGATATACACTAACTTAGTATATATATTTAATTCATATATTCAACATTACTGAAAATTATACTATTATTACACTTTCTCTTTAATGAATACTTTCTTGTATTCCTATGAGAAGAAAGAATGCAACAATTGTACACATTGTGAAATAATATGAGCAATAACAAAAGATTGTGGTCCTACTAGTGCAACATTGTTTGTTTTCATCAATATTATAACACTTAACTTTTATTTTCAGATGGTTTTAGCTAGTATCTCATTTGATCTTTATCCATTGCAAATTTTTTTGCTAACAATGTATTCTTTAGCTCATGATGAAGTGTAGACACCTCCTTCATTCATCACTTTGATATTGCCGAGTGCATTGTTAGTAACAAGGAGCTTGTAAACATCTTCAACTATGCCAAGTACAACTGGTAAAACCTTATTTTGCTATATTTTGTAATATGCTAATCATGCATTATTTTTTTTATTGTGTGGATTTTATACTCATGGACCTATTTTGTGCACTAATAGATATACCTGTAGTTGATAGAACAATAGAGAATAGTACTACTAAAGCTGAACCATTTCTTGGAGTAGCCCATGTGAGTAGTACTAGTTTGTTTACAGGGACATTGTTGTTGAATAAGAAAACTATGTTTCTATTAAAATTACAAAAGCTTCTAGGTGTTTTAAAATTGTTATTATTTATAGTATAATTGTAGTTTATTTGTACATAGCTCATTTTGGACAAATAATCTCATGTTTTTTTTGTAGGAAATGATGTTTTCTATGATCATCTTTTTCAAATGACATTGAAGCTATTTAGACCCACCATACATAAAAGGTATGTAGTTTCATATCATTGCTATAGTATTTTTATTTTCTTCAATTTATTGTACTATATTAAAGTTATTGATCTAATAATTTTTTTTTAAAGGTGGAATGAATAGGGTCCTAAATTAAAAAATCAGCCCATGATATCTTTTAAGGACCTTTTTGGAGAAAATCATTTTTGACACTACCTTACTTCTCAAAAGAGCATCCAAACATATAAAAACATGAGGGGCCAATATATAAAGGGTCTAAAGGATAACCAAAAGTACTACCATCCTCCTATGATTCCACCAATGAAGGGAAATGAAATAATAGAAGATGCAAAAGAGAAAAGGCTATGTGGTAAAATAAATAAACTAGAAAATGGCAAAAGAAGGTATGTCATGATAGTATTAAGTACAATGTAATCATGCACTAGTTAGTGATCTGTGTAAATATAAAATATAACATGTCTCACACTATCCATAGATTGTAGGATACATTAATGGCTACAAAAGAAAGACTAGAAAAGGTTGGCAACACAAACTTGGCTCCGAGGGCTATACAAATCTTTAGTCTCAACTTGTAAGTAGCAACAATGGAATTTCATATAATTTTTTTATATAATGTTGCAAACAATTTTTTATTATCAAATCATACATGCAAAAGTGATGATATCAATAAAAAAATATAGGGCACAAAATTCAATGTAGAGCCCATGGATGAAGATAAAAAAATTGCCTTAAGAGAAGGCTATAAAGTCATGGCTACACACCTACATCAAGAATTTGAAATACATACCCAAGAATTTGGTGCACCAAATGACACACAATTAAATTGGTCAAATGAAAAGTAAATCAAATTGAATAGTTGAGAAATTTCTTTTTTGGTGTTAGTTTCCAACATAAATTGACTACATAACAATGTGCATAACAATTCATTGTAGCCTTCATATCCTATCAAAGAACCTATGCATGATGAAGGCTAGGATGTGCATCATAGTGGTGCATGTATTAATTTGCTATTGGAAATTAATTATGCAATTATCAATAAAATTTAACATCTTCAATTGCAATTTGACATGTAACCTTTTTTTGAATATTTTAGAGCATATTGAACATCATGGTGAAGGAGTGGAACATGTTCCAAGTGTTCAACATATTGAGGTGGCAGTAGGTCAAAATGTTATTGTACATGATGTGAAATTGTTAGGTATGGAAAATGCATGCTATGTTCCACTAATTAATTAAATACTTGTAATAGTTTAAAAAAGAAAAAGAGTATGCCAATTTAACCCATTTACTTTTTATTACAACAAAGCCCCCTTTAGTGTAGCAACCTCTTGCTTCTCAAAACAAGACAAGGCATCATAATTTGATTTTACGTGTGCCACAAGAGGAGGATAATGAGGAAGATATTGATGCTCATATCAACCTTTACCTTAAGAGAGCTAAGAAAAAAAAAAAAAAAAAAATGATTTTTTAAAAATGCTCTTTGATTGAATGTTATGTGATTTTTATTGATTGAATGTTATAGTTCATAAATGGATGAATGAAGTATGTAATTATATTATAATGGGGAGTTTATATTAATTTTAGGGGGAGGGGTTAGGCTAGATGAGCTTCTACCTTCATGTGGTTGGCCTTGTTAAGTAAAGAATATTAAAGTATTCTCTAAACCAAGTGAAGCTCAAACTAACATACCTTCATTAATTAATTAATTTCATTCAATAGTTTTACCACTTGCCTCATTTTGGGTCTTGCAAATGGATCTAGGGCTGACACTGAAACAATAGTTTTACATACAGAATGTGGTTGTTGGCAGTAATCAAATGACAATAACAGTGAGTAGATCAATATGAATTTTACTTTGTTCAATTGTTTTGATTAGGGTGCCATTTTATTTATAGTTGGTGCAAATACAAGATCCATGTAAAAAAGTACAAATATAGTACTATTCAACCACTACATTAATTTTTGATGAGCAGATCAGTATGAATTTTACTCTGTTTGATTGTTTCATTTTATTTTATAGTTGGTGTAAATATAAGAACCACACAAAATAAGTGCACATATAGTAATTTTGTTCTTTCTTTGTAATGGTTTTGATTGTTTTATCTAAAGAAGATTTCTCAATCCTTTTTATATCCCTTAGGTAAGCATCCATATCTCCCTATTAAAAAAAAAATTATTATAAGAAAATAACCATTGAGAAAAAGTAGGGTTGTATTGAAAAATCCGTTCCATAATTTCCAATACTTAGAATGCAGGACTATAAATAGTAATAGCATAAATAAAGTACATCTAGACTCAAATTCGATTTGGAAGTTCCCCTGATAAGGGTCTATAACTGAATCATTCAATGGTTATTATATTCTTAGATTTATAAAGTTGAATACAACATATGATTGACAAAATTTGGACCGATTGTGAATAGAAAAAGCACTAAATTATACAAACTCTAGAACCTCGCTCCACATCCTAAAAATTATTCTATAGATTATTTCAACAAGCTTCATATGGGAGGAAAGATATCAAAAAAATTTGTTACATAACAAACAATCTTTGTACTTAATCAAAAATCTAAATGCAGTCACAAAATTGGCAGGTGGTACTTTTAGCAAGTATCCTTGCAAATTTTGTTAGTCTTCATGCTCTTGTCTCTTTACTTGCCTTTCTATTTTTTCCTCTACCTATAACTTTATTCCTGCATTGCCTAGTCATTGTCAATAGATGGTATAGCCTTTATATTAGCAATGACTGTTCAAGGTATTTATTCCATTTAGTATCATTTATTTCTTTCAATTTTTCAGTAACCTTGCTCATGTCTAACTCAATTCTAAACAGAAATTCAATCATATCAAAGATAGTTGTTACATAGATATCTTATTATTGCAATAGGCCGAAAACCGTGGATGTCTCAAAATATCCTCAAAAGAGGAAGACCACTCTTGCCATTCCTTTATAACACCATTATCATCTAGAATAGTAGGAATAAAATTTGGAATCCCCACGAAAATTGTCTTCATCTTACGTTATATTAATTGCATTTTTCTTGAGAAAAACTCATGCAATTCTTTCACCTTATTAATCATCTTTCTTGCATTAATAATTACTTCCTTGGGTAATTCCCTCTTTTTGGGTAAGAGGTGAATGAAGCTATTAAAAAATTGTGTATATGGTCCCCATTTCATGAATAATGGGGATAGAAGGGCTAATGCTTATGAGCATTGGAATTTAGCTCCTTGAAAGAAAAATATAGCTGCTATGCACATTTTGTGATACAATTTGTAGGGAACCTATCTTGTGCATCTTCAAGCTCTTAATTTTCTTGATCTCTATCTCCTTGGCACCATCCCATTCATCTATATCCATCTACTAACCCTCTCCTACATTTGTGACAATAGTTTCTATTTGGGCTTCCTAGTTTCTCACCTTTCTGATGGACCTTGTAACAATTCTAAGGCTTCTTGTCTCTTCTTCTAAGGCAACCACCCTCTATTATAGTACATAAGTCCTCTTTAGTTCTTCATCATACTTCTTCCTAGAATCAATGGATATGTTGTATGTTTGATACAACTATTCTTCTAGCATATCCATTTTGTTCTTCCCCATCAATGATGTTGTGTTCTCTAGATTATGGATTTGATCATAGGATATAGTAGTGACATTCCAAAATTTTTAATTTCCTTGGGGGGAATCATTTATCTCCATGAGGGTTGGCTTATTTCCCTTAGGACCCATGCACCATATAGTCATTTTCTTACTATCAATGTTGAATCCAGACTACTGCAACTCACCAAAAATATCGGTCTCTTCAAAAGAGTCTAAGTTATCCTTTCTTCTAATCTAGTCTAGCATGAAAGATGAACTCAGCTCCCATCCTAGAAAGAGAAGCATCCTACTTCTTGTTACAAGCTCTTTGACTTCTTCTACTATGAGGACCTTACTGCTAGGATCATATTCCTACAACCTTTGTACCAACTATACAATCTTCTTAGGGGAATCTCTTAATTGTAGTTGTATGGTTAGCTCACTTTGCTTTACCTTGTATAAGAATGTATTGAATTCATCTAACTTGATAAAGTCATCACCCTTCATGAACTCTTAAGCTTGAATGATTTTCTCATCTAGAATTTGAATTTGTAATTTAGTTTTATTAGGGACCTTCTCATTCTCCCTTCTTACTTCAGCAAGAAATTGTGTCTTATGGTGTTAAAAAAATTGGATCCCTTAGGCAAAATTTGAAGTGCCTTTCCTCTGATCTTGTCAGGGATTCCAATAATTTTTTGTTTCTTCCTCCCTTGTGCGCATGAGGAACTTTCTGAATGATAATCATCAACCTCAATGATTATGACATCCTCTTGTTGAGGGGATTGATGCTTTGCCATGTCTATGATTTCAGTAGGCACCTATGCCATTATTTGATCAAATTGTCAAGGCACTTATTATATTTGTCTAGGTATGTTGCCTCATGGTAGAAACTCTAAAATGATGGATCAACTACCTTCATGGCTTCTTCAATTTTCATTATCTTACTCCATCTTTGGGTTCTATCCCTACAAATCTCTGTTTCTAAATAGTTCATTATGCAGTCCTCTTCCCAATTTGGTTTGGTGCTAGGGAGGGTGTACTTTCTCATCTATTTAAGTACATGCCTCACCAAATCATTTGGACCATAGGTCCTAGTGGGGGTTGAGGGAAGCTTAAACTCTCCCATGCATTGATCTATCTCTTTTATAGCATCTTTTCCTAGTAAAAAATCACCTATCTTTGTATTCCTTGCTACAAAAGAGCCTTTCTTAACACAAGGACCTAAATATTCTTTATTCATCATCAACAATTCCAAAAGAATTGTAATTGGCCTAACCTTTTAGGGATACATTTTATAATACATGAGGGTGCTATGGACACCAAAAAATCCTTATAATTGAAAATTTTTCAAAGAGAAAAAAACTATCCCAATCATGACTTAGTATCCTATCCCCATTTGGGAAAGTAGATGGTCTTATTAGCATCCTTTCCCCTCTAGGTACTCTTACAATAATATCTACTAACATGTTTGTAATAAGAAAAATAAAATCATTGTAAAAAGAAATAACATCAGCATAAGGATAAAACCTTTGCCAAAAGTGAATCCACATCTACAGCGGAAAGTTCTCTCCATTCCCTTCAGTGGATTCAATGAAGTCCAAACTAATATGCCCTATTTTCTTGTATAGAAAAATGTGCATCAACAATGAGTAATGGAAGAATTTTAAGTTCCCAAGTTCTCCATTCTAAGCTGACACAATTTCAACATGCATCCTATTGATGATATACTCCACAAAATCATACCCAACATTATGATTTAGATCCTGAATATCCAAAGACATGATATATGTGTAACTTGGTGCATTATTTGTGCCATCAATTCCTATCACCTTGTTTATCCCAAAAATGGTGTACCTAAACTATTTGTAGAAAAACTCAAGTGGCATTAGGTCTCCTACCTTCTTTGGCATCTCACCCTTCTCTAGCTTTGAGTTGGGAATGTGCCTCTTCATCATGACTCTTCTAGTAAAGAAAATCTTAGAATTTTTGAAAGTTTCATTCATCTTCTCCTTTTCAATTTCCTTTTTCATAGGTTCTCCTAGCTCAAAGACCTCAATGAAAGTCTCCCTATCTAGTTTGCATAGGATACTAATATCCTTCTTATGGAAAGCTTTAGTTATTGGATTGTAAGATTTGATCAATGCCTTTATTAGATCAACATCCACTATTACTTTCGGCATTATCAATTCTACCATATTCTTAATCCATAGGTTGCAAATTGGTAACTTTCCAATCTATTCTAATAGAAATACCAGAAAAGCTCATTTCCATTCATATCAGGTATAATGGAGTCTTTGTAGAAAGGGTATGCATCTCTGAAAACATGTGTATTCAAGGTTTGAATATGAGAAGACCCTAGAAGGAAATATACCCACTCCTTTGCATATAGGATTGCCAACTTTGGTTTTGCTTATTTAGTAGCATGAGAAGACTCTTCCATGTCAATTCAAGCTATTATCTTGCCTTCTTCTTGTGCCATGATTCTGCAATCAAATTCTTACAAAAAAATTCTATCAATATTGAACTTCAAAAAGCTTTGCAAATTTTGGAAATATCTTAGTACTCATAGTTCTATCTCTGGACTGTGCAAAAAATCGTAACTCATAATATTGTTAAATCAACCTATTAATAGAGAAAAAAATGCAACAAAGTGAGCATTTATGTTTATTTATGTCAACGTGTGTGACAAATCTCAATTTCTATAAAAGTGCCAAAATCTACTTGTACTATCAACCTTTCCTAAATTTTTATGCATCTTTGACAAGACATCTTTTTAAAGGCATAATGAGGCTACTTAACAATTAGTTTTACATTAAAAACCATCCTCGTGACCAACAACTCCCTTTGTTCATCATTCCATAGTCATTTTTTGCCTTAGCACTTAAACACTAGTAACTAAACGACCATAGCTTCAAACCATTTTTGCCACTTTGTAGTCTATCTAACATTTTTGGTCATTAACTATGTGATTGGGCACCTTAAAGATTTGACCTCTCTTTAACCTTAATAAAAAAAATCACTTCATTTCATTAACATTTACACTTATTGTTTGTAGCTCGTGTGAATACCCCTAGCAACCATGAAATCATGGCTTGGTGCACCTTTCTCATTTTTAAGTTTATATTCATATGCTATGCGATCAAGATACTATATACAATTTAACATTAAGACTTTTCTGGGTCACAACTTGGCTTATCTGATAACAGTTTCGCTTCATGACCATGTGAGAAAAGGATATTTTATGCTCTTTTAACCCAGTCATTGCTTCATAGTTTATCTTTACTGTCATTTCTTTAACATCGCAACTAACAAGAGGTATTCAAGGACTCCGAGGGAGATTTTGAAAATATAGAGATGAGAATCATAATGAAACTAAGGATATATAATTTTCTGTTCTATTTGGATTGCTAGCTACTGGACATAATTTGCATCGGTATTTTAGGAAATCTTCTACAGCCAATTTTGGATTGGGGTTTTATTGTTTGCATGGTAGGGCCTGGGATTTCTTCTCCGTTGGTGAGAATAGATGGTTCTTCTCCAACTATGCATGCAATGCGATCTAAATCATTTTATTCAAGGGAGAGCTCCAAGCTGAAAAAAGTTAATGGTTGTTTTTCACGTAGCCATGATCGCCCTGTTTTGGTTATTCCTCCAACAGCTGTAATGGAGGACATTGATTATTGGACCAAGCATGCTTTGATATGAAAATTTCTTGGAATCCGAATTTCCCTATCTGCTCTTGAGGCATGGATCTGCCGCTCTTGGCAGGTGGAAGGCGATATGGAGATTATGTTGGTGGGGAATAGTTATTTTTTTGTTGTATTTTCTTGCATGTCTGATCGTGATCATGTTTTTGAAGGAGGCCCTTATTTCTACAACCATGTGGGGTTATTTGTCAAACCTTGGCATTCAGGTTTTAATTCTGCTGAGGATCTCCCTTCAACAGTGCCAGTTTGGGTTCGCTTGCCTCGTCTTCCCTTGGAATTTTGGCGTGAAGACATCCTTCGACAAATTGCTGCTTTGTTGGGGAAGCCGGCTATGATCGCACATCAATCCCTCGATAAAAAGGTTATTTCTTATGCTAGAATTTGTGTTGAAATTAATTTGAATAACCCATTACCAGATTCTATGGAAATTTGTCTGGGGGATTCTTCTTGGGTGCAGCAGTTAGATTATGAATCCCTCCCTTTCCGTTGCCGGATTTTTCATGAGTATGGTCATTTACAGTGTCAGTGCCCCGATAACTCGAGTTTCAAAGGAGTGGATGGTTCTATAGCTGGCAATGCTGGTGGTTTGGCAGATACTACAAGGAAAGGATAATCTCAAATGGTTAATACTACTAAGGGGATGAATCCGCAAGATGCTACAGGTAAGGGTAAGGCTCAAATGCAGGATAAGGATGGATTTATCCTTGTTCACCCTCGAGCTAAGGGACGTGGTCAAAAGAGGCCTTTGAAAGAAAGATTATCTGATTCAGGTTTTAACCACTTTGAGGTGCTGGATAGTATGGTTCTAGAGGAGGGTATTCCTCCTCCTATCTCTTCTGATCCAGTTTGCCCAGATGAGAGATCTGTTCCTAATGATGCTTGTGGGGCATCTCAAGTTGTAGTATATCAGAACTGTGAGGTTCCTATAGCTCCTGTGACAGAGGCTCTGGTGACTCTTGCAGTGTTGAAAGATAATGATGTTGTTTTGGATGACTTGGTTAAGGATGTGCTACCATCAGGTAAGAGCAAGGGATCTCCTCTCCCCTTGGGGTTGCTGCCTTGACCCTTTAAGAGGGCTTCTTCTACTCCCCCTCTAAGGAGTGGGTGCAAAACAGACCAAGAGAAGATTAAACTCACAGGAGATATATTGATTGAGTCTTGTTCAGTAAAACCTTTGGATTCTCATTTTCCCAATTCTACCCAATGATGATTATTCTCTCATGGAATGTAAGGGGGTTGAATAGCATCCCTAGACAAAAGGCTATTCATAACTTGGTGGTTGATCATAGTCCTGATGTTTTTTGTATCCAAGAGACTAAGCTCTCTGTGGAGTCTATGGTCCAACGTGCCTCTAGTATTTGGTCTCGTGGCCAATGCCAGTGTGTTGGGGCAATAGGCAGTGCTAGTGGTTTAGCTATATTTTGGGATCCTCAAAAAATTTCTCCTCTTGGCTGGATGTCTTCTCGCTCAGCTCTCCCTATGGTAGCTTCTACTCTAGACTCAGGAGAGGTAATCATGGTTACTAATGTGTATGCACCTGTTGATCTTGTGGGAAAGGAGGAACTTTGGGAACATATTCAATATGTTAGAAATTGTCATCCTTATCATCCTTGGGTGTTAGCAGGGGACTTCAATTCAGTTTTAAGTCTGGAGGAGAAGCATGGTGGTTTGGCTAGATTGGGGCCTTCTTCTGCTCTTCTTCGGCAACACATATCTCTTTTGCATCTCTCTGATGTTAAGCCTTCTAATGGTCTCTATACCTGGAATAATCGTAGGACTGGTGTTGCTGCTATCTCAGAACATCTGGATAGATTTCTTTTTTCTTGCTTCTGGGTTAGTGGCACCCTTACTATCTCTTCAGAAATCCTTGATTGGAGGGGTTCAGATCATTGGCCAATCAAATTTTCTGCTATAGGGGCTTATGTTCTGAAGCATCCTCCTTTTAAGTTCCAGTTGATGTGGCTTCATGACTCCTCTCTTCATGATTTTGTTTTTTGTTGGTGGAAAGATGGCGCTCCTGCATATGGTACTGCAATGTTCTCATTTTCTAAAAGGCTTCAATATGTTAAAAGGCATCTCAAGATATGGAATAGGGAATGCTTTGGGAACCTTCACTTTATGAAGAGGCTTGCTCAAGAAGATCTTGATGTCATCACAAGGGAGATTAGAGATCGAGGTTTCTCAGAGGATCTTGGCAAGGCTGAATCCCTTGCTTTTAGAGCTCTAGAAGAATGGGAACTTCGAGAGGAAATTTTTTGGAAGCAAAAGGATAGAGTTGATTGGCTCCAAGAAGGTGATCGAAACACTGCCTTTTTCCATAAAATAGTGCAATCTGGCCGGAATCAGAGCACTATCTCTTCTTTGGTTAATTCTCAAGGTATCCAACTGAATTCCTTGCCAACTTTGTTCCAGGAGGCTATTTCATACTTCTCTACCCTCTTCTTTGAGGACTCTCCTCCTACTGATAATGAAGAAAATATTATTGTGTCTTGTATTCCTTCCCTTATCACTCAGGAAATGAATGATTATCTCATGCATCCTATCTCTTTGGAAGAGCTGGAGGAGGTGGTCTTTGGCATGCCTAAGGGGAAGGCTCCTGGTCCTGATGGCTTTCCAGTTGAATTCTTTCAAGAATTTTGGGACATCATTAATCATGATTTGTTGGAGGTGGTTAAAGAATCCTATGCTAGCAAGTAGATGCTTCGAGCTTTGAACTCTACATTCTTGACTCTTATTCCTAAGAGAGAGGGTGCTAATCAATTGGACATTTTTAGACCAATTGCCTTATGTAATGTGATTTACAAAGTTATTACTAAGTTGATTGCTGAGAGACTGAAAAGGTGGCTTCCCATTATTATCTCAGAAGAACAAGGTGGTTTTGTTGCTGGCAGACAAATTTTGGATGGGGTGGTTATTGCTACTGAGGCTATTCACTCTATGGCTACTTCAAGGGAGAGAGCCATGTTTGTTAAGCTGGATATGGCTAAGGCCTATGATAGAGTTAAATGGAGCTTCCTAAGGAGTATTCTTCTTTCTTTTGGATTTAGCTCTGACTGGGTGAGTTGGATTATGAGTTGTGTTACTTCTGCCTCTTTTTCTGTTCTTATTAATGGTCAACCTTCTCAACTATTTGGTGCTTCTAGAGGCCTCCGCCAGGGTGACCCTCTCTCCCCATATCTATTCATCATCATGGCTGAAGGTTTGGGCAGATTCATTAAGCATCAGGTGTCCCTGAATTCTATTCAAGGCTGGCGGTGGGGTAATGGCTTACCTTCTTTTTCCCATCTTCAATTTGTTGATGATTCTGCTCTTGCTGGTCTTGCTAGGATCAAGGAAGCTGAAGCCTTTCGATATGCTTTGGATGTTTATTTGGCAGCTTCGAGCCAGAAAGTTAATGAGCACAAATCTTTTATTTACTTTTTTAACACTCCTGATTGTATTCAGCACAGGATTGTTGGTATCCTACGATTTTAGATAGGTTCACTTCCTTTGACTTATCTTGGCATTCCTATTGTTGTTTCTAGGCAGCCACGTCTCTTCTAGAAAAATTTGATTACCAAGCTTCAGGATAAAGTAAATCATTGGACTCATAAATGGCTTTCTAGTACTGCTCAGGTTACTCTTCTTCAAGCTATTATCCAAGCTCTTCCTACTTATAGAAGCATGGTTCATGTTGCACCTATTTACTTTCTCAAGGAGTTTGATGCTCTTTCTCAAAAATTCCTTTGGAGTGGTTATTTGTGTAGTACTAAATGGAGCTTGGTTAATTGGGCAACTATTTGTAGGCCTAAAAAGGAGGGTGGTCTTGGTCTTCAATCTGCTCTATTGAGTAGTCAAGTTTTGGCTACTAAACTTTATTGGTGATGGTGCTCTGGACAACATCAACTTTGGGCTTGTATTATCACTCATAAATATTTTCATGGTGCTGATCCTTGCTCTATTTTTGCACTTCCTCTTGAAGGTCGTGGCTCAATGGTTTGGCATACTTTAAAGATAGGTGCGATGTTGGTGAAGAGGGGTCTGTTCTGGATATGTAAAGGAGGTTCTCAGGATTTTTTTTGGTCTGATGCTTGGGATGGATTCCCTTCCATTTTATCCATATACCCTCATCTTCAGCCTCTTTGTGACTCTTTTCTTGCCGCTGGATGGGATAAAGTGGCTCATTACAAGACTCCTTATCAATTGGGACCTGTTGTTGGTTACAAATGGAAGCATTCTTCTGATTGGCCTTCTGGAGGTACAGACATGGATCATCAGGAGCTTTCTCAAATTTTGGCCTCTAGAGAGTGTTCTTCTTTGCTTGGTCTAGATGTTTTGGCTTGGGGCGGTACCTTGTCTGGTAAATATCATGTCTCTGCTGGGTATCAGGAGATAACTAGACAATTATTTGGGGATGCTGAGGTCCCTTGGTGGAAGCAAGTTTGGAATAAAGTTTCTTGGTCCAAGTGCAATTTTTTCATGTGGCTAGTGGCTCACAATCATTGTCTTACCTGGGATAATCTTTGTAAACGTGGATTTCAGGGCCCCTCTTATTGTCTTTTGTGTGGTAATGGAGAGGAGTCTGTCTCCCATCTATTCTTCCATTGCTTCTATTCTACTCAGATATGGCACCTTTGGTGGAGCGCTTGGGGTTGCTCTTGTCGGCATGCTTCCTCTTTGCCTGAGTTCTGGGCCCACTTGGGTAGTGCTCCCTCCAAGTCTTCTTCTCTCCATGCTACTTGGATTGCTGGCCCATCTTTCATGCTTTGGCATATCTGGTTGGAGAGGAATTTTTGCATATTCCAAGATGTTTGGCTTGGTGTTTTTCATCTTTGGTGGAAAATATCACATTCTCTTTAGGAAACTATTCTTGTGAAGTGTGAGCTTGATGGGGGTATGGATCCGGTTGATCTTGCTATCTATAATCACCTCAATTTTCATCTGCAGGATGGGGTTGCAGCTCATAGGTTTCCTTCTATGTCCAGGCAGCTTCACCATTAGAGGAAGGGTCAGGTTAACTGGGATGGGCACTAGACTCCTCCTCCCTGTGGAGCGCTGAAAATTAACACTGATGGTTCTTCCCATGGGAATCCTGGTCCAGTTGGTATTGGAAGAGTGGCTCATTGTAGCTCTGGGGATGTTAAATTTTTCTTCTCAGTTCATAAGGGTGATTATACTAACAATCTCATGGAAGCTCAGGCTATTTTATATGTTGTGGAATAGTGTTTCTTGCGGGGATGGAGTAAGATTATTTGTGAGTCTGATTCCCAGGTGGTGGTGAACATGCTTTCTTCACAAGAGCTTGAGGATGTTAGTTGGCAGCCGACCACTGTTGTTAAGAAAATTCTTTTCTTCTCTTCCTCTTTTCAGTTCATTAGGTTCATGTATATTCCTCATGAATGGAATAGGACTGCTGATTGTTTAGCCAAATGGGCTTCTAGTCATGATCTGGGTTGGAATATTAGGGATAGGAGGCAACTGTCCTTTGAGATGGTGCAAGAATTTGATGATCTTGTTGCTCAGGATCAAGCTCCTTGTTGAGCTCTCCTTGTTGTATTCCTTTCTGTCTTAATAAATTTTTACCCCTCTTTTTGCGAAAACATCGCAACTACATGACCCTTTACTTTCTTCTTTCAATCTGACTACACCACGTGGTCATGGTATGATCATGTATTACATTTATTAATTGTGGGACCATGAGAACAAGTTCTTGTTAGCTGGTCTCACCATGTCACGACTTGTTTCAATTACTTTCTTGTTATCATTGCAATAGTGTGGTCACATGCATTTTCTTCTAAGATGACTACATCACTGAGTTGTTGACTTAATCACTCTTATCTTCTTTGACAAATCAACTAAGTGAACAAACATTTCAAGCACTTTGCGGTACTAATCAACAGGTCACAACTTATCATCTTTACTACATAACACAAATCAAGACACTCTCACCTTAAATTTTTTAGAAAATTGACAAAGTGAAAATGAGAGCTATCACACCTTAGGGATGGAAATGACTAATATTTGATATTATACTTCAGCATTCCTTCACTCACACTCTCTTCTTCAAATCTATCCCCTATAGCAGAATTTAGAGACACAAATATTGTAGAATTTCCTCCTTGCATTAATAATGTTTGAAACTAATACTTTACTAATATAAACTTAGGAATAACTCAAGACATGACATAATTGTCATTCAAGACCCATGTGTATTCTCAAAATTGTACAATGTTATTAATATTCTTTGAAACTAATACATTACTGATATAAACTAAGGAATAACTCAAGATATGATAGAATTTTCATTCAAGATCCATTTGTATTCTTGAAATTGCACAATGGTATTAATATTATTTGAAACTAATACATTATTGATATAAAATCAAGAATATCTCAAGATATGATAGAATTGTCATTCAAGATCCATTTGTATTCTCAAAATTGCACAATGGTATTAATATTCTTTGAAACAAATACATTACTGATATAAACTTAGGAATAGCTCAAGATATGACATAATTATCATTCAAGATCCATTTGTATTCTCAAAATTGCACAATGGTATTAATATTCTTTGAAATTAATTAATTACTGATATAAACTCAGGAATAACTCAAGACATGAAAAAATTGTCATTCAAGATTGATTTGTATTCTCAAAATTGCACAATGGTATTAATATTCTTTGAAACTAATACATTACTAATATAAACTTAGGAATAACTCAAGATATGATAGAATTGTCATTCAATATTGATTTGTATTCTCAAAATTGCGCAATGGTATTAATATTCTTTGAAACTAATACATTACTAATATAAACTCAGGAATAACTCAAGATATGACAAAATTGTCATTCAAGGTCCATTTGTATTCTCAATGTTGTCATCAATGGGAAGAATATACATGCACTTGATGTACTTATCATCATGGCATTGGTGAACATAAATGACATCTCCCAAATGAACCCTTAGATTAGACCACATGAACTTGTTCATTCTAATCTTAGGTTCTTCTCAAGTCTCATCTACTAGGGAAATATAGATGGTATCCTTTTCTTTCCCTACAATCTAGTGCCAATGAGAGATCAAAGGGAAAAGTAAACAAAAATAAAAAACCCTAAGTGCTTAATTCCAAACACAAATACCCTAACCTCATAAAGGGAAAAGAGCCAATAAAAATACTTAAATAAGAATTGTATCACCGCAGAATAATTGCAACTTTTCCATGGTTTTTGAGTGTAGGCAAACCACTATGTTATCATTGTTAATGGCTTCATCCATAATGAGCTGATTCGACACCTTCTTCTTCTCTAAAATTTTTGTGCTAAAATCCATTTTAGTTCCTTTCCTATTACCAACAAAAATAATCCATTTTTTTAGCAATCCATGGAAATACCTAACCAGACAGGAAACAAATGAAAAAGATGCAGAGAATTGATCTTACATTTTTGAGAATTTTCCCTTGTGAGCCATTGCAGTACAGTAAATCTTGATTACTTCAAGTATATCCAAATAGAGAAATAAATTGAAGAGCATGAACCCCGCTATTGTATTTATCGGGGAAATTGATTTTCCTAGAAGCTAATTTACTTGGGGGGCCTTCAAATTAGGGGTGTTTTGACTATTTTAAATTTAGAAGAATTGTTTGTTAAACTAAATGAAAAGAAACTGCGTTGGCCAAAAAGTAGGAGCAAGAACAAGATTAAACTAATCTTAGATAGGGAGAAAGAATAAATTGACTCTTCTTCATATGCTTTGTGTCTGTGCATAATAGGCCATTTTTGGACGGGAAAGGAAATGGTAGGTGTCTAAAATATTATGCCTATTTAATAATAATAAGAAAACAAATATAACCAAATTAAGATTGGATTTAATTGTCTTATGTTTAGGATGAATACAAAATTAAGCCTATTTAATAACAATAAGAAAAAAAATATAACTAAATTAAGATTAGATTTAACTATCTTATCTTTAGGTTGACTTAATTTCAATAAGTCAAAGAAAAAGATTTTTTTTAATAATTTCAATGGACAATAAATTTAGTGGAAGTAAGCTTTCTTGTTTTTGAAATGAGTATATATTGCATCTCTCATATAGAGCATTTGAATTGTTCTACTTGATAGTTTGGGTGTATATATAGATAGATGCAATTATTAAATTATATTTTGATTTTAATTTTTTAGTTAAATTTATTAATTCATAGTTTATCATTTACATAAATCTATTTTTTTGTGATTGATATGTCTAATATATATTGCATTCAATTTATATTTATAAAGGTGAAATATTTTCTTATAATGGCTTGCATGTGATGTGTCATGCTATGATATTTGGATATTGATTACAATTGATTGCTCTTCTTCCAGATCATCAAGTTGAGTAGCCACATCCACTATTGTAATTGGTTGTTCTTGTGCCATATCACTAGTTTGAGTAGCCATGTCAATTGTTATAGTTGGTTGCTCCCTTTTTCTTTCTTCTATTTGAATTGGTGCATCAATTATTTGTACCTCATCCTGGTCCACATCCATTTCTTGAACTTCTTCTAGTAATAACTAAGTTGGTGAGGAATATTTTTCCATCCACCTATTAAAAAGTGTCATCTAGATTGTCCTTTATGTCCCGTCATTTTATTTTCAAGGTTAATCCACTTTTGGACTTCCTTATTGTAGGCATCTAGGAAATTTTCATATTTCTCCTATAGCTCTTGTATAAACCTTTTCTTTTTCCTAGAAGTGGCTAATGTAAGAGTGATTGTTTCAACATTTAATTCTTCTTCCTCTTCATTTGGAGTATCCTCTACTCTTTTGACAATCAAGTTCCCCATTAATTCAAAATCATTAGTTTGAGAATAACTAGATCATTATACTTTTGTGAAGGTTTCACAGTCACTATGAAGATTCATTATACTTCTTTCATTCAAGTGACCATGCAACTCATGCTTTATTGATTATTTTTCTCAGTCATAGACTAAAAAATAGTTGAGCTCGTAACTGATGTGAATATGTGACCAAGGAAACTTCACTGCTTCTCTAGGTCACATTATAAAATGCTATTGTCTTTTATCAACTTGTTGATTGGGTCACACACTTAAATGAATTATGAGCTTAGATCTAAACTCCAAACCCTTGGAGAGTTTATTTCATTAACTGTCAATCATTTTAAGATCAACGATGGGCATATCCCCACATTTTGAAGTTGCACAAGGTTTAAACAAAGTGGAGATGCGAGGTTGTGACATGTGGACTTGGTGGGGTCAGTTGTGTCATGAATTGCTAGATAACGCTGAGTTGGATAATATGTCAAATTTTTTGTTTTGATTCACCAAAGGTACAATGTATAAGAAAAGGTGGATGTTGAGTTGGATCAATGGGCCTGATGTCTTTTAAGTGAATGTAGTAATAGTTGGAATCACTTAGGATCACCAATCAAATGATGATCGATAATCATCACTTCCCCAAATTTTGAAGATGATTGAACTTTAACCAAATAAGGGAAGTGACACATTGACATGTGTTTGACTTCTAAAAAATGTAATGTAACTTTTTAAAGTTTTAAGAGGAGTCATCCGATTTGGCATAAATTGATGGTTAGGTTTTTGATTTTGTGGTGTCGCTTGAAATATGACTGTTACAATATTAATTCTTATCAATGCAAGTTTGTGTGAAGCCAGCTGCCATAAAATTCATGATTCCTCTCATTATTGAGTATCAAGCATCAAAGAATTTTCAAATTGTAGAAATATTCAAAACTTCAAGTTATGTTTCCTTGAAGCCATGAATTATTGCAGATGGAATTCTTAGTGGAGGACAAAAGTTTGTCCGGGTGAGTACTAAAAATTTTTGGTTAGTTGAGAATTTTCAATTGTAATTGAGATAATATAGATAAAATGCCTCCATGAAGGGATATTTTGGGAAAGGTAGATTACCAGTTGAGAGCTATGCGTGATGATTTTCTATAACAATTACCACAATCAACTAATGAGTCTTCCAAAGGAAAAGAACTAGTGCTTAAAAACCCTAGATTACTGGTTAGTGAGGGTTTCTATGACAAGGCCAATTGGTTAAGAGATGCCCAAACATCTATTAGGGGTTTAGATCTTCTTTGTGAATAGTTTTTGGATAGAAAACTCAATACTCCTCTAATAAATGTATGGGAGTTTGACATTGGTAAGCTAGTTGTCCTAGGTGTTTTCTTTGATGATGATTTATTGGCCATGATAGCAAAGAGATATGACCCAGTGTCAAGGATTGTCAAGAATCATAGTCGAGATAATCTCTCTAGGGTTCACCAAAGCTAATTAGGGAAGTTTTTAGGTTAAACCCTAATCATGTAGTAAATGAGAAAATTGACATGGAGGATTTTCAAGAAAGATATGTTGCACAAAGGGTGTACCTAAGGAGAGGGCCATGACAAAAACACTTTGTTAAAATAGGTCAATTACCATTGGTGAATGCCAATACCCTAGAGCCATTGTTAAGGAAATATTTCAATCCTAGGGTTCAAGAGCTATATTTTTCCCTCTGCAAAATATTTGGAATGGATGAATAGGATCACATCCAAGGATCCATGTTTTTAATCATTTCTCAGACACTGCAATATAGCATGAGCTCAATTTTTGATTTTGCTACATATTTAGTAGAAGAAATCCATGATATATTAATAGGCATAAATAAGGCTAAAGTTGTAAAACCATTCTTATGGTACTCAATGTTGATGTACATATGTTTGTACAAGGGTGTTACATTTTTCTCCAAATAGCTGAAGTTGGAGCTAGAGAAAGATGGGGAGAAATTACCAATCCAACTATGGAGCACTAATATGACCTAGGGGATCACTAATGCAAGTTTCATTAGATTTGGTAGGTACTTTACTTCTAAGATAAGAACTATATTGACTGGAGATAACCCTAGAATACCTCGGTCCTTACTGGAATTGATTAGACCAAAGGATCATACCAAAGGACTGAAGGTGAGGCAAAATTGGGGAGACGTTATCCCATATTTAGTTTCTACTATGTTCAAAGTGTATGGTTTCCTAGGGAAACCACACATGTTGCCATATCAAGAACCTTTGAAGGTTGGGATTGCAAAATTCTTATGGCAAGTAGGAGGGTCAAAAGAAAAAGAACTATTAGGAAGATCTAAAGATACTTTCTTCCCTTAGATTACTATTGTCCAAAATTTTGTTTTTGTCAATAAGGGTGGGAGGCAATTAGAATTTTGTTTAGACAAATACCAGATGGCTTAGCCCATTCTCATTTTATAGATCTTGAAGGTTTCTATGTTTTGTTTAAGGAGATAACAAGAGCTAAATCACATGAATATATTGTTTATTTTCTTGAATATATAATTAGAAATAAATTTCACTACAAGAGTAAGAGGTTAGAAAAGAAAAATGAAAAGTGTACAATAGAGTGCTTGAATTTGTTAATGAATTTGAGCCAAAGTATAATCCCTTGTTGATAAGAAATATTGGGGTGCCAAAATAAATATGCTTATGATGAAGTTTGTTGGGTTTGTGCAAACCTAAAATGAAAAGAAATAAATTTTGACTCAAACTTATCCAAGT
The DNA here is from genome assembly GCA_028749045.1 of Cupressus sempervirens. NCBI lineage: Eukaryota > Viridiplantae > Streptophyta > Pinopsida > Cupressales > Cupressaceae > Cupressus > Cupressus sempervirens. The sequence goes on along the minus strand of CM053784.1, from coordinate 144,838,376 downwards.
AAGGCCATTGGGGTAGAAAATAGGTTCGCTAGTAGAGTAGTCATAAACTTGGGCCAATAAACATTGAACAAGAGAGTTGGTTGTGTTGTGGCAATAAATATTTAGCATGTGCCTCTTTATAAGAGACAACTATCAGAGAGTCCACCCATTGCACCTACTACAAAGAAGAAAAAGCTAGAGTAGAGTTCCTCTTCTAAGATGAAAGAGTATTCTCCTTTATAGACCCCTATCTGAATAGATGATGAAGAATCCTTAAAGTAGCAATTGAAATAGATGAGAGATGAAAGTAATATTGTTATAAATATAAAAGAGATAGAGGAAGGAGTGCTTGAAGAGCCTCCCATGCCATCATTAGCTTTTATCGTAGGATACTTTCAAGGTAGAGAAATTGACCCTATGGTGGAATAGGCATCTGAGAATTTTTTGGATGATGAAAGCTTTGTAAAGTCTAGAGCATTTACTCAATTTTTGTAGAGGAGCAATATTAGCAATTTTGAAGAAAGGTGCAAGAAAATTAAAATAGAGAAACCTAATAGGTAGGACTCTGAAATTGAAGAAGAGGTCGAGGCTAGCCTCATAGAAGAGTTTGAGAAAATAACCCCTGAGGGGGGTAGGTAACTACTAAAGGACTCAAGGATCATGATACTTCCTGAATGGGACATTGCTAATGCAATGATCTTTGATGTGATTAGAAAGGCAAAAGACACCCAATTTGCAACTAAGGAGGAAGTTTTGCAAGCCCATAAAGGGTTGAAACATAGTGATGACCATCAAGTCTTGGTCATATGATCTTTTAAGAAGAGAGATAAGGTTAGAATTGAAGAGGTCTCAAATTCTGAGCACACAGGCAATCTCATAGTTTATAGGGCAGAAGAAGTAGATAGTGACAAAGTGGCCCGAATGACTAAAGAAATGGTTGATTTTGGATTTTTGGTTGCTTCTAAATAAAAGAATAAATTCTTGGATTTAAATAATAAATTTGAAAAGGTCTTGGATGCCTACAAAGAAAGAGGAAAGCAGATCAACCAACTGAAAAGCATGATTGCACAAATGGATAAATAGTTTGGGAAAATAAAGGTAGGTACACAATCTGGTCAACTCAAGATTGCTTATCCTCCTCCTCTAGTACCACCTTTTAATACCATCCCAATTGTAGAGATTTCTAGTACTCCTCAAGAGCTAGAAATGTATACAAAAGAGGAGCTTGATGAGTAGAAGGGAAAAAATATGGTCATTGCATGTGGAATTAGGCATCAAGCATGAAGATAGAATCAAAGATAAAATTTTGTATCTAGTGGATAGAGTTGGTTGGCCTTCATATTATTTAGAGTTTTCAAAATCAATAGAGATTTGGAATGAGTTAATGAATAATGTGTTGGAAATGATTGAAAAGATCATAAGGAAGATTGTTGGAATGATCATATGGAACTGGTAAAGAATGTTCTCAATCATTATTTTGTCATTGATGTCAAACTTGCTACTTGTAAGAATGAAAATTGCTTTAGTGATCCAAATACTATCAATTAGTTGATTAACAAAGAGGAGGAAATCAATAAGATGTAACTAGAACACCTAGACAAAGGTTGAAGTTATGATGTTGGAATGAAGTAGAAGGATCAGTCAAGCCATTGATGAAATAATGTATTGATGACATACTCTAAGACACAGAGAATGGGCACACTGAAACATATCAAAGATATAAGGTTTTAGCTAAGACATCTATAAAGCCTAACTAAAGTTCATTAGAGAGAAGGAGCCGAGAAAGCTAGTAGGTGTCGAACAGATTCCTAGTTGAAGTCGAGCAAGTTCAACTTCAAGTGCCGAGTGAACTTTAGACGCCGAGTGATACAAAGTTTATCAAGTGCCGAGTGAACTTCAAATGCTGAGTGATACAGAGTTTATCAAGTGCTGAGTGAACTTCAGATGTCAAGTGATATGGAGTAATCAGGTGCTGAGTGATACAGTTTTATTTAGGTGCTGAGCTATCCAGGAAACAGATGCTGAGTATCAAAAAACCAATAGTGCCGAGTAACATAGAGATGCCAAGCATCAGTAAACCAATAATGCCGAGTTGCTGCATTATTTCGATAATCAAAGATTTTCCAGATCTAAGCCGACAAGGTTGTTATCTAGAAGTCTGTGAATTAAATGGAAGATAAGAATGATGAGCTGGTGGCACAGAACACCATGTACAACATTTTTGGAGATTACAACTGGAGTCTAGATGAAGTCTCTAGATAAGAACAAGATATGAGGTAGATGCATTCTATCCTACCTAATCCATTTGAAACCCTACAAATTGGAGAGGGAGAATTGAGTGGAAAAGAAAAATTAGATTTCTATTTAAGGAGTCATAAGGTCATCAAGCAAAGAGAGAGAGGTGGTCAAGCATGAAAGCATAATTGTTGAAGAAGGTGCTAAGGAGAAGAAAGCACAGAAATACTATTTGGATAGATGACCACAAAGATGATTGCATTGGCATGATGAGTAAGAAGACTCAAGGAGACAAAGCTTGAGAGGGAGACAAGCTGTCAGAGTTGAAATGATTAAAGCCAAGCAATATGACTGAACTGAAGAAGTGATCTAAAATCTGCAAAGTATGTTGTAAGTTGTATCAGATCAAAAAGCCATTATTGATACTCTCTAGAAATTGTAACAGATAGTTTAAATCCTATGGAATTAGGTTGGTTTAATAGCCATGAGGTAAATCCTTTAATAGGGTGACATTCCAAGTGAATGTTCAGAAGTCCTTTAACTAGGCCCATTCCTAAAAATTTGGTGAAATCCTTTAACAAGGTCACATTTAACAGTGTGTTGTAAGCCTTTAACAGGGCATCACTTTAGAAGAGTGAAAATCAAGTAGCATGTTACTAGTGGTTTTTCCCAAATTGGGTTTTCACGTAAATCATTGTGTCATGTGTTGATCTTGCATGTTTTATCTCTGCATGTTGATTTACTATAACTTGCTAATATGGTTGATTTAAGTTTGGATGAATGAAAAGTGTATGGATTCATTAAAAGTAGTGAAAAAGTGTTATTAGGGCTTTTGGACCTTGGATAACTGATTCACACACCCCCCCCCCCCCCCCCCCTCCCTCTTAGTTATTCTAAATGAATTCTAACAATTGGTATCAGAGCTAAACTACTAATTTAGTCTAAAGGGACTATAAGCAGAAAAGATCAAAATGCCTAAGAGAGAAGTTCCTAAGCTCAACAAAGACAACTTTGTTGCATGGAAAACTTTGATGAAGCTACATCTTGGATCCATAGGAGATTATGCCCAAAATTCAATTGTTACTGAACATGTCGATCCAACAGGTACTCTTACTGCAGAAGATATGAAAAACAAATAGGAACACAATCAGACAATGCTGGAGATTGCTTCTGCACTCAACTATGTTGAATTTGATGATATCAAAAGATGTGACACTACATTCAAGATGTGGAAAGCCCTATCAGACATCTATGGAGGAGATCAGAATGTACAAAGAGTAAAAAGAGAGTCTCAGAGAAAAGTTTGATGATATGAAAATGGAGGAAAATGAGAATGCTTCTCAGTATGGTGCAAGAATAAAGGAAGTGGTAAGTGCAATAAGATGTTTGAATGGTCAATTGGATGAAGATATTGTTAATAGTAAGTTCTTAAGAACCTTGCTTCCTATCTATCTATTAGAGTATCATCAATACAAGAGTTAAGATGTGTACCAAGAAATAATCTAAGTTTTGAAGGTATAGTGGGTAGACTCACTGCATTTGAGTTATCTAATTTTGACAACGACAAACCTAAGAATGTTGAATCTACATTCAAGGCCAAGCTATCATTGAAAGATGCTGAATAGATGAAATCAAAGAAAGGAAGAAAGATGAAATATGTATCCAGTGACAGTAGCAGTAATGAGGAAGATGTGGAAAAATTGGAAGCACTACTTGCTAGAAGATTTCACAAAGGTAAAGAAAAATTCAAAGGTAAGATGCCTATCATTTGTTTTAATTGTAATGAAGTAGGTCATATTGCTGCCAGGTGTACATAGAAAAAGGATTACAAGGAAGGCAACATTGATGATAGAAAAAGCACAAGTGGAGGTGCATTATTTCTAGGCAAAAGGCTAGTTACCTGGACTAGCAAGAAACAAACATGCACATCCCAGTCCACTACAGAATCAGAATATGTGGCCGCAGTAGTTAATTGCACAAACATTGTGTGGCTCACACATCTATTGAAAGGAATGAAAGAAGAAGTAACAAAAACTATGATATTGTATTGTGATAACACAAGTGCTATAAACATATCCAAAAATCCAGTAATGCATGAAAAACCAAGCACATCACAATCAAGTATCGTTATGTCACAGAATTGTTAGAAGACAAACAAGTGAAGTTGGAATACATTCACACAAAGGAACAAACTATAGATATCTTCACCAAACCATTTCCCAAGGATGCTTATGAATATCTTAGAGGCAAGTTGGGCGTAATACCCCTAACTCAAGCAGTTTAAAACAACAAGGATGCTACCCTGCATCAACAGGAACAAATAATTGAAATATTAGAAGAATGATGCAGAGGATGATAGCAGGAGCAAAAACTCCAAATCAGTCACAAGCATGGTGACAGAGAGAGAAGACATCAAGAAGCCAAAGCTTATATTTTGCATGATAAAGATGCTACATCTTTGACATTTATGACAAAGAGGGAGAAATATGTAGAAACCTGATCAATACAAAGCAAGAGGGATATATATATGAAAGAGGGAGATATATGAGATTAGTAGTAAGGATGCAGCAACCAAAAAACGTAGTAGACAATGTATACAATCTTGGTGGTAACTAAGTTGATCAATTGATCAATTTGGTTTGCCATCAATTCCAAAGAGGGAGATTGTTGGAAATGATTGAAAAGATCATAAGGAAGATTGTTGGAATGATCATATGGAACTGGTAAAGAATGTTCTCAATCATTGTTTTGTCATTGATATCAAACTTGCTACTTGCAGGAATGACAATTGCTTTAGTGATCCAAATACTATCAATTAGTTGATTAACAAGGAGGAGGAAATAAATAAGATGTAATTAGAACACCTAGAGAAAGGCTGAAGTTATGATGCTGGAATGAAGTAGAAGGATCAGTCAAGCCATTGATTAAATAATATATTGATGACATACTCTAAGACACAGAGAATGGGCACACTGAAACATATCAAAGATATAAGGTTTTAGCTAAGACATCTGTAAAGCCTAACTAAAGTTCATTAGAGAGAAGGAGCCAAGCAAGCTAGTAGGTGCCGAATAGATTCCTAGTTGAAGCTGAGCAAGTTAAACTTCAAGTGCTGAGTGAACTTCAGATGTTGAGTGATACAAAGTTTATCAAGTGTCGAGTGAACTTCAAATGCCAAGTGATATAGAGTTTATCAAGTGCCGAGTGAACTTCAGATGCCGAGTGATACAGAGTAATTAGGTGTCGAGTGATATAGTTTTATTTAGGTGCCGAGCTATCTAGGAAATAGATGTTGAGCATCAGAAAACCAATAGTGCGGAGTAACACAGAGATGCTGAGCATCAGTAAACCGATAATGTCGAGTTGCTACATTATTTTGATAATCAAAGATTTCCCAGATCTAAGCTAACAAGGTTGTTATCTAGAAGTTTGTGAATTAAATGGAAGATAAGAATGATGAGCTGGTGGCACAGAACACCATGTAGAACATTTTTGGAGATTACAACTAGAGTCTAGACAAAGTCTCTAGATAAGAACAAGATATGAGGTAGATACATTGTATCCTACCTAATCCATTTGAAACCCTACAAATCAGAGAGGGAGAATTGAGTGAAAAAGGAAAATTAGATTTCTATTTAAGGAGTCATAAGGTCATGAAGCAAAGAGAGAGAGGTGGTCAAGCATGAAAGCATAATTTTTGAAGAAGGTGCTAAGGAGAAGAAAGCACATAAATATTGTTTGGATAAATGACCACAAGGATGATTGCATTGGAATGATGAGTAAGAAGACTCAAGGAGATGAAGCTTGAGAGGGAGACAAGCTATCAGAGCTGAAATGATTAAAGCCAAGCAATAGGACTGAACTGAAGAAGTGATCTGAAATCTGCAAAGTATGTTGTAAGTTGTATCAGATCAAAAATCCATTATTGTTACTCTCTAGCAATTATAACAGATAGTTTAAATCCTATGGACTTAGGTTGGTTTAATAGACATGAGGTAAATCCTTTAACATGGTGACATTCCAAGTGAATGTTCAGAAGTCCTTTAACCAGGCCCATTCCTAACAGTTTGGTGAAATCCTCTAACAAGGTCACAGTTAACAGTGTGTTGTAAGCCTTTAACAGGGCATCACTTTAGAAGAGTGAAAATAAAGTAACATGTTACTGGTGGTTTTTCCCAAATTGGGTTTCCACGTAAATCATTGTGTCATGTGTTGATCTTGCATGTTTTATCTCTACATGCTGATTTACTATAGCTTGCTAATATGGTTGATTTAATTTTGAATGAATGAAAAGTGTATGGATTCATTAAAAGTAGTGAAAAAGTGTTATTAGGGCATTTGGACCTTGGATAACTGATTCACCCCACACACCCCCCCCCCGCCTCAGTTATTCTAAAAGAATTCTAACATAATGAGGCAACTTTAAGGCCAACTTTGGATGAATGGATCAGTAGGGGTGATACCATCACAACCCTTTGTTTTCATGTGATTGATTTTTCTAATGAATGAGTTGAAAGAACTTATGACCAGGCTTTTGATCTCTTAGATTTTGATTGTAAGAGAAATTTGTTGCAGAGAAAAACATATAATTGTTTCTTGAAATACCTTTGTAATATTTTTGATCTCTTTCCAAATGTACTTAAAGGTATAAGCCAGATAAGAGAAACATAGGAATGGGCTAAAGAATTGAATGAATTAGTGAGCATCAGGCTTAATATAGTTGTAAACGATAAAAAGTATATTTGGTTTTCCAAAACTACAAATGAAGTTAGATGAGTACAATTATTTTTTGATTCCATTAAACTAGTTTTTGAAGAAATAAGGAAAATTGGAGGAAATGTCTTGAGAAAGGAACAAGAAATATTGAGTTTCAATTGGCCTAATGATACACTCTTTGACAAGTGGGTAACTAATTATGCTCTAGCATTAACCCAATTATTGAAAGAGGCAGTTGAAGGAGAAAACATGGACAAGTTTGTTGCTATAGAAAAGGTGCAGTTAATTGAAGTATTAGTGCAAAAAGAGAGATTAGATGAAGAACAACCAATTGCAACTATGGACATGGTAGTTCAAATTGATGATATGGAAGGGGATCAACCAATTTTGATAAATATCTAGATCACTAAACCTAATACATCAAGTACAAGTCAAGTGGTTCCACAATTGGAAGAGCAATAGATGCAACCAAGCCAATCACCAGATGCAGTGGATCAACAAGCAATTGCTACAATAGAATTGGTCCCGCCACAAGAAGATCAGTGATAATTGTATGATGTATTCAATTTTGCAAGTCTAAGAATATTGAATAACAAGTCTGACATATCTGGAGATGTTATTGATTTTATACCAGTAATGTTTAAGTTTCAAAGACTATTAATACAAGGAGGGAGTTCAAGATATCTATGTCTCTAAATTTTGTCTCCATTTTCATATGCTTGTTACTTTGGGATTGAGTGAGAAAAGTTCATGCAATTGAATGAAACTTAGATAGGTTGTATGTCGATTTATTGTTGCTTTTAATTCAAGGAATTAAGTAATTGCTTCGATAAATAGGGTTTCAAAGCATTTGAGAGGGATATCATAAAAATGGGGCTTAGGGTTAATAACTAATAATTTTAATTGCAAGGCAATTGTATAGGTCAAGTATTTACTGGTGTGACTCTATAAAACAAATGTATAAGGCACCAATCATAAGTTGTGATGCAAATTAATGCAATTGTTTGGTTACACAAAGTACATATAAATCAAATCAATTTTACTTTTTTGTAATGAAGAATCAAACTATTGGACTTCACTCATTTGTAATAATATTTCTCTAAATTATAGGTAGCTACTGTAATCAAGGAGTTATTACAAATCTTGATGCAAGAGCATCCAATGGTGTAAGGGCAATCTTGTATCACCAAAAAATATGCTTAGTGTTATTTTATGTTTAATGTGTTTTCATTTTTGGATACCCATTTGGGTCAAATTAAGATTCCAACTCTCATAGTTCCACTATTAGTTTTCTAGGTTAGAGTTTTTGAGCACCTTGGGATATGTGCCAATGCAAAAAATAGATTATTTTGTAATTCAGCCATAATTGTAATTATTTAGATGGTGTAAGTTGGAAGGATGATTATACTTGTAATTTAAAGCACTTCAGAAAAAGAATCAGGTCAAAAGGCTTTGCGGTTTGAAAATTATTGCAATTTTAAGCTGCCTAAAGACCCCCTAAGAGCATTTCAAAGTTAGATTTGAGGCACTAAATGGCCTTGTATGGGCCCAAAAAATGGGTGACAAGAAAATCTGATCCATAGGGCTATAGAGCACTTGGAGAGCTTTCCAGAAATGTAAACAATTCATTAATTAGAGTCCCAAATCAAAAGTTATGCCTCCTAGAAGTTGGACTACCATTTTTGGATTCTTCTAATTTTACACCGACTTCTAACATGTTTTCTAGAACATTTTGTTTTAATATTGGATGTTAAATTTCATATTGTACAATTTATTCCTAACCCTAAACATAATTTGGGTTACTTAAGGACATTTTTGGCATTGTAAAGGCAATTTTTGGTGGAGTTCGAGAGAAGGTACTAGAGGAAGATTTTTCTCCAGGATTAGACAACATTGTAAGCCCATAAGGCACATATTTGGTCTATTTTCATTGCACTAAATGTAAGAGTAGATCACTTCTGATAATAATATTTTCCTTTTTGTGTTTTGTTCATTTCTTCTTGGGTTTTGTCCTCATCAAGTGGTATCAAAGTTTGTTTTCCTAAGTGTGTAGGCAAAGCGTCAACTGTGAGGTAGTTTGCACCAGGAATGTGTGGTTATGGGTTTTGATACAAGAATATGTCCCCAAAAAGGGAGAGTATTAGAAGGGTCAGAGTTGTTACTCCTAAGGTTAGAGCCCTCCAAAGACAAGTCCAGGCATTGTAGGAGGAGATCCACAGAGGGATGAATGTTTTTGTAGGCGACAAAAGTGAGGAAGAAAATGAAGAAGGAAATATTGGGTAGGAAGGGGAAGGAGATGGAGAAGTCCTAAACCAATCCAAGGAGAGCCTTTTTAGGGCCATTTCCAAGCTTGAAAAAAGACCTAAAATTGATGTCGATACATTTTTAGGAAACGTAAACTCGAATGAGTTGATTGACTAGATCAATGAGCTGGAGAAATATTTTGAGTATGAGGATATCGAGGACCCTGATAGGGTTAAGTTTGTGAAGGTCAAAATGAAAGGCCATGCCAAAATCTAATGGCAAGAGATTTAGTTGGAAAGAAATAGAAGAGGAAAGGAGAAAATCACAAGATGGGATTGCATGGTGGACAAACTAAAGAAGCAATTCATTCTTGTTGATTATGAGCTTGATTTATTCAAGAAGATGCAAGGGTTAAAGAAAGTGGGAAAATCTATCTAGGAATACATAAAGGAATTTTACCAAGTCCTTATTAGGGTGGGGCATGTAGAAGAAAATTAGGAGAAGGTTGCTAGTTGCCTTACTGGGTTAAGACCTAGCATTCAAGAGGAGTTAAGTCTGGTTAGAATGACTACCATTGAAGAGGCATACTAGTCTATCTTGAGAGTTGAGGAAAAACTAAACAAAAATTTTGATGGAAAGAAAATAGGGTGTAGTGAAGGAGGAAGGGGTGGTGGCAAGTCATTTGGAGGCTGAAATGAGAACCAGAAGAAAAATGAAGATGTGGGTACTAGCCAAAATTAGACGAATGAGGGTTTCAACTGCTCCCGTGATTAGAACTTTGGAGATTAGAGAGGCAGAGGTAGAGGATGTAGAAAAGGTTCAAAAAGAGGAGGCTTCTAGGGTACCTATTTTCATTGTAATGGAGAACGTCACTATGCCTTGAAATGCCCTCAATGCCAAGGAATGATGGATAGGAGAACTGATGGTCAAGAAATGGTTGCTTATGTGGATGATGATGCATAGTCATCACATTCAAAGGATGCAAAAAGAGGCAAGGTTCTAGTTAATGAAAGGGTCTTATTGAGCGATGAGACAAAACCTGGATAAAGGAGGAGTTTGTTTCATACCATGTACAAGTGTGAGGGTAAATGTTGTGATGTGATTGTTGATTGTGGAAGCACTGACAACTTGGTGTTAGAGGAGATGGTCTCAAAGCTAAAGATCAAGAGGGAGAAACACCCCCAACCCTATCAGATTGCTTGGGTGTAGGATGATCATAAAGTTCTAGTTAGTGAGCAATGTTTGGTAAAGTTAAAGATTGGGAGTTACCATGATGAGGCTCTTTGGTGACACCATTCCTATGGATGTCTACCATTTATTGTTGGGAAGGCCATGGTAGTTTGATAGGCATGCTATACATGATGGTCATGCAAATACATACTATCTAAAAAAGGATGGAATTTTCCACAAATTGAAGCCCTTGATAACAGAGGGTGAAAAGGTATGCAATAGTGCTAGGGTATGTCTTGTTGATGGAAGAAATTTTTTGGATGACATAAAACATTAGCATATGTGTTATACTTTAATTCCTAGAAAAGATAAAGAAGGTAGTAGTGAAATTCCACTTATAGTTTTAGGTCTATTGAGTGAGAATGGAGATGTCTTCTCTACTAATGTTCTAGAAGGGTTGCCACCAATAAGGCAAATCAGTCATCAAATAGATTTAGTCCCTAGAGCTAGTTTGCCTAATAAGGTTGCTCATAGGATGACTCCTACTGAAATTGAGGAGCTAAAAAGAAAAGTTCAAGAGTTGTTGAGGAAATGTTTGATTCAAGAGAGCATGATTCCATGTGCAATACCTACAGTGGTAACACTAAATAAGGATGGAGAGTGGAGAATGTGTATAGAATCTTAGGCTATAAATAGAATAACCATCAAGTATCAATTTCCTTTACCAAGAATGGATGATCTTATGAACTGTTTGAGTGGAGCTTAGTACTTCACAAAGATAGATCTCAAGAGTGGCTATCACCAAATATAGATATGAGAGGGAGATGCATGGAAGACTAAATTTAAGACCAAGGAGGGTCTATATGAGTGGTTAGTCATGCCCATTGGATTGACCAATGTGCCAAGCACCTTCATGTGGCTTATGAATGAGGTACTAAAGAAATTTTTGGGTAAATTTGTTATTGTCTCTCTAGTTGATATTTTGATTTTCAGTAAGTCTTTGGATGAACATTTATTGTACATTCATAGTATCTTTGAAAGGTTGAGGGAAGAGAAATTGTTGATTAATTTGAAGAAGTGTAGCTTTGTCAAAAGGGAGTTAGTTTATTTGGGATTTGTTGTATCAGCTGAGGGTCTCAAAATGGGCCAAGCGAAGGTGAAGGTCATCTTGGAATGACCTACTCCAAGGTCTGCCATTGAGGTGAGGTCCTTCCATGGTCTAGCTAGTTTTAATAGGAAGTTCATTAGGAATTTTAGTAGTATATGTGCACCCCTAACTGAAACAATGAGGGGGGATAGAAAAGAATTCAAATGGACTACGAGAGCTACACGAAGTTTTGAATTGTTGAAGAAAAAGGTGATAGAGAAACTTACATTGGCACTTCGTGATTTCAACAAAGTGTTCTAGGTGGATTGCAATGCTAGTACCAGTGCTATTAGGGCTGTGTTGAACCAAGAAGGTAAGCCTATTGCCTATTTTAGTGAAAAATTGAATGATGCAAAGAAGAAGTATTTTGTTTATGATCAAGAGTTCTATACAATAGTTTAGGCCTTAAAGAAATCGAGGCATTATTTTTTGCCAAAAGAATTTGTATTGTATACTAATCATTGGGCATTGCAATACCTAAATAGCTAAGGTAAATTGAATTAGAGACATTTGAAATGGGTAGAGTTCATGCAAAACTATACATTTGTATTGAAACATAGAAGTGGAAGGTCTAATAGGGTTGTTAATGCATTAAGTAGGAGACAGTTGTTGTTGATAGTAATGCAGATTGAAGTGGTTGGGTTTGATGAACTCAAGAATTTATACCTTGAAGGTCCTGACTTTGTAGAGGCTTGGAAGGCTTGTAAAGAACATATTACTCTAGACAGGACTAGGTGGCTAGATTACTTAATTTAGGATGGTATGTTGTTCAAGGGAAGTCAATTGTGTATTCCAAGGAGTTCCATGAGGGAAAACTTGATCAAGGAGAAGCATAGTGGAGGAATGATAGGACACTTTGGTCGAGATAAGACCATTTCCATTATTAGATAACATTATTTTTGGCCTCAATTTTCATAGGATGTGAAGAAATTTGTGTAGAGTTGTCAAGTATGTCAAACAACCAAAAGATTTAGTTATAATACTAGACTCTATCAGCCATTTCCTGTTCCATCAAAGCCTTGGGAGGACACAAGTATGTATTTTGTTCTTAGATTGCCAAGGACGCAAAGGATTACTGACTTAGTATTTGTTGTGGTTGATGGGTTCTCCAAGATGGCGCACTTCATTCCATGCCACAAGACTCATGATGTAGTACATATTGTAGATTTGTTTTTCAGAGAGGTGGTAAGGCTACATGGTCTCCCAAAAAGTATTATTTCTGACATAGATACTAAATTTGTGGGGTATTTCTGGAGGACTTTGTGGAAGAAGTTGAAGATGAAATTGAAGTTTAGTTCTACAAATCATCCAAAGACTAATGGACAAATAAAAGTAGTGAATAGGAGTTTGGGTAATTTACTGAGATGTTTAGTAGGAGATAAGCCCAAGGGATGGGATTTGATTCTACCACAAGTTGAATTTTCTTACAATAATTATGTGAATAGGAGTATTGGTCGATCATCATTCCAAATTGTGTATGGGAGTAATCCAAAGACTGCACTAGAGCTAAGGAAAATAGAGTAAGGAAAGAAGACAAGTTTTGAGGTAGAAGACTTTGTTGAACATGTCAAGAACCTACATGAGGAGGTGCAAACAGATATTAGCAAGATGAACCTATAATATAAGGCTAGGATAGATCAAAAGAGGAGACATAAGGAGTTCCAAGTTGGATATTAGGTTATGGTATATTTGAGGAAGCAACGATTTCCATTGGGTACCTACAACAAGCTGAAGATGAAGAAATTTGGCCCCTACAAAATTTTGAAGAAACATGATCTAGGGAATGCATATGAGGTGGAGTTGCTAGATGGGACTCACATTTCTCCTATTTTCAATTTTGTACACTTAACAAAATATCATGATGATGGTGTAGATGAGGAGTTGATGTCCTACTTCTATGAAGGAAGAGATTGAAGAAATTTTGGATAGTCATGTGGGTCAGAGTACCAATAGAAGACTCAACTTGGATATTCACAATGGAAGTTTCCCATTTTGATTTTCCTCTACTAGCTATAAAGTGGCAAGGTCACTTTTCAATCTACCTTGGGTGTCTGATGCAAGAGCATCCAGTGGTGTAAGGGCAATCCCGTATCACCCAAAAATATGCTTAGTGTTAGTTTCTGTTTAATGTGTTTTCATATTTGGATACCCATTTGGGTTAAATTAAGATTCCAACTCTCATAGTTCCACTATTGGTTTTCTAGATTAGAGATTTTGAGCACCTTGGGATACGTGCTTATGTAAAAAATAGATTATTTTGTAATTGACCCATAATTATAATGATTTAGAGGGTTTAATTTGGAGGGATTATTGTAATTGTAATTTAAAAAACTCTAAAAAAAAATCAAGTCAAAAGGCTTTGCAGTTTGAAAGTTATTGCAGTTTTAAGTTGCCTAGAGACCCCCTAAAAACACTTCAAAGTCACATTTGAGGCACTAAATGCCCTCGTACGAGCTTGAAAAATGGGGGACAAAAAAAGTTGGACTATATGACTATAGAATTCTTGGAGAGCTTTCAAAAAATGTAAATGGTTCATCAATTAGAGTCCTAGATCAAAAGTTATGCCTTGCAAAAGTTGGACTACCATTTCTGGATTCTTCTGATTTTACACTGAATTTTGATGTGTTTTATAGAACCTTCTATTTTGGTAGTGGATGCCAAATGGAATATTCTAAAATTTATTCCTAACCCTAAACATACTTTGGGTTACTTAAGGACATATTTGGTTGAGTTTGGGAAAAGGTATTGGAAGAAGGTTTTTCTCCAGGATCAGACAAAATTGTATGCCCATAGGGCATGTTTTTGGTCCATTTTCATTGTAATGAATGTAATATAAGATCACTTCTAATAATAATATTTCCCTTTTATTGTTGTGTTCATTTTTTCTTGGGTTGTGTCCTCATCAAATCTAAGAAGAATTGCAACCATTATCTTTTATATGGGATAGATCTGGAGAGAAGAGTGTGAATGAATGAACTGTGAAAAGGAATATCAAAAATATCCAATCATTCTCATCCCTAAGGTGCACCCACCTTGGCCCTATAGAGCCTAAAATTTAGATTCCCTATGATTCTATGGAAGTTGGTCCAAATCTAAAGAGAATTCAATTGAATATAGGAAGTAGCTAAACCTTAGACTAAGTCTTATCTTCTACATCGAGTCTTCATTTATTTCCATGTAAACTTAATAGGGATACATAAAAACCTTATTCATTCCTTATATCCCTAAGTCCTTTTCCTTCACATTGAATGAAGATTTTGAAGTTGTGATGATGCGATTACCTCTTTTCGCTTCATTGCCCCAATTCATTACTTGACTGTCAGAGGAGTTGTGAAGTCGCAACACGATCATCTCAATAGTTAGCACAACTTCACAGCTTAGAAGGATAACATCCAATTTCAAGTCATGAAGTTGTGACTAACCATACATCACATGCTTAGAGGTCAAGTTTTTCCTTAAGAATACCTCAGGGAGCCCACAATTTTCATAACTATTAGATCGTGATAGATCAATGGCTGGTATATTCATGCTTTTTGAAGATGCACAAATTTTAGCCAATGTGGGAATACAAGCTTTTAATATGCATGAGGTCCTCATCACATTGTTGCAAGGGTTAACAAGAAGTTAGGACTTTAAAAAATTAAGTGAGAAAACCTTAAAAATTAAGTGGAAAAACTCCCACGCACTCTTAAAAATGTGAACAATGTAAACCCACTTTTAGGAATCTAGGCAAAAGGTCATTAGAGTAAATTTTTTTTAGGGATTTCAAATGGATATGGATGACCTTCGGATGCATCTTTCATCCTTATTTTTTCCATGATGACCACTGTACCTACTATCAAATCTCCTTGCAATCAACAACCTCTGAACTCACTTCAATTCAATCTATACATATACATATACAGAAAATAAGTTCATATAACTAGCTATATTTTGTATCTAAATAATGTAGGGACCCATGACAAGGTTTGTTGGATTCACAAACAATGATCTTGCAAGCCTTGTAAAGAAAGTTACAATGCTTAGTCCTATTGCTTATCTAGATCATGTTACTTCTCCCCAATCAAGAATTGTAACAATAATCAACCTTGATCAGGTGTTTTTTTATAATTTTTTGTTAACTAAATTTCTATACTTTAATTCATATGCATACCAAATTTCTTTGATGCTCACCATTTTCACTAATAAGTATACTTGGCTCTAGGCATCTAAGAATACAATACATCAACATAAGTTGTAGAATCATTTATTGAATATCAATACAAATATGAGAATACAATAAAATACAAATTTATGAATATCAATATTACATTTTACATTCTCTCTTTTATGCTGATTTAATCATTCTTTGAATCACATTTGAGATTTTCCATTTATTTTAGGGGAAGTAGTAGCTAGGGATTTGAGGCTATGGATCTGCAGATTCTTCCAGGAGTTCAAAATATGTTGATCTTTAATTATTGGTGAGCATATAATAAGTTTTGATATATATTTCTTTTCTCTTTTAGACTACATATGTCTAAGCTTAAGATTGCAGTCAATATCTTTTGGTTAAAAGTTAAGCTTATGTACACTACTTCACAGGTTGGGGAGCTAATAGGTGGGAGCCAAAGGGAGGAGCAATTACAATCAGTTGTATTTTCTCTCTCTTTGTAAAAAAATTTGTTTGAAAAGTACTTTTTTTCTACATAACTTGATTTTGATGTATGGTTGTAGCACTCCTAAAGAGCCACCTTAAGTTAGCAATCATTGAAATTATCTTAATTTGAGATAGCTATATTTAATTGGTTATTAGAAAAAGTATTCATATTCAATTTTGAAGGAGTATCCCTTCAATAGATGTAGGCTGGTTCATATTTATTTTTTAAAGGAGTATCCCTTCAATAGATGCTGACTATTTTTTATCAATACATTCCATCAAAATGAGATTTACAGTTTAAGTTGCAATGATGCAACAGATAACTAGAGCAGTACATTTTGCACCATCGCACATGATCAAGATTATCATAGGGTCAAGATTGTGATGATGTGGAATGCATTTTTTGCACTGTCACAAAGAGTTAAGTGCAAACCCTGGTCAAGGTTGCATAGTAGCACAATCATTATTTGCACCATCATAGGGTTATTTTTTGAGTTGAGAACCTAATTTGTGATGGTGTGATGGTAGTTAATTTAGTGGTTATTGTCATTTTGCAGTAGTCAATGAAAAGAAATTGCCAACAGTCATGATGGAGCAATCAATGGTTGAAAGTTATCTTTGCAGCTTTGTAGGCCTACATGGTCAATGAAGAAATGAAGTCATGAACTTGTGATGACATAAAATAGTTGGCTATGAGACATTTATCTTTTCCTTTTCTCTACTTTGGAACTGCTAGACATTTCATGTTTGGTAGTTGCGAAGCAACAATTTTTTTAAACAAAACAAGTTCATTCAAAATTTCCACCAATGCATCGACTAACATTGGTGGAACTTTCAACCAATCTTGGTGGCAATTTTGACCAATGATTTTTCTAGAATTTAACCAATGCATCAACCAACATTGGTGGAACTTTCAACCAAATATATGTCAACATTTTGACCAATGCATCAACCAACATTGGTGGAACTTTCAACCAATCTTGGTCAGATGTTTGACCAATGCATTTAGTAGAATGCAATGACAAAATAGTTCAATTTTGACCAAATAAATCATTGACATTTCAACCAATAGAAGTTTTTCCAAAATTTTGATGACAAAAATACTAACAAACCAATTGGTCAAAAATTAGACCAACATGGGTCAAAATTTTGACCAATTTTCGTCAAAAAATGAGTCAAATTTTACTAGTGTATCACTTTGTGTAGATGCTTTTAGATGTCTCTAAGAACATTTAGGTGTATTTTGGTTCATAACAGTCCATGGACCATAAATCAAAATCAAAGTTCACATTTCAAAGGCCAAAGGTTCTGAACATGAAACTAGTTATTGAAAGTGTTGGTTCATCAATCTAAATGTACAATTCAATAGTTCAAATTTGACAATTCCAAGTAGCTAATACCATTGTAGAAGACCAAGTCCAATGATTTGTATCTATAGATTTGATGATATAGAAATTCAATATGGAAGAGGATATATTGGCATTACAAACAAATCATCCCAGATCCATAAACAACATCATATCTTCAATATGTCTCTCTCCTTTAAAGACCAATACATGGAGCCATTATCAACATGATTAGACTCACTCTCCTCAAACCAATTCAATCAAAACTCTTCATACCAAACTAAGTATGCAAAATTATGTACTTATAGATTATATTATCTCTTGGTGATTGAGTAAAGATCAAATAAAATTTTCCAAGGTGATAAAATTGCATATGTAGATGTATGTATGTATGTATCTCTGTATCTTGTTGTCGTGCTCTTGTGATCTTTGTATATGTATATACACACGCATGTGTGTGTCTATGTATATATGTATGTATATATAAACAAAGATGTATTTGTATATACACATACATACATAGACACACATATGTGTGTGTATGTATATATATATACACATACACACCCATAGAGAGAAGCTTCTCTATATATACATACATAGGTACATAGACAAATACACATGTGTGTATTTATGTATATATACACATACATATACATAAAAAGAAGCTTTCTAATCACCTATTAGGGGGAATATAAAGAGATACATGTTTAGAGGGAAAGTAAAAGAACATTTACATAGGCACCTCTTCTCCCCTTGAAGATAATTGTAGAGCACTACTACATTTGGGCTCAAATACACTGGAAATTATACCACCGTCACAAATTTCCATTACGATTTGACCCCAAATGTTGTAGTGCAAAGGGAAACAAGATCACAAGGGTATGAAATAGAAACTAAATCATGGAGAAAGGGCATGGAGATCACAAGGGTATGACAATGAAATGTAAGATCACAAGGGCATGGCAATGAAATGTAGCGATCATAAGGGCACGCCAATGAAATCGTAGATGTCCACTGATCTCTGCCAAGGGCACAAAAATGAAATGTAGAGATCAGAACAATGAAATGCACCAATGATGAGGGAACAAAAATGTTAAGAACTCTCCACCTTATTTCACACATAGCTCTCCACAATCAAAACAAATGGGGAATGATTTATGTCGTGTTTTCTTTTTCTTTTTCTTTTTATCTAAAATCAGCTTCACATTGTGTTGTAACTTTGGCATTGGTGTTTGATCCTCAATAGCTTTCATTTCAGCATTTCAACATTCAATTTTTTAATTTTCCTCTTCATTATATAGTCCTTTCCTCCCTAAAAACCACTTTTTTACTTCATTAGAATCATGACTTGAACACAACCAATGATATAAAACCTGCTACAACTTTGAAAAAAAATGTTTCCTCCAACATTGCAACCATATGATAAATGGGAATAGCACATGCTTGAGCCATAACCTAGTTAAATTGGTCTAGTTTCTGATTAGCTAGGTTGATTACAAATTCCTATAGAACTATCATCAGATTAGGTTTGATAAAATGAACAATTAGTTGTTCATAGGTAGGAAGGTCAAATATAGTTTTCTAAGGTGATAAAATTGCATATGCAGATGCATCACTTGGATGCCACACATGAAATACATTCCCAACCTTGAAACACTCTTATAAGCAATCGCAAAGAAAATGCAGATGCAATACATGACAAATTGCAAAACTTGTAGTCTTTATATATACAGAGAGATATTTTTAAAGGTGCTTATTAAAAATTAGCTACAATAGAAAAATTGATCTAGCTACATACATATTCCAGAATTCAAATAATTAAAAAATAAAATTCACTCAACCTGTGCTAAGTGACTTAGCTCAAGATCCTGCACAAAAATAATGCAAACTAGGAAACCTGGGCAGAGTTTGCAAGAATTTTTTAGAAAAAATAAATATCATAGAAAATATTTTTAGAAAGAAATAAGCCATAACATAGTTAAATTGGTCTAGTTGCTGATTAGCTGGGTTGATTACAAATTCTTGTAGAATTGTCATCAGATTAGGTTCAATAAAATGAACAATCAATTGTTTCTAGCTAGCAGGATCAAATACAAATTTTTGAGGTGATAAAATTGCATATGAAAATGTATGTATGTATGTGTGTGTACACACACACACACACACACACACACACACACACATAGAGAGAGAGAGAGAGAGAGAGAGAGAGAGAGAGAGAGAGATCCTGTGGATTGTGGAGATCAGTGGAGATCTAGGATTTTATTGTCGTGCCCTTGTGATCTCTACATCTTGTCATCATTGCCTTGTGATATCTTTATATGTATGTATATATATATATATATATATATATATATATATATATATATGTATGTATTTATGTATATAGATATATATATATATATATACATACATACATACATATATATATATACATACATACATACATACATACATACATATATATATATATATATATATATATATACATACATACATACATATATATACATACATACATACATACATACATACATATATATATATATATATATATATAGATACACATATATATATATATACATATATATATATATATATATTTATATGTATATGTATGTATGCATGTATGTAAATAGACAGATCTTGGCATAACAGAAAATCAATAGAACTCACTCAACAGGTAGCATGGCAATAGATGCAATGGCAATGCCTATTGGTAAGTAGATTCCTCATTTTCTCTCTCATGTTTCATGTGTTTATTTCACTTGAAATCATATTTTTTGATACAATTGGTTAATTGAGTGTTGTCTTTGATGTTACACAAATGTCATATCAGTCATCAGACAGAGTCTACCGAGCTCAGAAGGTAAGCATAGTAGTTTACAGAGTCTACCGAGCGTTGCTGTATATTACACTATAAAGATAGCTTCTACCAAGCTAACTTGGTTAACGAAGGAAGTTTAGTACTTACCGAGCTCACTCGGTGATCGAAGGAAACTGTGACAGTATTTACCGATCTGGGAAGGTAAGCGAAGAAAAGTTAGTGTTTACTGAGCTGGGAAGGTAAGCGAAGAAAAGTTAGTTTTTACCAAGCTAGGAAGGTAAGCGAAGAAAAGTTAGTGTTTACCGGGTTGGGAAGGTAAGCGAAGGAAAGTCAGTGCTTACCGAGTTGGGAAGGTAAGCGAAGGAAAGTCAGTGCTTACCGAGTTCACTCGGTGTCCAAAGGATTTTTGCACAATTCGCAATGCTTACCAAGCCTCACTTGGTTAACACTAAAGATCATTATGGTATAGTGTTTACCGAGCTAGGTTGGTTAGCGAAGGATTTTTGAAAAGTGTGGAATTAAGGCTAAAATTGATTTATGTGATGAATGTAGCCAACTCACGATATAATTATTAATAATTTTAACTTGTATATAAGGCCGACTTGATAATCAGAAAGGTATATATGAAGGATCAAGTTGCGAATTCAAGTGTGCATGTGTGGATAAGATGTATGTGCGAATTGTGAAGGTGCAAGCAAATTTTTGAAGGATCAGATATCCTTGTGGAGCTACAAAGCTTTTATGTGATTAGAGAGGATCTAGTGAAGCAGAATAGAGATTTGTATCAACAAAGATAAGTTGCATTATATTCAGATCATTCATTGTTACTTGATAACAATTGTAGCCATGATTTCAAATCTCTTAACAAAGTGGGTTTAACAGCCTTATTGTAAATCCTCTAACAAGGTGACAGTTCAGTTGAATTGTTCTAAAGACCTCTGGCAAGGCCACTCCTAACAAGGTGATTAAATCCTCTAACAGGGTCACACCTAACAGTGTGTTTTGTAACCTTTAACAAGGTTGGTTCCTAGCAGGACTCACTTCAAAAGAGTGAAAAACAGTAACTAGTTACATTGGTGGTTTTTCCCATATTGGGTTTCCACGTTAAATCTGGTGTCTCTAGTGTTCATGATTGCTGAATTATTTTGGTTATCAGTTCTTAATAATTATTAGTATTTGCTGCATTATCAAGTTTCAGTAATCTGTAACTAAGATCAAGATTTTAGACATCTAAGGGACTATGAAATGTTTTTGTGGTAACTGATTCACCCCCTCCCCCTCTCAGTTACTCCATTCTCATTTCCAACACGTATATCTTAGGGGGATTTTGTAATACTTTTATGTAGGACGTAATGAGGACATTCATAGATGTACCTATGATGATGACATTCTAGGTACTTTAAATATTGATCTCATGACATTCTAGGTAACTTACCATGTTTATACACGTATGGATGTTCAGGTAATTAACCTTACATTTAATAAAAGGAATATGTGCTTCAAAACCAGCTTTTAAACATTACTATATAAGGAATGAGTTAGGACTTATATAGGTTAACCTTACATTAACTGTAAACCAAAACACAAAGGTTGCACTAGGCTATTACAGTATTGTAATTATAGAAAATTGTCTGATTTATTCGAGTGGGTGTATGATGTCAAAGAGCTGTATTAGGTGAGTAAAGCTCACCAGTGGTTATAGGAATACAACTACATCAAAATAATTAGAAACTAGAACTACATATTCATTAGGGTGAGTAGTTAAAGGGTCTTGATCTCGTGGATATGGGTATGTAGGCATTTTAGTAGGTGGAGTATGCCTCCAGTGTGCAAACACCTTGGACATAGTTAGGCAGCACTTAACTATTTTAAGATATTATATGTTAACTTAGGAGGCTCATTCCCTTGTATAATCCTAGGCCACAATGACATTACCTCTAAACCATTCAAAGGATGTTGAAGTGGTTCTCAATCTTGAAATACTCTTATAAACAATGGCAAAACAAATGAAAATACAATACGTATATTACTATTATTTATGTAAATGTATCTATGTATGTATATATGTATGTATGTATGTATGTATGTATGTATGTATGTATATATGTATGTATGTATATGTATATGTATATGTATATGTGTATATATATATGTATATGTATATGTATATGTATATTTATATATGTGTGTATATACACAAAGAGATCTTGGCACAACAAAAAATTGATTCAGTTGCATACATATTCCAGAATCCAAATAGTAAAACATTCTTAAGTAGACATTTGTGAGCACTAGGTGTGTGAAGGCTCCATGCAAAAGCATGTAGAAGAAAAAAAGGTCATGGACATTTTCGATGATATGTTTGTCAAGAGCATACACAAGTTCCTCAAGGTGACTTCCATTATTAAATTTTCATATACATTTTCCTTGTTATCATTCATTTCTTTATTAATTTTATTATAAGAATCCATCACATTTTGTATTAGGTGATGAATCCTATGGGTATGGTTATGTGTTTAGAAAATAGGAGTATGCTTACACTAAAACATGTTCCACATTTAACTCAATTAGGGTGTTATGTAAGTTGTCTATTGACGCAAAAGGATGATCCTTTGGTGTTGCTGCGCCCTTAATATTGGTGTATATAGGGTTATGAATAGTCAACTTGTGGCTATCTTAATCCTTAATTATGTTATCATTATTATATTATTATTTAGGTGGGTAGGTTAGCCTAGGTGTTATGTAGGGTTGTGTCTATTCAATCTAAGCATAATTAGGTATATATAGGAGGTTGTGAGTCTTATTTCAACATTATATTGTGAAGTGTATTCTCATTGAAGATATTTGGAGGTTTCCCCCTCAAAGTGGCCTTTTATTCTTAGTCATTATCAAGTATTTATATAATATTTTATATTATTTCTTCTATTGGGTAAGTTAATTCATTACAAGTGGTATCAGAGCATGATCTTGGCACCATAGAGGCACAACATTGGGGCAATTTTGGGAAGAGCATAACTTTTAGATTTCAAAAAAAAATTCAATTTAAAGAGTTTTTGAAGACCATATTAAAGAAGCTATAGTCCAAAATTTAGAGGAATTGGAGCAAATTTGAGAAAATTATTGTAGAATTACTATTTCTACACAATTTATTGAGATCTTCATATCTCTGAAATCTTGCCGAATTGGAGTATAATTTGTATTGGATTTTTGAATACATAGTAGAGGAGCCTAAATTTCAAAGCCTGGAGAAACTGAAAAAAAAAGCAAGATATTGCAAAATTAGGAAAATTCTCTCTTAAGGCAGCAAATTTACTAATTTTTATGGGATTTTTTTCCAAGTAAGGGTATTTTGGCCCTAGTAAGTTATAGTAAAAAATAAATAAATAAATCAAAGAATTTACATTTCATTTGTGTGATTTGTTTCAAAAATCTTGGTGTCCATAATGACAAGGCCTTCAACAAGAGGCAAAAAGAATGCTACCACACAAGGGAAATCCTCTGATCAAGATTGGGAAGTAGCAAAGAATAGTATTACCAATGAAGAAGTTAGTAAATTCAAGGAAGAGTTTAAGAGGGATATGTGTGACCTAAAAGGAGATATATCAAATATATGAAGCATTTTAAGTACCTATATGAATGAAACAAGAAAGGAGCTCTCAAGTAATCAAGGTGAAACCTTCAAGTCGATTAATAATGACACAAATTTTATTAATCCTACGAGATCTAGGAATTTTTTTCCAAAGATCCTCGAACATGGATAAATAAAATGGAGATTTTCTTTGAAGTACATCAAATTCCATATGGACAAAAGGCCACGATGGATTCCTTACATATAGAACTAGATCAATTCATTTGGTATCATTGGCTTTGTACTCATAGGAGGAAAAAGGGTCTCACTATATCATGGTCAATTTTTACATAAGAACTCCAAGAACAATATAAAAATAGTGTGACAGAAAACTTCTTTAGCCAACTTGCTAAGCTTCAACAAACATGATCAGTTAAGGATTATATTAAAAAATTCCAAAATCCATCCTTAAGAGTGGATACAATTATAGAGGATAACTCGAATGATTTATTCTTGGGTGGTCTCAAGGATCACATTCAACATGAGGTATGCATGTTTTGTACCAGCTCAATAAATGAGTCTTTTATATTGGTATGTAGGGTAGAGGAGAAGTTCTTGATTCCTTGAAAGCAAGGGGCTAATGTGACAAGAGAAAAAGGATATTCAACACATTCTCTTCCTCAACCTACAAGGTTGACTTCACAAAAAATTGAGGAGAAAGGAGAAAAATGGTTGTGTTTCAATTGTGATAGAAAATATAGTGGAGGACATAAATGTGGTGAAAATAAATTGTTCTATATTGAAGGTCTGAGTGAGGAAGAAGAGGATGAGCCCATATTAGAGGAGGATAGGAGTCTAGTGAGGAAACACATGATTCTTAACCAATCATTTATTGTCATGCATTTTCATGTTTTAGTGCAACCCAAACTCTCAAGGTAGTGGGTTTCTTAAAGAAGAAAAAAGTAATAGTGTTGATTGACTCAAGTAGTACTCATAATTTCATCAAACAAAAGTTGGAAACTCTTCTAAATTGTTTTATATATGCAATCCCAAAGTTTTAGGTTTTGATTACAGATGGATGCATAGTTAGTTATTCAAAGAAGTGTCATAGCATCAAATTATCCATAGGAGATTATTAACTTGATTCCCCATTGTATGCGATATCTATGGGTGCATCAAATTATGTTTTGGGAGTATAATGGCTTAGTACATTGGGAACAATTAAGATGAACTTCCAAGAACTATTCATGTGATTTTAGTCAAAAGGAAAGGTGGTGGAGCTAAGGGGCTCGAAGGAAAAATCTCCATAGATGGTAAGCTCTCATCAAATGCAAAAGTTTCTTAAGAAAGGTGCAAACGGATTTGTCGCCCAAATATTTTCATTAGAAGTCCCTCAATCTAATGATCTTACTCATCCAAATTTACAAGCAATAATTGATCTTCACTCAACAATTCTTGGAGATATGCCTAAAGGACTTCCTCCTAATAGGGATCATGACCATGCGATAAAAATAGTTCTAGGGAGCCAACCACCAAAGATCAGGCCTTATAGGTACCCACACATACAAAAAAGTGAGATAGAAAAAATTGTTGAGGAAATGTTAGAGGAAAGAATTATCAGGCATAGCCAAAGTGCTTACTCCCCACCTGTTGTGATGGTGCATAAGAAGGATGAAACTTGGTTAATGTGTCTAGATTATAGAGTGCTTAACAAGTACACCATTAAATATAAGTTTCCTATTCTAGTCATCGACGATCTTCTAGATGAATTAAATGCAGCTATTTATTTAACCAAGTTAGATCTTAGATTGGGTTATCACCAAATTTTGATCAAGGAGGAAGATATTTGTAAGACAACATATCAAAATCATGAGGGTCAGTATAATTTTTTGGTGATGCCATTTGGTGTTACCAATGCACCATATACATTCCAAAGTTTGATGAATTTCATTTTTAAGTAGTGTTTTTTGATGATATATTAATTTATAGCAAGACTTGGGAAGAACATTTGCAGCATATAGATCAAGCATTACAATTACTCGAAGATCATCAACTCTATGCTAAGCCATCCAAGTGTTCTTTTGGTCTTAAGGAGGTGGAGTATTTGGGACATATAGTTTCACGTGAAGGAGTAAAGGTGGACCCTAACAAAATTAAGCCTATCATGGAATGGCCTATTCCAAAAACTATTATGAAGCTTAGGGGTTTCTTGGGATTGAAAGGATACTATAGAAAATTTGTGAAGAATTATGGTCATATAAAAGCACCCCTTACCACTCTATTAAAGAAGGATTTTTTTCATTGGAATGAATCTTCTAATGTATCATTTGAGCAATTGAAGAAGGCTATGTGTACAAATCTAGTGCTTGCCACTCCAAACTTCACCAAGGAATTCATTATGGAATGTGATGCTTTTGGAAATGGGATAGGAGCAGTTCTCATGCAAGAAGGTTGACCAATTTCTTTTGAGAGTCATAAATTAAAAGATAAAAATAAACTCTAACCTATTTACAAGAAGGAAATACCAGAAATCCTTCATGTAGTTAAAAATGGAGGCCTTATTTAATGGGTTGACACTTCAAGGTTAAGAAAAATCATGATAGCCTAAAATATTTTTTGGAACAAAGACTATCATCAAAAGAGCAATAAAAGTGGGTCACTAAGATGTTGGGATATGACGTTGAAACTATATACAAGAAAGGGAAGGAAAATATTGTGGCTAATGCACTTTCCAAGAAGGATAAAAAAAATAAATCCTTATTGTGTGTCCTTTTCAATATTACAATAAAATGGAGTTATTGAAGCCAAAGAAGAGTGGAAAATGATGTTGCAACAAGTAATCTCATCCAAAAGATAAAAAGTGGCCCTAGTAATTTAGATAAGTTTTGTTTAAAGGGGGATATTCTTTGGTATAAAGAGTGCTTGTATCTCTACAAGAATTCCACTCTTAAACACAAGATTCTCAAAGAACTACATGAGTCCCCAATTGTTGGTCATTCAGGGTTTTTGAAGACATATAATTTGGGAAGGGATAAAAGGTGGTACTCAAAAATTTGTGGCTGAATGTTTGGTTTGTCAAAGAAATAAGGGGGAAAAAATTAAGACACCAGGTCTCTTGTAGCCTTTATCTATTCCTAGCCAATGTTGGGAAGAGGTATCCATGGACTTCATCATAGGGCTTCCCAAATCTAAAGGTAATAATGTCATCATGGTAGTAGCTAATTGCCTCACTGAATATGCATATTTCATTGCATTATCACATCCTTTTACAACAAGTATAGTGGAAAATGTTTTCTTGGAGAATATCCAAAAACTACATGGTACACCTAAGGTTATTGTTAGTGATCATGATCCTATCTTTCCTAGTCACTTTTGGAAATATTTATTCTGATGTTTGGGTACTCAATTGGCTCATAGTTCTTCATACCATCCTCAATTAGATGGGAAAATTGAGTTTGTTAATAAGTTTTTGAAAGGATATCTATGTTGTTTCACTTCAAAAAATAATCTCAATGGGTAGATTGGCTACCTCTTGAAAAATGGTGGTACACTACTTCTTTTCATAGCTCATAAAAAATGTCTCCATTTTTGGCACTTTATGGATATCATCCTCCTTTCATCACATCATCATTAAAGGTGTCACCAAGAGTTCAGGTAGTAGAGGACCACTTGCTTCATCAACATTAGGTTCTTTTAGAACTCAAGGAGAATTTAGCTATGGCACAAAATTGAATGGAATGACAAGTAGACCAACATCATAGTGAAATAAATTTTGAAGTTGGGGATTGGGTCTTCTTGAGATTGTAATCTTATAAACAAATCTCAATGAAGAAACAAAAAAAGAATAACAAGTTGTCTCCAAGATATTATAGACCATACCAAATCATGAAAAAGATTGGTAGTGTTGCCTACAAGCTTGAGTTGCCACCAACAAAAAAGACATATCCAATTTTTCATGTTTTTTTTTTGAAGAACGTAATTGGGCAAAATATTCCTACTCAAACAATACTACCAGAACTTGATGAAGAAGGAAGAATAATTTTGGAACCATAGTGCATTCTTCAAACACGTACAAAGAAGTTGAGGAGCTGAACCCTAACTCAGTATCTCATCCAATGGAAGAACTTACTAGTTGAAGAGGCCACATGGGAGGATGAGGAGTTCATTCAAAAGAATCCACACTTGGTTATCATTGAGGATAATGCTTCTTTTAAGAGAGGGGGCACGCTACACCCTTAATATTGATGTATATAGGGTTATGAATACTCAACTTGTGGCTATCTTAATCCTTAATTAAGTCATGTTATCATTATTATATTATTATTTAGATAGGTAGGTTGGCCTAGGTGTTATGTAGGGTTGTCTATTCAACCTAAGCATAATTAGGTATATATAGGAGGTTGTGAGTCTTATTTCAACATCATATTGTGAAGTGTATTCTCATTAAAGATATTTGGAGGTTTCCCCCTTGAAGTGGCCTATTATTCTTAGTTATTATCAAGTATTTATATAATATTTCATATTATTTCTTCTATTGTACAAGTTATTTCATTACAGGTGTTGTGGATTATAAATGGAAATCTCTTTATTGTCTAACTATGGAATTGATTTTGAATTGGTGGGTATGTTTTATTTCATTTGTAGATTCAATAGAGCTTTTGGTATTGTTGGTTGTAAAAGGATTTCATGTTTATGATCTGCTAATGGAGATGAGTTCTTAATTGTAACTTTAATTAGTACATATGTGTGTGGGTTATGAGAGGATTAGAATTTCTCAATGATCTAACAATGGAGATGAGTTTCATACAAGTTGAAATGGTTCATATGTAAATTATAAATCTTTTGGTACAGTGAAGTAGATAGAGATTTCATTTTATGATTTGATGTGTATGTTGTAAATTATCTTGTAGATTTTTTTTTGTGGTCTTATTGTGGGTTTGATTTTCATATATGTTGGATTGCTACTGGAAATCATCTATATACTTAAATATAGATATTTTGGTATTGTTTCTACAGGCTACCTCTAGTAATAACCTTAATTATTACTAGGCATCACCCATAGTTTGCATCCTACAAGGGAACATTGCAAGTCATTGTAGTTAAATAAAGAGAATATTATGTAAGACTTGCATCTAGTGTTGAGGAAGGCAAGTGAATACCAAAATGATTTTCCCTCCATCCTTTCAACATGACAAAAACATTAATCCAATTTCATTCATTGTTGCGATATGCACATCTGATGGCTTTCCCCATCCAAATCAACCTCGTACAATGAAAATCTTGGAGAGCTTATAACATTAGTTCCATAGACATACCCATCCATCGTTGCAATCAATTTGTGTTCTGCCACGAGATTCTCTCTTCTTCAAATGACCAAAAAGTGGATAGAAATACACTGAAACTAATGAGATTCTTTTTCTCATGCACTTTATGAATCAAAAGTATTTAGTGAGAGGATAATATTTGTCCACTAATAGAAAATGATTAAACTTTGTTATTTCAAGAACACTTTATTTCCAACAATGAGACAAAGATGAGAAATAATTTGTTATTCCTCTAAATGTAGATACAATGCATGACAAATTGTACAAGTTATAGTCCTCCTAATATTTGGGTTATAAATTCTTAAAGACAGTCGCAGGTGACTCTAATGTCAGAGTACCTACCACAACTCTTTCTTGGACATATTTCCACAGACTCTCTTGTGCCTTAAATTCTGATCAAACTTATAAATATCTACCTCTACCATATCTAAAATCAACTTCATAGTGTGTTGTAACTTTGGCATAGGTGTTTGATCCTTAGTGGCTTTCATTTTAGCCTTTGAGCATTCAATTTTTCAAGTTTTCTCTTCATTATATGTTTGGTTTATCATTTTTTCTTCTAGTTCGATTATGCTACATCTCAACTAGCTACTCTAATGATGCAATCACCCATCTATCTCTAGATTGTGCAAGCATTTGTTGTTTTACAGAATCTGCTACCACTTTGGAAAAAATTATGCCTCCAACATTGAAACCATATGATAAATGGGAATAAAAAATTCCCAAGGCATAACCCAAGTAAATTGGTCTACTTCTTGATTAGCTGGGTTGATTAAATTTTTTTGTAGAACTGTCATCAAATTAGGTACAATAAAATGGACAATCAATTGTTCCTAGCTAGCAAGATCAAATACAATTTTCCAAGGTGATAACATTTCATATGCAAATGAATCACTTGAATGTCATGCATGAAGCACATTCCCCAACTTATAATGAATGTTTAGATATAAAGGCTCCATATACTGGCCCAACAATGGAAGTGAAGGATGTAACCATGCATGTATTGGCACACTCTCCTTGTGAGGATCCCAAGTATCTACTACTACTATTAATTTGGGCATTACTATATGATCTAGAATGTTATGAAGTACTGAAGATGGTAGTAAATTCTCCCATGTCTCTAGAAAATGTAGCATAGGCTTAGGGTCCCTTGGCTCCTAGGAATTTGTAGCAACTATTCTTATTGTTGGAAGAATAACTTTAGTGGAGAGTTGAGTGCAAGGAGTTAAAGAAGTAAGTTTTTTTTTCGTGTAAATGCCATAATCATGAGGCTCATTCCCTTGCATAAGACATAACATAGTTATCAAAACCAAGTAAAGCTTCCACCTTCATGCAGTTGGCCTTGATTAGTAGATAATATTAAACTATTATCAAAACCAAGTAAAGCTCAATATTAAGTTATGATTGTATGACAACTAATCCATGTAGAGCTTTGCAAATAATTTTTTTTTTTGTTAATGCAGTAATCCGTTGCAATTGTGATAGCTTGTCCAATGGGAAACCATCACTCTAATAGAATTACCATTGCCACTGCAATGACAACCATTGATGGTTGGATGCCCGTTCGACTTACAACAATATCGGTGGACCTGCGATAGCTAACTAAAATTGTAGGTTGTTGTAGTTATGATGATATACTATCAAACCTCTGATAGTATGAAGATGAAATCTTCACCTTTCTTTTTTTAATTGTGATTTCTTTGTCTGTCACAATTAT
The DNA here is from genome assembly GCA_028749045.1 of Cupressus sempervirens. Lineage (NCBI taxonomy): Eukaryota > Viridiplantae > Streptophyta > Pinopsida > Cupressales > Cupressaceae > Cupressus > Cupressus sempervirens. The sequence continues at coordinate 144,807,461 of CM053784.1, read as the reverse complement.
GATAGAAAAAGTCTAATGCTCATCTAATGGGTTCCAATTCTAGTTATTGTCCCTCATTTGATGGGTGATCATCAAAATTGTGATGACCTATTATTGCAATTTGAACCTAAATGTAGTAGTGTATTGTTGGGACATTCTCTATTAATAGGCCTTCAAATGATCAAAGGACTTTTGGAATCTCTCATCCAATAAATCCAATTTTTTCATTATCTTGATACCCTATACTCTTCATTTGGAATAAGATCTCTTAGTGTCAATCTGAGATAGGGGAGTTTGATTTCAAGGGGAATGATGATTTTTTTCCAAAGACAAGGGTATATGGATTGGTTCTAATCAGAGTTTGGATGGATGTTTAGGAATCTCAAAGTGATGGACTCAATTGGATATGCTAGTCACAACAAACATCATTGATAGTCTTTTTAATAATTTTCACAATGGTTTTGTTAGATGCCTTATCTTGACCATTTCCTTGAGAATAGTAGATAGTAGAAGAATGATGGGATATATGAAATTTCTCACATAGTTCTTGGATATCCATATTATGGTATTATTTTCCATGATCTATGATGATGGAAATAGGAATACCATATCGATAGATGATATAGTTAAGGATGAACACAAAGATTTGTTTGCTAGTGGAAATTATCAATGGAATGGCCTCAACCCATTTGGTAAAACATTCAATTTTATTTATGATGTATCTATGGCCATTAGAAGAAGATGAATTAATTCTCCTATGAGGTCAAGTCTCGACTGACTAAATGGACATATTGTTGTAAACACATGGAGTTCCTAAGTAGGTACATGATTTAGATTCCCATGTATTTGTCACTTTTGACATTTTATAGAAAATTAAAAGGCATCTAACTCCATCATAGGCCAATAATAACCCATATACATGAGCTTCTTAGCCAAAGAAAGACCACTCAAGTGTGACCCAGATATAAACCCATCTACTTCTCATAAAGTAGTTTGAGATTCATCATGTTTGAGATAATGTAAGAGGGTATTGTCAAAACCTGTTCTATATAGGGTATCAACTATTAAGGTGTAATGGGATGTTTGATGAAGGAAATTTCACTTTTGGTTTTGAGATAGGTTGGGAGTAAGATATTATATTTCAAATAGACATATAAATTTATAGAGATTAGGAATCATGGCCCATGGTATTACATATAATTTTTGAATCAGGATCATCCTTGTCTGGATATGAAAAGGGTTCCACTAAGAATTCAAAATAGGCCCATGTGTCCTCCATTTTGAGAAGTTAAGCAATGGTTTCTATGGAATTTGTAACTTTTTTATTCTATCTTAGAATCTTCATAAAGGTGTTCATTGTGAAATACTTCTTGAATCCATCTACCATATGTGTATATGGTAATAACATATCATCCTTCATCTCATAATTATCATTTACTTGATTAATGATCAACTAAGAGTCTCCGTAGACATTCAACTCTATTATCTTCCACTAAAAAACAATATTTAATCCTATCATTAATGCCTCATACTCTACCATGTTATTTGTATAGGGGAATAATAATTTATATGATTTTGGTATTGTATATCCATGTGGTGTAACAAATAACACTCCAACTCCTAAACCATTTTGAGTATATGAACCATCAAAATATAATTTCCAAGTTTGTATTGATAATGTCAAGATTTACAAATCTAGAAAATTAGTGTGTATAGGTTTCTTATCTTACAATGGTGGCGTAGCTATTTGATCAGCTATGACCTATCCTTTTATGTATTTATGATCCACATACTCTATGTCAAATTTACCCAATATTATAACCTTCATGTTAATATCAATTTTCTAAGTAGATACTTTACAGGATCAATCTTTGCAATGAGCTTAATGGTATGAGATAAAATGTAATGTCACAATTTTCATGAAGAAAAAACCATGGCAAGGCATGCTCATTAAATTGATGAATAATTTAGTTCATGTCCCACTAAGTTGTGACTGATATCATAGATAACCTTCTCTTTCTTTCCTGATCTTGTTGTGCTACTTGTAAGAATTTTCCTTAGGGAAAAATGACACCAAGATCAAGAAGCTCAAGAACAAGTAGAATATTGACCAAATGATATATGATCATAATAACAATATGATAATGAATTGATGTACATACACACTAGGAGTGCCTAAATATAAAGGCCTCTAGAATGCTTCTAGAATAACTAGGAGTTAGCAAAATGATAAGCCTCACAACTAAACACATGTCCACCAAGAGTGGATTATACTCCATTAAGCAAGGCAGCTTTGCCAGAATAGCTACAGATTAGTGTGATGATGAGAGGATAAGCCTACATGGGTGTGTCATGTAAAATTATGTTGTAGACACCATGTGCTTAATTAAGAGTGTGAACAACTACATTGTCTACATGACAACTTAGTTGATTATACAAACTCTAGTGTTCTACACACCATGTGCTAAAATAGAGTTTCTAACTCATGTATTGTCAACATGACAACTCATATGAGTATGCATACTCCTAGGTGTCTAACCTAATAAATAATAAAATAATGTATTTATCCTAAGTAAACTTAAGTAAAGTGTAAATAATAATTATTTACACTAACACCGCCCTTAAGTGCAACTTAGGAGAAGCACTTAAGCTCACAAAAGCTATGATGAAATGCATAATGGGTCCTAACTACTAGGCCATGTTAGGTACCCAAGGACAAATGCAATACTGCATATGCAATGCAATGCAATGAAATGCAATCTCTCTAAAAATGAAGAAAGAGGGAAAACCTCATGGGAAAAACCCTCCCCTAAAAAGAGAGATAAATACAATAAAGAAGAGAAGAGTCATGTGACCCCCTAGTGGAAAAGCCCTCACCCCTAAGAGATCTCACAAATGAAGATACTTGGCCTCTATGAAGGTCTTGGTGAAGATGACTATCTACTCCTCTATAGGATAATACTGCAATGTAATGACCTACTCATGAATCAGTTCTCTAATGTAGTGCATATGAACCTTAATGTGGTAGGTGCACTGATGTTGCACTGGATGTTTTGAGACTTCAATAACACTTTGACTATCACAATGGATGACTATGGGTCTAGGTAGATCAAAACCAAACTCCTTTATAATATATTGGAACCAAATAGCTTCTATTGCCACATTCATAGCTACTCGATACTCAGCCTTAGTTGATGATAGAGCAATAGTGTTTAGCTTCTTCCTCTACCAAAAAATGGAGCTAGAACCAATATGAAAGATTTATCCTAAAGTAGACTTGTGAGAATCAAGATCCCCTACATAGTCTGAGTCTGTATAACCAACTAACTATAGTCTAGTACCAGTTGTATAACATATCCCATATGTATATGTACCCTAGATATAGTACAAGATTTGTTTGCCTACCTTCCAATGAAGTTCATGTGGCTCTTGCATGAAGTGAGAAACCATGCTAAATTTAAATGAGATTTTAGGGCCTATATGTGTCAAGTAGATGAGGCTTCCAATCAATCATCTATACAAAGTAGAATCAACAAGTGGAGTGGAAAAATTTACTTCTAACTTAACACTTGAAAGAAAGGGAGTAGGTATAGCCTTGCAGACACTCATGCAAAACCAAGCAAGTAGATCAAGAGCATATTTGGGTTTTGATAATGTGATTCCTAATGAAGACTGATGTATCTCGATACCAAGGAAATAATGAAGTAGACCCAAGTCTGTCATTGGAAACCTATCCTGCAAAGTAGCCTTGACACTATCAATAATGGATTTTGTGCTCCTTGTAATGATCAAGTCATCAACATAAAGTACAAGTAGCAAATGAGAATCATCCCTTTGAAGAATATAGACATTTGGATCTAAATGACATCTAGTGAACCCTATTGAGAGAAGGAAAGAATTCATCTTGGCATACCAAGCTCTGGGAGCTTGTTTTAGCCATAGATAGACTTTTTTAACTTGCAAACCAAGGAAGAATTCTGAATGAATCCTTGCGTCATGAAGATCACCATTCAAGAATGCACTCTTCACATCCATCTAATAAACAACCCATCTCTAAGTTGTTGCTATAGCTAGTGTCAAACAAATAGAGTTCATTTTTGTGATTGGTGCAAAGGTCTCAGTGTAATCAATGCCAGGTATCTAAGAGAGACCTTTTGCAACGAGTTGAGCCTTATGTTTATCCACACATCCATCTGCTACAAAATTGGTCTGATAGATCCACTTACACCAAACCAATTTTCTTCCCTTAGGAAGAGAGACTAAGTCCCATGTGTTATTTCTCATAAGAGAATTATATTCTTCCTCCATTGCTTTATCCCATTCTAGAATACTTGATACTTCTTTGAATGATTATGGATCTCAATAAATTGCAATATAAGCATGTGGGAGTGAGTTTTGTTGTGATCTTGTTCTCCTAGAATCTGCAGGATTCCCTACCATGGTCCTATTGCATCCAATGTTAGCTAAGTCAATTTAGGTCTAGTGGAAGAAGATCTAGTAGGTATATCTTGAACCTCTGTTGGTTGATGCCTCTATTTGGGTCATGGATGAGCATCTTCCAAGTCACTGTCATCACTATCACTCTTTTCAATGGAGGAAGAAGGAGAAGTTGAAGAAGTAAAGCTTGGTAAACTTTCTTCAAAGTGTACACTCCTCTCATAGAATATGTTGTGTGTCCCTAGATCCATCAACTTGTAGGATTTATGTGAGTTTTCATATCCAACAAAGATACAAGGTTTTCTTTGAGCTTCCAATGCCTTGCATTTCTGTGGAGGTATTTGTGCCCATAATGGACAACCAAAGACTTTGAAATTCTTAACCAAAGGTTTCTTGCTAGTCCAAGCTTGAAAAGGAGTTATACCATCCAAAGCTTTATGAGGACTCGTATTTTGGATATAGTTACCACAATTCATTTCTTTAGACCAAAAGACTTGATCAAGAGACTTGTTTAGTAGCATGCAAGTGGTCATCTCCTTTAGAGTTTTGTTTTTCCTTTCAAAAACTCCATTATGCTATGGCGTGTATGTACTAAATATTGAAGGTCAATTCCCTCTTGAGTACAAAAGTCTATTAGTCTTGAGTTCACATACTCCCCCCATTATCTGTCTGAAAGACCTTGATGGCTTTTCTTGACTTCTTTTCTACTTGAGCCTTGAAGCTAAGAAATTTGTCAAACACTTCACTCTTCTGAGCCATGAAGAAGACCCCAGTAAAGTGATAGTAGTCATCTACGAAGGTGAGTACATAGCGAGACATGCCAAATGATGGCACTGGAAATGTGCTTACCACATCACTATAAACCAATTCAAGAACACATTGTGCCCTCCAAGACTTCCCCTTGTCATACATTTTTTTTGGATGTTTCCCAAGTAAGCAACCTAAAGAAACACTTTCTGAAAATAGGACTTGAGGTAGACCATGAACCATGTTCTTGTTGCTAAGCTAATGAAGATATATGTAGTTGAGATGTCCAAATCTCTCATGCCAGAGTTTTCTTTCTATATTTGAATGCATTAATAAGGCTTGTGCATTAGATTTTGGCACAAAGGAAGATAATGTTTAAAGCCTTTTATCATGATTGGCTTTGCCTATTGTAACCATAGAGTCATCCTTAATGCTTTTCACTACCACTAAATCTGGAAGAAATTAAACCTTATTTCCACCTCCATAGTGAGTCAATTGGTAGATTGAAAGAAGGTTGGAGGTAAGATTGGGAACATATAGAACATCCTTGAATGCTCCATTTTCTATCTCAACTTCACCTTTTCCTTCAACTTCCACCTTAGTATCATCTTCTATAAAGATGTGAGGTACCTTTGAATGTTTCATGGAAGAAAAATCTCTCTTTGACACACCCATATGATGTGTGGCACCTGAGTGAATAATCCATGCTCTTGACTAACAACATTTGTGGGTAAATCTTGCCATTTTCCCTTAGAATCTAAAGATGAAGACCCTTTCTCCTTATAAGCATTAGGAAATGGAACATTGTGTTTCTTCATTCAACTCATCAATCTACTTGTGATAACATTGATGTTCATCATGTACCATCTTCTTACAATAGGCACACTTCTTTTCTTGATTAGTGTCCCCCTTTTTGAGTATTAGAAGAAGACTTGCCTTGCTATTGATTTCATTGTGGTGTTGAATTTTCTATATCCCCTTGTTTGTTATCTTTCCACTTCTTCTTTTTGCTCTTTCCTTTGAACTTTTACTAGCTGAATTTTTAGAATGATCATTATTAGCCACCAATGCCTTAGATTTTGAAGACTTGAGAATCCCCATTATTATCAACTTAGCTTGTTCATCCTCTAGCAGCTAAGCATAATCATCAAAAGTGATTTTCTTAAAGGAAGCTCCTAAGGTAGTCTTTGTGGTGTTGAAAGAAGAGACAAATGTGGAGTACTTGGATGGAAACTTATTATGAATGAGATAAATCAACCTATCATATTTAATGGGACTACCACAATCATCAAGTTTTATTCTCAACTCATTCACCTTAATGATAAAATCATGAATGAATCAAAGCTCTTAGGATCTAGGGCAACAAGCTCATCTTCAATCTTGTAGACATCCGCATCAGTCACTTTACCATATAGGTTTTTAAGAGCATCCCAAGTTTCCTTGGATGTATCATATTTCATGATCTGATAGAGGATCTTGTCTTCAACCCCTAACCTAAGAATACATAGGCTTTCCTATTTGCTTTTTCCCAAGCATCAATTTCACTTTTAGATACTTGATTCCCTATTGGTTTAGGAAAAGAATCATCTACATTTTGAAAAACTTCTTTATGCATCAATTCACACCATTTTTAATAGATCACGTGGCATAGTTATGTGGTGTTAATTTTGGAATCTTAAGATTTCCCATGATGCAAAGAAATGAAAGATAACAAGTAGAAAAGAGGAACAAAACACCATGAGATACCCTCCTTTTCACTCAATCAACACCCCCCCCCGCCAATGAAAGATTTTGGTACTTTATACTTAGTACAATTACAATAGCCACTTGCCAATTTTAGCCTTAGTGATCTTCTAATTTTTCTATTTACAAACTCCTTTTGGAGTTCAAATCTAGAACTAAGCAATGTAGCTTAGAAGTACAATAATTTTGAAGCAATATAATGCAAATAAAGGACCTATTTCTAAAAATGGTATTTCTATCCACACAAGCCTATAATATGATTGGAGATCTGGAAAGTAGATGAAAAATTAAGCAGTTTCAAAAAAAATGGAACCTAAAAATGTGTCCAAATGAGCCCATGCAGAGCGTTCAAAGTTGCAAAATGTAGGATTAGGTAGGTATAATTTGCCAAAAACTAAATTTTTTGACAAATCCATGTACCAAAACTAAAATATAATGACACCATTAAAAAATTTATGAAATTCTAGCCAAAAAAAAAAAAATCACCTGATTTGGAGTTTGGAAGATTGAGATATGGCCTCCCAAAGTTGGATTGTCAAATCAAAATTGACTATGGTAAGGGTTCTGATTAGTAAAACATGAGGTTAAATTTGATGTCCAAATGGTCATTATGATAGTGCAATTTGGCCTACTGGTGATGATCAAATGACCATCAAATTTAAGATAATGGCTAGCTGATGTTAGCAAAAAAAAGGCCTTTCTGTGTGATGTGCCAGTACGAACTATATGAAATGGGCTAATGTGGACTATCGTATAGACATGTTATAGGTGCGACTGGAACTGACATGTCACTTTGGTGACATGGCCATGGTCTACGTGTCACTGTGGGTGGTTGACTATGTGCGTGAGTTGGTAGACACATGGCCTATTGAGCGGGTGTGTAAGCTTGCCTGATTGTTTGCATGAAGGGGTACAGGGTAGACCACATGGTAGTTTCTTGGCCAAAAATTTGGTAGATGGGGTGGTATTCATTGGCAATCATTGGCCAGTGCTAGAGATTGTTGCAAGTGCACTCGACACCAGAGTTTGGAACGGGCTAGAGGGAGAAAGGTGTTATCAACAGAGCAAGCACCGGTGAGAGGATCTTCGGTGGGACTTTAGTCCCACATGCACATGAAATGAGATCCCATGGTGTATAAAAAGTGAAGGCCACAGTGTATGAAATAAATGGAAGCCATTGGGTTGATATGTATATGCCAGAAGTTGTGTGAAGGCTACCATAAATGTAATCTGATGCCAAAATTTGTGGATTAAACTATCAGTATGTTGATAATGGAAAAAATTTCTACAAAAAAAATTTCTCTAGAAGCTTGATAGGCCGAATTTTTTTCCTAAAAATATAATCCAAAAAATAAAAAAATTACATAGAAAATAAAATGATAGACCTAAAAAATAAATTTGCAGGTCTAATATATCATACCAAATTTTGCAAATCGGGCCTTCGGGTGCCGATTTGAAAAAAAAAATTGCCTCAATTTTGACTTTTTCCCAACATAGACAAATTTATAGTCAAAATTCACCAAATTGACACTCCAGATGCAATGGTGAGGTCTACTTTGGCTCTAAATGCTCCCACTAGCTACAAATACTCCAGATCTGAATTGTAGTCTCTGAGAGGTGAAGAAAAAATGGTCTCCAATGGCTATTAAATGATGCTCCTATGGCTCCGATACCATGTAAGAATTTTCCTTAGGGAAAAATGATGCCAAGATCAAGAAGCTCAAGAACAAGTACAATATTGACCAAATGATGTATGATCATAATAACAATATGATAATAAATTGATGTACATACACACTAGGAGTGCCTGAATATAAAGGCCTCTAGAATGCTTCTAGAATAACTAGGAGTTAGCAAAATGATAAGCCTCACAACTAAGCACATGTCCACCAAGAGTGGATTATCCTCTATTAAGCATAGGAGTTAGTGTGATGATAAGAGGATAAGCCTACATAGGTGTGTCACATAAAATTATGTTGTAGACACCATGTGCTTAATTAAGAGTGCAAACAATTGTGTTGTCTACATGACAACTCATATGAGTATGCATACTCTTAGGTGTCTAACCTAATAAATAATAAAATAATGTATTCATCCTAAGTAAACTTAAGTGAAGTGTAACTAATAATTATTTACACTAACAACCCCCCTTAAGTGCAACTTAAGGGAATGCACTTAAGCTCACAAAAGCTATGATGAAATGCATAATGGGTCCTAACTACTAGGCCATGTTAGGTACCCAAGGATAAATGCAATGTTGTACATACAATGTAATGCAATCACTCTAAAAATGGAGAAAGAGGGAAAACCTCATGGGAAAAACCCTTTCCCAAAAAGAGAGATAAATACAATAAAAAAGAGAAGAGTCATGTGACCCCCTTGGTGAAAAATCCATCACCCCCAAGAGATCTCCCAAATGAAGATACTTGACCTCTGTGAAGGGCTTGGTGAAGATGTCAGCCATCTGCTACTCTATAGGACAATACTACAATCCAATGACCTACTCATGAATCAGTTCTCTGATGTAGTACATATGAACCTCAATGTGTTTGGTGCGTTGATGTTGCACTAGATGTTTTGAGATTTCAATAGCACTCTCATTATCATAATGGATGGTTGTGGGTCTAGTAGATCAAAACCAAACTCCTTCAAAATCTTCTACAATCAAATAGCTTTTGTTTCCATATTCACAACTCCTCGATACTCAACCTCAGTCGATGAAAGAGAAATAGTGTTCTACTTCTTACTCTGCCAAAAAATGGGGTTGGAACCAAGATGAAACATGTATCCTGAAGTAGACTTTTGAGAATCAAGATCTCGTACATAGTTCGAGTTTGTATAACCCACTAACTGTAGTCCAATACTAGCTGCATAACATATCCTATATATATGTGTACCCTAGATATAGTGCAAGATTCACTTGGCTACCTTCAAGTGAAGTTTATGTGGCTCTTGCATGAAGTGAGAAACCATGCCAACTACAAATGAGATGCAGGGCTTATACGTGTCAAGTAGATGAGGCTTACAACCAATTGTCTATACAATGTTTCATCAACAAGTGCAGTGGAACACTTTTCTTCTAACTTAACACCTAAAAGAAAGGAAGTAGGTTCAGCCTTGCAGTCATTCATGCAAAACTAAGCAAGTAGATCAAGAGCATACTTGGGTTGTGATAATGTGATTCTTGATGAAGATTGATGTATCTCGATACCAAGGAAATAATGAAGTAGACCCAAGTCTATCATTGAAAACCTATCCTACAAAGTAGCCTTGACACTATCAATAATGGATGTTGTGCTCCCTGTAATGATCAAGTCATCAACATAAAGAACAAGTAGCAAATGAGAATCATCTCTCTAAAGAATGTAGACATTTAGATCAGAATGACATTTGGTGAACCCTATTCAGAGAAGGAAAGCATTCATGTTGGCATACCAAGCTCTAGGAGCTTGTTTTAGTCCATAAATAGACTTTTTTCAACTTGCAAATCAAGGAAGAATCCTGAATGAATCCCTGTGCCTGCTCCATATAAATTTCCTCATCAAGATCACCATTCAAGAATCTACTCTTCACATCCATCTATTGATCAACCCATCTCTGAGTTGCTGCTATAGCTAGTGTCAAATGAATGGAGTTCATTTTGCAACTGGTGCAAAGGTCTTAGTGTAATCAATGCCAGGTACCTGAGAGAAACCTTTTGCAACAAATTGAGCCTAATGTTTATCCACACTTCCATCTATTGCAAAATTGGTCTGATAGATCCACTTACAGTGAATCAATTTTCTTCCCTTAGAAAGAAAGACTAAGTCCCATGTGTCATTTCTCATAAAAGAATTATATTCTTCCTCCATTGTTTTATCCCATTCTAGAATACCTGATGATTCTTTGAATGATTGTGGATTTGAAGCAACTGCAATATAAGTATTTGGGAGTGAGTTATGTTGTGATCTTGTTCTTCTGCAATATAAGTACATATATTCAAGCTAGCTCCTCCATCTATGAGAAATCTTTTGATTTTGTGATTTTGGAAAATGACTTCAATATGGAGAGGAGCATTATGAGGTTGGTGAATTGTAAGTTCATCATGTTTAGAAAAGGATACAAAGTGAGGTATAGTCAAATTTCCCACCATATCTTGGAATTGATCTTGGTCTAGATTCGTAGGGACCTGACTTTATAATAGAGCTTTTTCAAAAAAAATTCTATGGGATAATGACAATTGTAAAAGCTCTAATATGTATATTTGGGTTCGTGTTCTCTTGAGTTGACCCAAAAGGTCATATTTCTTAGACACTTTCAATGTGGACTGGCAAGATCCCCTATTAGGGGGTACATTACTGATCGACCCTAATCTTCTATGAAGGGTTCAACTATGAGCACACCAGTTGGGACCTAAAAGATGGTGAACTATGCCTAAGGAAACTCTAGTAGAGGAAACTAATTAGTATTTTCTTTCCTCTAAAGTTTCCCTCAAGAAATTTGGAGCTCACTTGAAAGTTTTATCAGGTTAAACAAATGATTTAAGGCATCAAGGGCATAACACCCTTGACCTATTCTCAAACTTTAAATAGGTAAGTCTGCACAACTACTCTATTGAGCCATGCCATGAAATCACAAGCTCAAAGTGGGCCATTTTTGGTAAGTAGAACTAACAATGTGAGATGAACTAAAAGCCAAGTTATGTTTCAAAATTATGTGCTAACCCAGATGTCACAAAGGGTGTTGGTTGATTGAGACAATAGGATGGTCATCATGAAAGTCAAAAACTACTAAGGAGTGTGTAACAACTCACCTACTAAATTAACTAGAAGCAAAAATGAAGGGTGCTAAAGTGCACAACCTATACTCAGTCATTTGGGCAAGTTCTAGGCTCTAATGATTAGGAGGATGTTGGGGTTGTTGTGAAACCTTAGGCATGAACCTATATGGAATAATCCGTAGTGCAAATCTTGGTGTTAGTACCAAATATTTGAATGAGAACTTTGAAGAGTATAGTGGAGAAAGGTTCCATGTGAACAACACTTGGACATGGGTTAGTCGAGCCTAAGAGATGGGAAAACCTTGTTTTAAGAGTGCACTTTACACAATAATGGATAGGGAATTGTATTAATATTCCTAAACTAAAACATGGTGATGGATGTTAATATTAGGAAATTTGGAGACATCAACAAAGGCCTCAAGAAAAGTTTTCTTTTCTTTACAACAGTCTTCCCACCTTGAAATTGGTTCTACCAAGGATAGGGTGTACTAACTAGAAGATCATTGCATGTCTCATAGTGTTTAGTGCACCTTTGAAAACCCTTAAAAATATTGAGGATTGAGTGTTATTCACTCTTGGTTGTACTCATAACCACATGAGGTCTCCAAGGTGAACAACCTCTAGTCAATAGAATAATGTAAGGGAAGTTAGCAAAATGGAAATGTAACTTTAGGAAAAGGATTGGCTCTGAGGCCTAGGCCTAGGGGTCTATGCCCCAAACTCATGGCCTATTGGTAGCCTACACAAGCTTCTCCTACAATAAGGGTGAGTGTCATATGCCAATCGGGTGACAGATGTAGGATGTTCTCTTCAAAGGGCTTTCCCTAGGTGGAGAACAATCAACTCAAAATGGTACAGACAAGGGGAATCTAACTATTTAGTTAAAATAAATCATTGTGATGGTCCCTGTGGATGTTGATACAATGTGATTTCTACCTAGTGCTCTAAATGTCAAAGTGAAGAAATTCAAGCAATCACGGCTAAATGATGGCAGCAACTATGACTCTCTTAAGGTAGCCAAATGCCTCATCATCTAATTAGTGACATGCATGACTTAATGATATTCCCATAGTCCCTATCTACTATATACCAAAACCTCAACAAAGGGAATAAGCTTGGTGGAATCAATGGGGAAAGAAGACCCTATTGAGCATGACTGTAGTCTAATTTTTTGAAATGACTTGAGAGCTGTAGAAAAAGTGGGAGCTTTCAAGTGCAAGTGAAATAACACTACTTTTAATGTGATTTTACTTATCTTGTGAGAAAAAAATGGGGCAATGCCCCTATTTGTAGCCTTAAGTTGCACCTAGACACATCAATCTGGGTGGAAGACATTGTCAAGTGAGGAATTTGGTTAGGTTGGCACATCTATTAAAAGATAACATAGGTGTCCTAAGATGAGCTCAAGGAGAATAGAAATCTTGTGTGGAACACAAGGGTAAGAGCTCATTTGATTTTGATTTTTAGTAGGAATGTAAACCATGAAAATCTAGCCTATCAATCCTTTATACTTTCATAATATGAAACTATCATTGTCAGAAAAGTTACCACAAGGATAACTAGCTTGTGGCAGCCAAGAATTCATAGCGATGATGCTTTTTGATCCATGAATGTTGGCTCTTCCTTTCATTGTGAAGAAGAATTTACCAAGTCTTGGATTTTTTACCCACCAATAGGGAATGTGAGATAGGTTTAGACCATTTTGAGGTAGGCTATTTTTATCCTACTAATGATCTATGTCACAATGGTAATTCAACTTAGTACGACAGAAACTATTGATTCACACATTTGGTCATCACACTTGATTGAAAAGCCACTGGCACAAAACTATTGCATGTCAAATTATAAATAAATGCCTCTAAGTCAAAATCCATGCTAGATATGACACTTATCTCTCTCTAGCTACATTGTGACCCATAATAGGGATGCTCTTTCACTCATAGGGCTCCATGTCATTCGTCATCTCCAATTGACACATATTTCTAGCAACCTTGGATATTAATTTCAAGATGCCAACGAGAAGAATCTTTCACAGATGACTTAAATAAGTGACAGAGTATTGTAAGTGGAAAAGTGGCCTTATTGTGATGATCCATTGAGATTTAACCTATGTCACCTTGATTTGTAAAAATCTTTTAGACTTTGATGTGGGTGGGGTTTGTAAGATTTTGTGTTCCACCCAAGGACAAAAAATCTTCTAAGTCCACAAGGTGCAATTCCACCCAAGTGCACAATGAAAATCCTTCCAAGTGCTAAGTATATTTTTCACCTAAAGCAACAAGTGCAATGAAATCCTTCAAGTGCTAAGTGGATTTTTCTCCTCGTGTGAACCTAAAAGCAACAAGGTGCAATGAAATATTCAAAGATATTAGTGGTTTTTTCTCCTTGTGTGAACCTAAAAGCTAAAAGGTGAAATTCCACCCAAGGGCACCAACACATCTTCTAAGTCCATGGTAGGGTTTGCTCCTCATGTGTACCTAAACTAACAAGTGCACTTTTGAGTTAAAGTTTTCTCCTTTCCATGTAGGTGATCTAATCTCCATTCACTTTTTTTTTTCTTCAACTCTAGAATTTCTCTAACTTTGAGATTTTCTTTTTATTCTTGAAAATTTTCAGCTTGAATCATATCAGCTATCCCAGCTTGAATCTAATAGGAAAATTGCCTCTTTTTCTTGTTGTGTGCACCTAAAGAAAATTTTTCACTTTTTTCATACAAGCCTCCTTTTTTTTCTTAAAACTTTCAACCCAAATCATGTCACCTAACCCTCCTCAAATATTTTTAGGCCAATCGCCTCAAGTCTTAGATGAATCAAATCCTTCACCTTGCCCCAAGTCTAGTCACCCAGAGTCATGTTGGTTAGCTCACTTTAAATCTACTAGGTCAATCACCTCGAGTCTAGTTGGCCCAAGTCATGTCAATTTTTTTCTTGAATCATGTCAACTTGGTCATCTTGATTCTAGTTGCCCTAAGTCATGTGCATGACTAAACCTCCAGACACCTTTTTTTAAACTTTGAAATATTTAAATTTTAGCCATATAATGTTGGCTACCTTGCCTCAAATTTTCTAGGTGGATCACCTTGAGTCTATTCGACAAGGCTAGTCAACCCAAGTCATGCTGATTTTTTTCTCAAATCATGTCACTTTGCTCACCTTCAATCTAGTTGTCCTAATTGATGTATCTGAGCTAACCTTGGCTCTCTCTCTCTCTCTCTCTCTCTCTCTCTCTCTCTCTCTCTCTCTCTCTCTCTCTCTCTCTCTCTCTTTGTTTTTTCAACTTCAAAATATTCATTCTTTTCATCGTATGAAGCCTCCTCTATTCATTTAAAAAAAAAATTCCAACACAAATCATATCACCTCACCAACTTAGTCCACCAAGTTTCCTCAATGAGTTTACTCTTTAAGTTAGCTTGCTAGGTTGGCTCACCAAGCTAGCTTGCAAGGTTGGCTCACCAAGTTGACTCTTCAAGTTTTCTCACTAAGTCACCTCACCAATTTTCCTCACCAAGTGGGCTTGCCAAGTCACCCCACTAATTCATCTCACTGAGTTGAACTAGCTAGGTGAATCACCTCATGTCTAGTCAGCAAGGCTAGTTGCTCGAAGGCATGTCAATTTTTAGATTTAATTATATCACCTCACTTGATTTTTTAGCTTGCCAATTCACCCCATCAAGTCGCCTCACCAAGTTGATTTTTTAAGTTTTCTCACTAAGTTGGCTTGCCAATCCACCTCACTAAGTCATCTCAACAAGGTGACTATTCAAGTTCACTCACCAAGTCACCTCACCGATTTGTCTCACCAAGTGGGCTTGCCAAGTTGGCCTCCCATGTTGCTACACCAAGTAGCCTCACTAAGTCCCCTCACTATGTCACTTCACCAAATCAACTCTTTAATTCCATTCACCAAGTCAGTTTGCTAGTTTGGCTCACCAAGTTGGCTCACCAAGATGACTCCTCAAGTTCTCTCACCAAGTTGCCTCACCAAGTCACACCACCAAGTTTCCTCACAGAGTTGCCTGACCAAGTCAACTCTTTGAGTTTTCTTGCTAGTTTAGCTCACCAGGTCAGCCTACCAAGTTGACTCTTCAAGTTTTCCCACCAAGTTGCCTTACTAATTTTCTTCACCAAGTGGGATCACTAAGTTGGTTACCCAAGTCACCCCACCTAGTTGCCCCACCGAGTTGAATCCATTAGGTGAATTACCTCTAGTCTAGTCGACAAGGCTAGTTTCTCCAAGGCATGTTAATATTTCTATCAAATTGTGTCACCTCGCTCAATTTTTTGGCTTGCCAAGTCACTCCACCAAGTTTCCTTCATTGAGTTGATTATTCAATTCCTCTCACCAAGTCAGCTACCAAGTCACCTCACCAAGTCATCTCACTAAGTCACCTCACCAAGTCAACTCCCCAAGTGAGTTCCCTAAGTCACCTCACCACATCACCTCCCCAAGTTGACTTGCTAGGTTGCCTCACCAAGTCACTTCATTGAATCACCTAACCAAGTCAACTCTTCAAGTTTTTTCACCAAGCCACCTCACAATTTCACCTCACCATATGGGCTCACCAAGTTGCCCCACTAACTCTCCTAATCAAGTCACCTTACCAAGTTGAATCTTTAAGTTTGCTTGCCTGGTTGGCTTCCTAGGTCATCTCACCAAGTCATGTCATCAATTCACCTCTTCAAATTTACTCACCAATTTTCCTCACCAATTCATCTCATTGAGTCACCACATTGAGTCATTTCACTGACTTGAATCCACTAGGTAAATCACCTCAAGTTTAGTTGGCAAGGCTAGTTACCCTAAGGCATGCCAATTTTTTGATTAAATTGTGTTGCCTTGCTCTATTTTTTGGCTCACCAAGTCTCCCTACTAAGTTGCCTCACCAAGTCACCTCACTAAGTTGATTCTTCAAGCCTCTCACCAAGCCAACTCACCAAGTTGCCTCACCAAGCTGACTATTCAAGTTTTCTCACCAAGTTGCCTCACTAATTCACCTCACTAAGAGGGATCTCCAAGTTGACCTACCAAGTCACCCCATCAACTTGCCCCACCAAGTCACCTCACCAAGTTGTCTCAATGATTTGACTCTTTAAGTTAGCTTGCTAGTTCATCTTACCAAGTTGGCTAACAAAATCAACTCACCAAGATGACTCGTCAAGATCGTTAACCAAGTTACCTCACTAAGTGGGCTTGCCAAGTCACCCCATCAAGTTTCCTTACAAAATTTCTTAGCCAAATCAACTCTTTGCATTCACTTACCAAGTTGGCTTGCTAGGTCAACTTGCCACATCAGCTCATCAAGTCAAATCACCAAGTTGACTCTTCAAGTTTTCTCATAAAGTTTCCTCACCAAGTGGGATCTCTAAATCACTTCACCAAGTCACCTCACCGGGTTGAATCTGGTAGGTGAATCACCTTGAGTCTAGTCAGTGAGGGTAGTTTCCCCAAGGTATGGTGATATTTCAATTGAATTGTATTTCCTTGCTTAATTTTTTGGATTTCCAAGTCACCCCACCAAGTTTCCTTCTTGAGTCACCCCTTTAAGTCAATTCTTCAAGTCCTCTCACCAAGTTAGCTCACCAAGTTGTCTCACCAAGTCATCTCACCAAGTTGACTATTCAAGTTCACTCACCTAGTCACCTCCTAATTGTCCTCACCAAGTAGGCTTGCAAATTCAGCCTACCATGTCACGCCACCAAGTAGCCTCACTAAGTATCCTTATTGAGTTGACTTTTTAAGTCTACTCACTAAGTTGGTAGGCCAATTTGAATCACCAAGTTGACTGTTCAAATCTTCTCACCAACTCATCTCACTAAGTCCACTTGTCAAGTCAATATGTTAAGTCACCCCACCAAGTTGAATCACCAAGTTAACACTTTAAGTTACCTCACCAAGTCAGCTCACTAGGTCAGCTTGCTAGGTCGACTCACCAAGTTGATTCTTCAAGTTTTCTTACCAAGTTGCCTCACCAAATGTGCTCATGAATTTAGCTTGGCAAGTTGCCCCACTAAGTCAGATCTTCAAATTAGTTTTCCAAGTTGCCTCACCAAGTCACCTCACTAAGCCATTTGATAAGTTCACTTTACTAGGTCAACTTATTGAGTCTGCTCACCAAGTTGACTCGCTAGGTCAGCTCTCCAAGTTGGCTCACCAAGTCAACTCTTTAGGTTCATTCACCAAGTTGCATCACCTACTTGGATCACCAAGTTATCTCACTGGATAACCTCACTAAGTCTCCTCACCATGTTGATTCTTCAATTCCTCTCACCAAGTTGGCTCACCAAGTCAGCTCACTAAGTCTCCCCATCAAGTTTCTTTGCCAAGTCACTTCAGCAAGTCACATCACTGAGTCACCTCACCAATTTGTCTCTTTAAGTCCACTAACCAAGTTGGATCACTAGGTTCACTCACCAAGTCAACTCTTCAAGTTCTCTTACCAAGTGGGCTCACCAAGTTGCTCCACTAAGTCACCTCACCAAGTCACCTCCCAAAATAGACTCTTTAATTTTTCTCACTAAATTAGCTTGCTAGGTTAGTTCACCTAGTCAGCTCACCAAGTCGCCTCACCATGTAGGCTTGTCAACTTGCCCCACCAAGTTTCCTTATCAAGTTTCCCTGTCGAGTTGCGACATGGATTCACCTCCCAAGGTTTATTCTTCAAGTCCTCTAGCCCAGTTGGTACACCAAGTTGGCTCACCAAGTCAAGCTCACCAAGTGGTTTCTCTAAGTTAGCTAGCCAAGTTAGATTGACATGTTTCCCACCAAGTTGCTTCAATCAATTGTCTCACCAAATATCATCTTCAAGTTCTCTCATGAAATATCCTTGCCAACTAACCTAACTAAGTCTCCCAATCAAGTTTCTTTATCAAGTTTCCTTAGTGAGTCAACTCACCAAGTCTACTCTTTAATTATGCTCACCAAGTCAAATTGACATGCCAATTCAACAAGTTGACTCTTCAAGTTCTCTCACCATTTCCTTAGCGAGTGGGATCACTAAGTCAGCTCACTTAATCACCCCACCAATTCATCTCACCAAGTCACCTTTCCAAGTCACCATTTTAAGATTTCTAACCAAGTCAGCTCATCAAGTTAGCTCACCAAGTTGACTCTTCAGGTTTTCTCACTGAGTCACCTCACCTAGTGGGCTCACCAAGCCACCTTACCAAGGTTGTTTGTTTCCTTACTAAGTCATCTCCCCAAGTCAATTCCTCAAGAAGTGGACTCTTAAAGTCCTCTCACCAAGTCAGCTTACCAAGTTGACTCTTCAACTTTTCTTACCAAGTCACCTCACCAATTCTCCTCACTAAGTGATCTCACCAAGTTGTCCCACCAAGTTGCCTTACTAAGTTGCCCCATTGAGTTGCCTCATAGAGTCACCTCCCCAAGTTAATTCCTCAATTCCTCTCACATAGTCAGCTCACCAAGTCACTTCACCAAGTGGGCTCACAAAGTCAGCTCGCCAAGTTATTTCACCATTTTACCCCACCAAGTTGCCTCACTAAGATACCTCACCAAACCCTTTCTTCAATTCCTCTCACTAACTCATCTTGCCAAGTCACCTCACTAAGTCTCCCCATCAAGTTTCCTCACCAAGTTTCTTTATAAATTTTCCTCACCAAGGTGCCTCATCAAGTTAACTCATCAATTTGACTCTTTAATTTTGCTCACCAAGTCATCTTGGTAGGTCAACTCACCAAGTTAGTTCACCAAGCTGACTCTTCAAGTTCTCTCACCAAGTGGGCTAGCCAAGTCAACTCACTTAGTCACCGCACCAATTTAGCTCACCAAGTCACTTATCCAAGTTGGCTCTTTAAGTCTACTCACCAAGTTGGCTCATCAAGTCAGCTCACCAAGGTGGCTCCCTAAGTTGACTCTTCAAGTTCACTCACCAACTAGACTTGCCAAGTTTTCCTACCAAGTCACTTTACCAAGTTTCCTCCCCAAGTCAATTCTTCAAGTCCTCTCACCAAGTCTCCTCACTAAGTCACCTCACCAGGTGGACTCTTTAAGTCTACTCATCAAGTCAACTTTCCCAGTTGCCTCACCAAGTTGATTCTTCAAGTTTGCTCACCAAGTGGGCTCATCAAGTCACCTTATTGAGTCACCCTATAAAGTTGCCTCATCAAATCACCTCCCCAAATTTATTCTTCAAGTCCTCTTACTAAGTTAGCATGCCAACTAGGCTCACCAAGTGAGCTCAATAAGTTAGCTCCCCAAGTTTCCTTTCTATGTCACCCTACCAAGTCACCTCATTGATTCACCTAGTTGCCAAGTTTATTATCAAGTCCTCTCACTAATTTAACTTTCCAACTCACATTAATAAGTTGCCCCATCAATTTGTCTCACTAGGTTGCTTCACCAAGTTTCCTCATTGAGCTTCCTTATTGAGTTGCCTCACTGATTCAACTCTTTAAGTCCATTCACCAAGTTGGCTCAATAGGTTATCTCTCCAAGTCAAGACTATGTTACCTCAGCAACTGGGCTTGCCAAGTCACTCCACCAAGTCACCTCATCGAGACACCTCACTAAGTTGACTCTTTAACTCCACTCATTAGGTAAAATTTCTAAGTCAACTCACTAAGTTGGCTCTTTAAGTTTTCTCACCATGTCACCTCATTGATTCACCTCACCAAGTGGGCTCACAAAGTTTCCTTACTAAGTCTCCTTACCGATTCACCTCACTAAGTCACCTCCCCATGTCAATTCTTCAAGTCCTCTCACTAAGTCACCTCACCAAGTCACCTCACTAAATAGACTCTTTAAGTCCTCTCCCTAAGTCATCTCCCTAGATTAGTTGGCCTAGTTGACTCTTTAAGTTTTCTCACCAAGTTGCCTCAGCAAGGGGGCATACCAGGTTGCCTTGTCGAGTTAGCCCATCAATTTGCCTCAGTGAGTTGCCTCCCTAGTTTGATTCTTTAGGTCCTCTCACCAAGTT
The DNA here is from genome assembly GCA_028749045.1 of Cupressus sempervirens. Lineage (NCBI taxonomy): Eukaryota > Viridiplantae > Streptophyta > Pinopsida > Cupressales > Cupressaceae > Cupressus > Cupressus sempervirens. The sequence goes on along the minus strand of CM053784.1, from coordinate 144,786,861 downwards.
GTCACACCAAGTCATGTCACCAAGTTCACTCACCAACTAGTCTTGCTAAGTTAGCTCGCTATGTTGCTCCACTAAGTTAGTCACCTCACCGAGTTGATTCTTCAAGTCATCTCACCAAGTTACCTCACCAAGTTGCTTCATCAATTTTCCTCACCAATTTTATTCATCAAGTTGCCTCACCAAGTCTCCTCATCTGGTTTCTTGACCTAGTCAACTCACCAAATTGACTCTTTAAGTTCATTTACCAAGTTGGCTTGCCAAGTAAGCTTGCCAAGTCAGCTCACCAATTTGACTCTTCAAGTTTTCCCACCAAGTTGATTCTTTATTTTTTCTCACCAATTCATCTCCTCAAGTTGGTTAACCAAGTGGACTATTCAAGTTTTCTTAGTAATTTGCCTCACCAAGTGAGCTCACCAAGTCACCCTACCAAGTCGACTACCCAAGCTGATTCTTCAAGTCCTCTCACTAAGTCGACTTGCCAAGCTAACTCACCAAGTTGCCTCACCAAGTGGGATCACTAAGTCAGCTTGCCAAGTCAACTCACTATATCACCCCACAAAGTCACCTTATTGAGTTTACTCACCAAGTTGACTTACTAGGTCAACTCACCAAGTTGACTCTTCAATTTCTCTCACCAATTCACTTCTCCAACTAAGCTTGCCAAGTTGGCTCACCAAGTCACCCCACAAAGTTGCCTTAGTGAGTTACCTCACCAAGTTGACTCTTTAAGTTCAATTACAAGGTCTACTCACTAGGTTGTCTCACCAAGTGGGCTCACTAACTTAACTTTTCAAGTTTCCTCACCAAGTAGTGACACCAAGTTTCCTTACAAATTCACCACACAAAGTCGACTCTTTAAGTCCACTCACAAAGTTGTCTCTCTAGGTTATCTCAACAAGTAAACTCTTCAAGTTTTCTCACCAATTAACCTCACTAATTAGCCTCACCTAGTGGCTTGCTAAGTCAACTCACCAAGTCAGATCTTCAAATCAGCTTGCCGAGTCCTCTCACCATGTCATCTTGCCAATTCAACTTTCTAAATTACCTCACCAAGTTGGCTCACCAAGTTTCCTCACTAATTCACCTCACCAAGTGGGCTTGCTAAGTCTACTTACCATTACACCCCACTAAGTCACCTCACCAAGTCAACTCTTTAAGTCTACTCACCAAGTTATCTCACAAGGTTGGCTCACCATGTTGACTCACCAAGTTATCTCACCAAATTGACTCTTCAAGTTCTCTCACCAAGTCCCCTCACCAATTCACCTCACAAGTGGGCTCACCAAGTTGGCTCACCAAATCAACCCGCCAAGTCACTCCACCAAGTAGACTCACCAAGTCATCTCTTTAAGTTCACTCACAAAGTTAGCTAGTGCAAGGCACCCATGAAAGGACAAGGAGCGGGATCTATATCAACCAACCAAGATGATAAGAATGATTATTTGATCATGTTTATAAATGTTAGATATTGATCACTAATTCACCTCACCAAGTAGGCTTGCTAATTTGACTCCTTAGTTTGACCCACCAAGTCACCCCGCCAAGTCACCTCACCCAGTCGACTCTCTAAGTCATCTTACCAAGTTGACTAACCAAGCTATCTCACCAAGATGATTCTTTGAGTTTACTCACCAAGTGGGCTCACCAAGTTACCCCACTAACTCACCTCACCAAGTTGACTCTTTTAAGTTTGCTCACCAAGTCAACTCATAAGGTTGGCTCACAAAGTCTGCTGATCAACTTGATTCTTCAAGTTTTGTCACCAAATCCCCTCACCAAGTCACCTCACCAAGTCACCCCACCAAGTTTCCTCACAAAGACAAATTCACTAGCCAAATCACCTCAAGCCTAGTTGGCAAGGCTAGTTTCCCCAAGGAATGTCGATATTTCTACCAAATTGTGTCACCTCACTCAATTTTTTGGCTTACCAAATTTTCCCACCAATTTTCCTCACTAAGTTGCCTCTTTTAGTTGCATCTCTAATTTGATTCTCCAAGCCCTCTCACCAAGTTGGCTCATCAATTCATCTCACAAGTTAACTATTCAAGTTCACTAAACAATTTACCTCACAAATTTTCCTCACCAAGTGGGCTTATCAATTTGGTCTGCCACATCGCCCCACCAAGTAGCCCCACCAAATCCTCTCACTAATTTTCCTCACCAAGTTGACTCTTTAAGTCAGCTTGCCAAGTTGGATTTCTAGATCCACTCTCCAAGTCATCTCACCAAGTTGACTCTTCAAGTTCACCTACCAAGTCACCTCACCAATTGGGCTTGCAAAGTTTTATCACCAAGTTAGTTCTTCAAATCATTTTTCCAAGTAATTTTACTATGTCATCTCACCAAGTTGCCTCATGAAATTTCCTCACCAAGTTGCTTCAGAAGGTTGCCCCACAAGGTTGACTCTTTAATTTTTCTCACCAAGTTAGCTAGCTAGGTTGACTTGCTAGGTCATCTCTTCAAGTTCGTTCACCAAGATAACTCTTCAAGTTCTGTCACCAAGTCACATCACCAATTCACCTTACCAAGTGGGATCTCCTAGTCAGTTCACCAAGTCAGCCCACCAAGTTGCCTCATTGAGTCACCTCACCAAGTGAGCTTGCATTTTTGGGTTGCCAATTTGTACCACCAAGTCACTTCATTGAGTCACCTCTCCAAGTGGACTCTTTAAGTCTACTCACCAAGTTAACTTTTTGGATTAACTCATCTAGTTGTCTCATCAAGTTGACTCTTCAAATTCTCTCACCAAGTGGGCTCACCAAGTTTCCCCACCAAGTTTCCTTACCAGGTTTCCCTATTGAGTTTCCTCACGGACTCACCTCCCCAAGTTGATTCTCTTGTCCTCTCACCTAGTTGGTACACTAATTCAGATCACCAAGTGGGCTCACTAAGTTAGCTTGCCTATTTAACTCAATAATTTAGCTCATGAAGTTGACTATTCAAGTTCACTTGCCAAGTCACCTCACCTAGTCAACTCTTTAAGTCCACTCACCAATTTGGCTTGCTAGGTCAGCTTGCCAAGTCTGCTCACCAAGTCAACTCACCATGTCAACTCTTCAAATTTTCTCACCAAGTTGTCTCTTTAAGTCTACTCACCAAGTTAGTGTGTCAAGTTAGCTCACCAGGTCAACTCACCAAGTTGACTCTTTAATTTTTTTCACTAAGTACCCTCACCAATTTGCCTCACCAAGTAGGCTCACTAGGTCACCTTGCCCAATTTCCTTAGTAAGTTTCCTCACTAAGTCATATCACCAACTCAACTCTTTAAGTTTTCTCACCACGTTGACTTGCTAGGTCAACTCACTAAGTTAGGTCATAAAGTCATCTCACCAAGTCAACTCTTCAAAATTTCTCACCAAGTCACCTCACCAATTTTCCTCACTAAGTGGGCTTACCAAGTCATTTTTCCATGTCATCCTATGAAGTCACCTCACCAAGTTTATTATTTAAGTCTTCTCATGAATTATGTGCACCAAGCCAGTTCACCAAGTTGGTTCCCAAGTCGACTCTTAAAATTCTCTCACTAAGCCCCCTCACCAATTTACATCACAAAGTTTCCTCACCAAGCCATCCCACCAATTTGCCTCACAAAGTTTATTATTACATTCCTTTCATCAATTTGGCTTTCCAAGTCACCTCACTAAGTCTACTCACCAAAGTTAGCTTACCAAGTGAACTCCCCATCTTGGCTCACCAAGTTGCCTCACCAAGTTAACTCTTCAAGTTCTCTCACTAAGTTAGCTATTCAAGTTCACCCACCAAGTTTTCTCACCAAGTCACCTCTTCAAGTTCACTTATTGATTTGCTTCACTAAGTGGGCTCACCAAGTTAGATAACCAAGTTGGCTCATCAAGTTGCCTCACTGAGTCACCTTACTAAGTTGACTCTTTAAGTCCACTCACCTAGTTGTCTCACCAAGTCTCCTCACCAAATCGCCCCACCAAATTTCATTACTAACTTACCTCACCAAGTTGACTCTTGAAGTTTTCTCATTAAGTTGGGTTTGCAAGTTGACTCACCAAGTCATATCACCAAGTTGCTTCACCAATTCACCTCACCAAGTCAGCTCACCAAGTTGCTTCACCAAGTTGCCTCACCAAGTAAATTCTTCAAGTCCTCTTATCAAGTCAGCTTGCTAAGTTGCCTCATGTGATTAACTCTTAGAGTTCACTCACCAAGTCATGTTACAAAGTGGGCTCACTAAACCACCCTACCAAGTTGCCTCACAGAATTATTTCACTAAGTCACTTCACCAAGTCAACTATCTAAGTCTACTCACCATGTCCACTCACTAGGTTGGCTTGGTAAGTTTGATCTCCAAGTTAGCTCACCAAGTTGAATCTTCAAGCTCACTTACCAAGTCACCTCACCAAGTAGGCTTGCCAAGTTTCCCTACCAAGTCACATCATTGAGTCATTTCACCAAGTTTACTCTTTAAGTCCTCTCACCAAGTTGGATCACCAAGTCATTTGTTCAAGTTCACTCACTAAGTTGCCTCACCAAGTGGGCTCACCAAGTCACCCCACCAATTTTCCTTACTAAGTCACCACAAAAAGTTGATTCTTAAAGTCCTCTCCCCATGTTGCCTCACCTAGTTGACTCTTCAAGTTCTCTCACCATGTCACCTCACTAATTTTCCTTACTAGGTGCACTTGCCAAGTCACCCTACTAAGTTGTCCCACTAAGTTACCTCACTAAGTCACCTCACCAAGTAGACTCTTTAAGTCCACTCACAAATTTAGCTTGTTAGGTATGCTCACAAGTTGGCTCACCAAGTCAAATCTTCAAGTTCTCTCACCAAGAAGGCTAGCCAAGTTGGTTCCCCATGTATCCCAACCAAGTCACCTCACCAAGTCAACTCTTTAAGTATATTCACTGAGTTAGCTTTCCAAGTCATCTTGCCTAGTTTGCTCACCAAGATGACTCTTCAATTTTTCTCACCAAGTTGACTCTTCAAGTCCACTCACAAATTTACTTCACCAAGTTAACTCTTCAAGTTGCCTTACCAAGTTGGCTCTTCAAGTCTACTCACAAATTCACTACACCAAGTCAACTCTTTAAGTTGCCTCACCAAGTCTGCTCACTAATTCAACTAACCAAGTCATCTCACTAAGTCATCTCACCAAGTCGCTTAAACAAGTTGCATCACAAAGTCACCTAACAAAGTTTCCTCTTTAAGTTAGCTTGCCAATTCACCTCATCAAGTTCCCTCACCAAGTTAGCTGACCAATCCACCTCACCAACTTGACTCTTCAAGTCACCTTGCCAAGCCAACTCACAAAGTCACCTTGCCAAATCAGCTCACCAAGTCACATCACCAAGTCTACTTCACAAGTTTTCTCACCAAGCCATCTTGCCAAGTTTCCTTACCATGTCACATCACCAAGTTGCTTATTCATATCAAGTCACCATGTTTCCTAACAAAGTCAGATATTCAAATCAGCTCACTATGTTAACTAACCAAGTCACCTCATGGAGTCATCTGACCAAGTCATCTTACCAATTTGTTGATTAACAGTTTGTCTCCCATATACTTTTGGTTTATACCTTGACTCTTAAACTACTCGATTGCTTATGGAAGACAAAGAAGTTAACAATGAAATGGATCAGTGTAGTAATCTATCAAAAACCCCTAAATTGAAAGGTACAACTCCATTTTAAATGAAATATTTGCAATGGAATTTTTTTTTGGGGTTTTGGGGGTATGCTCTTAACTAGAGAGTGGAAGAGACAAATACCAGATTTCTCAATACTTTAAACAACCTAGGAAATGTGAAAAAGGGGAGAAACTCACTTAATGAAATCTATTCTAACTTGAGTGCAAGAAATGGAAACATGCATGACTAATTACTACAAAAAGATATTAGGAAGGATAGTTGAATGGATTATTCTTGAATTAAAAAGTTAATTGCTATTTTGACAATACCCAAATTATCTATCTTTTAGCTACTCCATTAGTTAGTTTCTAGTCCTCTCATGCAATGACTTACACTACACAAATAAACTATGGTGTATAGAGAAAAGAACAAAGGAACATTTGTGATGAAGAAAGTAAAGAATACAATCTACTAAATGAAAAAAAATAAAACCAAGTTCATCTCTACTCTTGCACTTTCTCATCCTAATGATGGATCATGTAGTATGATCTGAAACGTTGATGGTAAAAAAGCACACATAATCAAATCCAGAAAACAATTTATATACAAATGGATTGTGGAAATCTAATAATTTTAACATAATTAAAATCGGACTTAGAATCATACACAGTAGTCCTAGTTACAAAATTTCACCCAAAAGTAATTTTTTTGATCTTATTAACTTCTCCAAAAGTTACATAGATAGGCCTTCTCAAAATGGCTAGTTACACTAGATGATTGCTTCACAAAACATCTTTGAACAAAATACACTAAAAATAAGACTAGCTTGAATTATTGTCTGTTATAAAGATTGACAAAATGCCATGAATGACTACAAAAGAAAAATGAGAGAGAATGAAAGATATCTAGAAGAACATCATGCCTTCTTAGAAGTAACTGCTTTGGCTCTATAAGATTTCATAACATTAGTTACTTTGTCTAGTTCCTCGACATTTGGAATGATGATATTGTCATCTTGAATCATCTAGTATTCGTGCATCTCAATCAACTCATCAATTTTGGTGACCCTTGACTAGAACTTCTCTAATTTTCTCCTTACGATTGAGTCTAATGATGAGAGTTCTTAGATCTTTGAGATTTTGAATTTGAGTGGATCAACAACTTTATCAAAAATTGTGAAGAATTTTGACTTCATCCTCTCAACATCTGCAAGTTTACCATTAGTAGAAACAAACGATTCTGTATGCAGTATCTTCAGATATTCAAATACTTTTTCAATAACCTTCTGCACTAGGTCATGCACATCTTTGAGCTCATTTTTAGAACTTCTAGAACTTTACACAATAAATTCTAGAGATTGTTGCCAATGAAACAATGGCTTGTTACTTGTTTTAATGGTCCCATGGGAAATGGCAACATTAGTCTTCATATCGACCACTTCCTACAATACTGCCAATTTCTCCATTAGTTTATTTGTTACATTTTGCATGGTGTTTTGATAGCTAGAAGCTACCTCTCTCAACTTGTGAGCATATCCAATAGAATATTTTCCAAGTTTTTGATCAATGGGGGACCTTTAGCCTTCATTTGACCTATCCATACTTGGCCAATCTACCTAAATTGCCTCTCTTTTTGTAACTTTAGGAGTAGATTCATGGTCTCCTCTACATTTGTATCAAATTGGTTAGTTGATGTGCTCCCAAGTGAAGATTTGATATATTTCATCAACTCTCTTTTTGAGGCCCTGAGGACCTCTTTTTCCACTCTAAGCTCTTCCAACCTATCTTCAATCTTCTCATTAGTGGATTTCCATATATTCACCATGGAATCATGGACATGGATCCCAAGATCAACTGTTCTAATTTGGAAGTCATCTGAGGAAAGCTCATGGAATTTTCCCTTTTTTTTGGGTCAATTATTTCCAATAACATGTGACCATTGGATGGATCAATGGCCAATGCAACAATAGATTTCTGCTCTTCAATTTCTTGGAGGGTGGCTAACAAGAGGTGGTGTGTTTGATCAAGTCCTTCAATGGAGATTCTATTGGAAGCATGAATAATGATGATATACCTATGGGTGAGTATTGTAGAAACATGATTAGATCATTATCATGATGATATGTTACATTCATGACTGTGTTTCTCATTGATGTCAACATAGCAATTTTCTATCGTATTTGACAGAAGAATAGTGATAAAGATCAAGTTGGTATGAATAGAATGTTGAGTAATTTTAGTAGCAAGGTTAAAAGAGGATTATACTATGTTTCTAGTATACATAGCTTACCTCAAAAGCGAAAGATATTAAGTCTGGAAGAAGTTATGCAAGTTTCAGTGAAGATTGTTCTGAGATACAACTTATAGAGGCATGATCTAGTAAACTTGTTATATCTCTTAGCATAGTTGATATTCTAAGAAGCTGAAGTTAAAGGTGTGAAGAATACATGTTGGTGATGATTTGGTTAAGCTTTCTCATAATAATGTTATGTGTACGGAAAGTTATTTAAGTTGCAAGGAAAAATATTAATGTTATTGCTAAGTGTAATGTGTTCTTAATGTTGTCCTATAATAATTAATTGAGAAGGTGTAACAGCCAACATGGGGAATTTTTTTATGGATTTGGTATAAAGGAAGAACATTTTCCTTTATCATGGACGAGGGATGTATGGAGGAATGTGAATGATTGTAAGAAACAAAAAGAGTGGAATATGAAGATAAGCAGAGTAGACCAAAAGTGAAGGAAACTTCATTTTTGAGGTTTTATTGTGTGATCCAAAGTTGGATACTTGGATCTGAGGTTTGTGACTTGGTCTACAAGGTTTGACAATGATTGTTCTAGTTGACAGGATAGAGGAAAGAAATTAAAGTCTAGTACATACAATTATTCTACAAGGAATAGTTGAGACATTAGTTGGATAGTGAGTTCAGTGATCTTTCCTTAGAAGCTATTTGGATAGTGAGTCCTTCTATCTTCTAAAACTCCTAATAGGGTTGGCACAACTTGAAACAAGGTTGGAAACTTCTAACAAGGATTCAAAGTCTCATAACAAGGACTTATATGTACTAAATGTTGTAGTAAACTCCTAACAAGGTCCATCCTTCAACAAGGAATATTTATATTAGTACATCATCTTATGGGCATCATTCCCACTAGGGTTTTTCCTCTGATCAAGGGTTTCCCTAGTTAACATATCTAGTGTAATTTTCTATGTGCATCTTGTTATGGTTTTTGTTTACTTTGGTTAAATGGATAAGACTATTTAAGGTTGATAAATGTTTTAATTATTGGATAATTGATTCACCCCCCACCCCACCCAAGTTATCTTGGTGGACTATTGTCTCTAATAGCTTCTTCTTCATATCTTCTCTTCTTCCTATTAGTGGTCTCCTCAAGCCATGATTCATTGGAGAGCACATTGATAGTAGACTACAGGGTAGTAGGATCAATTAGTTTCCTTGGTACTAGGAAAGTGTGCTTTCTCTAGGAAGCAAAAGGGAAGGAAAAAAACTTAGTCAGTAAGAGGAGCAAGGTGTCCCCTTGCTGATAGGGTTGGTGTCACCATCAAAATTGATGACTTGGGCATGGGAGGTAAGATTTTTCACTAATTTCTCTTGTTCCTTATCCTTGTCTTTGTCCCTTCCTTATCCCCAACTTTCTAGGTGTCTAAAAGAGAGCCACCTCTAAAGGTAGGAGTAATTGGCACATTCTTCTCTAGAGGTTGGTATACACCTTGACCAATAGACTATGATTGGCTTGTAGATGTTAAAGTAGTAATAGTGGTGGTGGCTATTGTATTGGACTATGTGGCTACAAAAGATACTCCACTCATTGAACCAATGTTCCCAATCCTCTTCTTCCTCTCTTGGCTCCACTCTACCCACTTATCTATTCTTTTGATTATTCCATGCATGAGGACCTCCATGATGTATATGATAATACTTGCAAGTGGGATAGACAAAATTGGGGTACCTTTGATCTTCTCATAGGATGTGGGGTACATGTAGGCTCCATCATTTGCAAGGTTAGAAACATCAAAATAATCATTATATAACTTAAGGTCATTAATTGTTACTCATGACCAAAATTTCTCTTAGGTCTACTATTCATTGAGACACCTAGCCTAGTAGTCCTCAATATCTAGGACATGCTTGTAGGCATATCCCAACTTCAAGTGATCCCTTACAAAGTTGACTAGATCATATTAAGCCTAAGAACTTCATACTCAACCAATTTGATCTTGTTCTAAAAGCTCTTCACTAGATTTTGAGTATTGGATCTAGAAGCACAAGAATAGGGTCCAATCACTATGGGAAAGGAAATCCTGACTATTTCTTTACATTAGAACACAAGATGTTCACTTCAAGAATTTGTCAATAGAATTTGACTGGAACCACCTTGTCTTTTGGATACCTTGGAAGTCTCTTGGGAAAACCAATGAAGGCACCAATTTGTAGGTATGAGAAGATTAGGCATTGGATGAATGAGCATCCAAACTAGCTAATGGCCAAAATTGTCTCTGTGAAAATATCTTTTTAGGGCATTCTTGGAATTCCTAGCATAGCCTCATTATGAAGGCATCGTTTACTATGACATACTCCTCAAAACTTATTTGTAGTTGCAGATGTGGGTAGAACTAATATACCTTCATGAACTCATCATAGTTCTGGATGCTAGGGAGGTTAGACCATAAGTGAGGTGTAGCCAAGGCATAAATTAGATAGGACATGTAAAATTGTTTAAATCCTTTAGTTGAGTTCATCCATGAGGCCAGCTTATCACAAACAATCCATGCCTAGTCAATTTTCATATCTTTAGCATAGATAGCTTGCACTAGGAATAAATGGTGCTTGATGAACTCTATGATCTCCTCTTTTCCTAATAGTCTAATTAGTAGGGTAAGGATATCTACAATCTCTCTCTTCAAATTTGTGTTGAATAGGGTCTTGGTCATTTTTCTCTTTGGTTGAGGAGTTTGAAACCATTTTCTTTGCATGTCTTCCCATCTGATAGTCTTCTTCTCATTGAACATAGATGCAAAAGAGTCAAAGTCAATATCACAATACTCCTCTCTTACAAGAATGTTGAATGTGGAATGCATTAGTTCCTTGTAGATCTAGATGAGGATGGATTGATCAGGAAACACAATTTTCTTTTTTTATAGGTCATATCTCTCAATAAATTCCCTCACAAGCTCTAGTGCATGTACTACCATCGAAAAACTAGCTGCCTCAACCAATCCACTCTCTTTACACTTTTGAGTTATTGGGTGAATAGGCTAAGAATTGAGTCTCCTATGGAGATAACCCAAATTGTAGAATTTAAATGATGTATCTATTAACTCTTTCAATTCATCTAGGTCTATTAATTTATCATAACCTGTAGCTCTGATTGCCATTTTATATGATTGCACATGATGTAGTTCTTGATAAATACTCACTTTGAAAATAATTAGAAAAACAAATGAAATAGGTATAGGAATCTGAACATTGGTGCCATATGAACAAAATTAAGTTTGGCCAACAATTATAATAGTAGGATTTGCATTTAATTCCATGATCAACGACTATTTAAACTTTCCATTCACTTGCACATAAAAACTTGTATTTCTAGAAGCTCTATTACTTTACTTAGAGTAAAGCGATATTACTAAAAATCACTTAACAAAACAAGTACTTAAGTTATATGGGAAGTGTCTTATTTTGCTTCAAAATTTGGAATCTAGAAATACTTGATAAAATTAACATATGCAGGGGAGAGAGAGAAACTCATCTTTTCTACAAACACACTTTCCTTCCATTCAAAATTGTAGTGTGGGGAGTGATTGTTTTATAGCTTGCACACTTCATATTTGCACTTTCCACCCTAAGCATTTATCACTTACTTTTCATTGAGTCGGGGTCACATATTCACCATTAACCTCTTTGAAAGTATGTTTTAAGCATCTATAAAGAATATTTGCATTTTAAAGTGACTTGTGTTTCCATTTTTAAAGCCGTCAGAGAAGTAGCCTTTTTCTTTACCTAGGGATGGAAAACCCCTCTCTCAACAACATTTCCCATAATGGAGTAAAGCAGACATGACTTATCCCTTTATCTCAATCTGATCACTTTAAAGCTAGATCTCGAGCATGCCCCCACTAATTGAGGGCTCAAAATAGTTCTATTAATATCATGCCTCCACTTCTTGTGGGTGAAGGATTTGATTTGATATAAATCATTGTAGCTTCAGAAGTAGAACAAAACACCGTTGCTTCTATTAGTATGTAGTGGGAAAACCCAAATACTTGCTTTTCTTCATGAAAGTAGAATTTACCTTTGCAACCTAAATGGCCTTCTTCCTGGCTTTGGTTTGTAGCTTCATGGGTTTTTCCATCATGAAATAACTATATACACAACTTTTTAATCACTATCTTGACTTCATCTTTCAAATATACACTTGATTAAGTTTTTGAAAGAGGAAAACTACTTTGATTACTCTAAATATGTAGGAAAAAGGGCATTGAGGAATGATAGTAGATAGTTAAATAGGAATAACCTACTTCTCATCAAGAAGACACCCAAACATATCCCAACCATACCTAGATCACCTAGCCCTTGCACACCAAAAAAATAGAAAACCTAAATAGAATGATGGGTAAAGGTAATACAAGGATACCAGGAAAATATAGAAAGTGAGGTACTCGAGAAAGATGAGAAGTAAGTAACCTAGAGGATACTTAGACATTATAAAATTGGACAGAGACCCATTAACTACTAGTCACTTTGAACTTTTAAGGGTAGAACTAAAATTTGGCAACAACTAGCTCTGACAGGGGACTTAGGCATTACCAATGTTTGAGAAGAGACCCAGAATCTCTGGTTTTGCACAACCAAAATGACAAACTACATCGAGAAAACTAAGCTAGCATGTAACAAAAAGGAAACTAACCTAGGAAGGTAGGAAGACAAAGAAAGGAAAGACACAAAAAGAAACCTATCTATACTAATACTAACTATAGGTGCTACCTACTTTCAATTATGAACTTGATATAATTTCAGATCCTGACCATTATAGGAGAATGGTAGAATCTCTCCAAACGGATATGTCAGAATGAAATAATTATTTTGGTTTACTTGCATAATCTTGAAAGGGCCCTTCCAAAGGGAATTTAACTTATGATTCATACCTTTGGCTTCATGCCTCTTATCCCGCAACAGGACCAAATCACCCTCCATGAACTTCCTTATTTTGGCCTTCTTGTCAAAGAATGTCTTCATGCACTTCTAATGATCTATAATATGATCAACCATCCTCTCGCATTCTTCTTCCAGCTTAGTTAGATACGTGATGCACTTTTCCAAACCATTTTGGAATATTGGATCATCAGTCACTTGTTGTATTTTACAAATGGATAACTCTAATGGGAGTGGCAGACTGGCTTCAACCCCATATACTGGCTTGAATGGAGAAATTCTAATTGCCTTCTTGGGTGTCACTCTATTTTCCCAGATTTCTTCATGCAATATCTTGTGTTAGTCCTTCTAATTTTGAGAAACTAGCTTCTTCATGATATTGATCAAATTCCTTATTACTTGATTCTACTTGGCCATTCCCTTGAGGGAAGTAATCTGATAAATGACTGAGGTGTATTTTTTTTCATGGAAGAATTCTATGATCTCTATAGAAGAAAAGTAAGTAGCATTATCCATGACAAGCTTTAATGGCACACCAAATCTTACCAAAATGTTCTCTTTGATAAATTCACAAACAACTTCAGAAGTAGTTTTCTTGGTAGGCTTGGCTTCTGCCCACTTGATGAAGTAATCTATAGCAATGATGATATGCAAATAAATAGCAGAAGAGGGAGGATTGATTGGTCCAATAAAGTCAATTTACCACTTCTCAAAGGGGCCTTCTATAAAACTAGTTATAGAGGTAGAGTAGCGAATTGAGGCTTACTGGAGAACATCTTGTATTTGTTGCACTTGGCTACCCACTTATAAGCATCCTTGAACATGTCAAGTTATAGCAGAATTTCCTCAATATCTTTTATGTTGTAACTGTATCATCTTAAAATGGAAGCACTTCCATTGTGGTAGGTTTAACACCCTCTCTAAGTACATTTACCATGATAGATTAACATTAAATATGCATTATGCATTCAATTCCTTCATTCTAGCTGAAATTAGGGTTAGGATCTCAAAGATTCTCCTTAATTTCCCTTCTCAATAGCTCTATTTTTTGGGTGGGACTTAGGAATAGGTCCTCCTAGACTTTATCATATTCATTATAGGACTTAGTGTCTATTTTGGGTATTTAATCTAGTTCGGACCTCATTTCTAGGTTTCTAGGTATCCTCAGAATCCTCCCTTTTTTGTCCTGCTTGATGATGATTCCTAGGTTGACCCTGACCTAGGACAAGTTTGATCAAGTCAATCCTAACCTAGGGAAAGGTCTAGGTCAACCCTGACCTAGGTCAAGGTTGAGGTCATCCTTGACCTCTTTAGGAGTTTGATCCCCTTTTTTATTTTTGGTATTGGAGGGTTCCGAAATCAATGTCAGGCTTTCAAATTTGAATACGGAAGGGGTTATTTGTAATTTATTTAATCATTTTCTTTCCTTAGTTGGTTATTGTTATTGGACCATAATTCAAGGCAAAACTTGAATAATAGGTCCTCACATTACTCTAGGAGCCTCATCTTGAAGCCTCTATATAAAGACTCTCATTTGCATCTTTCTACAACTAGAGAAGGGAACTAGAACACAAATGTGATAACTAGAAGGACAACTAAAATCAAAAGATAATGCTATGAAGATGCAAGATTGCAAGAGAATGATATATAAGATCAAGCTATTGTAGATATCAATAATTTTTATACCATTGTGAACATTCATTTGGAATAAGAGAGATCCAATCTTCCTTAATCCACCATTATCAATATTCAAGCATTCAAAGATGGAATCATGGGGTAGCAATTGTGGATTATGAGTTTGGTAGGAGTACTTTAGCCTTGGGGGCTTGGTATGCTTTCTTATATTATTCAATTCTATGTGTTTCTTTCTCATACATACATACATACATACATACATACATACATACATACATACATACATACATACATACATACATACATACATACATACATACATACATACATACATACATACATACATATATATATATATATATATATATATATATATATATATATATATATATATATATATATATATATATATATATATTCATGCTCGAGTTTCAATCTAATAATTTAGATTTTGGCATTACACATTCAATAGACACACACATTTTATCATATTCAACTATTTGTAGAGGTGGAAATCACCAAAATGGGGGTTTGACTAAGGAAGAATCCTATATAGCCACCCTAAAACCATATTTTTAGATATATGTAGGTGTTGTTTCGAAGATCAGAGTGCAGATTTGGATACCCTTTCTGACAAACTTCTAAGATCCATGAACAAAATTTTCATTGGAGAATAAAAGTCAAGGTCAACTTTTCAAGGCACAATTGTACCCCACCAACAAAGTCAAGGTTGACCTCCCTTCAAAAACATAAAAGGTTTCTAGGTTTTCTTTATTTTGACATTTTTGGTCTGGAACAGGTTCCACATTTCCCAAAAACTATGCATACACATCAAAAAATAGGTATTTTCATATTGGTTTCATTTTGAGCTATGTATCTTATCTTGTCAAATTTCAAGCATTTCTATTACTTATTTCATATCAACTCTAAACAAATAAATGAATAGTGGTGAATGTATTATGCATTGTTAAAGATCCATTTTTACCTTATTCATTTTGGTGAACCCACAATAGACAACTATTTCTTTTTGGTGTTAGATTTGCATCTTGTGTTAGATCTTGCACGTTAACTAGATTTCCTTTATTTATATGTTTTAAAAATACAAAAAAATTGTAAAGTTTCTTTGAAAATACAAGAACATTTACATTTTCATGTTTTTTGTATTTCAATATGTATGATTCTTGTTTGGAATACTTTGATGAAGTTTTAATTGTAAAAGAGGCTAGAATCCCTACTGAGGTACATGGAAGTGAGATTGAAAATGGTCTGAATAAGATCTCCATTGATCCTATTCGTATTTCTCTTTCCTCCACAATCTCTCCAATTAACCTTTACCATAGGTTGTATGCATGGTTTCCTTCATGTTTCACTATATGAAATATTGATAAACCTACAATGATATATCCTATACCTTTGATGATGGTTAAAGGATGACCTTGAATAACAATTAAGGGTAAACCTAGAGATCCTTTTGATTTCTTTGATAATATTGATCCTGTTGCACATGCTAATTGTGGATGAAATAACCCTAAGCCTATTGTTCTAGTATCTTTACTACCTTCTCAACCTATTCTTCCTCAAGCTCCTAAATTTTCTTCTATCTTTAAGGAGTATAACTCAGTTGATCAATTATGTGCTACTCCTGCTAAGATATCTTTATGGGAGTTAATTCAAACTTCTTTCACATATTGTGAGGCATTACAACAAGCTTTATCTAGTCTTCCTTCTTCACATCCTAATCAAGACAACATTCATTCCATTTTGGATTGCATGCATGTTATGCCTTTTGTACCTCCTATTGTGTTTTCTAATAATGATTTACGTTCACTTTAGGTGCATAATCAATATGATGCTCTTATGGTTTCTTTTTCTATTAATCAGAGCATCATTCAAAGAACATTAATTGACAATGGATCTGGACTTAATGTTTGTAGAATGGAAATGCTTAAAGCAATTAAGGTTGATCTTACTACTATTCAACCTAATAATGTTCCTATACATGGATTTGATAATATTACAAAGAGAACTTTGGGTATTATTACTTTACCTATCAAAGTTGGTCCAGTTATCCTGAATACACCTATTCATGTTATTCTTGGACCTCTAGATTATAATTTTCTTTTAGGAAGACCTTGGTTACATAGCATGCATGCAGTTCCTTCTACTCTTTATCGCAAGGTTTGATTTATTTATAATAATTTAATGTATACATTACATGCAGATGATGCATTGAATCCTTGATTAAATATAGAATATGTTAAAATATCTAAGCCTCTTCAACCAAGTAAAGAGATTGAAAAACAACCTAAGATAAAACAACCTGAGATTCAACAGTCAAAAACTTCATCATCTTCTTTAATTGAGGATGATTGAGGAATGCTGAATTTTAATCCTACTTTCATTGGAGAATATAAGGTCTCTAATTTGGAATTCATGAAGCAAAAAATTGAATTTGAGAAACAAGTTTTTATCCCTTCTCTTCTTTCTAAGGAATTAAAGATTAATTTTGGTGTTGCTTCAATTTATGAAATGATTGAAATGATAAAACCATAATTGTTCTAATATTGTGACGTATGTCACTCCTTGGGCTCTGTCTAAAATGGTTGATTGTTATGGTTCTATTTATCATTTTCTTAAGAAATCAAGATTTAATAGAAAAGGATGTGGTAAATATGAGCAAGGTATACAACTTCCTTTGGACAATGAAATTCATGATCCTGTGTATTGACTACGGTTAAATCTATATAAACAACCATCAACTTTTCCTCTTAATGTTAATAATATATGTGGCGGTCAGTTGAAATTGGTTAACTCACTACTTATTGACATAAATCAAGCACCTACTTTGGATATTTTTCTTGAAGATGACATTTTAATGGAATTTTGGGATTTATGACAATTTAACTAAGTTCCATCACAAACGAAGAAAGCCTTATTGTTTAAGTATCGATGCTTATTTTGGAGAACATGATAATTAGGATATTTTTTACTGATGGATCCTCTGATATGAAGTGATTTCTTAATAATTGAGACTATTGATATTCAAATTGATGAGAATAATCCTAAGAAGATAATAAAGATTGGGAAATGTTTGAATCAGGATACACGTGATCAATTGAGCTCCCTTTTACTAGAATTTAAGGACATTTTTGCTCGAACATATGTGGATATGATGGGTATTTATTCTAAGATTTTTACTCATAATATCTTTTTAAACCCAAATATAAAACCTATGAAGCATGCAATTCAAAGGATGAATCCACAAATTTCTTTATTAGTCAAAAGTGAAATTGAGAAGTTATTGGATTATGGATTTATTTGTTCTATTGATTACTCCAATTGGATTTCAAAAATTGTACCTATTTCAAAAGGAGAAAATAAGATAAGGATGTGTACTGATTTTAGAGATTTAAACTTGTTATCCTTCAAGGATGATTTCTCATTACCCATATTGATATGATTGTGGATTCAACATCAGGTCATGATTTTTTATCTTTTATGGATGGTTTTTCTAGATATAATCAAATCTTTATTCCTCTTGAGGATCAATTTAAAACTACATTTATAACACGTTGGGGAACATTTTGTTGGGTCACGATGCCTTTTGGATTAAAGAATGCAAGAACAACTTACCCATGTAGTATGACTTTGATTTGTCATGATTACATCCATAAGATTCTTGAAGACTATGTGGATGATATTTTAGCAAAATCTATACAAAAAGAAGATCATGTTACTATTTTATGAAATTTTTTTGAACAGATTAGAAGTTACAACATGACATTGAATCCTAAGAAATGTGTTTTTAGAGTTGACTCTGGTAAATTATTAGGATTTATAATCTCTAAGTGACGCATAGAGGTTGATCGTGAAAAGATTGATGCTATTGTTAATATGCCTCCTCCTAAAAATATTTCTCAGTTATGCAATTTACAAGGAAAGATACAAGTTGTTCGTCAATTTGTTTCTAAGTTAGCTAATCGAACAATTCCTTTTACTTCCTTGCTTAGAAAGGATACCACTTTCTCTTGCAATGATAAATGTAAACAAACTTTTGAGCAATTTAAGTAGTATATTGCAAATCCTCCTATCCTGCAACTAGAAAAATTGATAAGCCATTTCACTTATATACTTTAGAGACTTTGAAGGCTATGAGTGCCTTGTTATCTCAAAATGATGATGATGGTAAGGAAAGACCTGTGTATTACACTAGTTGGACTTTACTTGATTATGAAACAAGATATACAGATTTGGAAAGATAATGTCTCGCTATAGTTTATGCATGTGAGAAACTTAGGCATTATCTTATAAATGTTAAAGTCAATGTGATTGTCAAGTTCAATCCTTTGAAACATCTTTTGTCAAAAAATGATCTCTCCGGTCATTTGGAAAAGTGGGTGATGTTACTTAAAAAATATGATCTTAATTTCATTTCTCAAAAATATATTAAGGGATAAGATTTAATAGATTATTTAGCTGAAGCTCCTTTTCCTCATTCGGAAACATGTTCTACTTCAATGGAATTTCCTAATGATAATATTCTTACTATTCTACAAGATGATATTTGCGAATTGTATTTTGATGGATCTAAATGCAAGACATGATTTGGTGTTGGTATTACCTTAACTCCTCTTATGAAAAATCCAATCCCTTTATCATAAAAATTAACTTTTCCTTGTACTAATAACATTGTAGAGTATGAAGCTCTTATAACTGGTTTATGAGTAGATTCATCCCTGAACATTAAACACTTGAAAATATATGGAGATTCTCAATTGATTGTTGAACAAGTTATAGGAGGTTATCAAACTAGTAATGATAAAATGACACAATATAGAGATTTGGCTCTTGATGTGCTTTCACAATTCTCTTCTTATACAGTGCAAATCTTACCTAGAAAAGAAAATTGACACACGAACATCATGGCAAGTGTAGCTTCTTTGGTCTATCTTGAAAATAATGTGGAGAAATTTAAATTTACTATACAAATTCTTAAAAACCCTACAATTTCTAAAAAGATTACCTTTGATTGTTTTAACTTGCATTTGAATGAATGGTATTCTCACATTTTTCATTTTTTGAAAGATGGTACTTTTCCTAAACTAGTAACAAGAAACACGCATAATCATATTAGGAAGCTTGCAACGTCTTACATAATTTTAGGAGATACACTTTATAAACTCTCTTATGAAGGATTATTATTAAGATGTCTCAACATAAATAAAATTTTGGTAGCTTATGGAGAAGCTCATTCTAGTTCTTATGGAGGGCATTTTGGTGGAAAATATTTGGTTAATAAATTACTTAGAATGGAATATTAGTGGCAAATGATGGATCAAGATTATTCTATGTTTGTTAAGAAATGTCCTCAATGTCAACAACATAGTAATTTGATTCATGCTCCTACTCGTGATCTTCATAATCAAGTTTCTCCATGGCCTTTTAGTATTTGGGGTTTTGATCTTATTAGAAAAATCTCACCACATTCTTCTCAAGCACATGCTTACATTCTAACTATTATAGATTATTTTACGAAGTGGGTTGAAGTTGTTCCTCTTCATTCAACAACTGTAGATGTTATTTGTGATTTCATCCTTAATAATATCATAACAAGATTTGGTATACCTAGGAGTCACAAAATTCTTGGAGAAATGTCAAATTCAAAATAAATTTTTAACTCCTTATTATCCTCAATCTAATGGTCAAGATGAAGCATCAAATAAAATCATTGAGAATATTTTAAGAAAAATATTCAACAAGCATGCAAAAGATCGACATACTCAATTGACATATTCTTTATGGGTTTATAGGACAAGTGTCTATATTACCATGGGTACTTCTCCTTACAATCTTGTTTATGGTATTGATGTTATTATGCCTTTGAAATTAGAAATACCTTCTTTGTGTGTTTCATTTCATGGGATTATTGATAAAGATACTTTTTGAGAACAACATTTACAAGAGTTAGAAATGTTGGATGAACAATGAATAAATGCATTAGAACATATAAAAGCTTATCATAAATTTCTATAGAAGCAATATAATCATAAGGTAATTGAACGAACATTTTTTGGTTGGTGATTTAGTTTTATATGAGAATCAACAAAATGTGAATGCTTTACCTAGTGAAAAAGGAAATTTTAGCCCTAATTGGATTGGACCTTTTTTTATTGTTGAAGATTTTGGTGCAAGTGCTTATAAACTTCCTGATATGGATGGTGTTTCTTTTAAGGAACCTATTAATATTATGCATATTAAACATTATTATCATTAATTTTATTCTTTCTTTTTCTTTTTGCATTTATATATTCCTTATAGACATTGTTTTATAGGTTATGTAGTTTTAACAAAATTAAATATTGAATATATTTATGCATCTTCTTTCTTTCTATTAAGTTTTATATCAAACATGGAACTAAATAGTAAACAAATTCTTTCATTCATCACAAAGTGATTTAAGTTCTAATACATATATGGCCAATCACCCAATCCATAACTATGTCTATCACTACACTCTGATGGTCGATGGTTTCCAAATCTCTCTACCCTATACTAGGAAATGGTCAATCTACATGTCTATGTATGAATCCTGGATGTGTTCATACCATGTGAGCGCTCTCAAGAACTTTTTAGCTCAGCTATCAATTTCTACTCCCTTTCCTTGCACATTCTTAACTCTCATTAGACAACTCCAAAGATATCAACATGCTTGTTGAGATCTATGTAGCCAAGAGAGGACTCTCACTCACTCATCAATTGTCAATAGGATATACATGTATCCTTTAGAACCTTGGATACAAAACTCCTCCACTCTACTACACTAGGTGTAGTATAAAAGTTAAATTTATCAATTTAATACTTTTTCAAATTAAATTAAATATTTTATTATATTTCATATTTCATACTTGGGTCTCCGTCCTAGATGTCACTGAAAGGTATGGATGGTGGGGGCATGGAGTAACTACTCTCTCCATGCTCACTATGTCTAGGCCTCACTGATGGTGTCTCTATGTGGGCACATGGGGGCCATCGAGATCTTAGTGGTGATATGTGATAAATGTGTACATCTACACCAATATCATTAGCTAGGAGCATCTCCTCTACTATTTTCTCTCTTTCCTCCTCCATGGGCTTTCTCTAAGAGATGTGTTCTTCCTCATCTCTAATGTCCTCATCCTCCTCTGCTATACCATCATCTTGATATGTCCTCTCTAAAGCACTTGGATCACCTGGAGGATAATCCTCAAGAAAGATAGGATAAGACCCCTATAGACTCTAGTACCTAATGTAATATTAGCTCATGCTCAAGTAGATCACATTTGATGGTACTTCTATATCCTCTATATCATTGGTATCACTATCCTCTATATCTACTATTGATGTTTGGTGTATGGCATCAGGTATTTGATAATACCTCATCAAATCTACATAGCAAGGTACTACTCTAGGGACTCCCTATACTAGCTCAAAATGTCTCATCACCCAATCATAGTAGTAGGGCACCACTATACGATTCAAATGACTCTTTAACATCTTTTTCCACTATGAGTATCTCATCTAGAATCATGTATTAGGCCACTTTTTCATCCAAATTGTTAGGCATTCTTCAGTGGATAAGAAAAAAAATCTAGCTATGCTCGCATCTACCATTACTAGGATATCCTGTAGATGTGTACATGTAAGGTGCTTGAACAACCCAATCTATAGAAGAGTGCATATAGACATACTCTCTCTTTGATATCTCACCAACTATCATAGCTCATGGTATAGTTGAGCTAGCATGTTGTGACCTCATGAGAATACAATCCTCTCACTTTCCATCCTTTGTATAATGTGAGTAAGTTGTGTCAAAAATATAGTATCCTTTGATTTGGGTAACACAAGCAAGGATACTATACCAAGAATCACTCTCCCTACTAGAGGGATAGGGCATGGCATTATGGATGATAGAAGGGCATGATCAAATTGGATTTGCATCTGAGGAATATGTCCCAATTAATATTCCTTATCTTTAAGGATCTCCTCACAAACTTTTTATTCTCTAGGTCTGATGGTCTCACCTTGAACTAGAAATCGCAAGATCTTGTAGACATCCTCTAATGTAACTATGATCTCTCCTGAGGGAGGATGAAAGGAGCATTTATCCTCATCCCACCTCTCTATAAGATTCATTAGCATGGCTTGATGTAGTCTGGTCTATTGTAGGACTACTATCCAGCATAGCCCTACATCTCTCAGTGGTTGTATATCCTCCTCATCCAACTTGGACAATCTCTCTTTGATGGTAACAAGAATCTCTCTAATGAGATGCTCTCAGAGATGAATCATGTCTAGTAAGTACAAACAAACAACATATCAATCTTTTGTATCATCATATATATAAATTGAACTTGACTAGGTCAAGATCAACCTTAATAGGTCAAGGTTGACCTTTCTGGGTCAGGGTCAACCTTGTTGGGTCAAGGGTGACCTCATCCCATAATGATAGGAAATATAACAGTCTATGTTGAGATTTTTGGGAAAAGGTAAACCTTTAAGGGTCAAGGTCAACCTTATAAAATCAAAACAAAAACAAACTCACCTTGAGAAGTGGTTGTCTAGTAGCTAGGCACTATCTCAACAGCTCCATGCCCGTCGCTCAAATTTCTTCTCTCCTTAGCATCTTGCTTCCTCTTTTCAAATCTACAAAAGGTAAAAATGAGAAAGTATGATTTACTTTTCATTATTTATAGGCAAAATTAGTGTTTCTATTAGGGTTTACTCATGCTAAACTCATATTCCTCTTCTCTCATGCATTTAGATAGACATTCACTCTTTTTATCATAACTTGAGCTTGGTAACTCTATTTTCAATGTCGTTAGTGGAATTGGAAATATGATTTAGATACCTAACTCCTAGAATAAATTTAGGAAGATTCAAATTTTTTATGATTTGTTAAGGAAGAACATTTCAACAAATTACATATTCAGTGCTTAGAGTTATCCTTATCACCTTGTTTCACCCTTTGAAAGTAGAAAGCCAAAATAGGGGGCATAAGGGGCTTTATGAACTTTTCAACTATCATTTAGTAAGATTAAGGAAGTTTATGGATTTTTCATTAACCTTGTGTATTTAAAATTCTAATATTTTTTTGCATGATCTCTACATCAAGGACTTGTCTATATCCTTTTTATTTACTATGATGTTTTCTTACTTTAGCTTGCATATTCATGTAGTATCATGTTTGAGCTAAAGTGGGGGCTAAATTTATCATATTAAAATGGAAGTGATTCCATTGTGGTAGGTTTAGCACCCTCGCTTAGTACATTTACCATAATCAAATAGCATTAAGGATGCATTTTGCATTTGATTCTTTCATTCTAGGTGAAATTAGGGTTAGGATCTCAAAGATTATCCTTAATTTACCTCCTCAATAGATCTATTTTCTGAGTAGGACTTAGGAATAGATCCTCCTAGCCTTTATCATGTTCATTATAGGACTTTGTGTCTATTCTAGGCATTTAATCTTGTTTCGACGTCATTTCTAGGTTTCCAGACATCCTCAAAATCCCCCTTTTTTTTGCTCTACCTAATGATGATTCCTAGGTTGACCTTGACCCAGGGAAAGGTCTAGGTTGACCCTGACCTAGGTTAGGGTCAAGGTCCTTTTTAGGAATTTGATCCCCTTTTTCATTTTTGGTCCCAAAGGGCTCTGAAATGAATGTTAGGCTTTTGTATTTGAATACAAAAGGGGTTTATTCAAGATTAATCTAATTCTTTTCCTTCCTCAGTTGGTTATTGTGACTAGACCATGATTTGAGGCAAAATTTAGATTATGGGTCCTTACATTACTCTAGGAGCCTCACCTTGAAGCCTCTATATAATGACTCTCATTTGCATCTTTCTACAACTAGAGAAGGGAACTAGAATGCAAACATTATAACTAGAAGGACAACTATAATCAAGAGATGATGCTATGAAGATGTAAGATTGCAAGAGAATGATATATAATATCAATCTATTATGGTTATCAAGCATTTTTATACCATTCTGAACATCCATTTGGAACAAGAGATATCCAATCTTCCTTGATCCACCATTATCAATATTCAAGCATTCAAAGATAGAATCATGGGGTAGTGATTATGGATTATGAGTTTAGTATGAGTACTTTAGCCTTAGGGGCATGGTATTCTTTCTTATATTATTCAATTCTACGTGTTGATTTCTCATACATGCACACACATATATTCATGCTAGGGTTTCAATCTAATAGATTAGATCTTGGCATTACACATTCAATACAAACACACATTTTATCATATTTGGCTATTAGTGGAGGTGGAATTCACCAAAGTGGGGGTTTGACTAAGGAAAAACCCTATATAGCCACCCCAAAACCATATTTTCAAATATATGTAGGGGTTGTTTCTAACATCAAAGTATAGATTTGGATATCCTTTTCAAAAAACTTTTGAGATTCGTGAATGAAATTTTCATTAGAGAAAAAAAGGTGAAGGTCAACTTTTTGAGCCACAATTGTACCCCACCAATAGGGTCAAGGTTGAACTCCCTTCAAAAAGACAAAATATATCTAGGTTTTCTTTGTTTTGACATTTCTAGTCTAGAACAAATTGCAAATTTTCTAGAAACTATGCACATGCATTAGAAAATAGGTATTTTCGTATTGGTTTCATTTCTAGTTATGTATCTTATCTTGTCAAAGTTCAAGCATTTCTATTACTTATTTCATATCAACTCTAAATAAATAAATGAATAGTGGTGAATGTCTTATGCATTGTTAAAGATCTATTTTTACCTTATTTAGTAACTATAGATGAAAAATGGACACCATAGGCCTTATTATGGAAAGTATGAAGCAATATTTCTTGTTGGGGTTTATCCAGACATCTCAAGAAGGTTCCATCTATTATTTTCTTGTACCGTTGCTCATCATATATGACATACTTAGCTGATATAATCCTAAGGTCTCTTTTTTGTTTGTATGTTAGTCCATCTGAAAAATCCCCATAAGTGGGAAAATAGGAAATGTTTGAGAACCAAGGGTCTTGGAGACTGACCATTAGTGCTCTTGAAGATTCATCTTCTAGACTTGAATCCTGATTGTTTGCAATTATCTTGCACAATCCATTCTAACACATCATCTTTGTTGGCTTCAACTCAATGTCATATTCTTGCACTTTTGTTATCCACATGCCTCTAGTATTACAATCTATCTCTTGCAGGGTTAATATGATTTTAACAGTTGAGTTAGGTACATAAACCAGAACATGTGAGTGTAAGACATAGAATTGGAAATTCTTGAGTGCTCTTACCACTACATAGGCATGTTTTTCCATTTGAGGGTATCTTAACTCATGCTCTTTAAGAGGAGTACTCATGAAAGTGATTGATGCTTGGATGCCTTCCTTATTTTCCTACATGAGTATTATAGATAGCATGTGGGCTGAGGCATAGCAATACATATGAACTCCTTAATGTAGTCTAGGTGGACTAGAATGGGTGCTTTGGTTATGGTATCCTTGATCTGATTGAAAGCCCTTCTTCTAGAATCATAACATTTGAAGCTTTGACTTCCCTTCATCATATCAACTATGCATTTGGTGATTTCAAAAAAATTAGGGATGAAGCATCTCAACAAGTTCATCTATTCAAAGAATGATTTGACTCCATATTTAGTTCCTAGAAAATTTAGCTTCTGGATAGCTCTCACCATTCTAGGTCAATCTTGATGCCTTCCTGGGATAGTATATGTCCTATAATTTTTCCTTTTGTAATGTAGAAGACTGACTTCTTGGGATTGAGTGAAATCCCATGCTCCCTAAATCTTCTCAACACTTTCTCCAAGTCCCTTAGGTGATTTTCTCTTTTCTTGGAGAAGACTATTAGATCATCCAAGTATATGACAATGATTTTATCATTGAGATCAGAAAAGGAGGAATTCATAGTCTTTTGAAAGGTGGCTCCAACATTAATGAGCCCAAAGGGCATTCTATTAAATGAAAATGTTCCCCAAGGGGTGGTGAATGTTGTCTAGAACTAATCTTTTGGATCTACCTTAATTTGGTTGAACCAAAAAATCCATCTAACATGGACATCATTTTGGAGCCAACCACTATTTGTAGAAGATGATCCATGTTGGGTAAGGTCTAATTGTCCTTTATAGATTCTTGATTCAAATTCCTAAAATCCACATAAATTTTTATCTCCCTACTCTTTTTTCGAATTGGAACAATGTTGGCAATCCATGCCAAATGGTGTATGGGGTAGATGTTTCTTGTTTCTAGCATCTTGTGAACTTCTCTAAAGATGGTGTCTGAGACCATAGGGTTGTAATTATGATACTTCTATCTAAAGAGAGTAGCTTCAGGCTTGAGGGTAATTTTGTGCTTGAAATCACCATTTCTAAAGGTCTTTAGGTCTCATAACCCAAGAAAATACATCTTGGTATTGAGAAAACAACCCTTTTGCTTTAGTCCTTTCTTCATTTGAGTAGTTGCTACCAATATTAACCAGCCTAGGTTTATACTTAGTAGTAATGTTCACTCCTTCATATTCTCAAAAAGTGTCACCTTTCTTGCCCCTTTCCCTTTTGATAAATGCATCATTCCTATCAAACAATTTTTCAAGGGAAATGAGATGTCTAGGAATACTATTACCTTTGAGTTGTTTAGCTCCAAGCTCTAGCTCTTTCTTGGTGTCAATGGAGAAATCTTTGCAAGCATTTTTGCTTCCTTCAAAGTATTGATCACTAAAAGGTTTGAAGCCTTCTAGGAAAGATTGAATCTATTTATTATTGTTGAAGACCTTCCGTGTATCAACATTGTCAAGAAAATTGGGCCTAAATAAGACTTCAACTTTGTACTGATTATCTACAAATTTTAGATGCAGAAGTAAAAGTGGAGATGAGGAAACTAACAAATCTACCCTTTCATTTTATTCCCTTGGAAAAAGTTGTACCAAGAAGGCATCCAAGTCCTCAGTCTCATCCTAGAACATGTTTATATAATTCCTGAGCATTGCATTCTTCATAGCATACTAAGCTCAAACTTGTTTTACTATAAGCTCTGCATCTCCTTGGCTCTTAATACTTTGACTCCTCTTTTCTTTGCAATAGTAATAACTAACAACAAGGCTTCATAATCTATTGTTTTGTTGGTGTTTTTGAATTGTGACTTGTATACAAGCTAAGTTACATCTCCATCTAGGGACACAAGTAGTACACTAGTTCCAGACCTAGCAGTAGCACAACTACCATCAAACTCTAGGGTCCAAATCTCTAAGTCACTAGGAGGTTCTAATTATTCTTCTAAATAACTAAAATTAGAGAACATCATGTAGTTCTTGAACTTCATCTCTTGATATAGGATATGTGCCTTAGGATCATTAGACTTCAAGACCATAAATTTGGCATTCTCCTTAGGTTCCAACTTGATTTTCTTATTTCCCATAGGGATTATGGCACGAGACCAATCCATTTTGATTTCCCCTCCCATGTCCTTACAAAAGATCCAACTCAAAAGAATATTGTAGCTGGTAAGAATATCTACTACCAGGATGGTTAGCTTCATTCTCTTTGTAGAGTGCACAACCAATGCTACTTGTGCATCTTTCACTTGTCCTAATAGAGGGACATGTTTTACATCCTTGGAATGGAAATTTCCAAAGGTCTTGGTAAGCGTCAAGCCAAGGCAACAAGCAAAAAAAGAGGGCATGACATTACCAAAGGCTCCAAAATTCATTATGTAGTTCCTAATCTTATGGTCATTTATGTATAAGGATACATAAAATGGATTAGGTTTTTGACCAAGAGAGGTAGCCAAGACTAATGCTTCTTCCTCTTTGAAGAGAAACGAAAATATAGGTTCTTCATCAGCTACTAAGTCATTATTCAATTAGGGTTGGTAATTTCTAATAGTAGAATTGATATTAGGTTGAGTTTTAGTATTGGCATTACCTTTACAATAGTCTATGAACTTTTGAAACTCAATAGGATGAGTTTTGAGATAATCAAGGGGAGATACATAAATATGATCATCTTTATAATATTGTATATTATGTCAAACAAGGAGTGAGGCTTACCATTTGGCTCAAACCTTGTCTACTCTTTCCTCCTAGATGAGGAAGTGGATGCTCTAGTTGTAGTTGGTAAAGGGCTAGTGGCTATGTTCTAGGTGGGAACAAAGTTCATTGGATTCTTCTCTCTTTAACTTCTTATAGCCATAGTCATTTGAATTCCATCCAAGGTGGTGAAGTAGTCACCTCCAACCTCTAAATCTAATTCATAATCCAAAGATAAAGTACTAGAGTTATCATCAGGAGAAAAATCATCTTCACTTTTGGGGTACTCAATTGTTAGCTCATTACTAGTAGTTAGCTTCTTGCAACTATTCATTTTTGGGCAGGAACCACCATAATGGTCTGCTCTTAGGTGAAATATGCACATATTTTTCTTTTTGGGAGGTGCCTCGATAGTAATCTTTTGCTGAGTGGGTGGTAATTGCAATAGTTTACCTTCATGTTTCCTTCAAGGAATGTCTTGATATGGTTGCTGGAATGAGGGAAATTTTTTCCCGATTTTCCTTTTCATGGAAACCATCTTGTTTGATAGATTTTGAAGCATCACTTTAGTGTCATTAGTTATACCAGTGGCAGAGCTTGTTGAGGCTCCATTTTGAATCTCTCCTTTCTATTTCTTGGCATCTATGAGATCGTCTTCCAATTCTACTGCCAATGTCTACGCATCCTAGAGATTAGCTAGATGCACTCATATTTAATTTGAAAATTGGTGTTTGGGGCATGGAGATAATGAAGAACATTTTATGATTATTTTTTGTAGGCCTACTCGCAATAGGTATCCTATTGACCAACTTGTTAAATTTTGCAATAAAGTCTCTCATAGGAATATTGGGTACTTTCTTTATTTGGGTGAGTCGAGTCAATAGTGTGTTCATCCTCTGTACTCTTGTAGAGTACTTCAAAATGATTTTGCATGTCATCCCAAGTCATGATGCATCCCACCAAGAGATGTTGAAACCAGTCAGTTGCATTCTCAACCATGGTCTCTGAAAACATTATTGCTGCTACATCTTCATGCTGAGGATAAACAATACAACATGCAACAAAGAAAGTCATGATGTGCTCAACAGCCAAAACATTCCCATCACAACTAAATTTGGTAAAATTATTTTAGGAAGCTCTAGGTAAATTGTTGCCAGCTGCAAGCTAAAGAGGGTCAATAGAATTACCCCAAGGAACAACCATTGAGGTAGGAAATAAAACTATTATGGACTGCAAAGTAATAGCAGTAGGGGAAACTACTCCATGAAGAGTGAGGGTGTTACACAATGATGAGAGTTGAGTATAGAAAATAGGAGAGGAGGAATGATTGTGTATCCAGGAAATAGGATGGGGTGGTGAAAAAAGAGCTTCACATATACCATGAAACACTAGATAACATGAGTAGGCTCTTCTTCTTCTTAGAGGGTCTTCCGATATTGGGAAATTAGCTTTCTAAAATTCTTCAAACACAAGGTTGACTTGCCCTTTACCACAAGCACTACGGGCATATTTTTTTATTCACAAGTGGTGTGCTTCTCTTAATCTTCCTTCCTATAAAACTCCCTCCCAATATTCAACATTGCCCTCTTCTCTTTCAAGGGAGAAGCTTACTCTTCTATATTGGTCAAGAGATTTTTGACTTATCTAAGCAGGGGTATACAATTAATTTATTATGTCCTCTTGTTCGTCCTGGTAACTAAGGTTAGGTTGCACTATTGGAATTTGTCCCTTGTGAGGCAACACCATTTCTCCTTAAGAGTTGTTATGCATGTCTCAAAAAATTGAGTGCTATAGAGATAAGCTCTAAGTTACTTAGTAAAGCCATAGATAGACTTACTATGAAAACTTAGGATATATGAGTTCATTCCCTAGAAGATTTTCCAAAAACTATTGGTTAACAATTTTTCTCCCTTATCCTTTTGGTTTATACCTTGACTCTTAAACTGCCCAATGGCTTGTGGAGCATAAAGAAGTTAACAACAAAATGGGGCAGTGCAATAATCTACCAAAGACCCCTAAATTGAAAGGTACAACTCCCTTTTAAATGTGTTAATATTGTTATATATTATTGAGTTATAACTATAACTAATGTAAGTTAATATATTAAAGAGACATGTCTCTTCAAGAGGCATGCCTCTTTATATCATATATATTTTCATTGGAATAGTAACTTGAAAAACACATAAAACTCCACAAGTGCTATTATAAGTTACAATAATGAAAAATTGATCTACTTTAACATGGTATTAGAGTAATTCAATCTTCTGGCCAGTTTGCTAAAAATACGAGTCCTATTTTATCTGGAGACTCATTGGCAGAGTATAGCATTTGGACAGAGGAGGTATGGACTACCAAATTAAATATTTCGATTGAAGTCACTGTGGTCTTTAAGTGGAGTTGCCATCAAACCCAAAACAATTATGGACACATTGTCTTGTTTCAAAACCAGTGCCTAACTCCAATTGGGAGATACAATTATCAGAATCCATCATATTTTTGAAATTTCATTAGTACATATTTATCTTGCAGATGAATGAATGGAAAAAATATATCGAAGGCATTATAGCATATGGAGTTGAGTAGCTCATATTGGGATATAAGTATTCTATGATTATATTATTGCACAGGTTCAAATATAAGTATGTAAATTGAAAGAAGGCAAGGAAGCATGCATTTGTTTTAGCAAAGACTACATGAGCCTATGTGGAGCTGAATTACAAATATTAATGGGAAAGTGCCACATTTTACCATAGTACAGATGCAGTTGGGATCTAGTGTGATGCAAAAAAGATTGGAGATGATCATCATTTGCTACGCAATCACAAGAGGGATATGTCTTACGGTCCCAAGAGGTATGATAGTAAGGTATGAATGATATAAAGTAGGATATTGAGTCGCTCCAAAAAAGGCTTCACAACATCAAATCAAAACTATCAAGGGTGGGCAGAAATGAATATAGTCAACACCCATTACAAATGGCTGGAAGGAGTTGACAATAAAGTGATAGAGGAGATGGTGAAATCAATACAACCATATGGATATGATGGAGATATCAGCGGACTTAGCTTAAACTCTTTGTTGGTAAAGAAATATATGATCATCAACATAGAGATGGAAAACTTGGCCATCAAGATACTTTTTCCAATACATTTAAATATCATGGATTAGTTCCATCCTCAAAAAGAGCATATATAGGGACGTTCATTATAGAAGATTACATTCAGAGCTACCTAATCCACTAAGGATTAACCATGCTCCTAGCAACAATCTAGATGGATATACATGCATAATAGATTGAGTATGGAATGATAATGTCCAAAGAAATAATAGTAAGAATATGATACATATTGAGGCCAAAATACAAGGCAATTGAAATTAATAATGATATTTATGCAAGTTTGATTATGAATGGTAAGAAGCAAGACTTTGGGGTAGATAGAATCTGACAACAGTGATAGGAGAGTCCCATTCATTGTTTAGGTTCCTAAGTCATTGGTGGTCCATAAGGAATAAATAAAAAATGTTGCCTACATTTCAAACTAGTATTGCGAAGTCACTTCAAACGATCTAGTTTATTCTCAAGATTACCTCCAATTTGGTTGTTGAAATTTTTGCACTTCTGAAAGAATGAATTACTTGACTACTGTGATCATATTAGATGAATATTGGACTCTCGTACTCAAAACTAATGGAATGGTCAGATGAGAGTTGTGTGATATCATTGAGGTTCTATGCTCTTCTTGCCACACCTAGCCTCCTTTCATCAATAAGCACAAAACACATATTATCAAAGCCTTCAATCATTTTTGGAGAATCTACATATATACTTGATTGAACGATATACACATCAGACTCATCACAACACAGATCAAAGAATATCATATTTATAGAGAGAGCATATTGTGTTTGAAATGGGCAAGATTGAAACTAGGAATGGTAATAGATATATATGAGCCAAATGTGAACAGGTGCTAAAAGCAGCGAGGAAGAAAATCTTCATCAACCCATAATACATTTGGTGATTAGATTCAATGATGCAACAAGCATAGACCTACAAGTTGAAGAAATAGATATTTCAATTTCCAACTTTTAGATTCCTTAACAAAAGTATAAATGAAAAGGATATGTTACTGGTAACTTGCCTGAATGATAATGAAAATGTATAGATATTCTTGAATAGACCAAAGAGCTTCATCAATGGATGATAGGCATAATCATCTTCAAATTCTTTGATAATCACTAACTTCTTACCTAATAAGAAAATATTACCCAGTTGTGCATTTATGGAATTGACGTTGGACCCATGGTTGATATGATTTGGAACTTGCATCTAGTCTGAACGATAGGACAATATATAATTTTTTCTTCCACGGTTCTGCAAATGACGAACATGCTCAACATGGAGGGCAGTATATTCCACTAAAGGTCTATGCAAATATAAATTATAGATGAATATATAAAAATAGAAGCGATCTATGTGAAATCCATGCGGTACATAATATGACATACACACGGGTCACAAAAGAGCGAAGGGGACTATCAATTCTGTAAGCACAACTATTTTATCAATACAAATATGACATTTGTTAATAATCGCTCGAGGCACAAAGAAGGGAATGCAATTGGATTAAAAGAGGAACAAAAAGAAGCTTGTCATATTTAATGTGATGAAACATTGTTTGACGATATTAGAGTGGGAATTTTACACTGTGGGGGAAATAATAAACAATGTTCTATTCCCATTTGAACCATTCTTATATGGAAGCAGAAAAGACATAGTCAAATTGTTTAATTCTTACATGGAGGCATTTCCTGATTTGATGCATATGGATCTTCATTGGAGCAACTTATATTATTATTGTAGATAAGTATTTATTATCCTTGGGTATTGCATGTATCTACTCATTGTAATCTCTCTCTTATTTTGTATTTCTATAATTACTATAAAGAGCTATTTGCCTTGATCTTTTCCTTTGCCTCTGAGGATGTTCTTGCAGGAAAAGAAGATTGGTACATTAGGTATGCTACCAAATATTGTGTAGACTCAATCTTATGATAGTAGCTCCAAAGAAGTTGTGATTTAGTATTCACAAATCATCTGATGATTAGGTTGGATAATGTGAGTTTCTTGAAGCAAATATCCTTGATGAGTGAAATTATGAGAGGAAGTCTGATAGTTCATTAGAGGCAACCTTGGAAAAAGAGAGGGAGTAGAAAATAAAAATGCTTAAATCAAACTTTTGATGATATTGGTTCAGAAGGAGTAGACCTTATTGATGGATTCAACACTAGTCAGAAACTATAATAGCTAAAAGACTATGATTAATGGGATAAAGTCTCATGTATGTAGGCTGGAAGACTTTATGCTATTAGGATACCCATTGAACTAGGGAATCATGACATGGCTTGCTACCAAGAGATTAGAAGGATGATAACAGATTCAGAGGAAGTCTAATACTTCATCGGAGAGAACCTTGTGCTAAGAGGTCAGAAAAGTTGATATCAAACTAAGAGGGAGAAACCTTATTCTCTGATATGCTTATGGTGAATGTTATGACAACACCACATGATAGTATTCATGGAGACTTCATGTAAACTTTTGATGTCATACATGTATGAGCCTATCCCCTATGTACATCATGAAGAAGTGACAACTTCCAAATGATTATCACTTGTATTAGGAGAAGTTGTTATAAAGTGACATCCTTAAAATAACTTGTAGCATGATTCATTTTTGCAAAATTGTTTCATGTAAAGGATTTATCTTATAAATCAACAACTAGGTGGTTGATATCATTAATTTGATTATCTACAAGTTGCTTGTATAGATATATTTTTTGGTACATGGTGTATATCTTGCCTTGATATTCTGATAGGCCATTACCACATTGAGTACTTGGTGGATATCATTTAGTTGATGTTTTGATAGGCCATTACTCAGAGTATTTGGTGAATGTCATTTGATTGATATTCTGATAGGCCAATGCTCATGTTACCAAATATGATATCAAATAGTAATTGGTGAATATCATATGTTGATATTCTGATAGACCAATACTTACATGATATAATATTCTAGAAATCTTTTGATCAAAGATTTCCTATATGTATTATTTTTGAAATATTACCTATGGTGTAATATCTATGTGTTTTATCCTTCTTCATTAAGAGGGAGTGTTAATATTATAATTCTGTCAGGATAAATTATATTATATATATATGAGATATATAATATATGACAATGTTATATATGGAATAATTAACTTATATTAAGAGTGATATATATATATATATATATATATATATATCTTATTATATATATATTTCATTATAATATATTGAGAGTATATTATTGTGTTATAACTATAACTAATGTAAGTTAATATATTAAAGAGACATGTCTCTTCAAGAGGCATGCCTCTTTATATCATATATATTTTCATTGGAATAGTAACTTGAAAAATACATAAAACTCCACAAGTGCTATTATAAGTTACAACAATGAAAAATTGATCTACTTTAACAAATAGTAATATTTGTAATGAATTTTGTTTTTCAAGTTTTGAGGGTATGCTATTGCCTAGAGAGAAAAAGAGGCAAATACCAAATTGCTCAATACTTTAAACAACCTAGGCAAAGTGAAAAAGAAGAGAAACTCACCTAATGTAATATATTCTTACTTGACTAGGGGAAATGGAAACATCCATGACTAATTACTACAATGAGAGAGTAGGAAGGATACTAGAATGGATTATAACCAAATTACAAAGTTAACTGATATTTTGAAAATACTTGGCTTGTCTATCTTACAACTACTCCTATAGTTAGTTTTCAGACCTCTCATGTAATGAACTACACTACACACATAAACTATGGTGTATAGTAGAAATAAAAAAGGAATTTGTGTGCTAAAGAAAGTAAAGCATACAATCTACTGAATGAAAGAAATAAAACAAAGTTCATTAGCATTCATTCAATTTTCAACAAAAGCAAGTTCATTATGAATACTTCACTTTGACTAAATGAACAACATAATTAAAATTGGACTCAAAGTCACACATAGTAGTCCAAGCTATAGGGGTTCACCCAAAAGTAATTTTGTCAGTCTTATTAACTTCTCCAAAAGTTACATATATGGGCCTTCTCAAAATGGTCAGTTACAGTAGATGATTGCTTTGTAGAACATCTCTAAATAGAATAAACTAAAAATAAAACAAGCTTGAATCATTGTCTGCTACAGAAACTGACAAAATGATATGAATGGCTACAAAAGAAAGAAGAGAGAGAATGATAGATGTCTAGAAGAACATCAAAACATCATGCCTTCTGGTGACCCTTGACTAGAACTTATTTGATTCTCTCCTTATGATTAAGTCTACTAATGAGAGTTCTTGGACCTTTGACATTTTTAAGTTGAGTGGATCAATAGCTTCATCAAAAAATGCCAAGAACTTTGACTTCATCCTCTCAACATCCACAAGCTTACTATAAGAGGACACAAAGGACTCTACATGGAATATCTTTAGATATTCAAGTACTTTTTCAATAACCTTCTACACTAGGTCATGCACATCTTTGAGCTCATTCATGAACCTTGCAGAGCTTTCCACAATAAATTCCATAGATTGTTTACAATGAAATAATGGCTCATTACCTTTTTTAATGATCACATGGGAGATGGAAACATTGGTCTTCATATCGACCACTTCCTACAATAGTGCTAATTTCTCCATTAGTTTATTTTTTGTATTTTACATGGTGATTTGACGGCTATAAGCTACCTCCCTCAAGTTGTGAGCATCCAGTAGAAGATGTGCCAAGTTTTTTATCAATGGGGGACCTTGAGCCTTCATTTGATCTATCCATGCTTAGCTAATCTACCCAAATTTCCTCTCTTGTTGCAGCTTTAGGAGTAGATTCTTGTTCTCCTTTACATTTGGGTCAAATTGGTTAGTTGATGTGATCCCAAGTGTAGATTTGATATATTCCGTCAACTCTTTGTTTGAGACCTTGAGGACCTCTTTTACCACTCTGAGCTCTTCCAGCTTATGTTCAATCTTCTTGTTGGTGAACTTCCATATATTCACCATAGAATCATGAACAGGGATCCCAAGATCCACCATTCTAATTTGGAAGTAATCTAAGGAAAGAACATGGAATTTTCCCTCTTTTTGTGGCTTAGCAATTTCCACTAACATGTGGCCAGTGGATGGATCAGTAGCTAATGCAACAATAGATTTCTACTTCTTCATTTTCTAGTAGGGTGGCTAAGAAGAGGTGTCCTATGTGATCAATTCCTTTAATGGAGTTGCTTCTCCATATCTTCTCTTCTTCATATCAATGGTCTCCTTGACCCATGACTCAATGAAGAGCATGCTAATAGTAGACTACAGCATAGTAGGATCAAACAACTTCCTCAGTACTAGGGGATTTTGCTTGCTCTGGGAAGTAGTAGGGAAGGTAGGGACCTTAGTCACTAAGAGGACCAAGGTGTCCCCTTGTTGAGATGTGTCTTGTTCTTGTCCATCCATGGATTTGGTGTCACCATCCAAATTAATGATTTGGATAGGGGAGGTAGGATTTGCCACTAATTTTTCTTGTTCCTTGTCCTTGTCCTTGCCCCCAACATTCTCGATGTCTAGAAGAGAGCCAACTCCAAATGTAGGGGTAATTGGCAGATTCTTCTCTAGAGGATGGTCTCCACCTTGAACAATAAACTATGATGGGCTTATAGATGTTGAAGTAGCAATAGTGGTAGTGGCTATTATATTGGATTGGGTGGCTACAAAATATACTCCACTCATTGAACCAGAACTCCTAGTTCTCTTCTTCCTCTCTTGGGTCTACTCTACCCACTTATCTATTCTTTTGATTATTCCATGCATGAGGACCTCCATGGTGTCTACGATAGGACCTATAGATGGGATATAGACAAAATTGGGGTGCCTTTGATATTCTCATAGGATGTGGGGCGCATATAGGCTCCATCATTTGCAAGGTCAAAAATATCAACAAAATCATTATATAACCTAAGCTCATCAATTGTTAGTCATGACCATAATTTCTCCCAAGTCTGGTATTCATTGAGACACTCAACCTAGTGTTCCTCAATATCTAGAACATGTGTGTAGGCATATCCCAACTTCAAGTGATCCCTTACAAAGTTGACTAGATCATATTGAGGCCTGAGAATTTCATAGCTAGTCAAGTTGTGATATTGCTATCAAGATTTAATTGTGTGATTTTTGAGTCAAACTCATTCACTCATGAAACATGGGTCAATGAGTTTGACTCAAAAATCACATAGTTAAATCTTGATAGCAATATCACAATTTCATAGTCAACCAATTTGATCTTGTTCTCAAAGCTCTTCACTAGATTTTGAGCATTTGATCTAGAAGCACATGCTCCAAACACTATGGGGGAGGAAATCCTAGATATTTTCTTTACATAAGAATTTGTCAACATAATTCAACAAGAACCACCTTGTCTTCTGGATACCTTGGAAGTGTCTTGGGAAAACCATGGAAGGTATTGATTTGCATGTATGAGAAGCTTAGAAATTGGATGAATGAGCATCCAAAATGAATGATGGCCAATATTTTCTCTAGTGAAAATATCCTTTCAGAGGATCCTTGTAATTCCTAGCATAGACTCATTGTGAAGGCATCATTTAGTGTCACATACTCCTCAAAACTTATTTGTAGCTACAGATGTGGATAGAACTCATATACCTTTGTGCACTCATCATAGTTTTGGATGCTAGGTAGGTCAGGCCATAAGTGATGCATAGCCATGGCATAAATTAGATAGAAGGACATGTAAAATTATTTAAATCCTTTGGTTCATTTCATCCATGAGGTGAGTTCATCATAGATAATCTATGCCCAGTCACTTTGTATATCTTTGGCATAGATAGCTTGCACTAGGAAGAAATAGTGCTCAATGAATTTAAAGATCTCCTCTTTCCCTTTTAGTCTAAGTAGCAGGGAAAGGATATCTACCATCTCTCTCTTCAAATTTGTTCCAAACAGGGTCTTGGGAATTTTTCTCTTCCTTAAGCAAGGAGTCTAAAACCATGTTATTTGCATGACTACCCATCTAAGGGTCTTCTTCTCATTGAACATAGATGTGGATGAGCCAAAGTGGATATCACAATAATCCTCTCTTTTATGAATGTCAAAAATGGACTACATTAGTGCCTTGTTGATCAAGATGAGGATGGATTGATCAAGAAACAAAACCTACTTCATTCCTAGGTCGTATCTCTTAATGCATTCCCTCACAAGCTCTGGTGCATGTACTACCATCAAAAAACTAGATACCTCAAACAATCCTCTCTCTTTAAGCTTTTGAGTGATCAAATGAATAGGCTAAGAATTGAGTCTCTGATGGAGATCACCCAAATTGTAAAATTTAAATGATGTATCCATTAACTCTTTCAATTCACTCTCTAGGTCTATTAACTTATCATAACTTGCAACTCTGATTGTCATCTTCTATGATTGCACATGATGTAGTTCTCGATAAATAGTCATTTTAAAAATAATTGGGGAAACCAATTTTAAGAAATTATAATGAAATAGGTATAGCAATCTAAACGTTGGCACCAAACAAATGAAATTAAGTTTGGCCAATGATAAAGAATAGAAAGATTTGAATTTAATTCCATGATCAAGGACTATTTAAACTTTTAGTTCACTTGCACATAAAAACTTGTATTTCCAGAAGCTCTATTACTTTACTTAGAGTAAAGTGATATTACTAAAAATCACTTAACAAAACAAGTGCTTAAGTTCCATGTGAAGTGTCTTATTTCACTTCAGAATATAGAATGTAGAAATACTTGATAAAATTAACATATGCAGGGAGAGAGAAAAAATTGGTTTTTTCACAAACTCACTTTCCTTTCATTCAGAATCATAGTATGGGGAGTGATCCTTTGATAGCTTGTGCACTTCATTTTTTTCTTTCTACCCTAAGCATTTAGCATTTACATTTCCCTAAGTTGGGGTCGCATCTTCACCACTAACCTTTTGGGAAGTATCTTTTTAAGCATTTCAAAAGAATATTTGCACTTTAAAGTCACTTATGTTTCCATTTTTAAAGCCTTCAGAGAAATGTCCTTTTTCATTACCTTGGGATAGAAAATATCTCTCTCAACAACATTTCCTAGAATGAAGTAAAGGAGACAACACCCCCATGATGCGGGAGCATCTTGGGTTGCCTTGCTATCCTACTCATTTTTGTCCATTCTACAAGTTGGTGCCTAGTTACTATAGCAATTCCTTCATGTGCCTAGTAATTCCTTCAAGTGCCTAGAAATTCCTTCATGTTCTTAGTTACTGTAGCAATTCCTTCATGTGTCGAGTTACTATAGCAATTCCTTTATGTGCCAAGTTACTGTAGAACTTCCTTCATGTACCAAGTTACCCAGTGTATGCCAACTGACTCTTCATGTGCCGAGTTACCCAGTGTATGTTGAGTGAACCTTCATGTGCCAATTTTTCTTGCTTATGTCGATGTCAGCATTTAGATGTGATTTTTGCAAGTTGACTTGTTGGATTTATTTTGATCATGAAATTTATGTTAAGATCTTTTCTTGGGATGTGTCTAGACCATTGTTGGTTCAACCTTCCTCTTATGTAATGTTCTAGAATGATTTGTAAGCCATTTTGGCAAGTATATATAGAGTGTTTAGACTTAGAGCTAGGCAAATTTTTGGGAAGAGGATTGGAGAGTAAAATTAGAAAGTGTGAATTTGTTGTTGGGTCTTTGAATGTGAATGTATTTGTATTTGATCATAACCCAAAAGGCCTTATAGTTGGGCATGTATGAAGATATTTTGATGAATCAATAAAAGTATTTCACTCTTCTTCCTCCTTTGTTTGTTGTTCTTTTTGTTTTCTTATGTTGTGTTAACTCTTGCAAGGTGGTTTGGATAGTTGGGTGAGCCTTTGGCCCTAGTTATTCATCTTTTTTCCACCTCAATTGGTATCAGAGCTTGAGGTTCATCCTTGTGGAGAATGGATTGTGTAGAACCTTGATTCAGATTTGGTTGTAGGGTGGCAAATCTATGGAGTTGACCTATAACTTGTAGAGGGTTACAGTCTTCTAGGAAGCTAATTTGTAAAGATGGTTCATGGTGGAGGAAATATTGTTAATGCCATATTGGATTAGTTGAGACAAATTGTAGCTAGATTAGATGCTATGGAGATAGCCCAGAGGAGAGGAGCACATCTTGATGATGTAAGTGATGATGAAGCAGCAGCACCAAATCATAATCCAGAACCTAAAGAAGATCAAGATGAGAAAATATTGTTGCGAGTATTGGCTAGGGAAAATTCAAAGGCTACTATAGAAGTTGTTTCTTATGATGGAAAATTGGTTTCCAATGTTGTGTTAGATTGGATCTCTAATATGGAGAAGTTATTTGAGTATGAAAAAACTCTTAATAATAGAAAGGTGAAGAATGTAGTCACTAGGTTGAAAGGTCATGCATCACTATGGTGGGAGAACTTGCAAACTGATAGACAAAGGAGAGGAAAGGAGAAGATTAGAACTTGGCCAAAGATGGTGAACAAGGTAAAGAAAAAATTCCTTCCTACTGATTACCAAGTTAGCTTGTTGAGAAAGATGCAAAATTTGAAACAAAAAGACATGACTATGAAAGAGTATACTAAGGAATTTTATAGATTGGACATCAGATCTAGACATGTGGATGATGATGTTGAGAAAATTGCAAGGTACATAAATAGATTGAGATCTAGAATTCAAGATGAAATAATTTTTGTGAAGTTGGAAAGTGTAGAAGAAGCATGCCAATATGCATTGAAAGTTGAGGAGATCTTAACAAAGAAGCATGAACAAAGACAAAGAGGTAGAGGTGGTAGATTCTAGAGAGGTAGAGGTAGATCTTATCATAAAGGTGGTAGATCTAAAAGTTTTGTGCAGGATAAAGGAAAATCCAAAAAGAAGAATGATGACAAATGCAAGACTGAATGGAAAAGTGGTAATTCTTATTGAGGAGGCACTAATTCTTACCAAGCAAGAGGTAAATCTTATTCTAGAGGTGGATTTCATGGTAATTATTTTAGATGTGGTAAAGAGGGACATAGATCTTTTGAATGTAGATCCTCTAAAAGTGGGCAAGGTAATAGAAATAATGTGATTCAAGGAGATTATGAGGGTTCACCAAGTGGACCTGAGGTTGGAGAAAATCTGATGGTGAGAAGAACCTTATGTAATAAGGGAAGTGATGAGGAACCTATTTTAAGGAGAATTCTTTTCGAGACAAGATGTAAGATGGCTGGAAAATGCTGCAAAGTGATCATTGATAGTGGAAGTTCTACAAATTTGGCATTAGAGGAGCTAGTTACAAAGTTGCAATTGTAGAGGTTGAAGCATCCTAAACCCTATCATGTCTCATGGATCAAAGATGAGCATAAGATATTGGTAAGTGAGCAATGCCTTGTGAATTTCAAAATTGGACATTACTTTGATGAAGTTTTGTGTGATATTATGCCCATGGATTGTTGTCATATTTTGTTGGTTAGACCTTGGCAATATGATAGATATGTTGTGCATGATGGAAGATTGAATCAATATTCTCTTTGGGTGAATGGGAAGAAACAAATATTGCTACCTTTGATTGAAAGTCTGGATGAGGTCAGTTGTATTGGAATAAAAGTTTGCATGTTTAATGGAAAGCAATTTAAAAAGGAAGTGAAGAAGAATCAAGTATGTTTTGCCATAGTTCCTAGAGGACCAAGTGTTGGTAGTAATGATTGAGCAACAGAAGCTAGTAATGACCAACTGACAACAGATAGTGATAGTCAAGTACTAGTAGAAATTATAGAATTGTTGAATGAGTATAAAGACATTATTACTGATGATATTCCTGATTTTTTACCTCTAGTAATAAGTATAAGTCATTGTATGGATCTGATTCCTAGAGCTAGTTTTCCAAACAAAACACCATATAGATTAACACCTACAAAGAATGAAGAACTTAACAGACAAGTGCATGAGTTGTTGCAAAAAGGTTTGATTAGAGAAATCTTGATTCCATGTGTTGTACCTACTATATTAGCACCTAAAGAGAATAGAGAATGGAGAATGTGTATTGATTCCAGAGCCATTAACAAGATAATAGTGAAATATAGGTTTCCTATGCCGAGGATGGATGACATAATGGATTTTTTGAGTGGAGCAAATTATTTTACCAAGATTGATTTGAAGAGTGGCTATCATCAGATTATAATTAGAGAAGATTATGAATGGAATACTACCTTCAAGACAAATGATGGTTTGTATGAATGGTTTGTTATGCCTTTTGGTTTGACTAATGCACCTAGTACTTTCATGAGGTAGATGAATGAAGTTCTAAAAAGAGTTTTGGGTAAGTTTTTGATTATTTATTTGGATGATATTCTGATATTCAGTAAGACTAAGGAAGAACATCTTGAGCATATTAGACAAGTATTGTAGAGGTTGAAAGAAGAAAATTTGCTAACTAATCTGAAAAAGTGTTATTTTATGCAAGAAGAGATTGTGCATTTGGGATTTTTAATTTCAGCTGATGGATTGAAGATGGATCCTAAGAAGGTTAAATCAATTTTGGAGTGGCCTACACCTAAGAATGTGGGTGCAGTAATATCATTTCATGGTTTGACTAGTTTTTACAAAAAGTTTATAAAGAATTTCAATTTTGTTTGTAATGATATGACTGAGACAATGAGAGGAGATAAAAAGGAATTCAAGTGGACACATGGAGCTGATAAGAGTTTTGAGACTTTGAAACAAAAGGTTGCTAAATTACCTGTATTGGCTTTTCCTAATTTCAACAAAGTATCTCAAGTAGAATGTGATGCAAGTGGCAATGCAATTGGAGTTGTATTAAGTCAAGAAGGTAAGCCTGTTGCTTTCTTTAGCAAGAAGTTGAATGATTCTAAAAGGAAGTATTCTATGTATGATTGATCAAGAATTTTATGCTATTATTCAAGCATTGAAGAAGTGGAGAAATTATTTGATTCCTAAGGATTTTGTGTTGTATACTGATCATAAAGCTTTGTACAATACTTGGGAATCAACATAAATTGAATCAAAGACATATGAAGTGGGTTGAGTACTTGCAGAGTTTTACATTTTTCATTAAGCATAAGAGTGGAGTTACTAACAAAGTTGCTAATGCATTAAGCATAAGACATTCCTATTGACTGAAATGAAGGTTGAAGTTCTTGGTTTTGATGAAATGAAAGAGTTGTATGATGTTGATCTTGATTTTTTTGAGGTGTGGAGAGAGTGTAGAGCACCAAATCTGATAGATCACATAAGTAAGTATGATGAGTATTTCATTCAAGGTATTTTGTTAAAAGGTATTCATTTCTGTATTCCTAGAAGTTCTATGAGGTTGAATTTGATTAAGAAAAAGCAAAGTGGTGGATTGGCTAGACATTTTGGAATTGATAAGACATTGAGTTTTCTGAAAGAGAAGTATTATTGGTGATAAATGTATAATGATGTTATAAAATTTGTAAAGAGTTGTGGATTTTGTCAAATTGCAAAAGGTGAAATTCAAAATACTAGTTTGTATACACCTATTACTTTTCCCAAGAAACCTTGGAGTTACATCAGTATGGATTTTTTTTTGGATTACCTAAGACAATGAAGAGCTATGATTCCATATTTGTTGTAGTGGAGAGATTTTCTAAGATGGGTCATTACATACCATGTAAGAAGACATCGGATGTTGAGCATGTTGCTGAACTTTTCTTTAAAGAGATTGTGAGATTGCATTATTACCAAGAAGCATTATTTCTGACAGAGACAATAAGTTTGCTGGTCATTTTTGGAAGACTTTGTGGAAGAAGATGGGTACTAAATTAAAGTTTA
The DNA here is from genome assembly GCA_028749045.1 of Cupressus sempervirens. Lineage (NCBI taxonomy): Eukaryota > Viridiplantae > Streptophyta > Pinopsida > Cupressales > Cupressaceae > Cupressus > Cupressus sempervirens. Next base: position 144,742,499 of record CM053784.1, on the reverse strand, counting down.
GTTCTACATTCCATCCACAAAAAAATGGAAAAATAGAGGTTGTGAATAGAAGCTTAGGTAATTTACTGAGATGTTTAGTTGGGAATAAGCCAAGTAATTAGGAGATGTTATTGGCACAAACTAAATTTTCATATAATAATTTTGTGAATAGAAGTATAGGGAAGACACCTTTTGAGATTTTTACTGAAATGAAACCTAGAGGAGTATCAAAAGTATAAGGAGAATGCTAATAAGTCTAGAAGACATAATGATTTTGAAGTTGGTGATGAGGTGATGGTTCATTTAAAGAAAGGAATATTTCCTATTGGAACATACAGTAAGCTAAAGATGAAGAAATTTGGACCTTGTAAGATCTTGAAGAAGTTTGACAATGGTAATGCTTATGAAGTTAAGTTATCTGATGGCATGGATATATCTCCTATGTTCAATATTTTTTATTTATATAAGTATCATGAGTCAGATGATGAAGTTGTTGTATCAGATGATTATCCTAAGAAGTAGATTGAGGAAGTTGAATAGATATTGGATTAGAGAGTTAGAAAGAGCACAAGAGGAAAAGATTACTATGAATATTTGGTGAAGTGGAAGAATAGACCTATTGAAGATGCTTCATGGATTTCTCAATTTGAGTTGGATTCAGCTCAGGTTATGACATCTCAATGATTTAGGGGAATCATTTCTTTTAACCCCAATTGTCTGATGCAAGAGCATCCTGGGTTGCCTTGTTATCCTACTCATTTTTGTTCATTCTACAAGTTGGTGCATAGTTACTATAGCAATTCCTTTATGTGCCTAAAAATTCCTTCATGTGCCTAGTAATTGTAGCAATTCCTTCATGTGTCGAGTTACTGTAGCAATTCCTTCATGTGCTGAGTTAATGTAGAAATTCCTTCATGTTCCGAGTTACTTAGTGTATGCCAAGTGACTCTTCATGTGCCAAGTTACCCAATGTATGCTGAGTGAACCTTCATGTGCCAAGTTTTCCTACTTATGTCTAGTGTTAGCATTTGGATGTGATTTCTACAAGTTGACTTGAAGGATTTATTTTGATCGTGACATTTATGTTAAGATCTTTTCTTGGGATGTATCCAAACCATTGTTGGGTTGGCCTTCCTCTTATGTAATGTTCTAGAATGATCTATATGCCATTTTGGCAAGTATATATAGAGTGTTTAGACTTAGACCTAGGCATATTTTTGGGAAGAGGATTGGAGAGCAGAAATAGAAAGTGTGAATTTGTTGTTGGATCTTTGAATGTGAATGTATTTGTATTTGGTTGTAACCCAGAAGGCCTTACAACTGGGCATGTATGAAGATATTTTGATGAATCAATAAAAGTATTTCACTCTTCTTCCTCCTTTTGTTGTCTTTCTTTATGTTTGCTTCCATTGTGTTAAGTCTTGTAAGGTGGTTTGGATAGTTGGGTGAGCCTTTGGTCCTAGTTATTCATCCTTTTCCTATGTCACCCCACTAATTAAGTGTTAAAATAGTCATATTAACATCGTGCCTCCACTACTTCTATGTAAAGATTTGGATTTGACATAAAGTATTGTAGCTTCAAAAGTAGAACAAAATACATTCAGTTCCATTAGTGCACAATGGAAAAACCTAAATACCTACTTTTCTTCATGAAAGTAGAATTTAGCTCTGCAACCTAAATGGCCTTCTTCCTGGCTTTGGTTCCCAACTTTGTGGTTCTTTCCATTATGACATAACCATATACACATCTTATTAATCATTGTCTTGACTTCATCCTTCAGATATGCACTTGATTAAATTCGTGAAAGAGGAAAACTAGTTCGATTGCTCATAATCTATAGGAAAAAGGGTGCTAAGGCAAGATAGCATATTGTTAAACATATACAACCTACTTCTAATCAAGAAGATGCCCAAACATATCCCAACTATACATAGATCACCTAGACTCCTTACGCACTAGAAAAATAGAAAACTGACATAGAATGATGAGTAAAGGTAATACAAGGATACCAAACAAATATAGAAAGTGAGGTAGTTAGGAAAAATGAGAAGTAAGTAACCTAGAGGATACATAGACATTATAAATTAGACACAGACCCATTAACTACCAGTCACTTTGAACTTTTAAGGGAAGAACTATAATTTAGCAACACAATTCTACTCACAAAGTCTTCTTACTAATTCAACTTTCCATGTTGGCTCACCAAGTCACCTTAGCAAGTTGCTTAACCATGCTGACTCATATAGTCATCTTTTCAATTCACCTCTTTAAGTCTACTCATTAATTTTCCTCACCAAGTTGAATCTTTAAGTATTCTCACCAAGTCACCTCACCAAGTTGTCTCTCTAAGTCACCTCACCAAGTTGAATGTTTAAGTATTCTCACCAAGTCACCTCACCAAGTTGTCTCTCTAAGTCGCCTCACCAAGTTTACTAACCAAGTCATCTCACCAAGTCACATCTACAATTCTCATCACCAAGTGACCCAACCAAGTTAACTATTCAAATCATCTCACCAAGTTGCCTTACCAAGTCTGCTCATTAATTCACCTCACCAATTCAGCTCACCAATTTAACTCACCAATTCTACTACCCTATTCACCTCACAAAGTCACCTCACCAAGTTACCACACCAAGTCACCTCAAAAAGTTTCCCAACCAAGTCAGATCATCAAGTTTTCTTACCATATTGCTTCACCAAGTTTCCTAACAAAGTTGGATCTTCAAATTAGTTCACTAAGTTAACAAACCAAGTCACCCAACCAAGTCAACTCGCCATGTTAGCTCACCAAGTTGCTTAACCAAGATAACTCACAAAGTTGGCTCACCAAGTCATCTCACCAAGTTGACTCACTTAGTTAGCTCACCAAGTCACCTCTATAATTTTCCTCACCAAGTTGGCTCAACAAGTCACCTCACCAAGTTACATTTCCTAGTTGCATCACCAAGTTGCCCAACCAAGTCAACTATTCAAATAATTTCACCAAGTTGTCTCACCAAGTCTTCTCATTAAGTTGCCTCACCAATTGGGCTCACTAGGTTAGCTCATCAAGTTAATTCACCAAGTTAGTTCCCCAAGTCACATCACCAAGTTGTTACACCATGTCAAATCACCAAGTTGTCTCACTAAGTCAGTTCCCCAAGTTGGCTCAAATAGTTGCCTCTTCAAGTCAACTCATCAATTCTTCTCCAAGCCATCTCACCAAGTTGACTCTTCAAGATCACTCATTAAGTCAACTCTTGAATTTTCCTTAGCAAGTTGACTTGTCAATTATCCTCACTAAGTCAGCTCACCAAATTAGCTCACCAAGTTGCTTCATCAAGCTGACTCCTCAAGTTAGTTCACCAAGTCACATTACCAAGTCAACTTGATAAGTCACCTCACCAAGTCACCTCACTAAATCTTCTCACTAAGTCACCTCACCAAGTCACCTAACTAGGCCAGCTCTTCAAATCAGCTCACCAAGTCACCTTGACAAGTCAATTCACCCACTTGCCTAACCAAGTTGACTCTTCAAATTATCTCACTAAATATCTTTACCAAGTTGCTTTGCCAAGTTTCCTCACCAACTCACCTCACAAAGTTGTCTTACCAAGTCCACACACCAAGCTAACTTACTAAGTCAAGTTACCAAGGTGCCTCAACAAATTGGCTCACCAAGTCAATTCACCAATTTGCCTCTTTGAAGTTAGCTCACCAAGTTGCCTAACCAAGTCATCTCTCCAAGTTGATCTGGATGTCAATGGTTTGGATGATACACATTGTAGAATGACCTTAGCAAGACCTCTAGTGGTAACATCAATAGGTTTGGATTCATCTCACTCATTAACGGTAATTATATTGGCATAATATTGAGAAGGTTTGCACTCAAATATGTTGTTAATGCACTTTTTGGACATTTCATTGTAACTAGCTTGATTTTTACTCTTTTTATTAGATAATTTTCCTTTCTCATGATCTAGAAATAGATCTTTGAATGTAATACGTGCCTCATTAGATTGTGTCCATCATTTTATACATATAAATTGTCTACCAAGTCTTGTATTACATGTTTCAACCTTTCAAAAATTATTTTCTTTGTGCTCTTTGCCTCTATGTGAATTCACAATAGTAGTCATTGTTCTACAATGATGATTTCAATTTGGCTTCATAATCTCTAACTTCAAGAAGTGTAATGAGTTTCTTTGTGATTAACTTCCTCAAAGTTGATTCAAGAGACTCACCTAAAGGAGTGAAGGTTTTCTTATTTTGTATAAAATATGTTTTTTTGTGAATGATCGGTTTCTTTTTTGGTTTGTTGGAGGACTTTGTGTGTTTTGATTTGATTAAAATGTCTTGGATTTTTTTCCAATAGTTGAAGTCAATTTTATAGATTTAACATTTTAATTTTCCACTACTCCATCATTCACAATGTTTTTGTTCTTATTCTAATATTTGGATTTTTCATTGTATGTATTGGAATTAATTTTTGTTGTTTTAATTGGAATAACTAGCATTATTTTTAGTATACAACTTTAGTTCATCTTTTTGTACCATAGGTTCCTCAATTTTAACACCATTTTCTATTTTTTTTTGAAATTTGGAGGACATTGTAGTAGTACGTAGCTCATTTCTAGTGTAAGGTTATCTACAAATATTTCTATTCTTTTGTGTTTGGGTGTGATTCTTGGATACTTTGATACAAATGTGAAAGTAAGAAATGGTTCTCCATTCTATTGTTTTGTATTATAAATATCAAGCATTATCACCTCATCTATAATGTTGTAGGAGTAATGTGTCACAAACATGTCAACTAGCTTATTTAAAGACTTATTACCAAGTGACAAATTGGAAAACCATTCCATAGCTTATATTCCCAAACTTTATGTAAATAGTCTCATAAGTCTCATCATCAGCTACTTCAATGAAAGAGACACAAAATTCTCTAACATGACTTTGTGGGTGCTTATTTCCTTTGTATTTATCAAATTTTGGTATCTTAGAGTGAGGAGGACATGGACCCATCACTAGTTTCTTATCAAATAGATATGGGCATATTTCTTCTAAGTTGTACCTCTTAGTTGAAGATCTTGTTTGAATATCTTAGATTCTTTTTTAAGCATTTGGACCTATTGTTAGAGTAAATAATTATTTATTTATTTATTCTATTTACTTAAGTTTACTTAGGTAAATGCATTTCATTTATTATTTGTAGCCTAGGAGTTTGTTATAAGTTGTTGACAATACGAGAGTTTGTTCTCTCCTAAGTCATACTTATCCTCTCACCTTTCCACCTTATGTGGATGTATGCTTAGTTGTCACACTTATCTCCTAGTGTCTTCTAACTTGTTATAGGAGATTCCTTGAGGCTTTTATAAGCAACCTCTCCCTCATTGTATTACACAACACATATCACATTCAGGATATTGTAAATACATATTTTCTTGTGTTTGCATATCTTGTTGTCTCTCATGTCCATTTAGGATTTTTCTCTAGCTCCATGCTCTTCCTTCCTTGGCTTCCCTTTGATAGGTATTTGCATGTAGTTGATCTTGGGCATCTTTGGAGTTGGATTTCATCAACTCCAACACCTATTTCATGAGATGGTCGAAGGCTAGATTAGGTCAATATGATGTGTTTCCTTAGATAATTTGTCCTCAATTTTTTTGCACACTAAACCCTTGGGTATTGATTCCTTTCATGTTTATTCCTTGGGTATTAGTTTCATATGTGTTTGGACCATAAAGGTTATAACCTTGTTGATTTGGGACTTTTTGAATATAACCTTGATTAGGTCCTTGTTGGGAATATAACCTTGTTGAAAAATGACTTGTTGGGTTATCCCTTGAGTAGGATCTTATTGGGAATAACCTTGTTGTAAAGGAACCTATTAGTTTATCCCTTGTTGAATAGACCCTTGTGAAGTTTTATTTGTTGGCTAGAACCTTGTTGAGTCATACCTTGTTGAAGAGGACCTTGTTGGGTATAAATTTGGTGAGGAGGTCCTTGTGAAGATGAACTTTGTCTAGGACCTTTTATGTTTGGATTTGGAGTAGGTCCTCGTGTATTTGAACTTTGAGTGGGTCCCTTTTTTTTGTACTTTGACTAGGTCCTTGTGGTTTCTTACTTTTAGTAGGTCCTTGTGTAGTTATACTTTGTGGTTGTAAATGACCTTGTAAAGGAATTTGTTGAATTGAACCTTGGGAGTTTAAAACTTGTTGTTGTAAAGGGACTTGTGATGTTGGATTTTATCAAATAAGTCCTTGCAAAGGTAAAGCCTTTTTTGTAAAGGACCTTTCAAAATTTTACTTGGTTGTGAAGGACCTTATAAAATTAAATTTGGTTGCAAAGGTCCTTGTTGGTTCAAACCTTGTTAATGTAGTCCTTATTCACTAGAGGTGTTCTTAGGCAGCTTAACACCTTGTCGTACTAGTGTTAGGAAATACCTTTCTTTATCTATTTCCAATATCTTTTCCATTGTCTTTTGAAATCTATGGTCTTTCATAGAATCCTTGATCTCATCTTTAGATGGTTCATCATCCATGGAGCATCTAGAGGTCCTAAAAAATTGTTGGCCATGGATTCACATTATTACTTGTTCCTACCATGTTTTCTTGTTTTTGTTATTTCTATTTTTCAGCTCTAGTTTGAACAACCATAAAAGTTGAAAATGGTTATGTTTTGTTAGGCTTAAAGAGACAAAAATAATAATTACATCAAAATATGACTAATATTAGAAAATAATAAACCACATAGAAGATAACACAAGACAAAGATTTAATGTGGTTTACCCAATTCCTGGGCTACATCCACAAACATCAAGTCCAATATTCTTATTATCCAATGATTACAAATTAATTACAATCTTTAATCCCTTAAAACTTAATATTGTTACAAGAATCTATAATCTCATTATACATTATGAAATCCCTAACCCTAATCCATTTTATACAAGTTTTTTTTGTCACTTACAAAATTAGGGGTTGAATAAGTTGTCCAATAGAAAAATAGTAGCCAAACCTTTTTACAATATTAAAGTTAGTTGATCTTCCGAGGGTGTTTCCCCCAAAAAACCCTATGGGGGTATTTCCTATCAACCCAACCATGTGCTATGATAGGGAGAACACCTAGGGCTCTATCTTAGAACCTTGCAAGGGGTGCTACCCCTTGAACCCATCTTTGTTGCATTTCCCCCAAAACCTCATAGTAAAATCTAAGAAAAAGCTACACTGAATAAAGTAGGAAAAATTAACCTGTGAGTCTAATTAGGCTTCACATAACAAAAATCTCCCACTTGGAGACTGATCAAGATCCACAACAATAACCTCCTACTTGTAGACTGATCATGCACCATTAAACATGTAGATCCTATTGGAATGTAAAACCACTTGGACTCTATTATTATTTTATTTTGTTTAGTCTAGAAGACCAACCAAAGTTGAAGAGGAGTTCAACTTCTCCCTTGTCACTGCCTTTGTAGACATATTTTTTGGATTATCATTTGTATGTATCCTTCCTATCTTTAATTGACCATCATTGAAAACTAATCGAATCAAATGGTATCACAATTGTATGTATTATTTCTTTGAATGTGAAAAAGACTTCTTTGCAAGATGAATGGAACTCTAGCTATTTGTAAACAAAAAATTGACCATCTAAGGATGTTCCCACTCTTCCATGAAGAATTGAAGCCATGTCATCTCCTTGACTACCTTTTTAGCAACAACATACATTTATTTTTTAATGGATAAATAATTCGCCTTCTATAACTCATAAATCCAACTCATTGTTGTCCCACCAATAATAAATACATATCTTGTAGTACTCTACCTGGTATCTAGATCCCCTGCCATATCTGAATCAACATAGCACTGTAAATTAGTAGTAGAGCTCCCAAAATGTAAATATTTACTAGATGTTCCTCTCAAATATCTAAGAATCCATTTGACTTCATTTAAATTCTCAAACCCATGATAACTTATATACCTACTAACAACTCCCACTACATGTCTAATATCTAGCCTACATACCATTACATAAATTAAGCTCCCTAAAGTTGAAGCATAAGGTTCCTTAGAAATTTTTTAGCATGAATGTTCATGGTAATATTATAAGGGAGTATCCTAAAAGTGTTTAAGACATGATTCAACAATTATATGTTGTAGTCACGACAGAGTTTATCATTGATGTCAACATACTGGTTATTTTGTGAAGATTAACAAAGTAGCAGATAGAGTCTGGCTTCACATGGATCGAGGATTGAATATCATATTATGTACACTTAGTATTACATTCTAGAGTATTTCTAGGTTTTATAGATAAGAGTGCATATGGAAATATGAAGATTGGACAGAGTATTGAAGAATTTGGTGAAGGTAGCTTACAAACAACATTTTTAGAAAGTGGGTACTGATGTTTGGATTTTATCTCCTAACATAGATGGAATTTTGTTGAGTGAGATGAGATAGAGGTTGAATACATGTTGAAGATGCATTGGTCAAACACACATAATCAAATGATCAAGGAATATGAAATTATGAAGACTGTAAGTCGATAGATTACTTGTCATTGTGAAAAGATGTAATACTATAATGTAACATGTAATGTAATATCTTAAGTTGGGCCTATGTTATTATTGTAAATTGGGAGAGCCTCAAGGCTGAATAAATAATTTATTCTAGGAATTGGTAAAAATGAAAGGTCATTTTGTTGTTGTAAGGAGTGGAATAGAATTTTGATATGTTGTTATATCTATGTTATGTATTGTGTGAGCTTACATGTGAATATATTTTGGATTAGAGCATAGATTGGTGTTGTAGAGGCATGATGAGATTACAATGAAATTTATTTGGCAAGAGACTTTTATTATTTAGTGAGGAAATTACTAAAGTTTTTTGGACAATGGGTCCATTTGTCTTCCTTTCAACTCCTAACAGGGTTGGAATATCCTAACAAGGATTTAGAGCCTCTTAATAGGGACTCATATGTACTAATTTTATTTCATTGACTCCTAACAAGGTTCATCTTTTTACAAGGAAAATTTATATTAGTACATCATCGTGTGGGTACCATCCCCACTAGGGTTTTCCCTCTGATCAAGGGTTTCCCTATTTAATAAATCTAGTGTTATTGTGTATGGTTATCTTTGTATGGTTTTTGCATCTATTGTTTATATGTTTCAAAATTAAAAAAGATATTGAGAGTTTTCTTAATTGCAAAACTGACTCATCCCCACCCCCCATGTCTCTTAGTTATATTTATGGACTTTACTTTCTAACAATTGGTATGAAAGCATCAGGTCCTTAAAGCAATATCTTAACAACTTAAGGAGGTCTAAGATGTATTTTAGGAAAGAAAGTCCAAATTTTGATGGAGTTAACTATGACATTTGGAAAGGAAAGATGAAGACACAATTGTTATGTATAGGTCTAGATTATTAGTTAGCGACTAAAAATAGTAAATATGTGATTGAAGAAGACAACCTTGAAGGCTATGAAAAAATAGAGAAAGACACATTCATGTACAATATTATTGATAGATAAGCACTATTATCAACTCTTCCTATAACTAAATTTGGTCAAATAAAATCTTTAAGAATCGCTCATGAAATTTGGATTGTTTTGCAAAATACATTTGAAGGTGGTAAACATGCTCAAAAAGTTAGATTACAGATTTGGATATGTTATATTCAAGATGAGGAAAGATGAATATGTAAGAAGTTATTTTGATAGAATATCATAGATTGTTATAGGAATTGAGATTTGTGGAGGATAGAAATTAGAAGATTAAGTCATATGGAAACTATTGAATACTTTGACACTTGCATACAAACAAACAAAAAAGATGATTGAACAAGTTATTCCCTACACATCTAAGTTTACAAGAGAAACTCTTCTTGGGAGATTACAATCAGCTGAAATGTGAATGAGACAAAGTGGAGATCAATTTCCCAGAGTTGAAACTTCTTTCAGCACACTAAGTATTAGACTTCTATTGATAAGAAGTGCAAGTACAATTGGACATTATGATGATAGCAGTTAATAAAAGTGGATGAAAACAAGAATATTGAGGAAAGACTTGTCATACTTATGAAAAGAGAACCTAAATGTAAAAAAATCTGTAAGTGTTTGACTTGTATGAATTTGGTCATTATTCTTCTAAATTTCTTAAGAGAGTAAAGAAGTTTAGAAAGCCTTATAAATCAAGAATGCCTAAGGATTACCTTTCTGCTAATGGGGATGAATTTGATTCTAAAGTACAATAATTATTGAGCTAAAGTGATGATGAAATAGGATTTGTTTCTTTTAAGGAAGAAAGTCCTAAAAAAGAGATGTTAGAGAAGAAAAAACATTAGTATCACAAGTTGAAAAGAGGAAATATGATTTAATTATAGATAGTGGTTGTTCCCATCACATGACTGGAGATATGAATAATTTTTTGAATTCAATAGCTATGATAGAGGAATAGTTAGAGTTGGAAATAATGCAGCATTTCATATAAAAGGAAAATGATCTATTACATTTGATGGAAAGACCAACATTGAGGATGTTTATTTTGTGGATGATTTGAAACACAATCTTTTGAGTGTTGGATAGCTAGTTGACAAGGGATATCAGTCGTATTTTAATGAGAAGAGCTACATTATCAAAGAAAAATAGTGCATTAATTAGCAATGGTACAAGGACAAGATGCACTGTATTTCAATTAAATTCTATTGAGATGACATGTTTAGTTGTAAAGGTGGATGACAGTTGGTTACGACTTAAGAGATTTTGTCATATCAACTTTGATAAAATTGTAAACATGAATACTAAATTTGTAGTCAAAGATTTACCTAAGATTGTGAAACCTATTAACATGGTGTATAAGGAATGTGTAATGGCGAAATAGAAGAAAATTTCATTTCCAAGAAAGAAATTTACTACGTTAGTGAAATTGGATTTTGTGCACACAAATTTGAGTGGTCCTACAAAGATAAGAACATTCTACGGTGAAATGTATTTTATCATTCCTTTTTATGATTTCACTATAATTATGTGGGTAGCATTTCTTAGAGAAAAATATGAAACTTTTGATAAATTCAAGATATTTAAGAATAGAGTTGAGAATGAATTTGGTGTAAAGATTAGATGTTTGAGATTTGATAGAGGAGGATAATTTACTTCAAATGAGTTTAACAATTTTTGTAAAGATAATGGTATAAGGAGACAACTTTTAGCCTTTAAGGCACCTGAATAGAATGGGATAATAGAAAGGAGAATAATCGTAACATAAGTAGCAACAGAAATTTTTCTTTAAAATAATGTATCAAAAAAAATTTGGAGAGTAGAAGTAAATAAAACAATATAGATTATGAAAAAAGTACAAATAAGGCAAGGCACTGGTAAGACACCTTATGAATATTGGTTTGGACATACACCTTCTATGAATTATTTTAGAATCTTTGGAAGTAAATGTTACATTAAAAGGGATGATGATATTGGAAAGTTTGATTCAAGAAGTAATGAAACTATGTTCCTTGGATATTCATTGAAAAACAGAGCATATAATGTTTCAATCCAATATCTAAGACTATTGTTGAGAGCACTAATCTAAAAGTTGATGAAAAATTTAGAATTCAGGAAAGAATACTTGAGTATAATTCTAATGAAGAGGCTAATCTAAGAACTAACAAGGAGAATGTTGAGAAGGAATTATTTTATGAGACTAGCACTGATTTGTAGATTGAAATTTAGAGAGAAGAACCTAGACATGAACCTAGAGTAAAAATCAAAGTTGAGACACTGACACCTAACATAAATTTGATAAAGAATTACCTTGCCAAATAGATTATCAGAAGCAAAAATAAAGGAGTGATGACAAGAAACAAGGTACAAGAAGAACTATGCTTAATTTCCCAATTTGAACCTAATAATTTCAATGAAAATTGTAAGGATGATTATTGGATAAAAGCTATGAATGAAGAACTAGAGAAGATTGAGAAGAACAAAACATGAGGATTAGTTCCTATACCTAAGGGTAAGAATGTTATTGGAACTAAAAGGCTATTAAGAAACAAGATGAATGAACAAGGTGAAGTTGTAAGAAACAAAGAAAGATTGGTATGTAAAGGTTATTCAAAGAAATACAGAATAATTTTGAAGAAACTTTTGACCATATTGCTAGATTAGAAGTGGTAAGAATGTTTTTGGCATGTGTGTAGCTAACAAGAACTTTAAAGTGTATTAGATGGATTTCAAATCATATTTTCTAAATTATAAACTTGAAGGAGAGGTATACATTGAGCAACCTGATGGTTTTCCTTTGACAGACAAAGATGACATGGTTTTGCAGATTGAAAAAGGTATTGTATGGATTGAAGCAAGCACCTAGAGCTTAGTATGCAAGATTGGATAAACACTTAACAAATTTGGGATTTTTGAAAGGTAATTTTGATAGTAACTTATATATGAGGAAAGATGATAAAGGATTACTAATTAGTTTAGTATTTTTGGATGACATTATTTTCGGAGAAAATGATGAAGTGAGGCATTTTTAGACAAGATGAAGAAAGAATTTGAAATAATTATGAATGGTGAGATGAAGTACTTCTTGGGATGGCATATTGTACAAGATAATTATGGTATTTTATATCATAAGATACGTGTCTTAAAGATTTATTGAAGAAATTTCATTTGGAAAGTTGTAAACCAGTTGGAACACCTATGATAACTGGAAGCAAATTGTCTAGCAAAGATGAATCCCCTACTATTGAATAGAAAAAGTATAAATATGATTGGTGGATTGTAATATTTGACACATGCTAGATCTGATATAGCTAATTTAGTTGGAATTATGGAAATATTTTAGGAAGATCCTAAAGAGATGCATTACCTAGTAGTAAAAAGAATTTTTAGATATTTTAAGGGCACACACAATTATGGATTATAGTATGATAGGTCAAATGATTTCATTCTATGTGCATACATTAATGAATATTGGGTAGGAAGTATAGATGACAGAAATAGCACCAATGGTGGAGCATTATTCTTGGAAGGAAGATTGGTTTCTTGGCTAAGAAAGGGATGAGATTTTATTTCACAAAGTACAACAAAAACAAAGTATGTAGTAGCAAGAAATTTTTTTTATAATAAGATCATGTGGATGAGGAAAATGTTGAAATATATTGAGATTGAGTTTACAAAGCCTATTATTATACAATGTGATAACACAAGTATATTGAGTATGTCAAATAATCCAATTTTGCATTCAAAGACAAAGCATATATCTATTAAGTATCACTTTTTTGAGAGAAAAGGTTCCACAAAAAGAGATCAAATTGTAGTATCTTAGCAAAAAGTAGTAGATAGTGTTGGAATACTTTAGAATAATTGAGGGGAGTGGTGAATTAGTTATCCAAGGTCTAGATGTATAAATAAAACTTTTCCCAACTTAGTGAACCCATAAAACATTTATCATCATGCATGCATCCATAAGATTATGCAATCACTTAAAACTTGTAGGTTACTATTAAATCAACTTGAAGAAATGTAAATATGAAACATAAAAAATTATCAACACACTTGACAAAATTATTTATATAGAAACCCAATTTGAGAAAAACCAACAGTAACATGCTACCCTTTTTCACTCTTTTGAAGTGATGCCCTGTGAAAGTCCAGCCCTGTTAAAGGTTACAATACACATTGTTAAATGTGACCATGTTAAAAGATTTCAATCACCCTAATAGGAGTGAGCCTTGTTAGAGGACTTTAGACCATTCACTTGGTTAAAGGATTTACAAATGACTGTTAGGTCAACCTTAATCCAAAGGATTTTACCCTAGACTGATACAATTATTAGAGAGTAACAGTAAGGCTTGATCTAATAACAACTTTCAATTCCATTTGTAGATTATAGATCTATGTTTCAATCCTCCATTCTTCTTGGCCCTCACTCATTTTAGCTCTAATAACTTGTTCACCCCTCAAGCATTCATACCCTTAAGCCTTCTTTCTTAACATGCTAATGTAAACTCTTCTCTTATGTTACTTGATGAAGCAAAAACCTTGACTCCTTGTCTTCCTTAAGTTCTCGCACATGACAACCTTGCTTCATGACCAGTCATTCTCATAAATAGAAAATTAAGATCTTTTTCTACTCATTCTCCATCATCCAATTTAGGGTTAGGATGGATTGGGTCGGATACAATGAATCTACCCCATATTCCATATCTCTTCTAGAAACTAATCTTTCAATCCTCTTTGAATTTTCCTAAAAATAGTTTACCTTGAATTGTGTGCCACCAGATCATCAATCTTATCTTCCACCTAGTTCACACAATCCAAGAAAACAAACTTGTTGGCTTAGATTCATCAAATTCACAATCTTTTAAATAATTCAGCAACTTGACATTATCTAGCTTTTGATGCTCGGTAGACACTACATTTCTTGGCATTTTCTATGGAATTACTTGGCATGAACTAAAGTTTACTGGTGCTTAGCATCAACTAAAATTTACTCGACATCCATAGTTCTTCTTGTCATACATTAGAATATACTTTTACTTGGCTCCAATTGATTTTTTTCTTAGTTTGCACTAAATTTTCTCAGCACCTACTATCCATTTAGTCAAGCTTGGTAGATAAACTTTGTGTAACTTGTTCTTCTAAACTTTCTTAGTGTAACCAGCCTTTGAAACCTTAAGTAGATTATCAATACATCATGTTATCATTGTCTTAATTTGATTCTTGTATATCTTTACATAATCATAACTTAACCTTTCCTCTAGGTGCTATTGTTACATCTTTTGATCAAATCCTCTTCATCAATCAACTAAGTGATAGTACTTAAATAATATAAGAAGTTATCTTACCAAAAAATAGCAAGTTTGACATTAGTGACAAAACAATGATTGAAACATACAATCTCTCTCTTTAACAATCTATTTTCAATATATTATCAATAGATAGAAGGCATGTTTACAAAATCTTTGGTAAAGGACACATTCAAGTACTTGAGAGGTATGCTTGGGGTTATGCCCCAACCTAATTTTGAGTAGTTGATATAGAGATTGCACCAATCTAGTAGTAGCAAAGCACTATTTCTTTTATTTGGTTTTGATGCTTGATGCTTTTCTTATGGGGGAGTATTTGTGTTTGAGTTAATCATGATGGATTCTTGGTAATTGGTATTTAAAAGTGTATTTGGACACTTGCACTTATTGAAAATCATACTTAGAGAATTGACATAATGATGTCTTTGTCATTGATGTCAATGGGGGAGAGATAGTACATGAAAATCATCCTATGAGAAAGATCATTTTGTGGGGGGGAGATGCACTTAAGGGAGAGACTTTATTGATTGATGAAGAGTATTTGAAAAGATGTTAATGTACAAGAGAGATTAACAGCTTCCCTATTCATGTTGATTGATGACATGCATGGACAACATGAATGGGGGAGAAGTTGCAATAGAGATACATTTGGTATTCATGGAACTTAGATGTTTTTCATCTATGTTTGCATCAATGCCAAAGGGTGAGTTTGTTAGGATGAATGTTGATGGCATTCTTATGGGGGATTATCCTAGCAGTGTTGAAGACATGATTTAGTGATTATATATTGTATTCATGATAGAGTTTTTTATTGATGTCAATATATTGATTATTCTAAGAAGATTGGTAGAGAAATAGGTGAAGATTGGATTCACGTAGTTTGAGGATTGAATATCAGCTTATATGCACTTTGGATTCCATTCTAGAGTATGTCTAGATGCTACACCTAAGAGCACATATGGAAATATGAATATTGAACAAAGTTAATGATTTGGTGAAGGCATCTTACAAATAACATTTATGGAAAGCAAGTACTAATGTTTGGATTTTATCTCCTTATAGAAATGGAATTTGGTTGAGTGAGCTAAGATAGAGGTTGAAGACATGTTGAAGATGCATTGGTCAAACATGTATAATCAAATGATCAAAAAATATGAATTTATGAGGATCATGAGCTGACAGATTACTTGTAATTGTAAAAAGATATTATATTGTAATGTAACGTGTAATAGAATATCTTAAGTTGATCCTATGTTATTATTGTGAATTTGGAAAGCCTCAAGTCTAACTCAATAATTTGTTCTATGACTTGGTATAAAGGAAAATTCATTTCCTTTTGGTAAGGAGTGGAATAGAAGTGTGATATGTGGTCATCTATATGTTATGTATTGTGCGAACTTACATGCAAATATCTTTTGGATTAGAGTAGACATTGGTGCAGTAGACACATGGTGAACTTACAAGGAACTATACTTGGCAAGAGAAGTTCTTGTTTGACATTTTTTGATGTGCACTTGTACTATATAGTGAGGATAGTGGAACTATTTGGACAATGGGTCTTTCTTTCAACTCCTAACAGGGTTGACACAACCACTAACATGGTTTAAATCTCCTAATAGGAATTCAAATTCTTCTAACAAGGACTCATATGTGTATATGAGCAATGTTAGTATGCTAATAGAAACCAAATTTAAATAAAGCTTCTACAAACTAAACAAAATTCATAAACTTCAAGATAGACTAAGATGAGCTCTCAATTGAAAATATGAGCCATTAATGGGCTCTCTCAATGAGAAGCTCTCTTGTTGAGTGGCTTTATCTAAATGGATAGGATGTATGCTCAATATGCTTCCAAAGGCTTCAATGGATGATGGTGGATTTTTGGTGTGGATAGATGGCTTTAGTATGGATTTGGCTCTCAAGATAGCATTATAACTTTACTTCATGGATTGTGTTATTTTGCAAAGGGGAAGGATCCAATTTATAGGCAAGAGGCTTGAGGGATTGAGGGCTAAGATGCAAGGATGGGAAAAAGCTCATGGAGGGCTTAGATTGCATGAGAGGAGAGCACATGGATTGTGCTTCCTTACAACCAATCAAGGAATGACACATGTCACATGGTGAGAGGATGGAGGAAAGGGGAAGGATGAGTCAACAAAGGAGGCTCAAGGGATAAAATCTTCATAAAGACCCTCATAATGACTTGTAAGAGCAATAAAAGGGCTTGTAAGAGTCATTTATGACCTAGTGGACTTCATAAAGTTTTATGGTTGAGATATTTTGAGGGTGATGAGAGCAATTTCGACTTGGACTTGATTGGGAAGGTTTTAAGCTTGTTTAGGCTTGTGCAAATGATTAGAGGATGGATTAGGATGGTTTAGGATTAGCTTAGGGATAGGCAAGTGGATGGCATTTAATGAGGGTGGGTGAAGGAGGAGATATTTGTTAACTTTGGCTTGGGTTAGTAATTCTTAACCCATGTTTAGAGAATGTGACAAGGTTAGGAGGGGATTAGGATTAGGTTTAAAGACATCTTCTAGAAGAGTCTAGACTTTGGATGAGGATAAAGACTTTCTAGAATAGTCTAGAATTTCTTAGGATGAGGATGAAGACTTTCTAGAAGAGTCTAGAACTTCTTAGGATGAGGATAAATTAGATTTTTAGGAAATAAATAAAGTTTTATTTATTTCAAGGGTTTGGGTTGAGGAGATATTTATTAAAACTTTTTTAATAAACATGAGGATTAATATTTAATCTTAATTAAATATTTTGAGTTGGGATTAGGGGTAGGAAATGATGGGATTAGCCTTTAATCAAAATTAAAGAAGGATTAGAAGATTTTGGAAGAGGTTATTGGTCATAAGAAAATTGGCCAAGTTTTGGGCAAAAAAATAAATTTTTTATTTATTTTAGGATTTTTGGTCAATTTATTAATTAAATAATTAATAAATAAGGAAATAATGTTTAAATAAGATTTAAACATTTTTGGGAGGGATTCCTTAATTAAATATTTTTAATTAAGATAAAAGGATTTAATGGCATAAAAATTAATTAATTAATAAATGATGATGTCATTAGGGATTTTTTAGAAAATAAAAATACTTTATTTTCTAAAGGTTTTTTTAGGTGTCTACATTTTGCCCCTCTTTGATGTGATGCCGCAAGTGGCATGACATCAAAGATAAGAAAATAAGATGCCCAAGGCTAGAGAAGAAGAGGAGAGAATGGACTATGAGATGCCCCCTCAAGAAGGCAGCGGGGAGAGAAAGTGAGGCTCGACGACTTCTTGAAAAATACAAGAATCTGGGATGAGCAAGGAGACTCAGATTGGATTAAGAGAAGAGGTTTAGTTAGCTCAAACTCTTACTATGAGAGAATGATAAAGGGAGAATCGGAGGCACAAGAGGAAGCAAGCTTAAGATCTCAAGGATTGTAGAGGATGAAGGAGCGGAGCGCTATAAAAGGAATCCAAGATGGGGAGATGGATGAGGGGATTATAAAGCTGATGCAACATGATTTCAAAGAGTCAGATTGGTGGAAGATGGGTTTCGGAGATCCCTAGGACTAGGATTGTGGATCTCGAAAGATGAGGCTTGGTGGATTGATTTGGATTGGTGGATCCCTAAGACTAGGATTGTGGATCCCTAAAGCTAAAGGTGAGGAGTGATTCAAAGAGATACTGATGCATAAGCTGGGGTAGGAGAGATGGATGCTGGATATGGATGGGGGAAAATGGAGGTGAAGGAAAACCATTGAAGCTTTTTGAGCGGGGGGATACTTCAAAGAGAAGTACCACCATGTAGTTGAGCACTAGATTTGCTATAGGACTGTTGGTTAATTGCCAAGGTTACCAAGAACATCAAGGCCTTTTCACCAACTATCCAGAGGACTGACGAACTGACTCAAAACAAACATGCAAAGATTGCCCCAGCATCACACATGATTTCTAAAGGAAGTAGCGTGGAACCAACATTGGGTAACCCACAAGCAGAAAAGAAAACAAGCAAAAGACATGATCAAGACCTTACACTCTGATTGCCCCATTCGCAGTATACCATGATATGGAAGATCATGGAAACCTTGAGGAGGGAACAAGGAGATTGCTTGGAAAAGATATTTCAAGACCCAATAGGGAAGAGTCCAAATAAAAAGAAAGTGAAAATCCAAAAGAGAACCGTTTGCCAACGAGATGGGTAGGATGAGGTACTAACGGACCAAGATCAGACATGAGGAAAGCTATATCCTGCAAGGACCTATTGGAGAGCACCTAAGCTGGTGGATTTTGATGAGTGATGCATCTGGCAAGCTAAACTAAGAAAGATAACACTTTGGTGATAGGAAATCTAGCTAAAGGATGCATTGGAATAGCTAACCAAGATGTGCGATGGGTGCAAGATGTTGATCAAGGACAAACTGACATGAACACTGGATAGATACAATGGTACTAAGCTAAAGAGGATGTACAAGCTGACAGACCAAGATATTTACAAGCGGGCTAATCAAGATATGGTACAGACCAATGATATATATGATACAAATGGATAAAAGCTCAGGATGAGAGGATAGCGGGATAGCTCAATTTTGTGTAAGATGCAAAAACTAAGGATGAGGTGATAGCGTAAGATATGGATTTGGAAGGATGCATCCAATGATGATGATAGATGTGTGACCAAGGATGGGGACAATGCTAAGGTTGGTGGTAGCTGAGTTGATAGATAGTGCTAGAGTGAGTGGCTAATGAGAGGATGACATTGGATTTGCATGAGGATAGCCTAGAGCGAGGTACCAATGACAAGGGAGGATGGACAAGACAAGATCTCCAAAGAATACAGTGCCCCTAGTTAGAAGATGACATGCGGAAGGAGGTCTTATGATGGATGTGATAGGATTGAAGCTAGGATGGAAAAGCTGAAGGCGCTAGGGAGATGGATGATAACTAGGATGATGGGGTGAGGTTGCAGAAGATAAGTGGATAGTGATAGATAAAAGCTGGAGGATGAAAGATAGGTGGATAGTGATAGATAAAAGCTGGAGGATGAAAGATAGGTGGATAAATTGGAAGATGGATCTAGATGGCAAGATGTGACCAAAAGCATGAGGATGATAGGCTAAGCTGGGGATGGCTAGATTACGCATGATGCTTGTTTGCCAAGCTTTCATCATGGTACTTGTCCAAGGCGCTTGAATTGCCAAGTTTTCACCAGTGGACGCTTTTTTCTTTTCTTTTTTCTTTTTTTTGACTTTTTGACTTTTGGACTTAGCTGGAATGATTTTGGCTTTCTTCAGCTATTTTGGCTTTTTTGGGATTTTTCACTGGCTGTTGGAATGTTCAATTTTGTTGCTAGTTGTTGGTACACCGGATGTGTGATTTATGCAATAGATTGGATTAGATGGGATTGATGGTAGGAGATGGAGGGATAAAAAGGTTGGAAAGGAGCATGATATGGGGAAGCTTGCAAGAGCAACATTGGCACATGTTGGGACGGGTGTGAAAAGAGCATATGGGGGATAGATGGTAGATGCGGGCATGATGGAGGATTTGTGGAAGCGTGCTTGGGGATATAGGCACCCAAGATGGAGTTAGGATATGGGGGACATGAGTCACTAGATGGGGGATTAGCAATGGTGGATGCCATTATGCATTGGGTTTCAACTTTTTTCTTGGGGATCCACATGGTTTTGGATTTTCTTCTCATAGGCTTTTGCATTGTTTTGCATTCTTTGATTGGATTTTGCCTTTTTGGAGTATGTCTTTTAGAATAGACATATGATTGCCTAGGATGTGGATTTTTAGATTTATGCATTTTGAAGTTGGCATTTACATTGTTGTGGTAAGCTTTGGGAAGATGGTTAGGAGAAGCTTTGTGAGATGGAGAGGATATGAAAGAGCATGTAGGGGGATGATGATGGATGATGTGCCCTGATATGTGCCTTTGTTGATCTTTCATAGGAATGGATGGAATAGGATTTTTATGATGGCTAATAGGGGGATGGAGGATGGTAGATTTTTGGACATAGGGACCCAAAATGGATTTAGCGGATGAAGGGGGGATATGGTAGGTTGTTTTGGGTTGCAAAGATGGTGGAGGGGGGATGACATAAGATTTCTTGAAGGAGTGATGGGAGGCTAGCATGGTGGGCTTGGAGATAGGCTTGGTTTGGGGGTGTGGTGTACCAACACCTTTAGATGGTGAGCCTTTGGATACATATCCAAGACCATGAAATCCTAGATTTTTTTGTGCAATAATAGGCTCTCTGATTCTTTGCTCTTGTGGTCCTAAACCTTGACCTTGATAATGCCATCGATTGAGCATTTGAACAAGTTGAGGAAACTTTTTGCTTGCAGAAAATGGTAGAAGTGATTTATTAGGTGTATTGCAATGGGGAGATACTGTTCTTAATTCTTCTGCTGAGAGAGGGCCACCGTGGATGAATGTAAGTGAACCAAGAGGGTAGATTATAGATGGTGGAATAGCTTGGATAGGTGGTAAGATGGAAGCATAGAGCGGGGGAGATGGAAGGATAGGATCTTGATGTAGCTGGTGGGATGACAAGATATCTTGTAGTGGAGGAGATATGGCTTGAGGTTTTGGAGATGGAGGAGATGGTGACTGCACTATGGATGGAAGACATGGTACGATGATATCTTCATTTATGCTTTGGGGGATGTCAACATAATTTTGGGCAGGATCTTGATAGGATTGGTTTGGAGTGGATGGTGCGATAGGAGGTGAAGGGATGGATTCTTCAAAGGCAGCGGATGGATAGATGGGAGATTCAATAGTGGAGATGGGTGAGTAGAAGATGGATGCATAAGGGTCATTATGAGAGATTTGGGAAATGCTTGGAGACGATGTGGATAGGATTTGGAGGGATTTGATAGGTGGTGGATTTTGATGCTTGCGGGAAGTGGAAGGATTTTAAGCAATTTGATGGATGGTATGGGGATGATAGCTATGGGAGATGGAGGTGATATTATAGATGGGGAAGCTTCATCACTGACTACTTCACATGGTTGGATTAGATGACATGGCTTATCGACTGTTGGAGGCAACTTTTCTTGTATTTCCTCTAGGAGATTCCTTGGAGACTCATGTGTCGAAGGTGGAGGTGGATTGACAGGAATAGCTAGTGTGATGGGGGTGGAAGATTGGAAGCTTGGTTGATGGGGTGATGGAGGGGAAGCTGGAATATCAGATGGCATGACTAGATAGTTTGGAATAACTCTTGGATTTTGGGGGATGCTTGGGGGAATGTTTCTAAGGCTTTCAATATACCCATCATAGTCAATAAGATTTTCATCATCATTGGAATAGGAGGTGGCGGGAGCAAGGACAATGTGACCAAACACATCATGATAGGATTGGTACTTCATGCTTTGATGATGAGTTTGATGGGGATGGGGTCTTGTGTATGGATGAACAAGGAAGCTCATGGTTGGATTTGGGTTAAGCACAGATTTTGGATTGGCTGATGAAAGATTTCCTAGGGAAAGTCAAAGTTGCATGACAGACCTAAGGAGGATTGGCTGGAGATTTTTTGCTTTCCTGTGGATGGAAGACTTCAAGGGCATGCTGTCAAAAAGTGAGAGTTTTGCTTTTCTATGTGTTGGATTGGTGGAGATTGTGTCAACTTAAGGATAGACTAATGATCCTATGGGCATGACACGAGATTGACCACTTGTGGATCCCAACCTTTAGCTCAAGGTAATGAGGGATAACAAGTGACAAAGCTAGATTACCCTAGACAATGCTCTGTCAGAGGGATAACCTTGGTGAGATTGGTTGATTTGTAGGATTGATTGGATAGCAAATTCTAGCAGAATGACAACAACTCTCTAAAGGCTTGGGTGTGATTTTGGATTGGGTTGCTAGCTGGCTGGGGGGGATGATTTGGAGAGACTTTGGATTTGGAATTGTTCTAAAGCAAGGAACTAGATAGATTTGGTTGCAGCAGGGGAGCTTGGATGATTTTTTGATGAGGCAGTGACTACGCTAAGTATGCCTTAAGCTGGGAGATTTTTTCTTTTTTGGGATTTTGACCAAAGTTGGCAAACATTCATTCAAAAGCTATGAACAAATAAGCAGACAAAAGTTTTGAGCAAGCATGTCAAACACACCAACATCCTAGGAAGCTTTCTACAAGGATGAAATTTGTTATAGCTAGGGAGTCCTCGATATACGCAAGGTACATGAGGCCCAAATCCGTAGATGAAACCAAAAAGATGTCACACAGTCGAGAGGAGCAGTAACCCACTTCTCCTCTTTCACTTCTCAAGGGTATAAAGTTCCTTGAGGCTTAGCCTAAGTGACAAAATTTTGATCCCAAGAGAGGTGTCTTTGGATTCACCTCCCGATCTTTATACTCTGTCAGAACGCTGGAGTTGAGGTCATCCCAAGGGGTGATGAAATCCCCAAGCAGGCCTCCTAAAAAGCTAAGACAAGATTTTGGATCCTAATCTTATGCACCCAAGATGGCCTCGAAAGATGACAAGGGGAGAGAAGACATGGATGATCTTGGGCTAAAAAGCACGCTTGTTCTTTTACCAACTGACGCTTAAGTTTTCTGATCTAGACTTTGCAAGAACTCATGTTTAAGATACAATGTTTATTCCAACTTTGAAGCATCAACAAAAATAAAATTGATCAAAGAATGCGAACAAGAAGAAGAGTTAGGGTCAACAAGAAGGTAAACCCGTGCGCCCGGAGGCCCTCCACATCAAGTATCGATTGATTTTTCTTTAAGGCATTCAAGATTGAGTGTGAGTTTATTTTAAGCCTAAAACAAAGGTGTGTGAGATTCGATTTCAAGCGCGCGCCCGAAGGCCCTCCACATCAAGATTTTTCCAATTTTTATGCCCAAATGAAGTGTGAGCGAGATTAATGCGCATTCAAGGAATTTTCTAACTTAGAAAAACCACTAAAAACCCAAGTGAGTGGAGTTTGATTTGCATGGAGCACTTAACACCCTCTTAGGTGGACCCATCCCCATAGATGGCACTGAGATTGCAACCAATGGTTAAATTTATGGGTGATTAGAAAAGAGGTGAGTCCAAGTAACTACTCAAATTGATTTTTGCAAATTTTTGTTTAACTTAACGAAGTTTCTTAAATGTCCAAAAATCAAACTTTGCCTAAATTGCATGTGGAAAAGAGATTTGTTTTGTTCAATTTTAAAAGCTCCAAATGAAGTGTTTGATATTGCAATGGTTAATTGATCCTTGGAATTCAAGATTGGATTTGTTGTTTTAATCATGCATTCAAAGAAAATTTGATTTTAATCCATGGCATTCAAGAGTGTGTTTAGCAACATGCATTCAAAGACAAGTGATTAAACATTCAAGTTTTTTCCTTTGAGCATTCAAGATTGAGATTTTGTGTGTTGTTTTAACAACTTTGAAGTGCTTTGTTTTAACCTTAGATCATTCAAGATTGTTTTGGACTCAAAAGTGAAAATGACTCTTTGGACTTTGGTTTTCATTCAAGATTTTGTGTTCTACTTTGCATATTTTAAGCCCAAAAATGATATTCCTAGATTGTTTTGATGTATGAAAAACCTAAGAAACATTCAAGATTTTGCAACAAGACATTTGTTTGGAACAAATAACAAAGTTTTTAGGACAATTTTTGGCAACCATTTAGGACTCTTAGTTTTCATGAGATTTTTTTAAAGAACTTTAGTGTGCACTTAGTGTTGATTTTGAACCTTTTGAAATGGAAACTTGAAGTTCTTTTTAAATTCCCAAAAAAAAAGTGTTCCTAATTTTGCATGAATGCATCTAAAACCTTGATGTTGCAAGGATGCAAATGATTAGATTGGTTTAGTTTCACTTGTTAAAAGATTTTTTCTTTTTTGCAAATTTTTAATTTTTTAATGGATTTAAGTATGATTTGGGGGTTCATTTTAAGCACTAAAAAGAAGTGTGTATGATTTTGCTTCCTTAAAAAAAAAAAAATGGCCAAGATCTCCCACAAGAAGAAGAAGAAGAAGTAGATGGAATAAGAAGAATATAGACAAGAAGAGGAAGAAAAATTCCAAGTTCTTTGTCCACCTATAAGCTTGAAAAATATGCAAACACTATGAGATATACTATGAGTTCCTTTGTCTTCTTCATGCTCATGTGGACCTACAAAACCAATTTATACAATCCTACCAATCACAAAAACAAGCAAAATTAGCCAAAATCAGTAAATGACATACAAAACTTGACTAAAAAAGCTAATGAAGATGACCCATGCGGGGTCCCACCGGACGTGCCAAAATGTATATGAGTAATGTTAGTATGCTAATAGAAACCAAATTTAAATAAAGCTTCTACAAACTAAAAAAATTTCATAAACTTCAAGATAGACTAAGATGAGCTCTCAATTGAAAATATGAGCCATTAATGGGCTCTCTCAATGAGAAGCTCTCTTGTTGAGTGGCTTTATCTAAATGGATAGGATGTATGCTCAATATGCTTCCAAAGGCTTCAATGGATGATGGTGGATTTTTGGTGTGGATAGATGGCTTTAGTATGGATTTGGCTCTCAAGATAGCATTATAACTTTACTTCATGGATTGTGTTATTTTGCAAAGGGGAAGGATCCAATTTATAGGAAAGAGGCTTGAGGGATTGAGGGCTAAGATGCAAGGATGGGAAAAAGCTCATGGAGGGCTTAGATTGCATGAGAGGAGAGCACATGGATTGTGCTTCCTTACAACCAATCAAGGAATGACACATGTCACATGGTGAGAGGATGGAGGAAAGGGGAAGGATGAGTCAACAAAGGAGGCTCAATGGATAAAATCTTCATAAAGACCCTCATAATGACTTGTAAGAGCAATAAAAGGGCTTGTAAGAGTCATTTATGACCTAGTGGACTTCATAAAGTTTTATGGTTGAGATATTTTGAGGGTGATGAGAGCAATTTCGACTTGGACTTGATTAGGAAGGTTTTAAGCTTGTTTAGGCTTGTGCAAATGATTAGAGGATGGATTAGGATGGTTTAGGATTAGCTTAGGGATAGGCAAGTGGATGGCATTTAATGAGGGTGGGTGAAGGAGGAGATATTCGTTAACTTTGGCTTGGGTTAGTAATTCTTAACCCATGTTTAGGGAATGTGACAAGGTTAGGAGGGGATTAGGATTAGGTTTAAAGACATCTTCTAGAAGAGTCTAGACTTTGGATGAGGATAAAGACTTTCTAGAATAGTCTAGAATTTCCTAGGATGAGGATGAAGACTTTCTAGAAGAGTCTAGAACTTCTTAAGATGAGGATAAATTAGATTTTTAGGAAATAAATAAAGTTTTATTTATTTCAAGGGTTTGGGTTGAGGAGATATTTATTAAAACTTTTTTAATAAACATGAGGATTAATATTTAATCTTAATTAAATATTTTGAGTTGGGATTAGGGGTAGGAAATGATGGGATTAGCCTTTAATCAAAATTAAAGAAGGATTAGAAGATTTTGGAAGAGGTTATTGGTCATAAGGAAATTGGCCAAGTTTTGGGCAAAAAATAATTTTTTTATTTATTTTAGGATTTTTGGTCAATTTATTAATTAAATAATTAATAAATAAGGAAATAATGTTTAAATAAGATTTAAACATTTTTGGGAGGGATTCCTTAATTAAATATTTTTAATTAAGATAAAAGGATTTAATGGCATAAAAATTAATTAATTAATTAATAAATGATGATGTCATTAGGGATTTTTTAGAAAATAAAAATACTTTATTTTCTAAAGGTTTTTTTAGTTGTCTACAATATGTACTGATTGTATTTCATTGACTCTTAATAATGTTCATCCTTTCACAAGTAACTTTAAAATTAGTACATCATCTTGTAGGTACCATTACTGTTGAGGTTTCTCCACTGATTAAGGGTTTCCCTAGTTAACAAATATGGTGTTATCATGTATGGTTATCTTTCTATGGTTGTTGCATCTAATATTTACATGCTTTATAATTAAAGAAGATATTGGGAGTTGTTTTAATTGCATAGTTAATTCAACACCCCCCGCACACTCCTCCTTAGTTATCTTGGTGGACTTTACTCTATAAAAACATCTTATCCTCCTCTTCTTGTGTTTGTGGACACATCTCCTTAGCTAATTTCAAATGATTAGAAAAGGTTTGTTGATAGCTTTGGCATTCTCCATATAGAAATGCTACAAAACCTTCTCAATATAATCAACGTGAGATAAATTTCATTTTCTATATTTTCCATCTCTACAAATCTTCATACTAAGGATTTGTCTTGCTACCCACATATCCTTCATAGATAAATAATGTGTTAATGATTATTTCAATCTCTTAATGTGATCTGTGTTGGACCTGGCTACAAGCATATCATCAAAATATAAACATAAATTATGTAGATGTCATCATCCATTTAGGTAGATGTCATCATCCAACCTCTTAAAATAAATGAAAAATTATGAATGAAACCTAGTGTGTCCATTCTCATGCATAAAACTATCAAATTTAAGATACCATTGCCGAGGTGTTTTCTTCAACTCATATAAACTTTTCCTCAATCTGCACACTAAGTTCTCCTTACCTCTAACCTCAAATCCATGTGATTTTTACATATATATTTCTTCATCCAAATCATCATGAATAAAATTTATTTTAACATCAAGCTCCTCCAAATGAAAATCTTTAGTAGCCATAATACTTTAAATAGTGTGAACATAAGTCATTTCAACAACGAGAGAAAATATCTCATTAAAATGTGTAACTTTTGTTGTGAAAATCCTTTTACAACTAACCTGGCTTTAAATATTTTCTTACCTCCACCCTCTTCTTCCAACTTGTAAACACATTTATTCTATAAAGATCTTTTACCTACATGCAACTTACATAAATCTCAAATCTGGTTTTTAAGCAAGGAGTCTATTTCACCTGATATTGCAAAATTTTACTAAAGCTTTGTATATATCCACCTACACAATTTCATGATAACATCCAGGTTCACCATCATCTACTAATAAAATAGAATACAAAGAGAGAGAAAAACTTAATGGAGATCTTCTTAGCCTTGTTGATCATCTAACATTCACTAGGGTTTGTGATATTTTTTTTTATTGTTATTGTGGAGCATAAGGAACTACTAGAACATCATCTTTTGAATTATCATCTAGTACTACATAATCATTTTATTTCTTATTTTGTTGTTGCAATAGATCTTTGTACAACACTTTCTCATTGAATATGACATCCCTGCTTCTTACAATTTTATGATTTTTAAAATTCCAAAGCCTATAACCAAATTCATCAATGTCATCTCTAATAAATACACATTTCTTTAACGTAGCTTCCAACTTGGTTCTATTTTTGGAATCCATATATCCAAATGTTTCATAACTAGAAAAGAATAACTCTCATTCTTACCATTCCATGATTCTTATGGAATACCACAACCCAAAGGAGTAGAGGGAACTATATCAATCAAATATAGCAATATTGATAGTCTCTTCCCACATGTTTAAGGGCAGCCTAAGATGCAAACTCATGCGCCTTGCATGCTTCATTATTGTCTTGTTCATGTGTTCAACCACTCTATTTTCTTTTGGAGTCCTTGGAATAGTTTTCTTCCTACGAATACCATTTGTGAAATAATAATCTTTAAATTAATTTTTGGAATACTCAACAACATTATTAGATATGAGACATTTTTACCTTTTACTAGTCTCATTTTCAACTAAGCTTTTCCATTTCTTAAAAGCTACAAATACATCAAATTTCTATCTAGGGAAATAAACCCATACTTTTCTAGTTGTATCATTAGTAAAAGTAGCATAATAATGACATCCACCATGGGAAGATACCTAAGCTAGTCCTCATACATATGTATGCACACACTCTAATTTATCATTTTTCTTTTCCTTCCACTCTTCACAAAAATATCTCTCTTTTATTTTCCATATACACAACCTTCATAGAAATCTATATTGACATATTTCAGACATGGAAATTCTTTTTTGACCAAAGTAATTTCATACCTTTCTTACTGAAGTGCCCAAGACTATTGTGCCATAGTGTTAGTTTAGAATCTAAAGTAACTATATGTTCTCCTTGCTCAACTGTAGTAACTGTCCCTGAATATTCATTTTTCTCTGAAATAATTAAAATTGAAGGAACAATATGACCTGTACAAAGATATAAGGCATCTAATTTCACACCTTTTTCTACTACTACAGAATGATTTGAAACCTTCCAATTTTTATCATTAAAAGTAATTGTGCAACCCTCATCACCTAGTTACCCTACTAAAATTAAATTCCTAGTCAATCTTGGAACATGTATTATCTCATGTAATAGCCAATGATTCACTTTCTACAACTTAATCTTATTTTTTTCCTTCCCAAAAATTTGGCAGGGTTCATTATCTCCTAAATGAACAAGCCAAAATCCCATTGGACATAGTCAATAGAATAAGCTCTATGGGAAGTACCATAAAATGAAGCTCGAACTAAATGTAAAACCCATGAATCATCAACATTTTCCAAGGAAAGAAGCAAAGCAACCTCTTCAAATTTATTACTTACCATATTTTCCTCCTTGTTCCCTTCATGTTTGTCTCCTTCATGATTCTTTCAAGTTCATCAACCTTTCTTCGTGTGCCTTGGTTTCCCACAATACCAAAAATCTCTTGGTCCTCTTGATTGATACATTTTGCCCTTTGATTTTCCTCTTGATTTTCCATGATTTCTAGAATTATTTCCTCTTTCATGCATTCTACCTCTATTTTGTGCATTCAAATTTTTTTTTAATGTAGATCCGCCTGAACTTTTCCTATGAACTTCCTCACTCAAAATAACACTAATCACATCATCAAATTTTAGGGTATTAAATCTAGAAATAGAATTAGTCGTAACCATTACCAAGCCATTCCAACTTTTAGGCAAAGAACACAGAATCAAGAGAGCCCTAGTTTCTTCATCAAAGTTAATATTTATAGAAGATAATTGACTAGTA
This sequence comes from Cupressus sempervirens, assembly GCA_028749045.1. Lineage (NCBI taxonomy): Eukaryota > Viridiplantae > Streptophyta > Pinopsida > Cupressales > Cupressaceae > Cupressus > Cupressus sempervirens. The sequence goes on along the minus strand of CM053784.1, from coordinate 144,712,760 downwards.
ATCATATTAAACTCATTGAAATGATCAAAAATCAATCAACCTTCTACCATCATCATATTAAATAAATGTTTCATGAGAAATACCTTGTTTGAAGCAGAGGGTTTTTCATTCAACTTCTCTAGGGTTTGCATCAACTCTTTTTTCATATTATCTTTTGTAATAATAAATGTCATTAATTCTACTATTTATAAGAAAATACTTCCAAGTGCTTTTTTATCCAATATATCTCATTCCTCATCTATGTCATAGCTATTAGTTTCTTGGATTTTCCTTGCAATGGTTGTCATAAATCCTTCTAATAAATATAGTCCTCCATTTGCATTTTCAATAACTAAAAGTTTTTCCCATTAAACTTCTCAACCTTCAACTTATCCTCATCTTCCATTGCTCCCGCTCAGCTGTGAGACTATCCTATGAGACATTCTTGCAGAGGAAAACTAAAACAACTAGACTCTAATACCACTTGTTAGGATTAAAGAGATAGAAATAACAATTACATGAAAATAAAACCAATATTAAAATAAAAAATAATAAACCATGTAGGAGAGAACATAAGACACACAGATTTAATGTGCTTCACCCAATCCCTAGGCTAGTCCACCAACAACAAGTTCAATATTATTATATTATCCAGTGGTTATAATCTCTAATCCTTCATAACTCAATACCACCACAAAAAGCTACAATCTCACCAAACATTATGAAATCCCTAGCCCTAATCCATTTTATAAAAGTTTTTTTTTTCACCTATAAAATTAGAGCTAGAATAAATCATCCAATACAAAAATAGTAGCCAACAACTTTTACAATAATAAAGTCAATTGATCTTTCAAGGGTGCTTCTCTCGAAAACCCCCTCAGGTGTGTTGTCAAATGAATGCTTGATAGTTAAGTAATAAAATTGTCAAAAGCGTTGAAGGTTTATTATGATAATGATGATCTAAGTCTATATGAGATATGTACTCATTATGAATTTTACAAAGATTATTCAAATTCTTGATCTAAGCAAGTTTCATAGATAAAGGATGATAAATCTTGACAGGGAAACTTTACTATGATTTGTGTTTAGTTTTTCAACACTAAGGTTTCATTTTGACAAATGAAATATACATATGATCGTGAAGAAGGGTAGGCAATGCAGATGATGTTCAAACTAGTTTTTTTTTCTATCTGATATTCTTTGGTAATGGTCTTGACCTTAACCCATTACCACTTGGGTTGTACCCTCTCTCTAGCCCTATTAAGGAAATTATCAAGAGGTAGGCCCTCTGAAGATTAGTACAAATTTGTCTTACACCCATGATATATGAATGACAAGGAGAGAGGATGATTTTTCTATTAATCTTGAGAAACACAAAATGTACCTATTGCATAAAACAAAATTGATGAAATTCATAATCTAAAGAAGACAAAGGAAATGAAATTAAACATCATATTTTAAGCCTAAATTAAGGTTTTGTTTTCATTTAACAACCCCTTTTAGTAAACCCCACAATCAAGGATTAGTCAAAATGGATTTATGGGCCTTTTATAAAATGACCTACAAAACCACCTAAGATACTACAAACCAAATCAAAAACTAATTAAAATGTTAGAAACAATGAAAAACATGACGAAAACTATTTGTTAAAATAGAAGTACAGAAATAGAAGATAAATGCATAGTTAAATAGTATAAATGCACAAGAAACTAATAGGCACAACAAAATGAAACAAAGGAGTAGATATATGAAATGGATGTGTTGTACGAATGAATGTGAAAGAATATTAGATGAAATCACAATTATATAGAATTTATTTGCATATATGGTGTATGCATAGCGACAAATAATAAAAGTGTTATATGGTTGAAGTAATACATAGATATATAGTACGCACAATTAAATGTAATGTAATCATAGAAAGGTAGAATAAATGCACATAAATAATGGATGTGTTGTATGATAAGATAAATATGTAGCACTATAGGAAAAATGTGCCAAAGTAACTTGTAGAAGACTTGCACACATAAAATCTCAAAGAAAAATCAAATTTTGGGGTTTATGCCCCATTGTGGGTGCCAAAAATATATGCAAAATAAGTATAAAATAAAAAATTATCTATTGATATTCTACATTCATGAGGGTTTGTGGTAACAGTGGCAAATGGTCTTGGATGGCTCTCGAGCGATTGACCTGCATCTTGAGCTAGGACACCCATGCCCTAGCTCTATCTAGTTCTTCTTAGTGCTATGATGGTGGGAGATTGGTGGTTGCAGGGTTACGATTTGGGGGGGGGGCTCTTCCTGTTGGGTCATGGACTAGGTCATGCATCTAGAGGAGAATATTTGTGTCATGTGTGGCTAACAATTTGTGCATACCTATTTATCTACATTTTGCATGGGAAGTGGTTGCTACTATTGCTAGATTTGCTAGCCCATGACCTTGGTCTACTCTCTTTTGTGGAGGACGGGGGGATCAAAGGTGTAGGTTTGAATTTGGGAGGGATTAGATTAAGGGTGGGGGGAGGTATCCCTTTTTGATTCTTTGGTTCTTGCAAATGGTTGATGCTAAGGATGAGATAGCAATGAGGAGCCCTCGCTTGGATTTTCAAGTGGCATTAGGCCCTAAGTTTTTAAATCAAGGGATGAAGACCTTTGACAAAAACCTATTTTCTCTGGACTTTGAGACTATTGATTTGGGGTTATTGAATGGTTCAAGGATTACGAAGACAATTGGATGTCTTGAGAGGTGCAAGGAGAGGCCAAAACTCATTATTCTGGTTGAGATGATTGCAGATGATGTTGAATATTATTCGCATCATTCCTTATATTGTAAGTTTTTGGGGATGAGGGTTTCCTCATAATTTTTGGAGCTTTGGGCCCGAAGGACTTGGGAGCCAGAGGGGGAAATGAAGATAATATTGTTGAAAAATAGTTATTTTATGGTTACTTTTAACTATATTGCTGATTGTGATCGGGTGTTTGAGGGAGGTCCTTAATTCCACAATAAGGTTGGGTTGTTTGTCAAGCCATGGCATGTTGGCGTCAACCCTACAAAGGAGCTACCAAATCAAGTCCTAGTGTGCGTTCATTTACTGAGGTTCCTAGTGGAATGTTGTCGAGAGGATGTGTTGCATCTTTTGGCCTCAGTGCTTGGAAATCCTGTACGGACTTCATCACAAACTTTGGGTAAAAAGGCAATGACTTTTGCATGCATTTGTGTTGAAATTGATCTAATTATACCTTTATCAGATGCAATAGAGATGTGTGCAGGTTCTTATTCTTGGATGTAGCAATTAGACTATGAAATTCTTCCTTTTTGTTGTCATCTTTGTCAAGAATATGGTCATTTGTAATGAAGATGCCCAAGGAACAAGCCTCAGGAATCCCTACCATCACAGCCTATAAGCAATCCTCCTAAGATAGAGAAAGGGAAGATCATTTCTCCTGATGAGGTAGGTGCTTCTGATGGCTTTGTTCTGGTTAGGGCTCGAAATAAAAATAGGGGTCAAAAGAGGCCTTTTAAAGAAAGGCATGATGATACCTTTAACAGATTTGAGGTTTTGGATGAGCTCAGCCAATAGGAGGTGAACATTGGTTTGATCAATTTGGATCATGGGCTTGTGGGCTTAGCTCAAGAGGATCCTATTATTGATTCTACTATGGATCCACTAGGGGATGAGTGTTAGCAATTGGATGTAGATTAGCAAAGTGAGACTTCTGAGGTGTAGGAACCCTTGGCCATTGTTACAATAGTAGGTGTGCATTCTCTGTCTATTGGGAAACACATTGGTTCAAGCTTGGCAACAAAGATTAAGCCTCCTCCCAAACTAAGCATTCTACAGAAAGATATCAAGAGGGGTGGGGTAGAAAAATTTGTTAAACCTAGCCAAAAAAAGGATGTGGAAAAGATTAAATTAGCTAGTGAAAATTTGGTGGAGTCGAGGGTAGTTAAGCCTCTGGATTCTATTTTTTCATGCCCCTTGAAATGATTGTTATGTCATGGAATGTGTGAGGCATGAACAACATCCCTAGACAAAAAGTGGTTCATGAGTTAGTCAGAAGGCAAGGTCCTAATGTTGTCTTTTTGCAGGAAACTAAGTTATCTATTGAGAGTATGCAAGGTCTAAAGCCTAGGTTGTGGAGAAGTGGGGAGTTCCAATGCATTGGAGCTCATGGTGCTTCCAAGGGTTTGGCTTGTTTAAGGAATCCTTGAAAAATCTAGCCTCTTTGGTGGATTTCCTCTAAATCCTCTATGTCTATGATTGCTACTAGCCTAGAGATAGGGGATGTCATATTATTGTCCAATATTTATGCTCCTACTAATTTCTAGGATAAACAAGCTTTATGGTCCCACATTAGGTTGATTTATAGCATGTTTCCTTTTCATCCTTAGATCTTGGTTGGAGATTTCAATGTTATTTGTGAGTTGGCTAAGAAGTAGGGTGGTACTAGAAGATTGGAGCCTTCTACACTGATGCTTTGAGACAATATCAATACTTTGAGTCTTGTGGATATTAAACCTAGCAATGGTCAGTTCACGTAGAAAAATGATTGGAGTGGAGAGTTTTGCATTGCAGAAAGGTTAGATTGGTTTCCAGTTTCTTGCTACTGGATTGGAGGGATGTGGTCATCTTGCTTTGAGATCTTGGATTGGAGAGGATCGAACCATTGGCCTATTAAAATTTCTACAAAGTCAACTCAAGTGCTTCAAAAGCCTTTTTTTAGGTTCCAACTTATGTGGCTTCAGGACTCATCTTTCAATGATTTTGTCTCTGATTGGTGGAAGAAAGGTAGACCAACCTATGGCACTGCAATGTATATCTTTGCTAAGCTTCTTCAATATGTTAAATTTGAGCTCAAATTATGGAATCATTTGCACTATGGGAATATCTTCCATGAAAAGGCAAGGGCCCAGGCTGATCTAGATGATATCACAAGAAGGATAAGGGAGGAGGGGGTAACAGATGAATTGCTTCATGATGAGGCTTAAGATATGAAATTGTTGGAAGAATGGGAATTGCAAGAAGAAATGTATTGGAAATAGAAGGCACAAATTGGGTGGCTTTAGGAAGGGGACAAAAATACAACTATTTTCTTCAACTCTGTGAAAGCCAGGAGACATGGTAACTCTATCTCTGGGTTGGTGAATGATAGGGGAGATCATCTTTCTTCCTTTCTAGAAATGTTTAGGGAGGTAGTGCAGTACTTTGAATCTCTCTTTAGAGAGGACTCACAAGGGGGATCTCCTGAGGAAGCACAAGTTCTTCCATGTATCCCCTCTCTTGTGACTGAAGATATGAATCAATAGCTCATGAGGGATATCTTGCTTGAGGAGCTTGAAGAGGTTGTTTTTAATATGAAGAAAGGGAAGGCACCAAGTCTAGATAGTTTCCCAATCGATTTTTTTCAAGATTTCTAGGATATCATCAAATTTGATCTCCTAGCTATGGTTCATGAGTCTCAACACAATAAGAAGATGTTAAGGGCTCTAAATGCTACTTTTCTTGCTCTTATCCCCAAGAATGAGGGGGCTGATAGGTTGAGCCAATTTTACCAAATCTCTTTATGAAATGTTATTTACAAAATTATTTCTAAACTTATTGTAGACAGGTTGAAGAAGGGGCTTTTTGATTTGATCTTCGAGGAGAAAAGTGGTTTTGTAGCTAGTAGGCAAATCCTAGATGGGATTGTTATTACAAATGAGGTCATCCATTCTATGGCCAGATCAAAAGAAAAGGCGATGTTCATCAAACTAGACATGGCCAAGGCTTATGATAGAGTTAGGTGGTCCTTCCTAAGATAGGTTCTTAGTGCTTTTGGCTTTGCGAAAGATTGGATTCAATGGGTTTGGAGTTGTGTTACTTCAATCTCTTTCTCTGTGTTTATTAATGGGAGTCATTTTGAGCTTTTTGGAGCTTCAAGGGGGCTTCATCAAGGAGACCCTCTTCTCCTTATTTTTTATTTCTTTTGGCTGAAGGCTTGGGGAGATGGATTAAAAATGTGGAGTTTGGTTTTATTCAAGGCTGGAGGTGGGTGGAGCCTTACCCCCGCAAACTCACTTGCAATTTATAGATGATACTACTTTGATGGGGATGCCTACAATGAGGGAGGCATCTAATCTTTGAAGGGTCTTGGATGTGTACCTAGTTTCTTTAGAATAGCAGATTAATGAGCAAAAATCTTTCATCTACTTCTTTAATACTCTGGGCCCTATTTAGCAAAGGATTGCTCACACTTTGAAATTTTAGATCGGGAATCTTCCATTGAAGTATCTTGGCATTCCAATCTCAATGAGTAGGCTTCCTAGGGAGTCTTGGTAGATTATTTTGGAAAAATTTTGGGTGAAATTTAATCACTAGACTCATCATTTATTATCCTTTTCTATTCATGTCTAGTTGATTTAGTCAGTTGTGCAGGCTTTTCCCATTTATAGATGCATGCTCTAGGTTGCTCATATGGGCTTTCTTAAGGATCTAGATTCTGTGGTGCACCAATTTTTATGGGATGCCTGCTTGGAGACCTCCAAATGGAGTTTGGTTAGATGGGAAGTGGTGTGCAATCTGAATCAATATGGGGGACTAGGCTTGAGGCACTCAGCTTTGACTGGGGAGGCATTGGCTGCTAAACTTTACTAGCAGTGGTGTAATGAGCAGGATAAGAGATGGGTGATGGTTCTTTCTCATAAGTATCTCCCAAGGATCCCGAATCTTGATATTTCTAGGTATCTACTTGGGGGGAAGGGATCTGTGATTTGGGATACTCTTCAAAAAGGGGCTAAGCTTATTAAGGATGGATTATTTTGGATTTGTAAGAGAGGGGTAGAGGCCCAATTCTAGTCAGATTCTTGGGATGGATATCCCGCAATCACTTCTCAATTTTCTAACCTAGTGATTCTTTATTAGTAGTTTCTAGAGGCTGGTTGGTCATGGGTGAGTGACTTTAACTCCTTTTTCCCCTACAATCAAATGGAAATGGCTAAATGGAAGTCCCCAAATGAATGGCCAGTTGCTAATTTACAGGAGGAATGTGTTGTGCTACAAAATATCCTCTCCAGTAGAAGATGATGTTCTCTCTAGGAGGAGGATGTGCTTGCCTAGTCTCCCAATCCTAAGGGGGCCTATATAGTAGCCTCTAGGTATAATAGGTTGAAGTCTCATTAGATGGTTCTGCCTAAAATGCAATGGTGGAAGACAATTTGGAACAAGCTATCTTGGCCAAAATGTAACTTTTTTATTTGGATGTTGGCTTGGAATAAGTGTTTGACTTGGGATAATATTTAGAAGAGAGGATTCCATGACCCTTCTATTTGTGTTATGTGTGGGGCTAATGAGGAGGACTCTACCCATTTGTTCTTTCATTGCCCTTTTTCCCTACAACTTTGGCATTTTTGGTGGGGTGTTTGAACAACTCCTTATGTCCATGCTTCCTCCTTGATTTATTTTTTCCAGGGGATGGGTTGACCCCCTTCTATGGCTCCCTTTCTACAAGAGGTGTGGTTTTTGGGGCCTATCTTCTTATTGTGGCAGATTTGGCTAGAGCACAATCAAAGGATTTTTCGTGGAGAACAGAGACTAGTGCAACAAATTTGGTAGAGCTTATTGGGAATGGTTCAAGAGATATTGTAGGTTAAGTGTAAAGTGGAACTACCTTTGGGGAAACAAGATACAAAGTTGGTGGAGAGATTGGGGACTTTGGGGTCTTCTTTGGCCTTAACCAAGGCTAAGAGACGACGTCGTGAGAAGCAAAAAATTGACAAGGTTGGAAAATGGAAACTTCCCCCCTATGGGATCTTTAAGATCAATACTGATGGATCTTCAAGGGGCAATCCAAGTCTGACTGGTATCGATGGGATTGATACAAATTCTCTGGGCTCAGTGATTTTTATATTTTCATTCTATGATGGGATTCAGACCATTAACCTGGTGGAAGGGTTGGCTATTCTTATCACTCTTGAGAAAGCTCATGCTTTAGGGTGGAGAATAATAGTTTGTGAATCTGATTCCCAGGTGTTGATCAAATTACTTATTGAATAGAAAGTGGTTGATGTTAATTGACAGTTGGCTAGGATTGTGCAACAAATTTTGCAAATTAGTTCTTTGATGGAAATGGTGACTTTTGCCCATATTCCAAGGGATTGGAATAGGGAAGTTGATTGTTTGGTGAAATGGACTTTTGAGCATGCTGAGGGATGAAGAATTGAGGAATGGGAATTGATTCCCAAGTGTTGATCAACTTTCTTATTGAACAGAAAGTGTCCAATGTTAATTGACAATTGGCTAGGATTGTACAACAAATTTTGCAAATTAGTTCTTTGATGGAAATGTTGACTTTTTCCCATATTCCAAGGGAGTGGAATAGGGTAGCTAATTGTTTGGAGAAATGGGATTTCGAGCATGCTAAGGGATGGAGAATTGAGGAATGGGAGTTGGTTCCTCAGGAGCTCTGTCTTGACTTAAGGAGCATTCTTGATGAGGACAGGGTTGAGAATGATGACAGATGATGGTGTTGGTTGTTTTAGCTTTGTTTGGGGCTATGCTTTTGTTTCTCCTTGGGACCTTAGGTCCTTGATCTCTTTGTATTAGTGCTTTCTGATCTTTAATAAAGTTTTTACCCCTTTATTTCAAAAAAAATTAAATTATCTATTAAATGATAAAATCTAGTACTTCTAATTGAACATGCACATAATGAAGGATTGAAAATAGAAAAAAAATAAAAAAAGAGATTTTTACATTTGTTTACCCAATGCAATGTTCCTCTATTTCTCTCCTAGATTTGAGTGGTTGATGTTAAGATGTCAAATTTCCTCAAAGATGTCCCTCTTCAAATTTTTCTTCAAATTTTTGGAGATATCTAAACTATGCAATTCTATGCAAAACTACTATAGAAATTATTATAATCTATATGTTATGAGGATGAAGATGGATGAGAGTCTAGGCTCCTAATGATGGCATGATTATTAGCTATGAAGATGATATTGCAAATGTGAATGATAGCTCAAGTTTGGTAATGGGTACTTGGATGCTAGAATGCTCAAGAATTCTTATGCTTGTTAATTAGTTTCTAATTATCTTGTGAGAGGGGATGAGAGTTCCTTTTGTAAATTTTGGGAAGGCCCTCACCTAGGTGGTGGTATTTGATGATGGAGAGAGAATTTAAGACAATTATAGGTATGATATTAACCTAGTTGAAGAAGTTGAGAGGAAAAGGGAATTGGATAGAATGTAAGAGGAAAAATAGGAAATATGATCCTCTCACATTGACATAGAGATGTTTGATAGGAAGAGGAAAGACATGTGTTGAATGTCTCTCAAATACCATTAAGAAGAGAGCTATGAGACCCTTCTCTCAATGATGACTCTTGGAAAAATGTCCTATTAGTCATCTTTGATCTTGGGAGATGAATTAACCAACCCCTAGAGGATAAGAAAGGCAGCAAAGACTTTTTAACCATGAGACATGTGTCTAGAAGACCAAGTCAAATGAGGGCAAGTGTCCCTATGACTCATTCTTTGAGGACACAAACCCCTTGTTGAACATTTAGAACTAGGACTTAGATTATGAAAAATATTCTCAAATAATAATTAATTAAAATTAATTATTTATGTAAGGATGAAGCGTCACATGGCATAGACTAGATAGGTGGACTAGGAGACTTAGTCACTTTGATGAGTGTGTAATAAAGTAATTTAATAAATTACTTAATATGATTTATTAGTAGACTTAGGATAGTGAAGATAACCTAGGTGAATTAGCTTAACAAATTAAATAATTTATTAACATGAATAGAAGAATAATATTATTTAAATATAAAAATATCTAATTAATTGGCATGGATGAAATAACTTAATAAATGTAACTATTTATTAAGGTAAATAATAGAATCACATTAATTGAATATAAAAATAATTAATTAATTAGGAGTACCATTTTTAAGTGTATACAATATGCAAGTTTATGCTTGTTTCTAAAATCCAGTTATCGAAAAATAGTGTTGGAATACTGATTCACCTTGCCTCCTCTTAGTATTCCCTATTTCTAACAATTATTTCCTTACTTGTATGTGTAACCTTTTTCCTTTGTTTTCCCTCCAGCCAACTCATTGTTAGAGGAGTTTCTCATGCTTTCAAATCATAGACCTCTAGTTTATTCCATTTTATCCTAAAAATACATTTATCTTTTAGTTCATGGAACAAGGTAATTTTTAATGGCTAATACTTACCAATTGACAAAATTCAAAAGTTGTTGGCTAATAATTTAAGATGTAATGCAACCTAAATCACCACATTTTAATAAAATTTAGTTCTCAAGATATTTAAAATTGCACAATAATTTTTAAATAAAAAAATAAACTCAAAGATTCTTCACAATATTTGACACATAATTAGATTTGATTCACCTAAATATTATATATTATTTGAGAAATAAAAATTAATTCACTAATCATTATCATAATTTTTAGTTACTTTACGGATGTGTCACAAATATCATTTTTTATCAAAATATATTACCAACATTTAGTTTTCACTATTGATGTAAAATATAATGTAATGACTCATAATATTCCATGAGGTAAAAACTATTCGAGTTTTTTTTTTAATCCATATGGGGGCTAATATTTCCTTTGGTTTGTGGATCACAATAGAAATCAATGGCCTTAAAGAAATTGTGGGTTCTATTAGAACTTAAAATGTTATTATATTTATCTTACACAATACAATGAGGATTATTAGATTACATTTTAAGAATAATACCATCCAAATATTATATTATGTCCCTTAAACCCATCAAAGATTTCTACATATAGCCCAATAATTTCCAATAATTCTATTTTAAAATGGAAGTATTTACCATGGTGCTTAATGAGCTTCCTATTATTATTGAAATATGTCAATATTTTTTACACAAAAATTATGATTCCAAAATAATCGTCCATATTAAATAATATTTTAAATTAAAAAAATTAAGAGATTTACTAGTAGAAAATATTTTATTTTTCAAAATAATGAAAGATTCATCAATGTTTTATATTTTTTCTAAAGGGGGGTTTCTCAAAGTTTACCTTGTCATGGAATTCATGATCAATAATGATATCATCTTCCTGTGCTTCGAAATAGATGTTCAAATTGACCTTGAAGGATCAATTTTTTTGCAAGGTGAGTGTGCTGAAATTTCTCTTAAATATTTCCATTTCATCAAATATTCTCTACCCTAAAATCCTCTAATGTGGGCTTGTGGATGAAAGATATAGCACCATACAAATTCATTCCAGAAAAACTCTTACTATCAAATTGACCTTTTTCAGGTAGAGTAGGAAGATGGTAGCTATCCAAGATCTTCTCATATCCTTGGAAGCTACTACAATTTTACATGAGTAGAAAGACATAGAAACAAGAAAAGAAAAACCCTTCTTCATCATGATAGAGTATTTAACATTTAACATAGCCATTTGGTGAAATACCTCCATGAAAACCAAAAGAGAGGGATACCTAGGAATTTGCAAAGGTTCCTTCTCAAAACTCCCTATTTGTAGGTATGTGAACTTTCTAAATTGAGTGAATACACTACCAAAACCCAAAATCCACAGTTTCCTAAGACAGACTCGTATAGGGTTTTCCCTCTAATTCTCTAATTAGCTACTTGAGAAAAAAAAATTCACTAGGGAAATTTCTTGGTTACCTTTGCAATGAGTTTAGGAAACAATTTGTAGGTAGGGGCCCAAATAAATTGTATGGATTGTGGGGTTGAACCTTCCTAGAGGCTTCTATGATTAGTGATAATATAAAATAACATAGAGGAAAGGTGCAACTCTATGTTTTGGGATAAATCCATTAATTGGGCATGAATATGAGAATTCATAAGGCCAGCCTGATGTAGGTAATTTTTCTTCCATAAATTGTTATAATAAACTTAAACATCCAAAATTCAAAGATCTTCAAATTAGGGTTCTTGACTAGTCTGTGCAACAAGGTAATTATATCTATAATGGGTTATTTAAAATGAAACTTCTTTAGTTTGTTTGGTAGTTGGGACTTACATTGTCTCTCCAACTTGATCTAGGTTTCAATGATGCTATTAAGATAGAAATCCTTGTGGGCTTTGAAATAGTCATGCCCATCCTCGACAGAAAATCTCTCCAATGCTCCATCACAAGGAATGCATAGAGCTTGCGTGTTGCTCTCTGAATTGATTTTGTCAATACTTTCTAGTCAGACATATGAATTTCCCACTTAGTGGGATGATAAACTCTACACATGCGGCTACCAACTTAAGAAGATTACATAGCAAAAGGAAAACCAGTTTCCCACACAAAAATTCTTTAAAAGAGAAAGCATTCCCATGAATTTGGGTCTATATTACTCCCAACTAAATAAAATATCCATACTTTGTCTTAGTATCCTTCAATTTGGCTAGTTCACTTTAAATTGCAGACTGTGTGTTGATGATCAAGCTACAGAAAATAGCGTAATGAAGGCATTAAAGAATGATACTTGAAAATCCACCACCCAAATGATATATTTACTTTGGACAAGACATGCATTTAATGAGTAATAATTCCAATTTGAAAAAAGTGTAACTTTCTATGCCAAGTTACAAACACAAGGAAAGAGCACCTGCGATGGAGTTGTATTATGACTTAGGACCCACCAATTGCTTGGTTGCTTAGGCATTGGCTATAGTGCAACATATTTGCATAGGTCGGGTCCCTCCACACCATGGCATACCCATATGGCACTGGCTATGGTGCAACATATTTGCACCAACTAGGCCCCTCCATGCCATGGATTATCCATACGATCCACATACATGTGCTTGTACTAGTGTTAGTGTCAATACTATTTATGCTATTTGTTTCTTGTGTATTTTCACTGACACGATTTGACTAATTTTTCATTTTAAAAATAATGAATGCATTCTCTATAAAATATTTTCATATGTAAATTAAAACTAATGTAATGTAGATGAAGTTTTTGTTTTTAAGATAAATGAATGTTTTATTATATATTAAAAATTAAAATACATTATGATTTATTATATACTTTAAAATAAATTAAAGTTTCATTATATGTTAAGTTAATTAAATTTCAATATAATTTAATTTTAATTTTTAATATTTTTTTTAAATAGTTACAAGATTTTTTAATGAAAATATATACAAATTGAATTAAAGCTGTCAACTCTTTAAATTATTTGAATAAAAGCATTCTTTATAGTTTTTAATAAAATACAATATTTTTAAAAGATATTAACTTTTTTAAATAAACCAAATTTTGAATTTTAATTGATAAATTATTTATGTATATTATTTTATTGTTAATAAATAAATTTTGAATAGTAAAAATAATTATTATAGTGCTAAAAAGTTCAAATTTTGAAGTATAAATTAGTAAAAGAGTAGAATATGGATATACAAATTTAGAGTTTTTGAAATAAAAAGCGACCAAAACAAGGGGGTCGGCCCTTACAACCAAAAAGTTGTTAACTAGTTACTAGCAAAACCAGTAGATAGCAATCACAAACAACAGCGGACTACAACTATTAACCAAAAACACTACTAACAGAGAAACTACTAACTAGAACAAAAACTATAGTACTAAGCATACCATGATTATTCAAAACATGAACTATTGGCATAAACAAAACCAACCCAGTCCAAAACCATCACACTATCATTTACATCTATCAACATAATATCTATACTAAATCTAAGGACTAAAGTACCAAACATACTATTAAAGTTCAGTTTTTTAAAACCCAAGTCAGTGAATAAGTTGTAAACCAGCAAACCAAGTAGCATCAGAAAGCAATAAACAACTAGTGCTAAAAACCCCAAGGAACCACCACATTATTTTTCATTTTTATCTTTTCCCTTCCCAGCTAGAAGGACTCTAGCCCAATCCTCAACTAGGAACTTATGCAGGAGCTTGTTGTCCTCCATGTCCAACCCTGACTCATCCTTCTCCTGCACCAATAATTGAAGGGTGGTAGTAGCAACATGGGTAACCTTTGAGGAAAATTTAGAGAAGGAGTAAAACCCATCCTCTAAGGATTTGACCCTTCTCTCAATTTGTGCATTCCTCTCATTTTGTGCCTCTTCTTTCTCTATGTTTCCTTTTTCAACATTCTTATGTGCCTCCTTAGTCTTTGCCAATGGTTGGTTTTCATCCTACAAAACCCGGTGGTTAGTAAAAAAATTGGTTTTTTCCTTAGCTAGGGAAGAGATGGTAATGGGGGAGGTATCCACTTTATTGTTGTCTTCACAGAAGGTAATAGGCTACAAGGTAAAGCTAGCTGACACATGCATCATCTCAGTGGTATTGGCATTACCATAAGACAACCAAGTGTTATATATAGAATTTCCACTTTTTTTCTTTCTCCTCATTCCCCTTTTCTCTCTTGGAGTCTAAGAGTTTCTCCTCCTCCAGTTCTCTTTCATTATTTTCAAAATTCTCTTCTACCTCCTCAGCACTAAATCTATTGGCTTTTTTTTATATCTTGCTTGTGTTTTGACTAGCCTTGCCGACCTTCTCCTACTATTTCCTCCCTCCTCCTCCTCTGACTCCCCAATGTCCACTTCAACTAGATTTGCAATTTTGACTTTTTTACTATCCTTTTGTTCAACTACCAGGTCTAGGTTTTGCTTTTTCTTATTATCTCTAGTAGGGGAAGGGTGCTACATGTGAATTCTAGTTCTAGTGCTAGTACTTGGAGGGGAATTCTGGTGGTGGCATTGATTATCAACAACAACAACCATAGGGGGACAGAGGGAAAGATGAAACTGGTAAAGTTGAAAGATCAGACCCCGGTGAATGATAGTGAAATTATGACCCTTGCTTCTTTTCTCCCTCACATCACTTATCATGTCCTCAAGAGAGTGTAATAGATAGAATGGGATAGAAATAAAATCTCTATTTCTAAAATGGTTTAGTATGGGGAAGTGATAATAATAGTAAACTCCAAACCTTCCTTTGAGCATGAGGTATTTCATGATCACCAGGAAAACATCACCCCAAGGAGCCGGTAACTTATCCCTTTAGAAGGCTCCCCTGTAGCAAATAGGTTCCTCATCCTTAGCAAAAAAGCTATTCATGTTAACTTCATCCATCATTTTCATAACCTTCTTCCATTTTTCCCTTTCAAGGACAACCTAGTAGCCATTGCAATAACCTCCTCATTCACTTGAAATGTGATACCATTTACAATAACTCTACAACCATTCCATCCATTCACGAATTAAAGAGCACAATTTTCATCATAACCCACCATTGCCAACATATACAACAGAAATCCCCCTTCTTTCAACAGGAACTAGGTCGCCATTCTATCCTTAAAATTTTCAATCTTTGTTGGTTCTAGTCGATTCAAATCTCCACCAATTTCTTCCTCACTATCTCCTATCCCGCCAACCTTAGTAATTTGCATCTGAACCTTCCTACCCTCAAGCTCACTAACAACAAAGATATTTTTCATCAATGGCAGCATAGCGATTTTGAAAATAAGATCTCTAGGGCTTTTAATTGTCCTATAAGCAATTTTTTGAGGCACTTTGAAATCCCACCCCTTCTCATTATCGGATTCGTGCATACTTTGCATCATAACTCCAACGTCCCTAAAATCTCTAATAGTATCTGTAATGATATTATTCATACTTTCAAAAAGAAATTTTTAAAACTTTTTCATTATGTTACCATAATTGTGAAGTAACTCTTGCCTCAAATTACATCATTTATTATCTGACCTGTACTATAGTGTTTTGTCATCTTTCTTTTAGAATTATTATTAAAATTGGCAATCTTCACCTTCTTAAATATGATATTTCCAAATTTGGCATCCTCAATTATTTGTCTAGCCATGCTCAGTTTTTGTTCCTCCCCTTTCCTTGCAAATCAGGTTCTTAGTTTCCTTCTTTAGGATATCCATGCTTCTCCAACATATCCTTTCCTTTAAATCAAACCCCATGGCATCAACAACATCCACAACCATTCCCATTTAGTATATGTCTAATATCTGTGATAATATTTTGGATATTCCAACCTAGCTAAAAGATTCCTTTCACCATATCAATTATTAATTTAGAATCACCTTCTATAGTTATTTCCTTAATTTGCATATCCCTAACCAATTGTAGGTCCCAAAGTAGAGCCATTGCTTCTTCCATGTTATTACTCCACCAACATTCCCAAAATAGACTAACAATGTTTCACCATTTTTATTTCTCAACACTCCACCTGCAGCCCCAACACCCTTTCTTGAAGCACCATTGAAATTTAACTTAAGTTATGATATTGTAGGTGGTTTCCACCTTTTCTACTACCTCCTTATTACCTTAGAGTTATCAAAATGATTAAAGTTCCAGTGGATACCCCATCTTTCCACTATTTGGCATTCTTTCCTTCCTAGTTCTTCCTTCGGTACCTTAGATTTGGTAATCTTTACATTTTCTTTTAGCAGATTCTCCATAATTCCCATAACTAGCTCCATATGCCTTTCCTCTTCTCAAAAGATTTTTTTGTTTCTTTCCTTCCATATGTGCCAAAAAATGTATGATGGGACAATTCTCCATAGGAATACCAGTCTGGGGTGATAAAAGGGGCAATCCCCATTTTCCACAAATTGACTCATATTTTCCTTCATCACCCAACATAGTTCAAATTTCTTTCACACCAATGACCAGATATTTAGAGTATATGGACATTTTAGGAAGAGGTGAGAGATACTTTCCTCCTTTTCCTTATAGAGATAGCATCTATTTGTGATTTTTAAAAAAACCCTTTTTTCGCTTTGTCCAACAATACAATCTTACCATGTTGAACAGTCCACTAGAAGAAGTTGATTTTAGGCAAAAGATTACTAATCCAACCTTTATTCCATGTTCTGGGACATAAGTCCTTACAAAAGAGGAGTTTGTAAGCAGATTTGACAGTATAATGGCCACTAGATGTTATCTCCCATGCCACTTTATCCTCCTATATTAACATTGGGATTCTTTGAGCTTCTATCAACTCCTCCAATTCTTTAAGTAGTTGAATATCCTCCTGGGGTAAGTATCTTTCCACAATTTCTTCCACTTCCTTCTAGGGTCAATATAATCCTCAACTTTCATCCCCACCTCTACTTTCAATGTTTCCATTAGTCCTCTAAACTTTTTATCCAATTATCCTCCCGAAATCTGATGTTTTTCCCACTACCTATAATCCACCTCACTCCTTCCCTCAGTAAACTTTTTCTTTTAACAATATTCAACCATTTTCTTGATCCTCTCGGAAGGTCATTATTAAAGAGATTATGAGTAAATGAGGAGTTAGATAGGTTTTTGGCTTTCATTATATTGCTCCAATCCATTTTGTTTTCTCCCAACCTCCATCCAATTTTAGCAAGAAGGGCTTTATTCAAATCTCCAAGTCTTCTCACTCCCAATCTCCCCCTCTCTTTCAGTTTTCAAGCATCCTCCCAGTTGACTAGATTCAATTTGTTCTTTTCCTCCATTCCTAACCAAAGAAAGTTCCTCTATATTCTCTCAATTATGTCCACCATGTTTTGGTTTATTTTAGAAAGGGATAGAAAGTAAATTGGAATGATTTGCAGAGCTACTAAGAGTAGCTGCAATTTTCCAACATTACTGAGAATTTTCCCTTTCCATCCTACCAGTTTTTTTGTATTCTTTCAACAATGGTATTCTAGAAATCATGTGTTACCTCCTTGGTGGTTAAAGGTAAACCCAGATAAGTATCTAGGAGGTTAGCTAATTGACAGCCTAAAATGTTCTTGATCTTCCTCTACATAACAACATTAGTGTTAAAAAAATAAAGTTTACTTTTAGAGTACTTTATTTCCTAACCTAAGCTATCTTTATAGTTTTTAAGGATACTCTTCCATGCTCCAGCTTCCATTATAGAGGATTCTCCAAAAAGAAAGGTGTCATCAACAAATTTTTGTAATACTTTATTTCCAATAGCAGTAGCAGGTTTAATACCTTTAACACAACTCGTGCTTACCAATTTAGAGAATGATCTCCCCAGCACCATTGCCACCATAATGAAGAGGTAGGGAGATAGTGGGTCTCCTTGTCTTAGTCCTCTCCCCACTTCAAAATTACCCCAAGGAGAGCCATTTAGGAGGACCGCATACTAGACAGTACTCACCATCCTCCTTATGAGGTTTATGACCTTTTCATTAAACCCCACTCTTTCAAGAACATCATATAGAAAGTCCCACCTTACCTTATCATACGCCTTAGAGATATCCAATTTGAAGGTCATACCAGGTATTTTATTTTTCTCCATTGAATGTATGATCTCATGGGTTGTTATCACAGCATCCAAGATTTGTCTTCCCAGCACAAACCCCTTTGTGGTGTTCTTATAATATTCTCAAGGAAGGGCTTAATCGTGTTGACCATTACTTTAGCAAAAACCTTATAAAGAGTGTTACAAAGGCTTATAGGTCTAAAATAAAGGAGACTTGTGGGTGATGGAGTCTTAGGGACCAAAGCAATAAACTTCCTTTTTTATCCTTTTTAGCATCTTCCCTATTTTAAAGAAATCCCTGGTTGCCCAAATCAGTTCATTTTTAATAACCTCCCAAATTTGCTAAAAAAACATTGGGGGAAACCATCTAGTCCTATGGCTTTGTAAGCTTTCATAGAAAACACAGCCCTTTTCACTTCCTCCTCCATGATGTTTCCTAGAATGTTTTTATTTTCCACCTCTCCTAGCACTTGTGGGATCATGTTTATCAAGCTTCTTCTTATTACCCAATTCCCTAGTCTATTTTCCTTTTTGTACGCCTTGCTAAAGTATTCCATAGCATGTCTTCCCATCTCCTCCTAATCCTTATATTCTCCTCCCCCTTCTCCTTCCAACCTGTTGATCTTGTTTCATCTTTTATGTTTCAAGGCTGATCTGTGGAAAAAGGTATTGTTTCTATCACCTTCTCAATCTTTTCTTCCAAAATATTTCCTCTTTCAAATTTATATCCTTCCATTTTGTTATGTACTCTTCTTGTTGTTGTGTAGCTTCTTCTAAATTATTACCCTCAACAATTTCCTCCTACAATTTTTTAAGTTTCTCTTTTACCTCTTTTTTGGCTTTAAACAAATCTCCAAAGGAAATCTTAGCCCAGGCCTTAACATTTCTCCCTATATTATCTAATTTTTGGGTTAGTATGTACATTTTTGTACCATCTATCCTTATATTCCACCATTCTTGTATTCTATCCTTGAATTCCAAGTGGGATTCCCATATTATTTCATACCTAAAGGGTTTCAGACCTCCTTTCGTACCATCTTCCCAGTGAAAGATTAAAGGGGAATGGTCAAAATCAGTTCTTGTAAAGTTCTTTAGAAAGGTATCACTCAATTGATTCTAGTTCCATGTCACCATCAATCTATCCAATCTTAATTGAATGAGATCACTTCCTTTTCTATTGTTAGTCTAGGTGAATAGGTTCCCTTGCAAGTCTACATCAACCAAATCCATTTTTCCCATAAAGTGATGAAGATCTTCCGAGCTTTCAGGACAGTCTCTATTTCCTCCTAACTTTTCTGAATTGTAAAGGGGAGTATTAAAATCTCCAATACACATTATCTATTTTTCCTTCATAGTGTCCATTGTCTTTTCTAGCTTTCCATAGGTTTCTTTTCTTCCTATCTTATTATTAAGAGCATATATGTTGATAATCCCCCATCTTTGATTGCTAGTTTGGAACTTAGTTATTAGAAAAAAATTGTCTTTCCATAATTCAAATCTAGTCATAGAGCATGGGTTCCACATGGTAGCAATACCCCTTGAGGCTCCATCAACATCCACATGTGTAAAGGAAATCCTAGGCCAAGCATGACCCACTAGTCTACCAAAATTAACACTAGACATTTTGGTTTCTTGGATTAACACACAGTCAACCTTTTCCTAGAATATACACTAAATCAAAGCATATGTTTTTTAGGGTTATTCAACCCCCTTAGGTTACAAGAAAGAAATTTCATTTCTTACCTCTTGTTATAGTCTCTAGTGTAAGTTTTTTACCACTGGCCATGTCCCTTACTGCTTGTTTTGTCCTAGTTGCTCTACTACTAGGTCTTCTAATTGTACCATAGGTTCCTACATCTGGTTCCCCCCCCCCTTTTCTTCTTTTTCTAAACTTCTTCTTCCTCATTATCATCTGCCTATGGGGAAGTGGGGCTTAGTTCCTTTTCAACTTCCACTTTATCTAAGGTTTCCATCACTTTTTCTACTATCTCTGTTGGAGATTCCTTCATGATTCTTATAGGTGTGCATACCCTCTCCTAGGTAACATAGTCTATAGACTTTTGTTCCTGTAATCCCTTATTTCTTGGACTTGCTGAATAACTAGGGGGGGAATGTTGTGCCACTATTTCACCTTCCTCCATCATCTCTACTTCCTTAGGTCCCCCAAAAGGTGACCTTAATAATTTCTCTAGCTCTTGTCTAAATGGGTAATCTTCCATTTTCTTCTTATCATCCAAAGTCTCCTCCACTTCAAGTTCACTTAGCCCCCCACCCCTATTACAAGGATATCCTACCTCTTACTAACAACTAGGTGTTGAGTGCCAAAAATAGTCTGCTCCAGCTGAGGAGCTTCTAAAGATTCCCCAATAGTTTCTTTTACAATTCACAGGGATCTCTCTTTTTGTTTCTCCTTCTATAGCTGGACTTTACAGTCCATGATGACATGCCCAAATTGTCCACGCTTCTAGCAGAAAAGTCCCACGTTCTCATATTCTATAGATTGGTATTTCTCACCCCATTTAGTTTTTAGGGTGACCATAGTTGGAAGGGCTCGATTTAATGCCACATTCACAAAAAATCTAGCATACACCACTTTTTCATTGTCACAGTGTCTGCAGTGACAAAATGACCAAAGGAATTCCCTATCCATCTTAGAATATTCTCATCCTAGAATTCAAGTGGTAATCTAGGTAGTCATACCTAGACAGGGGCTAGCTTGTTGAGTTCTACCCTTGCATCAAAGCTCGAATGCCACCTTATTAAGGCAAGGCAATGCTTTCCATAATACCAAGTTCTTGGGAGTGTTAAATTAATATCCTCCTCCACAGTGAATTCAAAATGAAAAAGGTTGCTTGGCATTGCAAAAATACCAACACTTCCTTAATCTTCCATTTTTGGCCTACCCACTTTTGGACCATCTCTATCATGGGTCTAAAAGCAATGAATCTCCCAACAACACATAGTTTAAGACCATAAGTAATGCTATCCACCAATGTATCCAGAAGAGATATCACTGGCCCATTAACATTGTGCACAATCTTGGGATCCTCCATTAAATTACTAGCCCCATTGGAACCCACTAGTGCATTCTTCCACCCAACGAGGGTCCCAATTGACAGCATTTTTCCACCTTCCACTGGATCACCAGCAAGTTTTTCACTTCCCAAGGAGATAGGGCTAGGGGTTGCCTTCATCTCCATTTCTATGGCCCCACACCACTCTATCGGGATGTCCAGGTCCCTGTGCAGGGCTAACACCATCTACAAGTCTGGTCATGGTGGGGGGTCTAGAGGCTTATGGCCCACCATGAAGCAAGATTCAAATTTGAAAAGGAGTGGCAAAGGCATTCGAGTTGCAAAGCACTACAATGTTACAATTTCCAAATTTAGAGTTAAAAGTGATTACAATCATAAATATAATTTTAAAAATCTTGTTAAAATAAGATAATAAATATTCAATATTCAATAGAAAAATCCATTAAGTGTTAAAACATATATTTTTAAAAGGAAAAATTGTAGAAATTGATTATTAATTAATAAAGCTAATAATATTTTCATATCTATTAATTGATTTTCTTCAATTTTTATAATTTATCTATTAAAATTTATCTTATAATTATTAAATATATAAAACATAATAAATAGTAAATATTTACTAACTTAATATATAATAAAATATTAATTTATTTTAAACAATTGATTGAAAATAAATATTTACCATTAACAAATCAAAATATAAAAATATTTAGAAAGAGTTATATGCTCTTTAAAAAATTAAATTAGTAAATATGTTTAAATCAAATTTTGTCCAAACCTTTATTAAATATATTTTATTATATAATTTAAGAAAACCATAAGTACAAAAATGACTAAATAGAGAAAAAACTTTGAAATAAAAAATTCTTTGAGGAACTATTTTAATAATGTAAAACACATACAATCCTTTTCTTGATGTACACACTACTGTCACAAAAATGATGAAATGAAAACTTCTTTTAGGAACTCTTTTAATCGTCAATTTCTACAATTTTTCCTTTTAAAATATATGTTTTAACACTTAATAGATTTTTTTCCTATTGAATATCAAATATTTATTATCTTATCTTAACGAGATTTTTATGTTAATTATATTTATGAATGTAATCACTTTTAACTCTAAATTTGGATGTTCATATTCTACTCTTTTATTAATTTATAGTTAAAAATTTTGAACTTATTTCTAACACTATAATATTTATTTTTACTATTCAAAAATTATTTTATTAACAATAAAACAAGGACACACAGTGTCTAGTTCCTACCAATAAAACATAAAGAATATAAAGTAAGTTTTGTAGTGAGTTTGAACAAACCAAATTTGAATTGATTGTTTCTCATGTCTTGTATGCTTGTACTTGCAAATATTTTTAATCAAGATAGGTGTTTCAAGGTTTTGTATTGTAATACACAATATTCTGAGTAGATTGTTAACAACTTTTTGTTTTGTTTTGTTTTTCTTGTTTTCTCCTATTTCATAATTATTTATCACAAGTGTGGATTATTAACCAAAATATTGATGAATTAGCTTATTTTATTTTATGATGAGGTAGGATAGATCCCAATAAATTTTGTTTCCATCTAAATTATAAAATATAAGAATTATGTAAGGTATAAGTAGCTTAAGACTCACATTGAAATATTTTTATTAGCATTCTATGACTTTTATAAAATCAAATCTTTTATTTATTTCACGTTATAAAATAAGAGTTACTATCTATCTTTAGTTGTGCCTTTGTGAAAAAAATATTATATTTTTATTCTATGTTTAAAATGTTAAATATATGGAAATTCTATAAAAACAAGTGCCTTTAGCTTTTATATAAATCAATATTTAATTTAATAAATTGATTACGATATATAATATATTTTAATTAATAAAAGTACTATGTAGTTATAATTTTCTATAATGACAATTGTAGTAAAAAAGAGTTTATTATTATAATTATATAAATAATTACTAGTTGTTAATTATAAAGTATAATGAATTGAAATTGAAATTAAAATTTTATTTATAAATATAATGATTGATATATATGTTCTCTTGCATATATATCATATTATAGTATTATATAGTAAATAAATTATAAGATAAACATAATATCCAAAATAATAATATAATAATATTTCTTAAACAAATATATAATATTAGTATATATTATTTTTTTACAAATTAAATGAATGACAAAAATTATGTTAGAAAATAATACAATATTGAAAGTATAAAAATATAAACTAATGTACTTACATTTAAAAAATATTAAACACTAATGAATCACATTAAGATTAATAAAAAATAATTCTTAAAAAGTATTAGTTTTAATGAAATCCTTCAGCCAATATAAGACCTAAATGGATTCATCTGATTAAATCATAGAAAAATATTTTCTAAAAATTATAGAATTAAAAATCATGCATCTATACTATGCACAAGTATTAATTTGATAATTAAATTTAAAAATATTAATTCTAACTCGTAGAAATAAAAAGTTTTAATCACTCATTAAAGTGTGCAATCCAAATTCATCACAATAGTACTTAGCCTACCGACAAGTACTAATAATATTTTCAAGTTGCATTCTTCATTTTCAAATTTAATCTTCAAAGTGAAAAAAATTAAAATCTCTTGGAAAAAAAAAAATCCATTTACAATTTTCTTCTAAATAAAACTTTAATCTATGATAAAAAATACTAGTTAAAATATTTTATTTTCTTGGTACATATGTAAAAAAAAATCCAATCTTCTTTATTATTCTACTTGAACATGTACGCACTTTTCACTTTATCTTCATTTCTAAATAAAATATTTTACCAGTAAAAATTCATTTTCATCATCTCACATTTACATAATCTCATATTGCACTTCCTTTATCGCAAAATAAACAAGGATGCAAAACATCTAGTTCCTGCTGATAGAAGAAAATAATATGAGTTTTTTGCAATAATAAAATGTATAAAGTATCAAAAATAATATGTTGCATCTTGTGTAGAAATAATTAAAAGCCCTACAAAACAATAAGTCAATTTGTCAATAAATATATTTTTATGAATTATTTCAAATATGATATAGATGAAAACTTTATAGTTGCAAAAAAAATGAATAATAAATTGTTGTGATTGGACAAAAAAATAAAGGTCAATATATTTTTATGAATTGTTAGTTCTTTCAAATATAATATATGAAAACTCTATAGTTGCAAAAAGTAATTAAATAATAAATCATTTTGATTGCACAAACAAACAAGGATGCAAAGCGTCAAAGTTACTGCCTAAGTATAGTTTTTGCATATGATAAATAACAATTTAGATAGTGTTTTATACATTGGATATGCAATAGGATAAAGCATGTTGTGCACTTTTTCATTGTATTTCAATAATAGTTTACATTAGCAAAGCATCTACTCAATCATGTTATTTAATTTGATAGAACAAAAGTATGTCTTATAGCATATCAATGCATATACATTATTTCATTATACATATATGACACATAGAATGTACTTGGATATGAGACTCATGCATATACATTGTTTGTTTACACACTTTATTTTATATTGACTAGTATCTTTTGTAACTGCCATTATTTATAGCTTGATATGTCTTTATAGCTATTCAGGATGCTTTCAAATTTCATTTTGTGCATGTTAGTATATTGTAATTGTTTCATAATAACTTGCTTTTCATATTTTAAATAAATGCTAATTTGTGACTAGTCATATTTATCTTTTGTTGTGAGAAATTGTTCAATCTCCATTTGTTGGGAAGGAGTCAATAAACAACGTATAAGGTTTTCAATTGCATAAAGCCCTCTTTTAAAAGTGATCTTCATTATAGGTCGAACTTAAGGTGCACCACTCTTCTATTCATGATGTATTCACAACCATTGGTTCACATCTTGTTTGCTATACTACTAGTGGAATGTAGAATCTGACTATTCTCAAGTCAAAATATTTAATGGAACAAACATTAAGTAGTGGAATGTAGAATCTAACTATTGGTAAGTCATAGCTTGGTTCTTTTGCTACAATTGTCATGTCATCAAATATATGTCTAAAACATTAGTTTTTTTATTATTATTTCAATAGCACAATATCAATCTTGATGATTAATTCACAACAATAATAGATTAAATATATGAATTTAATAAAACATTGCAAAATCTTAATGAGCAATTCAAAGTAATAATATATTAAATAATATACTATATTATTATCACCTTTTATTTGAAAATCTCTTATTTCAATCAAAATAAAAACTAATACTTCAAAATACATAATGCAAATTCTTTCTTAAACAAATAAAAAATTATGTTATATTTAGACCATTTTATGTTTAAAGGCTCTAAAATTCATTTCTAATTTCAGTTATATTCCTCATTTTCCATTTATTTATGTATTTTATACTTATTTGAATAGAAAACTCCATAGGCTTGTTCCTGTATCACTTCTATATTCTCTACAAAATGATCTACTCTTTCATTCAACCCTTATCTCCATAAAACTTGGAGATATTTCTAATGGCAAACATGTCTGAACCATAATGTTCCAGTGGCAACAATCACAAACACACTGGAATCACAATATGCTACTAGTGATGCTATGTTAGTTCATTGAGTTTGGCTTTTCAACCTTTCTCAAGGGAGTTTTCCCAACAACTTCACCAGATCCATGTTTGATTGTGTTTTGATAAACTTATGAACCATTTTGTATATTAAATTATCGTAATCTTAGCTTTTCAACCTTTCTCAAGGGAGTTTCCCCAACAACTTCACCAGATCCATGTTTGCTTGTGTTTTGGTAAACTTCTAAACCATTTTGTGCATTAAATTATTGTGATCTAAAATATCTACATAGATCTTGGCAAAAAAACTCAATTCTTTTACAAGAACTTGATTCTACACAATAGATCATAGATCTCAAATTTTGACAAATGTATCTCAAATTTTCAAACAAAAAACTCAATTCTTTTACAAAAAATTGATTATAAACAATAGATTTGGACAAGCTTCCATAGATAGATTTCATGTTAATATGATGATCACAAAAAATAATGCAACTACAACACAATATTCTAAACAATACATTTCAACAAGATTCCATGTAAATATGATCATCATAAAAAACAATACAACTAGAACACAATATAATCTCAAATAAAAAGAATAGAGAAATCTCTACATATCGTGTACTCCAGTAGCAAGAGATGAAAGCCTTTAGAAATATGAATTAAAAATAATCAACCAATGCTATAAATAAGGAAACAACAATTCTAGGGAATTCCATAATTAATGCTCACACTGGACAAATGTTGACCTAAAAATAATTTATAAGCCACAACCATAAAGAAAAATATTCTGTGGCATCCATAATCAATGCTCACAGGACAAATGTTGACCCATATGTCATCTCTCAAATTTCTTATCATGTTGTAGTGTGTTGTTTTTTTGTGTTGGTTTGTTAGAAATGGAATATAATGACATCCATAATCAATGCTCACAGGACAAATGTTGACCCATATGTCATCTCTCAACAAAAATGAAAAACTTTCAAACTCATGATTGTACTATTATTATTTATTATTCTTAGTAATAATATCTAAAGTTTGGAAAAAGAGAAAAATAAATTATTTTATGTACAAAAAATAAAAAATAAAAACTTTCAAACTCATGACTGTAGCACACATAGACCAATCAAATTACATGAAAATAAATTACACTAAATTTGCAAAAATGTCAAAAAAAGAAATGTCCATAGTGGAAAGTGGATATAAATAAATAAAAGCTCCTGATTGGACAAACTAATAAGATCATTCACTTTTAACGAATGCATAAGTTTCCTGCCATGGCAGGAACTAATAAAGGAAAAAGTTGCACTCCCTACTGTAGCACAAATTGACCACTCAATAAATATATTATGTTGAATTATTTTAAATATAATAAATATGAAAACTTTATAACTTAAAAAGTAATTGAATGATAAAGTGCTTTGATTGGACAAACAAATTAAAAGGTAAAAGTTCATTGAATGCTATAGTTTCTTGCCTACGACAGGAACTAATAATAACAACAAACGCCCAGATAAAACATTTCATTTCCTGTAACATGTAAATAAACATTTAATTTCTCAAGATAAGATGTGTCAGAATACACAAAAGATATTCACATCTTGTCAAATATACTTTCCCACTTATTATTTTATTGCATGAATTGTCTTATCAGCTATAAAGTTTGGAAACAAAAACATAAAAGCTCCCTCATGATTGTAGTAGGTTGCAACCAATAGCATGATTGGACAACTTAATTAAAAATAGCATTGCAATAAATGCTATAGTTTCCTGCCCTCAGCAGGAACTATTAATATACATAGATAATTTGTCAATTAAAATTAAAATTATAGTTTATTTTTAAAAAATTAATATCTTAAACTATAAAGAATGCTTGTATTCAAATAATTTAAAGAGTTGACATCTTTAATTCAACTTATATATTTTTTCATTAAAAAATATTGCAACTATTTAAAAATATATAAAAATTAAATATAAATTATATTGAAATTTAATTAACTTAACATATAATGAAACTTTAACTTATTTTAAAATATATAATAAAATGTAATGTATTTTAAAATGTATAATAAAAGATTCATTTATCTTAAAAACAAAACTTCATCTACATTACATTACTTTTAATTTACATTTGAAAATATTTTATAGAGAATGCATTTATGATTTTTCAAGTGAAAATTTAGTAAAATTGTGTTAGTGAAAATACACAGGAAATAGATATCATAAATAGTACTGACACTAACACTAATACAAGTGCATGTATGTGGGCAGTATGGGTATGCCATGGTGAGGAGGGGCCCAGCCGGTGCAAATATGTTGCACTGTAGCTAGTTTTATATGGGTATGTCATGGTGTGGAGGGGCCTAGCTGGTGCAAATATGTTGCATAATAGCCGGTGTCAGTCACTTACTATCCTAAATAAACAACTAGTGACCACGAATTTTAAGCTTGCATGAACCTCTAACCAAGCAATTGATAACACATACTGACAGGAAATTGATGTTTTGGGAAATATCATAACTCTGTGACTTCTTTAGAAAACCTTAACTAGATCGATGGTTAGGGACTAAAAAATGACTTTGATAGGTCGAACAAGCTTTCATTATGAGAAAACACTCCCAAAGGGAAGATAAAAGAAGAATTGTACTAACAAGTGGAGCTAATGACAAAGGGGTCATCCTTGTGTTGGAGAATTAACAAAGTCACTTCAATCATCTATGATAAAATGAGGACTTTTGAAAACTGTAAAATCTCCCATATCCTGAAAATAGGTAATGTTGTTGTTGACCAAATCTCTGATGTAGAGAACGCTGCAGAAAGTGTAGTTATGTGCCTTTCACCAAAATCACCTTCAAATGGTCTCCTCAAGATTCCTCCTTTGCTTCAATCACTTGTCTACAATCCTAACTCCATTATATAAGGCTCAAAATGATATAAGGGGCTCCCTTGACCATCAAATGCAAGGATCCATCTAAGGAGAATTTTGGATTTAGGGCTTATTTCCCTATTCTTGGGAAAAACATGGATTTGACCTCTAAACATAAAATTGATACCAAAAAACACCTTGGACACCTTAAGAGTGACTAATAGACATAGGTTAAATCGCTAGAAAGAGTCACAAAGTGTCATTGCATACAACATGTTGTCGGCTAGTAGACATGCCTAAAGCAATTAAGCCACCTTAAAGGGTTTTTGGGACTTAACTTTAGAATATTCCATCCAACCCCATGAAAAAATATGTGTTCTAGATACCCATTTCAATTTTTTATTGGACTCCAAAATATTAGGGTTAGATCCACTTAGCATACCCCTAAACTTCAACTATGCAGACATACCTAATATACCTAATTAGGCTCCAACTACAAAGAAACTATTTGAAAATGGATTGTAACTTGTCCAATCAATTGGACATATTCCAATACATTTTCAAAAATAGGAAATACTGAGATGGGGGGTGAATCAGTATTCCACAAAAATTTTCCCTACTACAAATATCATTAACAATCTTACAACTTGCATATGTAATTAAACTGATTAAATTGATAGTAAACACAACCATAAATTAATGCAACACATAATACCATTTTTTTAAACTAGGGTAACACTAGCCAAGAGTTCAAACCCCGGTGGGGATGGTACCCATAAAATGATCCACTAATCAATAGTATCTCATGAAAGATATTGACCCTGTTAGGAGTCTATTACATCCTTATAGTGTCTATGTCCTTGTTAGAGGACTAGGCCTTGCTATAATCCTCAACCATGTTAGGATTTAGGATTACTATTAAAATTTGTATGAATTATGATCCCACTACCAAACATGCAATATACAATGATATTTTGTATACAAAAGGAATAGATACAAAAACCTCTTTCTCAATGCTAATGTTTTCAATATTTGATTTGATCTTTATAGCTCACTATACCAACCTTTCTCTTACTACTCTAATCACAAAATTTGCATAAAGAATGATATCATAGTTATCACAAATAACCACAGATAACTTCTCATTTCAAATCTTTCCTTTATACCATAATATTATGTTTTGTTGGCCTTCATGTTTTCACATGTATCCAAAAATACAAAACTATACTTTTCTCACTTAGGGTTGACATCTAGGATGTCATCTCTAATTATTCAATTAATTATTTTGATAAAAAAAAAAAATTCCTTAACATAAAATATCTAATTTCTTAACTCTGTCATGTTTTGTCTTTTCAGTACCGCAACTAGTAAATCTGCAATAACATTGTCTGTATTGAACCAAATAAATTGTGCACTTATATGCATGTAGTCTAACATCCACTCTATCATCCCCTAACTACACATGTTCCAATAATATTTTTATGAACCTCACTAATCAAAATTGTGTCTTTGTTGATAGATAAACTTCATGATACTTAGACAATTTTCTAAGTCCTTCAACCAAAATTGCATCTTTATAATCTGCTCACTTACTATTGAGTATATATTTCCATAAATGAAAAATCTACCCTAAAAAAATTTCCAACAATCTCCCCCTTTGGCATTGATGGAAACATATGAGAAAATTGGCTAAGTCCCAAAAATCAAAATCTCAAAACTTGTGAATCTTCACATGGCCTTTTACAAAATTTCAAAATGTTGATTAGTTTCTATTTATACCATCTTTACATCTTTATATCTCCTAATTATTGTATCACTTCCCCTTTGACTGTACTCTATCTTATATCTCCCTTTACATATTTCATATACAATTTTCCTTATACTATCTCTCCCCCTTTGAGATCAATGACAAAGATGAGTTAAAAACTATGTTCAAATCAAAAAAAATCCAGCTACCTTCAAACTTCATGTTGATGAACTGTTTAAAAATGGAATATAGTTAGAAAATTTATTCTTTAACCTGGTAGTCCATCATTCTATGCTTGTTCCATTGAATTTGATACTATGAGAAGCATGCACTATCCATAGGATGCTAACTCAGTGGCTTGAAAGTCTGGATAGTTGTAGTGCTCATATCATGCCTTGCTTTCAAATAATATTCAAGTTGTCTTTGCACTATGTCAATCTTCAAAGATAGATGTTCTCTCAAAAAAGAGAACCTCAACAATAATTGCTCTTTTTTGTTCTCCAAAATTCTTCTTTCATCATGAATTTTACTGATCTTTTTCTCCAAGTGAGTCGCTTGAGCATGTGCATTCTTTAGTTCGCTAATAATCTTCTTTTTTCTTCATCTAATCTATAAAGGTACCCATATGCTCATGTGCAAGCATACATTTCTCATAAAGCTCTTTGCCTTCATGAATGCATCTCCTTAATTATTTATTATAGATTTCTAAGTTAGCTAAGTCATCCTTCATGTTTTGGCATACCTTTCTATATAGGTTTGCATCATGCTCTACTTGGGCCTTGACTATAGCTACTTCTATTATAGTCTTAAAGCTACTATTAAATTCATCTAATACTTTAACAACCTTTTTTGGTATATTGTCTTCATTGCTCTGAATGCTTATTAGGCTCTCCATTTTCTTTTTCATTCTCTCAAGAATTTCTTGAGTCTCTTTATTCCCTCTTCTATTCTCAATTATTTTACTAGTTTCCAATGAAGATTTCTTACTGAGTATCTCTATTTCAAGTTCTTTTGTAGATGGCTACGGTGTGGAGCTCATCATGTTTGCAATCAAAGTCTCAAAGGATGACTTTGAAGAAATTTTTACATCCTTTCTTGCATCTTTGACATGGGTGACCAGCCATGTCTCTACAGTATTTTGGTTGCCATCAACTAATTTCTCTACTTCATCTACTTGTTGACTCATAATAGTATCTACTTAAGTCTCTATGTGTTAGATTTGTATTGAAGAATGAGATGTTTCATGTGAAATTAGTTTCCAACTAGCTTGGAACTTCTTATCCATTTTCTTAAGCTCATCTTCGAGTCTAGGCAAGTCCTCATCTTTCTTTTCATTTTTTCCTTTTTTTCTTCAACTAGCTTTTCTTTTTCTTATTTTCCTTTCTCTTTATTGTCATCCTCCTCATTCTCAAAACTAGTTTACCCTACCAAATTTTCAACACTAGGGTCATAATCCTTAAAAGGATGTTCTATTGTATCAAAAGTTATATTTGTTCTATCAATGCTCATAGTGTATTTACCAACTATAATTTAAGGAACCTTTGATGTTGGTGCTTCAACCTCTTTCATCTATGTGTCCTCTATTTCTACTATTGTTGTAGGTTTATGGGTTGATGACTCTTCTACTCCCCTTGGAAATGTGCTCTCTTCCTCTTATCTAGGTTTAGTATAAGATATTCTTTTGTCTTTTGAATTCTTATGCAATTCAATGTCCTTAAAATCTATCATTACCTTGATAACTACTTCCTATCTCTCTTTGTTTACCTCTTCATAATTGTCTCCCATGATCAAGGTTGTTCTTGTCTTGTTCCTCACCAATGGTTACATACTCTTCATTATTCTTTGACACTATTCCTTTTTTAAAATTTCACCAAAGTTTTCTTATCACTCTCTCTCTCTCTCTCTCTTATGGTTTTATCTTCTCCTTCTACCCTCTTCTTCTTTTTCACTAACCTTTTATAAAAACCTTTAGGAATTTGTCCTTGTACATCTAAAAAATTCTTATTAGACAAGATCATATGTCTAATAACTACATTCTCTAGCTGAAATTTCTCAAAAATTTCATACAAATGATAATAGTTATTTAACTATTTAACTATACAAAGTTTCCATCATCAATAATCATGCAATTTAACTTTTCAATATTTGGATTCCACTTCTTTCTTCCTTCAAGTTTGTTTGTCTCTTTTTCTTCTTGCCTTTGTTGCATAGCCTCAGGAGTGACAACTTTTTGTAGTGCCTACCCTCATTCACATCTTTTCTGGACATTGTTATTTTTATCAGACTATGATAGACTAGTGTTATGTTGATGGATTAGTGGTATTGTTTTGACACTATCAGACATTATGTTATGGATTCAATGGTTATATGATGAGATCATTTAGATTTTATATTTCATGCATACATGATGATCATTATATTATTTTCAGTTATTATTGATGATCAGATGGATGGTTTATTATCTTATGTGTTTTATTATGGATACTTACCCCATACTTGCATCTGTATGGTGTGCGTATTTTCTTATTGTATGGTGTTTCTGATGTGGTTAAGGAAGGGAGTCATAGTCACCTGCTTAGTCGGGATCTACACGATGCATCACTTCCTGCCATTGTCTTTTTAGCTTAGCATTATATATTGTATGTACATGCATGGTTTTTTTGCAGGTTGCAGGTACCGGGTATCGATTTCCCTGAATTGCTAGGATGAGCGTACCCTATTATACTATCTCAATGAAAAGAGGAGGGAGATAAATTCTCAAGTCCAAATCCCAAACCTTTAAGCCAATTGTCGTAGTGAGGTAGGACAAGTATCTGGATATTTAACCCACTGAATGTGTCGGATGACATAATTCATGATTTTTAACCCTTTAGACTAATTTTGAGTGATTTGCTCTATGATGGGTTTTCATATTTTATCTTGGAGGTCTATGGTGAAATTTCTATTAATTAAGTCTTAATAAATAGATTTAATTAATAAATTAATTATTTGAGAAAATTAATATAAAATATCATGTTATTTGATATTTTGATTGTAATTAATTAAATGTGAATTATTGAGGAAAAATGAAATAAATAAAAGAAAATTAGAAATTAAAATTAATAATAATAATAAAATAATAATAAAGTAATAAATAAATAATAATAATAAAAGTTATAAAAGTTAAAATGAAAGTTATAAATATTTAAATTGAAATTATATAAAAAGTGAATTGGAGTTATAAGCTTGCATGGGAGTTAGCGCACTTCTCTATTTCTCAAGTGTCGACAACACGGGGGTTAGTGCATCAATTAAGCACATGCTGTCTACAACCCTATGGCTCATCTTGAAGGTTGGAAAAGACCCATGCTTAGTTGGTGACACCTTCCAGCTGTTTCTAGAAGCATTCTAGATGTTTCCTGAAAGCTTTTTATATTTAGGCATTCATAGAAGCTTAGACATAGTGTTGGGAGAGCAATTGGAGCATTGGAGGACTCGAGAATTCTGAAGAAGGGAGGAGCTTGCTCTGCGGATTTTCTGAGGAAGAGCGATTTAGCATAAGAATCTGGGTAGATTCTTGTGATTTTACTTATGCTATTTTTGCATCAAGCATTCCCTGTCTTCTTCGTGTCTTCCATATGTCTTCTGAGAAGTTTCATATTTATATGCATTCTCAATGTGGGAAGATTAATTTTATTGGAGAATTTTATATGCATTCTATAATGCAAATATTTTATTCTTAATTGTAGATATAATCTTTGTGAAAAAAAAAAGAGACATACATGGTTATATGTTCAGATCTGCGCACGCACACACACACACACACACACACACACACACACACACACACACATATATATATTTATATTTATTTATTTATATATATGCATATGTATACATTTATTATGAATCAATTATAAAATTTGAATTTTTATATATATATATATATACATACATACACATACATACATACATACATACATACATACATACATACATACATACATACATACATACATATATATATATATATATATACTGATACATATATATATATATATACCTATGTATATAATGCACCGAATTGAGCGATTGATAAAATCGCAGTGGAAAATTTATTAAATCGCATCACGATTCATATCGCATGAAACAAGTATATATATTATATGTCGTGGGCATAATTCGTACCCCGCGCGGGCAGAAGGCAAAGACCTGCCGTCGCAGGTCTGCAGCGACAGGGGTACTACGTACCTGCTGTCAGTGCAGTGCTTGCGACCATAGGTACTGCATACCGCAGCAAGAGTTGGGGGGGGGGGGGGGGGGGGGGGGGGGGGGGTTAATTGATGTTAATCTTATGCAAAATAAAAATGTTATGTTAAAACATTTATAAACAATCGATTCACATTGCTATATAATATGGTGTCAATCGAAATTGTTAAATCGATTTTATGAAAACATATTTACATATGTATGTATGTATATATATATTTAAATATATATATATATATATATGTATATATATATTTAAATATATATATATATATATATATATATGTATATATATATATACATATATATATATATGTATATATACAATATATATGTATATATATATATATGTATATATATATATATGTATATATATATGTATATGTATATATGTATATGTATATATATGTATATGTATATATATATGTATATGTATATATATATGTATATGTATATATATGTATATATATATATATATATATATGTATATGTGTGTGTGTGTGTGTGTGTGTGTGTGTGTGTGTGTGTGTGTGTGTGTATGTATATATATGTAATATGTAAATATGTTATTTATAAATTTAAGTTATTATTATTTGATCAATGACTTATATTGATGGTTTATTTTCATAAAGGTGACTCTTTAATAATTTTCAACTATTTAATAATTTAATTGTTTTAAATTATTAAATAAAGGATTGATAGTTTGGTGGGGAAGGTATCAAACAAATGTTATTAATTGGAAAATGGATTTTTAGTTCTAATAAGGAAAACTTTTATCCAAAGACAATATATGTGTTCCTCCATTCATTCTTCAGACTTGGAAACTTAAACTGAGATCTCTACATTTAAATTTAAGTTGTAAAACCAAAACATGTGTTTACATTGTGTATTCTTTATGCTATTGTTTTGGGTTTTGGGTTGACTAGTGTTGACCAGTATAGGATGTCTACCAAAGGCTTGGGGGTTATGTGATTGTGGTGACATGATGATGTTTTAATCTCGATCTTAATAAACCCAACCATGGTTATGTGATGGAATGCTCTATGTATTGGTTGTGATTACTGATTGTTATAGTTGAGATTCTTATGTATGAGACACTTGACTTAACCATTATTTTGGTCATCGATCAGTTATCCTTGGTTTATTTTTTAGTCGCCATGATGGGACTGTATGTGGATTTATTTTTGATGATGTCATGTTGTGACATGTTTGACTCAACTATTTTTGGAGTCTTCGATCAGTATAATTGAGATATATATATATTTTGGTTATTGAGAACCATTGGATATTTGATTATCAGTGATACTTCAGTTGCCAATAGAGAGCTGTTGTGTTCATGGTTTTCTATGGATGTTAGCTCATGGAGATTTGATGTTTTTATGCATATTTGATGATTTTATGGATTATCTTTTGTGATTTTGAGATTTATGAGTCCATGAGCATTAGGGTAGGATATCTGCATGTAGTGACGAGAAGTGGCTTGCAATGGGTGTCGGGGCCCTAAGAGGCTGCCAGGGTAACTCATTGTAAGTTGGATTAATAAGTGATAACATTCACACCTAATACTAACTGAATGAACCTAAAAAGATAAGTGTTTTGTTCTCACCCATGCCTTGAGTGCTTGTACAGGCTAGGATGGGAGTAGTAAGATGCATGGTTGTGACCTTGCATTCCGTAGTATGCCTCGTCAATATGAGAGGATACTAGTGGTAGCATGAAATCAGTATGGACCCGTGGAGTTTAGCTAACTGCCAGGGCAACTTGTACATGATAATTGTGATGACACTTTCCCGCTTGCATAGTAGGTTCCTACATGTCATTGTGTGCCTCTGGGATTAGATCTCAGATTTTGTGTTTGGAACCTTTGAGTTAGTATACTTTTAGGATTCCTGGACTTATAGAGATATGTGCTATGTGATTTTGATAGCCTGTTTGGGACTTGAGATTATCTCCTTAGCATAGTGGGAGTGGACCACTTAGGTACCATGCAATCGGGTGGTAGTGTATTTTCCACTCTTATCATTTTGAGATTTATTGAGACATCGTGGCTGATGCGTCCTTCATGATGGTGGATATGTATCCTTTTTCATTGATGATTAGCATATGTTAGATGATGTTATCTTATTCTTTTATTTTCATGTTAGATTACTTCTATATATGATGTTGTATTTATTAGGAGTGACATTCCTACTATGTAATACCGATGATCTCTTTGGTGATTTGGAATGTTATGCACGGAGGGATGGCTAAGATCCACGATGGTCTAATGATGCTATTGACAGTTGGAAGGAACCGTGCACTTAGTTTATTATGTTTGATCTTTATGATGGATGTATATGTTCTCTATGATGTTGTATCATGTGATTATCTCTACTTTGATGTATTATGGATTAGAATAGGATGATGTACCTTATTCTATGTATGTATATTCTTTTGAGCTTGTCATACCCTATGACATGTACAATGGATGAATGAGAATTTGAAATGTAATGTATAAACATTGGACTTATCATTATTATTTCATGTGGATGTTGTACTAGATGGATTCATGTATGTAATTCAACGTTATGGGATCTTAAAGAATGTAATCTGTTATGTATGTTATGTTTACTTTTAGATGGACAATGCTATTGCTTCCGTTATTGTGCATAAGTTATATGTGATGTTTACTATCATGAAAAAAAAAAAAAAATTTGTTTCTAAACTTGGTGAAATTATAGGTTAATTCTTTGGATCCCTTAGCGGGGCATTACATTTGGTATCAAAGCCCGAGTTTCTACATTGGGAGCTCTGGGTATTTTGGAACAACTAGGACTATGAACTATTACGTGTAACTTTCCAAGCTTGATCTAGGTGAATTGAAACAGGACTCAAACTGTTACTTGAATATTTTTCATACTTCAACACTTAGTTTCAAAACTGAAAATTTTCCTTAAACCTAGACATAGAACTGAACTTAGTACCTTGTACTATTGTAGGATGGTATCTGGGACTAGGTCTTGTGTTAAAGGCCATGGTAGAGGCCATGGTAGAGGTCGTGGACATGGCAGAGCTGTCAGTGCCCATGAGTCTGCCCATGAGGGATCGGCTCATGTAGAGAGCAGGGAAGAGCACTCTAGTAGGCAGCAGGAAGAGAGCCATAGAGAGGACCAAGCTAAGTCTGAAGAGGTCGATTTGAGGCAGATGATGCAAACTATTCTAGAACGTCTACCTCCTATTCAAGAACAGCCTAAAGTGCATCAGACAG
Source organism: Cupressus sempervirens (assembly GCA_028749045.1). Lineage (NCBI taxonomy): Eukaryota > Viridiplantae > Streptophyta > Pinopsida > Cupressales > Cupressaceae > Cupressus > Cupressus sempervirens. The sequence goes on along the minus strand of CM053784.1, from coordinate 144,674,828 downwards.
AACAAGAGCATAGACCTAGATCTAGAAGTCCTCAAAAGGAACGTCAGAGGTCCATTGTGTCCACTCAAATGAAGGATCTTTCAAGATCCAAGGTTAAGCCTTTCAATGGGAAAGGTTCTAGTTATGTGGCCTAGCAGTGGCTTATTTCCCTCGATAGGATTTTTGCCATGCAGGAGTTTGATAGCAATGTTAAGGCAAGGTTTGCGATCACTAATCTAGAGAATTTTGGGGCCACTTGGTGGACAATTGAGAAGAAGAAGTTGGGAATCGATATGAACAGTGTTACATGGGAGTAATTCCTAGAGAGTTTCCATGAACGATTCCTAACAGAGAAATGGAAACAACAAAGGGCTGATGAATTTCATAACCTTAGACAGTACACTTTGTCAGTGACCGAGTATGAGCGTAAGTTTTATGAGCTTATGTCCTTTTTAGGATTTAGTGAAAATTTAGCTCAGTTGACACAACATTTTATTAGGGGTTTGAATAATCATATTATTGGAGTTAAGGTATTTGAGCCAAAAACCCTTAAGGATGCGGTGCATTGAGCTATCCTTGTTGAGCAAAGTGTTAACCTTGGTCAAGGTGGTTTTGTAGGAGTGCCAGCGGCATCAGGATCTAAAAGCAACTACAATTCAGGTGGTAACAAGAAGTTTTCTTTCTCTAAGGGGAAACAGTATCAACATCAGTCTCAACAGACACAGCAATAGAAGGGCTCAAATTCTCAAGCTCAAGGCGGTGGCAAAGGTGCTAACACCAAGAACAACCGCAATGCTCAACGCAATAAACAAAATCAATCCAATCAGCCAGCTCAGAGTAGCCAGTCTTTTGTGAGCAGGAACAGTCGTCAGCAATCAAATGTACCACCTATGGGAAGAGGTTCTAGCAGAAATATGAAATGCTTTTCATGTGGTCAGATTGGAGATTATGTAGCTTAGTGTCCTCAGTGAGCATCTCAGTTTTTAGGACCTAGATCCACCATTTCAGAGCCTACAGTTGGTGATGCAGGTAGAGCTCATAGATTTTTTGTAACAGTTGATCAGCGTCAGGCAGATCATCAGGGAATAGTGGTTGAGACCACAGGTGCTATTAGAGGTATATCTCTTTCAGTATTATTTGATTCAGGAGCTACAGATTCATTTATTTCACCATCTATAGTTTCTAAGTTTAAGCTAGATGTGGTGAAGCAAGATCGTGGTTGGCAAGTGGAACTAGCCTTAGGAATTAAGGTCTCCACATATTCTGTAGTTCATAAGTGTGGGCTTAGTTTAGGAAGCTTCGATATGGCAGTGGATCTTTGAGTCATACCCCTTGGTTCTTATGATGTGGTTTTAGGCATGGACTAGCTTGGATCTCATAGAACCAGTATAGATTGCAGGAAGAAGATTATTATGTGCCAAGATGACCAAGGGAATGATGTGCAGATAGTTGGGATACTAAGGCCTATATCTCTGTGGATGATTTCTACTATGCAATTGAAGCAAAGTTTTCGTAAGGGATGTCAGATATTTGCTGTTATGGTAAATGATCTTGATGAGGAAGATTCCATGAGGGAGACTTTAGATCACCCGATTTTGCAGGAGTATGCAAATGTTTTTCCAAGTGAGATTCCAAGCATGCCTCCAAAGAGGGACATTGACTTTAGTATTGATCTGATTCCTAGAGCGGAGCCTATCTCTAAAGCTCCTTATCGCATGACTACTCAGGAATTGGGTGAGCTATGTCTTCAGCTAGAAGAACTTCTAGCCAAAGGGAGCATTCGACCTAGTGTATCACCATGGGGAGCTCCAGTGCTCTTTGTGAAGAAGAAAGATAGTTCTTTGCGCCTTTGTATTGACTATAGACAGTTGAATAAGGTGACTATTAAGAAAAGGTATCCTTTACCTAGGATTGATGACTTATTCGATCAGATCAAGGGAGCTACAGTATTCTCCAAGATTGATCTTAAGTCAAGATACCACTAGCTTCGCATTAAGGAAGCAGATATTCACAAGACTACTTTTTGAACTCGTTATGGGCATTATGAGTTCACAGTGGTACCTTTTGGATTGACTAATGCTCCATCAGTTTTCATGAGTTTGATGAATGGTGTGTTCTAATCTTATTTGGATAGGTTTGTACTCATTTTTCTTGATGTCATATTGATATATTCTAAGGCTCAGAAGGAGCATGAGGAACACCTGCGGTTGGTTTTGTAGTGTTTAAGGGACAATCAGCTTTATGCTAATGTAGCTAAGTGCGAGTTCTTGAAAATGGAGATTCAGTATTTAGGGCATGTTATTTCAGGTGATGGTATTTCAATTGAACCTGCAAAGATTCAGGTGATAATAGAGTGGCCGACACCAACTAATGTGTCAGAGATTCGTAGTTTCATGGGTTTAGCTGGTTATTATCACAGATTTGTCCAGAACTTCTCTAGGATAGCACATCCTATCACTTCTCTTCAAAGAAAAGGAAAGAAGTTCATATGGACAGAGAAAGGTGAGGAAGCTTTTCAGAAGCTCAAGGAGCTTTTGACCAGTGCACTGATTCTAGTTGTACCTGATCTAGAAGGTGATTTCATGGTATGTACAGATGCCTCTCTTGAAGGGATTGGGGTAGTGTTGATGCATAATGGATGGGTGATTGCGTATGAATCACACAAGCTCAAGGATCATGAGTTAAATTATCCTACACATGATCTTGAGTTAGTAGCAGTAGTTCATGCTTTGACAAGGTGGAGACATTTCTTGTTGGGGCACAGATTTGAGCTACATAGCGATCATCGTAGTCTTCAGTACATTTTTACTCAGCCTAATTTGAATGCTTGCCAGAGGCGATGGATGGAGGTTCTATGCGAGTATGATTTTGAGGTTAAGTACATTCAGGGTAAGGAGAATGTGGTGGCGGATGCTTTGAGTCGCAGGAGACATGTGTTATCATCGATGACTCTTAGTATGGATTTGAGGAGTCAGATTCTTCAGGCACTTCCTATGGATTCCTGGTAACAAGAAGTGTGCAGAGAGATTGATTCAGGAAGATCATTGGAAGGTAAGTTTGCAGGTTACGTTCTAGAGTCAGATGGTCTTTTGAGACATTTAAGGAGGATTTATGTGCCATTTTTGGATGAGCTTCGCACCTTGATACTAGCAGAAGCCCATCATACACCTTACTCAGCACATCCAGGTGTCAAGAAGATGCATGCTGATTTGAGACGTTTGTTCTTTTGGTCTGGGATGAAGCAAGATATTGCTGATTTTTTGGCAAGGTGCCTTGAGTGTCAGAGGGTTAAGGCAGAACATCAGCACCCGACTGGACTTTTGTAGCCAAATCTCATTCCTTCTTGGAAGTGGGATATCATCTCCATGGATTTCATTGTGGGATTACCTATGACAGTTCGACGTCATGATGCTATCATGGTCACCGTTGATCGGTTGACTAAGGTGACTCATTTTTCACCAATTAGGTCTTCCTACATAGCAACTTCTGTAGCTAATGTCTTTATGCATGATATTGTGAGATTACATGGTATTCCTAGAAAGATCATTTTTGACAGGGATCTTGTATTCACATCTACATTCTGGACATCGCTACAGCATGAGCTTGGAGCGCAGTTAAACTTCAGTTTAGCATATCATCTAGAGACTGATGGTTAGATAGAGAGGGTGAATTAGGTTTTGGAGGATATGTTATAGATGTATGTAATGGATAGGCAGACACATTGGGAGGATTATCTCTACTTAGTGGAGGTTGCTTACAACAACGGATATCATAGTTCTATTGGTATGGCACCATTTCAAGCATTATATGGGTGTCCTTGTCGTACACCATTGAGTTGGGACAGTCTTGAGGATCGCATCTTGTTGGGACCTGAGATGCTTTGTGATATGGAGCAATAGGTAGTGTGTATCCATGAGCATTTGACTATGGCACAAGATAGGCAGAAGAAGTATGTCGATGCTCATATGATTCATAAGCAGTTTGCTATGGGTGATAAGGTTTTCTTGAGAGTGCGACCGTGAAAGAGTCTGATCTGATATGGAAAGGGTTCTGAGCTAGCACCTCGCTTTGTGGGACCATTCAAGATTTTGGAGAGGATTGGCCCGGTTGCTTACCGTCTTGCTCTACCACCAAGCCTAGCTCGCATTCATGATATTTTCCATGTTTCAGTACTTCGGTAGTATATTCCTGATATTGTACATGTTCTTGATTGGAATGTGTTGTAGGTAGAGGATGGGTAGTTGGCTTTGGAGCTAGTTCGTATTCAGGAGTAGCAGGAGTTGACCCTCAGGGGTCGAACCATCAAGTAGGTAAGGGTCCAATGGGACCCTACTGATGATTCTTCAGCTACTTGGGAGGATGCAGCTAGATTGAAAGAGTTATATCCCTACTTGTTTGTAGGCTTCTAGGAGTAAGCCTAACCCAAGGGGGGGTGGATGTAGTGCCTACCCTCGTTCACATCTTTTCTGGACATTGTTATTATTATTAGACTATGATAGACTAGTGTTATGTTGATGGATTAGTGGTATTATTTTGACACTATCAGACATTATGTTATGGATTCAGTGGTTATATGATGAGATCATTTAGATTTTACATTTCATGCATACATGATGATCATTATACTATTTTTAGTTATTATTGATGATTAGATGGATGGTTTATTATCTTATATGTTTTATTATGGATACTTACCCCATACTTGCATCTGTATGGTGTGCGTGTTTTCTTATTGTATGGCATTTCTGATGTGGTTAAGGAAGGGAGTCGTAGTCACCTGCTTAGTTAGGATCTACACGATGCACCACTTCCTACCATTGTCTGTTTAGCTTAGCATTATATATTGTATGTACATGCATGGTTTTTCTGCAGGTTGCAGCTACTGGGTATCGACTTCTCTGAATTGCCAGGATGAGCATACCCTATTATACTATCTCAATGATAAGAGGAGGGAGATAAATTCTCAAGTCCAAATCCCAAACCTTTAAGCCAATTGTCGTAGTGAGGTAGGATAAGTATCTGGATATTTAACCCACCGAATGTGTCGAATGACATAATTCATGATTTTTAACCCTTTAGACTAATTTTGAGTGATTTTCTCTATGATGGGTTTTCATATTTTATCTTGGAGGTCTATGGTGAATTTTCTATTAATTAAGTCTTAATAAATAGATTTAATTAATAAATTAATTATTTGAGAAATTAATATAAAATATCATGTTATTTGATATTTTGATTGTAATTAATTAAATGTGAATTATTGAAGAAAAATGAATTAAATAAAAGAAAATTAGAAATTAAAATTAATAATAATAATATAGTAATAAATAAATAATAATAATAACAGTTATAAAAGTTAAAATGAAAGTTATAACTATTTAGATAGAAATTATATAAAAAGTGAATTGGAGTTATAAGCTTGCATGGGAGTTAGCGCACCTCTCTATTTCTCAAGTGTCAACAACACAGGGGTTAGTGCATCAATTAAGCACATGCTGTCTACAACCCTATGGCTCATCTTGAAGGTTGGAAAAGACCCATGCTTAGTTGGTGACACCTTCCAGCTGTTTCTAGAAGCATTCTAGATGTTTCCTGAAAGCTCTTTATATTCAGGCATTCATAGAAGCTTAGACATAACGTTGGGAGAGAAATTGGAGCATTGGAGGACTCGAGAATTATGAAGAAGGGAGGAGCTTGCTCTGCGAATTTTTTGAGGAAGAGCAATTTAGCATCAGAATCCGGGTAGATTCTTGTGATTTTACTTATGCTATTTTCGCATCAAGCATTCCCTGTCTTCTTTGTGTCTTCCATATGTCTTCTGCGAAGTTTCATATTTATATGCATTCTCAATGTGGGTAGATTAATTTTATTGGAGAATTTTATATGCGTTCTATAATGCAAATATTATATATATATATACACATACATACATACATACATACATACATACATATATATATATATACTGATACATACATATATATATATATACCTATGTATATAATGCACCGAATTGAGCGATTGATAAAATCGCAGTGGAAAATTTATTAAATCGCATCATGATTCATATCACATGAAACAAGTATATATATTATATGCCATGGGCACGATTCGTACCCCGCACCGACGGAAGGCAGAGACCTGCCATCGCAGGTCTACAGTGACAGGGGCACTATGAACCCGCTGTCGGCGCAGTGCCTGTGACCGCAGGTACTGCGTACCTCAGCAAGAGTTGGGGGGGGGGGGGGGGGGTTAATTGATGTTAATGTTATGCAAAATAAAAACATTTATAAACAATCAATTCACATTGCTATATAATATGGTGTCAATCGAAATTGTTAAATCAATTTTATGAAAATGTATTTACATATGTATGTATGTATGTGTGTGTGTGTGTGTGTGTATATATATATATATATATATATATATATATATATATATATATATATATGTTATTTATAAATTTAAGTTATTATTATTTGATCAATGACTTATATTGATGGTTTATTTTCATAAAGGTGACTCTTTAATAATTTTCAACTATTTAATAATTTAATTGTTTTAAATTATTAAATAAAGGATTGATAGTTTGGTGGGGAAGGTATCAAACAAATGTTATTAATTGGAAAATGGATTTTTAGTTCTAATAAGGAAAACTTTTATCCAAAGACAATATATGTGTTCCTCCATTCATTCTTCAGACTTGGAAACTTAAACTGAGATCTCTACATTTAAATTTAAGTTGTAAAACCAAAACATGTGTTTACATTGTGTATTCTTTATGCTATTGTTTTGGGTTTTGGGTTGACTAGTGTTGACCAGTATAGGACGTCTACCAGAGGCTTGGGGGTTATGTGACTGTGGTGACATGATGATGTTTTAATCTTGATCTTAATAAACCCAACCATGGTTATGTGATGGAATGCTCTGTATATTGGTTGTGATTACTGATTGTTATAGTTGAGATTCTTATGTATGAGACACTTGACTTAATCATTATTTTGGTCATCGATTAGTTATCCTTAGTTTATTTTCTAGTTGCCATGATGGGACTGTATGTGGATTTATTTTTTTAATGATGTCATGTTGTGACATGTTTGACTCAACCATTTTTTGAGTCTTCGATTAGTATGATTGAGATATATATTTTTTGGTTATTGAGAACCATTGGATATTTGATTATCAGTGATACTTCAATTGCCAATAGAGAGTTGTTGTGTTCATGATTTTCTATGGATGTTAGCTAATGGAGATTTGATGCTTTTATGCATATTTGATGATTTTATGGATTATCTTTATGATTTTGATATTTATGAGTCCATGAGCATTAGGGTAGGATATCTGCATGTAGTGATGGGAAGTGGCTTGCAATGGGGGCCGGGGCCCTAAGAGGCTACCAGGGTAACTCATTGTAAGTTGGATTAATAAGTGATAACATTCACACCTAATACTAACTGAATGAACCTAAAAAGATAAGTGTTTTTTTCTTGCCCATACCTTGAGTGCTTGTACAAGCTAGGATGGGAGTAGTGAGATGCATGGTTGTGACCTTGCATTCTGTAGCATGCCTCGTCAGTATGAGAGGATACTAGTGGCCGCATGAAATTAGTATGGACCCATGGAGTTTAGCTAGCTACCAGGGTAACTTGTACGTGATAATTGCGATGACACTTTCTCGCTTGCATAGTAGGTTCCTACATGTCATTGTGTGCCTCTGGGATTAGATGTCAAATTTTGTGTTTGGAACCTTTGAGTTAGTATACTTTTAGGATTCCTGGACTTATAGAGATATGTGCTATGTGATTTTGATAGCGTGTTTGGGATTTGAGATTATCTCCTTAGCACGGTGGGAGTAGACCACTTAGTTACCATGCGGTCGGGTGGTAGTGTATTTTCCACTCTTATCATTTTGAGATTTATTGAGACATCATGGCTGATGCATCCTTCATGATGGTGGATATGTATCCTTTTTCATTGATGATTAGCATATGTTAGATGATGTTATCTTATGCTTTTATTTGCATGTTAGATTACTTTTATATATGATGTTGTATTTATTAGGAGTGACATTCCTACTATGTAATACCGATGATCTCTTCAGTGATTTGGAATGTTACGCACGGAGGGATGGCTAGGATCCACGATGGTCTAATGATGCTATTGACGATTGGGAGGAACTATGCACTTAGTTTATTATGTTTGATCTTTATGATGGATGTATATGTTCTCTATGATGTTGTATCATGTGATTATCTCTACTTTGATGTATTATGGATTAGAATATGATGATGTACCTCATTCTATGTACGTATATTCTTTTGAGCTTGTCATACCTTGTGACATGTACAGTGGATGAATGAGCATTTGAAATGTAATGTATAAACATTGGACTTATCATTATTGTTTCATGTGGATGTTGTACTAGATGGATTCATGTATGTAATTCAACGTTATGGGATCTTAAAGAATGTAATCTGTTATGTATGTTATGTTTACTTTTAGATGGACAATGCTATTGCTTCCATTATTGTGCATAAGTTATATGTGATGTTTACTATCATGAAAAAAAAAAATTTCTTTCTAAACTTAGTGAAATTCTAGGTTAATTCTTTGCAAAAAATTCCAACTATCAATAGCATCAGTTTGAAATGTCTTTTCAACATCTGCTTCTTATTTTAGAATTTCTTGAACATAACCTTCAATTTCCTCTTCAGTTTTATCATAACCAAGAGGGATAACATATAGAACTTTGGGTTCAACTACCTCAATGTATGTTAAGTTTGTATCAACCATGAAACATATCTCTTCCTTGTACTTGCTTACAAGAGCGGGTGGAACTCTAAATCTTTCGTTTACTTCAGTTTGAAATGTCTTTATAATAAGTTTTGTACTAATCCCAATCTTGTCAATTGGATACTTTTTGTGTAGGTCTTGTTAGCATGAATTCTAATGATATTCCTATGGGGGATTATCCTAGCATTGTTGGAAGCATTTGGGAGATTGTTAATATGATCATATGTTGCATTCATGGCATTATCTATCATTAATTTCAATATACTAAAGATTGTCTTGACAATAGACAGTGTTTGAGATCGTATGGTTTAAGGATTGAAGCTGAGATCAAACATAGTTGAGGAAATTCTTTGTAGAGTGTCTTGATGTTGTGGTTAAGAGAACACGTAGAAAGTTGAAGAATGGTGATAGTTACTCAAGATTTATAGAAGACAATATAGAGAGAGATTTCCTAAGAAGTGGTTTCTGGTAATTGGATTATATCTCCTAACAGGGATAGAATCTAGTTGAGTGCAGTTAGATAGAGGCAGAAGACATTGTATTGCTAATCTGGTTGAGTGTGCAAAGTCTAATGTTGCATGTGTGAAGATTTGTGAAGGCTATGAGCTAATAATGTTATGTAATTGTGAAAAATGTAATGTAAAATGTATTGTTTTATCTTAATGAGATCCTATTTTAATTTCAAATTGAGAAAGATTTAAGGCTAGCTCAACAAAATAATTTTAGGACTTGTAATAAAGGAAAGTTATTTTCCTTGTGATTATGCATGTGATGCAAGAAATAAAATAAGTGAACTATATGTGTGATGTGAGTTTATAGATCTAGTTTTTAGATCTAAGGAGTATTTGGTAAAGTTGAGGTACAATGAAAGAGTGAAGTAATTATATTTGGAAGAGAGTGCTACTAGATAGTTGATCTTTTGGTATTGTTCAAGGAAAGGAATAATAAAGAGGCCAGTTGGATGGTGACTTCACTGGTCTTGCCCCTAATTTTTTTTGATAGTGGGTCCTTATGCCTTCCATAACTCCTAACAGGGTTGACACAACTCCTAATAGTGTTAAATTCTCCTCACATGGATTCAAAGTCTCCTAATAGGGACTGATATTTACTAAATGTATTTCATTGACTCCTAATAGGGTCCATCTTTTTACAAGGAACTTATATAGTAGTACATCATTTTGTGGGTACCATCCCCACCAGAGTTTTCCCTAGTTAACAAATATGGTGTTATTGTGTATGGATATCTTCTTGTGGTTATTGTACTTGTTGATTACATGTTTTAGATTTAATAAGGTTAATACATGTTGTTTTGATTAGATAACTAATTCAACCCCCCCCCCTACCACCTTAGTTATCTTGGTGGACTTTACTATCTAACAATTGGTATTAGAGCATCAAGTCCTTGAAGGAAAAGATTAAATATCTTAAGGAGATCTATGGTGAGTCAATTTAGAAAGGATAGTTTAAATTTTGACGGAATCAACTATGATTGTTGAAAAGAGAAGATGAAAACACATTTTCTATGCATGGGTTCAAGATATTGACTAATTACTAAGAATAAGAAAGAAGTGATTGAAGAACAAAATCTTGAAGATTATACTAAAAGATAGAGAGAGTTGTTCATTCATGACATGCTTTCTAGAGAGGTGCTCTTGTCAACCCTTCCTGAAAATGAATAAAGTTAGGAAAAATCTTTAATATTATCACATAAAATTTAGAAATCTTTCTAGTCTATTTATGAAGGTGATAAGCATGCTAATAAGGTTAGATTACATTATTGGATATGTTTGTTTCAAGAAGATAAAATGATGGAAGATGAATATGTAAGAAGTTATTTTGGTAGAATATCAAAAATTGTTGTAGGAATTAAGGCTTGTGATGGAACAAAATATGAAGATGAAGTTGCATGGAATATCTTTAAAACTTTGACACCTACATATAAGTAGATAGCACAGATGATTGAATAGGTTATACCTTTCATAGAGAAGTTCACAAGAGAAACTCTTCTTGGAAGATTGGAAAGAATAGAGATAAGTTTGAGATAGAGTGGAGACTCACCTAGAATTGAGATAACATTCAGTGCATTGTGTATTAGACCTAGATTGATAAGGAGTTCAAGCACTAGTGAATATTATTCTAGTAGGAGTAGAGGAAGAACCAAAGAAGACAAAAAGTTTGAAGAAGAAATTTCCTTATTGTGAAAGAGAACCTGAAGGTAAGAAAATCTTTAAATGTTGGACTTGTAATGAATATGGTCATTTTTTTTCTAAATTCCCTAAGATATTAGAGAAGTATAAAAGGAATTTCAAGCCTAGGAGACTTAAAGAATTTCTCTATGCAAATGATGAAGATCTGGAAGCTAGTGTGGAAATATTCTTGAGTGAAAGTGACAATGAAAGTGATGAACTAGGAGTTGTTGCAATTAAAGAAGAAAGTCTTGAAAAGAAGAAGTTAGAGAAGAAAATGTGTTAGTGTCTCAAGTTGAAAAGAATAAATTTAATTGGATCAAAGATAGTGGTTTTTCACATCATATGACTAGTGATATGAATAAATTTGTTGAGTTCAATAGTTGTGATGGAGGAATTGTCAAAGTTGGAAATAGTGTAGCTTGTCATATAAAGGGAATAAGATCTATTTCTCTTGATGGTAAATATAATAGTGATGATTTTTTTTTTATGGTTTGAAACATAATCTTCTGAGTGTTGAATAGTTAGTTGACAAGGGATATTAGTTACAATTCATAGAAAGGACATGTATTATTAAGGACAAAGATGGTAAGATGATTGGTACATGTGCAAGATCAAGAGGTAATGTTTTTAGTTGAACCCTACAATGATGACATGCTTGGTTTCTAAAGTTGATAATAGTTGGCTATGGCACAAGAGATTTTCTTATATTAATTTTGATTATATTGTGAAAGTGAGTAGTACACTTGATGTTAGAGATTTGCCTAAAATGGTGAAACCTACTAACATGGTATGTAAGGAATGTGTTATGGAAAAGTAGAAGAAAAGTTATTTTCCAAGCAAGAAGTTTACTACATCAATGAATTTGCAGATAGTATACACAAACTTGAGTGGTCCTACAAGGAGAAGAGAATTCTATGGTGAAAGATATTTCATGCTTCTTATTGATGATTTTACTAGGATGATGTGGGTAGCATTTCTTAGAGAGAAATATAAAGCATTTGAGAAGTTTAAGAACTGAATTGAAAATGAATATGGATTAAAGATTAACTATTTAAAATCTGATAAAGGTGGAGAGTTTACCTTGAATGAGTTGAACATTCTTTTTGGAGTAAATGACATTAAAAGACAACTTTCAGCCGCTAAGATACCTAGCCAAAATGGTATAGTAGAAAGGAGAAACATATTAGTAACAAAGGTAGAAAGAGAAATGATGTTTGAGAATGATGTCTCAATGATATTTTGGAAAGAAATGGTTAACACAATAGTATATACAATGAAAAAGGTTCAAATCAGACATGGTATTGGTAAGATCCCTTATGAGATTTGGTTTGGACATGCATCCTTAGTTAAGTTTTTCAAAAAAATTGGAAGTAAGTCTTACATTGAGAGAGAAGATAAAAATGGTAAGTTTGATGCAAGAAGTGATGGAGGTATGTCTCTTGATTATTCATTGAAAAGAAACACATATAGATGTTTTAATCAAAGAACTAAGACTATTGTTGAGAGCACACATGTTAGAGTTGATGAGAAGTATGGGATTCAAAAATGAATACTTGAAAATGATTCTGATGAAGAGACTAACCCAAAGGTTAACCAAGAGAATGTTGAGTTATTCTATGAAACTAACATAGAATTGTAGAATGATATACAAATTGTGGAACAAAGAGAATAACCAAGGAGTGAACCTAGAGCTGAAGTAAGAGTTAAGATAGTGACACCAAATAAGAACCTGATAAAGAATCATCCTACTGATCAAATTATTGGTAGCAAGGACATAGGAATAATGACAAGAAACAAGGTGCAAAAAGAAGAAATACCTTTGATTTCTCAAGCGGAGCCTAAAAGTGCAGATGAAGCTAGTAAAGATGATTTTTTTATTAGAGCTATAAAAGAAATGAATCAAATTTAGAAGAATGATAAATGGGAATTGGTTCCTAGACCAAAGGATAAGAATTTTATAGGAACTAAGTGGTTTTTGAGGAATAATATGAGTGAACAAGGTAAGGTTGTGAGAACTAAAGCAAGACTAGTATGTAAAGGATATTCATAGTAAGAAGATGTTGACTATGAGGAAACATTTACATGTATTGCTAGAATAGAAGTAGTTATAATGTTTTTGGCATATGCGACTAACAAGAAATTCAAAGTGTATTATATGGATTTGAAGTCAACATTTCTAAATGGAAAACTTGAAGAAGAAGTTTACATTAAGTAGCCTAAAGGTTTTCCTTTGACAAATGAAGGATATATGGTTAGCAAGTTGAAGAAAGAATTGTATGGATTAAAACAAGCACCTAGAGCCTGGTATGCAAGGTTGGACAAGTATTTGGAAAAAAATAGGATTTGATAAAGGTACTACAAATAGTAATATGTATTTGAAGGAAAATGAAAATGGTTTACTGATTATTGAAGTGTTTGTAGATGACATAATCTTTGAAGGTGATGATGAAAAAAATGAGATTTTACTGGTGAAATGAAGAAGGAATTTGAAAAAAGCATGATTGGTAAAATGAAATATTTCTTGGGTTTGCAGACTATGCACAATAATGACAGTTTCTCCTTTATCACAAACTTAAGTATTTGAAAGTCTTATTGAAAATATTTGGTCTTGAAATTTGTAAACCTATTGGTATGCCTATGGTAACTAGTCATAAGTTATCTAGCAATGATGAGAGACCTACTATTGAAAAAAATGAAGTACAGATCCATGATTAGAGGTTTACAATATTTGACTCATACAAGACCAGATATAGCTAATGCATTTGGCATTGTTGCAAGATTTCAAGCCAATCCAAAATAATCACATTATGTAGCAGTAAAGCAAATTTTCAAATATTTGAAGGGAATACCTGATTTTGGATTATGGTATGATAGATCAATGTTGAAAACATATTGATACAAGTATAATAAATGTGTTCCAATCATTGTTGTGTCACCGATGTCAGACCTACCATTTTTTGGTAAGACAACTACTTATATGATTTAAGTACTATAATTTATTTGATTGATGAAGAGGATTTGATCAAAAGATGTAATAATAGCACCTAGAGGAAAGTTTGAGTTATGATATGAATGTTGAATACAATTGATTAATTTTGTATTGTCTTTGATGTTACACAAATGTAATATCATTATCAATCAGTATATGTTGAGCTCACTTAGGCAGTGAAGACAGTTTTATGTGTCTACTGAGTGCTTCTGTGGTTGCCTAGTTTAGAATGCAGTGTCTACCGAGTTCATTGGGGCATCAAAGGAAATTATGCAAAAGATGAGCGTTAACTGAGCTCACTCAATTAATGAAGGAAAGTTGGATGGAACTAGTGCTAACTGAGCTCACTCGGTTGCTAAAGGATTTTTGCAAATTTGCAGTGTTAACCAAGCTTCTGTTGGTTAACACATGAAATAATTTTTGAGTTAGTTTCTACCAACCTAGGTTGGCTAACAAAGGATTTTCTTATTTTTGCATATTAAGCTCAACTAATTTATCTATTGATTCTAGCTAACTAAGGTTATCAATATTAATTATTCTAAGTTGTATTTGAGCTGACTTGACAATATTAAAGATATAAGTATAAGGTCAAGTTGTGGTTTCAAAGTGTAAAAGTATGAAGATGTGATTGAAGATTTAATGATGAGAAGAGGAAGTAAATTCGAAGGATAAGTAGAATGTCCTTATGGATAAAAAAAGCTATATTTAATCAAGAAGGATCAAATACAAGCTAGAACGGAGATCTATAATCAACAATTTAGTTGCATTCAAATTAGGTCATCTCATTGTTACTTTCTAACCATTGTAGTAGTGATATAAATCTCTTAATAGAGTTGGCTTAACAGTTATTTGTAAATCCTCTAACAAGGTGGCAATTCTGTTGAATTTTCTAAAGACCTCTAATAAGGCCACTCCTAATAGGGTGATTAAATCCTTTAATAGGGTCACACCTAACAATGTGTTTTGTAACCTTTAACAGGGTTGGCTCCTAACAAGGCTCACTTCAGAAGAGTGAAAATAGTTAAGTATAGTTGCAATTGGAGGTTATTCTCAAATTGGGTTTCCATGTTAAATCTTGTTGTCAAATGTATTCATGCTATTTTATTTTGTGTGTTTGAAACTATGTTGAAGTAATGGTAATCACAAATAACATCTAAAGTTTATATGTTAAGGATTATCGAGCACATTTGGTAATTATTGAGTTACAACATTTTATGTGTGTTTATTGAGCATCAGTAGTATTTAGTTTTCAACTTGTATTTTTGTATTGACAGCTAAGGGATCTAGGATTTATTTTATTAGTAACTAATTCACCCCTCCCCTCTTAATTACTTCTCTTATATTTCAAACAATTGGTATTAGAACTTTTGGTGCTTGCAGAGAAGGTCTCAAGGACCTAAGCCAAAGATTAAGATGTCTTACAAAAGAGAGATTCCCAAGCTAAATAGAGAAAATTTTGTAGCATGAAAAAGATTTATGAGGTTACACTTGGCTACCATCAGTGACTCGGGATGCAAATATCTTGATACTAAATACAAGACTCTCACTATAACATTATCTGTTGAAGTTTGCTAAAAAGAAGAATCATAACATCATGACGATTGATGTTGCATCTACCCTTAGTTATGCTGAATTTGATGAAGTCAAAGACTGCAAGATAGCTTATGAGATGTGGATCAAAGTAAAAGACATATATGGAGGAGATTACAATGTAAGAAGAGTTAAGGTTGAAAGTCTTAGAGGTCATTTTGATCAGATGAAAATGAGAGAAGATGAGAACATCATAAAATATGTTGAAGTACTAAAGAATAATCTAATAAGTGTGGCACAATTGAATAACATTGGATTCAAGGTAGAATTCATGAATGGACAGGCCAAACTACTAGATGGAAAAGGAAATCTAGTTGGATTTGGCAAGCAAACAAAGGATAATCTATTTTATCTTGATCCCAATTATTGTTCATGTTTTATTGCTCAAATATAAGAAAGTTGGTTATGGAACAAAAGGCTATGTCATTTAAACTTTGATAATCTAGTTAAGATAAGAAAACATAAAAGAGTAAGAGGCATTCCTAGTTTGAAGAAGCCTAATATGGGTCTATGCAAGAATCACCAAATTGGTAAAATGGGAAAGACTATTTTTAAAAGCAAAAACTATCAGTTAGAATAATTCTTAGAAATTGTTCAGACAGATCTATGTCG
Organism: Cupressus sempervirens; assembly: GCA_028749045.1. Classification (NCBI taxonomy): domain Eukaryota; kingdom Viridiplantae; phylum Streptophyta; class Pinopsida; order Cupressales; family Cupressaceae; genus Cupressus; species Cupressus sempervirens. The sequence continues at coordinate 144,658,676 of CM053784.1, read as the reverse complement.
ACCTATTGAGAATTACAATGGAGAAAAAATTTTCATTCTTTTTGTTGATGACTATTCTAGAATGATGATTGTAATGTATCTTGTTAGTAAATAGTTTTTCCCTTCAACAAGAATTACAAAACATGACTCAATACACCCAACAAGAAGGACAAACCATACTACTAGTTGAATCAATTATCATTGATTGATAACTATCCTCTAAATTGAGAGCCAACTCCTTCATAAAAGATATTCAATGAATGTGATATCTAGTTATGTCTTTAACCTGAAGACACGAAGGGTTTTCTAACATTCATCCATCAATATGGAATGAATGTGATTATTAGATTAACACCTAAAGAGAGAAAGCAAATAAATAACCCTGTGATCACCTATTTGAATTTCTACATTATAGAAGAGATAGGAAGAATTGCAAATATCATTATGCAAAAGCATGAATACATAACCACAAGACTACATATATCATGTTCAACATAGTAATAAAGGACTGCATCTAAAATAGAAATAAAAGTACTCAAAATCCTTGCAGATTAGAAATGAAAATGTATATGACTACAAGATAAAACACACTTATATCCCTCTTTATTTCAAAAACATGATTAAACAAAAATAATATTGTTCTATCCCCCTATTACAACCAATCTACATAAGACAAAGCTCCTTCCCCTGTCACAAAATTGAATTGTCTTCTTCCCTAGTGTAGCAGTTGTAGAACTTCTAGATTGGAAAAGAAGAACCCCCAGCATGACTTTCTTTTTCCTCTTTATACCCTCTTGCCTTCATTGATCTCCTTTTTTTTTCTCCACCAAATTCCCTCATAACTAATTCTTGGGAATAAGTAATTTCCTCAACTTTAATTTTTTTCTAAATGACCTCTATTTGAAAATCCCTTCTTAATTACAATATTTTTCCCACATATCATTGTGTTATATTATAACTTTATAATGATGGATAAGAGTAATAAAGATAGTTAAAAGATAAGGGCTCTAATTCACTTAGGACCAGCTATTATTGATAGTCATTCTTTTGATCAAATGCATTGACAAAGCTATACACTCAGCATCATCAAGAGATTTTATAAATTTAAATTTTCTTGAACCTCCTCCATGAAGACACGTACTTATTGGGGTATTTCTCTATTGGTTTTCTCATGGGCATTAGCCTTAGATTCAAATAATTAGCCATTAACCATGAAAGATGACATCCTTTTATGCATATGTGTTTTGGTTTGATTGGAGCTTACGAAATGCCCAGTTCAGGTACAACTATGTCTTCATCAAGCTTTCTATTTTAATCATGTTCCAAAGGGAAAATTGACTCCTATGGACCTAAGGATGTTCTCAGATGAGAATTAGCATTTAGTCAAACACTTCATCGATATGCATCATGCCTTCTATCAAATGTATTTTCTGCAACTTCATTGATCGATTTGGTGTTGTTACTAATGGAAATTTGTCAAATACTTTGCACCACTAAATTTCCTTTTAATCTCCATAATTGATAATCACTTCTATGGTCCATGCTCGTCTGTTGTTAACAAGTTCATAGCATCGGTGCCCAATGCAAATAACCTAATTTCTATAATCTCATGGCTCAAAACCTTCTTGTCAAGGGGCTTGGTGTCATTGGATAACACATTTGCAAGCCAACACATTGATCTTTACTTCTCCACTCCAATATTGCCTTGTGCCGATATCCATACTATCGGCCTTGATATGTTTACCCAGACATACATGATTGTCAATGAAGGCCTGAATGTATATATCACCCGCATTATCTCCTATAGAATCACCTAGATTCTTAAAAACCATCATGTATCTAGCTATCAATATATATTAGGTCGCCTCCCTTTCAGGATTCATGGGTATTGTCTTTGCTTCCAAGACATGGCTTTCATTGGATTTATTGCCTTATTATCAACATTCAGTCGAACAGTTCACATGAAATCATATGAACCATGACACTATAGCCCATTCACATTTCAAAATGGAATTCATGGACTTATACATCATATTTTGAAATTGTATCAAGATTTCACCATTAATTGTCAAGGATAGCTTGATTCATTATGTACGAGTTGTGGATTGGAAATGTAGTTTGTCCTCCTTGTTACATACAACTCATAGCTTTATGTCATCGATTGCCATAATACCAACACAAATTATGACTATTCTCTTTATTTATCAAGAATTTCACAAGATAAAACTTGAAACCTAGATCATTCATGCCTTTGAACCAACAAATGAGTGTTGCGAGCTTGTAACCAAACTTATTTTCATCCGTTTGAATTATCAAACTCTTGAATCTGCATCGGATCTTGAACTTTGGACTAAACCTTTGGTCTAAACTTTTTTAACTTGGACCTTGAACCATGAAATGCACCTATAATCATGTTCCTGAGCTAAACTCTTGATCTGAATTTGAACTTCAAACTAGGTACTTGAATCTGCATATCCTAGTTTGACTTGGATCTACATCTATGATCTTGCATGAAAGTTTGATTCTGAGAACATAGATTTATGTTTGGAAAAATTAGGCTACACATCTGTACTGATAAGTTTGAGCTCTAAATTTTGATTTTGTAGATTAAAGCTTGAACTTGAACTTGAAGTTGAAATTGAAGTTGAAACTTTTAGTTCAAGTTCGAGTTCAACTTAATATGGGTATGCTACACCCTGAAATGTATTGACAATTCAACCTTTTGCAAACTCATTCTTGAAGTTGAAGTAGAATTTGAAGCTCTGAATTTGATGGTTCAACTTCAACATATTTTCACAACTCTATGTTCTTCATAGGTCATAGTTCATAAACTATCATCAGCAATTAAAAACCAACCAAAATTTACTTTGCAGAGTTAGCTTGCAAGTTTAGAATGTGGGTATCAAAAAGAATGGTACCAACTAGCTTTGACTTAGGATGTAGGTCATGAGGGACAAAGAGAATCTAGCAATATGTGGTAAAGACCAGTGCCTAGACATTGGGCAATAGAGCCATGGGAATAAAGAAAAGGGGTTGCTTGTAGAGAGAGAGAATAGAGGTCAACACCAAAACAACCAAAGAAACCAACAACACAACAATTGAATAACTACACTACACACCAACAAAAATGGATAGTAGCAAGATTTACAAATGTACATAGGTGAGAAGAAATCACTATAGGACCAGAGCTAAGGAAAAACTTATGCAAATTCATTCACTGGCTATGAGAAGAAAGAACCCATTTTTAATAGTGAGTTGTGCCGACATGCCGCAAACCAACACTTCCATTTGGAAAACTTGTCTTCTTGGTATTTTAGGCTAATCATGCACAAGAACCTTATCCATCGATCATGATGTCCAAAGAGCTCCATCTCATCATAAAATTCTAAGTTTTCCCATACATTCTGCAAATAATTTTCAACTCCTTTTCCAACAATCCATTGAAACAAAACTTGTTCAAAAAATTTCAAAATAGGGATTATGTCATTTTCAGCACCCATACCCTTGGGATCAATAGATAAAAGAGGCTTTGCAAAATTCAAAACACCCTCAAGATAGAAATGAGCCTTTTCAAATATAGGGCCAATCTTGGTCAGGATAAGTCCATCATCTTTTGCTGAAAGCAAGTTTGAAAACTCTTTTTCTAAAGTAGAGGAATTGAAGAGGCTTATACCTAGAGTTTTTATGAGGACAACTCCTTTGTTCCCCAAGAGAAAGTGGGACAACACCTCTTCACTATGAGATAATGTTTTTGCTAAAACCTTCAATGGACTTTGTGGCTCTCCTTGTAGTATATTTGTTTCAGTATTCTCCATTTTGAGGGGAGATAAATAATCTTTCCCACCTAGAGGTGATTCTTGTATTTGGAAAAGAGGGTTTTCTCTAACAATGACATCTTCATGGAATCCCGCTGGAAGGTATAGTGGCTTAAGCTCATTCCAAGTTCACTTATCATCTAGCTCTTCAAACTTTGTTTTTGTCTCACTTGTTGATCTATCAATTGTTTGGAGAGTATCTTCTTTACCTGAGCATGTGAGAGGTTTTTCCTTTGGGGAATCCTTGTTGTCCTAAATGAATTTGATTGTCTCTAATTCATGAAGGTTGCTCAATTGGGGTCTAACCTTAAACTAAAAATCAGCATTTGAAGACCTCATAGGGGTATAGAAGTCTTCTTGTGTGTCAAGTTTTGACCATTCCTCTTGAGAAGAAGGGAAATGAAATAAAAAAGGCTTCATATTCTACCTCTCTGTCACCTTGAAAGATGCCTTTCATTCCTTCCTCATGAATCTTTCCATTGTCATACTGATCTAACATGCTTTCCTAATTAATGTTGATGGTTGAAACTACATTAGTAAATTCAAAAGAAAAATATTCAATGACAGGGATAAGAGAATTTCCCTTGACTTCCATCTCAGTTTTCTCAGCACTTTTGAATGCCTTGGACTGTGGAGATTCTTCATTAGTTTCCTTGTGACCAAACTGGAAGCATTCATAATCAGTATGCAAGAAATTATTTGTTTTAGCATTGCTACCCTTATGGATTTTTGGATCTTGAAGGTCTATTACATATTCTTGACCAAAGTAGCCAGTTGAATATATGTTAGGAGTATCAAATCTAAAAGATTCTAACTCTAGAAAGAAAACATCTGACAGTAAACTCTTACTTATTTCAACATCAACAATGCCCTTTAGAGAGTCTTCTTGCTTCTGTGGTAATTCAAATTTTGTTCTTCCTCCTTGAGAGATATAATGAAGATGACAGATCTAATTTTCCTTTCATGTATCAAGATAATAGCTGCCTTGTTGTTCATGTCAATTTATCATGTTTTCCCAATTATCATCGATGGCTGGGACAACATTAGATAATTCATAAGAAAAAGATTTGAGTTCCTGTAAGGGCACAACTAGTGGTGACCTTTCATGCAACTGATTATCACCAAGTTCCCCCTCAATGGAAAATCTAGCAAAGCAAGTCATCATATCAGATGATTGAGGAAGATGTTGATCATTATTTTTATCATGTAAACTAGATTCTTCTGCCATATTGAAAGAATCATTTTCAATGGGTGTGGCTTCATGATGGTCTTCATCACCGTAATCAACATGTAGATGATATGTTCCAACCATATCATAGTGTTTTCTTTCAATCATAGGAGGTATTCTAGAATCTTCTTCTTGGAAAATTGTCAAATTTTGACTAGAAGAGATAGGAGGCGCTAATTTTGTTTTCTTTTTTAGAACAAGCTTCTTCTTAGAAGGCTCAACCTTCAGATAATGTTGTTGTCCACCAATGTAGTCTTTCATTTGTGGAGTTCTTGTAGATTTTAGTCCACTAAGAATCAAGTCATCATCCAACTTAATTGCCTCCTTTTGAGCATCTACCAAACTTTGCACTGCAAGATGCCTTAACCCAAACTGAACTTCAACCTCCATTGTAGTAGTAAAGATGTCTAACTGATTGATTTCATTAAGTTGATGAGTTATAGGGATTTTACCAACACTCTGATTAAATCTATCAACAAACTCTCTTACAAATTCATCCTCTTTTATCTGAATTTTAAAAAGATTTGTCGATAATTGATACCTGCATTAATTGTGATTTGAAAAATCTCAAGCAACTTTTCCTTAAGATTATCCCAAGTGGTGATACATTCAACTGGTAGATTTTGAAACCATTCAGTGGCATTTCCCACAAGGCTTCAAACAAATAGCCTAACAGATACATTTTCTTCCTACACACCAAGAACCCCACATGCAACAAAGATGCCTAGCTGATTGATTTCATTAAGTTGATGATTTACAAGGATTTTACCAACACTCTAATTAAATCTATCAACAAACTCTCTTACATATTCATCCTCTTTTATCTGAATTTTAAAAAGATTTGTCAATAATTGATAGGTATCAATTGTGAGTTGAAACATCTCAAACAATTTTTCCTTAAGATTATCCCAAGTGGTGATACATTTGGCTGGTAGATTCTAAAACCATTCAGTGGCATTTCCCACAAGGCTTTGAACAAATAGCTTGACGGATACATTTTCTTCCTACACACCAAGAACCCCACGTGTAACAATGACTACTTTGATGTGATCATTTGGATCTTGACTCTTATCTCCAAAAAACTTAGGAAGGTATTCCCATGATCTTTTAGGCAAGGCTGAATACTGGACCAAGGCAAATGGCCTGATCTGAGTCCCTCATGGTTGAGTGGCAACCACAGCCATAATACACACTGGAACTCCAAAATCAAAGATTCAGCAAGTTTGGAATATAGAGTCACCAACCTCTATCCTTGGGGAGGTACCTTAAGATATCCAAGAAAAGAAAGCACTGGAACTTCTCTTCCTTTCCCTAGTAGAGTCGCCAAAAACTATTAGTAAATAGTTTTTCCCTTCAATAAGAATTACAAAATATGACTCGATTCACCTGACAAGAAGGAGAACTTGTACTACCAATTGGATCAGTTATCATTGATTGATAACTATCCTCTAAATTGAGAGGTACAACTCCCTCATAAAAGATATTCAATGAATGTGATATCTAGTTATGTCTTTAACTTGAAGACATGAAGGGTTTTCTGAGATTCATCCATCAATATGGAATGAATGTGATTATCAGATTAACACTTAAAGAGAGAAAGCAAATAAATAACCCTATGATCACCTATTTGACTTTCTGCATTACAGAAGAGACAAGAAGAGTTGCAAATATCATTATGCAGAAGCGTGAATACATAACCATAAGATTACATATATCATGTTCAAAACAGTAATAAAGGACTGCATCTAAAATAGAAATAAAAGGACTCAAAATCCTTCTAGATTAGATACACAAATGTATATGACTACAAGATCAAACACACTTATATCCCTCTTTATTTCAGAAACATAATAAAACAACAATAATATTGTTCTATCCCCCTATTACAACCAATTTGCATAAGACAAAGCTTCTTCCCCTGTCACAAAATTGAACTGTCTTCTTCCCTGTTGTAGCAGCTATAGAACTTCTAGACTAGAAAATAAGAAACCCCAGCATGACTTTCTTTTTCCTCTTTATACCCTCTTGCCTTCATTAATCTCCTTTTTTTTTCTCCGCCGAATTCCCTTGTAACTGATTCTTGGGAATAAGTAATTTCTTCAACTTTAATTATTTTATGAATGACCTTTATTTGCAAAGCCCTTATTAATTACAATCTTGTTCCCACATATCATTGTGCTAAATTATAACTTTATAATGACGGATAAGAGTAATAAAGATAGTTAAAAGATAAGGGCTCTAATTCACTTAGGACCAGCTGTCATTGACAGACATTCTTTTGATCAAACGCATGGACAAAGATATACACTTAGCATCATCAAGAGATTTTATAAATTTAAATTTTCTCAGACCTCCTCCATGAAGACACATACTTATTAGGGTATTTCTATATTGGGCTTCTCGTGGGCATTAGCCTTAGATTCAAATAATTAGCCATTAACCATGAAAGATGACATCCTTTTGCACATATGCATTTTGGTTTGATTGGAGCTTACGAAATGCCTAGTTTGGGTACAACTTTGTCTTCATCAATTTTTCCTTTTTAATCATGTTTCAAAGGGAACATTAACTCCTATGGACCCAAGGACATTCTCAGATGAGAATTGGTATTCAGTCAAACACTTCACTGATATGCATCAAGCCTTCCATCAAATAAGTTTTTTGCAACTTCATTGATTGATTTTGTGTTGTTACTAATGGAAATTTTTTAGATACTTTGCACCTCTAAATGTCCTTTTGATATCCATAATCGATAATCACTTCTATGTTCCATGCTCATCTATTGTTAATAAGTTCATAGCATCAGTGCCCAACACAAATAACCCAATTTCTATAATCTCACGGCTCAAAACCTTCTTGTCAAGGGGCTTGGTGTCATTGGATAACACATTTTAAAGCCAAAACATCAAGCTTTACTTCTCCACCCCAATATTTCCTTATGCTGACATCCATACTATCAGCCTTGGTATATTTACCCAGACATACATGATTGTTAGTGAAGGCTTGAATGTATATATCACCTACACTATCTCTTGTAGCATTGCCTAGATTCTTGGAAAACCATCATGTATCTAGTTATTGATATATATTAGGTCACCTCCCTTTCAAGATTCATGGGTATTGTCTATGCTTCCAAGACGTGGCTTTCATGGGATTTATTGCCTTGTTATCAGTATTTGGTCGAACAATACACATGAAATCATATGAACCATGACACTGTAGCCCATTCACGTTTTAAAATGGAATTTATGGACTTATTCATCACATTTTGAAATGGTGTCAAGATTTCACCATTAATTTTTGAGGATAGCTTGACTCATTATGTATGGGTTGTGAATTGGAAATGTAGTTTGTCCTCATTGTTACATACAACTCACGGCTTTATGTCATTGGTTTCCATAATACCAACACATATTATGACTATTCTCTTTATTTATCAATAATTTCACAAGATAAAACCCAAAACCTAGATCATTCATGCCTTTGAACCAACAAATGGGTGTTGTGAGCCTTTAACTAAACTTATTTTCATCCTTTTGAATTATCAAACTCCTAAATCTACATCAGATCTTAAACTTTGGACTAAACCTTTGATCTAAACTTTTCAAACATGGACCACGAACCATGAAATGCACCTATAATCATGTCCCTGAGCTAAACTCTTGATCTAAAGTTGAACTTCGAACTAGGTACTTAGATCTACATATTGTAGTCTAACTTGGATCTGCATATGTGATCTTGCATGAAAGTTTGATTTTGAGAACACAGATTTATGTTTGGAAAAATTAGGCTACACATCTGTACTAATAAGTTTGAGCTCTGAACTTTGATTTATTAGATTAAAGCTTACTTGAACTTGAACTTGAAAACTTTAGTTCAAGTTTGAGTTCAACTTAATACGGGTATGTTGCACCCTGAAATGTATTGACAATTCAGCCTTCTACAAACCCGATCTTGAAGTTGAAGTAGAATTTGAAGCTCTAAATTTGATGGTTCAACTTCAACATATTTTCACAACTCTATGTTCTTCACAAGTCATAGTTCATAAACCATCATCAGCAATTAAAAACCATCCAAAATTTACTTTGCAGAGTTAGCTTGGAAGTTTATAATATGGGTATCAAAAAGCATGCTAACATATCTAAAAGATAAATTAGAAGCTTTTCAAAAGTTCAAGTGGTATCTAGCAAGAGTAGAAAAAGAAACTAGAAAAAGGTTAAAATGCTTAAGATCAGACAGAACTGGTGAATTCATCTCCAATGAATTCAATAATTTCTACGTTGAAAGAGGAATTAAAAGACAAGTATAAGCCCCTGGTACACCATAGCAAAATGTTATAGCTGAAAGAAGAAATAGATCTATCATGGATTGTACAAGAACCTTAATGATTGAAAAGAATGTTGTTTTCAAATACTGGAAGGAATCTATCAAATCTGCAGTTCATACCTTGAATAGAGTACAATTTTAAAAAGATTCAAATAAAACTCCTTATCAACTATCATATTGCTAAAAAATCTAATGTAAGTTACTTGAAAGTATTTGGCAAAAAATGTTATATCTTGAAAGAGTATAGAAAAGACAAATCTGATGTAAAAGGTCATGAAGGCATATTTCTAGGATACTCCTATAAAAGTAAAGCATACAAATGTTTGAACTTGTCTACTCATAAAATAATAGAAAGTGCACATGTTAGAATTGATGAGTTTGTAGAAAAGAATGAAAAAGAAAGCAACAAGGAGCCAAAGGATTAGCTAGAGGATTATAGAAGATTTGTTTACTATGAACCTCATACCTTGCCAAATCTATCTAAAAGAAAGGAAGTTTCATCTCTCAAGTCCCAAAAATCTCCAATAGTTACTAAGTTGTAGATAGTGCAACTTGAGTTACAGTTTGAAGGACCCGAGTCACAATCAAAGGCTACCAAGCTATTTCAAATTGAGCTTGATGGACTTGAGTCACATATAGAAGGACCCGAGCTACAGACAGAAGGACCGAGCCTGAAACTAAAGTTCATAATGAAGATAGTGGAACTCATTTAAAGCCCAAAGAACCTGTGTTAGCTAGATATGTCAGAAGGCATCATGCACCTGATCAAATCATTGGAGACAAATTTGATGGAACAATGACAAGAAGAAAATTAAAAGGTACATGTTTACTTGCTGAATTTGAACCTAGAAATATTAAAGATGCTCTAGAAAATGAAAGTTGGATTGAAGCAATGAATGACGCAAATAGAACAAATAGAAAAGAACAAAACTTGGACTCTTGTTCCTAAACCCAAGGATAAGAATGTAATTGGCACAAAGTGGGTATTCAAAAATAAGCTAAATGAAGATGGAAAATTTTTAAGAAACAAAGCAAGATTGGGGTGTAAAGGTTATTCTCAAGAAGAAGGTATTGATTATGGTGAGACTTTTTCTCTTGTTAGGATAAAACCACGGACAAAAATAAAAACTACATGAAAATATAACCAATAACAAAAAATAATAGATCACACAGAAATGAACACAAGGCACCAAGATTTAACGTGGTTCACCCAATCCCTGGGCTACGTCCACCAAACTGCAAGTTTGATATTATTACAATCTAGTGATTACAATCTGTAATCCCTTATAGCTCAATACCACCATAAGAAGCAATTTCGCATCACAACATAATGAAAATATCTAACCCTAAACCCTTTTATACAAGTATTTTATGCCATTTTAGGGTTACAACATGTTAACCATATGTCGGCTACAACGTCGGCCACAACCCAAAAAAAAATTTTGGGTTGATGCCCTGAACCCCAAAGAATTTATGATGTATAGTACTTTCCTAATCAGTCACCATAATCTAATAGCTCTTGTAGCAAGACTAGAAGGTGTTATAAATTTACTAGCATATGCAGTACATAGAGGATTTTAAGTATATCAAATGGATGTCAAATATGCATTCTTGAATGGAATTTTTGATGAAGAAGTCTACATTGAAAAACCAAAAGGTTTTGTAGATCCTAGCAAAAGAGGCATGGTTTGCAAGTGACACAGAGCATTATATGGTCTCAAGCAAGCTCCTAGAGCTTGGTAGGAAAGACTTCATAATTACTTGGTACAGATTGGCTTTCAAAGAACAAATGATAATAGTAGTATGTATATCAAGGAAGCACCAGATAAGAAGATTGTGTTGGTAGAGATATTTGTTGATGATACTCTATTTATAGGAAATGATGACTTGTGCAAAGCATTTTCAGAAGAAATGAGTAAATAATTTGAGATGTCCATGTTTGGTGAGATAAAATTCTTTGTTAGCTTGTAGATACAACAGAACAAAAATAGTATCTACATCACTCAATCTAAGTATATCAAGGAGATATTTAAAAAGTTTGGAATGGAATATTCAAGACCAATTGGAACCCCTATATCTACTGGACATAAGCTCTCCAAAAATGATGATTCCAAAGAAGTAGATCAAACCACATATAGATCAACGATTGGAAAATTATAGTATGTAGTACATGCAAGGCCTGATATTGCTCTAGCAATTGGAATAGTGGCAAGATTTTTAGCTAATCCTAAAAAAAATCACATGATGGCAATCAAGAGAATCATGAGATAAATGAAAGGTATAGAAGACTATGGCTTATGGTATAAACTTGGAGGCAATTTAGACTTGAAGGTATTTACTAACCCTAATTGGGTAGGAAGTATTGATGACAAAAAAAGAACTAGTAGTGGAGCATTGTTTCTTGGTAAAAGGCTAGTGTCTTGGACAAGAAAGAAGAAAATTTGTACATCTCAATCCACAGCAAAGGCAGAATATGTGGTAGTAGCACTTAATTGTTCTAACATTGTTTGGTTCAAACAATTGTTGGAAGGAATGAAGATAAAGATCAAGGATCTAATAGTCATATACTATGATAACACGAGTGCAATTAATATATCAAACAATCTAGTGATGCATACCAAAACAAAGCACATTGCAATAAAATATCACTTCTTAAGAGAATTGGTGCAAGAAAAAGAAGTAGGATTGGAATATGTCAATACAAAGGAATAGATTGTAGACATATTCACCAAGCCATTACCTAAAGATTCATTTTTGTATCTAAGAGGTAAGTTGGGGGCCATTCCCCTATCTGAAGTTCACTAAATACAGTTTAGAAATGCATCAAAAAGAGCCAAGTTGAATATCAATCAGTTGGTGCAGAATTGATAAGGGCATATTGCAAAAGAATCAGTACTTAAGGTACATTGGTATTAATAGAGTTTTTGTCTTTGGCATGTGTTGTCAAAGAGGGAGAAGTTTACTATCATATCTCTAAGAAATTTTTTTTAGAACAAAAATGAAGTAAGAAACTAAAAAAGGGAGAATTTTTTCCAAAGAAGGAGAAGTTTCTTGTAAAAGGGAGAAAGTTTTGAGAATGAACATGGGTAGAAATTGTTGCAAATAGAGGAAGAATCCAATAAAATATAGAGCTCATACCAACAGAGGGAGTTCTGAAGAAACAATCCAAAATTTCATCATGCTATGACATGTTGTGTCACCATCAATGCCAAAGAGGGAGATTGTTGGATACAATTGATTAATTATGTATTGTCTTTGATGTTACACAAATGTCATATCATTATTAGTCAATATATGCCGAGCTCACTTGGGAAACAAAGATAGTTTCATGTGTCTATCAAGCGTTCCTATGGTTGCCTAGTTCATAAGGAAATGTCTACCGACTTCACTCAGGTGTCGAAGGAAATTATGCAAAAGATGAGTGTTAACTGAGCTCACTCGGTTAATGAAGGAAAGTTGGATGGAACCAATGCTAACCAAGATCACTTGGTTGCCAAAGGGTTTTCACAAATTTACAATGTTAACCAAGCTTCTATTGGTTAACATAAAAAATTATTTCTAAGTTAGTTTCTACTGAGCTGGGTTGGCTAACGAAAGATTTTCTTATTTTGGCATATTAAGAAAAAATGATTTATCTATTGATTCCAATCGAATAAGGTGATGAATATTAATTATTCTAAGTTGTATTTGAGTTGACTTGAAAATATGAAAGATATAAGTATAAGGTCAAGTTGTGGTTTCAAAGTGTGAAAGTATGAAGATTTGATTGAAGATTTAATGATCAGAAGAGGAAGCAAATTTAAAGGATAAGCATAATATCCTTGTGGAGTAGAAAAGCTATATTCAATCAAGAAGGATCAAGTACAAGCCAAAACAAAGATCTATAATCAAAAATTTAGTTGCATTCAAATTAGGTCATCTCATTGTTACTTTCTAACCAATGTAGTAGTGATCTAAATCTCTTAATAGAGTTGGCTTAACAGCTATTTGCAACTCCTCTAACAAGGTGGCAGTTCTATTGAATTGTCTAAAGACCTCTAATATGGCCACTCCCAATAGGGTGATTAAATCCTTTAACAGGGTTACACCTAATAGTGTTTTTTGTAACCTTTAACAAGGTTGGCTCCTAATAGGGCTCACTTAAGAAGAGTGAAAAAAATAACTAGTTGCAATTGGTGGTTTTTCCAAATTGGGTTTCCACATTAAATCTTGGTGTCAAATGTGTTCATGTTATTTTATTTTGTGTGTTTGAAACTAAGTTAAAGTAATGGTAATCACACATAACATCTAAATTTTATATGTTAAGGACTTACTAAGAACATTTAGTAATTACCGAGTTACAACATTTTATGTGTGTTTATCAAGCATCAATAGTATTCAATTTTTAGTTTGTATTTTTGTACTAACATCTAAGGGATCTAGAATTGATTCACCCCTCCCCTCTTACTTACTCCTCTTATATTTCCAACAATGAAAAGGAGTACAAGAATCAGCTAAGATAGTGATAACATAGTGCATTGATAATCTACTTAAGGTTGCAAAAGTTGGTTACACTAAGTAAGTTCAAAAGAACAAGTTAAAAAAAGTTTGTTTGCCAAGCTTGATCGAATGGACAGTAAGTGTTAAGAAAAGTTAGTGCAAGCCAAGTAGAAAATTAGTTGGAGCCAAGTAAAAGTCTATTTTAGTGTACGTCGAGTACAAAAGTTGATGCCAAGTATAGTTGATGTTGAGCACTAGTAAACTGTAGTTCATGCCAAGTGATTTTATAGAGGATGTTGCAAGAAATGTAGTTTGTGTTGAGCATTAGAAGCAAGATAATTCCGAGTGTCAACATTATTAGAAAGATTGTGAATTTGGTGGATCTGAGCTGACAAGTTTTTTTCCTTGGATTGTGTAAACCAGCTGGAAGATAAGATTGATGAGATGGTGGCATACAATTCATGGTAAACCATTTTGGGGTGAATTCAAAGAGGATTGAAGTAGAAGTTTCTAGAAATGAAATGCAATGAGGGGTAGATTCATTGAATCCTACCTAATTTGTCCTAACCCTAAATTGGACAATGGAAAATGAACAAAAAAATATCTTAATTCTCTATTTATAGGGATGGTTGGTCAGAAGCAAGGGTTGTCATGTGCGAGAACCTAAGGAAGACAAGGAGTCTAGGGTATTGCTTCATTTAGTGACCTAAGTGAAGAGTTTGCATTGGCAAGTTAAGCAAGAAGGCTTAATGGTATGGATACTTCAAGGGTGAACAAGCTATCTGAGATGAAGTGTCTAAAAGCCAAGTAAAATGGAGGACTCAAACAAAAAAATTTAATCTACAAATGGAGTTGTAAGTTATTATTTGATCAAGCCTTACTATTACTCTCTAATAATTGTATGTTACTCTCTAATAATTGTATCAGTCTAGGGTAAATCTTTTGGATTAAGGTTGACCTAATAGTCATTTATAAATCCTTTAACAGGGTGACATTCCAAGTGAATGGTATAAATTCCTCTAACAAGGCTCACTCCTAGCAAGGTGATTGAAATCCTTTAACCAGGTCATATTTAACAGTGTGCATTGTAACCCTTAACAAGGTTGGCCTTTCATAGTGCATCACTTCAAATGAGTGAGAAAAAGTAGCATGTTAGTTTTTTTTTTTCTTAAATTTAGTTTCCATGTAAATCATTGTGTCAAATTTGTTATTGAATATGTTATGTTTCATGTTTACATTTTTGCAAATTGATTTGACAGTAACCTACAAGTTTTAAGTGATTGCATAATCTTATGGATGCTTGCATGATGATAAAAGTTTTATGGGTTCACTAAGTTGTGAAAAGTTTTATTTGTTAATATGGACCTTGGATAACTAATTTGTCCCCCCTCTTAGTTATTCTAAAGAATTACAACAATTGGTATCAAAACTATCTACTTAAGAGGACTAGTTTGGAGATACTAGAAGCACAAAGATGAGGATGTCAAAAAGAGAAGTACCCAAGCTTAATAGAGATAACTTTCCTGGATGGAAAAATTTGATGAAGTTGCACCTTAGAGGACTTGGAGATCATGCACAATATACCATTACTGCTAAGCATGTTGATCTTGTTGGAGCCCTAACTACTAAGGAGCTGAAAAAGAAGAAAGAACACAACTAGGCAATATTCCTCTACCCTAAGCTATGAGAAGTTTGATGATATCAAAAGTCTTGACAATGCAAATAAAATGTGGGATGTTTTACACACCATCTATGGAGGAGACAAGAATTTTCTAAGACCCAAATCTGAGAGTCTCAAAGGTAAGTTTGATGATATGAGAATGCAAGAAGATGAAAATATTACTCAATATTGCTCAAGGATAAAAGATGTTGTTAATGCAATAAGAGGATCTACTATTACAATAGACGATGATACTATACTAAGCAAAGTTTTAAGAACATTGTTGCTTATATATCCTATTAGAGTTTATGCAATTCAAGAACCGAGATGTATACCAAGGATTGTTCTAACTCTTGAAGGTTTGGTGGGTAGACTCACTATTTTAAAGCTATCTAAATTTGATAATTACAAACCTTAAAATATTGAATATGCTTTCAAAGCTAAGTTGTTAATGAAAGAACCTAATGTGAAAAAGAAAAAGAAAAAATATGAGTCTGGTGAAAATGATATAGATGAGGAGGATGTAGAGCAACTTGAAGCACTACTAGCAAGGACATTTCACAAAGGTAAAGGAAAGTTTAAAGGTAAACTACCTATCATTTGTCTCAATTGCAATGAGGTTGGTCATATTGCTGCTAGATGTCTAGAGAAGAAAAACTACAAAACTGGTGACAAGTACAAAAGTAGAAGAGATGAAGACAACAAAGATTACAAAGATAAAGGCAAGAAGTCTTGCTACATTGCTAAAGAGGAAACAAGAGATGAATCTAATGAACATGATGATGAAGTGGTGTATGTTGCAATGAAGGACAAATCTGATCAAGATGAGGCAACTGCACTTGTGTCTTGTGTGAACAAGAATGATAGATGGATCATTGATAGTGGGTGTTCACATCACATGACTGGAGATAAAAGTAAGTTCATTACCTTGAATTGTTATAATAGAAAAAATGTAATATTTGAAAATGATGCACCATGTTTGATAAAAGGAAAAGGTTCTATCAAACTCACAAAAAAGATTTAATGTAACAATGCTTACTATGTTGAAGGACTTAACTATAATCTATTAAGTGTATCACAATTGAATAATTTAGGATGTAAGGTTGAGTTTGAAAATAAGATTTCTAAGATATATGATACTGATGGAAAAGTGATTGGAAAGGGTGATCAAACTAGGAGTAATCTATTCTACCTTGATATAAAGGATGCTACTTGTCTAGTTGTAATATTTGATGATGTGTGGCTATGGCACAAGAGGTTATGTCATATTAATTTTGAAAACTTGGTTAGTATCAATAACATGAGAAAAGTTAGAGGTTTTCCTAAGTTGAAGAAACTTGATAATATAATGTGCAAACAATGTCAATTACAAAAAATGACAAAGTCAAGTTTTAAGAGTAAACCTCATACCTTTAAAGGAATACTAGAGATTTTTCATACTGACTTGTGTGGACCAATTGAAGTGCAAAGCTACAAATGAGATAAGTACATTATGTTGCTTTTTTATGATTATTCTAGAATGATGATAGTTATGTTTCTAAAATAGAAATCTGATGCTTTCCAAATGTTTAAGTGGTAGTTAGCAAGAGTTGAGAAGGAAATAGGTAAAATTTTGAAATGTTTGAGATCTGACAGAGGAGGGGAATTCACATCAAATAAGTTTGAGATGTTTTGTAATGACAAAGAAATCAAAAGAGAGACATATGCTCCTAGAACCCCTCCATTAAATGAAATTGTTGAAAGGAGGAACATGTCTATAATGGACTATACTAGGACACTCATGATAGAGAAAAATGTTTCTTTGAAATATTGGAGAGAAGTTGTAAGTACAGTTGTCTTTACCTTGAACTCTATACAAGTCAAGAAAGGTACTCATTCAACACCTTTTGAACTATGGTATGGATACTCATCGAATGTAAAATATTTTAAGGTATTTGGAAGCGAATACTCTATTCTCAAAGATTTTAGGAATAGTAAACTAGATGCAAAAAGTGAAGAAGGTATATTCCTAGGTTATTCCACAAGAAGTAAAGCTTATAAGTGTTTAAATACTAACACTAACAAAGTTGTGGAAAGTGCAAATATGAAATTTGATGAATATATAGAAGTACATGAGGTTGAACCTATAAAGAAACCAGAAGAATACAAATCATTTGTATACTTTTATGAAGGTATGCCTGCTAAAGGAGATGCTACAAATCAAGTTACAAACCAACAAGTTTTAGTGACTGCCGAGTAACATACTATGAATGTTGAGTTGCATTCAGGAACTGGGCTATATTTAGATGTCGAGTTACAGAATGAAGTTGAGGCACATTTTGATTCTGAGATTAGTGTATATGAAATAAATATTGAACTACCTAACAAAGATGCACATAGTGACTCAGAAGTTGAAAGACCAAATGAAGAAACCAAAGCTGAACTAAGATTGTCTAAATATGTCAAAAGACATCATCCTGCTACACAAATCATTGGAGATAAAGATTCTAGACCAATGAAAAGGAAAAAGTTGAGAAATGATACATGTTTGATGAGCACGAAAGAATCCAAAAAAATGAAAAATGCCTTAGAAGATGTGGACTTGAGTAAAGCCATGGAAGAAGAGAATGAACAAATTGAGAAAAACAAGACATAGACTCTAATTCCTAGACTAGAAGACAAAAATGTGATTGGGACCAAGTGGGTATATAGAAACAAGCTAGATGAAAATGGTGATATCACAAGGAACAAGACAAGATTAGTCTGCAAAGAATATGCACAAGAAGAAGGAATTGACTATGGAGAAACATTTGCCCCTATTGCTAGATTGGAAGGCGTAAGAACTCTGCTTGCTTATTCTTCATACAAAGGTTTCAAAGTTTATCACATGGATCTTAAATCTGCATTTCTGAATGGTATATTAGAGGAAGAAGTTTACATAGAACAGCCAAAAGGATTTGTTAATGTTAACGATAAAAATATGGTATGTAGATTACATAAAGCTTTATATGCTTTGAAGCAAGCACCAAGAGCATGGTATGAGAGATTTCATAATTATCTTGTGAAGATTGGATTTGAGAGGACTAATGATAACAACAATCTATGCTTGAAGACAAAGAAAGGCAAAGGTATTGTGTTATCTGAAATTTTTGTTGATGATATCATATTTGGAGGTCAAGATGCTTTATGTAAGGCTTTTGCAAATGAAATGAAGCAATAATTTGAGATGTCTATGTTTGGAGAGATCAAGTTCTTGAAGGGTTTGCAAGTACATCAAATAAAATATGGTATATACATCACTCAGTCAAAGTATGTGAAGGAGATACTAAAAACTTTTGGATTGGAGGATTCCAAGCTAGTAAGTACACCTATGGTAATAGGACATAGATTGTCAAAGAATGATGATTCAACTGAGGTGAATCAAACATTATATAGGTCTATGATTGGAAAATTACAATATGTAGTACATAGCAGACCTGATACTGCATTATCTATAGAGATAGTTGCAAGATTCTCTACTAATCCTAGGAAGAATCATTTGATGGTTGTAAAGAGAATAATGAAATATTTGAAAGGAATTGAGCAATATGGTCTATACTACAAGAAAAATGAGAAATTTGAATTAAGAGCCTATACTGATGTTGATTGGGCTAGAAACATTGATGACATAAAGAGCACCAATGGAGGAGCATTTTTTTTAGGCAAGAGGCTAGTTACATGGACTAGAAAAAACAAAATTGCACTTCACAATCTACTGCTGAAGCTAAATATATTGTTAGTGTTGTAAATTCTAAAACATTGTATGGATCGAATAGCTACTCAAAGGTATGAAGAAAGAGATCACTGAACCAATGATACTTTATTGTGATAATACAAGTGTTATAAATATATCAAAAAATAATGTGATGCACACAAAGACTAAACACATTGCAATCAAGTATCATTACTTGAGATAATTAGTTCAAGATAAAGAGGTGAAGATGGAATATGTTAACACAAAAGAGCAAATTGTTGATATCTTCACAAAAGCATTACCTAAGGATGCTCATGAGTATCTAAGATGTAAACTAGGGGTGATACCCCTGTCAAAGGCTATCTAAGAAATAAGAGGAGTACCCTGCATCAAATAAGTTGATTGACATATGTTACACATTGATGCAATGGACATTACTTTAGGAGCTTCCTAAAGTAATCAAAGAGCTAAAACTACAAATGAGTCACAAGCAAGGTGACAAAGGGAGAAATTGAAGAAGTTTATATCTGCATATTAACATGACAAGTCTTTGGCATTTTTGTCAAAGAGGGAGATATAACTGAAGGAAGATATATACAGGATAAGGGAGAAATCTTAACGCACAATATGAGAGAGAAATTTTTGACTGCTGAGAAAGAAAGTGTATCTATTGATTACATCTACCTAGTATGAGGAAGATAATGTAGAGGGAGGTATAAGAAGTAATCCAGAGGGAGTCATAAGGATGAGTTGATTGTTTGTTGATCAGAATAGAACATAATTTGTAACCTATTCAGAACATGAAAGTTGCTAATAGAGGTCGAGATTTTAGTACAAGGAATTATTTTATTTTTGGTATTGTGTCAGTCTTACTATTTAACCTAGTCAGTTTGGTTGATCAATTTGGTTTGCCATCAATGTCAAAGAGCAAGATTGTTGAAAACAGGTTGATGCAAGTATGATAAATGTGTTTCAATCATTGTTTTGTCACTGATGTCAAACCTAGTATTTTTTGGTAAGACAACTACTTATATGATTTAAGTACTATCACTTATTTGATTAGTGAAAAGGATTTAATCAAAAGATGTAACAATAGCACCTAGAGGAAATGTTGAGTTATGATATGAAAAGGAGTACAAGAAAAAGCTAAAATAGTGATAACATAGTGCATTGATAATATACTTAAGGTTGCAAAGGTTGTTTTCACTAAGCAAGTTCAAAAGAATAAGTGAAACAAAGTTTATCTACCAAGCTTGACCAAATGGACAGTAGGTGCTGAGAAAAGTTAGTGTAAGTCAAGCAAAAAATTAGTTGGAGTCGACTAGAAGTCTATTTTATTGTATACCAAGTAAAACAATTGAAGCTAAGTAAAGTTTAGTTGATGTCGAGCACCAATATACTTTAGTTTATGCCAAGTAATTTTACAAAGGATGTTGAGCAACGTGGTTTGTGCCGAGCACCAAATGCAAGTCAATGTTGTGTGTCAATATTATTAGAAAGGTCATGAATTCGATGGATCTAAATTGACAAGTTTTTTTCTTGGATTGTTTGAACCAGGTGGAAGATAAGATTGATGAGCTGGTGGTACAGAATTCATGGTAAATTATTTTGAGGTGAATTCAAAGAGGACTTAAGAAGAAGTTTCTAGAAATAAAATGGAATGAGGGGTAGATTCATTGAATCCTACCTAATCTATCCTAACCCTAAATTAGATGATGGAGAATGAACAACAAAATATCTTAATTCTCTATTTATAGGGATGGTTGGTCAAAAGAAAGGGTTTTCATGTGTGAGAACCTAAGGAAGACAAGGAGTCAAGTTTTTTACTTCATTTAGTCACCTAAGTGAAGAGTTTGCATTGGCAAGTTAAGCAAGAAGGCTTAATGATGCTTCAAGGGTGAACAAGCTATCAGAGCCGAAGTGTGTGAAAGTCAAGTAGAATGAAAGATTGAAATATAGATCTATAATCTAAAAATGGAGTTGTAAGTTGTTATCAGAACAAGCCTTACCATTACTCTCTAATAATAGTATCAATCTAGGGTACATCCTTTAGATTAAGGTTGACCTAACAGTCATTTGTAAATCCTTTAATAGAGTGACATTCCAAGTGAATGGTCTAAAAGTCCTCTAACAAGGCTCACTCCTAATAGGGTGATTGAAATTATTTAATTGGGTCACATTTAATAGTGTGCATTATAACTTTTAATAGGGTTAGCCTTTCATAGGGCATCACTTCAAAAGAGTGAGAAAGAGTAGCATGTTACTGGTGGTTTTTCCCAAATTGGGTTTCCACGTAAATCATTGCATCAAATGCGTCATCAAATCTATTATGTTTCATGTTTGCATTTCTGCAAATTGATTTGATAGTAACCTACAAGTTTTAAGTGATTGCATAATCTTATGGATGCATGGATGATGATAAAAGTTTTATGGGTTCACTAAGTTGTGAAAAGTTTTATTTGTACATCTAGACCTTGGATAAATGATTTAGCCCCCATCTCAATTATTCTAAAGAATTCCAACAATCAATTGAATTTACCTTATGTGCATATGTTGATGCTGATTGGGCAAGTAGTATGGATGATAGAAAGAGTATGAGTGGTAGAGCATTTTTTTTAGGAGGAAAATTGGTTTATTAGCTAAGAAATAAACAAGATTGAAACTCATAGAGCATAGAAGAAGTAGAGTATATAGAAACAACAAATAATTACAATTAGATCATGTGGATGAAGTAGATATTGAAGGACATCAAAGTTGAGTTTAGAAAGCATGTTGTCATACATTTTGATAACACACACAGAGTAAGTATGTCTAAGAATCCTATGCTAGATTCTAAGATGAAGCACATATCTATTAAGTATAACGTTTTAAGAGAGAATGTCACAAAGAAAGAAATAAGAGTAGAGTATATTAGTACAAAGGAGGAAATAACAGATAGACATAGCCTTTACCAAAGGATACATTTGAGCATTTGAGAGGTATGACCAGGGTTATGCCCTTGCCTACTTCTAAGTAGTTGATGCAGAGATTGAATCAATTCAATGATACAAAGCACTATTGTTTATCCAGATTGAATGTTAGGTGCTTCTTGTATGGGGGAATACATGTGTTTGAGCTGAGCCGTGAAGGAATCTTGGTATTTAACAATGTCTTTGGACACTTGAGCTTGATGAAGATAATTTTGCAGTAGAATTTGTTGGAAGCATGAATGTTGATGATATTCCTATGGGGGGGGGGGTATTATAGATATGTTACTATGATGATATGTTACATTCATGACTGAGTTTGTCATTGATGTCAACATAGCAGTTTTCTATGGTATCTGACAGAAGAACAACATAAAGATCAAGTTGGTATGGATGACTAGTTGAGTATTCTCATTGTCCAAGGTCATGGGAGATACTTCTCAGTATCTAGTTTATGCAGTTAATTTTGGATGAAGAAATGATATGTCTGGAAGAAGTTATGAAAGTTTTGGTGATGTCTATTCTAAGATAGAATTTACAGAGGCATGTTCTAGTAAACTTGTTATATCTCCTAGCAGAGTTATTATTCTAAGAATCAAGGTTGAGGATATGAAGAAGACATGTTGGTGATGATGTGGCTATTTTTTCTCGTTATAATATTACATTTATAGAAAGATATTCAAGTTGCAAAGTGGAAGATTAATGTTATCACAAAGGGTTGTGTTTTCTTAATGTGATCCTATAATGATTAATTGAGAAAATCTAATAGCCAACTTAGGGAATTTTTTATAGACTCGGTATAAAGGAAGGAAATTTTCCTTTATCATAAAGTAGAGATATATGTCATGATGAAGTGATTGTAATCAACAGAGAGAATGAAATGTGAAGTTGAGTAGAGCAAAGCAAAAGTGAAGGAAACTTCATTGCTGAAGTTTTATTGAGTGATCCAAGGTTCGATATTTGGATCCAAGGTTCATGACCTAGTCTACAAGGTCTAAAAATGTTTGGTTTAGTTGAAAGAATAAAGGAAAGAAGAACATAATAGTAAATTACATGTTTCAGCAGTGATCTCTTCTTGTAGTTGAAATTGCATGTTTGGGTAGTGGGCTCTTCTTGCATACATTGTACTACAACTCCTAACAGGGTTGGCACAACTCTTAACAGGGACTCATATGTACTGAATGTTGTAATAGACTCCTAACATGGTCCATCCTCTAATAATGAACTTATATATCAGTATATCATCTTGTGGGCAAGGGTCTCCCTAGTTAACATATTTGGTGCAATTATCTATATGCATCTTATTATGGTTGTTGTTTACTTTGGTTGAACAATTAAGTTTTTTTAAAGAAGTTAAATGTTTTAATTGTTGGATAACTAATTCCCTCCACACCCCCCCCCCCCCCCCCCCAAGATATCTTGGTGGACTATTGTTTCTAATAGAATTGATATAATGATGCCTTTTGTCATTGATGTCAATGGAGGAGAGGAGTACATGAAAAACATATCCTTAATATGGGGGAGAGTTGGAGAAAATATTGATGTCATGGGGAAGTATATCAAGAAACAACACTGATGGATATTTGTTCCTGGGAGATTGATTTAATTAATGAAGAGGATCTGAAAAGAAGATGACTACAATAGTGGAGTAGTTACAATAGAATGGTATGTTTCCTATTCTTGGAACTTAGATGTTTTTCATCTATGTTTCCATCAATGCCAAAGGGGGAGATTGTTAGAATGAATTCTAATGATATTCCTATGGGGGAGTATCCTAGCATTGTTGGAAGCATTTGGGAGATTGTTAATATGATCATATATTGTAGTCATGGTAGTATTTTTTATTGATGTCAAAAACTGAAGATTGATTGAACAACATACAATGTTTGAGATTGTATGGTTTGAGGATTGAAGATAAGATCAAGCATAGTTGAGGACATTCTCTATTGAGTGTCATGATTCCATGGTTAAGATAGCATGTAGATAGTTGAAGATGAGTGATAGTTACCTAAGATTTATAGAAGACAATATACAGATAGAGTTCCTGAGAAGCAGTTTCTGATAGTTGGATTATATCTCCTAACAAGGATAGAATCTGGTTGAGCATAGTTAGACAGAGGTAGAAGACATCACATTGATGATGTGCTTAAGTGAAAAAAGTTTGAGGTTGCATGCATGAATATTTATGAAGACTGTAAACCAAAAATGTTGTATAATTATGAAAAGATGTAATGTAACATGCATTATTTATCTTAATGAGGTCTTATTATAATTGTAAATTGATAAAGCTTCAAAGTCAACTCAACAAATTAATTTGAGGACTTGGTATAAATGAAACTTTTTTCCTTGTGATTTTGTATGTAATGCAAGAAAGAAAATAAGTGAACTATAAGTGTAATTACATGAAAGTAAGCAATCTAAGGGATTTGTGTGATGCAAATTTGTAGGTCTAATATTGAGATCTAAGGAATATTTGGTGTTGCAGAGGCATAATGATAGAGCAAAGTAATTGTATTTGGTAGAGAGTACTAGTGGAAAATTGATATTTGGGTATTGTTCTAAAAGAAATAATACATAGGCCAGTTGGGTAGTGAGTTTGGTGGTCTTGCCCCTTAAGCTACTTGGACAGTGGGTCCTTTTGTCTTCCACAAATCCTAACAAGGTTGGCACAACTCCTAATAGGATTGGAATCTAATCACATGAATTCAAAGTCTCCTAATAGGGACTGATATGTATTGAATGTATTTCATTGACTCTTAATAGGGCCCATTCTTTTGCAAGGAATTTATATATTAGTACATAATTTTGTGAGTACTATCCTCACTGGGGTTTTCTCTTTGATCAAGGGTTTTTTTGGTTAACAGATCTGGTGTTTTTGAGTATGGTTATCTTCTTGTGGTTATTGCACATGCTAATTACATGTTTCAAATTTAATAAGGTTAATAAATATTATTTTGATTGGATAAGTGATTCACCCCTCCTCTCTCTCAATTATCTTGGTGGACTTTACTTTCTAATAGGTATGTGATCTTTTCCATGATATAATAATCACTATTGTTCAAATCATAAACTGACATGAAAGGGAATATTCTCAAAAGGTAGAAAAACATGTGAGTAATCAAGGATTGAAACCTAAACCATCCATTTCTTACTTTCTTAATCCTTTCTAGATTCTCTATCAACCAAATTCTCAAAATCTCACACAAGTTTACCTTGTTTTTCTCAACACAGTTTATATGTTTCTTGAACAAATTCAGTTGCTATGTCATCATCTCTAGAACTAGAACACAACTTAGTTGTCATTATCTTGCTTACAGACCTCAGCTAATCATGTTTGATTTTTCTTAGAATGATACCTCTATCATTATAGGTTGATTTGGTGTTTTCAAGTACAACCTTCTTAAAAAAATTCTCAGTCAATGGGATAGAACCTTCATTTCTTAAACTAGTAACTTCGTGTATCAGGTTTGTTGAAATTCTCTCAACCGAAACTTCCCATCATGAATTCTGCTAGGAATTGTTTTTGTCCAGTCTTATTTGTCAAATTCATAGAACATGTACTTCACATCATCATCTTGACCTAGGTATTCATAATACCTTGAATGACATGTCTTGATTGTAAATTTTGTCAAAATCACGAGAAATATTTCCTTCACATACTATTTCAAGTTTTCATCATGTGTAACTACCAATATCCTCCAAATATAACACTCTATCTAGAGTTTGCAAAAATGTGGTTGTAGGGTCATCTTCTAAAGGTGGAATATGGTTTAACTTAATCTTGGGTCTAGGGGTATCCTCAACATTGTGAATTATTTTTCCTTCCATTTCAATTGATAAAATACTCAACACAAAACCACTACTTAGTCATGTAAGATCGTAAATACCTCTAAAATCATGGAATTAGGGCTTCTTGACACCACTTCCAAAATTTCTATAACTAACTTCAATTTATCTTAAATTCTCCCTTTGGTTTTTTCTTAGCTTCTTTCTTGAGCAAATGGTATGTAAAAATTTGATTTCATTCCTTAAATCCTTTCAAATTAACTTTTGCATTAATTGTGTAAGTACACAGTCATCAAAATGTTGTTTCTATTAACTAGAGAACTTCTTTCTCTTCATACACTCTTATATGAACTCAAATATTATGTGCACTTAACCATAGTTTCCTTACATCAATATTTACCTCCTATAATTTGTGCAAACCCTAATTCTTTCTCTAAGGGTTTAAATAATTTTCTAATGCTATTTTCCCTTTGTTTATTATGAAATAAGTTGCTCAAATAGATAGGGGCTGGTAAGAAGCTAACATTGACTTCAACTTATTTTTAGATTTTTCACTTGACTGTACTTCTACACAATCTTGTGGACTTGTTGGAATCTTAGCCTTAACATATATTTTCATTGAGATTCTATATATGTTCTTTTACAATTTCTTTCTAATTGTTGATTTTTTTCTCATTTCTTCTGACATTGTTCACATTCCTTCTTAATTTTGGGTTTCTCATGTTGTTCCTCATATTGCTTTGTATTGTCATATTGTTCTTCCTACAAAATCTTGTTGTATGTCCCATATTGTTGCAAATGGTCATGGCCAATTGATATGTAATCTACAATCTCTAGCAATATTTCTAAATTTATTGCACTTATAACACATTATATCATTTATTATAACATTGGTTCCTCTAATAGGTCTACTAGCTACAGGGTTAGTACCTTGATACATATTATTAAATCTAGGTTTCCTATGCTCACTAGCTCTATGTCCAAAACCATAACAATTATAACAATAACTAGAAATAGGGTTAGTATACTTACCTGTATAGTCCTTCTTTCTATGACCGACTTCACATGCATAAAATCTTCCTTTAAATCGACTCCTTACTTCTTTAGGTGGTTCAACTTCTTTAGATACATCTTCATATTGATTTGACTCAACCTCATATCTATATACTGTGTTTCAAGCTATTGGATCACAAGATCTAGTTCCTTAGTGACTTTAGATTTCTTAGATGATTCTCCTCCAAAGTATCCAAGATTGATCTTATCATAGGAAGGTCTTTGCTCCAAAATATGCTCATCAATATTTTCACTACTTGAATACAACCTTTCAAGATGTTTCTTAGACTATGTAAGCCCTCCTTTTACAACCACATTATACTTCTCATATTCTGCATATTGTAATTTTGAAGATTCAAGTTCAAATGTCACCTTTGTAAGCTTTGATCTTAGGTGTACATTCTTAGATCTCAAATATGATTCAGTTTCTTTGTCATCATCCTTTAGACTCAACTTTATATTTGTAAATTCTAACTCATGCTTCAAGATCTCATTCTTTCTTAAGTCTTGAAACTTCATTGATATCCTTGTTCTAACCTTTAGACTTTTTCTTGGATTTGATAGATTATACCTTTTCTTTTAGCTTCTCGATATATTCCTTCACATTTTCATAATTGTCCTTCAAAGTCTCTCTTGCTTCTATGAGTACACCAAGTTGCTCAAGAGCTTCATCTAGGTTCTTCTATAACTGACCCATATCCATAGAGATCTTACTCAAGTTTTTAGGCCTTCTCTAAGTAAATGTGCTCTGATACCAATTGTTAGAAATAGGAAATACTGAGGAGGAGAGGTGAATTAGTATTCCAAAACTTTTACCCAACTATGTATATCACTAACAATCTTACAACTTGCATATGTAATTAAACTAATTAAGTTGAGTAGTAAACACAACCATAAATTAATGCAACACATAACACCATTATTTGTTAGCCAGGGAAACCCTAGCCAAGGGAAAACCTTGGTGGGGATGGTACCCACAAAATGATCCACTAATCAATAGTATCTTGTAAAAGATAGTGATCCTTGTAGGAGTCTATTACATATGTATAGTGTCCCTGTCCTTGTTAGAAGCCTCAACCCTATAAGGAGTTGTTATTATAATTACAAAATGTATGCAAGATGATCCCATTACCCAAACATGCAATATACAATGATATTTTGTATACAAAAGGAATAGATACAAAAACCTCTTTTTTAGTGTTCACATCTCTAGTAATTGATTTGATCTTTATAGCTCATTGTACCAACTTCATATACATTGTCTCTTACTTCTCTTATCACAAAATTCACATCACAAAATGATAGCATATTTATCACAAATAACCACACTTAACTTCGCATTTCAGATCTTTCCTTTATACCATAATATTATGTTCTATCAGCCTTCATTCTTTCACATGTGTCCCAAAATAAAAAACTATACTTTTTCCACTTAGGATTAACATCTAGGATGTTGTCCTAATTAGTTAAGTAATTATTTTGATAAATGGGATAATTCCTTAACATAAAATTTCTAATTCCTTAACTCTGTCTTTTCAGCACAGCAATTGGTAAATCCACAATAACTATGTTTGTATTGATCACTTGTGAACTAATAAGCATGTAGTCTAATGTCCACTCTATCATCTCTTGATTGCGGACATGCCAACAATGTCTCTATGAAGCTTGCCAATCAAAACTGTGTCTGTGCTGACAGATAAACTTCATGATACTTAGAGAAATTTCTAAGTTGTTCAACCAAAATTACATCTTTATAATCTACTCACTTAATACTAAGTATATGTTGCCATAAATGACAACCTCATACTATCTACCCTAGCCAAATTGCCAACATACATCCCCTACCTCCAAATTAATCTTCAAATTGGATCCCCCACTAGGTTTTGTCTATTGTAATTACATTTGTTGTTGTTTCTCACCTGAGCACACTGGGATGTTGGGTCTAGGGCTTGTTCCTAAAAATAGAAAATAATATGTTCCAATGCCATGTTTTTGGAATCTTTGAGAGCATTAACCCTACTTGCTTTTCATAAAAGGTCATACAAATCCAATTGTAGGGGCCATTTTGTAATGCCCCGCCAGAAGATCCTTGGAAACAAGGATTCAAATCAAGCCAAGAATTTTTTTTTTCAAGTATGAATGCACATGACAACATCATACAGGGATCACAAGGATCGCAACAGAAGACTTCAACACAATCTCGGCAACCAACGAATCTCCAAACGCCACTACCAAACTGACACACCCAAAAAAAGCCAACAACCACCACAAACAAGATGAGGGCACAAGAAACGACCACTCATCAACAAAACACCAAGCTGGGGTAAAATGCAAAAACCTGAAATTTGGCTAAGCCTGAAATCTTGAAGCCCTGAAAATTGGCTAAGTCTGGATTTCTGAAGCTCTGAAATTTCCTAAAATCCATAACTTATCTCCGAGAGGTCTGAAACCTATCTCAAACGATTTGTTGCATATATTAAAATATATCTTAAGTATAAGAAATTAAATATACCCCATGAGACTAAAACACAAAAATCGGATTTCAAGATAAACCAACTGAATGCAAAATGCAACAACATAGGGTCGAAGAATGCCCAAAAGGGTATCCAAATCAACTCTCAAAATTTTAAACCCCAAGAGACAAAAACAAAAACACAAAAATCGAATTTCAAGATAAACCAACTGAATGCAAAATGCAACAACATAGGGTCAAAGAATGTCCAAAAGGGTATCCAAATCAACTCTCAAAAAGTTCGGATCACGAAGAAAAGTTCCTGCTGATGGCATGCGTAGGTTTTTCACAAAAATCGTGCGACACTTTTTACTAAGGGAGGTTGACACTTCTCCTTAAGGCGTGCGACACTCTTCCAGTGTCGTATGACATATCTCAAGAAGGCATGCGACACTTTTTAGCATCGTACAAAATTTATCAAGAAGGCGTGCGACACTCTTCCACTGTCGTACAACATTTTTCAAGAAGGCGTGCGATACTTTACAGTGTTGTACGACATAGTTTGCATGGACGTGCAATACTTTTTAAAGTATCGCACCATGCTGAAAAAATGTCGCCCATAGAAAACAAAAACACTCCCAGAAGCAAAAAGGACCAAAATAGAGCAAAGAGCCTCCACACCAGGGAGTACCGGATCCACAAAGGCTCGAGGAAAGAACACTTGAGAGCACTAACAACAAGGAAAGAGGAACATCTATCCATCTAAACTACAGCAGCAAAGAACACACTGAAATAAACATCGCAAATAACTGAACAACCAAACTAAGTGTGCGTTTCCTCCCAACCGTCAATAGCATCATAAGACCATCGTGGGTCCTAGCCATCCCCCGCGCGTAACATCCCAAGCCACCGACCAGATCATCGGTACTGTCATAATAGGGATGTCACTACTAAAAACATGCAACAATATAAGAATAAGGAAATCTAACATGCTAGTGATAACGCATAAGATAATCCTATAGTAAATAAAATCACCTATCACATGCTAAACAGCAGTAAGCAACAGATATACTACTAAAGCAAATCACATCATCTAATCATATGCTAAACATCATGATAAGGGAATGCGTCAAATAAAATAACATCATCTAAACATGATATACATGCATCCCAATGAAAGCATAAATCACAAGAAAGCATACTTCGAAACCCAAAGTACCAAGTGAAGACATCTAGCAACGGTCGCACTACAAAAGATCATCTTTGTACACCAATCCCTAGTAGTGGTGAAGGTAGCTACGCCTCCCAACCACGTGGCACTCGTAGGTCCACACCCGCTGTGCTGATGGAGATAAAGATCCAACCACAAACACACATAAAGCACAACATCCAAGGCTAACACTCACGCCAAACAGTATGATGGTTGCAACCAAGAACCTAAGACAATGCAAGGAGTACAGGTCCTGGTCAGACACTCAAAAGGATACTAAGTAGAGGCTGACATCATGGAGAGTTGCTTGGCATCCAAAAGCCCAAGCTAGCATAGGCAGCTACTCTTCTCAACAAAAGGCACACAACCCACACATTTTATTATCACTTATATAAAACTTCTTCTACCAACTAGGGAATAGTCACCAGGTTGCAGGATAGAAGCCCCTCCATATGCTACCCTACCCTACCCATGCTCATCCTACGACAAGTGCTCGTGGGCATGCATACTCCCATCCCAACCCCAATGATCACAACTTCTGGAAGTACCATGGAAGATCAAGCCTCACAAGTCACTCGACAAATGTACACGGACGTACTCGTGTGTGGCGCACCACCATCACGAAGATCATAACACAAGGACAGGAATGAGAACACAATGCAAAGAAAACACCTAACTGAAAGCAACATGGGAAGGATGGATTCTACATGAATCCCAAAGCCAATAAAATCATACATCATGAAATCACTCAACCGGCCTCAATCTGAGAGTATGGATTTTACACGAATCCCAATGATGTAACAAGACCAAACATCATGAACTCACTCAACCGGCCTCAATCTGAGAGTATGGATTCTACACAAATCTTAACGTTCACGAAACAAAAGCAAAGGTCCAAAAGAATCCATAACAGGTAACAAATCACTCAACCGAACACAAAGTCGGGAGTACGGATGTAACACGCATCCCAATGCAACATAAAAGTGCACGAGTGGTCTGACTGATATCCAAATAGATCATCCAAGTCCACGACCCACATTGTGCCAATAAATCCTGAGAAAACAAGGTGGCATGCAAAATGAGGTAAAAATTATAAATTATAGAAAAATTCCAAAATTAAAACCCATTTGGCCTTTGGGTTCAAAAACTCCAAAAATCCAAAAATAAATGGAATTAGACACCGTATGCAGAAACGGCCAGCATAACAATGCAAAACTCCAAACCCTCATCCCAAAAAATAGGGAAATGTTCATACCCGCCCAACCGGGTAGAACTAGCATATAAAAATGGAGGGGAACACTAGTTCTCAGCCTCCAACCAAACAGTTACCAAAAATAGAAGCAGAAACAGAGCCGAAACAATAAAACAGGAAAGCCCTACCTCACAACCAAAAGGGCAAAACGAAAAACTGAACTAGAAAATAAAATGCCTGCAGAAGTGGCTGAAAATCATGGCAATCCAAGGTTTCCCCGAGCTGGATCCAACGAGCTCAACCTCGCGATGATCCCACGCCCGTAGCTCCCACAACGAACAAAACAGTAAATCCTCATGATGATGATTTTTGGATTTTACTCTCCAACTTTCCAATTTGAAAGTGAGAAGTGAGGAATTAAATTCCTTTTTGGATACTTATTCACTTTTCAAGTGAATAATCGATTAGGGCAAATAACCAGCCAACCTAGTTAAAACCCGAATTGACCCAAACGAAAACAGGATATTCCTATAAATAGGAATTCATCTATGGCAAAGCTGCCAGAAATTAAAATAAATCAATTAAAAAGCTCGAAAATCCAAAAACACATAAATCTCCTTAATAACTTTCGCGACAATGCGAACCTCTAAATGCACAAACACGCTTACTGGTCTAATCACATAATGCAAATGAGTTCGGATTTAATAATCATCGAAAGGTTTAATTTAAACACTTTAATTAAGGATACGTCGACCATACTAGGACGACATTGGTAAAATATGAACGGCTGAATCACTAACTCCATGTGCCACTACCAGGGATATAAATCCTTCACACTAAACAACACGATCAAGTGCAATTGCATATAATAACATAGCCGAAGCAATAATGCGTTAAATCACCTAATTTAACCATTTATTTAATTATATTAAAATAATCTATTTACATCACTCACGTTCACATAAAGCATAACAATGTAGGAATGAAGTAAATAACCATAGCATTAATTCCATCACATAACAAAATCAGAGGTATGTCCAAATACCAGATAACCAGATAACATCATAAAACACACTATCATCTCAAAATGGCATCATCATGCAATATGATTAACTAAACAACATAGTAGTCTAAAATCCATGATACTGGAATCAAAGTGTAACATCTGACCCTCGGGTCCTCTCAAATGTAAACATAACATGAGTAACAAATATCTCTCTAATCATAAATATAACAAGGTAAATGTCCGTAGCACATAACCAAATAATCCCACATGAACAATCCATTTCTAATCATTAATGCATTTAATAAAGATTGATTACTCTGCATTAAAAAGGCATTTAAAACATATAAACAACCATAGTCATAAACATGACTAACCACTGCTACAGGAACATAGTCCAATGTAGCATGGTAAAAGAACATAGTGCAATCTCTGCACACATCTCAGGGTAATCATGGAACAACCTCATGATACCACATCGATCTTGGTAACCACTGGCATAAACCTCAGTGAACCAAAATCACATCATAATCTCATAGATCAGTCAAAAGAATAATCAAAGCAACTGATATAGAAACATAAATCCAAACACCTCAATGGTGTAGACTACTCAAGGTCACAATCCGGATCCCAACACAACAAAAGACCAACAAGATTGCATCCATCAGGACGACTTACAAAAGTCAAATGGGAGAGGCACTACACATTTTTATTAGAAACCCTTATGAGAATAAGGGTTTGGTGGCTACTTGCAGAAAAACTAAGTTTTCTCCCTTGTTCCTCCACATTAGACAATGAGACAAAATGAAAATGAAAACTAAGAAGTACTACCTCACCATGAAAACTAATCACATGTGCCAATCTATACAAGTATGAACAATAAGTAAAAATAGAGAAACTACACCAAAAATAACTTCTTCTTTTTTCAATTCTTCACCGCAATTGTCAAAATTCAACATTCTTACTTCCCTTGGCCATTAGAGGGATATATACACCTAAGTTCCCAACGATTACAACTACCTTTTGAATTCAAATGGTCATTAGGAAGGTAGTTTGCTAGAGTTGTTCAACAGTTGCCAATGTTGCTTAATGCAACATTGACAACATTTTACATCTTTTACATTTTTTGTCTTAATCTTTGTTCTAAAGGCTTAAATGGGGATCCAAAATGACAATCTACATCCTAGGACTATGACAGACTAGAAAAAGAAAAAAAAAA
The DNA here is from genome assembly GCA_028749045.1 of Cupressus sempervirens. Classification (NCBI taxonomy): domain Eukaryota; kingdom Viridiplantae; phylum Streptophyta; class Pinopsida; order Cupressales; family Cupressaceae; genus Cupressus; species Cupressus sempervirens. Next base: position 144,624,596 of record CM053784.1, on the reverse strand, counting down.
AAAACATCAAATTATGCCCTTTGACCATGTTTGACCAAAGAATATTTGTACCTTGTGTCAACTTGGCCTTACAAAATGGGCTCACACATTGATCTATTGATCCTTGTTACAATTTGCATCATTTTAGCCTACCCTACATCATTTAGGAGGGGTACCCTTGCTCTACTCTCCAATGTGGTGTGCCAATTTGAATGCTATCTTACCAAATGGTGAAGGTCTATAGATGAGGCTCTATGGGATGCATAACCGGAAACAATGTGTTCTTCCTACTCCTCTGGCCACTGGCATTCAACACTATGCACATTCTACAGGGCTTGCTAAAGGATCAATTATCGTTTCTACTTCTTTGCAGTCGAATGTTAAGTTGCTTGGTATAGGCGACTCTGTCTTATAGGTTTGTAATTGTTGTATGCAAAAATTGTTAGAGAATAGAATTAGTATTATTAGAATTAGAATTAGTATTATTAATAGAATTAGAATTAGGTTTTAATGTAGAGATTTTATTGTATTTATGAATTTCAATAAAAATCTTAAATTATTGATTAAAAACGAACAATAAAGTTTGATCTAAAATATTGATAAATAAAAATTCAAACATCTAATTGAAAAAAATATATATATAAAATTTCACCATTCTTTAAAAAAAACCTAAGATCATAAAAATACAAAATTATAATAACATCTACCCACTTTAAAATGCCAAAAAAATGTTTTGAACTATTTATCCTTTCAATTAAGCAAAAAAATCCATTTTAAATCAAAATTATAAAGATAAGAATGTGTACTTCCAACAAAATGCCACAATCAATATCCATAAAAGAATAAAAAAAGGGGCACAAAGTCATCGTACAAACCTAACTAAAGATGCACATGGCTGGTTATCTTTGAAACGACTCCCCAAATCTGCTTAAATAAAATACGAACACACTTATCTCAGAATTAAAAGATATTATTATTATAACATCAAATAAAGTAAAATAATTGAGTCTGACTACTTATCACACAAAGCAATAAGTGATAAGTGATAAGTGCAGTGGCGGAGAAAATTATGTTTGCCCATTCAAATCTTTTTCGGCTACCAAACACACCAAAACAAATAATATTAAAAAATAAATACAAATAAAATAATAATAATAATACTAACAAGTACCGCCACATTAACCGGTCCACCGCCAAACCATAGAAAAACATGCGCTGTCTTCCTCACCTGTCCGATGAACATGTAATGGATGTCTGTGCCGGGTGACCGGAAGCACCGGTGAGAATGACCGCCTCCGCCGGTCCACCGACCTTCCGATCGCTTTCATCACTACCTTACGAAACTGAATCCGTACGCCAACTTTTCTACTGTCGTTGATTTGCTCTGCCACGCAACACAGTTCTGATGTATGTATTCTAGTGGGCAGATTAGTCCCCGCGGCTAAGCTCTAGACAAAATGTATTATTGATCAAAATTAAATGGTCAAATTTTTAAAAAAATTGAAAATATAATATATTTTGCGAAATTTTTTAGTGTTTTTTTTCACTACCTGCATATTTCGTTATTGAAAATCTCAAAAAAATAAAAGAAAAAATTACTATTGTTTTCAATTTGTAAAAAAATAATTGGAGAGCTTAGCCGACACCCATCAGCGCTACACAAAAGCGAGAGGGAGAGATAAAGCATACAAGTTTTTCACTTAAATTTGGTGGAGCATCCAATTTAATTTATACTATTAGGATTCAATTGTGTAATTTTCTTTAAATCTAATTTTGTTGATCTATGTTTCATGAGTGGTTCATAGTAATCTATCTCTTACAAAACTCATCACATTTAGGCGATGGAAATAGAGATACAACACCAAGAATTTATTTTTTAGGTGTTTTATTATAATATATGTTAATGAAAAAAAAAGATAAGAGAGCATCTAACATAGTATTTATAAAATTTTATAGGGAACAAAATAAAATTATTAATAATTAATTGATTATAATGGGACAACACCTTAGTTTTATTGTTTCAAATATAAAAACAATAATAATTTAATTTTGCTTAGGCAAGAGCCTACACCACAATGGTAAATTGTGAGCCTCTTATCGAAGAGGTCTTGGGTTTGAATCTACCCATGCTTAATAAAATAATAATTAATAATAATACATAATAATTAATCTTGGCTTCGGGCTCTTACCGATCAAAAATAAATAAAATTTAATTTTGCTTGTGTTTCTGGATTTTTTATTATGTCTAAAGGGTATCAAACATGGAAATTGGGGCAAATGGTTGGAATGGTTTTTGTGTTTGCATATTTAAGCTTCAAATTCTTGTGTGCTTCATTTCCTAATCTCCAATCATATTGTAATTTTACATCTCTTTGTAAGTTTGACAAATTCCACTCAATGAGGCATGTGAAGGCCTTTTATGTCTTTTAATAAAAAATTTGTAGACGCAAAAATTTGTATACTTCATCTCTTAATCTGAATTTTAATCTATTATAATTTGTGAAGTATATTCCATTCAATGAAGAATGTGAAGGCCTTAATCATGTTTTAAAACAAAATGTTTACAGAGGCAAAATCTTGTATACTTTATCTCTAAATCTCAAATCTATTTGTAATTTGTCATTTATTTATAAGTTGTGGGACTTATTCCACTCAATCAAACATGTGAAGGCCTTAGTCATGTTTTAAAAACAAGTTTTTTGTAGAGGCAAAACTATGTGTACTTCATATCTTTGTTGTCAAATTGTTTGTAATTTTTTATCTAATTATAATTTATGAGATTTATTCCACTCAATCAAACATGTGATAGCCTTAGTCATATTTAAAACAAAATATCTATAGAAGCAAATATTAGTGCACTTAGTCTCTTAATTACAAATATATTTCTAACTTTTCATATATTTATAAGTCGTGAGATTTATTCATTGATTAGACATGTAGAGGTCTTATTCACATTTTAAAACAAAAAATTGTAAAGGCAATTTGTTGTGCTATTCCTCTCTTAATCCAACATATGTTAGTAATTTTCCTCTATTTGAGTTATGGTGTAATGGTAAGACTTGCAATCATTAAAAAAACAACTCAACCCTTTTTTTAGACATAAATAAGCAAATGATAGAATCTTGTATCTTGCAAAACAAATCTAGGAAAGGTGATCTTGCTAGCTTCCCTCAATCATTCTAAATGCCAAAATGAGAATTAACAATTTTAGAATTTGTTAAATTAGTTTTAAAATATTTCTCTAGACTAGCATATTTATTAAGTTTATAAAAGAAATTAGAAATAAGCAAAATAATTATACTATATCAATATCAATTAGATGTAAGGGTCATGGAAGCGAATCCTATATTATAAGTGGATGACAATTTTATGATTAATTGCTATTGAAATAGACCTACAAGATTTTCCTCTCATATATACTTGCAAAATTTAAACATCCATTTTGAAATCAAGATGAAAACAAAGAGACAACTGCTATAGTTTTACAACAAAGAAGAAAATACGGAAAAAGGAATTGAAGCCAAAATATATTTACAACTTATTTTTGTTAAACTAACCTTGAACTTTTTGAATCATACTAATGGATTCAAATGGATTATGAAATGTCATGAGAAAAGTCGAGCCCAAAAACACATTACTGATTTAAGAATAAATTTAATAAAAATAACTTTTAAAAATAAGAAAAGCATTGAGCCCACAAAAAATTTAGAAAATGTTTGCAACTCATTTGTATTGTGTTTTGAATTATCATTTGAACTAGAAGTTTGTAATAGGGGAGACACATTGTAGGCTTTGTCTTAAAATAAAGAATATTTTTAATTGTGAAGGTTAAGGAAGAAAATATTTAGATGCAGAGCTTTAGAAACAATTATCAAGAATTTTAATGGATTGTGGACATCTGATCTCTCTAAAATCTTTAGATGTGGAGCTTCAGAGGAAAGTTTTTTTTTAACTACAATATTTCACAAAAAAAATCAAATGCAAAACTTTAGAAAAATAAATTTTCATCTACAACATTTTAGGTAGAATTGCAATGCTTGTAAAATGTAACTTCATGAAAATTCATATATTGTATTAGAGTTTATTCATATTTTTATATTTTTAATTTTAATTTTTTTGAAATTATTGTTTTTTTTTCTATATTTCTTTTTAAGACACCTTAAGGACTACCCATCATCTGTCTTCCTCTTCATTTTGTTAGGAGTCCCACTTACCAATAATAGAGCCCATTACACTGATCATTTAGCCCAAGAATAAAAGAAAGACAAAAGGTAATCAACAATTCAACTACCAACACATTTTAATCCAATACTTGGTTATATTTTATATTATTTTTAGATAATGGTGGGAGAACAAGAATGCACAGAGCTGATGTGGTTTGGGCACATGCATGCTAGGGCCATTGTGCCCTAGCATGTGTTCCATTTATCTACTGGTGGTTTTTTGTTGATCGGGGGTTGGTCTATTTGAGTTTTGAAGGTTGTTTTGGATTGTTGGATTGGGGTTTTAGTTGGTTGCATGGCAAGGGTTTCTTGTACATTGATCACGACATATGGATCTTCTCAGAAAATGCATGTAATGAGATCTGAATTGTTTTATGTGGGGGAGAGCTCCAAGTTAAAAAAATGTTAATGGTCAGTGATTTTTTTAGTGGCGAATCTTCACCAATTAGCGATTCTATCTCTTTGGGAAATCGTAATTTGGTAAATAAAACCTTCATGTGTCAACCACTTCGCCAAGATATTAAATAATTTGGGTCCAAATACCAAGCTAATCGCTCAGTAGTTTACACATAATTGCTTTGAAAACTTGGTCCAGTCACTAATGTAATCTACATTTAGGACACAATTATTTTAAAAAAATCTCCAACCTTTCCCTAATGTTTTCTTATTAGACAATGTTATTTTTCCCTTAGAATAAAATAATATTTTCCTTGGGGTTGAGCATCACCTACCATTTTACTGATGCATGCCTCCAACTACCCTCGTTTAGCCAATTGTTTTATATTTTGGGCTTTGGGACACATGTCCTTATTTTGGGAAGAATTAGAAATTTTATGTTATAATGTTTGAAATTAGGCCTGAAATAGAGCTAAGGCCATTGATCTATATGGCATCGATGGTCCAAATTAATTCCTTTCACCATAAAAATGATAACACGAAAAGTGATGATGACCAAGTTGGCAATAAAAAAGGACACAATATTAATTAAAACTTAATGGATTGGGAGACTACAAGCACAATGTATAGTGTACACTTGGCATGTGGGTCATGAACCACTTGTGACTCTGTAAACTCACCAAAAAATTAAATAATCTCTCTATAGAAATTGACATATTAGCATACTATGTTAGTATTTTGTGGTATATGGAACAATTAATTTGCCTCTTACATTACAAAAATGTTTATGAACAACAACAAAAATTGCCTACATTTATTTGCATACCAAAAAAATAATATTAAATTCACCATAGTTGTTAAATTTTGATATGAAAATGAAAATTTCACCAATAGAAAATAATTTTCTCCCTTGCCTCAAACAAAAAAGATCACCCTTGATTAGAAAATTTTCATACAAATTAAATGTTGAATTTGCTAACATTTTACATATTTTTCTCAAGAGAGGTTTCTTAAAGTTATCCCTATTAATGGTTATTTTCCATGCAGCTAGGATCATCTCATTTTGGTTAATCCTCCGGAGGCAGTAATGGAGGACATTGTTTAGTGGACTAAGCATATTCTGATATGAAAATTTATTGGAGTCCTTAGAATTTGAATACCCTTATTGGAGCTTACAACATGGATCCATCAGTCATGGTAGCTAGAAGGAGATATGGAGATCATGATGGTTGGGAATAGTTATTCTTTTTTTGTATTCTCATGCATATCATATTTTGATTGGGTTTTTTAAGGTGTTCCTTATTTTTACAACCATGTGGGGTTATTTGTAAAACCTTGGCATTCCAGATTTAATTTTGTTGAGGATATCCCCTCAAATGTGTCAGTGTGGGTTCATTTGCCTCGTCTTCTACTTGAATTCTGGCATGAAGACATTCTTTGTCAAATTGTTCCTTTTCTTGGAAATTCAACTAAAACTGTGCATCAATCCCTTAGTAAAAAGGTTATTTCTTTTCCAGAATATGTGTTGAAATTGATTTGAATAATGCATTACCATATCTTTGGAAATTTGTCTTGGATCTTTTTCTTGGGTGCAACAATTGGATTATGAATCGCTCCCATTTCAATGTCGAATATGTTATGAGTATGTTCATTTACAACGTCAGTTCCCTCAGACCTCAACTTCTAAAGGGCAGATGGCTCTGATGTAGGAAATGGTGATGGCCAGACATATACTACAAGAAAAGGAAAAGCTCACATGGATATTACAACTAAGGGGAATTCTCAAGTGGATAATGTAGGAAAATGAAAGACTCTATTGAATAATGTTGGCCTAGATAAGGATGGTTTTACCCTTGGTCTCCCATGAGCTAAGCAACATGGTCAGAAGAGGCCTTTGAAAGATCGACAATTTGATTATGGTTTTAATCAATTTGAGGTGGTGGATAGTACAATCTTAGAGGAGCATATTCATCCTAATATCTCTTATGATTCATTTTTCTCAATGGGGGAGCTGCACCTCATGATTCTTGTGGGGTTTCCCAAGTTGTGGTTCATCATCTGAATGAGGTCCCTATTGCTCCTAAGTTTAGATCTTTGGTGACTCTTGTGGTGCCTCAAGATAATGAGATTGTTCTGGTAGATTTGGTTAAGGATGTTTGGCATTTGGTAAGGGTAAGGAGTCTCCTCTCCCTTTGGTTTTTTTGTAAAGACATTTTAAGCGGGTTTCCTTTACTCCTCTAAAGAGTGGGCATAAAAAATACCAAGAGTAAATCAAATTTATAGGTGATATGCTAATAGAGTCTAGGGCTGTAAAACCCTTGGACTCTCATTTACCCCACTCCACTTGGTGATGATTATCCTCTCATGGATGTTAGGGGGTTGAATTGTTGGAAACTATAATTGGAAAAATTGTTATGTTGTCATTGATGTTAAACCTTACTAGTTTTCTAATAGTGTAGAGTGTCATATTATTTGATTGATGAAGAGGGTTTGAAAGGAGAAAAAATGAACTAGTAAAGTGTTGAGTAAAGAGGAGTAAGTATGATGGAACTACAAAGGGCACTTGATCAGTTAGTATTTGACAAGTTAATGTGGTGTTTGATCATTTTATTAAGTGAAGAAGAAAGATGAATTGAAGTGTATAAGAGATGACTGATAAAAGTTAAAAAGTTGAGTAAAACACAAGCTTGACTGAGTGACAGGCTAATAGGTCAATAACGAAGTTAAGAATTATCGAGCAGAAGATTATGAAACTTAAGTATCAATAAAAAAAAATAGTATTATATAGGTGATGGTAATGACCAAGCAAAGGTAAATTGAAGTAATGATCAAGAGCAATGATGGTCGAGAAAGCTAGTGTAAGACGAGAAAAACATATCAGTAATGATTGAGCTACCTAGTGATGACTGAGTTGAAGAACATATAGTGTCCAACAAAGAGATCTAATACCAATATGCTCACTCTAATCCTTATGCATACATAGGAAAAGGTCCACCAATATGCCTCAAACATAACCCTAACTGCACAAAACATAGGGTCCACAAAAACCAATCTCAATGCTCTTGCATTAGACTCCCTAGGTAATTAGGAAAGTGTTTCCCACACTTTGATGCCAAAATAAATATTTGCACTCAACTTCATCTTCACCAAATGCTTCCAATCCATCAAGGACAAGAGAAAAAATATGCACTTCAACCATCTCTAATTCATCCATTCAAATATCAGAACCAAATGAATCTCAACAATCCAAACAACATGCTCACTCCTAGGAACAAACTAAATATAATAAAGCTTCACAAAAAATCCCTGCAGTTGATCATAAGAAGCCATAATAGCATCCTCAAACATGAGATCGATGTCATCAACGTCATGTAACTCCAAAACCAAATAAAAAACATATAAGCCCAAAGCAACATGTAAATTCTCAACCATATTAACCACAAGAAAATATACATCAAAAACATAAAAAATCCAATTCAATAGTACCATGTAGATCCCCAGCCACATCAGTAACAAGTGAATCCACATCAACAACATGTAAATCCAACTCCATATTAGTAGCAACATTTACATCAACAATCAACTCTCCTACCAAGGAAACTATGGGAAGCATTGGGAAGGGAGGGAAGAGCGATTTTCAAAATTTGAATTCTAAGAAGGGCGGGATTCCACTGGACTGTTAGAATCAGATCCCTAGATTGGAGCATGGGTCGCAGAAGGAGGCCAGTTAGGGATCTTTCGATACAGGTGATCATTTGAAGAAAGATGATGGGGACCTAGATGCTCCCCCCAAGGTGGTGGTCAAGATTCCTCCAAGTCCAAAAGTGGGTCTACCTAGCCCTGCTAAATAGTCATCTCTTTTTGGGATCAAGCCTATAGGTAAGTCTTCTTTCCCACCTATTAAGATTCTTCTCGAGATAGAAAAAGGTTCTTGTGCCATTGCCATTCCAGATGAGCTCCTGGATTATAGTATTAAATCCATGGCTTCCACCCTGGTTGGTAAATTTTTGGGGCCAAGGCCTAATATTGACATGGTGAGATCATTTATCAAGACGAAATGGGCCATTAAAGGTCAAGTTTCTATCATGGCCATGGCCAAGGGATTCTTGTCCTTTGATTTCACATGTTTGGAATATCTTTCTAACATTTTAAGTTAGGGGTTGTGGGTTGTTGGTCGATCCACCTTGGTTCTCTAGAAGTGGTCATCAAAGTTGAATCTAAACAACTCATTCTATGTGCAAGCCCCTAATTGGGTAAGGTTACCTAAGCTACCCCTAGAATTTTGGAATGACGATGTCTTTGTCAGGATAGCCAGCTCTTTTGGGGAGCTTCTTTCCATAGATCCGATCACTACCTCTAAAAGATGCCTCACTTATGCCTGTATTTGCATTAGGGTAAGGGAAGGTACTGATATGCTAGAAACTATGGCATTTCATTCCAAACTAGGAGTGGATGTTCAAAAATTGATTTATGAGACTATGCCATTTGCATGTTTCCTTTGTTTAAAATTAGGGCACAAGGCAAATCAATGTCCTAGGGCAAAAAAGAAAAAAAGTAAGCCAATTGGTACTACTATGAAGGGAAATAAAATGATCTAGAAACAGAAAGCTTCAAAGCCTTCTAAGAACTAGGATGGCATCATGGATTCAAAAAATGTCCTTCAATAGGAAGAAGAGCAAGTTACTCAAGGCAATAAAGGACCTATAGTCTCTGAACCTATTGTCTTTGATAAGGATAAGAGGAATGACTTTGACGAGGAAGGAGACTAGAGAAAGGATAGAGATATACAACTAAGGATGACTAATGTTGAGGTCCAAGCCATTGAAGCCATAGGAGGGATAGATAATTCCTTGACTGAGGAAGAGCAGGATGTTAGGAGGTTAGAGGCCCCTCAGATGAAGGTTTTTTTGAATACTAATTCGGGAGTCCTAAATGTTGGTGACTCCCCAAGGATGGAAAATCTCAACCTAAGCAATGGACTCATAGATGAGGGGATTAGTCAAGCCGATAATGATAGGGCTCCACTTATTGATCCCATAAAAAATCTAGCTATCTCCAAAGATGTAGGGATGAAGCTTTTAGAACTTATCAACAAGTCTTCCCTAGAATAGATTTCAATATGGGAGGAATGGATTAGTAGTTGCTCTCAAGATGGTAAGGGTAACTAGAGTGTGGTAAAAAAGAAGAAGAACCAAAATTGAGACCATCCCCCTCTATCTCCAGTGATGACCAAAAGCAGAGTGAAGGCTGATGTTGGGGTAAAGATCAAAACTCCAGGAAGAAGAAGCCTGAATCAAATATTGCCAGACAAGACCAAAAAGTACTTGGCAGATGGGAGCCAGAGAAACATCAAGGAATACTCTGGAAAAAAGAAATGAAGATCGTATCTTGGAACATTAGGGGCCTAAATGTCACCCACAAGTAGGATATAGTTAGGAATATGATTAGAGACCAAAGACCCAATTTTTTACTAATAAGTTAGGAATATGATCAGAGACCAAAGACCCAATTCTTTACTAATACGAGAAACTAAAATGCAAAATGATGTGGTTAGTAAGTTGTCTTTTAGCAGAAACATGACTAGTGAGGCTACAAATTTGGAGGGAGTTGTAGGGGGGGGGTGCTGATGATCTACAACAACAAGGCATTTTAGATTTCTTCTATTTATAACGAAGGTAATTCCCTCCTTTGTAGGGTCTCCCATTTTCATAGTGGTGATTCTTGGTTTATTTTAAATCTGTATGTGCCTAATACCAAAAGAGAGAGAAGGATTTTTTGGGCCAAAATCATTGATGTTATTCAAAATTGCAACATAAATAAAGGGGTTATCATGAGGGATTTCAACTTCCCCCTTACTGAGGATGAAAAATCTGAAGGGTTGGCCCATAATCAGGAAAGTAAATTAGACCTCTCAAAATTTATAAACAATTTGACTTTCATGGATGTTGATCTTTTGAGGGGTAGTTTCACTTGGTCTAATAGGAGAGTGGGTGGGGATTGCATCCAAGTCCAACTCGATAAAGCCCTAATCTCCCCTAATTGACTGTAAACCCACTCTTGCAGACTTTCCCTTCTCCCTAGAGTTGGTTTGGATCACTCCCTCATCTCACTCTCTCTAAGCCCCCCGATGGTCAAATGGAATTTTCCTTTTCATTTTGAGATGTGGATTTCCCATCCAGATTTGGAAGCCAAAATTTCTTCTTGGTCAAGGAACATTAAAGTTTGGAATAAGTCAGACTTTGGGCATATTTTCCAAGTGAAGGATGAGAGACTAGACCAGCTCCGCACTGTCTAGGAAGAGATTCAGTTGGAGGGATATAATGATCTAAATAGGATAGAAGAAAGGCCTATTCTTACCGATCTTCATAATATCATAAGCAGGGAGGAACACTTTTGGAAGCAAAGATCTAGAGTTAATTGGCTCAAAAAGGGGGACTAGAACACCAAGTTTTTCCATTTATCCACCCTAAAGAATCATGCTCATAACAGGAATTTCAAGCATAAAAAGGGGGCAGATTATGTTTACTAAAGAAAACGAGATAGTAGATGAAGCTATGAATTTCTTCTCCTCTCTTCTTTCAAAGGATCAGTCTCTATCAGTGACAGATCAAGAGGATATCTTAAATGCTATTCCTTCGCTATTGTAGGATCACCACAATTCCATGCTGAAGGCTATTCCTTCTCAACAATAAATTTATCAAGCCCTTTCTTCCCTTCTTGGTGATAAAGCTCCTGGCCTGGACAATTTGCTGACTTTCTTTTTCTAGATATATTGGGAGGTGGTCATAAGGGACATTGTGAAGCAGTGAAAGAAGTTTTTGGAGCCAAGATACTCTTGAAAGGACTCAATGCTACTTTCCTAGTGCTTATTCTGAAAGTCCCAGGGGCCGACTCGATGGATAAGTTCAAACCCATTAGCCTTTGCAACTCTTTCTATAAAATCATCTCGAAAGTTCTAACTACTAGGCTTCTTAGTGTCCATCTAATTATCTCCTCACGACAAACTGGTGTTTTCCCAGGGAGAGAGATTCTTGACTCTATTATTATGGTCAATGAGGTGATGCACTCTTTGGAAGCCAGGAAGAGAGAAGGTTTTTTGCTTAAATTGGACTTGTCTAAAGCTTATGATAGGGTGGACTAGAATTTCTTGTTGGCTATCCTTCTAGCTTTTGATTTTGATGCTCAGGTCTATAAACTTATCCTTCAGATTGTTACAACCCTCTCTTTGTCTATTTTGGTCAATGGTTCCCCCTCAAATTTCTTTTTTCCTTCAAGAGGACTGAGACAGGGTGACCCTTTATCCCCTATTCTCTTCATTGTTTTGGTGGAGTACTTGGGGAGGCTAATTCTAAGGAAAAGATAAGAAGGAAGATTGCATGGCCTCAAGTCCTCTTTCAGGCATAACTCTTTCACCCATCAGCAATTTGTGGATGATACTATCCTGGGTGGAGATGCCTCAGTTCAGGAGGCTAGAGTGCTTAAAGGCTTGCTCAATTCATACACGAGTGGTTCGGGCCAGGCTGTTAATTGGGAGAAAAGATTGGTCTACTTTATTAACACACCTTTAGAGAGACAGAGGAAAATTGCCTGTATTCTAAGATGTGGTGTTGGATCTCTTCCTGCAAACTATCTTGGTTTGCCTCTGGGATCCAAACCTCTAGAATCTTTCTGGAATAGCATAATTGACAGATTCAACAAGAAGTTAGTTGGTTGGAAAGGAGCCACCCTCAGTCAAATAGGAAAATGTACTTTGGTAAAATCCACTCTTCAAAATCTTCCTACTTATGCCCTTAGCCTCTTTGGGATTCTGGTTAAACATGCTGATAGAATGGAGAAGATTCAAGGAGAGTTCTTATGGATAAGTGTTGAAGATAATAAGAGATATCATCTTGTTGCTTGGGACCATGCCTATCTCCCTAAATGCTACGGTGGTCTAGGCATTAGAAAAATCATACATCTTAATAGTGCCCTATTGGCTAAGCAGATATGACACATTTTTTTGAACTCGGGTGAATGGAGGGACATAATAGTGGAGAAATATCTAAGAAGGAAATCCCTTAGTTTTTTGCTTAGTGAGGCTAAGATTCCTCAAGGATCTTACATATGGAATGGGATTTTAAAGGCAAAATTTTTGGCCAAGTCTAAGGCAAAATGGAAAGTAGGCAATGGTGAAAACATTTTTTTTCTGGCAGGACAATTGGCTTTGCTAGGGACCTCTTATTGACCACCCCAATCATGGGAGATGGGTAGAAATATGCATAAGAAGATATGGTTTGAAAGTTAGCAACCACAGAGCTAGTCATGGTTGGAAAGACTTGTTTTTAGTCTTATAGGATCTTAAACCTTTGATGATTACCCTGAATGCTATGATCCTTAATAACAAGAGTGACAAGGTCATTTGGGGAGATAACTCAAATGGGCAATACTCTATTGCTTCAGGTTACTTCTCAATGTGGGATAGATTAGAGAAACCCATATGGGCTAAGGCCTAGATTCCAAGTCTCACTCCAAAAATTAACATTTTCTTGTGGCTACTTCTCCAAGACAAGGTACTTACCTTGGACAGCTTGGCAAAGAGAGGTTAGATTATCCCTAATAGGCGTAGCCTTTGTAAGCAAGACTCAAAAATGGTTAACCACCTCTTTATTCACTGTCCCTTCTCTTTTGAGGTCTAGAATCTTCTGACAAGGGACTATGGGGTCAGTTGGTGCAACTTGGCTAATATCCAAGAGTTCTTTGGAAAATGGAATAGTGTGCACATAGGAATGAAGACTCAGATGTTAGGCTCCTGGTCTCTTTCACACTTCTATTGTGGAATATGGAAAGAGCAAAATAATCGTATCTTCAGAGATAGGGAATCCCCTGCTTTTATTATTGTAGAAAAAATAGATGGATTAATGAAGGAGAATTTTGCAACAACAAAGGGAGGCAACAGAGAAGAAGGAGGAAATAGCATAGAAAAGATAAATGACAAGGATAGGAAAAGACAGGAGGCTAGGTGGCTTCTTCCCCCCAAAGACTAGCATAAAGCCAACTTTGATGGGCCTACCAAAGGGAATCTAGGTCCAACAAGCTGTGGAGGAATCATCAGAAAAAGTCATGGGTGTGGTGTTGTAGCTTTCTCCTATCCATTTGGGACCCAATCAAACCATTTTCCTGAGCCTAATGCAACATTTTATATTGTTAAACTGGCCCCGACTTCTGGGATTGACAACCTTTAGTTGGAGGGGGATTCATTAAATATAATTAACTGTTTAACCGATCAAGCTTTTCCATCATGGACTATTGTGAATGTGGTGGAGGAGATCAAAACTAACTTGGGTAAATTTAAAAAGGTCCATATAAGCCACGTGTATAGGGAGGCCAACTCAGTCATGGATTGGTTTGCAAATGAAGCTGTAATAAAAAATACAGTCGTGATGTGGCATAACGGTGAAAGCTTTTTGAGGGTTGTGAAAGAATTAATACTTCTAGAATGTATCTAGGGAAGTACAAAGAAAATCCAAATATAATTATGGAAAGATTTATAAGATTGCACATTGGACAAGGAGTAAATGAGAATCATGCAAAGTTATTACTTTTCCATCATATTGAGTACATGTGGTATGCTTTTTGGATCAATTTTCATTCTACCATTTTTTCTGCCATATGAAAGACCTTTTTTGGGTTTTGAAAATAGAAGGAAGCTAAACTTTGTGAGAGAACTAGTAGCAGGTGTAGTTTTCATGAACCAGAGGAAATAATGGTTGGGGAGAGAATTAGGAAGGGGCTGATGGGGGAGGTAGATAACTGGAGAAATAACCTGAAGGTATGGCATAAACTGGAGAAGGGCAACATTACAAAATTCATGGAAAAACTCCATGGTTTCAATAATGAGGTCACCAATACAATGGTGAAATTGTGGAAGGATGACCAAGTTAAAATCAATGGGGTTACACACCAAGTTGATGTGGATTTGATTGTGCATGTTACAGAGCTCTCCTTGGAGGGGATAAATTTCTTCAGAAATATGAAAATGCTAGCCAATGCAGTCAAGGACTTTGTGAAGGATGAGGATGAAAAGTAGAAACTCATGAAGACTAAGACATACTATGAAATAGAGTCCATTAAAAATCTCTGGAGGTATGTATTCAGAGTTATTATCGAATATATATCCCTAGATACTAGATTCGATAGGGTCAAGACTCATCATTTTGTGCTTTTAAATCACTTTAGGCATGGAATAAAGATTTATTTTCCTTTTTATCTTTTCACCTCCATGAGCAAGAGCATTGAGGGTTTCAAAAAGAAACCCACTGCTAATCCTGCCCTTCATGAGAGGTTGCTCCTTTTGGTTTATGAGTACCTAAAGACTCAGACTAGGGGCAAATCTCTTGGTGAAGCTGGAAATGCTTTCGAGGAAACTGAGAGCTTGGATTCTAAGGAAGTTTAGAGCATCAATTCAGAAGATGAGGAAAATTCCCCCTCTAAAGGTAAGAAATTTAAGGAAGGGGAGAAAGTTTTTCCCTCTACCAGCATTGCTCCCAGTAGAAAAAGCCCTAGGGGTTTAACCCCTAATCCCCCCAAGATTGAGGAAAAAGAGGAGGAGGAGTATAGCATTGAAGAAGAGGATATGGAATCAGAGGAAGAGGTAAAGTGGGAGGATAGTGAGAAGGTTGAGGAGGAAATGGAAGTTACACCAAGGAACCCTAAGAAAAGAAAGGTTGAGGAGACTTTACTACTAGAAGAAACAAAAGAACAGACTCCTTTGATCTTGGGCCCTGTCCCTACCATTCCTTCACCATAGGGAAGATAATTACTTTGGTGGAAGATAGTGGGGAGGTGGTTTTGAAAGATAGGAGGGGATTGTGGAGAAATTTTTACTCTAAAACAACAAAGATGGGGATAGTTAGAGAGACGATGAACCCCCAGGTGATGGAGGAAAAAGATGGTAAAGTCCAGTTTGATGAACTTCTTAACCTGACTCTTGTTGCAATCTCTGACAATGTGAGAGAATATAGACTCAACCTGATCAACAATGCTAAAAATAGCATGATAGATACATTTTTCCTATCCAATGGCTATTTCATGAGATAGAAGATCTCAAGGAGAAAGTGAGCTAGAAGGATGACCACATGAGAAGCAGTGACCAGGGACACCATGTTGACCAAGAGGACCATATCTTAATGGTTGAAAAAAGAGTTCTAAGGATGGAGACTTCTAATAGGAATCTAGCTAACTAGGTGATTGCAACTTTGAACACTCTTAATGAAAACATCAATAGTTTGGGTGATTCTCTGAATGAAGATGGATTAGGAAGGGAAAAAGAAGATAAAGATAGTATGGATTATGGGAAAACCAAGGAAGAAAAGAAAGAGACCAGGGGACTGGCAGATGATCAGAACCAAGATCAAGCAACTGTAGACAACTGGAAGGCCAATGAAGCTGCAGAGACCCTGTAGGTTCTAGATAGGGAGAACTAATAGTTTTTGTTTTCAATTTTTGTTATGCCCTTATCTAGTGTTACTAGTTTTTACTTCCTGGTTGTGGGCCTGTCTTTTGGTTTTGGCTTTTTATAAGTAGATGCATATTAGCTAGACTTTACTTTTTATATATATTTCTATTATTATGTAAAACATTTGAGTTTCAGGATCCCTATAAAACACGTTTTACTTAGTCAAAAACATTTACATCAACAATATAATATCCAACTAAATAAGCAACAACATGTGAATCCAAAACCATATTCACATTAGCAATAATATGGAAATCCATATCAACCATATTAGTAGCAACATATGAATTTAGATCCATAGCTACAACCATATGCAAATCCTCACAATCGACAATCTAATTGCTCACAATAAGATGCTCTACATTTTCCATGTCAAATCCATCCATCTACTCATGAAAACCAAAAGATACCTCCTCATCTTCAATGCAATCATCATGCTCTTCTAGGATTTGTCTTCTTGTCTACACAATCTTCTTAATTGGCCAAAAAACTTTCTTTCTGATATGAAAAATTCCAACCTGCACAAGACTGACTTAACTCCACTATTCTCTCAATAAATTCCACCAAACTGAATTAGGAGATCTTCCTTCCATCTTCACAACCATCTCATCACATATAATTATCAAAAGGTTGATCAAAAAATCCTCTATAAGTGTAGGTTAGATCACAACTTGCCACCCAACACCAAAATCACCAACTAGAACTCCTAAAAATTCAATTCTCAACATCATCACCACAAGATTGAAATATGCTCTGATGCCACTTGATAGAGTGTAAGGCAGGTGAGTCTCTAAAGGAGATTACCTATCTACCATAAAGTAACCAAACAATAGAAATTATACCATTGAACAAATATTTAGATGCAAAATAATGCAAATTATCAAAATAGAATAATAAGATTTATATCCAACATGCCCAACTGCAAGGCCTTCTAGGTTTTAACCAAATATAAAGAAGGTATAGTAACATTTATGCAACATCTCACAAGATCCAAATAACTACTATCTAGCCAAAGCCACAATCTAGTAGAAACCTTATTGTTCCCCAAGCTCACACTTAGCTACTAGCTCTACTAAATTTCACCCCTCTCCTACTCCATCTTTTGAATGCTAAAATGAATAACTCTAGACATCACAAGACCCTCTACTTATACTAAACTAAGTGAAAGGTAGGCCTAGCAAGTTAAATTAAATAAAATCTCTCATTAAATGAACACTCAAGCCACAATTTGGCCTAGAAATAAACATTAAATACATGAAATAACTAAATACTAAGGACAAACCCCAAGTTTACAATCATAACTAATTCATAAGAGTAAATAACTTTAGGCATCCTTAAACATAGAACCAAATTTCATCCAAAAATCCACATCTAGGATCGTACATGACAACTCCCATGGATTGAAGCTCACTTAAACAATCTCAAAATTCTACCTAGGAAATAGGAACATGCTACTAGAAACCACCAAAAGAGCTTTGACTATTAGAATATTTAGATAAACCAATTATCCTTAGGTCTATATGTGCCAATTCAACTTTTAAAAAATTCAAACAACTTAATCAATCTCATAAAATTACTCGACCAATATAACAACTTATCAACAACTTAACTTATTCATTCACCACTAGCTCTGATGCAATGAGAATTTGAGGAACCCCTACTTGAGGTAATTTAGATCCCTGCAAATAACCACACAGTGGAAATGCAAAAAAAAATACACAATCTGAAACCAAATGTAACTCTTTATTCATAAAATAATTATTTATATGCAATATGCCTGGTTGTAAGGCCTTCTAGGTTAGGGCCAAATACAACATCAATTATAAAAAAATTGTGCAAGATCCCTCAATATCCAATCCAAACACTAGCTAGTCTAGATCCACACTCTAGTAGGAACCTCCAAGAAAGATATTAACTTGTTCTTGCAAGCCCACCAAGCAATCTCCTTATTTCCCAAGCCTTAGCTACTAGCCCTTCTCAAAGTTCTCTCTTCTATCACATCCTCTTCTCCAAGCTGGATGATTCCCCCTTAAGACTCCACAAAACACCCCTACATATACCCAACTAAGCCATAGGTCAGCCTAGCCCAATAAAAATTAAAATAAACCCTTGCAATAAATTCCCATGCAAGCCACACGTCGACTGCAACACAAATTAAATAAATATAACAAAATTTAAATGCCAAGGTCAGCTCACACTACAAATGAATCATGCACCATAAAGACCAAGACATGACTGAGTGTCAGAAACCACCAACAAGAATTAGCGACTCTCCTGAGCATAACTAAGCCATTCATCAGCCAAGCCAACCTGGGAAACACTAATATCGAGTTCCCAGTACAAATTGAGATACAATATATGTCGAGTTTCTCCTTTGGTGGCCAATTCCCTTCAATGACCAAGCTACTCATTCAATACTACAACCAGCATCACTAAGCTCCCAGTGCATGATGAGTGCCTTTGATAACTAAGTATCTCCTCCTTCTTTGACTGAGTCACACATCTTTCTTTGATTGAGTTCCCAACTCCAAGGTCAAACCACACCAACATGCAAGATTGCTAACCAACCAAGGATGCTCCTGCATCAAGCTCTTGTTTCAATATATGCCTACTAACATAAATGAAACAACAATAAATAGCATGCATCACAAAACAATATTCACATATATGTGACACTAGAATTTATGGAAACCCAATTTGAGAAAAACTACCAAGTAACATGCTACCACTTTTCACTCTTATGAAGTGATCTCAATTAAGAGAAAACCATGCTACAGGTTACAAAACACATTGTTAAGTGTGACCCTATTAGGAGTGGCCTAATTAGAGGACTTTGGATCATTCCATTAGAATATCACCTTGATTAAAGGATTTACAAATGACTATTTGGTCAACCTTGATTAAAGGATTTTACTACCACAATGGTTAGAAAGTAACAGCTAGGCTTGATCTATCAAGATACAACTCACTTTGCAAATTCAGGTCTCCATTTAGCTCAATTTTTGGTTTATTGACTGGACTTTATTATACTCTCCATCTCTGATCTTCTTGGAAACCTTTCAAGCAATCACACTTCACCAATCTTCTCATTTTCCTTTGCTACTCTGTTCTTCATAGGTTCTTCACAAACTCTCTAATAAAAAATGAACCAACCCTACTAAAACATCTATTTTCCCTCCTTAAATAGGTAGCTTTGATCTTTTGTAGGTTAAACATCATTATAGATCTTAGGGTTTGATCAGATTTAGTGAATCTATCCATTGTTTTGTCCTCCTACTCCTTTCTTCAAACTAATAGAAACTTCTCCTTCAATCCTAACCTTAGATTTCTTTAACAAACTCAATTTGTGCATTAAATACACCAAATCATCAATCCTTATCATTTATGCATTTTAACCAATATGGAAATTCAACCATGTCGGCCTCAAATCTTGATTCTTTCACAAACTATTAAAATATTTACATTGAGTCATCATAATGTTCTTCTTCTCAGTCATCACTAGGTAGCTCGGTCTTTATTGTTCTATCACAGTTGTCTTATACTAGCTCGCTTAGTCTTCACTATGCTCAATCACTTCTTTTGTTTTCTCCTTCATCTTGCTCAATTATAACTATCACTTGGTTGATACTACTTGCTTGGCTATCTCTTAAATTTCTTGATCTTTTTCTTTAATGACCTAGTAAAACTATCACTTGGTCAAGCTTAGTTTTTTACTCAAATTCTTGCCTTGTCTTCTATATATTAACTCAACTATCTTGTTTACAAGTCATATAATGATTAAACATTGCATTATCTTGTCAAAGACTAACTAATCAAGTGCCCATTGTAATTTCATCATACTTGCTCCTCTTTACTCACAACTTCACTAGTTCATCTAGTTATCTCTCTTTTCAAACCATCTCCATCAATCAATTGATATGGCATTCTACACTATTAGAAAATGTCCCACCAGTAAGGTTTCACATCAATGACAACATAAAAATTATTCAAATTGTAGTTTCCAACAATCTACCTCTTTAGCATTGATGGCAACACTTCTAGTTACCATGCAAATGTAAAAGACTTTCTCAATAATTTATCATTAACAACTCCTCTATAGTCTGTATTAGATCTTCATTAATAGCCTTAGCTTCATTATGATTTTCATCCATACACCCTCCAATATGCTTCATCTTTTCTTCTATGATAACAATTGTAGATTCTTCATTCTGACATTGATTGTATTAATAAGTGTAATTATTCTCCCTCTTTAGATATTGGATCATAATTGTGATCACACACTATCCCTCTTTATCTACAACTTGTATGGTAACTATCTTACATATTCTCCCTCTTTGAAAACAATGCCAAAGACATTATCCTCTTTGTCACTATCCTAGTTGATCTTGCAATTTCACTCGCTCTATCATCTTTGACTTGTAGCTCCATCTACCGCTACCTTTGTCTATCTTTTAAAAAAACTAGGTAGCTCCTAAAGGGTGACCTCCTGCATCAATATATAAGATATTTTGATCATAACAATTGATGCAATGTTGCATCTCTTCTTAGCTCGATTCAGATAGGGGAATGAACCCTAACTTAGCTCTTAGATACTCAAATGCATTTAGGTAATGCCTTAGTGAATATATCATCTATCTTCTCCTTTGTGTTCACATATTCCAAACTAGCTTCTTTATCTTATGCTAATTCCTTCAAGTAATGATATTTGATAGAAATATGTTTGTTCTTTGTATGGATCATAGGATTCTTAGATATGTTTATAGCACGTGTGTTATCACAATATATTACCATAGGTTTAGTAATATCCTCCTTCATACCTTTCAACAATTTCTTGATCCACACAATGTTTGAATAATTAACTGTTGTGACAACATTATCAACCTATGTTGTGGATTGAGAAATACAGTTTTTTGTCTTGCTTCTCCATGAAATTAATTTCTTTCCTAGAAAGAAATTTCCTCCACTTGTACTCTTTTTGTCATCAATGTTTCCAGCCCAATCCACATTTTTGTAAAATTTTATCTCAATTTTTTCATTCTTCTTGTACCATAATCCATAGTCTTATGTTCCTTTTAGATATCTTAGTATCCTTTTCACAACAATCATTTGATTCTCCTTAAGATTAGTAGAAAATCTTGCAACAATACCAATAACTAATGCAATGTTAGGTCTACTTTAAATAACATATTGCAATTTTCCAATCACTAAACTATATAATGTCTAATTTACTTCAACAGAATCATCATTCTTTGAAATTTTATGTCCATTCACCATAGGTGTTCAAATTGGTCTTGAATCTTCCATTCCAAAAGTCTTCAATATCTCCTTGATATACTTTGATTGTGTAATGTAAATACATCTCTTCATCTGCTAAACTTGCAAACCAATAAAGAATTTAATCTCTCCAAACATTGACATCTATAATTCTTTCTTCATCTCATTAGAAAATTATTTACATAGCATATCATGGCCTCCAAATATGATACCATCAAAAAATATTTCAGCTAGAAATATATTGCCCTCAGATTCAATTTTCAAGTACAAATTGTTATTGTCATTAGGTCTTGCAAAACCAATTTTCACCAAATAAGTGTGTAACCTTTCATACCAAGCTCTATGGGCTTTTTTCAAACCATATAATTATTTGTGCAATTTACATACCATGTTCTTCCTGGCAGGATCAAAAAATCCTTCAAATTGTTCAATGTAGACTTCTTCTTCCAAGATTACATTCAGAAATTCAAATTTCACGTCTATTTGATATACCTTAAATCCTTTGTAAGAAACATATGCAAGAAAAGTTCTTACTCCTTCCAACCTTGCAATTGGGGAAAATGTCTCTCCATAGTCAACTCCATCCTCTTGTGCAAATCCCCTACAAACTAGTATTTCTTTGTTCCTTGTGACTTCACCTTTCTCATTCATCTTGTTTCTAAATACTCACTTTGTTCAAATCACATTCTATTCATTTGGCCTTGGTACCAATGTCAATGTCTTTTTCTTCTCTATTTGATCAATCTCCTCATTCATTTCTTTGTTCCAATCTACATTCTCCAAATAAACTTTAATCATCTAGGCTTAAACTCACATAGTAAACATGTATCATTCTTCAACTTGTTTCTTGTCATGACTCCCAAGTCTTTGTCTCCAATGATTTGATCTAGTGTATGGTGTCTTCTCACATATTTTTCTAAGACAAGTTCAAATCTTATTTCTTCTTGTGGTCTATCATTTGGTCCTTCTTTCTCACCTTCTTTAGGTATCTTTGGCTATAACTCAACATTTTCTTTCTAGTGTTCAAATTCCTCTCTCTAACATTTGGCTTTTTCTTTGTGTGACTTAGATCCTATAGCTTGATGCTCAACAACATGTTGATTCTCGAAAAATATTTTCCATTGAACCTTGGCAGTGCCTGACTACTAATGCTCAACAAGCTCTTTCTCTAGTTTAGGTAAAGTACTAGATCTCCTTCATAGATGTAGAAAAATTTTAGGCAAATTTTAAGGTTCTTTCTTGTATTCCTCACCATTATTTTATGCAAATTCATCAACTCTAACATTTTCACTCTCAACAATTTTTTTGGTGTTAGCATTAAAACAGTTGTATGCCTTGCTTTTAGTGGAATATCCTAGGAATATACCTTTATCACTCTTTGCATCAAGTTTTTATATCCTTGTATCTTTCAATATATAACACTTTCTTTCAAAGACTTTGAAATAATTGACATTAGGTGCATAGCTATACCAAAATTCAAAAAGGGTTTTGTTCATACATTTCTTAACTTGAACTCAGTTTAGTGTGCAAATAGTAGTACTTAGAACTTCTCTCCAATACCTTTGTGAAACATTCTTTTCCATCATCAATGTTTTTGCATAGTCCATGATTGATCTATTCCTTCTTTTAGATATCTCATTATGTGGTGGAGTCCTTGGTGTACTCATTTTTTTCTTGATTCCTTTGTCATTGCAAAATATATTGAACTCATCTGATATGAGTGTACCTCCTCTATCTAATCTCAAGCACTTCCAACTCTTACCTATTGTAATGCCTTGCTTGGAGATCCTTGGAAACAAGGATAAATAATCCAAGATAATTTTTTATTTTTTATTTTTTAAACACAAGTATGAATGCACTCGACAACAACATACGAGGATCACAAAGATTGCAACGGAAGATTATCCAACCATCCTGACACCAATGGATCTCCAAATGCCACTATTGACCAAAATGACTGACAACTAAAGACACAAAATTGGATTCAAGTCAAAACATTCTGAATCTAAAATGTGACACCAAATGATTGAAGAATACTGAAGAGGGTACCCGAAACACTTCCCAAAAAGTGATCATTGTTTGCCTGCACAGGTTTTTGCAATTTCCAGGTGATACTTTAAATCAGCACTATGTGATACTTTATAGTATCATGGGATATTACTCAAGAAGAAAGGTGACATTTTTAGGGATTGGGTGACACTCCTTCTACAGGCGTATGATACATCACAAGTATCATACGATACTTCTTCAAAGGGGGTGCGATATTGGAAAGTATCGCATGACATTACTAAAAGAGGCATGCAACACAATTAGGAAATGCATGATGGAACCCTAATTGGTGTGTGACACTTTATTGTATCTTACCATGCTGACACATGGTTTCCCAAGAAAGTAAGAAAATGACTACGAAAAACTAAAAGGGTTAAATAGGGTTCAAAACCTCCACATCAAGGAGTATTGGATCCATAATTTGAGGCATGAGCACTCAAACACACTATAGAAAGACGTAAACATAATCTAGACATCTACCAGGTATAAAGGGAAAGTACAGAAGGAAACATCGTAATGTACTTAAGGCAACATCACAATAAATAGAATTAACATCACAATGAATAGTACAACTAAACTAAGTATGCAGTTCCTCCCAACCATAATGGCATCATAAGACCATCGTGGGCCCTAGCCATCCCCTGCACGTAACATCCCAAACTACCAATCAGATCATCGATACTATCATATAAGGACGTCACTACTAAAACATGCTACAATCATAAGCATAAGGAAATCTAACATGCTAGAAGTAAAGCATAAGACAATCCTACAAACCAGATAACATCATCTATCATATCCTACTCATCATAGTAAGGAAATGTGCCAATAAATAACATCATCTAAACATGATATACAATCATCTCAATGAAAGCATAAATCACAAGAAAGCATACTCAGGAACTTGAAGCACCAAGTGAAAACATCTAGCAACAACCACACTAGGACAAAGACCATCTCTATACACCGGTCCCTAGTAGTGGTATAGGTAGTTACACCTCCCAACCACTTGGCACCCATAGGTCCACACCCACTGTGCTGAGGCAGATAATGATCTAACCACAAACACATGCAAAGAAAACATCCATGGCTAACACACATGCCAAGCAGTATGATGATTGAAGCCAAGACATAAAAAATGCATAAAATATAGGTCCTGGTAAAACACTCTGTGGGCTACCAAGTAAGTGCTGAATCATTGAGAGTCACTTGGCACTGACAAGCTCAAGCTCAGATCATACATTTCAACTCCTCAATAGAGGGCTCGTACACACTTTTTATTATCTTAAATTTTATTACCACCCAATGTTTTCTTTAGTTATCACTTAATTAAAACTTCTTCACATCAACCATCGAGAAATAGACACTAGGCTACGGAGATAGAAGCCCCCTCCATATGCTACCCTACCCTACCCATGCTCATCCAATGATGAGTGCCTATAGGCATGCAAATTCCCAACCCAACCCCAATGATCATAACTTCCAGAATAACCATAGAAGATAAGGACTTGCAAGTCACCCAACAAAATATATGCACATGTACTCATGTGTGGCACACCGCCATCACAAAGATCATAACACAAGGATTGGATGAGAACACAAAGCACAAAGTCACTCAACCAAAAATAGACTCAGGAGGATTGGATGTGGCATGCATCCCAATACAACATAAAAGTGAAATAATGGTCCATTTGACATACAAATGGATAATCCAAGTCCATGACCAATAATATGCCAAGACAACTTGAAAAAATAGGGCAGCACACAAAATGAGGTAAAAATCCCAAAATTTGGAAAAACTTTGAAATTAAAAGCCATTTGACCTTTGGTAGAAAAACCCTAAAAATCCAAAAATAATTGAGTTCTGACATTGTATGCAAAAATAGCTAGCATAACAGTGCAAAACCCCAAACCCCATCCCAAAAACTAGAAAATGCTCATACCTGACCAACTAGGTAGAACCAACATACAGTAACAAAGGGAAATACTAGTTCTCAGTCTCCTAACAAATGTATACCAAAAATAGAAGCTGAAATGGAGTAGAAATGCTAAAATAGGAAAGCCCTACCTAACAACAAAAGAGGCAAAAATTGAAACTCGTACAATAAAATAAAATGCTCGCCGAATCTACCAAAAATCACAGCAAAGCAAGGTCTACCCAAGCCAAATCCAACAAGACCAACCTCATGAAGATCCCATGCTCATAGCTCCCAAAATGAGCAAAAATCAAATTCTTTAGAAGAGGATTCTTCAAAAGCTCTCCAAGCTTTTATTTTCAAAAAGTGAGAAGTGAATAATAAAATCCCATTTTCAATACTTATTCATTTTTTGAGTGAATAGTCGATTAGGGAATATATCTAGTTAGACTAGCTAAACTTTGAATCAACCCAAATAAAAATAAGTTATTGCTCGTAATAAGAATTCACCTAAGGAAAAGCTGCCAAAAATTAAATTCGAGAAGATTGAAAGCCCAAAAACCCAAAATCACCAAAAATCACTTAACAACTTTCACCACAATGTGAACCTCTAAATGCATAGACACACCTACTGGTCTAATCACATAATGTAGATGAGTTCAGATTTAATAATCACCAAAATATTTTAGTTTAAACAATTAAAATAAGGATACGCCAACCATACAAGAACGACATTGGTAAAATATGAATAGCTGAATCACTAACTCCATGTGCCACTGCTAGGGATATAATTCCTGCACACTAAAACACATGATCAAGTACAATTCAATATAATATCATAGTCAAAGAAAAATGCATTAACTACCTAATTAATCCATTTACATCATTCACGCTCGTAGAAATCATAAAGATACAAGAATGAAGTAAATAACCATAGTATAAAATCCATCACATAACATAATCAGAAAGTATGTCCAAATACTAGATAATCAGATATCATTGTAGATCTAATGTCATCTCAAAATGGCATCAACATGCAAATATGATAAATTGAACAGCATAGCAGTGAAGCATCTATGGTAATAAATCAAAGTATGACATTTGACCCTTAGATCATCTCAATGTACATAAAATGAAAATATCAAATATCTCTCAAATCAAAATAGATGAGGTACAGACTGCATACACGAGAGACAGTACACCTATTTCCTATTCAAGTCAAGCTAGATACCACTTAAACATTTGAAAAGCATCAAATTTTTTCTTAAGAAACATCATAGTTGTCATTCTAGAGAAATAATCAACAAAAAAAAATAAAGTACTTGTCACAATAATAGCTTTGTACTCCAATAGGACTACATAAATCAGTATGAACAAGCTCCAAAATTTCATCAGAAGAATAGGTCTTTCTCTTGAAACTAGAATTTGTCATTTTTCCCATTTGACATTATATGCACATCACTTTATTGGGTTTTCTCAATCTTGATAACCATCTAACTCTTTTCATCTTACTTATATTTACGAAATTATCAGAATTCACATGACATAGACTCTTATGTCATATCCAAACATCCTCAAATTGTGCAAATAGACATGTATCTTCAGATAATTCTAAATAGAAAAAGTTACCTCTTGTTTGATCTCAACTTCCAATTAGTTCACTAGTAGCATCATAGATCTTTTCCTTCCTATTTTTGAAATTCAACTTAGTAGCCTGAACTGTTCAACTGTGTCACACTCAACAAGTTATTGGTGTAGGAACACCAAGGCTAACTCCTAGTCCTAGTTCCTCTTTTTGGTTTTTGGCTTGTACTGAACTTAGCCAAGTTATTTGGGTGTTTTTGGAACTTAAATAGTCATGTGAATTTTCTCCTAGATGGATTTGACCAGTTTCAATCCATCCTAGATATTTTTTCTTACTTTGGGTTTTTGTTGTTAGGAAGCAAGATTTGGGTTATGGGTCTTATACCCTAGAAGTCTAAGAAATTTTTGGATTTGAGTTTAATTTGTCTTCTAAGGTTTTCTTACATCATTTTTCATAGGTTGGAGGTCATTGGTTGTCTTTTGATGCAAAGTTGGGAAAGATGTCACAAAGATGTCAATTATTGCAAAAGTTGTCAATTGGTTAAATTTGGTTCAAATCATGTGAGATGATTCTCTAAAGGATAAATCATGCCTAGACATCATAAAGGGACCATAATAGGCTTATTTGGAAGTTTCTAAGGGTTAAATGTAAAAGTTTCTAAGAGATGCAAAAAATTGTCAATAATTTTGAAAAATTGCATGACAACATTGTGAGAAGAAAGTTGCATGTCATGAGGAAGGAGTTGATAGTTAGGATAATTGTTTGAGACATCTTAAGGAACCAATAAGAACATTATTTATGTTTTTTATTGCATGAATACTTTAATGGATTGAAGGACTTCTATTTTCCTTTGATCCATGTATTTTATGTTCTTATAGTGCACTTTTGTTCATATTTCAAGTTTATAGGAGTTCATTTTGTTTATAGTTGTAAAATCATTTGTACATAGCTAGTATGTTGTTCTTTTTTTGATAGTTTTGGGGAAAATGGCTCCCTAGTGAACCCTCACCATGGAATCATCATGGAATTGAGGGATATGAAAGTGGAGTCTATGTACAGTGTAGATAAAAGAGGAGAGGCCTAGAGAACCTTGTTTGCCATTTTTCAACTAATGCTCTAGGAAAGCTTTTAATATATCGCTAGGTGATTACAATGCTTGCAAGATAATTTTTGGAGATTGAATGTGTTAGAAACTTCAATCTAATTTTTTTAGAAGGATGTGGATGTATGAGGAATCTATGTGTGGAAGGATAAGTTTCCAAGACAAGTCTTACTATGGATTTCATTAGACCCTAGTAGGTGTTGATAAGAAATGCTTGAAACCCTCATTTTTAGGTATAAAAGTAGCAAAGGGGTGTATGGAAAATTTGAGAACCTCAAACCCACAAAATATTAAAGTACTTAAAAAATATTACTTATATTGGTAGTTATTTTCCCACCTTGTTAAGGGAATCTAGAGTTAGGCCTAATTCAACTAAGCCTAATTAGGACAATTTTGCCAAGTTTAAAGGAATTGATAGTGAAACCTATGAATTTTGAGTCTAGGAGGTTAGGGAAAGTCTAAAATCGCTAATAAAGAATCCCTTACTCCAAGTTGAAGGTAGAAAGACCATGTTTGTTGAATTTGAGAGTTCTATGATGGATGCAAGTTATAAAAACATTGATGTGGCTAGATAGGGGAGATTGGAGGATATGATATCAATCCTCTTATGGTTACAGTAACAAAGGGGAACCCTAGTAGGCTAAAAGAGAAGCCTAGTTGAATCCTTAGAGAAGAAAGGGCTAGAAGCAATTCAACTTACATCATATTGGTATCAAAGCCACCAAATATTTTGGACTAGTGGCATGTCTTTATATATTGAAGAGTCAGTAGGGTATGCTAACACGGTGACAAATGTAGAACTTCCCAAGGAGATGAATGAGTAAAGGGAGAAGAATAGGCTCCTAGAGGATGCACTGGGTGAAATGAAAATAAAATTGGAGGAAGTTGCTAAGGTAGCTAAGAAGAAAGATCAAGATGGAGAAACTAGTGACAGAGGTAAAGGAAATATTGATGAGGAAGAAGTCATTCATGAACTAGACCCTCCATTGATTGAGAAACCATTCTTAATGTCCATCAAGGCATTGGGTAGGAAATCCCTAGAAGGAATCCCTTTTTTTAGTGGAAGTATGGTCACTGATCTTGTGATGGAATGGATTGAGGGGATGGAAAACCAGCTTGAGTGTGAAGGTGTAATTGAAGCACAAAAGGTTAAGGTAGCCAAATCTAGGCTAAGGGGATTAGCACTAACATGATGTAAGTACCTCCAAGAAGAGAGGTAGAAGATGTGAAAGAAACCTATTGCAAATTTGAAAGCCATGGTGGCTAAGGTAAAGGAACAATACCTACAAGAATATTATGAAATTAAATTACACAAGAAAAGGAAAATTACATGGAAGAATTCTAGAGGTTGTGTTTGAGAACAGGGATCCAAGAAGAAGAGCATCTTAAAGTGGCTAGGTATCTAAGTGGGTTGAAGTGAAACATACAAGAAGAAATCAATCTATATGGAAACCTACAACACTCCATAGTGTTAGAAATGTTTAGAATAATTGAGAGGGGGGGAGGGGGGTGAATTGCTTAGTCAAGGTCAATGTGTACACTTATCATGTTGTTGCTTGGTCTATATTATAAAGCTGTCATAAACATAACTTGCATTGCATAATGAAAACATTATCAAATGTAAACACACATAAAGTATTCATCACATTTTTGATAGTAGGATTTTTTGTGGAAACCCAATTTGGGAAAAACCACCAGTAACATGTCACTCTTTTTCATTCTTTTGAAGTGAGCTTTGTTAAGAACCAACCCTATTAAAGGTTACAAAACACACTAGTAAAAGTGACTTGGTTAGAGGATTTATTCACCCTATCAGGAATGGCCTTGTAAGAGGACTTTGATCATTCCATTAGAATGTGACCTAGTTAAAGAATTTACACAGACTGTTAAGTCTTCAAATGACTATTAAGTCAAGCTCTATTAAAAGGATTTCAAATACAAACTATTTATAATGACTAGAAAGAAAACACTAGGTTTTGATCTGTGTGATTACAACTCAGTTTGCTGGTTCAAATCTATGTTTAGTCCTTGTGTGGATTGGCTAATAATTTCTTCACTTTCATCTTTGATCTTGATTCTCTTGGAGATTCTTCAAGAAATTAGTCCATTCTTTTCAATAACACTTAAGACTTTTGCTTAGATTCACTTATCAACATTAACATCATCACTGCAAGAATTCTCTACTAGCTTCACAATTACTCACATTCATGAATTTAAATAAACCTTTCTCTGTATGTCTCTCTTCACATACAAGTTTTTCACATACACACTCACACACACCACACCAATTTTTCAACTCTATATCTCTTTAAATAGGCAATTTGTGCTTTACTATTTTCTACATCCACCATATATCTTAGGGTTTACAATCATGTTCAACTCAATTCATTGTATATATCCATCTTCTTGATCTCCTTCTAGAAACTTCTCTAGAATTCATATGTTAGGTCTTTACCTAATCCTTTCCTTGAATTTAATGATCCAACTCCCCAATCTTATCTTCAATGTGGTTTACATCTCCCAAGAAATCAACTAAGTCAGCTTGATCTCATTATTTCCTTGAATTCATTTGTATATAGTCACTTGGCAATCTCTACATTAAGGCTCCCAGTCATCACTTAAATACTTAGTTTCTCTAAATCTTTATGGCTTGGCATCAACTGTCTTGATTGATTGATGCTAATGCTCGGTCAACACTAAATTTTCTTGGCACTAACAGTAGCTCAGTTGATACTAGCATTACTTGGCACTAACTATATTTTATAATTCTGCTCGGCTTGGCTTAGCTTTCTTGACATAAACAATCACTTTGCATTATCAAAGTCTAACTAATAAAATGTCCATTGTAACTTCCTTTTTCATAACTCAACTTTTCCTCTAGGTGCTATTGTTATGAGCAACTTCTCAAATTCTTTTCATCAATCAAATAGATAAGACATTTAGATTAGGTAGCAATATATCTTATTAATATATTTCACATCAATGACAAAAAAAAAATTATTCCAATTGTAAGTTTCCAAGAATCTCCCTCTTTTGCACATATGGCAACATCTCAAACATCATAATACTAATTGTAGCTTAGTTACCATACAATCAAAAAGATTTTGTTACTGATAATCTAATTTTTTTTCCTAAATTTCTCTCTCTAACTCTCTCTTCAGAGTAATTACTCCCTCATTTTTTAATCTCTCCTTCTATAAATTTCTGAATTTCTATCTCTAAAATTTCTCATTCTAGTAGTTTCTCCCTCTTAAGTAATCTCCCCCTCTTTGACAATAATACCAAAAACGTGTGGCTATCTCAGCTTAAAATTATTCATACATCTAAATTATGTAGATATAACATGTATGGCTGATATTTGTCATCTGTCTATGACTTGTTTTGTTATGTTGCACTAAATTATCTACCTTAGGTACTTCCCAAATTAGTGTTGTATTGCATCACTATGTAGGATATTCTGATTAGTATATGTCTTGCAATGCACTTTTCCTACTTAAGTAGTTTTGATTAGGGGAATCACCCCTAGTTTACCTCTAAGATATCCATGAGCATCTTTAGGTAAGGATTTTGTGAATATATAAGCAATTTGTTCCTTGGTATTCACATATTCTAGCTTCACTTATTTGTCTTGAACTAATTCCCTCAAGCAGTGATACTTTATAGCAATATTCTTTTTCTTAGTGTGCATCACTAGATTCTTTTAAATGTTGATAGCACTTGTGTTGTCACAATAGATAATCATTGGACCTGTGATTTATTATTTCATACCTTTCAATAAATATTTGATCCACATAATATTTGAATAGTTCACCATAGCTACCACATACTCAACTTTAGCTATAGATTAGGAAATCTTTGCTTCTTTCTTGTCCATAACACCAATCTCTTTCCTATAAAGAAAGCACCTCCACTAGTGCTTTTTTCGTCATCAATATTTCCTACCCAATCCAAGTCAATAAAAATCTTTAGTTCAAACTTATCATTTTTTTGTAATATAATCCATACTCTTTTCTACCTTTCAGATATCACATTATCATGTGATTCTCTTTAGGATTTGCTAAAAATATAGTGACTATCCCAACTACCAAAGCAACATCTGGCCTATTGGGAACAACATATTCCAATTTTCCAATCATGGATCTGTATAGGGCCTGGTTCATATTAGCAAAATCATTAGTCTTAGATAGATTATGTCCACTAGACATAGGTGTACTCACTAGCCTAAAATCTTCCATACCAAAAGTCTTTAGTACCTCCTTGATGTATTTGGATTGTGTAATGAAAATACCAAGCTTCATTTGACACACTTGTAGTCCAACAAAGAATTTGATTTCACCAAACATAGACATTTCAAATTCCTTCTTCATTTCATCAAAAAATTATTTTCATAAAGCTTCTCTTCCTCCAAATATAATATCATCACAAATATTTTAGATAACAATACTTCATTGTTCTTACCATTCTTCAAATATAGGTTACTATTATCATTTTTCCTTTCAAAACCAATCTTCACCAAATAGTTGTGTAATCTTTCATACCATGCTCTTGGGGCTTGCTCCAATCCATAGAGGGCTTTGTTCAATTTACATACCATGTTCTTCTTGTTTGGATCCACAAATCCTTCAGGCTATTCAATGTATACTTCTTCCTCTAGTACACCATTTAAAAATGTAGATTTGGCATCCATTTGATATACCTTGAAATTTTTGTAGGCTGAGTATGCAAGTAGAGTTCTAACCCCTTCAAGTCTTTCCACTAGAGAAAAAATTTCTCCATATCAACTCCTTCTTCTTAAGCATAACCCTTGCATACCAATCTTTCCTTTTTTCTTATTACTTCTCCATTCTCATTGAGCTTGTTCTTGAAAACCCACTTTGTCCCAATGAAAATTTTGTATTTAGGTCTTGGCACTAAGGTCCAAGTTTTTTTCTTCTCAATCTAGTAAATTTCTTTGCTCATTGCCTAGATCCAATCTTCATTATCTAAAGCATCCTTTATTGACTTGGGCTCAAACTCACAAAGTAAGCATGCATTATCTTTG
Organism: Cupressus sempervirens; assembly: GCA_028749045.1. Classification (NCBI taxonomy): domain Eukaryota; kingdom Viridiplantae; phylum Streptophyta; class Pinopsida; order Cupressales; family Cupressaceae; genus Cupressus; species Cupressus sempervirens. The sequence continues at coordinate 144,591,537 of CM053784.1, read as the reverse complement.
AGTCTTCTTATTGTTATAACACTTCATTCAACATGATGTCTTTTAACATATTTTTCTACCATAGGTCATTTCCTTCTCTGATCTTCTACATGTTCATCTTGAAAATTAATCTCAAGTTCATTTGCTCTTCCTTGCTCTAGTTCAAGTTTAGGTTTTGCATGCTTGACATTTTCTATCTAATGGTTAGCATTTCCTATTTATGACTCAAAATCTTCAGTCTATTGCACAACACCCTCTCTCTATTGCTCAACAATTTGCATTTGCATTCCATCATTTCTTGTTTGATGGGAACTTGTATCTTGACTTGTTTGTTCACTTTGAGTGCTAAGAGCATCATCATCCACATACATGAATTTATTCTAGTCTTAGGTTCTTCATTAATACATGAAGTGTCACCTCTTTCTACAAACTCATCAACTCTCACATTTGCACTTTCCACAACTTTGTTAGTGTTAGAATTTAAACACTTATAAGCTTTTCTTTTAGTGAAATAACCTAGGAATATTCCTTTATCACTTTTTGCATCAAGCTTTCCATTCCTATTATCTTTCAATATATAACATCTACTACAAAAGATTTTTAATATTTAACACTAGGAGCATAACCATACCATAGTTCAAAAGGTGTAGCATTTGTACCTTTCTTGACTTGTACTATATTCAAGGTATAAACAAAAGTCATAACCACTTCTCTCCAATATTTTTGTGATACATTATTCTCCATCATTAATGCTCTTGCATAGTCCATTATTGATCAGCTTCTTCTTTTAGCTATTCTATTCTAAGGAGGAGTCCTTGGTGTTGACATCTATCTTTTGATTCCTCTATCATTCTAGAATGTATTGAACTCATGTGAAATGAATTCACCACCTTTGTCAAATCTCAAACACTTTAGACTCTTCCCTATTTCTTTTTCAACTCTGGCTAAGTACCACTTAAATAACTGAAAAGCATCATATTTATCTTTAAGAAATATCATAGTCATCATTCTAGAGTAGTCGTCCACAAATAGAATGAAAAACTGATCTCCACAGTAACTTTGAACACCAATGGGTCCACAAAGGTCAGTATGAACCAATTCCAAAATATCATTCATAGTAATGTTTTTCTCTTAAAACTAGAATTTGTCATCTTTCTCACTTTACACCATTTACACATAGCATTGTCAAACGTATTTAGTTTTAGAAACCCTCTTACTTTCTTTAACTTACTAATATTCACCAAATTGTCAAAGTTCACATGACATAATCTTTTGTGCCATAACCAAACATCTTATTGTGTAAACAAACATGTCTCATTTGATAGGTCTAGATAGAATAAGTTACCTCTTGTCTTCTCACTAGTTCCAATTATCTTACCATCACCATCATGTATCTTGGCCTTTCTATTGTGAAATTCAACTTTGTAACCTAATTTTTTCAGCTATGAAACACTCAAAAATTGTAGTCAATTCCTTCAACCCAATACACATTGTCACATGTTATCTTGTTAGTCAGTTGAATAGTACCTTTGCCTTTTATAACACATGGGATATCATTACCAAATTTAACACATCCACCATTGTATGGACCAATATATTCAAGGTTATCTTTATCACCAGTCATATGATCGAAACATCCACTATCAATTATCCATCTATCACTTTTGTTCACATAAGAAATTAATGCAATTTTCTCATCTTCATCAAAATCTTCTTTCATAGCAACATAGACAACTTCATCATCATTACTCTCAAATTCATTATTAGTCCTTTCTTCAACAATATAAGAAGATTTCTTACCTTCTTCATCCTTACTTCTCTTGGAGTCTTTGTCATCTCTTCTTTCTTTGTACTTTCTTTCCTTCCTTTCATCGTTATCATCTCTATCGAGACATCAAGAACCAATATGACCAAATTTGTTGCATGAAAAAAATGATAGATAATTTACCTTTGTATTTATCTCTTCCTCATCCAAACCTTTTTGCAATGAGGGCTTCAAGTTCATTAATCTCATCATCAGAACTATCACTTTCACTCTTCACGTGTTTTCTTTTCTTCTTGCTAAGAACTAGTTGTGACTTGAAAGAAGATTCAATAGTAGCAAGTGTGTAGTTATCAAAGTTAGACATCTCAAAAGAAGTAAGTCTAAAAATTTCACCTTCTAAGGTCAAATTGTTACCTGGTGTGCATCTTAATTTTTGGATTGCAGAGACTCTAATGGCATTGATAGGGAGTACAGTCCTGAATACCTTACTTATCACTATTTCATCTTCAATTTCTCTAGTTGTGCCTTCAATATCATTAACAACCTCTTTAAATCTTGTGTAGTATTGTACTATGCTCTCATCTTCCATTATTCTCATGTCATCAAATTTACCTCTCATGTTTTCTAATTTTTCTCTTAGAACATTGTCATCACCTCCATATATGGTCTTCAATATGTCCCACATCTTCTTTGCACTATCACAGTCTTTTAGGTCATCAAAATTAGCATAGCTTAGGGTTGAGTCAATCTCCAACATTGCCTTGTTGTGTTCTAGCTTCTATTTTAGTTGTTCGGTAGTCAAAGGAATAGTTGTTACTTTTACATATTCATTGTCCATAAAATTGATAGTAGTGTTACTGATATTGGATATGTGCAACTTCATCAATGTTTTTCATGTCAAAAAGTTCTCCTTGTTTATCTTGGGTACATCTCTCTTATTAGTCGTGATCTTTATAATTAAGTACTTTCAAAATTTTCTCTGTAAACATAGAGCTCTGATAACAATTGTTAGAAATGTTTAGAATAACTGAGAGAGGGGTTGAATCAGTTACTCAAAAGGTCAATATGTAGCACTTGTAAAATTAAATAATAAACACTTCACTATTCTACTTATCCTATTATTGCTTAGTCTATATTGTAAAACTATTATAAACATAACTTGCATTGTATAATGAAAAAATTATCAAATGTAAACACACATAAAGCATTCATCACAACTTTGACACTAAGATTTTACATGGAAACCCAATTTGGGAAAAACCACCAACAACATGTCACTCTTTTTCACTCTTTCGAAGTGAGTTCTATTAGGAGCCAACTTCGTTTAAGGGTACAAAACACATTGTTAAATGTGACCCAGTTAGAGGATTTATTCACCCTATTAGGAGTGGTCTTGTAAGAGGAATTTTATCATTCCCTTTAGAATGTCGCCTAGTTAAAGGATTTAAATAGAATATTAAGTCTTCAAATGAATGTTAGGTCAACCTATATTAAAAGGATTTCAATACAAACTATTTACAATGGCTACAAAGAAAACACTAGGTTTTGATCTATGTGACTACAACTCACTTTGCTAGTTCAAATCTCTATTCGGTCCTTGGGCTAATTAGCTGATAAGTTCTTCACTTTCATCTTTGATCTTGAGCTTGGAAACCCTTCAAGCAATTATTTCACTCTCCTCAATAACACTTAAGCCTTCTACTTAGATTCACTTATCAAAATTAGCATCACCTTTTCAAGTTTTCTCTATTACCTTTACAATCACTCACACTAATGTGTTTTTTATCTACCTTTCTCTATATGTCTCTCTTCACATACACACTCACACGTACCACACTAATTTTTTGGCTTTATATCTCTTTAAATAGGCAATTTGTGCTTTACCATTTTCTACATCCACCATAGATCTTAGGATTTACAATTAGGTTTAACTTAATTCACTTTCTCTATCCATCTTCTTGATCTTCTTCTAGAAACTTCTCTATAATTCATTTGTTAGGCCTTTACCTAATCCATTCCTTGAATTTAATGATCCAAATCATCAATCTTATCTTCAATATAGTGTACATCTCCCACGAAATCAATTGAGTCAACTTGATCTCATGATTTCCTTGAATTCATTCTTATACAATCACTCAACAATCTATAAATTCTGGCACTAGGTCATCACTGAAATATTTAGTCATTGTAAATATCTATGTCTCAACATCAATTTTCTTTCTTAGTCAATGCTAATGCTCACTCAACATTACATTTTCTTGACACTAATTATAGCTCAGTTGACACTAACATTACTCAACACTAACTATATTTTATACTTCTTCTTGACTTGGCTTAGCTTTGTTGGCATAAACAATAACTTTGCTTAATCAAAGTCTATCTAATCAAATGTCCATTGTAACTTCCTTTTCATAACTCAACCTTTTCTCTAGGTGCTATTGTTATGAAAAATTTCTGAAATCCTCTTCATCAATCAAATAGATATGACATTAAGATTAGGTAGAAATATATCTTATCAATAAATTTGACATCATTGACAAAACAATAATTATTCCAATTGTCAATTTCCAAGACATAGATGTTTCCAATTGGCACTGAAAGTGGAAGAGAAGAATAGGAAGAAATTAGATAGAAATTTTAGAGGCAGAGGTAGAGGCTGAGATGGTAGGAATCAAAGAGGTTATCGTGGTAGAGATTCAAATACAAGGAAACAAGGGGAAACTATTGGCCATTTTACCCTCGTACAAAAATATTTGAATTCAAAGATAAAAGCATGTCCAATGGTCATAATTGAGTTCAATTATTCAAATAATTAAAATTTCATGAGAATACATTTAAAACTTTGGCTTATTCCTATGTCCCTAAGTTCAAGCCTTGTATGTTATATGCCTTCAATGATTTCAAGTCACGACTGTGCGATAACCCTTCATTGTCTAGTAGCACACAATCAAGGCTCATCCATCTATTTTGTTGTGACTAAGTGATGATAGTCTTCTCAATAGTTGGGGTAGGGTTGTGTTTTTAAAATGCTAACATCCAGTTAAGAGGGTGACATAGCGATTGCTTTGATTGCTTGGTCGCAGAAGGTCATGTCTAACCTATAGTTCATGTTGCAAAATGGCGATCTTCTCTATTTGCACCATCATTGAGGGTTAATGTTCAACCATGGTTCAAGCTAGGAAGACATGACCACCTTGTCACCTAGTTGCAATGAGTTAAAGATAATCTCAAGTTAAGGTGGTGACCAAGCGGTGACAGTTAAATTCATAGTCACAAGGTTGTGACAGTTAGTGGAAAATAATGAAGATAAGTTGTAAAGTAGTGATAGATTGTTGGTCGCAGTTTCACAAGGGGTAACAACGAATAATGGTAAAGGGCTACTCAGCCACAATCATGTGTAGTCAAAGGTCAAACAAAAAATATGAGGATTGGCAAGGTGGAGAAATAATGAAGGTTTATTGGTCCATGTGGCAATTAACTTCCATTGACTTGCTAAATTTCTGACTTGGCATGTTGATGGTAAGGAAGAAGTGGGTTATAATAGAAAATCTAATCTTCTCGATCATCCACAACCACTCTATGAAGTTCTCCATGCCTAATACATGAAAAGGGACACTCCATCATCTCCTGGTTATCTATCTACCTAGTTAGAACAATAATGGTTGTCATTTCTATGTTCTCAAGGTTTTGTTTGATGAATAATATGATTTTCTTGCATCTAGATGTGTACCATGATTATATCTTTCCCAAATTTGTAGTGATTATTCTCTACAACCTTAAATACAGTTGTTGAGTTTTTCCTTGCGGTAGAAGTTATTTGAGTTATGCTTGAACTATAAAAAAAGATTTTGTAACCCTTCTTAGGGTCGATCTTTTTTCTAATTCTATAGCAGTAGTATTTTATACAATGCTACTATAATTTCCTTTTGTCTATGAATGAATATAACTCTCTATTTTACCTCATCTCCCCATCAATATTAGTGCAAAATTTTTTTGCTGCTATTGGTGTTTTTTCTTCATTCTTTAATTTGCATAAAAATATCTACTCTTATCTGTGAATGTTATAGAATGAAGTTCCTTCCTTATAGCATCCATCCAATTTTTGATCTGTATGCATTTTGTTGAATTAAGGCAAGATTGAATCAGTGTATTTTGAGGTTATGTTAATGAATAGTGCATTGTTAGGGAAAAATAAGGTTGAACAAACTACTTTGGTGTATCACCCCTTTAAGACTAGATTACGTAGTTTTCCTCACATGCATTCCTTCTCCCTTTTCCTCTCAAAGAGTAGTTAGGTGTACCCTAATAGTAATAAAGTTGGCCTTCTCCAAAGACACTATCTCACAGTTCAAGTTCCACAGCTTGGAGATTGTTTCCATGTTTCACAAGGCTGGCTTTAGGTAAAAATGTTTGGCAAGGGTGCAAGCTTTTGTGACAATAGTTTTTGGCATGCCCGGTGGGATTGATATTGAAGCATTCTTAAGTATATTTGTTAAATGGTGTTAAAGAAAATAACTTCAATTTGATGTTGAGAAGATGGTGTTGCTCTTAGCATTCCAGGCCTTCAAGAGGCTCATTTTCAAGTACTTGGAAACTCCAACTCTACATTCTAGTTTCTAGACCAAAGTTGTTGTGATTCATGTTGATGGTTCATATGAGAGCATCTTCTAAAGGTAATTTTCAACTCACTAAGCTCTCATTTTCAAACCCTAGAAGAAAGAAAAATAGATTATCTCTATCACTAGTTAGGAGTGCAGTAGTAGCACATACACCTACAAGGTCTCTCTCTACTCCTCCTACTGATAGGTCATAACCTAGATTACCATATTTTCATTTAAATTGAGCATTATTTCATATGGTAGAACCTAGGGAACATGCATTTGCCACCTTTAATGTGGAAGTCCTCTCTTTTTGGCTCAAAGACATGATATCCCTGTATCAACCCTTAAAATTATTCCTAATTTTACTAGTGAAACTTCCACCTCCCCTATAGAACATATTCAAGAGATCTCAAATGTTTGTAATATACATGGTATTATAGAGGATGATGTTGTTATTAGGCTTCTAGCTTCATCCTTATAGGGAAAAACATTACAATGGTATAGAGGTTTTCCTCAAAATTCTATTTCTAATTGGGATGGGTTGGGAGTTGGGCTTTGTAAGAATTTTGAATATAAAAGTGACCACCTATCACTTTTGGAATAGCTAACAACTATCAATTGAGAACCCCATTAATACATTATAGATTTCAATTACAAATTTCAAAAGACATGGGATAGAATACCTATTGTAGTAAAGTCTTCCCCTAGTAATTCTTTCTTATACTACCTTAGAGCCTCTAATAGTGAAATAGCTACCATAATGAAAACTATGGGAGCGGATAATATACCAGATGCTTATGAGATTGCCATAAAGGTAGAAAATATATTGATACAAGGAGGAAAGTTAGCTTCCAGGCCTCCATTGTCTTTCTCTCCTAATATGCCTAATCATCAACCTATTGTAGCCCCTATCCCTACTACTTCTACATTTCAACCCCTTGTTATAGCTCCTCAAGCCTCTTGATCCACTAATGAGTTAGGAGAGTTAATGGCTCTAATTTAAAATATAGATAAGAAGTTGTAGATTCAAGACAAGACATTAGAGGATAGCTTCTCAGTAATACAAAAAATGGGCAACAAGTTGGTGGCCCTAGAAAGATAGAAAGCCCAAAGCAACAAGCCTCCCCAACTTTAGTATCAGGCTCCTATGCATAGTAGGCCCCCAAATCAAAGCCAAATTCATGCCCCCTATAATTAGAATAGACCTATTAGTAATGCCCCTACGAAAAATAAAAATCCAAATAGGACATTAGTACCTCAAAATAATCTTACCCAAGATCAAGATTTCTGCCCTTCTTGCAATTATTCATATGGTTATTGTATGTGCTAGAAGGTATATGTGCTAGAAGGTAGAATCTTACTTAGCATTGACTACACAAGAGCAAGCAACAAGACAAAAATATAATTTTAGTCAACCTATTGATGGTTCTCACATACAAAAACAAAGTAATTTTTTTTTCATGAACCATCAACTCGAGGAGCATTTGCATGTCAGTCATGATGCTATAACCCATAACACCATAACTAAAAGAAGAGTTGTTGAAGATGTCGTCCCTCCTCCACCTAATCAAGCTTCAACTTCAAGAGTTACTCCTCGTGTTCCAATAATGAATATACAACCAAGTGTGGCTACCCAACATCAACAAGAAACAAATAGAGGGAAGCCAATGAATCTCAGCCTGCTCATGTTTAGTCATCTACCCCTGTAGTTCCTAAAGCTTCAGTCAAAAAAGTTGGTATTCCTCTTAACATTTTGGATCAGATGAAGAAGACCAATTTCATATTCCCCATGTGGGAGGTTAGTATTGTTATGCCATCACAAAAGGGTTCTACTACAACAAGAGCTAGAAACCATAGAGGTGAAAGATCAACCACCTATGGAAGAATATGCAACAAGCTTGGTGCAGCCAATAAAAGGGGGAGAAAATAAAGCCTCCTCCCTTTTATGTTTTCTTGATCAGAGGAAATAAACTAGTCCATAATTGTATGATAGATTTAGGGGCTAGTATTCTGTAATGCCTAAAAGTGTACCTTATCTCCTTGGCATCAAATATGAGCCCATAGTTAGGGATGTCCTTTAGTTAGATGGAAGCTCTATCAAGACTGGTGGGATTCTAAGGGGTGTGGAAATGGCATTGCATGCATGTCCTGGTTGTACTATAATGAAAGATATATTAGTAGCATATTGGTCCTATATGTTATTTAGGACAAGATATGGGGTGAGAGCTTCTTTGAGAGTAGAGCCTTTGGCTCTTAATCACATAGAGACTTATACTCCAAGCCCTATAAACATGGATTGTACAATTAGAGAAGAGTATGAAGGGTACACATATCATGAGCCTACTACTTCTTTGGAAAAAGTGTTTGATTATATTTTGGATTAGTAGGTCACTACTTATCAATTTGATCTAGAACAAGAAGCTCTAGAGATGAGCCTTGGCACATATTGCATATTGGAAAAGGGCACTCCTATTCCTAGTCTCATGAAGACACAAGAGGACATTGATGGGTTATGGAGCATGGTCTTTGATGGATCAAGAAATAAGAATAGTTTAGGGGTTAGTGTCATTCTCATCTCTCCTAAATAGACAAATACTATTTTTCTTATAGGCTCCAATTCAGCTGCACCAATAATGTAGTAGAGTATGAAGCTCTAATCCAAGGTCTCCAACTTGCACAAAAGAGAGGAATCAAGGCTCTAAGGATATTTGGGGATAGAAAGTTGATTTTTAATAAAGTAAGAAGCTAGAAAATAACTAAGAAAAACCTCTTCAAATCATACAAACATAGAGTGTGGGATTTACTTGAAGATTTTCAAGCATTCAACATCCAGAGTGTTCCTAGGAGAGAAAATAAACATGTTGATAGACTTGCAACCATTGGTGCTCATTATGATGTATCAAAGCATGTTGAGCATTATGGAGCATGGTCTTTGATGGATCAAGAAATAAGAATGGTTTAGGGGTTAGTTTCATGCTCATCTCTCCTAAATTGGACAAATACTATTTTTCTTATAGGCTCCAATTTAGTTGCACCAATAATGTAGTAGAGTATGAAGCTCTAATCCAAGGTCTCCAACTTGCACAAAAGAGAGGAATCAAGGCTCTAAGGATATTCGGGGATAGAAAGTTGATTATTAATAAAGTAAGAAGCTAGAACATAACTAAGAACAACCTCTTCAAATCATACAAACATAGAGTGTGGGATTTACTTGAAGGTTTTCAAGCATTCAACATCTAGAGTGTTCCTAAGAGAGAAAATAAACATTCTGACAAACTTACAACCATTGGTGCTCATTATGATGTATCAAAGCATGTTGAGGATGAAAAAGAACAGAAAATAAAAATTGTTATAATGTTTTTTTTCCTTGAAAACTACACCAAATAGCAGGCATTTGACTCTAACATGCAGATTGTCAATTTTTTGCAGTGTGAGGTAGAATTTTTTGAGAGGAATCAATCTAGACTGTGAGGCCAATATGGTGATTAGATCATGAATATTTTTTCCAACAAGTTACCTAAATGCCTAATTACTTTGGAGATTATCTTCAACCCTAATGATCAGGCAAGGAATAGAAGTGTGAACTTAGCTGCCAATAAAGATGATCACATAACAGTTGATGTTGCTAATGGAAAGACTTTGAATATGGGAAAGGTATGCTCTGAAGTTGAACAAGAAAATTTTGTTCATTTATGTCAAGAATTCAATGATGTATTTGCATGGACATATGATTATTTTAAGGGTTTTGACCCAAATTTATTTCAACATACCATAGATTTATATAGTGATGCAAAGCCTATTAGGAAAAAATAGAGGCCCAATAACCCTAAGATTGAGCCATTGATGAGAAAGGAGTTATCCAAGCTAATAAAGGCTAATATTATCCTTTCTATTAAGCATTCTTCTTGGGTAGCCAACCTTATTCCTATTAGGACGAAACATGGGGAAATTAGATTATGTATAGATTTTAGGGACCTTAATAGAGCCTCTCTTAAAGACCATCACCCCCTCCCATCCATGGAGCAAATATTTTCCAAGATTAGTGGTTTAGAAATATTTTCTTTCTTAGATGGGTTTTTAGGGTATAACCAAGTACTAGTCAAAGAGTCTAACAGGTATAGGACAACCTTCACAACTAACTGGGGCACTTATGCCTATAGAAAAATGCCTTTTGGACTAACTAATATAGGTGCTACCTTTCAAAAAGCAATTGAGATGACTTTCAGGTGCATGATTAAAAAATGTTGGAGTTAAAATAGGATAGGTAAACTTTTGAGGGTGCGAGGGGGGGGGGGGGGGGGGGGGGGGGGTGGGGGGGGCGCGGTGGTGAAGCAATAGTTTATCCTTAGACCCATAAAGCTTTCACCATACATTTATCACATACATTCAGTAAGTAAACTAAAATAACATCTAAATTCACACACATAACACAAGATATGATTACCCATAAACCCTCCAAGTGAGAAGGTAAAATTGGGGTAAGGATGACACCCACAAATTCTCACTACTATAGTAATAAAGTGTATCCAATGAAGGTTACAATGTTTTGACCATGAAACATGATCTACTTTGTGAAACGTCTACCCTATTAAAGGCTAACAAAGACTATTAGATCTCACCTTGTTCGAGGATTTCAACACCCTATTAGAAGTGTGACTTTTTAGAGGACTTCAACTTACAACTAATTAAGCATGCTATTAAAGGATTTGATACAGCTTGTTAAGACTACTGTGTTAAGAGATTTGATTGAAATCACCTGTTAAAATGTCTTCTTGATCCTTCACAGTCAAATGCACGCTATTAAAGGATTTCATACAGCTTGTTAAGACTATTTTGTTAAGATATTTGATTGAAATCACCTGTTAAAATGTCTTCTTGATCCTTCACAATCAAATGTCTCAATGCTGTATCTTTTTCTCTATCCTCTGTTATTCTCTAACCAATGTTGCAATTCATTCTTTCTTCATAACTTATAAGTCATCTTGAATGCTCTACATGCAAACTATCTTGTTCGCTCCTTTAATTCCTTAAACATGCCATTCTCTCTTCTCTACCATCTTTGCAAAGAGTTTAGGGCTTCATCCTCCTTAAGAATACTTTGGTCGTTTAATCTTTCCCATTTTTTGATTGGTTGCATGTAATTGCATAGGGAATCCAAATATAGATTCGTCCATATCTTCAAAATATCAAAATATAATCTTAAGTCTACTCAAAAATGGTTTACATAGTTGTTTGTGTCATTACAAAAAAAAATGTCAAAATTGTGTCACTCAACATATGAAGTCTTTGATGCTTGACATGTGTTGTTTTGTATAATGTGACTCAACACCTACATTGCTTGGCATCTACTATTTACTCAGCTCCTGAATCACTTGGCATGGTCTATCTACTTAGCATTTGAGTGACTTGGCACATGAGTGACTCAACACTCATTGCAACTCAGCATGGTCTAATATTTACATGTTGTGCTTGGCATGTATTGCTAGTTTAGCATGAACTAAGTAAATGGCTTAAGTGTGTTGACCCTCACTTGTCAAAACCAATCTGAGATCAACAATCTCCCTCTTTGACATGAGTGTAAAAAACATTTGAATATACAAAATTATCCTTAATCTCTTAAGCATAACATATCCATGACTCAGCTTATATACAAAACTTTAAAATTTCAAAATGTTGCACTAACTTGTATACGTCAAATTTTGATAACTCCCCTTGCATTAATATGTTTGTATTATATCCAAAATTATGTGCTCCCTTTGAGTAGATGTATCTCTGCTGATACATTTTTACTTCAATATGCTATGATACTAATGCTATCCCTTAGTTCATATCTATCCCTTTTGTTATTCTTTGTTTTATGGTTCTTTGTTGCTATGCTTCACCTTTCTTATTTCTCTCCCATAGTATTAATCTCTCTCCCTTTTGACACTTATGTCAAATAGGCTACACATCTATGGTGTATTTGTCTAAAAAGGATTTATGGACATCCATTATGATCTTCAAGGTTGTATCCTAGTTATCACATGCAACATCCAATGACTTAATTTGGATTGCAAGCTCGGCAGCAAGGTTTACTAGACCATCTAAAGTAGAAAGATTGGGATCTTTCTTCAATAGAGTTTCAGCATAGCCTAGCTCCTTGTGAAATATCTCCATGTGTGGGGTGACTGTAGCTTGTATGCTTGTTAGTTTGGCTCTAATGTTAGCCTCATCTGTTGTTAAGATAGCTAACTAACTCTATGTCTGAAGCAATGTCCTAAAATACTTCTCACTCTAAGCTAGATTTGTAGGTAGTCTTGCATTTGATGTAGATATTTTTCTTTCCAAACTCAGAATGTGACTTTTGGTCTCTTGGATGAAGAGTGTAGGATTGTATAATTTTGTGTACAATGAGAATATATTCTCAAGTACCTTCTTTACATCCTCAACTTTGGTTGCCAATGCAACTTGAGTAAGTGCTATATCACCAGATATTTTCTCATTTACTTTGCTTTGAAAATTCTTTTTTGACCACTCTAATAGTTTTGCATTTGTATCAAGGTCTTCATTATTAACCTTCTTCACTATATCTATCAATTTTTTTATTAGTGGCTTGGCCTCTTCAAGAGTTGGTAGATTAAATGCATCTAGAAAGATGTCCATAATATCTTGAAGTGCTTGCTTTTGCCTATGTTCTCTCCTAAGCATTTCTTGATGCTTTTTGCTTTCTAAGGCTTGTTGTAAAATTCCTATTTATCCCAATTTCATAGTATCATAATCATAATTTGGAATTAAAAAAATTCTTCATCAAGGTTTATATCTCCATAATGTATTAATTTTTCAACTTTTGATGAGCTTGGGCTTGGCACTGAGATCTGTAATGGAGGAGCATATGTGCTCAACTTCTGAAGAGTTTGTGTAGAAGGAGTATCAGATGCTGGTAAAGATACCAGTGCCTGGATGGCCACTTGTTCCTTCACCTTTTGTTCTATCTCTTTAGGATTTCCTTGGTCTATCACTATGACTTGGCTTGCACCTTGTTCATGTGTTGTAGGTACAGATGAATCTATCAGTCCTATTTCCTTCTATTGTCCTGCAGTGGTGTCTTTCTCTTTTGATGTTTTCTTCTCAATTGTATCAACCTTGGTAGATGTATCTACTATCATTTGGATCAAATATTGTACATTAGTAACTAAAGGGATGATGGAAGGTGGTTCTTGTGGATTCACCTTTTCTCTTGTGATATCAATTACCGCTTTTTTTAGTTCTTCTACACTAACCAAAATTGGATTGTCACATAGTTTGGCGTGCAATGTAGATTGATCAAAGATATTCTTTAAATATTTTGTAGTAAGAGAATTGATTTTTTGAGCCTATGGATCAGAGAGATCCTTGATAGTTATAGTTTTAGTAGTTTTGGTTGTGTCCTGGGGAGGATTGACACTCGACAATTGTGTGCCATGCACACTCTATTATTCTTGTTGTTGCTCTGTTGTTGCCTTGTCATCTTCTTGCTTTTCTATCTCTCCTCCAACTATGTTATCTTTTTCATCATCTTCCTTATCATCATCTTTGGCATCATCTATATCATCATCTTTACCCTTTGAAGGGTCAGCTTCTCCTTTCTTGACAATGGTTAATCCATAAATGAGTTTCCATATTTGTGTTGATTTCTTAACAAAATCTTCAATATTATTTTGAAGAATGATAAAGGCTCTATATTTAGGTGTGAACCTAACTACATATTTCTTGACTACTGTAGCAATTTGTCCCATAGTCAACTCTAGCATTACTTGGGCTAGTGTTGTCTCCCTAATTTGTCTTTCCAAATTTAAACAATAATGTAATTTTTGCTCAACTATGTCATATATGGACTTTTTGGTACTGAGTTGGAAAATTCTAGTGGTCTGGTATTGAACTAACATCATGGAATATAATGCCTCTTCCACTTGGTTTTTCTCCTCATTACCCAATTTATCAAAATTAACATGACTAAAACCTGATAAATTTGCATTGTTTTTAACATTTTCACATAGATTCTCAAGATCTGAGAGAGGATTGTGACTCACCATCTTGAATTGGTTGTTGTCATTTGATTCTATATTCTCTTCATCTGAATCTAGTTGAGCCACATACTTCCTTCTCTATCTTTTCTATTCCTACCCTCTTGCTCTCTCTACTTTGACTTTTCTTTAGCCTTTTGTGTTGTAGCACATGTGCTAGCTCTACTTGTAGGTGTAGTGGGCTTTGTCTAACTTGGTTTGACAAGTTTCTTTGACCTTTCCACTAGCTATGCCTTTTTCTTTCTTGTCTTTTGCTCGGTAGGAGTAGGTGCTTCCTCAACTTCTTCTCCCTTGGCACCTTTAGTCTCCTCCTCTTATTTTTATTCTCCCATGCCCTGTGTTAATGCTAGATATTTTTGAGCTTGATTTTGTTCTTCCTCTTCATCCTCTTCTTCTTCTTCCTCTTCCTCCTTGTCACTATCTCCAAATTTTGATTTCAACTTCTTTACTAGCTTGTCCTTCTTCTTGATTGTAGAAGTAGTCTTCAATTCCTTGGCAATTTTTGATTTTACCATCTCATAGTTTCCAAAAAAATTTGTAGTCTTATCTACTTCTTTTGCAAGTAGAGTTGTTATTGTTATAGAGGCTTCATTCACATTGACCTCATACTCTAAGGGTCTCAACCATCTTACCCTTGGTGTGGCAACTTGCACAAATGTGTTGTTAACATCAATAAGAAAATATACATCATTATAATGTTTCTCAACTAAGGAAACTAGTATTCTGAGTCTCTACTTCATTGATTTTTTGAAATCCTCAAAGTAACTAGTCATTTAGGATTCAAAGTTTTCTCCTAGTTGCTCAATGTTTTCTTCAATCTGTACTGCAATTGATCTGTTAGTCTTCCATCCTACTGTTCCAAATGAGGGAAATGTGTTCTATACATAAAATAATATATAAACTAGTATAGAACCAAACTTGTATTGTGCACTCTTGGTTTTCCTTATTGCTCCAAGGTTATCCGTTAGTTTTTGTAATTGAAGTTCTACTAGATCATATGTATGATCTTTCTTAACAATCTTATAACCAATATCTACAACTATGTAGGGTACACTATTCAATCTACTAGATTGATAGAATTTGTGTGAGATTACCTTTACAACAAAATTGATAAGAGGATCTATGATTTTGTCTATAGTCATACCTCTCTTATTCTAAAATTCTCTAGTATTCTTTTCAATCATTTCCTTAGAATCACTTGTGAGAGTCTTAGGTTGATCTAGGGTTGGGTAGCTAGTAACCTTATGAATTGTTCTCCTAGTTAGTTTTATTGGTCCTCCTTCCAACCACAAGGAACCATCATGAATTCAACTCAATACAATTCATATCCACTCTATTTTAAATACATTAGGAAAATCTAGGACTCGTGTTAAACCCTTTTTCTCAACAATTTTGAATTCTTCTTTCAAAGCACTATTTTCACACAACTTGTTGTATGCATCTCTTATTTTCATGTTACCAATTCTTCCTATCTTACAATTGTAGCATTTCCTCACATCTTGCACCATTATCACATTTGGTGGGATCATAGACAATGTGCTAGAAGGGTCTTGTTTATAAACAATGTTAGGAATGGCTTTAAATATAGGTTGCTTAACTTCATTACTAACTAGCTAAACATTTAAGACTTCCCTTCCTTCAATATTTTTTGAACTAGATACCTTTTTTTCAAGCTAGGGTTTATGAAAATTTAAATTGCGTAGCTCAACTCTCGATAAATAGCTTAGAAAATTTAACAAACTAGCAATGAATCACTATATAAATCTTCTGTAATCGCTTCTAACAAATTTTTAGGTCACTTCTAGCTCTTCTCCCTCTTTCTCAATTTCAAAATGATGAAAAATGAGCTCAAATCAATCATATACGCTTTGAAAACCTTACATTTAATGTTAAGTGCTTACACAATTGTAAGCTCAACAATAACCAATTTCGGGTTCACTCATCATCCATTGATATTTCCATCACTCAACAGGT
This sequence comes from Cupressus sempervirens, assembly GCA_028749045.1. NCBI lineage: Eukaryota > Viridiplantae > Streptophyta > Pinopsida > Cupressales > Cupressaceae > Cupressus > Cupressus sempervirens. The sequence goes on along the minus strand of CM053784.1, from coordinate 144,575,176 downwards.
ACTAGGAGCTTGGCATCAACTACCTAGTCTGAAAAATTGGCATCAACTAACATTCCACTTAGCACATATAGCAAACTTTTCATACTCGAAAACAACATGAAAAACTTAAATATTTTTCTAGAATTTCTAATAACATCTTGCATCTTTATTCATGCTAATGTATTATTTTCAGTATTATCTCCTTTTGGAATTGATGCATGATATAACCTTTAAATATCAGTCCCACATACCTCTTGTTTGCCTAGTTTGATCAGGTCTAATCATCTCACTCATTGGGTGAAGTGATCCCTTCTCTGTTTGATGTGTTGCAAACATCTTTCTTTTTCCAAGTCTTGTTCATCTCATCTTTGATGTGTTCAACATCTGCCTTACCTTTACCTTTATCAAATTCACAACTTGGTGCCTTTGACCTAGTTGGACAATATAAATTGGTGTGACTAGTCTACAAACAACTAAAATATGTAGTTTGATTTAACCAGCTTTTGTAATTGCCACTGATGTGTGTCCTAATACAATTCTCAAGAACATGTCCATATTCTTGACAATAATGATAGCTATATCTTGTATTATAATCCCAATTATAATAGTTCCCATTTTTTCTTACCTTTGTTGGCTTGTTTGATGACCACATAGATTTGGATTTGCATTCAAAAGCTTTATGTCCATACTTCTAACAATTGTAGCAATATCCTTCAAATTTTTGTGTATGCATGGTCTTGGTTCTACGCCATGTGTCTGATGACCTTGCTTGTTGCACTTATGACAATGAGTCATGTTCTTAGGCATAACATTTTGATTTTTAGTTTTTCTCCTACACACATTAGTAGTAAGTCCTTTCTTACCACAATTATGACAAGTAGGTTTTGAGTTCTTACCTTTGGGGTTCCTTTCTTTTGCATCTTTGGAAGATTCTCCTTCTTCAATGTTTGTGTAGCTCATTCTTGATGTATCATTGTTGGATCTAGGGGATCTCAATAATTGCTCAAAGTATTTGATGGCTTCATTTGGCTTGTTGAAGCTTTCAACAAATTCCTTTTCTCTCTTTAGTTCACCCTACAATTGTTCATTATGAAACTTCAATGTAGTTATCTCAATATCCTTGGCATTCAATTCATAGTTGGCATTCATCATTTGACTTAGAGTAATCAATTGCATGTTGGAGATCCTGGTTAGCTCTATTGACATCTCTTCCAATCTATTGGCTAGAATTCTTTTGTCTTCTTCAATCATGTATTTTTCTTCCATAGCTTTCTTCTTTTGTTCACTCACCTCACATAGCAGTATAGCTTGTGATTCTTGATCTATCTTGAGATTTCTGATTTCCTCATCTTGGACTCTATTCTTGTCCATTAGATCTACAACTATTGCATCAAATTCATTGGAGTCACCATATGGAAATAGCTTAGTAGTGTCTATCTCTATGTATATTGTGTCATTCTCTGCAATAATAATCTCTTTCCTTCTCTTCAAGGATTTCTTTAGTTTCTCTCTTGCTTCAATTAGTTGATGTAGTATAAGATGTATTTTAATCTCCTAGTTTTCAATAGTCTTTCCCAACTTGTAGACTTCCATTTCAAGATCTTTCCTTAGAGTTGCAAAACTTCTCTTTTAGAGAACAAGGCTTTGATACCAATGGTTGGAATTACAATAGGAAAGGTAAACTTTTGAGGGGTGAATCAATCATTTAACCTTGGACCCATGAAACTTTCACCATACATTTATCACATGCATTCAATAAGTAAATTGAAATAACATGTAAAGAATATACATCTAAATCATATAACCATGTAATCATTCACATAGATAAGACTAGATATGATTACCCAGAAACCCTCCAAGTGAGAAGGTAAAACTGGGGTGGGGATGACACCCACAAATCTTCACTACTATAGTAATAATGTGTATCCAATGAAGGTTACAATGTTTTGACCATGAAACATGATCTACCTTGTGAAAGGTCTACCCTGTTAAAGGCTTACAAAGACTGTTAGGTCTCACCTTGTTAGAGGATTTCAATAACCTATTAAAAGTTTGACTTGTTAGAGGAATTCAACTTAAAACTAAGTAGGCACCCTCTTAAAGGATTTCATACAGCCTATTGAGACTACTTTGTTAAGAGATTTGACTAAAATCACCTGTTAAAATGTCTTAGAATTGATCCTGCAATTGGAACTTGCTTGCCTAATAATAGATCACCTCTAAACAATGTCTTCTTGATCCTTTACAATCAGATGTCTCAATCTTGTATCCTTTTCTCTATCCTCTGTTCTTCTATAACTAATTTTTTAATTCACTCTTTCTTCATAACTTCTAAGTCACTTTGAATGCTCTGCATGCAAACTATCTTGTTTGCTCCTTCAATTCCTTAAAGATTTCATTCTCTCTTCTCTACTATCTCTGTAAAGAGTTTAGGGCTTTCTCCTACTTAAGAAGACTTTGGTCACTTAGGGTTAGGTATGAATCTATAGTTGAGATTCATCCATTTTGCCTCTTAATAATTCCCATTTTTTGATTGGCTACATGTAATTGCATAGGGAATCCAAATATAGATTTGTCCATATCTACAAAATATCAAAATATAATCTTAAGTCAGCTGAAAAATGGTTTACATAGTTGTTTGTGTCATTACAAACAAATATGTCAAAACTGTGTCACTCAGCATATGAATTCTCTGATGCTTGACATGCACTATTCTATATACTATGACTCGGCACCTACATTGCTCGATATCCATTATTTACTCAGCTCCTTAATTAGTTGGTGTGGTCTATCTGCTCAACACTTGAGTGACTCAGTACATGAGTGACTTGGCACTCATTGCAACTCAGCATGGTCTAATATTTACATGTTGTGCTCGACATGTATTACTTGTTTGACATGAACTGAGTAAATGGGTGTTGACACTCACTTGTCAAAACCAATCTAAAATCAACCAAAAATTTGTACTAGTCTACCTAGATGATATAATAGTCTAGTCCAAGAATGTGGCATATCATTTTGGTCATTGAGGTAGGTATTCATCAAATGTAGAGAGTATGGTGTATCCCTAAACCCAAGCAAGTGTGTGTTTGTCACTATCAAGGGAAATAGTTGGGACATATTGTGTCTAAAGAGGGTTTGACTATTGAGCCAAAGAGGATGAAAGCAATTCTTTCTCTCCCACTTCCTATGCATAAAAAAGAGTTGCAAAGCATCCTTGGCAGAATCAACTTTGTAAGGAGATTTATCCCTAATCTTGTTACCATATCATCAGCCCCTACCCTTGTCAATCCCAATTTTGATAAGGATTTCATTCTCTATACCCTTGGAGGTGAGTCAAGTATGTATGTTGTCTTGACACAACTGAATGATGCAAATCAAGAACAACATATAGCCTATTTTAGTAAAGGGCTAAAGGATTATGAAGAAAAATATAGTTATGTGAAGAAGAAAGTCCTCTATATTGTAAGATCTCTAAAGAAGTTTGGGCATCTTGTGTCTTACAACAAGATCCAACTCCTAGTTCCTCATGCAAGTGTGAAAGACTTCCTTTTGAATAAAGATGTCAATGAGAAAAGGGCTATATGTATCACAAAGGTCATGGAGTATGGCATAGACATCAAGATCACCAAGTTGGTCAAGGATAAAGGGCTATGTGAGTAGATGATTTCTTTTCAGAAGCCAACTAAGGAAGTTGCTCTAGTTATAGAAAATGTAGAATCAGTAGGGGATAAAAACTTGAATGATTTGATGCATGACATGACAACCTTCTTGTTAGGAAGAGGATATCTACCAGGACTTAGTAGAGCTAAAAGAAGACAATTCAAATTACAATATATTCCTTTTGTCCTAGTGGATGGGATTCTTTTTAGGAAATATTTCAATGGAACCCTACTGAGATGCATCAATGTTGATCAAATTGATAGGATGATCAAGGAGTTTCATGATGGTCCTAATGGTGGTCACTTTTTAGCTAGAAAAATAGCTATGAAGATCATGAGAGCTGATTATTATTGGCCATCTCCATTCCATGACTATTATAAACATGTAAGGAAATGTGAGAAGTGAACTTTATTCTAAGGTAAACAAATGTTTGTGGCTCTCCCTCTCCATCCTATTTAGGTTGATCAACCATTTTCTCAATGAGGGCTGGACTTTATTTCTCCAATAAACCCACCCTGTAGTGTTGGTCATAGGTGGATATTGGTAGCTATAGATTATTTTACAAGGTGGACAGAGGCAATATCCTTGAAGCATGTCATAGAAACTTCAGCAATTGAGATCCTTGATGGAATTGTAACTAGATTTCGTACCCCTTCAACAATAATATCAAACAATACCAAGTCCTTTTTTGGGAGTCATATTTTCTTTTGGGTAGTTGATTATGGAATATATCTAAGTAAATCCTCAAATTATTACCCCCAAGGCAATGGTCTAGCTGATTCCTCTAATAAGAACCTAATCAAAATCATGAAGAGGACAATTGAGGATAACCAGAGTGGTGGCATTCAAAACTAAAGACAACCCTTTGGGATGACAAAATTACACCTAAAAGAGTAGAAGGTTGGTATATGGAAGGGAAGCCAAGATTCCTATTTCACTAGAGTTCCCCTCTCTTGAATTATCTCATCAATTGGAGCTAGAAGAAGATGATTCCATGACTATTAGAATGGAAGAATTAATGAAGCTAGAAGAAAAGAGGTAAGAGGCTATGCAAACTCTTGAGATGCATCAAAAATAGGTCAAAAGAAGTTTTGAAAAGAAGGCCAAAGCTAAGGTTTTTAGAGAAGGAGATCATGTCCTCAAGTGGGATGGAGATAGAGCTAAACCAGGTAGGCATTCCAAATTTGATGCTATTTGGAGTGGCCCTTATGTTATCACCAACTACAAAGAGACCAATGCCTTCCAATTATCTAGGCCTAATGGTGATGTCCTACCAATTCCAATCAATGGAATTTACCTCAAACCCTACTTCTAGAGAGGGTTAGGTTTTTTTGTACATATTAGTAATCTCTTGTTTTCTAAAAAGTGTTGAGCACAAGTTTTCTCTATAAGATAACTAGGTTTTGAAATTTTGTAGTTGTAGAGATGATAGAATTAGAATTATGGTCTCATAAAGCACATGGTTTATTTTATGACACCATAGCCTAATAGATGCTAATGTCACTAGTCATATGCATAGTAGGCTTGCATTACCTCTGAGTCACCGTAATTGTTGGCCATTTTTACCCTCCCGCCAAAAGATTTGAATTCAAAGGTAAAAGCATGTCCAACAATCATAATTGAGTTCAAATATTCAAATAATTCAAATGTCATGAGAATACATTTAAAAATTTGGTTTATTCCCTATCTTCCTAATTCAAGCCTTTTATATTATATCCCTTCAATGATTTCAAGTCATGATTGTGCGGTAACCCTTTATCACCCAATCAAACACAATCTAGGCTCATCCATCCTTTTTGTTGTGAGTAGTTGATGGTGGTATTATTATAAATTGGTGCAAGGTTTTAGTTTTAAAATGATAACATCCAATTAAGAGGGCAATACAACAATTTCTTTGATCACTTAGTCATGGAAGGTTAGGTCTAACCCGAGGTTCATGCTATGAAATGGTGATCTTCTTTGTTCACACCATCACTAAGGGTTAATGTTCAAACATGGTTCAAGATGTAAAGTCACAAATACCTTGTGACCTAGTTGTAATGAGTTAAGGATCATCTCAAGTTAAGGTGGCGACCAAGCGGTGATAGTTAAGTTCATAGTCACAAGGTCCTAATAGTTAGTGGAAAATGTTGAAGACAAGATGCAAAGTAGTGATAGATAGTTGGTTGCAGTTTCACAAGGGGTAATGACTAATAAGGGAAAAGGATTGTGAAGCCATGATCATGTGTAGTCAAAAGTCAAATAGAACATATGAGGGCTAGTAGGGTGGCAAAATAATGAAGGTTTATTGGTCCATGTGGTAGTTTATTTCCATTGACTTGCTAAATTTCTAACTTGGCATGCTGATGGTACAAAAGAAGAAAATTTTAATGGAAAATCTAATTTTCTTGATCATCCACAACCACTCTTCAATTTTCCCCCTGCCTGATAAGTGAATAGGGACACTTCATTATCACCTACTTACCTATCTACCCAATAAGAATGATAATGGTCATCATTTATGTCTTCTCAAGGTTCTTTTTGATGAATAATATGATTTTCCTACATTTGGATGTGTACAATGATCAAATCTTTCGTAGATTTGTAGTGATTGTTCTCTGTGACCTTAAATGCAGTTGTTGAGTTTTTACTTGGGGTAGAAGCTATCTGAGTTATTCTTGAACTATAAAAGTAGATTTTGTAACCCTTCTTAGGGTCAGTCTTTTTTTTTATTCTATAGTAGTAGTATTTTATTCTATGCTACTATAATTTCCTTTTGTCTATGAATGAATATAACTCTCTGGTATACCTCATTCTCCCATCAATATTAGTGCAAACTTTCCTTTCCTTTGTTGGTATTTTGTCTTCATTCTTCAATTTGCATAACAATATATACTCTTATCTATGAATGTTATAGAGTGAAGTTCCTTCCTTATAGCATCCATCTAGTTTCTAATCTATATGTATTTTTTTGAATAAAGGCAAGAGTGAATCAATGCATATTGAGGTTATGTTGATGAATAGTGAATTATAGGCATAAATAAGGTTGAACAAACTATTTTGGTGCATCACCCCTTTTAGACTAGATTAGGTAGTTTTCCTTGCATGCATTCCTTCTCCCTTTTCCTCTCAAAGAGTAGTTAGGTGCACCCTTATAGTAAGGAAGCCACCATTCTCCAAAGACTCAATATCATAGTTCAAGTCCCACAGCTCAAAGATTGTTTCCATGTTTTACAAGGCTACCTTTAGCTAAAAAATTTACACAATAGAAACCAAGTGGATTGACTAATAAGAATGGAACTCAAATAGAGGGAGTTTCAATAGGAGAAGAAGCTCTAACAATAGTGGGAGAGGAAGAAGCAACAACCAAGGTAGAGGATCCTACTTTACAACTATGAAGTGTTATAATTGCAACTAGATGGGACACCCTACATATAGGTGCCTTGAGAAAGGTTCTACTTTCCAAGGGAGGCTAAAAAGAGTCAATTATGTGGAAGAAGAGTCTAGTAACAGTAGCAAACCATCTAAAGTGCTGTTAGAATTATAAGAAGGGGAAAATTTGATGATAAGGAGGACATTTATTAAAGAACTCATAAAAGAAGAACCAAGCAAAAGAAGAGTACTATTTAGGGTGAAGTGCAAGATGATGGAAAAGGTGGAAAAGGTCATCATAGACTCAAGTTCCACATATAATATTATATTAGAAGAGGCAACTAGCAAAATGAATATGAGAAGAATCTCACATAATAATTGCTATAAAGTTACATGGCTCAACAAGGGGCAACATGTTCCTGTAAGTGAACAAGCATGGATGGAATTTTCAATAGGAAGGTATAAGGACAAGGTACTATGTGGCATTCTACCTATGGATGCATGTCACCTTCTACTAGGAAGGCCATGGAAATTTGATAGATGAGTAATGCATAATGGGAACAAGAATGCTTACTCCTTCAAGAAAGATGGTGTGACATCAAGATTCAATCCTTAAGAGAAGAGGTAGAAGTGAAATCTCAAAGTCCTAATGTCCTTATGGTGGGTGAAAGGGAGTTCTTAAAAAACTTGGAAGAAGGAGAAGGAGTAGGGTTTTCTTTAGTGTTGAAACCTAAACAAGAAATTTCTAATAAGGCAGGAAAGAAGACAAAACTACCTAAAGAAGTGCAAGAAATGCTTGAAGAATACAAAGACATTGTTAGTGATAGAAAAACTACTACCCTACCTCCCAAGAGTTTGTTAGCCATCAAATTGACTTTATTCCAGGAGCCACCCTTCCCAACAAAGCTGCCTATAAAATGACCCCTCAACAAAATGAGGAAATTGCCAAGAAAATCCAAGAACTCTTAGACCAAGGCCAAATTAGGAAAAGTATAAGCCCTTGTGTTGTAACTTATATTTTAGCACCTCAAAAGTGGGGAATTTGGAGACTCTCTACTGATATCACCATTAGGTAAAGGTTCCCAATACCTAGGATTGAAGACCTAATGGATTGTTTAAGGGAAGCAAGGTACTTTACCAAGATAGACCTTAAAAGTGGTTATCACCAAAGTAGGATAAGAAAAGGGGATGAGGGGAAAACAACCTTCAATACCATAGAAGGTTTGTATGAATGGATTGTAATTCTGTTTGGCTTGTCAAATTCTCCCTTAACTTTCATGAGGCTCGTGAACAAGGTATTAAAGGACTACATTGGTAAGTTTTTTGTTGTCTATTTAGATGACATATTGATTTTCAATAAAATTAGAGAGGAGCATATTAAACATTTGAAAATTATTTTCAAGAAATTGCATGAGAAAAAGCTAATGTTAAACTTTAAAAAGTGTGACTTTATGATGCAAGAGCTAGTGTACCTTAGGGTTTTTTGTCTCAAGGAAATGTCAAGATGGATGAAGGTAAAGTGGATGTCATCCTAAATTGGCGTACTCCCAAAGTTGCAACAGAGGTGAGAATTTTTCATGGCTTGGCCCAATATTACAGGAATTTTATCAAACCTTTTAGTACTATTTGTGCTCCAGTGTTAGACACCATAAAAGGTGGAATGAAGACAAAGTTTCATTGGAATCCTTAAGAAAATGAAGGGTTTGAAATACTCAAGAAGATTATAGCTACTTAGCCCATTCTTTTCCTACCTATTTTGATAAAATTTTCACAATGGAGTGTGATGCTAGCAATGTGGCTATTTGGATAGTCCTAAGCCAAGAAGGGAGACCAATGGCTTTTCATAATGAGAAGCTCAATGATGAAAAGAGGAAGTACTCTTCCTATGACTTAGATTTATATGCTCTAGTCCAAGCTTTGAGAAAGTGGCAGCATTACTTGCTTCCAAAGGAGTTTGTGGTATATTCAGATAAACAAGCTCTCAGCTTCCTTAATTCCTAAGATAAACTCAATAGTAAACACATGAAGTGGGTGGAATACCTACAAGCTTACACATTTAACATCAAACATAAGAAAGGAGTGCAAACAAGGTAGCTAATACATTAAGAAGGAGACTCCTAATATTTCAAGACATTTAATTGTAGAGCATTGATTTTGACAGTTTCAAGGTCCTATATGCTGATGATGAAAATTTTGCAAAAATCTACAAGGTATGTAAAGAGTAAAGAAATAGCTTCCATGGTGGACTCTCTGATTACACTTTGAAAAATGACTTATTGTTTAAAGGGAGTCAACTATGTGTTCCTAGGGGATCAATGAGGGAAAATTTGATTCAAGAAAAGCACAATGGGGAACTTAGTGGTCATTTTGGGGTTAATAAGACTCAAGATTTAGTCACTAGATTTAGTTTTTTTCCTAAAATGAATATGGATATCAGCCAGTATGTTGAATGTTGTGTGGTGTCTCAAAAAGGAAAAGGCACATCTACTAATGCAGGCCTTTATCAGCCCCTTCCAATTCCTAGTAGGCCATGGGAGTGCTTAAGTGTGGAATTTATGGTAGGGTTACCAAGAACCAAGCAAGGGTTTAACAATATTTATGTTGTAGTGGAAATATTCGGCAAGATGGTGCATTTTAATCCCTTGTAAAATAGTCCATGACACTTGTCAAGTTGCGCATTTTTCTTCAAGGAGATGGAAAGAATCCATGGCTTACCTCTCTAATGTAGGAGCATCTTGGGTGTAAGAGAAATCTTGTGTCACCCAAAAATATTTTATTTTCAGTCTTTTCTATTTTAATAAGGACTAGTAGACAGGGTGGTTACTATTTATGGGAACTTACTATTTTTTGTAAGTTTTTCATACGAGCTCATAATGTTCTCATTTTCTATAGGAAGGTTCATTTTAGAGTTGTAAGCCTACCATAAAAATCTCATTGCTCAAGCATTAGTATCATAGAAGTTATTGTGGATTTTCGATAGAAATATTTGTAGGAAAATATTTAGGCTCACCATTGGAGGCCTTAGAGAGCCTGGATGAGGTCCAAAAACTCAATGGAAAGGTGCTACCACCATTTCGAGCCTATAGATCATGAGCTGGCATTTCTGAAAAGTGGTTATAATAGAAAATTGGAGGAATGATTTGTGAGTTATGGCCTTCGAAAGTTTGGCTACCAAAATTTCTAAAACAATTTGCCAAAGATGTATTTGGCTGACTCTATGTGTTGTTAGTGTCTGTCAACCCTAGGTATTAAGTTTGAGCACATGGAACCTTCTTGAGCAACACAAAACTACCTATTTAAGAAAGGCCAAAACATTGTTTAGGATAGCTTGGGGTGAGAGTTCGCAGTTTGTCTTGCAAATTATTTATTGAAGGTGCTCATGTGGGTTAGCATATTATACTTATGAATTCTATAATTTTGCATTTGCAATGCAAATAAGAAGTCCATATTTTCTCACAATTTTAATCATTTCTATGTTTCTGTTATGAGTTTATGGTATTAAGGGGACCTCCCTGCATCAAGTGGTATTAGAGCTAGAGTTCTTGAGTGTGTGGATAGATTGCTGACTGTGAGGTAGTTCACACCAAGACCATGGTTTGGGTTGAGCATGTAGATAGATCATCGATTGTGAGGTAGTTTGTACTAGGGTTTTAGCGAAAGCATGAAAATGCCTCCACAAAGATAGTGTGGTAGAAGATCTGTAGGTGTTACACCTAAGGGTTTTGGAGTCCTCCAAAGATAGATGCAAGCATTGGAAGAACAAATGCATAGAGGAATGAATCTTCCCATAAGAGATGAAAGTGAGGATGAGGATGAAGTAGAAGAAAATGCCAAAGTAGAGGTAGTTCTAAATCTAGAGGAAGAGAGGCTTTTTAGGGCCATCTCCAAGATTGGAAAAAGACTTAAGTTTGAGGTTCCCACATTTTTAGGAAATCTTAACCCAGAAGAGTTGATTGATAGGATCAATGAACTAGAGGAGTACTTTGAGTATGAATATTTTGAGGATCTAGATAGGGACAAGTTTGCGAAGGAAAAATTGAAGGGACATGCAAAGATCTGGTGATGAGAGGTTTAGTTGGAAAAAAATAGAATGGGAAAGGACAAAATCACTAGATGGGATCAGATGAAAGATAAACTAAAGTGACAATTCATTCTCGTGGAATATGAGTTTGATCTATTGAATATGCAAGGGTTGAAGCAAGCAAGAAAATTCGTTCAAGAGTATACTAAAGAGTTCTATCGAGTTCTCATTAGAACTAGCCATGTAGAAGTTGATAAGGAGAAATTCACTCATTATCTTAATGGGTTAAGGCCCAAATTCAGGATGAGCTAAGTCTGGTTCGAATGAGTAGTATTGAGGAGGCATAGCAATTTTCCCTAAGAGTTGAGGAGAAATTGAGCAAGAAGTTTGATAATAAGAATAGTGGAAGAGGTCTTGGTGGAAGAACTGGTGGACGATCTTATGGTGGTCATAATGATGATCAAAAGAACAAGGATGAGACTAGAAGTAGTAGTCAGAACTAGAGGGCAAATAATTTTAATCATTGCCATGATTAGAACAATAAAGATCATAGAGCAATAGGTAGAGGACAAGGATCTAGAAGAGGAGGCTTCTGTGGAAAATGTTTTCACTGTGGAGAAGAAGGGCATAGAGCATTTGAATGTACCCAACACCAAGGAAGGACAAATCAAAGAATAGAAGGTTAGGTAAGAGTTGTACATGTTGATGAAGATGCCAGATCCTCACATTCTGAAGATACTAAAAGAGGAGAAGTCCTAGTTAACTAAAGAGTCCTACTGAGTGGTGAGAATGAACTTGAGCAAAGGAGCTTGTTTTGCACAAGGTGCAAATATGAAGATAAGTGTTGTGATGTGATCATTTATGGTGGAAGTATTGATAATATGGTGTTAGAAATGATGGTCACCAAGTTGAAGCTGAAGAGGAAAAACACCCATGTCCATACTGTATTGCTTGGGTGCAAGATGACCACAAGGTCATGGTCAATGGGCAATGCTCAATGAAGTTCAAGATTGAAAGCTACTAGGATGAGGTACTATGCAATATCATACCTATAGACACATGTCATATGTTGTTGGGTAGGCCATGGAAGTTTGACAGACATGTTGTACATGATGGGTGAGGAAATACCTACACTTTAACTAAGGATGGAGTGAAACATAAGTTGAATTCATTGAAGGATAAAGAAGAAGAAAAGGTATGTAGTGCTGCTAGAATATGTTTTGTTGGTGGAAAAGAGTTTCTTAAAGGTATGAAACATGAGCATATGCATTTTGTTGTAATTCCTAAAGATAGTAAAGAAGAAGTAGAGGAGGTACCTGCAAAAGTTGTAGATATGTTGGAAATTTTTTTCGATATTGTATCAAATAATGTACCTGATGGATTGCCCCCAATGAGGAAGATCAATCATTAGATGGATTTGGTTCTAGGAGAAAATTTGCCAAAAAAGGCAGTCCATAGGATGACACCAACAGAAAGTGAAGAGTTGAACAAGCAAGTTCATGAGTTGTTGTAGAAGGGGTTGATTTGAGACAGTCTGAGTCCATTTGTTGTACCAACAATATTAGCACCAAAGAAGAATGGAGGATGTAGGATGTGCACAGATTCTTGCACTATCAACAAGATCATAATAAAGTATAGATTTCCATTGCCAAGGATGGATGATATTATGGATTGCTTGAGTGGAGCTAAGTATTTCACAAAGATAGATATAAAGAGTGGGTACCATCAGATTCATATTAGAGAAGGTGATGAGTGGAAGACTATTTTCAAGACAATTGAAGGACTATATGAGTGGTTAGTCATGCCTTTTGGGCTAACCAATGCACCAAGAACTTTCATGAGGCATTGAAGGAGTTTTTGGGTAAGTTTTTCATTATTTACCTAGATGATATATTGATCTTTAGTAAGACATTAGAGGAGCATTTGATTCATATTCACAAGGTGTTTGATAAGTTGAGGGAAAAAAAGTTGTTGATAAACCTAAAGAAGTGTGGCTTTGTAAAGAAAGAGTTGGTGTACCTAGGATTGTAGTTTTAGAAGAAGGTCTGAAAATGGACCCAGAGAAAGTGAAGGCTACGCTTGAATGGCCTACTCCAAGGAGTGTGACAGAGGTAAGATCTTTTCATGGACTAACTACATTTTACAAATAGTTCATAAGAAGTTTTAGTAGTATTTGTGGACCCTTGATTGAAACATTGAGAGGGGATAGGAAAGAGTTTAAGGATTGTAGGAGCACATAAGAGTTTTAATATGTTGAAATAGAAAGTTATTGAGCAACCTATTTTAGCACTTCCTGATTTTAACAAGGTGTTTCAAGTAAACTGTGAGACCTATTGCTTATATTAGTGAGAAGTTGAATGATGCAAAAAGAAAATATTATGTTTATGATTAGGAATTTTATGCTATATTTCAAGCATTGAAGAAGTGGAGACACTATCTTCTTCCAAAGGAGTTTGTTTTGTATATTGGTCATCAAGCTTTGCAATATTTAAATAGTGAAGGAAAATTGAACCAAAGGCATTTAAAGTGGGTTGATTTTTTCTAGAGTTATACATTTGTTTTGAAACACGAGAGTTGGAAATCTAACAAAATTGTACATGCTCTTAGTAGAAGACAACTTTTGCTGACAGAAATGAAGATAGAGGTGGATGGGTTCAACGAACTTAGTACATTGTATCTAGATGATCCCAATTTTTGTGAAGCATGGAAGGCTTGTATAGAATATGTTACAATTGATAGGACAAAGTGGTTGGATTTCATGATCCAGGGTAATATGTTGTTCAAAGGAAGCTAGTTGTGCATTCCCAGAAGTTCAAAGAGAGAGAATCTCATCAAGGAGAAGCATTGTGCAGGATTGGCTAAACATTTTGGTAGAGATAAAACCATAGCTTTGGTTGTTGAAAATTACTACCAGCCACAATTGTAGCAAGATGTGATGGAGTTTGTACAAAGTTGCAGAGTATGTCAGATGGTGAAAGGAGTGAAGTAAAATATAAGATTATATTAGCCATTACCTATACAAAAGAAGTCATGGGGGGATGTCAGCATGGATTTTGTTCTTGGATTATCGAGGACTCAGCTTGAGCATGATTCTATTTTTGTGGTGGTTGATAGGTTTTCAAAGATATCACATTTTATTCCTTACAAGAAGACTAGTAATGTTGTTCATGGAGAAGAAGTGTTTTTTAGAGAAGTGGTGAGACTACATGGCTTGCCAAAGAGTATAGTTTTAGATTAAGATACCAAATTTGTTGGGTATTTCTAGCATACATTGTGGAAAAAGTTGAAGACATATTTGAAGTTTAGCTCATCACATTATCCATAGACTGATGGATAGACAGAAGCTGCAAATCATAATTTGAGAAATTTGCTAAGATGCTTCGTTGGAGATAAACCAAAAGGATGGGATATGATTTTACCATAGGTGGAATTTTCATATAATAATTTTATCAATAGGAGTATTGGTAAATCACCATTCTAGATTGTATATGGGAGTAGTCCTAGAAATGCTTCTGAACTGAGGTAGTTAGATAAAGGAGAGAAAAGTAGTGTTGAAGCAAAAGATTTTGCTAAATATTTAAAGAATGTCCATGAGGAGGTGAGGAAGCACATCATAAAGATGAATACACAATATAAGGCTAATGCAAATGTGAAAAAGAGATATAAGGAATTTCAGATTGGAGATGAAGTCATGGTTCATTTGAGGAAGGAGTGTTTTTTAGTGGGTATATATAATAAGCTGAAGATGAAGAAATTTGGCCCATGCAAAATAGTAGAAAGACATTATTCTGGAAATGCTTATGAAGTGTAGTTGCTTGCTTAATTAAATATTTCACCAGTATTTAATATTTCAGATTTGACAAAGTACTATGGAGATGAAGTTGTAGAAATGCAATGGAGTATTCCAACAGCTAGTTTGGCTACAAAGGAAATTGAGGAGATACTAGACAGTCGTGTTGGAAAAAGTACTAGAAACAAAACTTATGAGGAATATCTGGTCAAATGGAAAGGGAGAGTGGTTGAGGATTCATCATGGCTAGCAAAGGAGGAGGTTAACCATCTTGGTTTTCCTCTAAACACCTGAGACTTGATGGGGTCACTTCTCAAATTACCCTAGGTGTCTGATGCAGGAGCATCCTGGGTGTAAGAGCAATCTTGCATCACTCAAAAATATTTTATTTTCAGTATTTTCTATTTTAATAAGGACTAGTAGATAGGGTGGTTTCTATTTATGGGAACTTACTATTTTTAGTAAGCTTTTCATACGAGCTCAAAATGTTCTCATTTTCTATAGGAAGGTTCATTTTAGAGTTGTAAGCCTACCATAAAAACTTCATTGCTCAAGCATTAGTATCAGAGACGTTATTGCAGATTTTTGGTGGAAATATTTGCAGAAAAATCTTCAAGCTCACTATTGGAGGCCTTAGAGTGCTTGGATGAGGTTTGAAAACTTGGCAGAAGGGTGCTAGCATGGTTCCAAGACTGTAGATCATGAGTTGACGTTTCTGAAAAGTGGTTATAATAGCCAATCAAAGAAATAGTTCATGAGTTATGGCCTTCAGAAGTTGGGCTACTGAAATTTCTAAAATAATTTGTCAAAGATGTGTTTGGCCAACTCTATGTGTATTGTTAGGGTCTATTAGCCCTAGGTATTAAGTTTGAGCATCTAGAATCTTCCTAGGCGACATAAAACTATCTACTTAAGAAAGGCCCAAACATTGTCTAGGACAACTCGAGGTGATAGTTCGTAGCTTGTCTTGCAAATTATTATATTGAAGATGCCCAGGTGGGTTAGCATATTATACTTATGAATTCTATAATTCTGCATTTGCGGTGCAAATAAGAAGTCCATATTTTCTTGCTATTTCTATTGTTTCTATGTTTTTGTTATGAGTTTATGGCATTAAGGGGAGCTCCTTGCATCACTCTTAGTATTGTTTCAGACAAGGACACAAAGTTCATGAGTCATTTTTGAAAATCCTTGTGGAAAAAGCTAGGCACAAATCTTTCTTTTGGATTTTCCTATCATCCTCAGATAGATGGCCAAACTGAGGTAATAAATCATAGTCTTTGAAAATTACTAAGGTTCCTTACCAAGTGTTGAAAACATATTGATACAAGTATGATAAATGTGTTTCAATCATTGTTTATTCACTAAAGTCAAACCTACTACTTGTTGGTAAGACAATTTCTTATATGATTTAAGTACTATCATTTGTTTGATTGGTGAAAAGGATTTGATCAAATGAGGTAACAATAGCACCTAGAGAAAAGGTTGAGTTATGATATGAAAAGGAGTACAAGAATCAATTAAGATAGTAATATTATAGTACATTGATAATCTACTTAAGGTTGCAAAGGTTGGTTACATTGAGTAAGTTTATAAGAACAAGTTAAACAAAGTTTTTGTGCCAAGCTTCACCAAGTGGATAGTTGGAGCCCAACAAAGACAATTTTAGTGTAAGCGGAGTGAAATAGTGTAAGGTGAGTAAAGTTTACTTGATGTCAAGCACTAGTAAACTTTAGTTCATGTCGAGTGTTTTCACAATGGACGCCGAGAAATGCAGTATGTGTCGAGCATTACAAGCCAGTTCATGTCAAGTGTTAGCATTATGAGAAAGATCAAGAATTTGATGAATTTGAGTCGACAAGTTTATTTTCTTGGATTGTGTGATATGTGTGGAAGATAAAGATTGCTAAGCTAGTGGCACAAAATTCAAGATAAACTCTTACCTAATCTAACCTAACCCTAAAATAGATGATGGAGGATGAACAAAAAAATATCTTAAATTCTCTATTTATAGAGATATCTAGTGAAAAGCAAGAGTTGATGTGTGAGAACTTAAGAAAGACAAGGAGTCTAGGGTATTTGCTTCATTCAATGACCTAAGAGAAGAGACTATATTGGCAAGCAAAGCAAGAAGGCTTAAGGGTATGGATGCTTGAAGGGTGAATAAGTTATTAGAGCTAAAGAGTGTGAAATCCATGTACAACGAAGGATTGAAACAAAGATCTGTAATCTACAAATGATGTTGTAAGTTGTTATCAGATCAAGCCTTACTATTACTGTCTAATCATTGTATTAGTTTAGAGTAAATCCTTTGGATTAAGGTTGACCTAATAGTCATTTGTAAATCCTTTAACCAGGTGACATTTCAACTGAATGATCTAAAGTCCTCTAACAAGGCTCACTCCTAATAGGGTAATTGCAATCCTTGAACCGGGTCACATTTAACAGTGTGCATTGTAACCTTTAGTAAGGTTGGCCTTTCATAGGGTATCACTTCAGAAGAGTTAGAACGGGTAGCATGTTACTGATGATTTTTCCCAAATTGAGTTTCTACATTAAATCATTATGTTAAATGTGTTATTGAATTTGTTTATGTTTCATGTTTACATTTCTACAAATTGATTTGACCATAACCTACAAGTTTAAGTGATTACATAATCTAATGGATGCATGCATGATGAAAATGTTTTATGGATTTGGGTTCACTAATCTTTGAAAAGTTTTAATTGTACATCTAGATGTTGGATAATTGATTCACCACCCCCGCCCCCCCCCCCCCCCCCTCCCTCTATTTTTCTAAATAATTAAAACAATTGGTATCAAAGCCATTTTATTAAGAGGACTAGTTTGAAGGTACTAGAAGCACAAAGATCAAGATGTCAAAAAGAGAAGTACACAAGCTTAATAGAGATAACTTTCCTACATGGAAAATTCTAATGAAGCTACATCTAGAAGGCCTAGGAGATCATGCATAATTTATAATTACTATTGAGCATATTGATCCCACTAGAGCCCTAACTATTGAAGATCTAAAAGAGAAAATAGAACACAACCAAGCAATGTTGGAGATTGCCTCTGCCCTAATCTATGTTGAGTTTGATGATATCAAGTGTTGTGATAGTGCAAGGAAAATGTGGCATGCTTTACACACTATCTATGGAAGTGACGAAAATGTTCTAAGAGCCAAAGTTGAAAGTCTTAGAGGTAGGTCTGATGATATGAGAATAAAAGAAGGTGAGAATATTGCTCAATATTGCTCTAGGATAAAAGATGTTGTTAATGCAATAAGAGGAGCTACTGGTAAAATAGATGATTATATTGTACTGAGAAAAGTTTTGAGAACATTATTTCCCATCTATGCTATTAGAGTTTTTGCAATACAAGAATTAAGATGTATACCTGGGAATGATCTAACTCTTGAAGGTCTAGTAGGAAGACTCAATGCCTTTGAGCTATCTAATTTTGATAATTACAAATCTAAAAATATTGAATCTACTTTCAAAGATAAGTTATCATTAAGGAACTTGATGAGAAGAAGAAGATGATGATGATGATGATGATGAAGAAGAAAAAGATAAAATATGTTTCTAGTGAGAGTGATACAGATGAGGAAGATGTAGATAAACTTGAAGCACTACTGGCAAGGAGATTTCATAGAGGTAAAGGCAAGTTTAAAGGTAAGTTACCTATCATGTGTTTCAATTGCAATTAGGTTGGTCATATTTCTACTAGATGTCGAGAGAAGAAGAATCATAGAGGTGGTGATAAGTACAAAAGTAGAAGAGATGAAGACAACAAAGAATACAAAGACAAAGGAAAGAAGTCTTGGTACATTTTTCAAGAGAAAAACAAAAGATGGATCTAAAGATCATGATGATGAAGTGGTGTATGTTGCAATTAAGGATGAATCTAATGAAGATAAGGCAATTGCACTAGTGTCTTGTGTAAACAACAATGATAGATGGATCATTGATAGTGGGTGTTCACATCACATAACTAGAGATAAAAGTAAGTTCATTACCTTGAATTGTTATCATAGAAACAGTGTAAGGTTTGGTAATGATGCACCATGTTTGATGAAAGGAAAAGGTTCTATCAATCTCACAAAAAATATTTTATGTGAAAATGCTTATTATGTTGAAGAACTTAACTATAACTTGTTGAGTGTGTCACAACTAATCAATTTGGGTTGCAAGCTTGAGTTTGAGAAAAAAATTGTCAAGATATATGATACTGATAGAAAACTGATTGGTAAAGGTGATCAAACAAGAGGTAATCTATTCTACCTTGATATAGAGGATGCTACTTGTTTAATTGTAGAATTTGATGATGTGTGGCTATGGAACAAGAGGTTATTTCATGTTAATTTTGATAACTTGGTTAGTATCAGTAACATGAGAAGAGTCAAAGGTTTGCCTAAGTTGAAAAAGACTAAGAATATAATTTACAAACAATGTCAGTTAGGAAAAATGACAAAGTAAAGTTTTAAATGTAAGACTCATATCTCTAAAATAATATTAGAGATTGTTCATATTGACTTGTCTAGACCAATTGAAATACAAAACTACAAAGGAGATAAGTACATTATGCTTCTTGTTGATGATTATTCTAGAATGATGACAGTAATGTTTCTAAAATAGAAATCTGATGCTTTCCAAATGTTTAAGTGGTACTTAGAAAGAGTTAAGAAAGAAATAGGTAAAATACTAAAAAAATTGAGATCTGACAGAGGAGGAGAGGTTACATCAAATGAGTTTGAGATCTTTTGTAATAACAGAAGAATCAAAAGACAAACATTTTCTCCTAGAACCCCTCCACAAAATGGAATTGTTGAAAGGAAGAACGAATCCATAATGGGTTGTGCTAGGACACTCATCATGGAAAAAATGTTGCTTTGAAATATTATAGAGAAGTTGTAAGTACAACTACCTATACCTTGAATTGTGTACAAGTCAAGAAAGGTACTCATTCAACACCTTTTGAAATATGGTATGGATACTCATCAAATGTAAAATATTTTAAGGTATTTGGAAGCAAGTGTTATATTATTAAATATTTCAAGAATGGTAAACTAGATGCAAAAAGTGAAGAAGGTATATTTATTGATTATTCCACAAGAAGCAAACCTAGTGTTTAAATACTAACCTAACAAAGTTGTGGAAAGTGAAAATGTGAAATTTGATGAATATATAAAAGTATATGAGGTTGAACCTATGAAGGAACCAAAAGAATACAAATCATTTGTATACTTTTATGAAGGTATTCCCGCTAAAGAAGATGTTGTAAATCATGTTCTGAACCAACAGCAAGTTTCAGTGACTGTCGAATCACATACTATGAATGTCCAGTTGTATTCAAGAACTAAGCTACATTTAGGTGCCAAGTTATAGAATGTAGTTGAGGTGCATTCTGATTCTGATATTAATGTACATAAAAGAGATGTTGAACTAACTAACAAAGAGGTACATAGTGATTTAGAAGTTGAGAGACCAATTGTAGAAGTCGAAGCTAAACCAAGATTGTCTAAATTTATCAAGAGACATCATCCTGCTACAAAAATCATTGGTGATAAAGATGCTAGACCAATGAAAAGGAACAAATTAAGAAATGATACATGTTTTTTGAGCATGAAAGAACCCAAAATAGTGAAAGATGCCTTAGAAGATGTGGAATGGAGTAAAGCCATGGAAGAAGAGATTGAACAAATTGTGAAAAATAAGACATGGACTCTAGTTCCTAGACCAGAAGACAAAAATGTGATCAATACCAAGTGGGTACATAGAAAAAAGTTAAATGAAAATGGTGAAGTCACAAGGAACAAGGCAAGATTAGTGTATAAAGGATATGCACAAGAAGAAGGGATAGACCATGGAGAAACATTCACTCCTATTGCAAGATTGGAAGGAGTAAGAATTCTACTTGCTTACTCTATATACAAAGGTTTTAAACTTTATCAATGGATGTTAAGTTTGCATTTTTGAATGGTATATTAGAGGAAGAGGTTTTTATGGAATAGCCAAAAGTATTTGTTGATGCTAACAACAAAAATATGGTATGTAGACTACACAAAGCTCTTTATGGTTTAAAGCAAGTACCATGAGCAGGGTATGAAAGACTGTACAATATCTAGTGAAGATTGGATTTTAGAGGACTGATGATAACAACAATCTATACTTGAAGATAGGGAAAGGCAAAGGTATTTTTTCATCTAAATTTTTTGTTGATGATATCATATTTGGAGGTCAAGATACTTTATGTAATGCTTTTAAAAATAAAATGAAACAAGAATTTGAGATGTCTATGTTTGGAGAGATCAAGTTCTTTGTGGATTTGCAAGTACATCAAATGAAATATGGTATATACATCACTTAGTCAAAATATGTTAAGAAGATACTAAAAAATTTTGGACTGGAACATTCTGAGCTAGTAAGCACACCTATGGTGATAGGACATAAATTGTCAAAGAATGATGATTCAGTTGAGGTGAATCAAACATTATACATGTCTATGATTGGTAAATTACTATATGTAGTACATAGCAGACCCAAAATTGCATTATTTGTAGGGATAGCTACAAAATTCTCTTCTAATGCCAGAAAAAATCACTTGATGGTAGTACAGAGAATAATGAGATATCTATAAGGAATAAAGGAGTATGGTCTATACTATAAGAAAAATGAGAAATTTGAATTGAAGCCTATACTAATGTTGATTGGGCTAGAAATATTGATGACAGAAAGAGTGCCAGTGGAGGAGCATTTTTCTTATGCAAAAGGTTGGTTACATGGACTAGCAAGAAATGAAACTATATTTATCACTCTACTACTGAAACAATATTTGTTATTGTTGTGCTAAATTGTACAAACATTGCATGGATCAAACAACCACTCAAAGGTATAAAGGAGGAAATCATTGAACCTATGATACTTTATTGTGATCATATAAGTGCTATAAATATAAAAAATAATCTTATGATGCATACAAAGACTAAGCACATTGAAATCAAATATCATTACTTGAGAGCATTAGTTCAAGATAAAGAGGTGAAGATGGAATATGTCAACACCAAAGAACAAATTGTTTATATCTTCACAAAAGCATTACCTAAGGATGCTCATGAGTACTAAGAGGTAAATTAGGGGTAATATCCCTATCAAAGTCTATCTAAGAATCATGAGGAGTGCCTTGCATCAAAAAATTTAATTGACATATGTTACACATTGATGCAGTGGATCTTACTTTAGGAGCTACCTAAAGTAATCAAAGAGTTGGA
This sequence comes from Cupressus sempervirens, assembly GCA_028749045.1. Taxonomy (NCBI): domain Eukaryota; kingdom Viridiplantae; phylum Streptophyta; class Pinopsida; order Cupressales; family Cupressaceae; genus Cupressus; species Cupressus sempervirens. The sequence goes on along the minus strand of CM053784.1, from coordinate 144,553,099 downwards.
ACTACAAATTAGTCACAAGCAAGTTGATAGAGGGAGAAACTAAAAATATTTATATCTACATATTAATATGACATGTCTTTGGCACTATTTTCAAAGAGAGAGATAAATGAATTGAAATAAGAGAAAAAGAGGAGAACTTGTTAAAGTGTACTGAGTTCTGGAAATCATAGAAGGAGAAATCTAGATATAGAAGATACAGCCCTATGGTATATCTACTTAGAAGGAGAAAATGCACAATTGTACCTTCTACTTACATCTACCTAGTAAGAGGGAGATAATGTTGAGGGAGATATAAGAAGTGATCAAGAGGGAGTCATAAGGATGAGTTGATTGTCTATTGATCAAAACAAAATTTGTGTAACCTATTAAGAAGATGAAAGTTGTTGATAGAGGGAGAGATTTCAATACAAGGAATTATTTTCTTTTTGGAATTTTGTTGGTCTTACTAATTAAGTCTAGTAAGTTTGGTTTTCCATCAATTCTAAAGATGGAGATTGTTGAAAATAGATTGATACAAGTATGATAAATGGGTTTCAATCATTGTTTTTTCACTGATGTCAAACCTGCCACTTGTTGGTAAGAAAATTTCTTATATGATTTAAGTACTATCATTTCTTTGACTAATGAAGAGGATTTGATCAAATGAGGTAACAATAGCACCTAGAGGAAAGGTTGAGTTCTGATATGAGAAGGAGTACAGAATCAATTAAAATAGTGATATTATAGTGCATTGCTAATCTACTTAAGGTTGCAAAGGTTGGATAAACTAAGTAAGTTTAGAAGAACAAGTTAAAAAAAGTTTCTTTGCCAAGCTTGACCGAGTGGATAGTTTGAGCCGAGAAAAGTTAGTGCAAGCCAAGAAGAAAATTTGTTGGAGCTGAGCAAAGTCAATTTCAGTGTAATCCGAGTGAAACAATGCAAGTTGAGTAAAGTTTTGTTGATGTCAAGCACCAATAAATTTTAGTTTGTGCTTAGTGTTTTGATAGTGGATGCCAAGAAATGTAGTCCATGCCAAGCATCAGAAGCCAATTAATGTCAAGTGTCAACATTATGAGAAAGATCAAGAATTTGACAAATCTGAGCCAACAAGTTTATTTTCTTGGATTGTGTGAACCGTGTGGAAGATAAGATTGATGAGCTAGTGGCATAGAACTTAAGATAAACTATTTTGAGGTGAATTCAAAGAGGATTGAAGGAGTAGTTTCTAGAAGGGAATGAAATGAAATAAGGGGTAGATTCATTGAATCCTACCTAATCTAACCTAACCATAAAATAGACCCTAAAATAGACAATGGAGGATGAATGAAAAAGTTTCTTAAATTTGCTATTTATAGTAACGGTTGGTTAGAAGCAAGAGTTTATGTGCAAGAACCTAAGGAAGACAAGGAGTCTAGGGTATTTTCTTCATTTAGTGACCTAAGAGAAGAGATTGCATTGGTGAGAAAATCAAGAAGTTTTAAGGGTATGGATGCTTGAAGGGTGAACAAGCTATCAGAGCTAAAGAGTCTGAAAACCAAGAAAAATGGAGGACTAAAATATAGATCTATAATCTGCAAATGAAGTTGTAAATTTTTATCAGATCAAGCCTTATTGGTACTCTCTAATCATTTTATCAGTCTAGGGTAAATCCTTTAGATTAAGGTTGACCTAAGAGTCATTTGTAAATCCTTTAACTGGGTGACATTCCAAGTGAATGATCTAAAGTCCTCTGACAAGGCTCACTCCTAATAGGACAATTGAGATCCTTTAACCAGGTCACATTTAATAATGTGCATTGCAACCTTTAATAGGGTTGGCCTTTAATAGGGTATCACTTCAGAAGAGTGAAATTGGGCAGCATGTTACTCATGGTTTTTCCCAAGTTGGGTTTCCATGTTAAATCATTGTGTCAAATGTGTTATCGAATCTATTATGTTTCATGTTTACATTTTTGCAAATTGATTTGACAGTAACCTACAAGTTTAAGTGATTGTATAATATAATGGATGCATGCATGATGAAAATGTTTTACAAATATGGGTTCACTAATATGTGAAAAATTTAAATTGTACATGTGGACCTTGGATAATTGATTCACCCCCCTCTCTCTATTACTCTAAATAATTAAAAAAACCAAGGAATATGGACAAGTTTAGGTTTAATATGCATACAATGATATAGTCAATAGATCAACTGATAAAAGTCTAATTGAAATTGTTTATGGTTTACATACTAAAGGTGTGTTTAAACTAAGAAAGCTGAAAGATGGTGTAAAAGGTAGTGGATATACTAAGGACTTTTCCCACTCCATGAGGGAAGTCCATGAAATAGTGAGGAAGACCCTAACTGAAAATATTGTGAAACTCAAGCATAAGGTGGATGATAGTAAAAGAGATGTACAATTCCAAGTTGGGAATCTTGTGATGGTTCATCTAAAGAAAGTAAGGTTGTATAAGGGAGTCCCTCATAAGCTTTAGAAGAGAAGGGTGGGACCTTTCCCAATACTAGCCAATTATGGCAACAATACCTACAAGGTGGAGCTTCCTGAGTATGTTGAGTTGTCACTAATTTCTAATGTTGTTGATTTGGATAGGTATAAAGGCCCCACTCTAGATTTTGATCAAATAATTTAGGAAGTAATTCAATATTTAGAATACCTACAATTAACTCTTATATCACTAAGATAGTTGAAAAGGTTCTTGACTCGAGAGTTTACAAGAAAACTAGGACATGGTTTCTATGGGAACATCTTGTCAAGTGGCATGGAAAATATGATGTAGAAGCTACTTGGATCAAGGAAGAAGACTTAAAGAAGATGGGCATTGACTCTACCTTTCTCAATCCAAGGATCTATTGAACTCTTTGATTTCAAGGGAGTATGGTGCAGGAGCACCTAGCCTAACTCCTAGTCGTAGTTCCTATTTTTGGTTTTTGGCTTGTTTTAACCTTAGCCAAGTCAATTGGGTGTATTTGGACTTTATAAGGTCATGTGAGTTTTCTCTAGATGGATTTGACTAGGTTCAATCCATCCTAGATGTTTTTTCTTACTTTAGGATTTGGTTGTTAGGAAGCAAGATTTGGGTTATGCATCTTATACCCTAGAAGTCTAGGAAAATTTAAGATTTGAGTTTAATTTGTTTTATAAGGTGTTGTTACTTATTTTTCATAGGTTGGGGGTCATTTTTTGTCATTTGATGCAAAATTGGGAAAGATGTCACAAAGATGTCAATTGTTGCAAAAGTTGTCAATTGGGCAAAATTTGTCCAAATCATGTGAGATGATGCTTTGAAGGGTAAATCATTCCTATACATCATAAAGGGACCATAATAGGCCTATTTAGAATTTTCCAAGGGTTAAATGTAAAAGTTGCTAAGAGATGCAAAAAGTTGTCAGCAATTTTGAAAATTGCATGACAACATTGTGACAAGAAAGTTGGAAGTCATGAGGAAGGAGTTGATAGTCAGGATAATTGTCTAAAACCTCTCGAGGAACCTATAAGACCACAAAAGAGACCCATTCCAAGGGTTGGATATTGTAATAAGTGGAATTTTCAAGAAAACTAAAAGCCATTAATTGTTTTTCCATAATTAACATTTTTTGTGTTTTTTATTGTATGAGTACTTTAATAGATTGAAGGAATTGTATTTTTATTTGATCCATGTATTTCATGTTCTTACCATTCATTTTGGTTTAGATTCAAATTTGATAGGAGTTTTTTTTTTTATAGTTAGAAAATCATTTGTACATAGCCAGTTTGTTGTTCTTGTTTCGGCAGTTTTGGAGAAAATGGTTCCCCCATGAACACTCACCATGGAATCATCGTGACCTTGAGGGATATGGAAGTGGAGTCCTTGTATAGTTTACATAGAAAAGAAGAGGCCTAGACAACATTGTTTTCCATTTTCCAATGGATGCCCTAGGCAACCTTTTAATGCATGGCTATGCAATCATAGTGCTTGCAAGATGATTTTGGGAGATTGAATGTGTTGGGAAATTTAATCTAAGTGTTACAGAAGGAGGGGTGATGTATGAGGAAGCTATGTGTGGAAGAATAAGTTTCCAAGACAAGTATTTATAAGGATTTCATTAGACACTAGTAGGTGCTGATAGGAAATGCTTGAAACCCTCATTTTTAGGCACAAAAGTAGAAAAGGAGTGTACAAAAAAGTTGAGAACCTAAGACCCACAAAATATTAAATTAATTCCAAAAGGGTATTCATATTGGTAGTTAGTTTTCCAAGTTTTCCATCTTGTTAAGGTAAATATGGAGTTATAGTCCAAAAACTAAGTTTGGAGGCCTAATTAAGATAGTTTTGCCAAGTTTGAAGGAATCAATAGTGAAATCTATGGGTTTTGAGGCTAGGAGGTTAGGGAAAGTCTAAAGTCCCTAAGAAATAATCCCTCACTCCTAGTTGAAGGTAGAAAGACCATGTTTGTTGAATTTGAGAGTTTAGTGAGCAAGTTGGAATGTCTTTATGATGGATGCAAGTTGTAAAAACATTGTGTAGCGAGATAGGGATGATTGGAGGATAGGATAAAAATCCTCTTGAGGTTAGGATGACACAGTGGAACCCTAGTAGGCTAGAAGAGAAGCCTAGGTGAGTCCTTAGAGAAGAAAGGGCTAGAAGCAATTAAACCAATATGCATTGCTACATCTAATTTCATAATTGAAACTTATCGATCATTTACCTTTCACATAACATGGTTCATCATTTCCAAACTTAACACTACTTCCATTATAATGTTCTATCTTTTCATACTTACTTGTATCGCTAGTCATATTATGTTAAAAACCACTATCTGTTGGTGTAAATAAGTATTTACTATTTACACTTTACTTAAGTTTACTTAGGTTAATGCATTATTTTATTATGTATTCAGGTGAGACACTTAGGATTTTGTGTACTCTCATGTTGACAACATAGAAGTACGCAACTCTAATTCAGCACATGGTGTCTACAACACTGGAGTTTATATCATTCACTAAGTTGTCATGTAGACAACACAGTTATTCACACTCCTAATTTAGCACATGTTGTCTACACCACTTATTTGCGTGCTACACCATTGTAGGCTTATCCTCTCATCATCACACTTACTTTTGTGCTTAATGGAGGATAACCCATATGTGGTGGACATGTGCCTAGTTGTATGACTTATCATGTTGCTAACTTCCATGCATTCTAGAAGCTCTCCAGAGTCCTTTATAAACAATCACTTCTAATCTACTTGCATATGGCATATTGAATGAATATATCGTCATTCTGATCATACTCTCTTTGGTCTACTATTGTGCTTGTGTTTGAGTTCCTTAGTCTTCAGGGAATTCTGTCCTAAGGAAAATTCTTACATGGTATCAGAGCTTAGGGAGATTCTCTACACATAGCCATTTGAGACCGTTCATGCTTTAGCACCTCAACCTGAATCCAAAGAATCTGTAGAAATTGGGAGCATCTAGAGCCAAATTTGACCTTGCCATTGTGTCCAAAATTTTGATTTGGTGAAGATCAACTATAAATTTGCCAATGCTAGGCTAAAGTTGATCATGAGGCAAAAAAAATTTGCAAATCGGCACCCGAAGGCCCCCATTTGCAGTTCAAGTATGGTCATTTGCATATCTATTTGAATTATTTTTTGAATCTATACTTTATTTCTCTATATTTTTGATAGATTTTTTCAAAATTCTTTTTCCCTTTAGGCATCTAGCAAAGAAATTCTTTTTGTAGAACCGAGCAGTTGCACCCCGACTCTGCAATTTCATAATTTTTGTAATTATTTCACTGGGTATATTTAATTATTTAATCTGTGGGCATATATAAATTTGAACTATTTAACATCAAATCCAGCGAGTGCATTTAATTTTTCTCGGGCTGCAAACTTCCACCGACCAGCTGCACCAACAAATTTTTGATAGGCACGCCCACACCCACTGGTGGGGCCTCTCTTTGTTTTAACCCCATGTTTGCGCAAAATTTTATACAATGTTCACTATTTATTCCCACCGAATATGGGACAAATCCCCACTTTCTGGCCATCGCAAGTCAAAGTCCCAACGCTCGTTGCTCCAAATCTGGTGCCTGTGTGAAACAATCTGGTGCCACATGTCCTTTGTCATACTTGCCATGTGGGACAGCTAGCAGACATGTCACCCACATAGACAATGATAGGATAGTGAACCCTCCACAAAACCTTAGACATGTAGGATACATGTGTTCACCAGCCCAAATGCCAAATTAGCATACAACCATCACCGAGCTTGTTTTCCAAGCCATGTCACAAATTCAGAGCCTGCCAACTATTGACATGTGGACATACAGTGGTAGTCCAGTTAACTTCACACTCAACACACCCTACAACATCAACAAATCCAGTCATCAATACACGTCATTTTTTTCCCACACTATCTGTATAATTTGTATAGTATGGATGTATGATTTCGTACACTGACATCACCATCTGTACTGCTGACATCATTATTGATATCATCACAAGGGTAGAAGTCATTGACATCATCATTTTGCAAGGCTAAATTTGATGATCATTTGATCGTCATTCCTAGCCAAATTAGAACTAATGTGACAATCGTATGACCAATTTAACCCCATCTTTTGTTGATGCAACCCCTCTCCAGATTGATTTTTGATTTTGCAATCCGACTTTGGGAGGCCATATCTTTGTCATCCAAACTCCAAATAAGGGGTGATTTTTTTGAAATTGGGTAGAATTTCCTAAAAAAATTAGTAGTGCAACTTTTTTCTAGTTTTGGTGTATGGATTTGTTAGAAATTGCATTTTTTGGCAATTGTACCCACATAATCCTACATTTTACAACTTTAAACACTTCGTACAAGCACATCTGGATTCGAAAATAGGTTTCACTTTTTTTGAAAGTGCATTATTTTTTGTCTACTTTCCAGATCTATAGTCAAATTATGGGTTATGTGGACAAAAGTGTTACTTTCAGGAATAAGGCCTTTCTTTGCTTTGTATTGCTTTAGAATTGTAGCACATTGTAAATTTCTAGATTTTTAATCCATTAAGAGGTTGTAACAAGCAAAAGTAGAAGTCCACAAAGACCAAAATTGGCAAGTGGCCATTGTAATCACACTACTGATAAAGTGCCAAAAGCATCTATTTTGGGGGGGATTCTTGATTTAGTGAAAAGGGGGGGTGTTCTTGGTGTTGTGTTCTCTTTTTTTTGCAATTTTCTTTCATTATGGGAAATTTTAAGTTTCCAAAATTAATTCCACATAACTATGCTACATGCTCCATCAAAATGTGGTATCATTTAATGCCCAATGGAGTTTCACAAGATGTAGATGGTACTCTTCCTAAACCAACAAGTGATAAGGTATCAACAAGTGATATTTTAGCTTGGGTAGCAATGGATAGGAAAGCCCTAGGTGATAAAAGTTTTGGGGTTGATGATAAGATCATGTATCAAATTAAGAGGTGTTCTACATCCAAGGGAGCTTGGGATACCCTCAAAAACCTATATGGTAAAGTGTCTAAAGAGGATATTTTCAAATTTGAAGATGAGCTTGTCTCCTTAGATCCTAAGTCATATGATTCTATACAAGATTTCATCATCAAGGTGAATGAACTAAGGAAAAAGCTTTTTGATTGTGGGAGTTCTATAAAAGATGGCAAATTGATCTATCTTATTAATAATAAGTTGCCATTAGAGTATTCCACATTTTTTTCTTCTTTTAACACCTCAAAGACTGCATTAGGGTCTTCCTATAAGAAATTCTCGTTTGATGAATATGTTGATCTATTGGATACTAAAGAAAAGAAGTTGAAATCAATGGGGATTCTCAATTCACCTAACTCTAAAGCATTGGTGGCCAACAATGAGGGTTCTCAAAAGACAATTAGATAGTCTTCAAATAAAGGAAAGAGCATGAAGAAGTGGAATAACAAATTAGAGGATGCAAAAAAGAAAACACCACAATCCAATCAACAAGAAAAGTCTTCCTCAAATTCCAATAAGAAGAGGGACAACAATAATAAGAAGAAGAAGTGTGCCTATTACAAGAAAATGGGTCATGAAGAACATGAGTGTTATCTTAAGAAGATTGACCAACATCATGAAGAAACATAATGTTCCATTGCCTAATGCTTATAAGGATAAAGGGTCTTCTTCAGATTCAAAGGGCAACAGGCAAGCACTCATGGCTAATTCAAACTCTTAAAGGAATGGATACTTCACTCAGGTGCCTCATATCACATGGGTTCTTCAAAAAAAGATTTTTCTTCAATGAAGCGATCTAAGGTACTACACATCTTCGTGGGAGATAATACCAAAATGGAAGTTGAAGGAAAAGGAAATGTGGAAATGGAAAATTGAGAGTTTCAAGATGTTCTCTATGTTCCAAACCTAACTTCAAATCTCCTATCAATCTACCAAATCACTCACCTTGGTGATGGACATAGAGTTGAGTTCCTTCCAAAATAGTATAGGTGCATAGTCTTAAAGATGACTCATTGGTTGTAGTGGGGAAAGTGAATCATGACAAAAGGTTATACTCTTTCTCCCATTTTGTGCCCAAGTCTCCTTCAAAGGCCTTGTTATCTCAATAAAATTCTCAAATGCAATTATGGCATTAGTGTTATGGACATCTTTCCTTCTACTGCCTTTAGCAACTTTGCACAAACAAAATGGTCAAAGGTCTACCCCAAATAAATTTTTCTAAGGGTGAATGTTCAAAAAATTCATTGGATATGCATCCAGAGAGAAACTTACACAAGAGCACTAGGTGTTCTATAGATGGTTCACATGGTAATAGCAGGTCCTTTTGTAGTCATCCAAGGTCACTACATACTTACCTTCATTGATGACTTTTCAAGATACACTTGGGTCTACTTTCTTCATAATAAGAATGAAGTGTTGGACAAGTTTCTAGCCTTCAAGACTCATGTAGTATAGAAATCTAGGAAATCCATTAAAGTTCTAAGAATGGACAATGGAAGTTGAGATGTGAATAGAAGACTAAAAGACTTTTGCAGACTTGAGGGCATTGATCTTCAGGCTTTGCCAGCATTCAGTCTGCATAAGACAGATGTTGTAGCTCTGAGGATCTGTACTCTTAAGTCTATGGCAAGTTTCATGATACAAGCCAAGTATCTAGATCCATCATTAAAAGTCAAAGTAATCAGTAGTGCCACTCACATTCTTAACAGGTCTCCTCATCTAGCCTTACATGGAAAAACTCCTTTTGAGGCATGTGTAGTAGAAAACCTATTGTGACACACTTCAGAGTCTTTGGTTGTCCTGCATGCATGGGCAAAGATATCTTCCAGGGGATGCAAGGCAGAGTCACCTTGACCTTGTACTTTCATTGGTTATGAAGATGATGTGAAGGCATACATACTATTGTATCCAGAGACACATCAATTTTTTGTGGAGAAGGATGTACACTTTGAGGAAAGTTCACCAAGCTTGTCCTTTAATCATCTCCATACATCATATCATATCGAAACTAATAATGACACTAGTGATAGTGCTTCAACAGATTCAGACATGTGGGGTTCTATGGACAATTGTAGCGAGAGGTCACTACATCAATTTAGTCCACATGCATATGTAGCCACAGTGATAGGTCCAACATAGTAGGGTACATCCAATCTTCTAGGTCCAACTTCAATGATAGATTTGGGGGACATTATTGATGATCTACCTCTTCTTCTTGATGCAAAAACACCTTCTTCAATTTTCTCGAGGGCTCCATCTGACCCTCTTTTTCATTCTCTACATGATCAATTGTTATAGGTTGAAGTGATTGTCAATACTTATGATCAGTAGTTGTAGAGGGGTTCTTCATCAATTACAGAGACATAAAATTCTTTGAGATGGGTTCTTTAGCTAGATGAGCATGTTTTAGAGACATCACTTATCAATGGGATTCTTTCCATGCACAATGAAAGTGTCTCATTTGTACCTTTGGCCTTGTTTCTTCCTAAGGGTAGGAACACCATTCTACAGTCTTGGATCAGCTTCTTGATCGTAGCAGTCATTAGCAGGCATTTTTCTTTGGGGGGGGGGGGGGGGGGGGAGCCTATAATGTCTCTCTTCCTCTTCTCATTTTTATCTTATGTATATATTGGATGTATTTCATAATGGGTGGGTCTTGATTACTCCATCCATCCATACATCATATGTGTTTTTCATCTCTCTTTTTGGGGGAAGGTTTTTCCCACGAGGTTTTCCCTCTTTCTCCACTTTATGAGAGATTGCATTTCATTATGTACATGGCCCATTAGTTGCGACCCATTGTGCATTTCATCCTAGATTTCATAAGCTTAAGTTGCACTTAAGGGGGGTTCTTGGTGTAAATAAGTATTTACTATTTATACTTTACTTAAGTTTACTTAGGTTAATGCATTATTTTATTATTTTTCTTTATTTTATTATTTATTCAAGTGAGACTCTTAGGAGTTTGTGTACTCTCATGTCAACAACACAAATGTACGCAACTCTAATTTAGCACATGGTGTCTACAACATTGGAGTTTTCATCATTCACTGAGTTTTCATGTAGAAAACACAGTTATTCACACTCCTAATTTAGCATATGTTGTGTACACCACTGATTTTCATGCTACACCATTGTATTCTTATCCTCTCATCATTGCACTTACTTCTGTGCTTAATGGAGAATAACCCATATCTAGTGGACATGTGCCTAGTTGTATGACTTATCATGTTGCTAACTTTTATGAATTCTAGAAACTCTCCAAAGGCCTTTATATACAGGCATTCCTAGTGTATTTGCATATGGCATATTGAATGAATATATCATCATTTTGATCATACTCTCTATTTGGTCTACTGTTGTGCTTGTGTTTGAGTTCCTTGGTCTTGGGTCAATTTTGCCCTAAGGAAAATTCTTATACTATCAATTATCCATCTTCCATTCTTATTCACATGTGAGATTAGAGTATTTTTCTCATCTTCATCAAATTCATCTTTCACTACAACATAAATAACTTCTTTGTCATTTTCATCAGTATCACTATTTGAACCATCTTCTTCAGCTATGTAATAGGATTTCTTACCTTGTCCTTTGTAGTCTTTGCTGCTTCAATTGTCTCTTTGGTCTCTCCTTCCTCATTTTTTGTTTTCTTTCCTTTCTTCCTTCTTGTCTATGTCAGGATATCTTGTAACAATATGACCAACTATTTTACATGTAAAACAAATAATAGGAATTTTACCTTTGTATTTGCCTTTTCCTATTGGTAGCCTTCTTGCCAATAATTCTTCTAACTCATCAAGGTCATCATCTGATTCACTATTATTATGTATAGGCTTATTCTTTTTCTTTCTTTTAGATCCATCAAGGGTTAGTTGAAACTTGAAAGAAAATTCAATAGTAGAAGGTGTATAGTTATCAAAATTAAACAAGTCACGTGCAATGAGTCTACCAATTAGACTATCCAATGTCAAATTATTTCCAGGTGTACATCTTAGTTCTTGAATTGTAGATACTCTAATTGTATAGATAGGAAGTAAAGTCCTCAATACCTTTATTATCAAAGTCTCATCAGATATGTCATCTTCAACTCATCTAATAGAATTCACAACCTCCTTGATTAACCACAATATTGTGTAATAGTCTCTCATTATTTCATTCTCATGTCATCAAACTTGCCCCTAAAACTTTCTACTTCAGTGCCTAACACATTTTTGTCTCCTCCATAAATTTGTGCTAACTTATCCCACATTTTCTTTGTAGTAGTGCAATCCTTTACATCATCAAATTTAATATAACTTAGGGAAGAAGCCAAATCTATCATCATTTTATTGTGTTCATGCTTCTCCTTTATTTTCTCAATAGTCATGGGTCTAGGTACTGTAGTATATTCAATGTCCAATTAGTATAATGCAGAATCTCTAACTCCAGATAAATATAATTGCATCAAGCGTTCTTATGCTGGAAAGTTCTCTTTGTTCATCTTAGGTACCTCTCTCTTGTACATCTTGATCTTCAACTTATGTCCCTTCAAAATTTTGTTACAAGCACCAAAGCTCTAATACCAATTGTTAGAATATTTAGAACTGGGGGGGTGATTCAATTATCCTCAAATCTAGATGTACCAATTCAACTTTTAACAACTTCAAAAAACTTAATTAATCATATTAAATCACTCAGTCAATATATCAACTTATTAGCAACTTAACTTATTCATTTGTCACAATCTCTTAGTTCAATATATGTTGACTAATAGAACAATAGTAAATAGCACACATCACAAAACAACATTCACACACATATGACACCAAGATTTAATGTCAAAACCCACTTTGGAAAAACCCACCAAGTAACATGCTACCACTATTTAGTCTTCTAAAGTGGGCTTGGTTAAGAGCCAACCCTATTAAAGGTTTTAAAACATATTATTTAGTGTGACCTTGTTAAAGGATTTAATAACCCTAATAGAAGTTTCCTATGAGGACTTTGGATCATTCCATTAGAATGTCACCTTGATTAGATGATGTTTATAACATAACAATTAGGTTTGATATGTCAAGATACAACTCACTTTACAAATTCATATCTCCATTTGGCTCAATTGTTGGTTCATTGAATAGACTTCATTATACTCTCCATCTTTGATCTATTTGACAACCCTTCAAGAAATCAGACTTCACCAATCTTCTCACTTTTTCCTCTGCTACTCTATTCTTCACAAGTTTTCCAATCAACAATGAACCAGCCCACCTAAAACATCTCTTTTCCCCCCTTAAATAGGCAACGTTGATATTTTTCCACTTAAACATTATCATATATCTTTGGGTTTGATCAGATTCATCTATTTTGTCTATCATTTTGTCCTCTTATTCCTTTCTTAAAACTATTAGAAACTTATCCTTGAATCCTCACCTTAGATAGCTTTAAAAAAACTCAATTTGTGCATTAAATATGCAAATTCATCATTCCTTATCATTTAGATGTTTTGACCAATCCAAAAATTCAACCATGTTAGCCTCAAATCTTGATTCTTTCACAAACTGTTAGAATGTTGACACTTGGTCATCAATGTTTTCTTCTTCTCAATCATCACTAGGTAGCTTGGTTTTTATTTTTCTTTCTTTCTTGGCTTACACTGAATCACTCAGTCTTCACTATGCTCAGTCACTTCTTCAATTTTCTCCTTCATTTTTCTCAGACATAACTATAACTCGACTGATACTACTTGCTTGACTATCTCTTAAGTTCCTTAATCTTGTGCTTTATTGACCTAGTAAAGTTGTTAGTCAGCCAAGCTTGGTTTTTTACTCAACTTATTGTCTTCTTCACTCCATATAATGATTAAACAAAACATTATCTTTTCAAAGACTAACTGATTAATTTCTCATTGTAATTTCATGATACCTTCTCCTCTTTACTTAACAACTACACTAGTTCATCTAGTTGTCTCTCTTTTCAAATCATCTTCATCAATCAACTAATATGGCACTCTACATCATTAGCAAATGTCACACTAGTAAGGTTTGACATCAATAACAACATAAAAATTATTCCAATTGTAGTTTCCAACACTAACTCCAATACAATCACTCAATCCTTATGCACAGATAGGAAAAGGTCCACCAATATTCCTCAAACATGACCCTAACTACATGAAACATTGGGTCTACAAAAACCAAGATCGATGCTCCTAGAACACATGTGGAGAAAAAAAAGTCTAATTGGATTATTGATAGTGGTTGTTCCCATTATATGGCTAGAGATATGAAAAAAATTGTTGAATTCAATAGTTATGATGGAGGAATAGTTAGAGTTGGAAATAATGAAACATGTCACATTAAAGGAAAATGATCTATTACTCTTGATGGAGATACTAACACTAAGGATTTTTAATTTGTGGATGGATTGAAACATAATATTTTGAGTGTTGGACACCTTGTTGATAAGGGATATCAATTTAAGTTAACAAAGAAGACTTGGATTATCAAGGATAAGAATGACACATTGATTGGTACTGGTACATGAACAAGAGGTAATGTTTATCATTTGAACCCTATTGAGATGACATGTTTGGTTTCTAAGTAGATGAAAATTAGTTATGACATATGATCTTTATTCATATTAACTTTGATAACATTGTGAAGGTCACTACAACAGTTATAGTTGTTGATTTACCTAAGATTGTGAAACCTTCTAACATTGTCTCAGAGGCAATTATTAGATGCCCACTCAATAAAAACTAAGCACCACCATGTGGCCCAGTTATAAAATAACATTTCCTTTATGAATCATGAAAAAATATTAAATGCATGATTTAAGGAACTTTCCAAAAACTTCTAAAACACCACCTACACACCTAAATAAATGAAATGACAACTATTTTTCTCATATTCTTTTTATGCCACCCATGCACCTTAGTAAATGAAAAAGCCTTTTTCTCCATTTTTCCATTTTTATTTTTTTTAAAATTTTTTTCCTCCAAATTTTTCACTTTCTCTCTCCATTTTTGTTTTTAAATTTTAAATCACACCCTTTTTTATTTTTGTAATGCAAGATGCTCCTACATCAAAGTTTTAGGACTTTAGATTAAACTAATCAATTGAAGGGGTTTATATGCCAATTTATGTCGATACCTAGGAATTAAATGGTGTTTCATGATTAGTGCAATTTAATGGTTTTATGCAATTGATACTTAGATCGAGTAGAGAAACATGACTAGAAATGCCTAATGAGTAAGGACTTTTAATGATTGTCGATTGATATTTAAGGTTAGGAGACCAATTTTAGGATATTACACATTATTAATTATTTAGTTATTGAATACATACATGTAAACTTTGGTTGAACTATTACTCATGGGAAGAAAGTTTTTCAACATATGCAACCATTTAAGATTTATAAATAGGGAGGTTGCAGGAGATTGGGAAAAGGGATAGGTGACTAGAAAAACTAAGCCTTGCTTTGGAAGTTTTATTTATTCTCTACCAAATTTTAGGAGCAAGTAGAAGTCCAGTTTTGATATTCCTAAGTGAATTGGAAGTGCTAGTTAGAGGATCTAAGAGGAGTTAGAAGGCTTGACTAGAGGTTGAAGGTCCAAGGAAAAGTCAATTTAAAAGAGGATTCTTCATAAAACGCTATGTACTGTCTAGAAAAGGAAGAACTCCTCCATGTCTTTGTTGTTATTTTGTGTGTGTGTGTGATTGTTGTATGTATGTATATATGCATGTGTGTATGTATACATATATGTTTATTTATATGTATATGTATGTGTGTGTGTGTGTGTGTGTGTATCTATATGTATGTATTTATGTATTCATTCAATGTTTGTATGTGTATGTTCTCCTATGACTTCTAGTGGGCTTAATAAGTGTAACTTATTTGATTGGAAAGTTTCCCTATGTTGGTTTAGGATGGGTGAAATAGGTTGTTCAATTCTTAATTTTGGACATAGATATGATTGATTTCTATTTTGCACATGGGAAAGTGTTTTTTTAATATTACCATTCCATCTCTTTATGTTTAATTTTGAGATTGATATAAGTTTTGAAAGTGGTATGATGGATGATCTGGTAAAGAAAATTAAGGTTGACACTAAAGTGTACCTTGAGTTTCTATCCCAAAACTTATTTCAAGCCCAATTCTAACCAAAAGATCAATATGGAAAAAATTACTTTTCTTTCCCACAATATCATATGAGTCAAGATGATAAGAGGTGAATTTTATTTTATACTAATTAGAATTTTATTGTATACTTACAAGGAGATTGTCATACAAGTTTCTAGACTAGATTAGCCATTTTTGACACCTTATCATTTCGCAACCAACATTTCATCATATGAGTATGCACTTTACTATTTAGTATTCAGGGTTTTATCATACAGTAACTAGTACTTTATTGTATGAGTTTATGCCTCAAAATTGATGAATTCTAACCTTTTTTATTGCTTGTCTCATCCCAAATCTTTTTTTGGCTCATGACTTTATGTTTTCATATTTTGGTTATTGATAAATATGCACTTCAAAAAGAGTACCTTATTATGCTATCTTTTGTTGCCCTTTTTCTTACATATATTTAGGGTTAGGAATTGTCCTATAGATGTGGATCATAGGAAATCTCCTCAGACATATTGGTTGGATGTTTTATTAAGGAATCCTAGTACCCTAGATGGCTTTGTAGGGTGACTTGATACACTAGGTGAGTATCCCACTATAGATACCAGGGCCATGATGTTGCTAGGATATTGTCTTTGGGAGAGTTATAAGTAATAAAACCTTAATATAAATTTAAATGATATGAGAGAGAATGGTAAAAGTAAAATTTATTAACAAGATGTAATATATTAATAGTTTGCACATGTCTAGTTGGAGTACTACGGTAATGCATAACTAGTAGGAGAAAACTTGAGATTTAGCACTATGGTTTCATGACTGCTAGGAAGGATTCAAGTAAGAAGGGACTATGCAATGAAATCACTTAGCGTACACTCTAGATACCCTCACTCTTGTGTTGTAGTATTTATTATTATTGTATTTTATTTCTTTTTTCTATTGGATGTGTTTGAAAGGGATAAATCACAATCCTAGAAAGTTGTATATCTTGTGTGGACTTTGGTTCTATCTCCTAGCATGAGGAATTGGACCTTTGTGGGTCCACATATATGGGTAGAAAATTTTATCGAGGTACTATTTATGGTTTTACTTTTATTTTTTCTCAAAATTTGTTGATGATATTTTATTTCATATCATTTATAGGTAAATTAAAAGAAATGTACCATAGCCATGTAAGCACCAAAAGGGCATTGTTGTGTAATTATATTAATTAATGAAAGAAATGAAAGGGAAGCACAACCATAGGAGAATATTGTAAAAGGGATTTTAGACAAAAATGTTTGATGTAAAAGATTCAATAAATCTCATTATCTAATTCTATTTAGAATGCTAATGAAAAGTATATCTATGATTTTTTTTACATTTTAAATGCAAATATGTTAATTGTGGAAAAGTATATAATATGATTAGTTGAATTTAAAAGTAAAATCTCTTACCCTATCTCTTATATAAATGATGGATAAAATGGTCAATTTAGTAATGTTATTTTACATTAATTTGAAAAGAATAGTGAAAGTTATGAATGTAGTTTAATAAGTAATTCAATGTGCAAATAGTAATTCTCATTCTATAAATATATGTAAACCCAACATATCTAGTTATCAAATTAATGTTTCTCTTGTAATCCAATATAATTAGTGGGACATAGAATATAATAAGATATCAATCCTCTTAAAACATAACCTTAAGCATTCCTAAACTTGAACTTCATTGGATAATAGGTATATACATAGAGGGTGGAGAAGAGTAGAGTGGTTGGATGGCTAGAGGAAGAAGAGTAGAGTGGTTGAATGGCTAGAGGAAGAGATAGGTAAAGGGTAAGAAAAGAGAAATGATGGAGGGGGGAGAGAAAATAGTAGAAGAGTCAAATATATAAGTAGGAGATTAGGAGAGAGAAGACAAATAGATGTTATTCCCTAAATAATACTAAAGATTAACAATAAACATAAGAAAAATTGAACATTAACCATAAATCAGATTTGAATTCTATTACTAACTCTCATTCTATACATTTTTCCTAAATCCAACACTAATTAAACCCAAATAACCACAATTATCAAATTTGTGTTTCTTTTAAAATCCTAAGAAATTAATTAGACTAGAAAATAATCACACACCAATGCTCTTAAAACATGACCTTAAATATTATTAATCCCAAACATCACTCCATAATAGCTAAATAGGTAGAGGGTAGAGTAGACTATACAGGGGGGACTAGAGGAAAAGTGATATGTTGAAGGAGAGAGGGTAGAGGAGATGGAGGGAGGGATAGAGAATATCAGAAGATGAGACACATAGGTAGGAGGGTGGGAGAGATAAGATAAATATGTTCTTCCCTTAACTACATTAAACATTAACCATGAATATAAACCAAATCAAACATTAACTATAAAACTAAACCATAAACCAAATTGAATGTCATCCATAAATTAACAGTAAAAAAAAATTGAGTTTTACAACTAATTATCATTCTATGCATATTCCTATGCCCAAATTAAACTAAATTAAACATTTAAGCCAAACTTAATCAAATTGCAACCCTAACTCCAAACAACAACCAAAATTTTAGGCTTTATTATAAAGTTAATTTGGTAATAAACTAACTTAAACCATTATCCCAATTATAGATCAAATTGAACACTAAGTATTATTTAAAAATGTATTTAACTGTAATCATTCTCTAAACAAAATAGAACCCAAACACCAAAGATGATAATAAAAATAAATTAAATTATAACCCTAAACATAATTGAACATTAAATGAAATTGAACCCTATCCCTAATATTAAACCAAATTGAACTTTAAGATAAAGTGAACCCCAACCTTAAACATAATTAAAGAAAAAGTTAAATAAAAATCAAATTATAATGCAAAACAAAATAGAGCTCAAATGTTATGATTACAAGATGGCTACAAATTTAAATCAAATAGAGGAAACTGGGTGCACTTTACACCATATATAGTGCCCAATGTGACATTCAATGTTTAAAACTAGGACAAAAATAGGATCAATTAATGTTGACTTCAACACCCCAAACAAATTATTTTTGTGGGCTAATATTGGCCATAAAGTCAATGTTAACCACTGTGCCACTAAATATGACAAACCACTACAAAAAATCATAGATTCATAAGAAATATTTCAAATGTTTGAGATCCCTAATGATTTCATTTGATTCATGAAAAAAAATCACTATAGCACGCATTATGTAATTAAAATTAAAGAAAAAATCTTGTTTATGTTAAATTACTATTATATGTCGCTCTAATTTTTTGTTTTAGGTGATTATAGTTTAACTGTTGTCCTTGTTGATCTTTTAGTTTTTATTTTGGATGCCCTCTTCTATAATGTTCCTAGATACAAAGAATAAGAAAAAAGAACATTTATAGTGTTTGGTCACTGAGTTTAAATGTTTTGTGAGATAGAGAGTAGAGGATAAATGGATAGAAATAAGACTTTTGATTTCACTTTAAACATGAAAACAAGGTATGTTTTGTCTTTTGGTTGAATATGAATTAATTAAAAAACCCCTATATATTTGACTTCCCCTAGGTAACCTCAAAATATTATGAAGTAGAGAGAAGAGAGAATACTTTGGCCACAATGAGGTAATATAATGTCAATTTATAGATTTGTAAATGTTTCCATTATTTTTTTATGTTTAGTTTTTAGTCTTTTATGTTTTGTCTTTTGGTTGAATATGAATTAATTAAAAACCCCCTATATATTTGACTTCCCCTAGGTAACCTCAAAATATTATGAAGTAGAGAGAAAGAATACTTTGGCCACAATGAGGTAATATAATGTCAATTTATAGATTTGTAAATGTTTCCATTACTTTTTTATGTTTAGTTTTTAGTTTTTATTTTGAAGTTGAAAGAAAAAAATCATTTATTTTCTATATATAGGGATTCGATTTTGACAACATTAAAGAAGCATTTTCTTCTATATTGAGGGAGGAGGTAGTGAAAAAAACTAGATGATGGTGACTTCAGAATGCTAGCTAAATACATATATAAACAATGTAGTAAAGATTGTAAAATATTATTGCTAAATAAAGCATGCCAAAGGGAATTAATTGACTTTCTAACCACTCCTACAATTAGAATAATATCTAGGAGAAATTAATTAACTGCAAAATATAAGAATGTAGAACATGGAATCAAGACTTCCAATATTGCAGTCACTTCTGAGACATACTCATCTTCTAGCATGCCATGCATTTCATCTTGTACTAGTATCTACAATACCAAGATAGAATACAATGTGATCCTAGAGGAATTTTGAAAGACAAACAATGAAAAAAAAATTGTGAATAGGATAAAGGAAGCATTTCTTCAATAATTTAAAGACCATCTACACTTTCCATTCTCAAAGATACCTAGGCACCCATAAAAAGAATTTATCCATGACACGGAGATGAAATTTGATAGAGTTTGCTCTATAAACAAGATAAAACAAATAAAAAAGATAAAAAGAATCTCACAAACATTTTAACATATCAATTTCTCATGATTGAGGATTTAAGATGACCAAGGAGAGATTGAACAAGAAGAGAACAATTGATGCAAGAGCATCCTGGGTATAAGGGAAATCTTGCATCACCCAGAATTATTTCAAATTTGTATTTCAATAAGGGTTATCTTAGTGCAAAGTTACTATTTTTACAAGATTACTATTTTTAGTAAGTTGGTATTTTGAGCTCATAGTGTTCTGAATTCATCTCTAGAGGTTCATTTTAGATAAATCATCCTACTAGTAAAGTTGCATTGCAATATCAAGGTTATTTGGGAAGTTATTGAAAAATATTGGTATTGGTAGTAGGGTATAAGAATTTTGAACTCAATTTTGAAGGCTTTCAAGGTCCAAAAAGGGGTCAAACCCTGGTTGACTAGAGCTTGCACAAGTTAGGAGTTTAAGATTAAGTCATGACATTTCTAAAATGGGATAATAATAGTTAATTATAGTAATTGGTAATGAGTTATGGTTTGTCAACCCTAATTGATATTCTAATTAATAGTGGGAGATTGTTAGGTGATCATGCTATGAATGTATGTAAAAGAGTCATATCACTTGTTATATTGTCATTAATGTCAAAGTCTTATTTGGCTAGATGTTATACTAACTTACTTAAGTACCATATCATTAGATTGATGAAGAGGATTTGAAGAAAATATGATGAAGACACAAGTGATATGTAAGGTATAAAATGGGTAAATTGAATGAATTGGAAAATGATAATGTATTATTAGTTTGATTATTTTATAATCATGTATTATTACAATGTATTGGAGAACACAAGGTTAACTAAGTTACAAGGGAGATTGTATTCATCAAATGAATAGAGTATTTCCTAAGTGATAAGAAAATAAAAAGAGAAATATGGTATTCTTATTAACCAAATGTTATGTTTCCTGAGTAAATGTGATGTTTACTAAGTGACAACTACATAAAAAAATTTAGAAAATTGGAATTTGATGCCGACTTTTGATGAAAATTTGGAAAGTTCGAGAAGGTCTAAGGAATGAGTCAAAGCTTCTTGCAAGTTCTATAGCTAAGAAAGTTCAAGAAGGGTCTAATGAAGGGAATGGAATGAAGATAAGGATGGACATAAAATTCTCTACAAGTTATATTTTCTAAGTGTCTAAATTCATTGTATGAATGAATTATGTTATAACCCTAAGAACAATGATGTTGATTAAGAGGGAAAAGATGGAAGGATCTAGAAGCACTGAGAAACCCATTTAAAGAGGAGAAAAAATACTATTTTAGGCTTTTGATTTCATGTTTCTTGTTAGAAGGTGATTATGTTGAAGTGTTGAACATTGTGAATGTGAAGTTGTTGAAGAAAAAAAGAGTATAGTGTTGAGCCATGTGAACTAAGTAGTAAAAGGAGAAAGAGAAGGTATTAATTGGCCAAATCAGAATATAGAGAGTCTAAAGAAGATCTAAGAGACAGATCAAAGAGAGAAAGAGAAAGAACAAAGATTTGAACAAGAAAAGGTAGTTTTTATTTTAAGAGAACGCTTTATATTGTTACTATTTACCTATTGCAGTAGAAAATCTCAAAAGTTCTAAGTAGACCTAACATTTCTATGAAATTCTATATGGTTACATCGATTTGTGGTGTTTGTAAGTCCTTTAAATTAGGTCACTCTTTTTAGTTTAGGACAGGGAGAGATAAGGTCTAGATGATCTTTTTTTGAAATCCTCAACAAAGTCACATTAACAATGTGTATGTAACCTTTAACAAGGTTGGATCCTTGAAGGACCTCACTTCATAAGAGTGAAATGTTTTGAGTTGCCTGTCCCAGGTGGCTTTTCCCTTCACAAGGTTTACACTTTAAAATTATGGTGTTAATATTGTGAATGTTATTTGTGTTGCAAGTTATTTTACATGTTTTACAATTTACTACAACTTAATAATAACTAAGATATCACTAGGTAATAACTAAATTTTATTGATAGTCAGTAATGCAAGGAATGGTTTCTTAATGGTTTGGGATGAAGTGAATGATTGAGTTAAGTATTAAGATTGATGTTTATGCTAAGTGATTGAAGTCAATGTCTATGATATTTAGTCGGTACTAAAATGTTTGAAAGGGAGTGTATAGTAATTAGACATAATTAATTCACACCCCCCCCCCCCCCCCTCCCCCAATTATCTAACAATTTTCTATCAAAGTTGAGTGGTTGGAGAAATAATTTTAAAGGAACTTGAGCTAAAGATCGAAGATGTATAAGAGAGAGGTATCAAAGTTGAACAAGGAGAATTTTTCCTCATGGAAAGACCAAATGAAGCTACATCTTTCTAGTATTAGAAATAATTGTATGCATTGGTTGGAGAATGAATAGTCTATACCTGTCAGTCCCCTGACTATGGGGAAAATGAATAATGAGAGAATCCATAACAATTTGATGATTGAGATTGCATCTTCTCTCAGCAATGTCGAATTTAATGATAACAAGAATTGTTCCAATGCAAAGAAAATGTGTGATAAACTAAAGCTAGTAAATAGTGGGTATGATAATGTAAGAAGATTTAAAGTTGAAAGACTTAGAAGTAAGTATGATGACATGAGAATGAGAGAAGGTGAGAATGTTGCATAATATGTGAACTGAATCAAGGATTTTGTAAGTGCAATCAAAGGTGTTGGAGGAGCTATTGTTGATTTTGAAATTGTAACTAAAGTTTTGAGAACTCTTCTATCTATTTATGCTATAAAAATTTATGTTATTCAAGAAGTAAGAGCTATGCCTAGAAATGATCTGACACTTGATAGTCTAGTTAATTGGTTAACTTCATTTGAGTTGATAGATTATGATAACATTATGGTTACAATGGGTAATGCATTTAAGTCTTCACTAACCATTAGAAATTCAAATAAATAGAAGAAAATCAAAGAATAAAGTGAGTCTAAAATTGAAGATGTTCTAGATGAGATGAGGCATTGCTTGCAAGAAGGTTATCAAGAGGTAAAGGTAAATACAAAAGTAAACTTCCCTTGATCTATTTCAAATGTAATGAGGTTGGTCACTTTGCTGCTAAATGTCCTAGCCAAAGAAATTCTTATAGAAATGATAGAAATGACAAGAAATATTTAAAGAATAGGAAGAATAGAGATTACAATAACAAAGGCAAGAAGTCATGTTACATTGTTGAGGAAGAGCACACTGAGTCTAGTTCTAATGATGACAAGAAAGCAATTGAAATGGTCTATGTTCCAATCAAGGAAGATGCAAATGGTAAAAGCTATGAGAATGAAACTTTCCTTATTTCACATGTTACTAAGAATGATTCATGGATTATTGATAGTGATTTTTCACATCACATGATTGGTGATCTAGGTAAAATTGATAAATTTAATAAAATTGATGATGGTGGAACTATTAAGTTTGTTAGTGATGTTCCATACTCAATAAAATGTAAAGGGCCAATATTTTGAATGATAAGATCATATGTGGTTATTCATATTTGGTTCAAGGACTTAAATATAATATTTTGAGTTTTTCTTAGTTGAATAACTCAGGTGACAAACTGGAAATTGAGAAAAGGAAGGAAAATATATTTGATGATGAGGGAAATTTGATTGGAATAGGAATGCCAAAAAAAGGTAACTTATTCTACCTTGATCCTATGATTGAGACATGTTTATTTTCTAGAATTGAGGATGTGTGGTTATGGCATAAGAGGCTATTTCATGTAAACTTTGAAAAAATTATGAAAATCATTAAGAAGAAAAGAATAAGAGGCTTAAAGAGTCTACAAAAACCTAAAAATGCTCTATGCAAAGAATGTCAACTTAGTAAGATGAAAAATTCAAGTTTTTCTAGCAAGCCACACACTTAAAATACTATTCTAGAATTAGTTCATAAAAATTTATGTGGTTCAATTGGAATTGATAGTTACTATGGTGATACATACTTCATATTGTTTGTGGATGATTTTTCAAGGATGATGATTGTAATGTTCATGAAAGTGAAATCACGTGCTTTTGATAAGTTCAAATGGTATAAAGCTAAAGTTGAAAAGGACAATGGTAAATCATTGAAATGTTAAGATCTAATAGAGGTGGTAAGTTTATGTCTCATGAACTACTCATGAAATATGGGTCAATGAGTTTGACTCAAAGTCACACAGTTAAATCCTGATAGCAATATCACAATTTGATTTTTTGTGGAAATTATCTCCTACTTATCAATTGATGAGCTTAAGGGGCTTTCTAATGAATGGTTAATAAGGCACAACACTTTTTGAAGTTTTTGCAAATGGGGTTGCAAGCTTTGGGTTTAACCATGGAGGAAACTCTATAGTTAAGTGTGCTCAGGCTGGAGTAGTACTGGGATGGGTGACCTCCCAAGAAGTGCTAGTGCTTCACCCCTATGAGCATCACCTAGATCCAATGAGTGCTAAGTGTTCCATTTAATCGCACGAGAGATAGATTCATGTTGAATCACTACTCATGAAATATGGGTCAATGAGTTTGACTCAAAATCACATAGTTAAATCTTGATAGCAATATCACAATTTGATTTAATGTGGGAATTATCTCCTACTTATCAATTGATGAGCTTAATCAAATTCCTAATGAATGGTTAATAAGGCACAACACTTGAGGAATGTTTTAAAAATGGGGTTGCAAGATTTGGGTTTAACCATGGAGGAAACTCCATAGTTAAGCACACTCGAGTTGGAGTAGTACTAGGATGGGTGACCTCCTAAGAAGTATTAGTACTTCACCCCCGTGAGCATCATCTAGATATAATGAGTGCTAAGTGTTTCATTTATTCTCATGAGAGATGGATTCATGTTGAATCACTACTCATGAAATATGGATCAATGAGTTTGACTCAAAATCACATAGTTAAATATTGATAGCAATATCACAATTTGACTTGCTATGGTAATTATCTCCTACTTATCAATTGATGAGCTTAAGTGGCTTTCTAATTTATGACTCATAAGGCACAACACTTGTTGAAGGTTTTGCAAATGGGGTTGCAAGCTTTGGGTTTAACCATGGAGGAAACATCATAGTTAACCATGCTCAGGCTAGAGTAGTACTAGGATGGGTGACCTCTCAGGAAGTCTTAGTGCTTCACCCCTTTGAGCATCACCTAGATCCAATGAGTGATAAGTGTTTCATTTATTCTCATGAGAGATAGATTCATGTTTAATCACTACCCATGAACTATGCGTCAATGAGTTTGACTCAAAATCACAAAGTTAAATCCTGGTAGTAATATCACAATTTGACTTTATCTGCACCAAGGACACCACAATAGAATGGTATTGTTGAAATGAGAAATAGATCTATCATGGATTATGCAAGGATGCTAATGATTGAGAAGGAGGTCTCTCAAATATTCTGGAGAGAAGCAATTGGTATCATTGTTTACACTCTCAATCAAGTACAATTGAAGAAAGGAACACACAAGACACCTTATGAATTTTATTATAGTCACACACCATATGTAAGTTATCTCAAAACATTTGAAATTAGGTGTTACATTAATAACTATACAAGGAATGGTAAACTTGATGTCAAAGGAGATGAAGTTATATTTCTTGGTTATTTATCTAAGAGTAAAGCTTACAAATACCTAAACAGGGCTACTAACAAGATGATTGAAAGTGAAAATGTGAGATTTGATCAGTTTGTAGGGAGAAGTGATGTGGAAAGCAAGAAGGAACCTGAACATTACAACAAGTTTTTCTATGTCTATGAAAAGGCCCCTGATACTCTACCCAAGCTACAACACATAGCTACCAAGAACCACACAATTGTTACTAAGTCACAAAGTTGTTACCAAGTCATAGAAAATTATACCTAAGCACCAGATAGTACAAATCAAGAAAGAAGCTAAACCTCTACTAAGTGAAGAAAATTTTGAGAATCAAATAACTAAACCTGTATCAACCAAATGTGAGAGGAAAAACCATTCACTAGAACAAATAATTGGAGATAAAAGTGTTAGAGTAAAAATAAGAAGAAAGATAAGTGAAGGTACATGTTTAATAGCTAATTTTGAACCTAGAACAATAAAAACTACATTGGATGATGAATGTTGGGTTGATGATATGAATGAAGAGATTGATCAAATTGAGAAGAACAATACTTGGACACTAGTACTGAGACCTTCTGATAAAAATGTGATTGGAACTAAGTGGATTTTCAAAAACAAGCTGAATGAAAATGGAGAATTGGTAAGGAACAAGGCAAGATTAGTTTACAAAGGATATGCACAAGAAGAAGGAATTTACTATGGTGAAACACTTGTACCTATGAAAAGATTGGAAGTAGTAAGAACATTTTTGGCTTATGCTACATACAAGAAGTTAAAAGTCTATCAAATGGATGTAAAAATCTACATTTCTAAATGGAATACTTGAAGAGGAAGTCTATATTGAATAACTTGAAGGATTCATTGAACCTAACAAGAGGAACATGGTATGTAAGTTGAAAAAAGTATTGTATGGATTGAAATAGGCCTCTAGAGCATCGTATGAAAGATTGTGTTCTTATTTTATTAAGATTGAATTTTCTAGAACAAGTGAAAACAACAATCTATATTTGAAGAATGAATCTGAAGATATGGTGTTGATTAATGAAATGTTTTTTGATGATATAATATTTGATGGAAATGATATGTTGAGTAAGATATTTTCTTAAAAAATGAGTACTGAATTTGAAATATCTATGTTTGGTGAGATAAAAAAAATCATTGGTTTACAATTTCATCAAACAATCAAAGGTATATATGTCGCTCATTCTAAGTGTGTGAAGGAAATCTTGAAAACTTTTGGGATGGATAAGTCTAAGCTAGTCGGTACACCTACGGTGACTGGAGTGAAATTATCAAAAAAAGACACTACTAGTGAGGTTGATCAAACATTATATAGATCAATGATTGAAAAGCTACAATATGTTGTACATAGTAGACCATACGTTACATTAGTTGTTGGAATAGTTGAAAGGTTTTCATCTAATCCAAAGGAAGCTCATATCTTAAGAGAACTAAAGATTATGGCCTATGGTATAAACAAGAATATGAATTTAATCTTGAAGTCTAAATAGATGTTGATTGGGCTAGAAATTTTGATGATAAAAAAAGTACAAGTGGAGTAGCTTTCATTTTAGGAGAAAGGTCAATTACATGGATAAGAAAGAAATAGAGTTGTATTTCACAATCTACTACCGAAGTTGAATATGTTGTTGTTGTTACAAATTGTTCAATTATTGTATGGATCAAACAATTGTTGGAAGGAATGCAAGAAGAAATAACTAAGCCTGTCACTATTTACTATGATAATACAAGTGCCATAAATATTTCAAATAATCCGGTGATGCATGCAAAAATGAAGAACATATCAATCAATTATCATTGCTTAAGGGAGAAACTACAGGAAAAATAAGTAAATCTTGAGTATGTGGAGTTTAAAGAACAAATTGTTGACATATTTTCTAAGTCACTACCTAAGGATGCTTTTGAGTATCTAAGAGATAAAATAGGGTTCCTTCCCCTATCTAAGATTCACTAAGTGAACTTGCATGTTGCATCAATTCATGGATTAATTGTTATATCTTTATAGAGTTGATGCAAAAGTTTTCACACTTTGCGAGTATTTATGCACTTATGAAGTTGATTGTGATGAAACTGAAGTAATATGTACATAAGAGGTGTTATAAATTTCACATTGAAATTTATATGACCTTTGGCATTTTTTTCAAAGGGAGAGAATATACTGATAAGGTAGAATATAATGAATGGTAAGAGAAATGTATGTCAGAAAGGGAGAAGATTCCTAAAATGAGTTCATAAAGATGAGATGATAGATGGAGATAATATACCCAAAGAGGAGAAGTATGAAAATAGGAAAAGGAAGAGAAATTATCCAAAGGAGGAGTACTAAAGACAAATGAAGTTGAGAAAGAAGACTGAACTTGAAGTAAGAGATCACAACCAAAGAGGGAGAAATGTTGAAGATGTTGAAGATTGTTGCTACTAAAGATGCAGATCAAGTACCAGTTTGAAGAACTAGAATTGTAATGGTATATTTTCATCAATGCATACATTTGATTATCTTATGTAATGTCTTGTAATGTAAAATCTTATGTTGTGTATTGTCATCAATGCCAAAGGGGGAGATTTTTATACCCAACTGATACTATAATTAATAGTAGGAGATTGTTAGATGATGATACTATGAATGTATGTAAAATAGTCATATCAATTATTATATTGTCATTGATGTCTAAGTCTTAGTTGGCTAGACATTATGCTAACTTAGTTAAGTAACATATCATTAGATTGATGAAGGGGATTTGAAGAATGTATGATGAAGATAGAAGTGATATGTAAGGTATACAATAGGTACTTGAATGAGATAGATAATGATAATGTATTATAGGTTTGATTGTTTTACAATCATGTATTTTTGCAATATAATAGAAAACACAAGTTTAACTGAATAATAAGGTTAATGAAGGGAGATTGTATTCATTGAGTGACTACAATATTGCTTGAGTGATTGACAAAGAAAAAGAGAAACACACTATTACCAGAGTGAGTTAGTATTAACTGAGCATTATGTTCCCTGAGTAAATGTAATGTTTATTGAGTGACAACTGGATTAACAAGTTTGGAATATTGGAATCAAAGGCTAACTTTTGATGAAATTTTAGAAAGTTCAAGAAGGTCTAAGGCATGAGTCAAATTATTTTGCAAGATCTATGTCTAAGAAAATTCAAGAAGGATCTCATGAAGGAAATTGAATGAAGATAAGGATGGACACAAATTTCTATGCAAGTTATATTTTCTAAGTGTCTAAATTGATTGTATGAAGGAATTCTATTATACTTCTAAGATCGACAATATTGATTAAGAGACAAAATATGGAAGGATCTGGAAGCATTGAGAAAACTATTTAAGGAGGGGAACAAGATAGTTTTAGGTTATTGATTTCATGTTGCTAGTTAGAAGGTGATTATGCTAAAGTATTAAATCCCTATGAGTGTGAAGTTGTTGAAGAAAACATAGTAAAGTGTTGAGCTAGGTGAACCAAGCAATGAAAGGAGAAAGAGAATATGCTAATTAGCCAAGTAAAAGTATAGAGTGAAAGAAGATCCAAGAGAGAGATCATAAAGAGAAAGAGAAAGCATAAAGATTTGAACAAGAAGAGGTAGTTGCTATTCTAACATATCACTTTATATTGTTACTTTAAACCATCATAGCAAGAAATATCAAAAGGACCAAGTGGATCTAATATGTCTATGAAATCCTATATGGTAACATTGATTACTGGTGTTTGTAAGTCTTTTAAATTAGATCAATCTTTTTAGTCAAGGACATGGTGTGATAAGGTCTAGATGATCTTTTGATAAAATCCTCTAACAAGGTCACAACATTTAACAAGGTTGGCTCCTAGTAGAGCTCACTTTAGAAGAGTGAATTTTTTTGGGTTGTCGGTCCCAAGTGGTTTTTGCCTTCACAGGATTTCCACATTAAAATCATGGTGTTAATTATGTGAATGTTGTTTGTGTTGAAATTTTTTTTTATAGTTTAATGGAACTCAATAATAGCCAAGATATCACCAAGTAATAACTAGAATTTTATTGTTAGTTGGTAATGCAAGGAATAGTTTGTTAATATTTTAGAATGAAGTGAATGATTGAGTTAAATATTAAGTTGGATGTTTACACTGAGTGATTGAAGTTATTGTTTATGATGTTCAGTTGGTACTAAAATGTTTGAAAGGTATTGTATGATAATTGGACATAGATAACTCACCCCCTCTCAATTATCTAATATGGTCTTCAAAAGTCACACAACTTGAAATGGGAAAATTTAAAAATTTATTTTGAGTTTTGAAATATGTTGGGGGCTACTCTGATGTAATAAAATATGAAAAATAATAATAATATAGGATTGATTAGCCTAAGATTCTAGGGTTAAATTTCTAAAACCTTCTTGGGTAGTGGAAAATTGCTTATATAAAGAAGGTTCATAGGGTTGTCTAGAAAAATTATGTGATGTTTGTGGTGTCTTTGGCTTACAGAATATTTTAAGGAAAATAATCATGTTGCTTTCAATGTTTTATTTCTAACAAATTTTAATCCATACTTTTGGAGATAATAAGAAGCCAACTTTTTGATCTTATAACTTGTTATTTCTCTATTTATTTTATGTGTTTATGTTATTACTGGGACTATCATTCATTAAATGGTATCAATTATAGTTTTTAGATTGTGTAGATAGATCAATTACTATATGGTATTTTTTACTAAGACTATGGTTGTGGGTTTGAGCAATAAGGGTAAAAATTCCTCTTTGAAGGAATTGTGGCAGAAGAGTGGGAGGTGTGACAAAAGAGGGTTTTAGAGCCCTTTAGAAACAAGTAAAAGCATTACAAGAGGAAATTCATAGAGGAATGAATATTGTAGTGAGAGATGAGAGTGAGGAGGAATTTGAAGAAAGACATGTTGAATAGGAAGGAGCAAAAGCAACTAGGGATCATGAGGTGGATAGGCCTTTTATAACCATTTCCAAGATTGGAAAAAGACCCAAGATTGAAGTTCCCACATTTTAGGGATATCTTAACTTAGAGGATTTGATCAACAAGATCACTGATCTAGAAGAATATTTTGAGTATGAAGAAATTGAAGTTCCTGAGAGGGTCAAATTTATGAAGGCCAAACTGAAAGGTAATATAAAAATTTGGTAGAACGATATTCAATTGGAGCAAAAAAGAAGAGGAAAAGATAAAAATAACAAGATGGGATCAAATGGTGGAGAAATTGAAGAAATAATTCATTCTTATTGATTATGAGCTTGATCTTATAAAGAAAATGCAAGGGTTAAAGTAAGTAGGAAGATTTGTTCAAGAGTATACAAAAGAGATTTATCAAGTTCTCATTAGAATAGGCCATGTAGAAGGTGAAGAGAGAAATTTTCTTATTGCCTTTTAATGGTTTTAGGAAAATAATTCAAGAGGATTTGAGTCTAACTAGGACGACTAGTATTTAAGAGGCATACCAGTTTTCCTTAAAAGTGGAAGAAAAGATAAACAAGAAGTTTGAAAGCAAGGAAAGTGGAAGGGGTCATGGTGGAAGATCTAGTGGATGGTATTATGGAGGCTTAAATGAAGATCATTAAAAGAATGATGAGGAAATAATTAATCATAATCAAATGGTAAATAATTTTAATCATTTCTATGATCAAAATAATAGAGATCAGAGAGGAAGAGGACAAGAACCATAAAGAAGAATTTTTTTATGGAACTTATTTCCATTTTGGTGAAGAATGGCATTGAGCTTGTGAATATCCTAAATGCCAAGGAAGGATAGATAGGAGAGTTGAAGGCTGGGTAGGAGTAACACATGTAGATGAAGATATTAATTCATCACACTCTAAAGATTTTCAAAGAGGCAAAGTCCTAGTTGCTAGAAGAGCTTTTCTAAATGATGAGAATGAACCAGAACAAAGGGTTTCATTTCACGCTATGTGCAAGTGTAAAGATAAGTGTTGTGATGTGATTATCAATAGTGGGATCAAAAAAAATTGGTGTAAGAGGAGATTGTCACAAAAATAAAGTGTGTGTGTGTGTGTGAGAGAGAGAGAGAGAGACCCAAATCCATACTAGATTGTCTAGGTGAAGGGTGACCACAAGTTCATGTTCAATGAATAGTACATAGTGAAGTTCAAGATTGGAAGCTACCATGATGAGGAAACACATCATATGTTGTTAGGGAGGTCATGGCAATTTGACATGTGTTCTATACATGATGGTCATCCAAATACCTATTCCCCAACAAAGGATAGAGTTTGACACAAGCTAAAGTTATTGAAGGAAATAGAAGAAAAGGTATGTAGTAGTGCCAACTTTTGTTTGGTTAATTGAAGAAAGTTTATAGAAGACATGAGACATGAGAACATGTATTTTTCTTTAATACCAAAATCTAGTAAAGAGGAATTAGAATATGTACTTGTAGAATTTGTAATTTTTTTGGATGAGTTTAAGGATATTGTATCTAATAATGTGCCTAATGGGTTGCCACCTATGATAAATATTAGTCATTAGATGGATTTGAATCTAGGAGCCAGTTTAACAAATAAGGTATCTTACAGGATGATCCCAGCAAGAAGTGAACAAACAAGTACAAGAATTATTATAAATGGGGTTGTACCATCTTAAAATGGACACACTTTCCTTTTAAGACCTTTTATCACCCATTCTATATTGACTTCCTGGATGATGGATGGATCTCTGCTCAATGTTCTTTTTCTCATATTCTAAATCTTCTACTTTTACCACTACAATATTTGAGACCTCTGAGAGATTTTTCTTACTTGGTTCTCTAGTCTCGGTCAACCAAGTTAACCTGGTCTATTCTAGGTCAACCAAGTTGACCTTGATCTTCCCCAAGTTGACCTTGTCCCAATTGATTTTGGAGCACAAGACCTAAAGTGTCTCAAACTTTAAAATTATTTTATTTTACTCCCTAGTTGACCTAAGTTGTTTTCCTAGCTAAAATTTGGCACAAAAGGAGGCCTAGGGGCTTCATTTTCACATCTCATCTCATCAAGCATTCACAAATGATCAAGAACTCAAGGTGTTCTAGATCTCAAGGAGTGAAAGAATTTAGGCAAGAAATTTTCCTAAAGTCTTCAAGGATTCTATGTGGGCATTTCCTGTTCAAGCTCTAGCATATTGTTGGCCATCAAAGGAGGATATCTGCATCAAATCATTCAGTATCTTCTTCATTGAAGTACATTTACATCCATGGCTCCATGATGTGGTTATGGTAGATCCATTGAAATTGTGGAGATATCCTACATCCTTCATACTGAATTCAAGATCTACAACAAGCAAGGTGAATAATTACGTTTATCTTGTTTACTTTACATACATTTACATTTATATTTCAAGGCTGATTTCTAAATATAGGGCTTGACCAAGGCAATCCCTCCCCTACCAATACCCCAAAACCAAGTTTTGATGTGTATAGGAACAAGATATAAGAATTTCACATGTGGTTATCAAAATAACTCCTTGAGATCTTTTTGGAGAAGTTGGTTCAAATTTGGTGCAAAACCCCTAGTACATCTCAAACCCAGAGGAATGTGACCTTATAGGTTGACCTAGACCTTGTTGGTTTTCTAGAAAAATTATTTATGGGTTTTTTATATTTCATCATTTTATTCAAAGACTTATAGTCACATATTTAGAAATAGGCTCGGATCCACAATTTTTGGAGCTAAAATATTGTTGGAAACTATAGTTGGAACAATTTTCAAGTTGTCATTGATGTCAAACCTTATTGGTGAGACAATTTTTTATCTAATTTGAGTTTCATATCTAGATGATTGATGAATAGGATTTGAGAAGTTGGTCATAATAAACAAACTTAGAGAAAAGGTTGAGTTATGAGAAGAAACCACAATAGACACTTGATTAGTTATACTTTGACAAGATAAATTGATTTTTTAATCATGTTATAAGTGAAGAAGATAGTTGTACTAAAGCCTTGAAAAAGTGATCAAATATTGACCAAATGCATAGGCCTAACTGAGCCACAAAGCATAAGATTAAGGAACTTGAAGTATATGTTGAGTGATGCTAGTTTCAACCAAGCCATGGTATGTGTCAAGTAGAAATAGTGTTGAGTGAGCATCAGTATTGACTAAGTGTCAGTATATATACTGAGTAGAAAGTTAGTAGTGGTCAAGTAACCTAATCATGACTGAGTGTTCGAACAAAGTGTTGGTTGAGGGACAATATTTTGACAGTTTATGAGAAATCATGATTTCCAGTTGACAAAGTTGATTTCTTGGAATATGTAAAGTGTGTTGAAGATAAGGATGGATGACTTGGAACATTTAAATCAAGGGAAACTATGTTTTCACATTTCTATGTAAGGATTCAAGGAGAAGTTTGGAGAAGTTTCTAGAATAGAAAAGAAGAGATGAAATATTGGAAGGATTCGATGAATCTGACCAAACCCTAAGATCTACACTAATGTTTAAGTAGAAAAATATTAGAATTTCCTATTTAAGGAGGTACAATGGCTAACCTACTAGGGTCAAAGTAGTTATTGATGCTATTGATTCGAAAACTTAAGCAGAAGGCTGAGAAGAGTTTACAAGAGGTGAAGTGTGTTTGCTTAAAGGGTTGACAAGTGAATCAGAGACTAAGATGACAATCAAGGCTAGTTAGTGGATTGGCATTTGAGTTGAACTTATATCTATATTTTCAATGTGAGTCATATTTTCTAGATCAAAACTTGATGTTACCTTCTAAACATTGTATCAATATTGAACTCCTTTAATCAAGATTTACCTAACAGTCATATGTAAATCCTTAAATCAGGGTGGCATTATAATGCATGTTCTAAAGTCCTCTAACGAGACCACTCCTAACAGGTTGATTAAATTCTTTAACAAGCTAACATTTAACAGTTCATTTTGTACCATTAACAAGGTTGGCTCCTAATGGAGCTCACTTTAGAAGAGTGAAAATATTGGTGAAATGTTACTGGTGGCTTTTCTCAAATTGGGTTTCCATGCTAAATCCTAGTGTCAAACTTGTGTGGATGTTATTTGTGATGATTTATTGTTGATGTTTACATTTTTCTAGTCAAGTATATTTAGGACAATGGACTACTAGTTTATGTTACTGAAAGATTACTATAGAGGTCAAGCTAATTACTGTTAAGATCTAAAGCTGTTTAAGTGTTTTTTTTTTTCCATTGGTACATCTAGACCTTGGATAATTGATTCACCCCTGCCCCCCTCTCAGTTATTCTAAACATTCTAACAAATACATCTTCTCCTACATATTTCAAGGACAAATGGTATTTCCTTATATTGCATTCATTTCTATGATTCGGATTGAGAATTGGCATTTCTTCATTCATTTGGTTCTTGCTAATCTAATTTGAATCCAAAAAGGAATCATATTTGGAAATTCCCTTTATCCCCACACATCTATTTGAATGGCTTAGCCAACTAAAAAATTAGAGATCTACACCTTACTAAAGTGACTCCCTTCCCCACCTAAACATTTTGGTGAACCTGAAAAGTCCCCCCTTCTTGTGGGCTTTTGAGTTAGATCTCTCTTATTTTCCTATTTTTATTAATTTCATTAGGTCTTTACCTTCTTTTGGTGAATGTAACATCTTTTTCTAGATTTTGGAATTAGATTTGGCTATATTATTAAGTCAGATTATTTTATCTCTTATTTTAGTCATATTTTTCATTGCATGTTTAGATTTAACTTGTATGCATCTCACTCATATTTCTTTGTTTACAACATTTTACAAGTATTATGATCCCCCTTTCCATTAAACAACATCCTCCTTTAAACTATGTTTCCCCTAAAAGCAATCACGTTAGTGTATGTGATTTTGCCTTGTCCTCTATTAAATCACATAATAAGGACCCATTAGAGAAAAATTATGGTTTTAACCTCTTTGTTATTCTCTTTCTCTTTTTGAGGTAAAGTTAGAGATTTATGTTAACCTTTCTCCTAATATAGACCTTATCTATGCGGAAAATTTTAGCAAGGATTGTTTTCTACCTTCTTTCAATTTCTCTACTTTTCCTTCCATTTTTATTGATAGATATATTCTTCCTTATGATGATTATCCTTTTTGAGATGAAACCTTGGATGATGACATGGACTACTCTCTTCCTCATGAAAGAACCTTACTTCCAAACAATGACATCATAGATTGCATCTCTTCTATATCATTTCCACACGACATAGTTCATATTTCTCCTTCTCCTAAAATATACCTTCCACTTAGAGATACTTTAGAGAAAGATGAAGACATTATAAATACTTTCATCAATGTGAGCTTGCCTTCATTCAATGATCCTACAAGAGATGAATAATTAATGGATATCTACAATCCCTATTCTAAAGATTCTTTAGGAAAAGAGGATAATGACAATTTCCTTAATGCTTTCTCTTCTAGTGACGTGTCTATGGAGAAGAAAGCTCTAAATCAAGTTAATGTTGCTCAACATATTTTCACTCTCAAGGGTTACCCTTCAAATAAACCTCTTATCCCCCTTATGGGTTTTCCTTGCATAACTCTTATAGGGGAACATGACAATTATAAGGACTGTCATATGGTGTCTCACACCTATCGTACAAGAAATAATCCCCAAACTACTACTTCTCTTCCACCTTCTTAGTCTATTATTCCTTCTTTGTCTTATCTTTCTCAAAATCTTGGGTTGAATTATAATTTTGTATCACAATTATGCAATTCCCCTACCAAGATTTCTCTTTGGGAACTTCTTTAGAGATCTCCTCCATATCATGAAGCCTTGAAAAAATATTTATATACTCTTCCAACTCTATCACCTAATCAAGATAACATCAATGTCTTTTTACAATGCATGAATGCCACACATTTCCTACATTAAATTATGTTTACTCATAATGATTTACCTCTTAAAGAGATTCAAGATCATTATGATGCTCTAATGGTAGTTTTCCTAGTCAATGGTAACCTTATTCATCAAACCTTGGTTGACAATGGATATGGATATGCTCAAAGAAATTAAAGATGATCTTTCAAATATCAACCTTGACAATAATCATATTCATGGCTTTGATAGCACTTCTTAGAAAACTTTAAAAACAATCACTTTACCTATCAAAGTAGGTCTGGTAATTTTGGATACTCATATTCATATTATTCTTGGACCTCTTAATTATAACCTTTTTTTGGGTAGACCTTGGTTACATGCTATGCATGTTGTTCCTTCAACTCTTCATCAAAAAGTCAATTTTATCTATAATAATGTGTTTTACACTCTTCATGTGGATACTAAACCAAATAGTTGTCTAAATGTTGAGGAATGATAAAATCAAGAATATAATGATGATCCCTCCTCTACAAGTGTTCTTTCAGAAGATGATTGGGGTACATTAGATTTTAATCTAACTTTCATTGGAGAATATAGAGTTAATGATCTTTCATTCATGAAATCTAAAACAACTTCTCTTTCTAATATCTTTGTTACTACTTCCCCTCATATTGAATCTCTTACCTAGTGATATAAAATTATTGTTTTGGTATTGGTTGTCATAGATTCACTGCGAATATCTTTGGTAGACAACAACATAAAAATCATATGTTTTTGTGAAATGAGAGGCATGATAAATCTTTTCACACCATTGCTAATAATAATTTAGGATATGTGTAACAGTGTTCTATATAATTCTTTGTCCATGTCCTCTATCATATAAGATATCTTGGACCCTTGTTAATCAAGAAGTAAGTTTTTACCTAAATTTCTTTGTACTAAGGTGATTACTAGGCCTAAACATAGAAAGAAAAATAGTTAAAAACTCATGAATCTATTGTTTTGCATGTATCAAAATTATCGTGATCACTCTAATAATGATTGTCAAGTTTTAAACTATAAGATTCAACAAATCATTAATAATGGGGTTATTCGCATATCTTCTTATGATGAGATTTATTTTAATCCTTCTTTCTTCAAATAACATTTAGATTCCTATTTTTTTTATCTACACCATGTAACATGATTTTCCTTCTTCCCAGGGGCTCATTTTTATCCATGGTTTTCTTTGTGAGTAGCATTATAGGTCCTTTCTTCTCTTGTTCGTACACTTGGGGGTGCAAGGGAATCTTACCTATATTTCTCACACTCTCGTGGATCCACTATTTATTTTGGTTTTGTGTTCTTTATTTTTGATGTGATATCCAATATTACATCACTTACAATTGGGTTTCAATGGTATATGGATCACTTACCTAGGAGCCCCATAATAGTGTATTCTCATTTCAAAGGATTTACTTTTTCACTTCTTGCATGGTGTTCCATTGCATTCTACCCTTCCACGACCTCATAGGAGCTATGACCTCTTTGGTTTGGACTGGGTGTTTCTTTTGAGTACTATCTTGATGTTGAAATTGTTTTATCCTTCTTCATCACCTCCTTAAGATGTTAAAATAAGAAATTATTTTTCCATCTTAAGGGGGGCATACATGATCCCCTTATTTTTAATATGTTTTTTTATTTTTCAAACACATCGTATAGAGAACACTATCATAACAAAACTTGCTAGGACTAGCTACCCTTTCTTTTTACATGTATTGTGTTGGTTGAATAGTATGACACACACACTTTTTAGACCATTTGACCTATCCTAGCAAATACATAAACCATTCTCATGATATAGGAGTACTATATCATGGGAGTGTAAAGCTTCCATAAGGTACAAATTTGTGGGATGACTGTCAGGCACACAAACCCATTAGAACATTTGATGCTATCCCCTTTTTTTTCATGGGATTGACTATCAGGCACACAAAACCATTAGACTATTCAATCCTATTCCCTTTTGTGTGGTTTACAATAAGGAACACAAACCTTATGGGTAAATTTAATCACTTCTCTTTCTCTCTCTCTCTCTCTCTCTCTCTCTCTCACACACACACACACACACACAATTATTTTTGGATACAATGAAGACTCAAGTATCTCAGGGGAAAACATAGATTCTAAGTATGGCTGGGAAGTACTTTAGCCTTGATAGCTTGGTTTGATTTCTGGGTTATCCTCAAATCTATGTATTGTTCTTAGCTTTATGATTTTTTTGTCTCCTAAGTTGAGATAAGATCATCTTTTCCTTTTGATCTACTTTACCATTAGTTTGAGGCAACTCAAACTCCTACTAAAGTGGGGGATAAATATATGATCTTAAAATGGATGCACTTTCCTTTTAAGAACTTTTAGCACCCATTTTGTAGTGAATTCCTAGAACATAGATGGGTTTATACTCAATGTTATTTTTCTCCTATTCTACACCATATCTTCTACTTTGACCATTGCAGCATTTGAGACCTCTAAAAGATTTTTCTTATTCCATTCTCTAGTCTAGGTCAACTAGCTTGACCTAGTTTGATCAAAGTTGACTAAGTCAACCTTGACCTTACCCAAGTTGACCTTGACCCTCCTAATTCAACCTTGTCCCAATTAATTTTGGAGCATGGAGCCTAAAGTTTCTTGAACTTTTTAATTATTTTATTTTACCCCCCAGTCAACTTGAGTTGTTGTCCTACCTAAAAACAAGTATAAATGAAAGCTTGGGGCATCATTTTCACATCTCATCTCATCAAGAATTTACAAATAATCAAGAACTCAAGATATTATAGAAATCAAAGCATCCAATATTCAAGCAATAAATTTTTCTTCAAGTCTTCAAGGATTCGTTTTTGGAATTTCATCTTCAAGATCTAGCATATTGTTGGCTATCAAGAGAGGAGATCTACATTGAAGAATTTGTTATCTTATTCATTGATGCACATTTACATGAATAGATTTATAATGTACTTATGGTAGATACATTTCAATTGTGGAGATATCCTACATCCTTTATACTGAATTCAAGATTTATAACATACAACATGACAAATCCTTATTAACAAGGGTTTCTACAAGCATGGTGAATACTTAAATTTATCTTTTTTACTTTACATGAATTTACATTTACATTTCAAAGTTAATTCCTCAATCTAGGACTTGACCAAGGCAAGCCCTCCACAACCAAAACTAAGTTATTCTATATGCATGAAGAGGATATCAGAATTTCATGCAGACCTGGAAATAACTCCTCAAGAGCATTTTGGAGAAGTTGGTTCAAATTTGGTATAGTTTCCATGGTACAAACCGACCTTATGGGAATGTGACCTTCTAGGTTGACCTAGACCCTATTTCTTTTTGAGAAAAATGATTTCTAGGTTTCTTCTATTTCATCATTTTTTAGAGATCCATAGTCAAATATTTAGAAACAGGCTCAAATCTGCAATTTCAAGAGGTAAAATATATCTTCTACTATGCATTTCATGGAAAAAAATTATTTCCTTATATTGCATTCCTTTATATGATTCAAATTGAGTATTGGCATTCCTTTCTTAATTTGGGTCTTGATAATCTAATTTAGATCCAAAAATGAAACATATTTAGAAATTACCTTTATCCCCACATCTATTTCAATGGCTTAGTGGACCAAAAAATTGGAGATCTATGCCTTATTAAAGTGTCTCCCTTTCCCCCCTAAATAGGGGTTAGTTTGAGAAATTTTGATTCCATGCATTATACCAATAGTATTAGCACAAAAGTAAAATAGAGAATGGAAGATGTGTACAGATTCATGAGCCATCAACAACATCACTATCAAGTAGAGATTTCACTTATTAATGATAAATGATAATATGAAATATTTGAGTGGATCAATTTATTTGATAAAGATAGATCTAAAAATTGGATATCACTAAATCTATATTAGAGATGGAGATGAATGGAAAATAACCTTCAAGATAAAGGAGGGCTTACATGAGTGTTTAGTTGTACCTTATAAGCTAACCAATCCATAGAGCACATTCAAATGGGTCATAAATAAGGTGTTGAAGGAATTGTGGTAAGTTTTTCATTATTTACCTACATGATATTTTTATCTTCAGTAAGCTATTGGAAGAGAATATAGTGAATATTCTTGGGGTCTTTGAGAAGCTATAGGAAGATAAATTATTGATTAATCTGATGAAGTGTAGTTTGGTGAAGAAGCACTTAGTATATCTAGGATTTATAGTTTTTGTGTGTATAAAAAGTGTCACACTTCTCTAATTCATTCTATCCAAAGGATCCAATATATTAGGAACCTTGTATGGAAAATTAGAGCTTCCTATCTATTGCGTGCAAGAGCTATGAGATTGTGGCTCTCAAATTAACCTAGCTAAAACAACACTTGCAAGTTGCATCGTAGAATGGAAGATTCAAAGAGTAGAGGAAATAATTTCAATGCCCAATAATCAAGAGTGAAGTGCAATGCAAAAGAAATCTATTATGAATGACATGCAAGCTTAAAAAGAGTTACAAGAACCACCTAGTTAAACTATGTTGTCTAAGCTAGAGAATAAAGGAAAACTAGGCTATAAAGTATGCAATAATGCGAGCAAAATGAAGACTAAGCTAGAATGCAAGAATTCTCAAAATTCTCCAAAATCACCAAGAAAGCCTATAGCATAACAATAGCATGATATTCTAAGATGAAAGAGTGAGGAGAGAGCCTCCTTTTGAAGAGAAATGGATAGTAGAGATTAAGAGGCAAAATCAAGGGTGGAGAATGAGTCTCATGTTGACTTTATGCATAAGAATCTTACATAAGCAAGATAATGAATATTTTTAAGAGGAAAAAGATATGTGGAGGAGAATAAATATTTCACCCACCTTGGAAAGTGTGGACCTCATGTGAGACAAAAATATTGTTTATTTTATTTTTAAAATAGGAATAATGCTTTTATGTGCACACATAGGATAAGTGAGATTTTGAGGATTTTATTTAATTAAAAGGGAGAAAGTTATTTCAATTAAAGAAAAGACTTAGGATAAGGTGGTCAAACCATGAGCTATAATTGAATAAATAGTAAAGTGATGATTTGATAAAAAAAATAAGTGATAGATAAATAATGCAAGATTGCTAGAAAGGGGGCTCATAGTCTAGATGACAATTTTTGGGTGATTATAGTTTCAACATAAGGTCTAAAAATGGACCTAGAGAAGGTGAAGGCTATCCCTAAATGGCCTACTCCAAGAAGTGTGGGTGATGTAATATATCTTCAAGGTTTGGATAGATTTATAGAAGTTCTATTAGGAGTTTTAGTAGTGTCTATGGACCCTTGACTGAAACAATGAGAGGTGATAGAAAGGAGTTTAAGTAGACTAAAGGAGAAGACAAGAGTTTTGAATTGTTGAAATAGAAAGTTATACAATAATTTAGAACTTTAATAATTTAATAGTGTATTCCAAGTAGAATGTCATGCTAGCGATAATGTAATTAAATATTTTTTTAGTCAAGAAGGTAAACCTATTACTTCAATGAGAAGTTAAATGATGCCAATATGTGTGTGTGTGTGTGTGTGTGTGTGTGTGTGTGTGTGTGTGTGTGTGATCAAGAGTTTTATGCTATTGTTCAAGAAGTGAAGAAGTGGAGACATTATATTTTTCCTAAGGAGTTTGTTTTATATATTGGTCATCAAGCTTTGCAATATTTGAACAGTCAGGGAAAACTTAATCAACAACATTTGAAATGGGTTGAGGTTTTACTGAGTTACACATTTTTTTTGAAACCCACGAGTGAGAAGTCTAATAGGGTGGTGGATACTCTTAACAATATACATATTTTTCTAATAGAGATGTAGATTTAGGTTGTTGGGTTCAAGGAGCTCAAACATTTGTATCGAAAGGATCCTAATTTTGGTGAAGCTTGGAAAGCTTGTACAAAACCTATTAATCTAGATAGAACTAGGTAGTTTAATTTCATCATCCAAGATGGTATGCTATTTAGAGGAAGTCAATTGTGCATTCTGGTGATTTCTTTGAGGGAGAATCTAAACAAGGAGAAACAAAGTGGAGGGTTAGTTAGATATTTTGGTTAAGATAAAACCATTTCTCTAGTTAGTGAGGATTATAATTAGCTACATTTGTAGTAAGATGTCAATAATTTTTTATAGAGTAGTAGAGTATATTAGGTGAAAAGGGAGTCAATAAAATTATAGGGTTATTTCAACCATTAACTGCACTATAAAAGTCATTGGAGGATATTAGTATGGAGTTTGTTCTTGGTTTGTCAAGGACTTGAGGAGGGAATGATTCAATTTTTTTGGTGGCTAATAGGTTTTCAAAGATATTAAATTTCATTCCTTCCAAGAAAACTAATGATGTTGTTCATGTTGTAGAATTATTTTTTAGAGAAGTGGTGAGACTACATGGTCTACCAAAGAGCATAGTTTTAGATCGATGCACCAAGTTTGTTGGGTACTTTTGGCATAGATTTTTTGGAAGAAATAGAAGATAGATTTGAAGTTCATCTCATCACATCATCCCTAGACTAATGGATGGATAGAAGTGGTGAATAGGAGTTTGGGAAACCTATTGAGATATGAATAGGAGTTTAGGAAATTTGTTGTGATGCTTAGTTAGAGATAAACCAAT
Source organism: Cupressus sempervirens (assembly GCA_028749045.1). NCBI lineage: Eukaryota > Viridiplantae > Streptophyta > Pinopsida > Cupressales > Cupressaceae > Cupressus > Cupressus sempervirens. The sequence continues at coordinate 144,509,999 of CM053784.1, read as the reverse complement.
TGGATGGGATTTGATTTTACTACAAGAAGAGTTTTCATACAATAATTATATAAATAGGAGCACTCACAAATCACCATTATAGGTAGTATATGGAAGTACTCCTAGAAATGGTTCTCTATTAAGGAAGTCTGAAAAGGGGGAGACAAGTTGTGTTGAGGCTAAAGATTTTGCAGAACACTTGAAAAACATCCATAAGGAGGTGAGGAAGCACATTACTAATATGAATACATAGTACAAGGATAAGGAAGATGAAAAAAGGAGGCATAAGGAATTTCATATTAGATTTTAATTCATGGTGTTGACCCTACTGATTTCATTGGCATTACGAAGGTAAGTTGGCATTGTAAATATCTTGCACACCATAGTGTTATCATTGGTTGGAAACTAATCGAGTATGAAGTATACTATCCATGATCATTGGTAGACATTCTCATGAGATTGCATAGAGTTGAAAACAAGACAATATAGTTACAATCATCATAATGACTCACTATTATGACAAGGAAGAAGTAGACATGGTTTGTATTGTGATGGGATTAGCATAATGACAAAATGACAACAAGAATAAAGGATAGAGAAGCTAAGGAAAAACCTAGCACAAACTAGTAGGGCTACTAATCTATACCCTATGATGTAGGTGTCACAAGTTGTTCATGAACTACTTAGTTGCATAATTTAGATTTTGAATTCCCTATTTTGAGTGGGATATTTTTTAGGGGTTTGAAACACAAAAATGCAAGGTAACATATAATCAAAAGTGAGTGATGGTATAATTTTATGAAGAGAGAACAAAAATAAAAAGAGATTAGAAGTGGAGATTGTACAAAGAAATAATGAAGATGAACACTAAGCCAACATAGTTTTGGTACACTGTAGACATGGGCAAGTAGATAAAGAATGATCTAATATAGAAGCTATCCTAGAGATCGCCTAAATGGAAAGAGAAGATCAAGGTATCCTTTGGATATACACTAGATATCTATCATAAAAAGTGTTCTATAGAATCTAGATCATATTTAATTTCTTTCTAACCATTGTAATCATTTTGTAAGCTCTTGATTGGGCATGCTTTAGTAGAAAGCATATGATAAATCATGTTGGTATCTCTAACTATTTTTTTCTATTAGTGTTAGAAACTTAGTCATTTACAAGGCAGAGTCAAACAGTCATTACTATGACTGAGCTACTTTATATAGGCTAAGTCATGTACATAAGTAAGTATCTATCAAGCTCTATAAGAGCCAAGTAAGTGTATGGTCACTAAGTATTTTCTATATGAGCCAACCTCAACATCGATCGAGCAGTTTCAAGCATATGAGTTTCAAGTTACATAGTATGTGTCAATCACAATACAAATTGAGAAATAGTAATGCTAAGCATCAGAAAACAATGAAGGCCAAACAATGCAAAGTTTACATAAAAGTCATGAAGGATATAGATTTTGAGGTAAATCATTTTCAAGATGACATAGAAGGAACATTTAAGATATGTAGACGTTGTTATAGAGAGTTTTATGCATTAATGATGTGGATCACAAATCCCTATGTTTTGTGATCAAAAATTTAGATGGAGAGGCTAATAATGGAAGCATATAGAAAACTCTTTATGGAACTCTTTAAATAGAGAAGATCTTAACCTAGATCATGTGATGATTAGTGTAGTATGGAAATGAGATGAGAACAAGAGTTTGCATGTGAACAAGGAATAATATGCAAATAGTAAAGTGAAAGATCGAGATTAGATCATAAGTTAGTAGTGGTGTTATGTTATCTCTTAACAAAACAAGTGACCTAATCATAGTAGTGAAGGGGAAGAAAAGTATTATTAGATTAGAAGAGAGGATTAGTTAGCAAGGAGAAGACTCAAAATAATCTTATAGAGCATACTGAGAGTCAAACATTGAATCTGTTCTAACCAACTTGAATCATGGTAAATCTCTTAACAGAGTGGTCTTAATAGATCTTTGTAAATCTCTTAATAGAGTCCTTACTTTAGTGTAAGTGTTAAATCCTCTAACAAGGTGAGACGTAGTAGTCTCAAATTATTTTAATAGGGAAACCCCTCACAAGGTAGATCATATATTATGATCAAACATTGTAATCCTAATAGGTTAACTTTATTATTGCAGTAGTGAATATTTGTGGGTGTCATCGCCACCCCTATTTTACCTTCACCTTGGAGGGTTTCTAGGTAACAAATATTGTGCTATGTGTTTATTTTCATGCATGTGGTATATCATATTTACATGTTACAAGAATTTTATTATTACAAGTTTTACATGCACAAGTTAACTAGTCGATGTGTGAATTAATTATTGAAAAGTAAAATTTCTTAAGATTCTAATTCACTCCCCCTCCCCCCCCCCACCCCACCTCCCTTAATGTATCTTATTATCATTTTTATACCTCCATCAATCAACAATATGTGTCTCAAAAGGAGTGTTAAAATCTTGTAATAAGGTAGCCTCAACAAGATAATTGTAATCCTAATAGGTTGCATACATTCTTAACTAGGTGTGTTCTCGAAAAGAACAAGTTGTATATTATCCCCACTATGGTTTTCATCTTCTCATCGATGGTTTTCATATATAAATCTATGTATTTATTTATGAATGATTTTTTGTATGATTTTACATACTTCTACTTTACTACATTTATCATTGTGTTGTTATTTAAGTGGTTTTTGTCTAGTTTGTTTGGAATGGTAAAGAGAATAATTGGTTTCAAAGTTGGTACTAATTCATCCCCACCCCACCCCTCTCTCAGTACCAATTGGGACCAATACATGGTTCATTTGAGAAAGGGTTGATTTCTAGTAGGAACATATAATAAGTTGAATATGAAGAAGTTTGGACCATGCAAGATATTGAAGAGAAGTGATTTAGAAAAATCCTATGAAGTAGAGTTTCCTAGTGAACTCAATATTTCACTAGTGTTTAACATTTCATATATAATAGAGTATCAAGAAGGAGGTGTTGAAGATGAGGTCACAAAATCATAGTGGAGTATCCCAGAAATAACTTCAACTATAGAGAATATTGAAGGAATCTTAGACAATCATGTTGGTAGAAGCACAAGAAATGGGACATATGAAGAATGTCTAGTCAATTGGAAAGGATGACCTATTGAATATTTATCATGGTTATCTTGGGAGGATGTTGAATATATTGGTTTTCCTATAAATAACTATGATGTGATGGGTTCACTTCTCAACTTACTATGGGTGTCTAATGTAGGATCATTTTAGGTGTACGGGTAATCTTGCATCACCTAAACATTTTTTTATTTTTCTTTCAATAAGGGCTATCTTAGAGAAGATTTACTCTATTTTGAGGCTTACTATTTTTAGTAAGTTGGTTGTTTGAGCTTATAATGTGTTTATTTTATCTTTTAAGGGTCATTTTAGATATATTGACATGCTAGTAAAGTTTCATTGCAATATCAAGTCTATTTGGGAATTTATTGAATTTTATCGTATAAGCAATAGGGTATTAAAACTTTGAATTTAGTTTAGAAAGATTTAGAGGATCCAAAAAGGAGTCAAACTCTAAATAACTAGAGCTTATGAAAGTCATACATTGTTGATCAGATTGTGGTATTTCCAAAATGGGGTTATAATAGTGAATCAGAGAAACTGGTGATGAGTTATGGTCTTCGAAAGTTGTGCACCTAAAATGGGAAAAAATTAAATTTATTCATAATTTATTTTGAGTTTTGAAAATTTTTGGGGCCTACTCTAATGTAATAAGATATGGAAAAAAAATATTTAGGGTTGGTCAACCTCAATGTCTAGTGTTAAATTTCTACAATCTTCTTGGGTAGTGGAAAATTACCTATATAAAGAAGGCCTATAGGGTTATCTAGGAAAGTTGTGGGATGTTGGTGGTGGATTTGGATTGCATAATATTACAAGGAAAATTCCCATGTGGCTTTGTATGCTTTATTTCTAAAATCTGCAATTTCAAACTTTTGGAGATAGTAAGAAGCCAACTTTTGGTTCTTGCAACTTGTTATTTCTCTATTTATGTTATGTGTTTGGGTTATTAAGGGAAGTATCCTTCATCAAAAATAATAGATTTTAATTTTTAAAAGGGTAAAAGAGGTGTAAATTAGTAGTTTGTTGGGGATTATTCTAATAGGACCAAAAAACACCAATTGACAAGGCTTGGAAAATCTTCTTCACTTTTACCTTCATAGGACTCAGGAGGGATTTCCTTATTCTAATTCTCTAAATATAATACATTCATTCTAATGGCTGACCAAAAACCTTCAAGTGTGGATAATTATTTGATTAAGTAATCCCATTTTCTTTTTATAAAAACATTGAGATCAGATAAATTATATATCTCCTTCTCTAAATCATTGATATAGGGGAAAAAAATTAAATAGAAAAATAAGAATAGAAAGAAAAAATAAATTTTATTAATTTGATATTAAATTTGAAAAATCTCTAGTGATGTCAATAGTCTAGTGCACAATCTTAGGCTACATATTTAAAGTAAATCCATGAGACAAATCCTATGGACATAGTAAAATAAACTAGCAGGTTTTAAAGATATTAATGCTTAACGTTAAATATCACTCATCATAAATTTATAATTTAATAATCCATTTCATACACTAGAACATGATTATCTATACAAATAAATTCAACTCTCTTCTTGAGAGAGACCCATGAACCAATAAAACACCCACAAAAAAATTGCACAGATAAAGTCAACTATCTTTAATATTTTAAAATTCATATGATTTAAAGTAAAAAAAGCTAGAGACAATCATATGGCATTAGAATTTATAATTTCACATCATGATATTATGCTATCTCGAAATAATATTCGCATTTAGCAGCCTAAAACTAAACACTATACTAGCTACAAGATAAAGACATCTTTTTAGAACCAAATCCCCCCTTTTTTATGGCCTTAGAGTTCCTTTTATACTTAAGGAATTAAACAAGTTCTAGGCCACTACTAAATATTTGATTCTACTACCATTAATCTATTGGAAATTGATTAGTATTGAATGCATAGGAATTTTCATTGATTATAATGTAATTAGTTGGTAAGAGCACTTGAATTAATGATTGGTTTTGGTAGTCAGTCTTCAAAAAAATGCCTAAGTATAATGTAGGAAGATAAGGTACAGTCAAATGGTTTTGATCAGTGATAAAATGATATTTATTAAATATGTCTACAATTTTGTAATACAATAATATGAGGTATATATTCTTCAAAAAGGTCCCTTATGGTTAGATGTTGTTTGGTACATATTTTTGTTAGAAAAAGCTAAATTGACAACTCAATTTTAAACAAATAGTTTGAGGAAATGAGAAAAAAGCTAATCTAAATTAGGAAGGAAAAGGAAAAACCTAAGACTAAATTCTCACTCAAGGCTATTTGTACATTCCCTTTTTAAAAGGACCTCTACATGCCTCTCTTTCTTCCTAAAGTTAAGATGCCAATATGAGAAAAGTATGATGGAAGTGGTGACCCTCAAGACCATGTTAGGGAGTTATAAGCCCTCACCATGGAGTTTTTATACGATCCAACCTACCTCATGAGATTGTTCCCTAGAAGTCTATTTTGAAAAGAAATAGAGTGGTTTACCAAGCTATCTCCACCCCTACAATCTTTTGATCATCTAGTATAACAATTTGTCTTACAACATGTTATGTCTATGCTTGACTTATGAAATACTAAACAAAAAATTGTCGAGTCATTCAACAACTTCCTTCAGAGATGGAGCAATATTTCCTTACATTACCAAGATAGATATCACAATCCAAAAAAAAATGGCATCTTTGTCAATAATCATGTTCCAATTTTACATTATGAACTGAGAAAATAACTCTTTTTCACCTTTGATCTGATGGTGGAAAGTGCACTTTTCATAAAGATCTCCTAGTGAAGAAGGGGGAACTCACCTTGAATAAGGAAAAATCAAAAACTAATAACCACAATGGCAAGGAAAAGAGTAAAAACTAGAACAAAAACAAGAATATGGTCTATGATGGTGTGGTGCACACTTCTACAGTGAAACCAAAAGAACCCATGTTAAACTTGTCCAATAGCATCCAAGTTACAAAGCAATAGGAAGCCCCAAGTAAATAGAATAACTCTAGTAAGATTAAGTTAGATTAGGCATAAAAATCAAAGAGAAAATTCAAAACTCTAAGAGATTCACTCAAGGTTGTCTTGAAAACATTTTTGTCCAACAAAATCATCACACTACTAGAAAAATCAAGACCTTCAAACTTTAAGTGGAACCTAAATCGTGGAACAATTATCACTACTGCAAGTATTATAGATAAAAATTCCATAGAAAAAATAATTGTATGGAACTAATCTTAGCATGAATTTTGATGATACTACATCGGGGGTGTGTCCTAAGCATTGAAGAGTATTGACTTGTTGCATTCATGACTGTGTTTTTCATTGATGTCAACATAGTAGTGAGTTTGTAAAGACTAGCAGAGTAACAAAGAGAGATTGTAGTTTTATGGACAAGGTTTTTCTTGTTTGGTGATGTGTAATCATGGAAATGTTCAATATAGTGTCTTGATGGCATGGTTTAATGCATAGCACATAAGTCAAAGATGTATGGAAGTTGTACCTAATTTACTGAGAGTATTTCAGAGATAGAGTGCTTGGAAAGAAGTTTCTAACGTTTGTATTATATCTTTCATCTAAGATGTACAGCCAAAGAATGATAGAGGACAATCATATGATGATGTCAACAAATGCACAAGCCCTAGTATCGCACATGTGAATTTTTGTATAGACTATGAGCTGACAGTGTTATTTTAATTGTAATTAATTAATTGTCTTAATATAATTAATTGGTAAAGCCTCAAGGCTAACTCAAGGAATTATTTTGAAGATATGATATAAAGGAAAGATGTTTTCCTTGTTTTTAATGTGTTTTGATCATTGTATGAAGTGTGAAGTGTGAAAAGGAGCAAAGTGTTTATTGAATGTGAGTAAGCGATCCAAGGGATTACTGGATGCAATTTTTCTGATCTAGTTACAAGATCAGAAAGAGAAGAGGTTCAATTGATAGGATAAAGGAAGGAATTACTATTCAAATATATTATTCTGCAAGGAAAAATACAGAGATCATTTGTACAATGGGTTCATTGGTCTTCCCCTTGAAGTTGTTTGGGTAGTGAGTCTAGCTGTCTTCCACAACTCGTAACAGGGTTGGAATCTGCTAACAAGGATTCAAAGTCTCCTAACAGGGACTAATATGTACTGAATATTTCTATAGACTCCTAATAGGGTCCATCCTCTAAAAATTAATATTTATATTAGTACATCTTCTTGTGGGTGCTATCCCACTAGGGTTTTCCCTCTAATCAAGGGTTTCCCTAGTTAACATATCTAGTGTTATTATGTATGAGTATCTTATTGTGGTTTTTGATTATATTACTCATATGGTTAAGTTTGTTTAAAGTTGATAATTGTAATATTAGTTGGATAGCTAATTCAACCTCCCCCCCCCCTCCCCCTCTCCCCCTCCCCCCCCTCAACCCTCCCCCCACCCTCTTAGTTATATTGGTAGACTATATATTCTAACAATTGTTATCAAAGCATCAGGTACTTGAAGGATAAGCTTAACAGCTTTGGGAGATCGATGGCGAATATTTTTAGAAAGGATAGTCCTAGATTTGATGGGTCCAACTATGATAGTTGGAAGGAGAAGATGAAGACTCATCTATTGTGCATAGGTCTTGGTTATTAGATCTTGACAAAGAGTGAGAAGACAATTGTCAAAGAAGGGAAACTTGAAGAATGCAATGAAGCAGAGAGGGATTTTTTCATGTGTAATATGAGAGTTAGAGAGGCTCTGCTATCAACTCTTCTAGAGAATTAATATAGTCATGTAAAGTCACTTCAAACATCACATGAAATTTGGAAAGCATTAGAATCTACTTTTTAAGGTGATACACATACAAAGAGGGTAAGATTACAAAATTGCATGTGCACATTTCAAAATGGTAAAATGATTGAAGATGAATATCTAAGAAATTATATTAGTATAATATCAGAGATTATTATGTGAATCAAGTCATATGGTTCAACCAAGGAAGAAGATGAGGTTGTGTGGAAGATCTTTAAAACTTTGACACCATCATCTAAGCAAGTTGCTCAAATGACTCAGCTACTTATACCCTACACTAAGGAGTTTACCAAGGAAACCTTGCTTGGAAGATTGGAAGCAATAGAAGCAGATCTGAGGCAATAAATAGAACTAAAAAAAGTTGAGACAGTTTTCAATGGCTTGAATGTTTGGTCAAGCTTGTCTAGAAGCACAAGCTCACATGGAGATTTGTTTGGTAGTAGTAGAACCAGATCTGATGAAGACAAGAAGATTGAGGAAGGTATAGCACTTCTTGTATGAAGAGAAAAAGATTTTAAGAATATCTTTAAGTATTGGACATGTAATTATTTTGGTCATTATGAATCTAAATGTCATAAAAGAAAGAAAAAGTATAAGGGAAATTTTAAGCCTAGAAGAGATAGAAATTGTTTATATGCTAAAAGATGAAGAATCTAATGAAAGAGCTCAAAGTGAAAGTGATGATGAGCTAGGATTTCTAGCTATTAAAGAAGATTATCTTGATTGAGAAATTAGAGAAGAAAAGGCTCTAGTCTCCCAAGTTGAAAAGAAATTTGATTGGATAATAGACAGTGGTTGTTCACATTACATGACTGGTGATATGAATAAGTTTGCTAAATTCAAGAACTATGATGGGGGTATTGTTAGAGTTGGTAAAAATACAACCTATCATATTATAGGGATTAGATCTATTACTCTATATTGAAGAACTAACATGATGATGTTTATTTTTTTGATCGATTGAAGCAGAATTTGTTGAGTATTGCATAGTTGGTGGACAAAGGGTATCAATTTCAATTCATGGAAAAGACTTGCACTATCAAGGATAAGGATGGTAAGATGATTGGAACTAAAACTAGGTCTAGAGGTAATGTATTTTAGTTGAATCCCATTGAAATGATTTTTTTGGTTGCTAAAGTGGATGACAGTTGGTTATGGTTGACCCGCCTCACAATAGGTATACAATAATCATGCTCTAGGCCATGCTTAGGAATAATGTATTCAATCAAAGGATTATTTTTCTCACTATAAGGTGCATTTAATATTGTCAACCCAAGGACGTATACTTGAAATGGTCGGCACAGTATGTGCACTAGGTCTCTTAAATAAGTCACTATGCTTGTGTTGCAAGAAAGTAAAATGCAAGGAAAAGAAGTTACACTAATGCTATAGGAAACTAATGCACTTAACTCTATGAATACTAGAAATACAATGAAAGGCTATCATAAATTCCAACTTAGTTCATCAACTATCACTATTCTCACAAATGTTGCAGGAACATTTACGAAGTATGATGCTACAAGAAGGAACTTACAACTTCTACTTGCAGTATTAAAAATGCTTGGAAATAAATCTATACTATCCTAATCTAGTCCACCTCACAAGTGGGCCCCCTTGGTTGGCTTCAACTAAACTACTAACACATGATAGAAGCCAAAAACTATTTCATTATATTTTAGAAATTCATTACATGGAAACAACACTTCCAACTATAAAAACACAACTCATTATAAAAGTTAACAATCTATTCTCATAAAATTTCACCTTCTAACTAACTAAACTAACAAACTTGGTTTGATTCCTATATATAGGAGATTGACAGTTATTCTGAAATAGAAAAGTAAACAACCTAGCTATAAACCCACAAGAGAGAAAGAACGAAAATAAAAACTCAAGATGGGAAGAAGAGATAATGGCTTAAGGCAGGAATAATAAAGTCTAAAAGAAGGAAAATAACAACTCAAGATGGGAAGAAGAGATAACGGCTTAAGGTGGGAATAATAAAGTCTAAACAATAGCTTGCCATAATCAATAAATGCAAAGAATGCAGTAAGTCTTCATAGCTCCTCCATACTCACTGTCATGTGCTTTGGAATCGTTGTGACTTTTCTCCACCATGGCTACATCTCAAAATTTGTTTCTCCTTGAATGCTATTGGTTGTCTTCAACATTCATCTTTGAATTCTTTTGATCATCTTCAGCTTCATTGCTAACAGGTTAATTATAATGTAGAGATAATTGCAAATAAGCATTTTAAAATTAGATTCAAATATAAGAACACACATTTTGATAATTATATGAAATATTGCAGCATATATATGATATTGGAAAATGATGACATACTATCTACCCATAGGTTAATCATTGGTTTAGGTAAACATAGGTTCACAAATGTCTTGATAAAAATTAAATAGAGTATTAACAAAGTGTTTAAAAACTATCATGAAATAGAGGCAATAATTAGCCTCATCATCTGCTCCCTAGTAAACTGATGTTTGTCTTCAAGTATGGAATTTCCTAGTCAGTGACCTGAATTCCCCACTTCTGCACTTCCTTTCCTACTACTTTTGAAGGTATAATAGAATCCTCATGTTCTTTCCCAAACCTCCCTTCTATTGTCCTCCTATAGCTTGTCAAGTCTATCAACATTAATTTCATATAAAGGCCACATGAGCATTGGAGGTTGCATAGTGAGTGGGCACCATAATTCGAGTTTGTTTTCCTAACTCCAGATACTTTGGAGCTTAGTGAAGGGAAGCTTCCAGGTTGATGGGACTATGTGGCTCTAACTTTTTAAGTGACTCAAGTAATCTTGCCCATCTACTTCTAGCACCAGCCATAGATCTCTGGAAAGAAAAGTAGGGCAAGTTCTCGTAATCAACATAGGCCTTCACTCTGGCAGTTTAAATTCTATCTCTTACTCCCTTGTTCTTATCCCCATAAGTTAACTTGAACTAGTTCCTAAGAACTTCTTCTAGTTTGTTGCTTTTGGCTCTTAATGGCAAGGGTTATGTCCTTTCCTCATCTCTGTAATTATTTAGATGCCTATCATAGTTTGCTTCATTAGACATCTAGGACATCAAAGCTCTTAAATGTATGTCCCCTATATAGAGTAAAGGGTTCCATTGGGTTTCTAAAGGGATAACAAAATTATGTACATATAATTCACAAAGAAAATTTTGCTACCAGGATGGTAGATTCTAATATAAACCATAAAATTCCTAGGCTGATTTAAATTCTACATTTAAATTCTTAAGGGTTAGCATGAGTTGGAATAAGATAATTTTTTCTTTTAAACAGAGAGCATAAATTCATGGTAGTGGTCTACAAGCAAGTGCTTGATCAGTCAATTTGAGGGTATGATCCATCCTTTGTTTTTGATTCACCAATTTCTCTTTCAAATCTATAATTTCTACATTTAGAGACACTATGTCTTTCTTCATTATTTTCCTCTCCTCTTCCCCTAGGGCCTTAGCAAACATATGTTGTCCAAACAAGTGGAAAAGGATTTTCTGTAGGGTAATGGAACTGATGTCTTCTTCATGATTTTTTTTCCTCTTGCTCTGTTCCCTCCATAATTATTCTACAATATCAATAAACCATGTTGAATTATAGGGAACTAGGGCAGTGTTTGGATAAACTTGTTTAGGAACTGTTTCATCCCTACAGCTCAAAGTACCTAGTTGGCCTATTGAGGTATCATTTGGATTTTCATTAACCTCAACCCTACATTCCTTGTTAGGGTTTTTAGGAATGTTTTTAGTTTCGGGGTGAGGAGAGTGATTAGGAACAATCTATGCAAGTAATTCTTTAGTAGATAGCTTGGATGAGGGGGATTCTTTGGAAATTTGTCCTCTCATTCTAGGACTTCTCCTTATAGGGGTTTCTTCTAGTATCACAACCTTTTGCCTACCTCTTCCTTTTGGTGTCTCTACTATAGAAGTAACTATTGTAGGACCCTTCTTAGTTCTCTTTTGCCTCACAATTGTAGGGTTTGCCTCTTCTTTTACTAGAGCAGAGATTTCTTCTTGCAATTTTTGTTTTCTCTTAGTTCAACTAGAGGTAGGTTTTTGGGTTTCTTGAACAGGTGAAGGCATAGTCTCTTGCACATTTTCTTGCACATTTCCTTGCACATTTTTGGCTTCAAACTCTTGAGTGCTTTGTTCAGCAGGTTCATTAGTGGGAACTACATTCTCCTAACTAGGTTGTTCATGAAGGGCACCCTAGGGTTGTAAGGTTTTAGCTTGGACAAATTCTACCCATGACAACGGACAAACATCCCTAAGTGACCTTTCTATGATTAATTTAATTAGGGCATGATGGGTGATAGAATTGTCTTTTCCCTTTTGAGTTTCTTCGGCACTAATACACAACATATTGTACAAAAAATTGGGAACATTAACTAGATGATTATGCCTTATACAACTGAGCAATTTAAAATGATGTGCATGTAAATATGAAAATCTACCTTCGCATGTGAGGTACCTAATAATGTGTATGGCTAATTCATTGTACGGTGGCAGAAGAGACATTTTTCTAACAACCTTGCTTGGTAATATCCATCTGAGGGTAGGATGGTATGAAAAATTGAGCTCTGGCTGATCTTGCATCATGAGTGTTGGGATAATGTTCTCCTATCATCGGTAACCCAATAACTTCTATTATACGTTCCTCTGTAGCAACCACTATTAAGCCCCATACAAAAGCTTCCCCTTCATCAAACATCCTTGTGAATTTTGTGGTTGCTTCTTCATCATATGCAATCAAACTTTAAAATTACCCTAACTAGCCACATGCATTAAACCTCCTCATAGCTTCTACATCTAAGAGAAAAATAGTATGTTGCATTGGTTCTTGCCTCTACAATTGTCCATCCATTCTTCTTTAACACTTTCACTATCTGCACTACTTCACTATTTCCCCATTACAAATTTAGGCTTCTTTTGTTGTTTTACAGACCATTCACATTTCATTTGATAGGTAATTAATGTCATAATGATTCCTTATGAGCAGTAATATGGCTTTAATGAGAGTAAATCATGAAAGTGTGTGAAAATTATCCAATAATGGGGTTTAAATCACTTAAAATTTAAACACAAGTCACATCACAGCCTGACAATAAAATCATTTAAAAATAAGGGGTATGACACCTAGCCACTTGTGTACTTAAGGAAATATGAAGATTTGGGAAAATCTTTATGAATAAATGTAGTCATTGGGTTTTAGCAACCTTCCCTGCCCCCTATGAAATAAGGTCAAGTGTCCACACTTGTCAAACTTAGTACAGGCGTATGGAAATAGGCATAACACTGCCATAATATAAAGAATGTAGTATTAAATATAATTAACGAAATTTGTAGACTATAAATGAATTATAATTTGAAAACCTTATACCTATTAATTGATCATCGCACATACCAAAATGTGGCAGAATTGATATCAGTAGTGACAGCATCTCGCAGGGTTTATTGAAAGCATTAGAAAATGATGACGTGGAAAGTGGGTGGATGGAAGGTAAAGAAATGAGATGAGGTGGATGGGTGGAAGGTAAAGAAATGAGATGAAATGAGAAAGTGAATGGAGAAATTTGGAACTTTATGTGGGCATAAAGTTTTTATTATGAACATGCACAAAGAAATTAGTGTTGAAGAGCGGCAAGCGAAAGGTTGACACCTTCAATTGCAGGAAGAGTTACCTCATTTGTATTTGAATTTGGCCGCTAGAACTGTTGCAAGAAGTCCTCTTTTGTTTGGGGCCATTTATATAACTTGAGTCTATGACCATTGACTAATAATTTGAAAGGCACTAGATCAATGGTAGTTAATTGAATAGCTCCATTATCAAAGACATGACTAATTTCATATGGACCTGGTCATCTTGTCTGTAGCTTACCTGGCATTTCTTTAAATCTGGAATCATAGAGGAGTACCTAGTCACCAACTCAAAATTGTTTACTGATAGTATGGGAGTTATGCCATTTTTTTCTTTGTTTATGTATAATTTTAGTACGTTCCAAAGTAGCTTTGTGCATCTCATCCAAAGAGTTAAGATGCAGAAGACGTTCTCTTTGTGCTACAAGAAGTTCAATGTCTAACTCCATTGCAGTTCTCAAAGTTTTATGTTCAAATTCAGTAGGAAGCATTGCTACGTTGCCATATAGGAGCTCAAATGGTGTGAGTCCTATAGTAGTCTTCTAGATTGTTCTATAGGCCTAGACAGCTTCTTGTAATCTACTGGTCCAATCCCTATGGTGTAGATGAACTATTTTTGTGAGAATATTTTCCAGTTCATGATTTGTGACCTCTACTTGTCCATTAGCTTGAGGGTGATAAGGACTAGATTTTCGGTGCCTAATGTTATATTGGTTCATCAATTCTAAGATCAGATTAGAGGTAAATTTCCTATCTTGGTCAGTGACTAGCTCTTTGGGTATACCATAATGGGTAAAAGTTTCTTCATACAGAAATTCTGCAACTTTCTTATCATGAGCATGCTTCATGGCTTTGACTTCAACCTTAAGTAATCAGTGCACACAAGAATATAGGATTTCCCATTAGATGGAGGATCAATTGGACCACTAAAGTCCATGCCCCATTTGTCAAATGGTGTTAGTTCCATCTATGGTTTAAGAGGCATTCCATATGTTCTTGTTGGTTGGCCCATCCTTTGACATTTATCACACTTCTGTGTATAGTTGACTACATCTTTGTGAAGTGTAGGCCAATAATAACCAATTGTCAAATTTTTCAAGGTTGTTCTTTTTGCTACAAAGTGGCCTCCACATGGTTCATTATGACATGCATGTATAACGTCATAAGTCTCATCATCTCTCACACATCTTCTCATAACTTGATCAGGTCTAGTGTAAAACAAGAGATTATCTATCCAAGAGAAATGGAAACTTTTCTCTACAAGCAGCTTCTTTTCCTTGTAAGAAAAATGTTCTGGTATTTTATTAGATGCAATGTAATTAGCAATGTTTGCATACCATGGAGTTTGAAAAGTAATATAAAATAAATGCATCATCTACCAAAGTAGTGTCAGTGTCATTATGATGAATTCTTGATAAATAATCAGCTACAACATTGGCTCTTCTAGGCTTATCAACAATAGTTATATCAAATTTTTGTAACAAGAGTAACCATCTTGCTAACATGCCTATTATAGCAGGTTTATTCATGAGATATTTAACTGTTGCATGATCAATATGAACAAATATGGAATAGCCAGTTATGTAATGCCGAAATTTGTTCAGGGCATAACTACTACTACCAATTCTTTTTCTGTCACTATGTAGTTTATTTCTGGTCCATGAAGGCTCTTGTTAATATAATGTATTGCATTTTAAAGATTTTGAGATTGTTGTGCTAGAACTACACCTATGGAATAATCAGAAGCATCTATATATATATATATATATATATATATATATATGAAAAGGTAAATTCCAATCAGGGCCTTGTAAAGATGGGGCTATAGTGAGAAGTTTCTCAAGTTGTAGGAAGGCTTCATCACATTCAGATGTCCAAATAAATTAAGCTTCTTTTGTGGGTAATTTATACAAGGGACTAGTTATTGTGCTGAAATCTCTTATAAAAAGTATGTAATATCTAGCATGACTTAGAAAAGATCTTACATCTTTTGATTTTGTAGGTATGGCCAATGTTTAAATTACCTCTATCTTAGCTAGATCCACTTGTATTCCTACAGCTGATATGAAATGACCAAGTACCACACCTTCCTGCATGAGCATGAAACATTTTTCACTATTAAGTGCCAAATTATCTTCTTGACACCTTACCAAAATCTTTTCAAGATCAATCATTGTTTCCTTAAAAGTGACTCCAAATGTTGTGAAGTCATCCATATATATTTCCATACAATCATGTGATATATCAACAAAGGTGCTAATAAAAGCTTGTTGGAATGTTGTAGGAGCATTACATAGACCAAATGGTAAAATAAAGTATGCAAAAGTACCCCATGGGCATGTAAATGTGGTTTTGTCTTGATCTTCATGAGCAATATTGATTTGATTATAACCACTATACCCATCTGGAAAAGAGAAATAGTTCTTTCCAACTAGAGTGTCTAGAACTTGGTCTATAAATGGTAAAGGAAAGTGATCCTTTTTGGTGGTCTTGTTCAATTCTCTATAATCTACAAAAACTCTCCATTTTCCTCCCTTTTTAGGTGCTATGACCAAGGGTGACACCCATCTACTATCAAATATAGGATAAATAAAATGAGCATCAAGCAATTTTTGCAATTGAGTTTTTTCTATCTCCCTAAGGCTTGGATTTATCCTTCTCTGGGTTTGATGGAGTGGCAAACACCCTTCATTGATGTATATCCTATGGGTGCACAATGTAGGACACAACCCTTTTATATCACTATAATCCCATGCAAAGGCCTTTTCATGCCTTTGAAGCAATTCTTTTAACTGTTCCATCTGTGTGGGTGTTAATTTGGGATTAACATGGAGATTATGACCTTTAAACAGTTCAACATTAGTAGTAGACTCTATCATAGCAGCTCCAGAGATTGGACTATTGGCATTAAGTTAGTATTGCCATTAGTGACAACACTTATCCATATTAGTATAGCTACCGAGCTCAACACTTAATTTTCTACACTCACCGAGCATTCTAGTGTTAACCAAGCCTCAAAGAGTTTATCAGTTTACACCGAGTAGACAGTGGCTACCAAGAAAATACAGGCAATATGAAGATTAGTAGTGTCTACCGAGCAGTAAGCTTGTGTCATGAAGATTCAATGTAAACTGAGCATTGGAAGCAATAGTGTTTACCGAGTGAAGCAAGGTAAACTCAGTGTCAAGCATCTACTGAGTGACACTACATCTACCAAGTCACCAGTGGTCACCGAGTTTAGAACTACGTCAAGTGATTAGTATGGACCAAGCCTTCTCTTCTACTGAGTGCATGATGATGCCGAGTAATGCAGTGAACATTGTGTATCAAAAGGTCACCGAGTCAGTTCAGTGAACACGAGTTATTTACTATTGGGTCAACTTTGTAATGTATTTGTTCGCTTGTGTTTTGTCCAACCTTGCAATTTTGTAAATTTGAAAGGTATATATTTAAGGTGTATTGTAAGATATCACATGTATGAAGCAGTAGCAAAGTAATATGAATATTTTTGAAAAGTACATGCAAAAGATTATCAGTAGCAGTTCAAGGAATACAACAAGGTCATTACAGAGGTAGAAAGGTTATATCCATCACATAAGGTGATCAGTGCATAAAGGATCTTATCAAAAATTAGTTGTAAGTAGATCCATTGCTTCATCTTAACAGGTGAATCAATATCTAAATCCTCTAACAAGGTAGACTTAACAGTCTTTGTACAAATCTCTTAATCGAGTGGATACTTCATTATATGTTTGTAAATCATCTAACAAGGTGGACCTAGCACTCCTTTGCACTCCTAACATGGTAGATCACCAGAAGTGGTCAATGTAAGCCTTAACAAGCCAACTTTATGTTGTAGTATTGAAGTTTTGTGGGTATCATCCCCACCCTAGTTTTGCTTTCTATTTGGAAGGTTTCTTGGTCACCAAAATATTGTGTTCTTTTGTGTGATGAATGTTTTAACTTTCAATATTAATGCATAGATTGATTTGTGGCAAATTTAAAAGGAAGAATTTAAAGTTACTGATTCACCCCTCCCCTCTCAATAACTTGTCATATCTTGAATATTCCCAATAATTGGTATCAGAGCTTTGTGGTTCTCAGGATAGAAGTTTGATAGCTTGAGCAAAGATCTAAGGACAAATGGAGATATTTAGACTTGACAAAGCAATTGAAAATGAAAAGCTAAATCTGGAGATGGCCATAGCTCAACTCAAAGAAGCAAAGGAGCATTTTTCCCAATCCCTGAAAAGAAGGAAGGAACTTGTAAGAGAAATGGATGACCATCAGTATATTGAAGAAAAGATTGAATACTTTTTCTCATCAAGCATCTCAGATGAAGCTAATGAGGCAATCAAGGAACTCCTAGCAAAAAATGGCTCTTTGCAAGAAGAAGTAAGGAAACTCAAAAGAGAACAAGAAATCCAATCAATCAGGCTATGTGAAATTTTGGAACAAAGGAATAAGGAAAATGAAGACTTGGAGGCAAGAAACAATGAAGAACAGAATCAATCCAATTAGCATGAAGACCTCATTGATCAAATCATTGGAGTAAATGAAGAAATCAAAATTCTCAAAGCATAGAATGAAAGAATAAGAAGTGATCTAAATTATGAAAGGGAAATCAATGAAAGAATAATGAGAGAACTAAGATATGAAAAGAAAATCATTGAAAAATTGAAGAATGACCTAAATGCTGAAAAATAAATCAATGAGAGAATGTTAAAATCACAAGAAGACATGAATCAATTGAATCGGCAAAATGAGCAGAATCTTCATAGGCAAAAAGGTAAAGTAGGACTGGGATACAATGAAGAACAAGGTGAATCTTCCAAGGAAGGTGCAAAAAGGAATCAAAAACCCTCATATAATCATTGTGGGAAAATTGGTCATACATCAAACAATTGTTGGAGCAATGGAAAATAAAAATTCAATGGGAAGTGCTACAACTACAATCAGCATGGTCACAAAGCCAATGAATGCAAGGAGAAACCAAAATATGACGGTAAATGTCACAAATGCAAAAAGCATGGTCACAAGGCATCTAAATGCAAATCCAAATCATTCAATCTAGTTGAACAATTTGTAAAGGCAATATTTGGATGGGACTATAATACCTAGTGCAAATGTCATTATTGTGGAGAATATGGACACACTAGCATAAATTGTGCAAGGAATCACCTAAGAAAGAAAGATACTACTATAAGGTGTTACACATGCACTAAACTCGGTCATATAGCTAAAAACTACATGAATATAGGCAAAGTTGAAGATGAAAAGAAAGCAAGGGCTGACAATATAAGGAAACAAATGAGGTAGCAATGGATTCCTAAATCTACTAAGGATACAAGCTCGAATCATGGTAGTAAAGTCACTCAAGAAGTGGGTTACTCCATCCGCTCAAACTAAATTCCTAAGAATGTATTGGAGCTATACTCAGCAAGAAAATCATAAGCACTTCCAAGAAATATGAGGAATGCAAATGATCCAATCAATATTCTAGATACACTAGGATCACAGAAAGGTCATCTTTCACCGAGTTGCATCAGACTCCACCGAGGAAAGTTGGTTGTAGACCTTACCGAGCAAGGTTGGGAATAAGAGAAATTTGGTTCATCTGCTGAGTTGATACTCTTGCCGAGTTAGGTCAGTGGATGACAGTCTGTCATGCACTTTGTCATAATGGCGCCGAGCATTTATGAAATTTTTTTCTCAACAAAAGGGGTAATTTTGACTTCATTTTTCATCGCATCCACAACATTCGAAGAGCAGAGAAATTTGAAAGAGCATTGTAGTGTTTTTGAGTGATTTAGCAGCAAGATCTTCATGAATTTAATCATCTACTAAGCAGCAATGGCGTCTACTAGTGGAAGTAGCACTAAACCAAAGAAGGGTTTTGAAATGCTAGTTAAGAGGGTTGAATGGAAAGCACCTAATTTCAAAATTGTTTTAGTGGTTACTAAATCAGTTGATCCTTATGGAGCTCAGTCACAAATCTTGCCTAAGGTACTCCTAATTAACAACATAAAAACTCACTTTAAATGTTCTATTCAAGAATTAGGGACACTAGAAATGGATACTACCCTAGCTAAAATGTGTGTTGATGGAGTTTTGAAACCCGAGCATAAACATTTGGAAGTTAAAGGATTAACTCATATCCCTTACATGCCTCAAAATTTCCAAGTGAAATGGATAAGATACATATTGAGTCAGTTTCACAATGATCAATTATGGTTGGAGCAACCCATTCTAATTACAAAGAATATGATACACAAGGTTATGAGTCTACCAATACTAAGCAAAGCCAAGTCAACCAAAACCCTAGGTCAAGAGGAACTGTAGAAGAAAACCCTAGCTGAGTGGGATGGTAGAGGTTTGAAATTAAACAATTTCATTGACATAGAGCTTAGGTTTGGCATCCATATCATTGCACATAAGATCTACAGCTCGAGTTAGTCAAACAGTATTTCTTGTGAGGCAGTTGACCTAGCATGCAAGGTTATAAAGAAAAACCTTGAATTTGATTTGTCAGATGTATTATTGAAGCAATTGAACAAAAACATTGAAAGTGTGAAGACTTCCAAGAATAATTCCTT
Source organism: Cupressus sempervirens (assembly GCA_028749045.1). Classification (NCBI taxonomy): domain Eukaryota; kingdom Viridiplantae; phylum Streptophyta; class Pinopsida; order Cupressales; family Cupressaceae; genus Cupressus; species Cupressus sempervirens. Next base: position 144,489,854 of record CM053784.1, on the reverse strand, counting down.
CAAGTTCGATTCATTGCTTACTTGTTTATTCTTTTATGTTCAAAAATTCTTTCCATCTAAGGGCACAGTCGTATGGAGGAAAGACACCCCTGTTCTTTATCAGATAAATGAATTTATTGAAGAAATGGGTGAAAACTTTGAAAAGGTGTTGGATAATTATTTTGAGTCATTCAAGGAGAAAATGAACAACAGATTCTGAATCCCACCCAACTTGTGGAAGACTATAAGGATGACATATTCTTCATGGTGGACTGTGACAGAGTGTACATTCAAGCAATCATAATGAGTGTGGCACCATTTTTGGGAAGTGTTTCAATTTTTGGTCTAGTTAGTACTTCTATTGGCATTCAATCCTTCAGCCCTATTCCATTTTTCAGTGCTAGCCCTTCTATCTCTACTATTGTGTCTATTCCAAAGGTCAAACCAGTAATCACTGAAGTAAAACAAAGGCAACCATTAAAACTTCTGATCACTAGAAAAGAAATTGAAGAAGACATTGACTTAGACACAGAGATAATAATACCTAAGATTGACTATGAGACTGCTACTATTGAAGAAATGAGGTTAGCCAATCAACTCATAGAGAAGAAAGCTACGCAGAAGCAGCTAAGGTCTGAAAGGGATAAGGAGTATAGAATAATTGAAAATTCCAAGAATATAATTACAGATGCTATAGGTATTGAAGTGGATTCCACTCAACATATTTTGATTCAGTTAGAAGAAGTTGTACATAAATATAATGAGGACTCCTCTGGACAAGAGAAGCTAATTGAAAAGGCTGAAAGGAAGTTTGATAACAAGTTGCTAGAGCATATTGCTAAGCAAATTGCAATCAAACAAGTGGAGTTGTCCACATTTTTGGGAAATTTTGAAAATTCTTTTAATAATGCAGCATCACTTTTTGTCAAACTTTGTGATGTGTCCAATTTTACCAATGAAATAAAGGAGAAGCTAAATAAGATTGATGCTAACATGAAATCTAGTGCATCAAAGTTGTAGGTTGATCCCTCTTCTAGCTCCTTTCATCACACCAAGGTGAAATATCTAGCAAAAGTGCAAGTAGAACTTCTAAGAGAAGAAGAAAGAATAAGAGAAACCTTGATTGATATTCAAAACATGATCTTTCCAATAATGGATACAATGCATAAACATATTGCTCATTGCAAGACATTGGTCCAGGATCAGAAATTCTCAGTGGCTAATCACATGATCAAATTATCACCAAAAGTTCAGATTGCTCTCTCCACCTGCAAAATTTTGCAAGAGAATTGGAATACCTCATTCACCCTCATTCTTAAGGTACATCAAGAATTTCTCTCTCATTTTGGTGTAACTATATACATAGTATATGTAGCCCTTTGGCATTATTGTCAAAAAGGGGGAGAGATGTCAGTATAAGAAAAAAGGGAAATTCTATATATAAAGAGAGATATCAATATAAGTGAAATGGGGAGATAGCACTCAATAGAGTTAGCATGTATATGTGTATAGCTATGTACATAAGTATCTTTTTATATACATTATGTGTCATCAAGGAGATATATGTAGAAATGTATATGCAGCAGCTTTACAAAGATCAATTTTGAAAAACCTAAATTTAGAAAATCAGTGAGTCAGTTTGTGTACATATGTTTTGACTTATAAGTGTTTTGTCACTAATGCCAAAGGGGGAGATTGTTGGCATTAAGTTATTATTTCCGTTAGTGACAACACTTATCCATATTAGTATAGCTACCGAGCTCAACACTTAATTTTCTACACTCACTGAGCATTCTAGTATTAACCAAGCTTTGAAGAGTTCAGTAGTTTATACTGAGTAGATAGTGGCTACTGAGTGAATATAGGAAATATGAAGATCAAAAATGTCTACTGAGCTTCACAGTGTCTACCAAGAAGTAAGCTTGTGTCATGAAGATTCAGTGTAAACCGAGCATTGGAAGTAGTAGTGTTTACCAAGTGAAGCAAGGTAAACTCAGTGTGTAGCATCTACTGAGTGACACTACATCTACCGAGTCACCAGTGGTCATCGAGTTCAGAACTACATCAAGTGATTAGTATGGACCAAGCCTTCTCTTCTACCAAGTGCATGACAATACCGAGTAATGAAATGAATGTCGTGTATCAAAAGATCACCGAGTCAGTTCAGTGAACCCGAGTTATTTACTATTGGGCTGACTTTGTAATGTATTTGTTCACTTGTGTTTTGGCCAACCTTGCAATTTTGTAAATTTTAAAGGTATACATGTAAGGTGTATTGTAAGATATCACATGTATGAAGCAATAGAAAATTAATATGAAATATTTTTGAGAAGTACATTCGAAAGATTATGAGCAGCAATTCAAGGAATACAGCAAGGTAATTACAGAGGTAGAAAGGTTATATCCATCACATAAGGTGATCAGTGCATAAAGGATCTTATCAACAATTAGTTGTAAGTAGATCCATTGCTTTATCTTAACAGGTGAATCAGTTTCTAAATCCTCTAACAAGGTAGACTTAACAGTCTTTGTACAAATCTCTTAATCGAGTGCATACTTCATTGTATGTTTGTAAATCCTCTAACAAGGTGGACCTAGCAATGCTTTGTGCTCCTAACAGGGCGGATCACCAAAAGTGGTCAATGTAAGCCTTAACAGGCCAACTTTATGCTACAGTATTGAAGTTTTGTGGGTATCATCCCCACCCCAATTTTACTTTCTATTTGGAAGGTTTTTGGGTCACCAAAATATTGTGTTCTTTTTTGTGATGAATGTTTTAACTTTCAATATTAATGCATAGATTGATTTGTGGAAAATTTAAAAGGAAGAATTTAAAGTTACTAATTCACACCTCCCTCTTAGTAACTTGTCATATCTTGAATATTCCCAACATGGACTTGCTTCTAATTCACATGGTCAGAGTGGATGAAGAATGTCAGGTTCTTTGAGCTAAGTACAACTCCCATCACATTCTTCATATGTGATTAATTCCAACATAGAACTTTCAAATACATCTTTTTCTACCACACAACTGTTAGTAAGGATACTTTGAAGTATTGAATCTTCCTCTTGCAACTTTAGAAATGATTGTCTATGCAACATCATGAGTTGTACTCTAGAATTTAACTCTTCTTCTTCATCCCCTAAATTTGGCCAAACAGATGTGCTCAAATCTGGCAATGGTTGTGCTGGAGGATATAAATAAAACTTATTTGTTCCTTGGCCATTGGATATGGTCATGTTCCTTGATCTGCAACTTATATTTTCATTAGCTATGGCTAACCATGGTCAACCTAGGATGACAATGTAACTAGATAGATTAACTTTGGGGGATAGGATCATGAAGTCTGCAGGATACTCTAGAGAATCTAAGGTTACAACTATGTTTTCTATCATCCCATTAGGGGTGACAGTAGAACTATCTGCAAGTTGAAGAATTGTCGGATTAGCCCTTAATCCTTCTATTTTCAACTTCTTCATAGTGTCTTTGGTCATGATATTTATAGCAATGCTAAGATCTATTAAAGCATTCTTAACAGATTAACCATTTATACTGAAATTCACTACTAGACTACCTAGATCAAAATATTTTGGTGTGATCAGTTTTCCTAAAATAATGTCAGCGAATTGTCCCACAGCATGAACTATGGTGGGGTCCTTTTTCTTCCTTCCAGGCTTCTTCAGGAAAGCATCTCTAATGGCTTTTCCATATATTGGAACATCTTTAATGGCTTGGAACAGGGGTATTTGGACATGTATGTTCTTCAACTAATCAACAATATCAAAAGGTTTTTCCTCTGCTTGTATAGGTTTTCTTTGTATAAATTTTTTTGGAAAAGGAGGTTCCACTGCTGGTTGATCTTGGGTTGACATGGTAACATTGGTTGGATCAACTATTTCAGCAATGGAGGGTTTTGATGCTATTAGAGGATCTAGTATTTTAGTTATAAGAGGTAGTTTGGCACTAGTAAAGTTGTACCAGATCTCAGATGTAAATCTACAACACTTAGAGTGTAAGCATGATATTGTTGAGCATCAACACTATACATGGGTTGTTGTGTTTGTTGGCTATTTGGATTTGGTCGAGGTTGTGTAGGTAACTGTGTCTATTTTTGAGGTCCAAGATTTGCAGGTGGTGTCTTTAAAGCAGGTTGTTGAATTGGAGATGGTAATTATGTAGTAGTAGTATTTTGGTTAGGCCACTATTGAGATCCCCTCCATTGGTTTGTAGACTGTCAATTCCCTTGGGGTGGTTGTCATTGGTTCTACTAGTTTTTCCAATAGTTCTATTGGTTCTACCATTGGTTACTCTATTGGTTAGGCCAAGTTGGTTGGGAATTTTGAGGCCATTGGGGTTGTTGTGGATTGTTTTGCCTAGCATTATTCCAATTGGGTTGATATTGTGGAGGACCTTGGGGATTACGATTTTTCCATTGATTACCATATGAATTTGAATTTTGCAAAGAGTCCTGAGGCATACCTTGACGTTGGGCCCATGGCCTGTGTTGAGCAACAAAAAATACTTTCTCATCATCTCCATCTATCTTGAGGTACTTAGTTGGAAGATGTTGGTTCTCCATGCTTGCAACTAATTTACAATTACAATCCTTCTTTTGCTTCCAGCAATTAGGGTAGTATTTAGCTAGTTGTAACTTAGCTTCTACATGCTTCTTCTTTGCAATCATTGTGTCAAGATGTGTAGCAACATCATTGATGATGTTTTGTTTGAAATATAACAATAGGTTAGATATCTCAAGCTTTGAAATACCTTGGTTGATTCCTTTACTGACTGTGGAATGAGATCCTCGGCCTTTCGTCATGGTTGACCTTGAATACTTTTAACAGATCTTCTTGAGGTCATCCCAAGAAGCTTGATATACATCACTGCCAGCCATTAGGTCTAGTGCTTCTAGATAGTCATCATTCACACCTCTTAGAAAGACTAGCTTTTGTGAATCTTTGAACAAGACATGTTGAAGGTTCAACACTTACACAATCGAATCCAGAAGCAACATCATCATTATGTTGAAGGTTCTTCTATAGTGTATATAAGAAATGTGAAACATAGTCTTCCAGTATTTCTTCCTCCTTCTATGATATCCTAAAGACATCATCTCCTCTTGAACCAAATGCTTTGTAATACTCTTTATATTTATCCAAAAATAGAGTTTTCATTTCATCCCAAGTTCCTACTGCATTGGCTCCTAAGCCCATGAACCATCATAGAGTTGATTCTTGCAATGTTGTTGGAAAAAAATTGAGCTTATGGGCATTAGTATTGCAGTAAAAAATATGACAAAGTATGTCAAATTCAAACAAGAAAGTATCAAGGTCTTCAATTTCAAGGCCATAGAACTTTGGAATAGCAGTTGGAGGTATGTTTTTGAGATTAGCATTGGTTACAAAACTTGGAAGAGGGAATAGAAAAGTAGGTTGTGCCATTACTGGAAGTATTAGATTATGAGATTGCTACTGAAAAGGAACAATGGGTACTAGATAATTAACAATTGGTGGATTTAAAGTAGTATTATCAAGGAAACTGGCCAAAATTTCATTAAAAGGTTGAAGAGCACTGGTATCTATAAGTTCCATTCTTGAAGATGATTTTGTAGGGAAAATAGGGTTTGTGTCTTCAAAAGGCAACTCAACTTCTTCTTCAATTTCTTCGTTCAAATTAATAGACTCCTGTGGAAGAAATCTGTCATATTCATCTTGTCATCTTCCTCTTCGATGCATGCAATTGAACTCTTCACACTAGTGAAGGAAGCTTCAAAACTAGAAATTCGTAAAAAAACTTTATCTAAGAACTATGACTTAAGAATGCTCCTAGCTTGACACCATCCCCAGCAACGACGCCAAAAATGACCCACCTCACAATAGGTATACAATAATCATGCTCTAGGCCATGCTTAGGAATAATGTATTAAATCTAAATATTATTTTTCCCACTATAAGGTGCATTTAATCTTGTCAACCCAAGGATGTATACTTGAAATGGTCAGCACAGTATGTGCACTAGGTTTCTTAATGAGTCACTATGCTTATGTTGTAGGAAAGTAAAATTCAAGGAAAAGAACTTATACTAATGTTGCAAGAAACTAACAAACTTAACTCTATGAATATTAGAAATACAATGAAAGGCTAACATAAATTCCAACACAATTCATTGACTATCACTGTTCTCACAGATGTTGCAGGAATATTTATGAAGTATGATGCTATAGGAATGAACTTACAACTTCTACTTGTAATATTAAAAATGCTTGGAAATAAATATATACTATCCTAATCTAATCCACCTCCCAAGTGGGCCCCCTTGGTTGGCTTCAACTAAACTACTAACATAGGATAGAAACGAAAAACTATTTCATTACATTTCAGAAATTCATTACATGGAAACAACACATAGAATTGTAAAAACACAACTCACTGTAAAAGTTAACATTCTATTCTCATAAACTTTCTCCTTCTAACTAACTAAACTAACACACTTGGTCTAATTCCTATATATAAGAGATCGACACTTATTTCGAAATAGAAATGTAAACAACCTAGCTATAAACCCGCAGGAGAGAAAGAAGGAAAATAACAACTCAAGGTGGGAAGAAGAGATAACGTCTTAAGGTGGGAATAATAAAGTCTAAACAACTTCTTGCCATAATAAATAAATGCAAAGAATGTGGTAAGTCTTCATAGCTCCTCCATACTCGTTGTAGTGTCCTTTTGGACCATTATGACTTTTCTCCACTATGGCTACATCTCAACATTATTTTCTCCTTGAATGTTATTGGCTATCTTCAATGTTCATCTTTGAATTCTTCTTATCATCTTTAGCTTCATTGCTAACAGGTTAGTTATAATGTAGAGATAATTGCAAATAAGCATTTTCAAATTAGATTCAAATATAAGAACACAAATTTTGATAATTATATGAAATATTGCATCATATATATGATATTGGCAAAAGATGGCATACTATCTACCCATAGGTTCACAAATGTCTTGATAAAAATGAAATAGAGTATTAACAAAGTGTTTAAAAACTATCATGAAATAGAGGCAATAATTAGCCTCATCGATGGCATAGGAGATTCTGTCATATAAAATTTGATAATATTGTAAAGGTGAGTAGCACATTTGTAGTCAAAGATATACCTAAGATAATTAAGCCTACTAATGTGGTTTGCAAAGAATGTATTTGTGCTAAGCAAAAGAAGGTATCTTTTCCTAGAAAGAAGTTCACTACCACAAAGAAGTTGGATATTGTTCACATAGATCTGAATGGTCTCTCAAGAATAAGAGGATTCTATGGTGAAACGTATTTCATGATTTGCATTGATGATTTCACTAGAATGATGTGGGTAGCATTTCTTAAAGAGAAGTCTAAAGCTTTTGAGAAGTTTAAGATATTTAAGAAATGAATTTGGTGTTAAGATAAAATGTTTGAGATCTAATAGAGGAAGAGAATTCACCTGTAGAGAGTTTAACATATTTTGTGAAAAGAATAGAGTCAAACAGAAACACTCTTCACCTAGGACACCTAAAAAAAATGGGATTTTAGAAAGAAGAAATAGATCGATAGTAGAGGCCACAAGAGCAATGTTGTTTGAGAATGATGTATCCAAGATATTTTGAAGAGAAGAAGTCAATATAGTAGTGTACACTATGAATAGAGTACAGATCAAAAAAAGTATCAACAAGACACCTTATGAACTATGGTTTGGTCATTCACCATCAGTTAATTATTTCAAAATATTTGGTAGAAAGTGTTATATTAAGAAAGATGATGATGTTGGAAAGTTTGATCCAAGAAGTGATGAAGGTATGTTTCTTGGCTATTCATTGAAAAGAAAGGCATACAAATGTTTTAATCATAGAACTAAGACAATAATTGAGTGCATAAATGTTAAGATTGATGAAAAGTATGGAACTAAGGAAAAGATGTTAGATTGCAATTTAGATGAAGACAAAGATAATTTTGAGATTGTTAGACAAAATGTAGAAGTTTTCTTTGAGACTAATGTAATGATCTATTGAATAATGTGTTAATTGTTGAGAAAAGAGTAGAGAAGAGATCTTAACCTAGAGATGAGATAAGATTTGAGATGTCAACTCCTACCCCTAATAGGAATCTGACAAAGAATCACCCTCTAGAGTAGATAATTGGAAGCAAAGACAAAGTTGTGATGACGAAAAATGGAGTTAATGAAGAGATATGTTTGATTTATCAAGTTTAACCTAAGAGTGCAAATAAAGCATGTAAAGATGATTATTTTGATTCAAGCAATGATGGAAGAATTAGATCAGATTGCGAAGAATGAAACATGGAAGTTAGTTCCTAGACCTAAGGATAAGAATGTGATAGGGACCAAATGGGTATTTAGAAATAAGATGTGTGAGCAAGGCGAACTTGTGAAGAATAAGGATAGACTTGTATGCAAAGGATATTCATAGAAAGAAGGCATAGACTATGAGGAGACATATGCACCTATAGCTAGAATGGAATTAAGAATGTTCTTGGCTTATGTAGTGAATAAGAAGTTCAAGGTATATTAGATGCATGTCAAATCAACCTCTCAGAATGGAGAACTTGAAGAAGAGGTATATATTGAGTAGCCTAAAGCTTTTCCTTTTATAGAAGATAAAGACATGGTATGCAAACTAAAGAAAGCTATATATGATCTGAAGCAACCACCTAGAACCTGGTATGCAAGGTTGGACAACTATTTGGCAAAGCTTGGGTATTCTAAAGGTATGATAGACAATAACTTGTATTTGAAAGAAATTAAGAATGGATTGTTGATAATAGTTATATTTGTTGATGACATCATATTTGGAGGTAATGATGAAGCAAGTGATAAATTTGGTGAAGAAATTAAGAATGAGTTTGAAATGAGCATGATAGGAGAAATGAAGTTTTTCCTAGGATTGAAAATTGTGCAAAATAGTGATGGTATTTGCATTTCACAAGCTAAGTACTTAAAAGACATTTTAAAAATATTTGGATTGGAAATTTGTAAGCCTATTGGTACACCTATGATAACTGGTCACAAGTTATCTAGCAAAGATGAGACACCTACAGTTGAGTAGAAGAAGTACAAATCCATGATTGGAGGTTTGCAATATTTGACTCACACCAGACTAGATATAGTAAATGTAGTTGGGATTGTAGCTAGATTCCAAGATGATCCCAAGGAAACTCATTATGCAATAGTAAAGAGGATATTCAGATATTTGAAAGAAACATCTGACTATGGAATTTGGTATGATAGATCAAGTGATTTTACTCTATGTGCATATACTTATGCAAATTGGGTTGGCTGAGCAAGAAACAATATTGTATTTCTTAGAGTACAACTGAAGCAGAGTATGTTGTAGCAGAAAATAATTGCAATCAAGTGATGTGGATGAAATAGATGTTGAAGGATATCAAAATTGAGTTTGCAAAACCTGTTATCATTTACTGTGATAACACAAGTATAGTGAGAATGTCTAAGAATCATGTATTGCATTCTAAGACTAAACATATATCTATTAAGTATCATGTGATGAGAGAGAAAGTAGTAGAAAATGAGATCAAATTAGAGTATGTGAGCACTAAAAATCAGATTGCAGATATCTTTATGAAGTCTCTACCTAAAGATACATTTGAGTATTTGAGAGGTATGCTTGGGGTGATGCCCCTACCTACTTCTAAGTAGATGATGTAGTAAGTGCATTAGTTCAGTGGTATAGAGCACTATTGTTAGACTGGACCAAATGTTGATGCTTCATGTATGGGGGAAGTATCTATGATGAGTTGAGTTAGTGAGGACTCTTGGTATTTGGTCTTGAATAGTGTCTTTGGACACTTGAGCTAGTTGAATACTTGGAGTAGTAAATTGACATAATGAGGACTTTGTCATTGATGTAAATGGGGGAGAGAATATGCATGAAAAACATCTTCTAAATATATATAGGGGAGATATGTATATGAATGGGGGAGAGATAGTTATTAGGGAGATTTAGAAAGATTCATGTAATCATGTAAGAAAGAAGGAGGAATGTCTCTATGGGGGAGATATGTATTGTGAGTTGTTTACTATGAACAATTGTTGTTGATCCTAAAGAAGAAGAAGAATGGTGCAGTGTTCCAAAGGATTTCATATTTAATTGATGAAGAGGATTTGAGAAGATGAGAACAGCAACAGCAGAAGAGTATTGTATTGGTATTCCTAAAACTTTGGTGTTTTTCATTTATGTTGCCATCAATTCCAAAGGGGGAGATTATTAGCATGAATGATGATGATACTACATTAGGGGAGTATCCTAAGTATTGGAGAGTATTGACATGTTGCATTCATGACTATGTTTGTCATTGATGTTAACATAGCAGTGAGTCTATAAAGACTATTAGCATTTTAAAATTTAAAAAAAAAATATTGCAGTTGTTCGGACAATATTTTTCTTATCTGGTGATGTGCAGTTATGGATATTTTCATTATAGTTTCCTAATGGCATGGTTTAATGCACAATACATAAGTTAAAGAAATATGAAAGTTGTACCTAACTTACTAAGAGCATTTCAAAGATAGAGTGCTTACAAAGAAGTTTCTAATGTTTGTATTATATCTTTCATCTAAGATGTAATAAAGAGATGTGTGGTCAGGCAATGATAGAGGATAGTCGGATGATGATGTCAATGGATGTGTAAGCCCTACTATCAAACATGTGAAGTTTTGTATAGAATGTGAGCTAACAATGCTATTGTAATTGTAATTAACTAATTATCTTATTATAATTAATTGGTAAATCATTAAGGTTGACTCAAAGAATTATTTTGAAGATATGATATAAAGGAAAGATGTTTTCCTTGTTTGTAATGTGTTGTGATTGTTGTATCAAGAATTGTATGAAGTGTGAAGTGTAAAAAGGAGCAAAGTGTTTATTGAATGTGAGTAAGTGATCGACCAAGGGATTATTGGATGTGAGTTCTATGATCTGGTTACAAATTTAGAAGGAGAAGAGGTTCAATTGAAAAGATAGAGGAACGAAGCACTATTCAAGTCTATTATTCTATGAGGAATAATACAAAGATCATTTGGACAATGGGTTCATTGGTCTTGCCCCTAAAGCTCTTTGGGTAGTGGGTCAAGCTATCTTCCATAACTCCTAACAAGGTTGGCACAACTCCTAGTAGGGTTGGAATCTCCTAACAGGGACTGATATGGACTAAATGTTGTTATAGACTCCTAATAGGGTCCATCTTTTAATAAGGAATATTTATATTAGTACATCATCTTTTGGGTACCATCCCCTCTAGAGTTCTCCCTCTGATCAAGGGTTTCCCTAGTTAACATATCTGGTGTTATTGTGTATCAGTATCTTATTGTGGTTTTTGATTATATTACTCCTATGGTTAAGTTTGTTTAAAGTTGATAATTTTAATATTAGTTGGATAATTGATTCAACCCCCCCCCCTCTTAGTTATATTGGTGTACTATATATTCTAACAACTAAAATATGTCAATCAAATATAATTGACAATAAAGAAAAAGTTCAAGTAGATGGACATTAAAGCAACTTTGGTCATAAGTTCCACAAAGAACCTCTTCCTAAATATGAATAGGGAGAAGGATCCAAAAAGAAGTGGGGGGATGCCAAAGTGAACCACACTTATACTAGCAGTAAAGATTTCATTCACATGTTGGATCCTATCTATGACTTGGTAAACATGATCATAATCAAGTTAAATAAATAAATTTCCTCCTCAATTTCACTCAGCCAACATCTCAAAAAGGTTGTTCTCAAGGTTGTGAATCCCTTTTCTATGCATTTGTAGATTTGTGAATCTAAAATTGAAAACTCAAAAGCACCAACCCAACCCAAGGTTGTTCTCAAGGGAGTAGGTCCCTCTAAACAAACATTGGAGCACTTAAAAATAGTGACTCACAATTAGGTTAAGATCACCTTTAAGGGAGTTGGACCTTCTAGTACCTAAAATTACATGAGCCTCATCTTCCAAAAATGCACCCACCACTAATAAGGTTATCTACAACCTCGAGGACCAATTAGAAATAACTCTAGCACAAATATCTATCTTCCAATTGTTGGAATTATCCCCCATACATTGGGATATCTTGGAGAAGACCATTCATGCGAAATATATCCCTAAGGACATCGATGTTGAGCAATTAGAGAACATGGTGAGTCACTTAAAATAACCCCATTTACTATCCTTCTCTAAAGAGGATGAAAAATCTATCAATCACCCTCACAATCTACCCCTTCATATCAAAGCTCGTGTTCACAAAAACCATGTCAAGCACATCATGATAGATGGAGGTGCAGGTTTAAATATCAGTACATGTGACTTGATAAAATAAATCAGATTCTCTAAGCATGTTATTGATCCTAGATGGAAAATAACTATCAAAGAATTAGATGAAGAGGATAGATAATTTAAATGTCTCATAGTACATTAATCAAAGTGAGACTTGTTGAAATGGGTGCGGTTTTCCAAGTACTAGACTTGTCCCTAACATATAACATCCTATTGGGTAGACCATGGATCTATGAAATGCAACTAGTACCCTCCACATATCACTAACACATAAAGTTCCCATAAAAAAAAAAATAAGGTCACTATCCCAAGTGACAACACTATTTCCTATTAATGCTCTTAGCCAATTATCAAACACATTTGTTCCACACAATAGAGTATCTGAAGAATCCAAAGCCACACTAACAGAGTGTGAAACAAAGATAAAACTATTGAATACTAGCATTGAGAGATGTCAAATTGACTCTATCATGCTAGTCCCTATCTCACCTTAGTCTGATGGAAATTCTTCTAAGGCCATGAGACCCATACATCTATAAAGACCATTAAACATGGGTTATTTATCTAGTCCTTTGTCCATATTAAAGAGGATAACAAAGAAAGAGTTATCTTTGAGTAGATTCACCAAGAAGAAGACATTTAAATACCCACCACTACTACTGATATCATCTTGGAGAAATATAGGAAAGGCTATGGATTATTTCAAAATATGGATTACTCTAGTCAAGGACCCATAGGTAATCATAAAAATTTTCTTGTAAAACCATTAAGCACCACTAAAGGGAGTAAAATAAGAGATAAATTTAGTCTGAGTTTTTCCACTACTTCAAACATCGGTCTAATCTTTGATGAAGATATAGATGAATAAAAGGAATTAGAAGAAGAACTTGAACCTACAAGAGTATCTTGTGAAAAACAACTCTAGATACGAGCATTAAATCCTTATTTTTAGGGGAACATTATGACTGGTTCTTTAGAGTGTGTTTACTTTATCCATTTAACATCCCTTCTACGGGGAGAGGATGAAGGAAAAACTAAAACCATATACAATAAAGAAAAGTTTTTTCTTGTCTTGACCAACCCATCACTCTCAAAGTGATGATTCCAGGGTGGAACATATCAACACAGTCATTTCATAGCTCTTGGAACTAAATGATAACACTAATTCTGATGTAGTGAAAGGAAGGATAATCCCCAAAGGAGATGACCTAATGATATAATAAAATACAAACAATAACACAAAGATTTAGATCCAAAATAATGCCAACTCTCATAATAGAATTATAAGATTTACATCCAGCATGCCCAGTCATAAGGCCTACCGAGTTACAACCAAATACATAAGTAATTACAATAGTAATTTTGTAAGACCTCACAAGATCCGAACTCTTAGCTAGCCTAGATCCATACTCTATTAGAAAACCCTAAGAATAATCTAAGCTTTTCTCGCAAGCCACCAAACAACCTTCTTGTTTCCCAAGCCCACACTTAGCTACTAGCTCTACTAAACTTTTCTCCTCTAAATGACTCCATGTTGAATAATAGTAACTCAAGACAAGAAAAGACCCTCTACTTATACTAAACCAAGTCACAAGTTAGCCTAGCAAGTTACATTAATTAAATAAACCCACATTAAATACACCCTTAAGCCACAAGTTGGTTTGGAAAAAAACATTAAACACATGAAATAACTAAATGCTTAGGACAAGCCCCAAGTTTAAAAAGCATAACTAACTCATATGACAACATAAGAGTATGCACTCATAGGCATAATTCCACATGCTATCCAACAATCTAAATCTAAGAGTGCACAAGCCAACTCCCTCAAATCAAATCTCATAGATACAATCTCTAAAGTCTGCTAGTAAATCAAGAAAACATTACAAGCAGTCACCAAAATGGCTCTAACTCCAATACAATAATTTCAAACTCTATGCACACTTAGGAAAAGGTTACCCAATATGTCTCAAACACATCCTCAACCACATGAACCATAACTCCACAAATTTGAGCTCAAAGCCCTTTCATACTCTATTGTTGACTTCCCTAGGATGTTCCTATATCACATTGAGTCGACTGGAAATGAGACTCTACTTTAGTAGCATCAAAGGAGTTGGACATTGATGTGGCACAAATATTTGCTTACCAACTCAAGGTAGATGATGAGTCATGTGTTAAGTAAAATGAGTTGGTCTTACACATTGATTTTGCAAATCAAGCCAACTACTCTAGGGTTTTTATCAAGATAGGGGCATGAAGAGGACCTTATAGATATTGACTTTTCTATTGCTAGATAAGATGAATACATTGTCAACTCTTTGGAACTATCCACTTACCTATCACTCATGCATTTTGAGCTCATAGACTAGTCACAATAGTATCAATCAATTGAACTCTCTTCTTTCCAAAATGAGTATGCATTAGTGTGCAATCTAAACATTGCATGTAGTCTCTTCCCCCAATAAACCAACTACAAAAATGATTGAAGAAAATATCAAGTATCTTAGTCAAAATAAAAATAAAAATAAAAATAAATGTTCTTTGATGGAAAAAACCACTTAGTAGTGGGATCCTAAAAAGGTAAAAAGAAAGACATATATAAAGGTAAAAACCTCCCTAAGGCACCCAAGGATAAGATACTTAGTAGTTTGCCCAATTAATTTCAAGATAGGTCATCAATACTCATATAACTAACATGGGAAGTCAACATGGTGAATCATATGAGGTAGTCTTGTTGTTCTAATATTGTGATAGGGAGGCAAAACAAGAAGAAGACAAGAAGATTTGTGGAAGTATAATCGTGTTCAAATATCTGCAACTTCCCAAGTAGTGTCTCTTTGGGAAAGTTGGTGTGATAGGAATAATTTCTTCAATATATGGTACATTGTTCTCATAAGAAGGTGCTAAATATTTCATAATCTTCCACACAACATTATCTTAAGTAATAATTCTATCACAACTCTTAATCCTTGCAACAATCTCAAATATCCTATAAAAATACCCTTTTACTAATTCATCTTCATGCCTCTTAGAACTATCAAACATATATTTCCAATTCAAAAGTTTATATTTCATTGCAAACACATCACCTTCAAAAATACCTTTTAATCTAATCCAAATTTCATGTTCAAGTTGTAAGATTTTTACCTAAACATATTTTGATTTTGGAAGAGCTGATAACAACGCTTCTCTAGCATACATCACTGTTGTAATATCCCTTGTGATCAACTCTCATGCATAGCAAATAAGTCTTCATTTTCTGCTTCCAACTGTCTTAATGCTCTCCATCAAATTTTAGACTCTCTTTCCTAAATGAAGCCATGGATCTACTTAAGTTTTTAAACTTCCTAATCAAGGACTTGATTCTTAGATATCAACTATTAGAAAGTAAAGCCATCATTATAATTAAGAGGGGCGGGGTGTGAGGGGTTGAATTAGTTGTGCACTTAAACAACTTAAATAAAATTTGTCAAATTTGAAATATGTAACCGATAGGTGCAACAACCATAAGATAAAAACCATGTACAATAACACATTTTTTGTTAACTAGGGAAACCCTTGAATAGAGGGAAAACCCTTATGGGAATGATGCCCACAAGATGATGTAATAATATAAAAGTTCCTTGTGAAAGTACAAGATTTTGTTAGGAGCCAATTACATACAATTAGTACATGCAGTCCATGTTAGGAGACTTTGAATCACTGCTAGAAGATTACAACCATGTTAGAAGTTGGTTCAACCATGTTAGGAGATGATAGGAAGTCAACTAAACCCATTATCGAAATTGTTCTCACTAAATGATTCTCAGGATAACATATCCAAGGGTGAACTGATTGATACACCAACATTCTTTTCCAAAAAAATTCCTTTGAAGTTCTCAACACATTAGCAACACCATCCTCTACTCTGATCTATCAATTTTTCACCCAAAGCTTGCATAATACAATGATCATACATTACAATGCATATGATGCTTACAAACAAGAAAAACAAATTCCCTTTATACCAAGTCCTAAAATAACTAATTAAGTCATCGTTGAGGCTTCCCTAATGTATTAAGACTAATATAGGACCTCAATAAGATATTACATTACAATTATACATCCAAAACAAATTCTAACACTTACTCAACCTGATAGTAAATATCTCACACATTATACTTTAGTAACCATCATAGAATGAATATTTGATTTTGCTACCTCAAATAAATCACCACAAATGTGACTATAACCAAAAATCAAGCCCTCTAAACAAGACTCAACCTTACCAAAAATATACAACTCAAATACCAATACTTTTTTCTCTGCACACTAGCCTGCAACCAGTTTTCAACAAATCTATCATAATTCACATGAGCTTTCAAATTACTTTCTATAAACACATATATATCATTAAGGCATTTCAAAAAACATGTTGCTAATTTTATAGAACATAACTTTGCATCCTTTGACCTCATTGACCAAAGCTCTCTCTATACTATTCCAACCAAAAAGTCAATATGTTGACATCAATGATAAACCAATTCATGAATGCAAAACATAAGCACTCAATCATCTATCCAACATGCCAATAGACTCCCCCAAAGGAATACTATCAACATTCATGCTAACACTTATGCCTCAATGTTGGTGTAATCTTGCAATGTCAACTAGAAGCTTAACCAAGGTCATCTCATCATCTATTCTTTGATGTATACATTAGTTTCTCATTAAATGTCCAAAAAAAAGCATATTTATACCCTCATGGTTGTAATGGCACCACTCATAGTTGTATGATCCCATGATATCCTACAGTAAAATCTTGATGGTGATGCTAAAATAGCAATAAGACAAGTCTTGGACTTTAAACTTGCACTTTCATCATGGGTTGCAGTCGATATGAACTAATGTATGTCCTCATCCCATTACAATAAATAAAAAAAGTATGATTCTAATAATCTCTTGGCAGTCAACTATGATCATCTCTCAATCATCTATCATCATCAAATCTTCAAACTTGATCTCCTTCATCCTCTAATCAAGGGGTTAGTCATCATTTCATCTATCCAAGTACTAAGCTTTCAAATCCTTTGAAAATTTCCCTAATTAGCATAAAATTTGTACTCCTAGCTAATTCCAATGCTCTGAATCCATTTTTAGAATCAAAATTAAAGTTTGGAATCATTTGGCTAGTCAAATTGGCTATATAATATTTATAGTAAAACATAGTTGACCACCCTTCTAAAATTGCATTTAGTGATGCAAAATTGATCAAATATATTTAAAATATTCCAATTAGACCCAATATCACTCTTTCCTAATTTTGGTCAATCTTGGTCAAATTGATAAACTCTGATCAAACTAGTCGAACTAGGGAACATTTTCATCACCAAGTGATCAAACTTGGTCTAGATGCTCTTCAAATATCTCTTAATTGATTCTCAATCATCTTGGACCCTGGCTGATCTTAATTCAATCAAATCTATCTCATTTCTACATATCCTCAAATTTGTTTCAATATTAATCCCAAGGGGGCAGGAATAGTTTATCGTCGTCTTTCAAAACTAAAAATCAATCAAGGTACCATCACTAGGAGCATCTTAGCTTCATTTCTTCACATCAAGTTGAGATTCTTTGATCTTTTGTAGAAGTTTTTTCATTGCTTTGCATCAAATTTATTAGAGAAGATACTTAATCTAAATAGGGGCATATTTGATATTAGTTTTCATTGCACAACATCAATATGATATTGTTTAATTAATCAAATCAACCCTAAGTCACATCACATCAAGATTTACATTTAAGTTCTTCTCCATCAATTCTAGTTTAATCAAGGTCATAACTAATGTAACTATTTTTTGTTTGATCAAATTCAATAAAGTTCACAATTAGTTTCTTATCAAAACTTGTTGAGTTTTTTTTTATCAACTACAAAACTATTTTCCTATTAAGCTCACTATTCTTCATTCAATCGAGTTCGGAGTTAGTATCTTTCAAACCAAGCTGACTGTGTTTTTTTTTAATCAATTTTAGAGTCAATTCATGTAAGAAAATTTCATCACTTCAAAATAGTTATTTGGTATCGATGCATTCTTTGACTCAATGTGTTTCTTGCACAATGACTTAAAGCGGGGAAAATGTAATCACCCATTTTTGGTCTAGTAAACTATGTGCCCCCAGTTTAGAAAAAGTTTAATTAAATTAAATACTAAACCTTATTATTCATTAAATAAAATTATATAATTAAATTCATCATTAAACATTTAGATTATTTCATCAATAAGCATTAAATTGATTATATCTTAAGGTTTGATCATCATTATCCTAAGTCTATTTAATTAAAACAATCATCTCCTCATTCAAGTAAATAAGCTAAACCCCCTTTAAATTTGCACATAAATTTTGATTTCTAAAATGTGCACATAAGTTCTAATTTCTAAAATAAAATAAAATAAAATGATACTAATTAAGTGCATAATTTGGGAAAATTCTAATAAAATAAGCACATAGATCACTAAACATCAAATCTCCACCATTGTTCACTATTGCATCTTAGTCATCCAATCATTTCTACAATCTATAAAAGGGAGATCTCTACCCTCTTTCAAAGGATCTCGCTTTCATGCTATTTTTATATTGTTGGTTTCACATTTGATTTTCATTGAGCATTTAGAGATTTGTAATCATTAAGCTTATTTTCATCTTGTATGTTAGCTTAAACAATCTAGCATAACTATGATGGTTATAATACTTCATATTTGCTAGTTTAATCTTACATTTATCTTAGGTTTTTACATCATTTTTACTTGCACGAATTCATGGAATTCATGGGATTCTTGACAATTTATTGCATGCTTCCTATTTGAATCTTCCATTTCACAGTGCACCTTACAAATGCCTCCTTGCTCCATCTAAGAGCACATCAAATAATATAGGCCTTTGCACACTATGACTATGAAGTTGTAAGTCAATTTTTGAAGGTTTAGTTCAATCTACCTTTGGATATAATGTCCTACAGAAGTGTCAGTAGCTTAGATTAGATTAAATAATTTGTATTGATATAATTCCACACTAAGCCCTAGAGTAGAACTATGGTCTCCTTGGCCTCAATGATATGTGTTAAGAAAATAGGTCAGTTAGATTTTTTAAAAACTTCAAGTGTATTATAATATTATTATATGAGTAATAAAAAATATTCTTGTATAAATTCACTGAAATAGAGTTCTCATCATCTACAATTATTAAGTTTGAGAAATCCCTATTATTATCACCTTTATATTCTGAGAAAGAGGCTTTAGATTTAATCAAGTTTCTTAGACTCCAATCCTTAATAGGTGTTCCCTCAAAGTTTAAAAATCCAAGTCCACATTTGAAAGCTTGTAGATTGGTTGACTCCCATCCTATTTTGGGAACAACTGATTGGGTGGAATTTATTTGAGCCTCTCCTTGAATACACATTTTTTCTCTCTTCTTAGGTCTAATACCAATTGTAATGCCACATTTTTATCGTTGGTCATGATTGATTCTTATTTAGCCAATCAAAATGTATAAGGATAAACCACGGATAGAAATAAAAACTACATGCAAATATAACCAATAACAGAAAATAATAGATCACACAGAAATGAACACAAGGAACCAAGATTTAACGTGGTTCACCTAATCCCTAGGCTACGTCCACCAAACAGCAAGTTCGATCTTATTACAATCCAGTGATTACAACCTGATTACAATCTGTAATCCCTTACAGCTCAATACTGCCACAAGAACCAATTTCGCATCACAACATAATGAAAAATACCCAACCCTAAACCCTTTTATACAAGTATTAAACCTCTTTAGGATTATAACATGTTGGCCATAATTAGCCAGAACTTTAGTGGCGAATCTATAAATGGAAAATAGTACCAAAACGATTGGCGAATAGTACCAAAAATTATTTTTTTTGCTAATTATGAAGTATGTACAGTACTTTCCTGATCAGTCACCACAATCTAATAATCTCCCACTTGGGCACTGATCAGGCTCCACATTAAACAACAAAATGTATATAAGTCTTAAGAATATGACCATAAAAATAATTTTAATTATTCAATGATATTATTTTATGGACAAATAATATAGAAGCTATCCAAGTTGCCTAGACTCTATGGACTCGCTCAAAGTTTACAGGTCCAAGTTTGTTTTACAAAGATTTATGAAACACTAACCCCTACCCTCTATTGGGATAAGATACATTAGAGATATACTCTTCCTCCCAGAAGTTAGATAATGACAATATTGGAAATTACTTTTGGGTTTAAGGAGGCTTTAAATGTAATCAAGTAGACACCAATACTCAATAGGTGTTGGACCACAAAGTTTACATATCTAAGTCCCCATCTCAAAAGCTTATAAATTGTTGATCCCCACCCTAATTTGGGAACATTCATTGATTGACATTTACTCAAACCTTTCCTCGACTACATCCTACACTCCCCTCCTAATTACAAGATAATAATAAGATTAAAAATATTTAATCATAATTATGATAATAATATTAGACATTAAATTTAATAGATATTATTTATTCTATTCTTAAGCTAATATCATACTTGCTTCATCATTATTAACAATAATTATAGATCATTTCTATATATAAATAATATATTCAATTCATAATTAATTATATATTTGTACTTGTTAATCACTTGCTTATCACCATATTAAAAGTATTTCTTATTAACTATTTAATATAAATTTATTGTAACAAACTATTACAATATTTTTTGAGACCAAATCCATTCATATATAATTATATTGTCCTTATTATTAACCTTTTTTTAAGTAAGGAGAGTTCCCTACTTGATTACCACATGGGCTTATTACTTTTCTTAATGCGTGGTTTTGATTTTCTCTTGTCATTATTCATGTCACCCACGAGAATTTGAATCATTTTTTTTTTATTCATCTTTGTAATCATCATCTTCATCACCGAATAAATCTTTAACTCCTATTTTTTTTTGTCGTACCTTGTCTTTCCCAAAGACCAAATGCATGTGGCTTATTAGTATTTTTATTATTTGTTGGTAGGCAATATACTATTGTAATAATTTTTATTAACTTGTTATTAAAATTAACTTTTTAAACCAATCATTACTAAGTATTTTTTATTTTTTTAAATTTTAATTATTTTCTGATGTATAGATGCAAAAAAATTAAGTGACAAAATTATTTTTCGTTGTCTTGATTGACTCAAATATTGAAGGTCTTACAAACAATTTTCATAGAAACACTATATCCATTACAATTTTGTATGCATTTTAAGGAAATAATACCATAATTACAAAACTTCTTTAATTCTTTAATGTACACTCATTATTTTAAATTATAAAACTTGTCTAATTCTTTAATAAATCTTATATCGGGTAAAGTTTTTGTTGAATTTGATTAAAGATCAACGCTACAGCTCCCAAGAATCACCTACACGCAAACACCTATCACAAAAAGAGAGAAGTAAAAGCTATGGAGGCTGGAATTCCCAAATCCATAGATGAGACATTCTTGATGAGCAAAAAAAAGAGATTTCTATAATCAAAAGTGAATGAATTAGATTACAAAGAGAGATCATCCTTATAAAGAAGATCAAAACCCTAAAAGGTAAAACCTAGGTTGCGTGATAATAATTAATAAAAGAATGAATTATTATATACCCAAAGTTTAGCTTAAGTAAACTAGAGATAACAAGTGACTTAATAATTAAATAAAAATGATTTAATTAATAAGGAAATACTTTATTACTCTAACACCTCCACTTAGGATAAACTTAGGTAGTAGCTAAAAACCTAGAAACTACTATTAAAAGAAAAAACAAATGTGTCCCGACAATGAAGGCCTAATCAAGTACCCAAGAACAACCAAATCTCTGTAAAGAGGAGAAATAGAGAAAACCACATGGGAAAAACCCTACTCTAAAAAGAGATAGAAATAATGTTAAAAAGAACTAGTAAAGGACCGAAGAAACCTCCAAATTAGGGAATGCCGCAGAAGATAGGAAC
The DNA here is from genome assembly GCA_028749045.1 of Cupressus sempervirens. Taxonomy (NCBI): domain Eukaryota; kingdom Viridiplantae; phylum Streptophyta; class Pinopsida; order Cupressales; family Cupressaceae; genus Cupressus; species Cupressus sempervirens. Next base: position 144,467,537 of record CM053784.1, on the reverse strand, counting down.
AAAAGATGATCATGAAGAATGCAACTAAAGAATGAAGTTGCAAACACTGCTAAATTGCTGATATGAAGAACCTCCACTATATAGAACATGACCAGATAGAGAAGACTAAGTCTAAAGAGTTGATCAATAGAAGATGGAAGGTATCTTCATGGCCTCCAAAAATAGGAATGAAAGAATGTTTATATGATAAATGATCCATCTCACCAAAATGCATAGGTATCCAACCACTACAATCACTTAATACATAGGATCAAATACTGAATACATAGCTCACTCTATCAAACCAAGAAAGCAATAGAACCAACACAACCCCCCTATAATGTTGAGAGGTAAGACATGAACATTGAAATTGAATGCAATATTTCTTGCAAAAAGAAGAACCAAGAACATCGAGAGTACAAAAAGAAGTACAAACACCTACAATGGCATGTTTCATCTACACATCATGAGGATGTCATGGAAGGAACACTCACTTGACAAAGGAAGATGGTAAATATGGCCAACAGGAAAACCTCCAAGGCACTTTATAATGTAGTGTGAGTATAACAAAACACAAAGATGTGCAAGATCTTGAAATGCAATAGAGTGGCACTTTATCTCAATGCATTTAAAGAAATACTATAAAAGGATGTCAGCAAAGATCAAAATAGACATAATGTGTTGAGATCAAATTGTTTAGAGCAATATTGTTAAGAAAAAAAATTAGTAAAATGAGGGAGACTATTGAGATCATATTGGTGGAACCTATCATGGAACAATCATTATTTTGTCAATGATGTCAAACCTGCTACTTGAGCGTGAGGCAATTGCTTTTTGGTCTAAATGCTATCATTTGTTTGATTGATGAATAGGATTTGAAAAGAAAAGATAACAAGAAAAACTATAGAAAGGTTGAGTTATTTGGTGTATAAATGAGCACTAAGACCAAGTAAGACATTGATACTATAGTTTATTGTTTATCTACTTAAAGTTTGCAATGAAAGGTTACTCAAGAAAAGATTGGAAGAAGATCAAGCAAAGAAATTTGTCTGCCAAGCTTGACTGAGTAAATAGTGCAAGTCGAGAAAATCTAGTTCAAGTCGAGCATAAAATAGTAGAAGCTGAGTGAAAATCAATAGGTGTCAAGCAAAGAAGAAAAATAGTGGAAGCCAAGTGAAAGTTAGTATATGGAGAGTAGAGTTTAGTTGATGTTGAGCACCATTAAACTTTAGTATGTGCCAAGAGAACTAGTATTGGCTGAGTGCAGACTAAATACTATAAGTGTCAAGTGACAGTAAAATGTGTTAAATCAAAGATTTGATGAATCTGAGTAGATAAAGTTGATTTCTTGAATTATGTGAAGCATGTAGAAGATAAGCTTGATGAGCTAGAGGCACAAAATTCAAGGTAAATCATTTTGAAGAAAATTGAAAAAATATTGGAGAGAAAGTTTCTAGGAGGGACTAAAATGAAAAAGTGGGTGGATTCATTGAATTTTTCCTAACCCTAAAATGGACAATTGTGGTGAAGTGACAAAAGACCTAAGTTCTATATGTATAGAGATAGTAGGCCAAAACAAAAGGTTGTCATGTGTGAAAACCTAGGGAAGACAATAAGTCTAAGGTGTTGCTTCATAAGGTGGCTAAAGGGATGAATCTGCAACTAGCATACTGAGAAAGAAGGCTTACGGATTTGAATGCTTGAAGGGTGAACAAGCTATCAGAGATGAAGAGGATGAATGCCAAGTAGAATGGAGGACTTAAATAGAGGTATGTAATCTACAAGTATGTTGTTACTTTCTAATCATTGTATCAGTTTAGATAAATCCTTTGGATTAAGGTTGACCTAACAGTCATTTATAAATCCTTTAATTGGGTGATATTCTAATGGAATGGTTTAAAGTCCTCTAATAAGGCTCACTCCTAACAGGGTGATTGAAATCTTTTAACCAAGTTACATTTAATAGTGTGTATTGTGACCTTTAATAGGGTTGGCCTTTCACACGGAATCACTTTAGAAGAGTGAAATTTGGTAGCATGTTACTAGTGGTTTTTCCCAAATTGGCTTTCCACATAAAATCCTTGTGTGGAAATGTGTGAATGAGTTTGTGGTTTTTTATGTTTACATTACTGAAAAGTTATTTTGACCTAGGACAATAATATGCAAATGTTTATGGTATTTGATGATCTAATGGATGCATGCATGATATGGGTATATGGATATGAATTTGTTGAGTGCTAAAAAGTTTTATTTGTACATTTAGACCTTGCATAATTGATTCACCCCCATCTTAGTTATTCTAAAGAATTCCAAAAATTGGTATCAGAGCTAAGTGCTTGTGATTGGATAGTTTGAAGGTACTAAAAGTTAAAGATCAAGATGTACAGAAAGGAGGTACCCAATCTTAACAGAGACAAGTTTTCTACATGGAAAAGTTTGATTAAGTTACACCTAGGAGGACTTGGAGATTATGCTCAATTAACCATCACTACTAAACATGTTGATCATGTTGGAGCCCCTTGTACTAATGATCTAAAAATAAATAAAGAACACAATTAGGCAATGCTCAAGCTTGCCTCTACCCTAAGCTACTCAGAGTTTGATGACATCAAAGGATGTGATTCTACAAAGAAGATGTGGGATGCTATGCAAACAATTTATGGAGGAGATAAAAATGTTTTGAGAGCCAAAGTTGAAAGTTTAAGAGGTAACTTTGATGAAATGAGAATGAAAGAAGGTGAGACCATAGTCCAATATTGTACAAGAGTCAAGTAAATTGTTAATGCAATCAGAGGAGCAAATGGAACCATTGATGTTGAGACTATAATAAGAAAGATATTGAGAACATTGTTTCCTATCTATGCTATTAGATTCTCTAAAATTCAAGAACTAAGGTGTGCCCTTGGTAGCAATCTAACTCTTGTGTTGGAATTACAATAGGAAATTTTAACTCTGGGGGGGGGGGGGGGTGCGCGGGGCTGGGTGAAAAACTACTTTAAACTTTAACCCATAAGAATATTCACCACACATCCATCTCACATATTCAATAAGTAAATTGAAATACCATGTAAAGCATATACATCTAAAGTATGTAAACAAGTAAGCATTCACACATATATTAGAGAAGATATGATTACCCGAAAACCTGCCAATGAGAAGGTAAAATTGGGGTGGGGATGACACCCACAAATCTTCAATACTACAGTAATAAAGTGTATTCAATGAAGACTACAATGTTTGATCATGAAACATGATCTACCCTATGAAAGGTCTGCCCTATTAAAAGCTTACAAAGACTATTAGGTCTTACCCTATTAGAGATTCAGCACCCTGTTAGAAGTGTGCTTAATTAAAGGACTTTAACTCACAATTAAGTAAGCACCTTGTTAGAGGATTTCAATACAGCCTATCAGGACTACTCTATTAAGAGATTTAATTGATTCACCTATTAGAATGTCTCAGCAATGATCCTAGAATTAGCACTCTATTTCTTGATGATAGATCACCTCTATACTAATGTATACTTAATCCTTTTTTATCAGATGTCTCTCTATTGTTCACTATTTCCACCTTCCTCTATTCTCCTTTAACTAATTCTACAATGCAATTTAGATTATAATACCTTGATCACCATGATTGTCCTAGTTAGTGCATGCAAAACTCTCCTTTTTCATTTGTTCATTCCCTCTTCACTTATAAGAAGTTTATGGTTTGTCCTCCTTTAGAAAACCTAGGTGACTTAGGGTTAGGTATGAATCAATGGCTATGATTCATCCATATTGCTACTTAAACCTTCCCTTTATCTAATTGGGTGCACATAATACATAGGGATTCCCACTTAAAAAAATTTCCTATTGACAAAATATTGTAATTCAATCCTTAAGTCAGCCTAAAAATGGTTTACATAGTAGTTTGTGCCAATACAAACAACTATGAAAAATTTTGTTACTCGGCATCTAAAGTCCCTGATGCTTGGCATCAACTATGACTTAATATTGTCACTTGGCATGTGCTACATGCTCAACTCCTGAATCACTCGGCACATACTATCTATTTGGCACTTGAGTGACTCATCATATGAGTGACTTAGCACTCACTATTTACTCGGCATAATCTAACTTATGTGTTGTGCTTGGCATATGTTACTTGTTCGGCATGAACTAAGTGACTTAAGTGTATAGACACTCACTTGTCAAAACCAATCTAAGATTAACAATCTTCCCCTTTGACATGAGTGTCAAGAACACTTGGTCATACATTAATACTCTTATTCTTATGAGCATAACATAAATGATTATTCAACTTCTATACAAAATTTCAAAAAAAAATCAAGATTTTGCAACATGACTTATACCTCAAAATCTCATAACTCCCTGAGTTGTTTGATTTTTTGTGTTAAGTACTTTGTATCAAAAAATCTTTCTTGTACTAAGTATACTTGCATCAATTGATACTCTTTCTCTGCTTGCTTGCTCTCCCATGTGCTCATACTCCCCCATTCTCTCTCTTCTCTTTACTCCCCCTTTGCTCTTACTCACCCTTTTTGATGCTGATGTCAATGGGCCATACACTAATAGTGTATTTGTCCAAAAAATATTCATGGACCTCAAGTATTATTTTAAGAGCTACATCCCAATTATCACAAGCTACCTCCAAAGACTTAATTTGGATGACCAGCTTAGCAGCAAGGTGTACTAAGCCATCTAATGTAGAAAGATTGGGGTCTTTCTTCATAAGTGTTTCTGCATATCCTAGTTCCTTGTGTAAAATCTCCATGTGAGGAGTCAATGTAGACTAGATGATCAGTTTAGCCCTAATGTTGGCCTCATCTACTTGTAATGTTGCTAACTGACTTTGGGATTGCAAAAGGGTCTTAAAGTGTTTCTCACTTTGAGCTGGAGATGAGAAATTTTGCATAGGGTGACTACATTTGACTCTCCAAACTCGGGATGTGATTTCTTATCTCTTGTGTGGAGAGTGTAGGGTTACACAATTTAGTGTACAAAGAGAAAATGTTCTCTAGTACTTTCTTCACAATATTTATCTTAGTTTCCAATGCAACATGTGTGAGTGCAATCTCACTAGATATCTTATCATTCACTTTATTTTGAAACTTCTTCTCAAACCATTCTAATAGTTTGACATTAGTAACTAGGTCTGTGTTACTTACTATTTTTACTATATTGGTCAATTGTTCAATGATTTCCTTTGTTTCATCTGGAGTAGCTGGCAAACTAAATGCATCTAAGAAAATTTCTTTGATCTCAATCAAATCTTTCTTCTACCTTTGCTCCCTTTTGAGTAGTTCTTGATGTTTCTTAGTTGCTAGAGCCTCTTGAAGTATACCCATCTACTCAATTGTTATTGCTACATAATCAAACTTGGGCAATACAATTTCTTCATCTAGGCTAACATCTCCATAAGTTATTACCTCTTCTACCTTAGATGAGCTAGGACTTGGCACTAAGAATTGCAAAGGTGTTGCATCTATGCTTGGCCTCTAAAGAGTTTGACTGGGAGGAGTTCTAGATTTTGGTAATGTCACCAGTGCTTCGATTGCTACTAGCTCCTTCGACTTGGGTGTCAAACTTGTCTCTTTAGGCTTTTCCTTTTCTGCCTCTTAGATTTTAGTTGCACCTTGATCTTGTGTTGGAGGTGCAGGTATGTCTACCTGACCTATTTGGCTTTGTATCCCATTATTTACTAGTTTTTTCACCTTGTCTCCTCCAACTGTCTCAACCTTGTCTTCTTCAAGTTCCTGTACATTTTATGAGATTGGAGTGCCTTCTATGAGTGTATTGATAGTGCATCCTACTATCTCCTTCCTTTTATATATGACTAAGGGTTGTGAAGGTTGTACACTTGTGACTTGAGGAGTGATTGTAGGTAGTTCTTGGATTTTCATTTCCTCCCCTATAGTCATAGACTTTGGCTTTTGAATTTCATCCACACTTACTAGTACAAGTTTGGCTTGAAAAGTTGATTGGATAAGTATCCTTATTAAATCTTCCTCTATTAGGGGATTGATGTTCTGATCAATAGGATCAGAGACATCCTTTACTTTTACAGTTTGAGTGCCTTGTCACCTGTGGAGGGTTGGCACTCAACATTAGTGTATCTTGTACACTCTATTCTTGTTGTTTTTCTTCCTCAATTGTTGTCTAATTATCAACATTCATATTAGTACCTCCCTCAATTATGCCTTGATCTTTATCATCTTCTTCATCATCTTCTACCTCAATAGGTTCTTGGTCAGCATCTTTGGTTGTGGCCAGTCCATATGTAATCTTCCACATTTGTTTGGACTTTTGGACAAAATCCTCTATGATGTTCTATAATATGCTAAATGCCCTATACTTTGGCACAAATCTGACAACATATTTCTTAATGGCTTTTGGCATTTTAGCCTTATTGAGTTTTAGCATAACTTGAGCAAGGGATGTCTCCCTAATTTGTTTCTCTATGTCTAAACAATAGTGCCATTTTTGCTCAACTCTTTCATATAAGCTCTTAGGTATGGAGTTGGCAATTTCTAGAGGAGCCTTCTTAAATGTAGCCATCATGGTATATATTGCCTCCTCTACTTGATTTTTCTCAATTTTTCCAAGATTATCAAATTCAATTTGAAAGAAACCTAATAAATTAGCATTATTTCTAACATTCTCACATAAGTTATCTAGGTTTGAGGATGGATTGACTCACCACTTGGAATTGGTTGTTGTCATCATATTTTGCCTTCTCCTCATCAGATTTAGCCTGAGCAACATACTTTCTTCTTGGTCTTTTCTATGCTCCACCTTCCTGCTCTTTAGGCTTGGTTACCTCTTTAGCCTATTGTGTAGTGACTCTTGTACTAGCCCTTGTGGTAGGTGTTGTTGTTTTAGGCTAGCTTGGTTTTGCAACCTTCTTTAGCATTGTCATTGCTTGTGTTTTGGATTTTTGTTTCTTCTTGTCAGTAGGAATAGGTACTTCCTTGGCTTCTTCTTCCTCAACACCTTCTGTAGTTTCTATTTCATCATCTTATTGATCCTCTCCCTGACCTTGTGCTAGTGCCAATGGTGCTTGAAGCAGTGTATTCCCTTCTTCTTCTTCCTTGGTTCCTTCATCAAATTTTTCTTTCAATTTCTTCACCAATTTGTTCTTCTTCTTGATTACAGAGGCAGTCTTCAACTCCATAGTGATCTTTGATTTGGACAATTCATAGTTTCCAAAAGCTTGGGCTTCTTTGTCCACTTCTTCTATAAGTAATATTGTGATTTTTGCAGAGGCCTCATCAACATTGATCTCATAACCTAATGGCCTTAGCCATCTCATCCTAGGAATTGTTGCTTGTACAAATGTGTGATTAGTATCAACTAGGATGAAAACATCATCATAGTGTTTCTCCACTAGTGAGAATAGTACCCTTAATCTTTTCTTCATAGATTGTTTAAAATCTTCAAAATAACTAGTCATCACTGACTCAAAGTCATTATCTAATTGTTTAATGAACTCTCCTATTTGAACTACAATTGATCTATTTGTCTTCCATGCAACATTACCAAATGTAGGAAATCTATTCTACACATAGAAGAAAATACATACTAGAATAGATCCATATTTACATTGAGCGCTCTTGGTTTTTCTTATAGCTCCCATATTTTCAATCAATTATTGTAACTGTAGCTCAGCAAGATCATAAGTATGATCTTTCTTCACAATTTTGTAACCTATATCCACTACAATGCAAGGTACACTATTTAATCTACTTGATTGATAAAATTTGTGTGCTATTACCCTCACTGCAAAAGCTATTAGGGGATCTGTGATAGTTCCAATGGTCATTCACCTTTTGTTCCATACAGCCCCTGTGTTCTTTTCAATGACTTCATTTGACTCACTTCTCATAGTCTTTGGCCGATCTAGGGCTGGATACCCTATTACCCTATGAACATTTTTTTTTTGTGATTTTAATTGGACCATTCTCTAACCATATTGAGCTATCATAAATTCTTCTTAAGACAATCTTAATCCACTCAGCTTTGAAAACATTGGGGAAATGTAGGGCACTAGTTAACCCTTTCTTCTCTACAATCTTCTATTCTTCCTTCAATGCTCCATTTTCACATAGTCTTCCATATTCTTCTCTAATTTCCATGTCTCCTATGCTTCCAATGTTGCAATTTCAACAATTCCTAACATCTTGAATCATTAACACTTGTGGTGGTATCATAGACAACGCACCAGAGGGATCTTGTTTGTACGCTACATCTGGACTAGCCTTGAAACTAGGTTCTTTGATCTCATTGCTTATTGATTGAACATTTAAAAACTCTTTTCCCTCTACTCCTTTTTCTTTAGAAGAATTGGATGCCATTACATATATCTAGGGTTTGCAAAATTTGAAACTATGTAGCTCGGCACACTGTAAGTACCTTATAAATCTTGATGAAATGGTATTGAAGTCATTCAAATCTAATACAAATGCTTTAGATGAAATTCTCCATATTGCCTTTATCTCTTCGTGTTCTTTCTCAAATTAAAATGTTGTTAAATGAATAGAAATCAATCAAATAGCCCTTTAAAACACTGCAATTAATGCTAAGTGCTTACACAACTATAAGCTCAGTATCAATTGATTTTTGGCTCACTTGACATCCACATGTCTTTCCATTTTCTCGGCAACCATTACAAGCTTGGCCTTAACTGACCAATTTCATTAGCTCAACATCCACTAACACTTTACTTGGAAACAATAAGAAACTTTTTTGTGTTCAGTAGTAACATGAAAAATTGACTAAACTTAAACATTTTCCCTTGATTTCTAATAACACATTGCATATTTATTCATGTATATGTAATATTTTTAGAACTAAATCCTTGGAACTGATGTATGGTATATTTTTTAAATATTAGTCCCACATACCTCTTAATTTCTTAGTTTGATGAGGTGTGATCACCTAACCCATTGGGTGAAGTGATTCCATCTCCACTTGATGTGCTGCAATGCTGCTTTCTATTCCATGTCTTGATCATCTCATTTCTAACATTTTCAATATTTTTCCTTGCCTTTGCCTTTGTTGAACTCACAACTTGGTGCCTTTGACCTTGTTGGATAATATTTGCTGATGTGACCAGTCTTCAAATAGCTAAAACATGTGTTTTGACTCAACCAAATTTTGTAATCACCTCTGAAGTGTGTTCTAATACAGCTCTCAGGAACATGTGCATACTCTTGACAAGAGTGATAACTATACCTTGTATTATAATTCCAATTATAATAGTTATTATTGTTCTTTGGCTTTGTTTTCTTGTTTGATGACCACTTGGGTTTGGATCTACACTCAAAAGCTCTATGTCCATACTTCTAATAGTTATAACAATATCCTTCAAATCTTTGAGTGTGCATGGTCTTGGTCCTACGTTCATGTGCCTGATGACCTTGCTTTTTGCACTTATAGTAGTGACCCATGCTCTTATGCTTAATATTCTAATTTACAACCTTTTTTTTGCACACATTAGTAGTATGTCCTTTCTTACCATAATTATGACAAGTAGGTTTTGAGTTCTTACCTTTATTACTTCTTTCTTCAACACTTTTGGATGATTCTCCTTCTTTAGTACTTGTGTATCTCAATCTATATTAATCATTGTTAGATCTAGGGGATCTCATCAATTTTTCAAAGTATTTGATATCTTCACTTGGTTTATTGAAACTTTCAAAAAACTCCTTTTCCCTTTTCAGTTCATTGCTCAATTATTCATTCTGCAACTTTATTTTTGTGATCTCAATATCCTTGGCATTCAGTTCATGATTTGCAATCATCATTTGACCCAAAGTTTCCAATTGCATGTTAGCAATCCTAGTTACCTTTGATGATTTCTCCTCTAGTTTTTTGGTCAAAACTCTTTTGTCATCTTCAATCATGACTTTTTCTTCTAGAGCTTTCTTTTTTTGTTCAGTCACCTCACATAGTAATATGGCTTGTGATTCTTGTTCTATCTTAAGGTTTATGATCTCTTCAGTTAGGGTTTTGTTCTTTTTCATTGGATTTGCAATTGTTGCATCAAATTCATTGGAGTTTCCATTTTCAAATAGCTTAGTAGTGTCCATCTCTTGGTACTATGTGTCATTCTCCTCAATAGCAATTTCTTTCCATCTTCTCAATGATTTCTTTAGATCTTCTCTTGCTTCATTCAATTGATGTAGAATGAGTTATATTTCAATCTCCTAGTTCTCAATAACTTTTCCCAACTTGTAGACTTCTATTTCCAAAATCTTTCCTCAAAGTTGTTAGGCTTCACTTTTAGTGAACTAGGCTCTGATACCAATTGTTGAAATTACAATAGGAAAGGTAAACTTTGAGAGGGGGGTGAATCAGTGCTTTAAACCTTAACCCATAAGAATATTCAATAAGTAAACTGAAATACCATGTAAAGCATATACATTTAAAGTATGTAAACAAGTAAGAATTCACACATATATGACACAAGATATGATTATGCATAAACCCTCCAATGAGAAGGTAAAATTGGGGTGGGGATGATACCTACAAATATTCACTAGTACAGTAATAAAGTGTATCCATTGAAGATTACAATGTTTGATCATGAAACATGATCTACCCTATGAAAGGTCTGCCTTGTTAAAAGCTTGCAAAGACTGTTAGGTCTTACCCTATTAGAGGATTTCAACACCCTATTAAAAGTGTGCCTAATTAAAGGACTTTAACTAACAATTAAGTAAGAACCTTGTTAGAGGATTTCAATACAGCCTGTTAGGACTACTATGTTAAGAGATTTAACTGACTCACCTGTTAGAGTTTCTCAGCAATGATCCTTCGATTAGCACTTTGTTTCTTGATGATAGATCACCCCTATACTAATGATTACCTAATCCTTCTTGATCAGATATCTCTCTATTGTTCATTGTTTCCACCTTCCTATGTTCTCCTTTAATTAATTCTGCAATGCAATTCAGATCATAATACCTTGATCACCATGAATGTCCTGGTTTGTGCATGCAAAACTCTCCTTTTTTATTCATTCATTCTCTCTTCACTTATAAGAAGTTTAGGGCTTTTACTCCTTAAGAAGACCTAGGTGACTTAGGGTTAGGTATGAATCAATGACTATGATTCATCCATATTTCTGCTTAAACCTTTTCTTTATCTGATTGGGTGCATGTAATACATAGGAATTCCCACTTAAGATTAATCCCTATCAACAAAATATTGAAATTCAATCCTTAAGTCCACCCAAAAATAGTTTACAAGGTAGTTTGTGCTAATACAAACAACTACGACAAAATTGTGTTACTCAACATCTGAATTCCCTAATGCTCGGCATCAACTATGACCTCAATATTATCACTCGACATCTAAATGAGTTGGCATGTATGGCCTACTTAGCTCCTAAATCACTTGAAACATACTATATGTTCAACACTTGAGTGACTTGGCATATGAGTGACTCGATACTCACTATTTATTTGGCATGCTCTAACTTATGTGTTGTGCTCAACATATGTTAATTATTTAGCATGAACTAAGTAAGTGACTTAAGTATATAGACACTCACTTGTCAAAACCAATATGAGATTAACATCTTGAAGATTTGGTTGGTAGACTCACTACTTTTGAACTTTCTAATTTTGGTAACTTCAAATATGAGAGTAATGATTATGCTTTCAAAGCTAAATTGACACTAAAAGAACCTAAAGATAAGAAGAAGAAAAAGGTTAAGCATGTTTCTAGTGATAGTAATATAGATGAAGATGATGTAGAATAGCTTGAAGCATTGTTGGCTAGGAGATTCCATAGAGGCAAAGGTAAACTACCTATCATGTGTATCAACTGTAATGAGGTTGGTCATGTTATTGCAAGGTGTCCAGAGAAGAAGAATAGTAGAAGTGGAAACAGATATAGAGGTAAAAGAGATGAAAACAACAAAAATTATAAAGAGAAAGGAAAGAAGTCTTGCTACAATGCTAAAGAAGAATAAAATGATGGATCTGATAACCATGATGATGAAGTTGTGTATGTTGCTATGAAGGATGGTTTTGATGAAGATGAGGCAACTGCATTAGTTTCTTATGTGAAAAAAGTGACAGATGGATTATTGATAATGGATATTCACACCACATGACTAGATACAAAAGTAAGTTCATTTCCCTTGAGTATTAAAGTGGAAATAGTGTTAGATTTGTAATGGTGCACTCTGTCTAATTAAAGGAAAAGGATCAATAAGATTGATAGAAAATATCACGTGTGATAATGCTTTCTATGTAGAAGGACTTAACTATGACTTGTTGAGTGTGTAACAATTGAATAGTTCAAGTTGTAAAGTCAAATTTGATAACATGAAAGAAAGAATCTATGACAATAATGAAAAACTAATTGGAAATGGAAATTGGACTAGAGGCAATCTATTTTGTCTATGAATGATATTATTTGTCTTGTTGTAGAATCTGATGGTATGTGGCTATGGCACAAGAGGTTATGTCATGTTAACTTTGATAACTTAGTTAGTATCAGTAAAATGAAAAGAGTCAGAGGTTTACCAAAACTGAAAAAACCTGATAATGTGATTTGCAAACAATGTTAGTTAGGAAAGATGACAAAATATAGTTTTAAAAGTAAGACTCATACCTCAAAATATGTTCTAGAATTAGTTCATACTATTTTCTATTGACTAATTGATGTGCAAAGATAAAAAGGTGACAAGTACATTATCTTATTTTCTAATGATTATTCTAGGATGATGATAGTTATGTTTTTGAAACAAAAATATTATGCTTTTCAAAATTTTAAGTGGTACTTGGCAAGAGTTGAAAAGGAGAATGGAAAAATCTTAAAATGCCTGAGATCTGATAGAGGTGGAGAATTTACATCAAATGAATTTGAGATATTCTATAACGATAAAGGAATCAAAAGACAAACTTTTGCACCTAGGACCCCTCCACAAAATGGGATTGCTAAAAGGAGGAATAGATTAGTAATGGATTGTGCTAGAACACTAATGATGGAGAAGAATATTACTTTGAAATACAGGAGAGAAGCTATAAGTACAGTTGTCTATACCTTGAACCAAGTGCAAGTCAAGAAAGGTATAAATTCCACACATTTTGAACTATGGTATGGATACTCACCCAATGTAAAATATTTTAAGGTATTTGGAAGCAAGTTTTACATTCTTAAGGAAAAAAATGGTAAATTTGATGCAAAAAGTGAAGAAGGTATATTCTTTGGTTATTCCACAAGAAGGAAAGCTTACAAATGTTTAAATACTAACACTAACAAAGTTGTGGAAAGTGAAAATGTAAAGTTTGATGAATATATAGAGGTACATGAAGTTGAACCTAAGAAGGAACCTAAAGAGTACAAATTCTTTGTGTACTTTTATGAAGATATACATACTGATGAAGGTGTTATGAACCAAGTTGTAAATCAACAACAAGTATCAATGAATGTTGAGTCATATACAATGGATGACGAGTTGCATTCAAGAGTCGAGTTACAATCAGAAGCCAAGGTGCATTCTAATATAGAGATTAGTTTGCATGAAAGGAATGTCAAGTTACCTAATAAAGAAGTGCACAGTGATTCTAAGATTTAACCAAATAAAAGATCTAATGATGAGGAAAGGAGAAATTAGCCAAAACTATCAAAGTATGTAAGAATACATCACCCTATTAAACAAATCATTGGAGATAAAGAAGATAGACCAATAACAAGGAATAGGTTGAGAAATGAATCATGTTTATTAAGCATGTATAAACCTAAGTCAGTAAAAGATGCATTGGAGAATGAAGACTGATATCATTTGATGGTTGTTAAGAGAATTATGAGATATTTGAAAGAAACAAAAGATTATGATCTATACTACAAGAAGAATGATGAGTTTGAATTGAGAGCCTACATAGATGCTGATTGGATTCAAAATATTGATGATTGAAAAAGTACAAGAGGTGGAACATTTTTCTTGGGAAAGAGATTAGTCTCATGGACTAGTAAGAAACAAAATTGTATATCTCAATCTACTACTAAAGTTGACTATGTGGTTGCTACAATGAATTGTACCAATGTGGTATGGATCAAACAGCCACTCAAAGGAATGAAGGAAGAAATTGTTGAACCTATGGTACTCTACTGTGAAAATACAAGTGCTATAAATATAATAAGAACCTTATGATGCACACAAAGACAAAGCACATTGCAATCAAGTATCATTACTTGAGATATTTGGTTCAAGACAAAGAAGTGAGAATTAAATATGTGAATACAAAAGAAAAGATAGCTAATATATTCACAAAAGCTTTAACTATGGATACCCATGAATATCTTAGAGATAAACTAGGGGTGATACCCCTATCCAAAGCTACTTGAGAAGCAAGAGTTGTGCCATATATCAACTAAACTAAACGGTATATCTTACAACTTGATGCAGTGGATCCTCCTTTATGAGCTACCTAAAGTAATGAAGGAGCTGAGATCCTGAATTATTTATATCTGCATGTATAGATGAAATTTTTTTGGCATTATTGTCAAAGAGGGAGATATAGAAAGGGGGATAAATTCTTAACAAGAGAAGATATAAGTTAGAGGGAGAAGATACATTAAAGGAGGTAGACAAAGCTTACATTTCCCTATACAAAGGAAGGACATATACTAGTAGAGAGAGAAATTTGAAAGCCAATTAATTTTCTTTTGAGTATTGTTGTTGATAGTGGTTTACCATCAATGCCAAAGAGGGAGATTGTTGAGAAAAGATATTAATGATGAGGGAGACTATTGAGATCAAATTGATGGAACCTATCATGAAACAACCATTATTTTTTCAATGATGTCAAACTTGCTACTTGGTGGTGAGACAATTTCTTTTTTGTCTAAATTCTATCATTTGTTTGATTGATGAAGAGGATTTGAAAAGAAAAGATAACAAGAACACCTAGAGAAAGGTTGAGTTAATTGGTGTATAAAAGGAGCACTAAGACCAAGTAAGACATTGATACTATAGTGTATGTTTATCTACATAAAGTTTGTAATGAAAGGTTACTCAAGAAAAGACCGAAAGAAGATCAACTAAAGAAATGTGTCTCCAAAGCTAGACTGAGTAAATAATAAAAGCTAAGAAAATTTAGTTCAAGTCGAGTAGAAAATAGTAGAAGCCAAGTGAAAATCAATAGGTGCTGAGAAAAGAAGAAAAATAGTGGAAGCCAAGCGAAAGTTAGTATATGTCAAGTAAAGTTTAGTTGATGTCGAGCATCAGTAAACTTTACTATGTGCCAAGAGAACTAGTATTGGTCGAGTGACAGAATATTGTAAATGTCGAGTGATAGTAAAATGTGTTAGATTAAAGATTTGATGAATTTGAGCTAACAAAGTTGATTTCTTGAATTATGTGAAGCACATGAAATATAAGCTTGATGAGATGGAGGCACAAAATTCAAGGTAAACCATTTTGAGGAAAATTGAAAGAAGATTAGAGAGGAAGTTTCTAGAAGGGACTAAAATGGAAAAGTGGGTAGATCCTATTGGAATTACAAGTGGGAAGAGAGTAAACTTCTAAGGGGGGGTGAATCAGGAGTTTAAACTTGGACCCATAAAACTTTCACCATTCATACATCACATGCATTAATATACTAAAATAACATGTAAAACATATGCATCAGTCATGTAAACATGTAATCAAACACACACATAACACTAGATATGATTACCCAGAAACCCTCCAAGTGAGAAGGTAAAACTGGGGTGGGAATAACACCCACAAATCTTCACTATTGCAGCAATAAAGTGTATCCAATGAAGGTTACAATGGTTTGACCATGAATCATGATTTGCCCTATTAAAGGCTTACAAAGACTATTAAGTCCCACCTTGTTAGAGGATTTCAACACCCTGTTAGAAGTGTGCCTGGTTAGAGGACTTCAACTTACAATTAAGTAAGCACCCTATTTAAGGATTTCATACAACCTTGTTAGAACTACTCTATTAAGAGATTTAACTAAAATCACTTGTTCAAATGTCTCAGCATAGATCCTGTGGTTGGCACTTTCTTGCCTAATAACAAATCACCTCTATACAGTCTCTAATTGATCCTTCATAATCTAATGTATAAATGTTGTATCCTTCTCTATCCTCTATTCTTCTCTAACTGATTCTGCAATTCACTCTTACTGCTAAGTCACCTTGAATGCTCTGCAAACTATCTTGTTTTCTCTTCCAATTCAATCATTCACCCCTTGTACATTGTTCTCATCATCATAAAGTGTTTAGGGCTTTGTCCTCCTTAAGAAGACTCTGGTGGCTTAGGGTTAGGTATGAATCTATGGCTAAGAGTCATCCATTTTGCCACTTAAACCTTTCCATTTTTTGATTGGTTGCATGCAATTACATAGGGAGTTTGCATATAGATTTGTCCTTATCTCCAAAAGATCAAAATCTATCCTTACATCGTCTTGAAAATGGGCTACATAGTTGTTTGTGCCATTACAAACAAATATGTCAAAACTATGTCACTCAGTATATGAAGTCTTTGATGCTCAACATACATTGTATTTTTGCTTCTAACTCGGCACCTAAACTTCTAGGCATCTATTGTTTACTCGGCACTTGAATTACTTGACATGGTCTATATGCTTGGCACTTGAGTGACTCGACACATGAGTGACTCAGCACTCATTGCAACTCAGCATGGTCTAATATTTACATGTTGTTCTCTACATGTATTACTAATTCAGCGTGAACTAAGTAAATGGTTTAAGTGTGTTGACACTCACTTGTCAAAACCAATCTAAGATCAATAGATTCATTGAATCTTACCTAACTAATTATGGTGAAGTGAAAAAAAGACCTAATTTCTCTATTTATAGAGATAGCATGCTAGAAGCAAAGCTTGTCATGTGCGAGAACCTAAGAAAGACAAGAAGTTTCATGTGTTGCTTAATAAGGTGGCCGAAGGGATGAATTTGCAACTGGCATGTTGAACAAGAAGGCTTAAAGAGTTTAATTCTTGAAGGGTGAACAAGCTATCAGAGATGAAGAGGATGAATTCCAAGTTGAATGGAAGACTGAAACAAAGATATGTAATCTGCAAGTGAGTTGTATTTTGTTATTGGATCAAGTGTTGCTATTACTTTCTAATCATTGTATTGATCTGGATAAATCCTTTGGATTAAGGTTGATCTAGTAGTCACTTTTAAATCCTTCAACTAGATGACATTCTAATAGAATGGTCTAAAGTCCTCTAACAAGGCTCACTCCTAATAGGGTGACTAAAATCCTTTAACCAAGTCACATTTAATAGTGTGTATTGTAATCTTTAACAAGGTTGGCCTTTTATAGGGCATCACTTCAAAAGAGTGAAATTTGGTAGCGTGTTACTAATGGTTTTGTCCAAATTGGCTTTCCACATAAAATCCTTGTGTCAAAATGTCTGAATGAGTTTGTGGTGTTTTATGTTTACATTACTACAAAGTTATTTTGACCTAGGACAAGAATATGCAAATGCTTAAGGTATTTGATGATCTAATGGATGCATGCATGATATGGGTATATGGATATGAATTTTTTAAGTTTTGGAAAGTTGTATTTGTACATTTGGACCTTGGATAACTAATTCACCCCCTTTTAGTTATTCTAAAGAATTCCAACATAAGGTTGATATAAGAGATAGTACAACCCATGATAAATCATCTAAAGAAACAATATTGATCCCCAAACCTAAAATAACCAAGATATCCACCAAAATGCAAAAAAGAAAAAAATTGAATGGGATGTGCCTAGAGTGGAATCTGGAAAATAGAATATCTCAAGATATTTCTCTCAAAATTCAAAATAGAACCTCTAAATTTGACTACATAAAATGGAAATCAAACATAATCAAAAGTCCAAATAAACTGCACCATCATGACAAGCTTGGAATTAGCTTTCTAACAATATCTTGTTTGTAAAAAAACAAAGTCTGAATGAGCAAGTTATGGCCAAAAAACCACAAGTAGGTCAAAAAAGAGTTGGAAGAGAAAAATAAAAAATAACTACCTCGGGACTCATGCCAAAATATATTGGGAAGCATGCCCACCAGTACCAAAAATTATCCCAAGAAGCGTGAAAGTTTGTACTGAAAACTATTTTAGGAAGCGTGCAAGTTTCACACCAAAATTGCCATGAGAAGTGTGCTAGTTTCATATGAAAATTGCATTGAGAAGCGTATCAATTATGTATCAAAAATTGTCTTGATTTCTATGCCAAAAAATCTTGATTTTTGTACTAGAAGACCTCAATTTCAGTGCCAAAAAATTTTAATTTTCATTCCAAAAATTCTTGATTTCCATGACAAAAATCTCGATTTCCATACAAAAAATTATAAAATTTCCACCTTAGGAAATGTGCCCCATCTATGAGCAATTGTTTTGCCTCAAATTTCAATTGTGTCAAAATTGGACAAATGTTATATGAAAATAGGAGTTTTTGGGCACTCTAAGCTCAACGGTGATGTCAATTTGGGTTCAAAGTGACCTGAAAATCAATGACCCCCGAAATCCCAAAAATAATGTTCTGAAAGCCAAGCCAAAATTCTCATAAATAGAATAGGGCATGAAGATCTGAAGCTTTGATACCATGTTAAATTTGATGAAAGATCAACACCACAGCTCTCAAGAATCATCTTCTTGCAAACACCTATCACAGAAAGAGAGAAGAAAAAGCTATGGAGGCTGAAATTATGAGATCCATAGATGAGACATTCTTGATGAGAAGAAAAAAAAAGAGATTGCTATAATCAAAAATGAATGAATTAGATTATAAAGAGAGATCATCCTTATAAAGGAGATCAAAACCCTAAAAGGTAAAACCTAGGTTGCATGATAATAATTAATAAAAGAATAAATTATTGTATGCCCAAAGTTTAGCTTAAGTAAACTAGAGATAACAAGTGACTTAATAATTAAATCAAAATGATTTGGTTAATAAGGAAATACTTTATTACTCTAACAATTTTCCTTTATTTTTATCATCTCATTTGATATCAAGAAAAATGTTAATTGTAAAATTAAATTAATTATTATATTATAATTAGAATAATACATGATTGTCCATACTTTACATTATACAAATTATGTGTTAAAAAGCCATTCTAATTTAATTGATGTTTTACTTAGATAAAATAATTCATAGTTTAGAACCTTTTAAATATTATTTAATCATTATTTTTTAATAAATTGTATGTTGTTATTTTTTGGAAATCTAATGGGAAAGCGAGATGCTAAGAGGGGGGTGAATCGAAATCTCAAAAACTTTTACCACTTCAAACATAAACCTTATTAAACTTAATTCACCAATTCCTCAATAACCTTAGTCACACATCATCATGTAATATCATATCTAACATCTACTTGCATGAATAAAACACATAAATAAGTAATCAACACATAACACAAGATTTGGTAATGCAGAAACCCTCCAAGGTGAAGCTAAAATTGTGGTGGGGATGGCATCCACAAAATATTTACTATTGTAGTAACAAAGTGCCTATTAGAGCTACAATTTTATCACTTATGATGACCTACCCTATGAGGGGTCTACTCTACTAAAAGATAATATTATTATTAAGTCTACCTTTATAAAAGGATTTTAACATCACAATTATGTGAGTACTTTGTTTAGAGATTTTCAATAGGCATGTCAGGACCACTTTGTTAAGAGATTCACCTGATACACCTGTTAGAATGAAATAGTACCTTGATCCTTTGGTCTGCACTAAAATGCTAATAACAAATCTTCTCCATTCAAACTGTAATCACCTCAAAGTGACTGATCTACGATATCTCCTCACTACACTTGTTAGTCTCCTTCACAACTTCTTGATTCTCCTTCAACTTCACATACACACTTTCCTCCAACTTGCAACAACAATTTATGTCTTGAAATCCTTCTTTTATAGTCATCTAACAAAACTTCTAGACTGTAACCAACGATTAGGACTCATCCCCTTTATCGCGTAACCTTTTCGATTTTCTTATTGGTCCACCATACTACATAGAGATTAATGATGTGTAATCACATGTGTAATTACCTCCTTGGTTAGCTCCTTGAACTTAGAAACACAATGCATGCTTGAAAAAATGGTTTACATAGAATTTTATGTCATTCCAAACTCATATACTCAAACTATGTAACTCGACAGTTATACCTTCCTAACACTTAGTTGTGATTGTTTCTTCATGTTGTCCCTTAA
Organism: Cupressus sempervirens; assembly: GCA_028749045.1. Lineage (NCBI taxonomy): Eukaryota > Viridiplantae > Streptophyta > Pinopsida > Cupressales > Cupressaceae > Cupressus > Cupressus sempervirens. Next base: position 144,447,341 of record CM053784.1, on the reverse strand, counting down.
CATAAACTATGCTCAGCTTAAACTATGTTATCTCTAAATTTATTGGCTCATATAGTGCTCAACTTGTATGATGTGTTGCCCTCTAGATAGCTTGGCAACAACTAACTACTCAGTGACTATTGATGTGCTCCACAACTACATTTGCCTCAGCACATACTAAACTTGTATATTTTTGCTCTTTATAGCTTGACCTTTATTGTGGCTTGGTCATAGTGTTGACTAACCAACTCTACCATGTGAATAACTAAGTGCTTTGCACTAATTGACAATACTAAGATTTCCTTTAGGGCTAACAATCTCCCCCTTTGGCATTAGTGGAAAAAAAAACTTATCATGCTAAAAAATATGACATAACAAATAGTTAAAAAAATTTACTCCCCCTTTGGGTGTACTTCCATACTTGTAGCTCAATCGTCATATAGTATATTGTATATTATATCTCCTTATTACTCAATTTCCCTCTTTCTAAATCATCATACATATGTCCCCTTTAATACTTGATCATACTTGACATATAAATATTTTCCCCTTGTTTTTGTCACTTATGTCAAGTAGTGACATTCAATTATGGACCAAGGATTATACCAAATTCATTAAAAAATGGGTGGTGCAATCTCATGATACCAACCATAGTTTTATCCCAATTATTCTTGAGTGTCTTAAGAACTTTTCTTTTAATCTCCAATCTGGCTATGAGATCCACCATGTTATCTATTGGAACAATTGATTAATTTTGTATTCACTTTAATGTTACACAAAATATCATATCATTACCAATTAGCGCATGCCGAGATCACTTGGGCATTGAAGATAGTTTTTTGTGTCTATCGAACAATCTAGAGTTTGCCTACTTCAGAAGGTAGTGTCTACTGAGTTCACTTGGGCATCAAAGAAAAGTCTACGGAAGATGAGTGTTAATCGAGCTCACTCAGTTAATGAAGGAAATTTTGGATGGAACTAGTGTTAACTGAGCTCACTCAGTTACCAAAGGAACTTTGCGAGTATGTAGTATTAACCAAGCTCACTTGGTTAACATAGGAAAATCATTTCTGAGTTAGTGTCTACCTAGTAGGGTCGACTAATGAAGGATTTTCTTGTTTTTGCATATTGAGTTCAATTGATTTATCTATTAGTTCTAGCCAACTAAGAAGATGAATATTAATTATTCTAAGTTGTATTTTAGCTGGATTGACAAGATGAAAGATATAAATAAAAATCAATTTGAGGATTAGAAGTGTGAATGCATGGAAGAAATTTGAAGATCTAATGATGCTAAGAGGAAGAAAATTAGAAGGATAAGCAAAATATCCTTGAGAAGCTGAAAAGATATATTCAATTAAGAAGGATCAAGTATAAGCCAGAATTGAGATCTGTAATCATCAATTTAGTTGCATCCAAATCAAGTCATGTCTTTATTACTCTCTAACCATTGTACCAGTGATCTAAATCTCTTAACAGAGTTGGCTTAATAGTTATTTATAAATTCTCTAACAAGTTGTCATTTCTATTAAAGTTTCTAAAGACCTCTAACAAGGCCACTCCTAACAAGGTGATTAAATCCTCTAACAAGGTCACACCTAATAGTGTGCTTAGTAACCTTTAATATGGTTGGTTCCTAATAGGGCTCACTTCAGAAGAGTGAAAAACAATAAATAGTTGCAATTGGTGGTTTTTCCCAAATTGGGTTTCCACGTTAAATCTTGGTGTCAAATGTGTTCATGCTATTTCTTTTATGTGTTTTTAACTAAGTTAAAGTAATAAGTAATCATAGATAACATCTTAAGATTTTCATGTTAAGTGTTTGCCAAGCATTCTCAATATTTATTGAGCTACAACATTTTGGTATTTATCAAGCATTAGCAGAATTAAACTTTCACATAATTGTGTTGTACTAACATCTAAGGGATCTAGGATTTATTTTTGTAGTAACTGATTCACCCCTCCCCTCTCAATTACTCCTCTTATATTTCCAATAGTTATCTACTATAGATCATTGTTGGCTCTATATTAGGTCCTTAGCAACCTATAAATGCCTTTACATTACCTCTAAATGAGGCAATAACAGAGCTTGTATATATGTGATCTCATTTTTTAAGTTGTGTTCCTCATGCAATAACTCTGACTACTTACCCTACAAAAATATGATTTTAGAAAAATATATTGAACTAGAACTAGGTTCCAAGTTCAAATCCTGACCACGCTTCAGTAGATCTTCAATAATTTTGTACATATTCACCCTTATTTCTTTTTTAAATCTAAGGACATTACATATCTTTGCAAACAATATGTTTGCATTATTTACAAATTGCTCCAAATCAGTAATTAGAGTGGAGAGTTCAACTTTCTTAATTGCAATTTCAATTGCAACTTTCTCCAGTACTCTATTCTCAAACTTCCTTTCTGACCACTACATGAATTTCCCTAATGTATCTATATCAAGATCATTTAGCTTCTCCAAAATCTAGATCAATTGTTCAATTATAGGGGCTTTCTCATCTAAATTATCAACACAGATTGTATCAAGAAATATATCTTTGATGTCAAGTAATCTTTGTCTTTGTTGATGTCCTTTTCTTATCTCCTCTTTCTTGGCCTTCCTATCTAGCAAGTCACTAAGTGTTCTCATTTTTTCAACACTCAATTTAGATGTGTCCCAATTAGGAATCACAATCTCTTCATCAAGAGTAATAGGTTTACCCTTCATGGTCTATGGTGACTTCTTCTTCTTCTTCAATCTCTTGCCTTTGGAATTTGGTGTGCTAGATCTTGACACTATTTGATTTTCTTTTCTAGGATCTTCTAGGTTCATCCTTTGTAGCTTTTCTTTTGTCTCTTTGGCCTTCTAATGCTCTCCATCTCTTTTGGTTTCCTTGGGTTTACTTTCATGTCATTCAGATTCATGTTTCTTCTCCTTATCATAACTAATATTGAGTTCACTAGTTGAACTCTGGCATCTGACCTTCTTTTCTCTTTGTTGCAAAGGTCCTGAGTGACTCAGTCTTTCACCAATAGCAGACTAATTTGTTGTGTCTTCTTCTCTTTTCTCATTATTCTCACCTTCTGTATCAACATTGGTATTGTTGTATGTGTCATCATCTTTCTATTAAGAAACTTGTGTATTCTCACCTTCATTAGCTAGCTAACTTTTTTCTCGACCTAAACCTCATTTACATCACCTTAACTATCATCTAGACTTGATGAAACAATAGGAATACTAGGAATAACAGGTGATTACTCTATATGTTGTGTGCTTGCCTGTGCATCAATCATAGGATAATATTTTACTTGTTCCAATACAGGGTTAGGATTCAACAAAATCTCATGTTTTGACTTTGATGATGGAGCTTCCTCCTCCTTTTCTGGCTCAATCAACATAGTCTTATTTTCTAGTTCAACCATAACATTTTCCTTATTTGTCACATCTTTAACTAGACCTCTAGCTCATCCTTAATGATGACTATTTCATTTTTTTCTCCTCCTTGTTGAACCATGTATGTTGGATTATCATTGACATCTTCTTTGTTGTCTAACTTGAAATTCTTAGGCTCAACTCGTTCATTTTCATCCTTGCTTTCATCATCAATTATTAGTCTATAGATCTTCTTCCATATAATCTTGTTCTCTTCCACTACATTTTCTATCTTGCTCCTCAAAATAAATTTGTTGTTATACTCACTCATGGCTTTGGAAATCTATTTCATAATAAGTTTTGGCATAATATTTGCATGTGTTCTTTCTCTTATATTTCTCTTGATCTTCAAGGCATATTGACATCTTTCATCAATCTTATTATATAATTAATTAGGTATCATATTTCCTAGCTCCAATGGTGTATATTTAAATTTTTCCATCATATCTAGTACTACATCTTCAACCTTAGCTTTATCTGTAGTGTCCAATGTGTCATACTTTATATACTTGAAACCTACCATACCTACACTTCACCTAGATATTTTCACACAATTCATATATAGTCTGGGGTGGCTTGTGCACTAAAATCTTGAATTGACTTGTATCTTTTGATTCGGTCCTCTCTTTATCATCATTTGGCATAATATATTTTCTCCTTTGTTTCTTTGTAGGTTTTCTCATCTCAGCCTCTTCTCTTGTGCTTCTCTTCTTTGTTAGCTTTCTACCTTAAGTAGACTTGATAACCTTTGCAACTACTTTCTTAGGCTCAACCATTAGCCTAATAGATGCCCTTGTCCTTTTTCTTGTGACAATTTGTGTTGAAGAGACATGTTTGGTGACCTTATTGGTGCTTTTTATTGTCTGTGGCATGGAAACCACTATCTAGTCTTTACCTTTTCCTTCCCCTTCTTCCTCATCACTAGGCATATATTTGCCTTTACCCTTGGTGATTTGCAATGGTAGTTGTTGTTCAGCTCCTTCTCCAAGCGCTCTCTCCAAGTTTTCTATCATTCTTTTCTTTTCCTCTATATTTTGGGAGCATTTATTTGTATAGTGATCTTCACTTTTGTGGTTTCATATCTATTGAATGGCTTAGTATCCTTATCAACAAGTTCATCCAGTAAAGTTATAATAGTTGTTATAGCTTCATCTATGTTTATCTCATACCGTAATGGTCTCATCCATGCAATCCTTGATATAATTTCTTGAACATATGTTCTATTAGTGTCTACTAAGAAACATATATAACCATATCATTTGTCCACTAAGGAGTGGGGAATCCTTGACCCTTTCTTCATCTTTTTCTTGAACTTGTCAAACTATCCATCCATAACTATCTCAAAATTGTCTCCCAATTGATTAATAGACTCATTGATTTATTAAGTTACTGGTTTCTTCTTACTCCATGTTACATTACCAATGGTAGGGAAAGAATTTTGAACATAAAAGAAAATATAAACAAGTAAAGATCCAAACTTACACATTTTGTTCTTCACTTTTATGATGCTCTCTAGATTCTCAACTAACTGCCTCAATTGTAAGTCGGTAAGATTGTAGTTGTGATATTTCTTTACAATTATCCATGTAATATCTACAACAACATAGGGTACACTATCCAATCAACTAGACTAGTAGAATTTATGTGCAATGACCTTTACAAAAAACTCAATCTCAACATTTGTAATGGTGAAAATCATCATTCCCCACTTGTTCCACACTACCAATGTGTCTGACTCAATAACATGCTTACTCTAGCAATGAATTGTCTTAACCTTGTCTATGACAGGGTATCCAATGACATGGTGAACAATTTTCTTGGTAATCTCCACTAGTCCTCCTTCCAACCATAGCTTCATGTCATGAACTTGACTAAGCACAATCTTTATCCATTCCATTTTCCAAACCCTAGAAAAATTTAGGGCATGTGTTAACCCTTTCTTGGTAAAGTGTTACCATCAATACACAACTTCTCATAAGCACTTCTCAACTTGAAATCTCCAACTTCTCCAATCTTACACATATAGCATGCTCAAACATCATGAATTAAAATAAATCTTGACATGATCAAGGATAGGGAACCCAATGTATCTCCCTCCACCACAATCTTTGGATATGCTTTGAACTTAGGTCGATTACACACTTCATTTCTAATCAATTGAACACTACTAACCTTTAATTCCATCTTCTTCTCTATTGCAGACAAACTAGATGTCATTATGTCACTTAGGGTTTAATCTTTCAAAAATTTGCTTCACTTGGGTGCAACACAAGTCTCATTAATTTACTTCCAATGCCAACAACACAAAATATATCTTCTCAAACTCACTCAAATTTTCTCAAGCTCTATATGCTCTTGAAAAATTGAATACAATGTGATCAATATGATTGAAAAAACTTTCTATATAGGTCAAAATTTTGATTTTAGGGCCTCATTAGTGCTCTGTACCCATAGAGTAGGTGCATAACAATTGTCTTAGTCAATTTTTCAAAGCTCGACAATAATACTTCACAAACTTTAGTTTGAACTCGGTCACTTAACAATTAGTTCAACCACTTAACACTTTTCAAACTTCAATACTAACACTTGACCATTACTAACTTTTCAACTTGGCATCCAAACACATCCACTTTGCAAATATATCCTTATGCTGGTTTGGACTTTTACACTTACAATCTTAGGAACTGATGTATGATTTGACAATTTGAAATACAATTCCATGTCAAAAAATACAATTGGAGTAATTGCTATGTTTTCATTGATGTCAAACCTATTGGTAAGATAGAGTGTTAAACCTACTAGAGATGATTTGAAAAGAAGATATTATGAGATGACCTAGTGAAAGGTTGAGTGGAGTTGAGTTGTGTTAAGTATCATAGAAATACAATGGGCACTTGATAAGTTAGTCCTTGACAAGATAATGTGTTGTTCAATCAATACATGAAGTGTAGAAGATAGTTGGATGAAGCTAAGAGTTGAAACAGGTCAAAAGGATAAGCTAGACTAAGTATCAAAGTTGCACGATCAATAAAGGAGCTGAAATAAAAGATTAAGGAATTTATGTAAAAGTTGAACGAATTAGTTCAAGTAGAGTGTTAGTTATTGCCAAGAAAATGTATGAAGAAGAGTAGTAATGACCAAGCATAGTAATGACCAAGCGAACATGTTGATACGAAGTGAGAAAGTATAGTGATTACTAAGTTATACAATGTTAACCAAGCTAAAGAACACAAATTGTTGAGTGACAACAAAAGTTAGAGTTTGAGAAAGATTTGATTTTGAGGCCGAAATGGTTGGAATTTTGAATTAGTTAAAACACATGGAAGATAAGGATTGATGATTTGGCATATTTAATGCATGAGGATATTTCATTATGAAATCAAAGGGAAGGAGTTGATTAGAAGTTTCTAGAAGGAGAAGGAGAACAAAAGGATGGAAGGATTTGATGAATCTAACTTAACCCTAAGATCAATGATGATGTTTAAGAAGCAAAAGGTCAAAATTACTTATTTAAGGAGGCATAAGGAATGAATTTTAAGCTTGGTTCATTTTTTATTGGTGATCTTGAAGAGAAGCTATGAAGAAGAGAACAATAGAGCTGAAGTGTGATTTCTTGAGGAGATGCCAAGCAGATTAGTGATGGAGATGTGTATGGAGGCCAATCAATGAACCAACATATGAGTGAATGGAGATCTGAATTTGTAAAAGTGAGTTGTACTTTATAGATCAAACCTATTGTTACATTCTAACCATTGTATCAATCCAAAATCCTTTAATCAAGTTTGATCTAACAATCATTTTGTAAATCCTTTAATCAAGGTGGCATTCTAATAGAATGTTCTAAAGTCCTCTAACAAGGAAACTCCCAAAAGGGTGATTAATTCATTTAACTAGGTCACATTTAACATTTTGTTGTATAACCTTTAATAGGGTTTCTCTTAACCAAGCTCACTTTAGAAGACTGAAAAAATTAATGGCATGTTACTTGATGATTTTTCCAAAATTGGGTTTCCACGTCAAATCATGATGTCAAAAGTATTATTTTCATGTGTGGATGTTATTTTTATGCATGCTATATTTTATAGTAGTTTATTTACTAGTAGTCAGCACACACAGAGATAGAGAGTTAAGTAATTGCATGAAATGTTAAATTGCTAATAATATGCTATAGAGGCCAAGTGGATATTTATGATTGATTAATCTGTATGAAATGATTAAAAGTTGAATTGGTACATCTAGACCTAAGGATAACTAATTCCACCCCTCCCCCAGTTATTCTAAATAATTATAACAATTGGTATCAGAGTATTGGTGCTTGTTAGTAAAATTTGAAGGGACTTTAGTTAAAGATCAAGAGAGAGGTACCTAAGTTGAACAAGGAGAACTTTGCAGCATGGAAATGACTTATGAGATTACACTTATCTAGAATTGGAGATTGCACATATTACTACTTGGACAATGAATACATTGAGGTTCCTAGACCTATTACAATTGAACAAATGAAAGAGAAGAAGGAACATAACCAAATGATGATTAAACTTTCAATAGCCCTCAAATTATACATAATTTGATTATGTGAAGGAATGCAATACTGCTAAGAAAATATGGGACAAGTTGGAAAATACACATGGAGGAGACAAGAATGTGTTAAGAGCTAAGGTAGAAAACTTAAGAGGAAAATTTTATTACATGAGAATGTAGGAAGGTGAGAATATTGCATAGTATTTTAACCAAATCAAAGAAGTGGTGAATACTATCATAGGAGATGGAGGACATATAACCGATGAGATTGTGATAAGTAAGGTATTGAGGACTTTAATTCCCATCTATGCAATCAAAGTATCTATAATTCAAGAACTGAGATGTACACCTAGTAATGATCTAACCTTGGGTAGTCTGATTGGTAGACTTTTTGCATTTGAACTATCAAATTTTGATAATTACTCCCTTGCAAGTGTTAAATCTACATTCAAAGTACAACTAACCCTTGATGCATCTAATAAAAAAAAAAAATCAAGCATGTAGAAAGAGACAACTAATTTGATGATGACCTTGATGAACATGAAGAATTGTTGGCAAGAAGACTTCCTAAAGGAAAAGGAAAATACAAAGGTAAACTTTCTATTATTTGTTTTATATGTAACGAAGTTGGCCATATTGCAACTAGATGCCCTCATAGAGATGACAAAGAGGATAGGAAATATTTCAAGTACAAAGGAAGAAGAGATGATAGAAGCAACAAATACAAAAGAGGCTACAAATACAAAGGTTATAAATCTTGTTATATTATTGAAGGGGATGGTTTTTATAGTAATTTTGATGATCATTATGAAGAATTTGTATATGTTAAAATGAAAGATGATTCTAATGAAGATGAGAAAGCCGCATTGATCTTACATGTGAGTAAGAATGATAGATGGATAATTGATAGTGGTTGTTCACATCATATGACTAGTGATACAAATAAGTTTGATAAGCTAGAATATTATGATGGAAGTAGTGTTAAGCTTGGTAATGATGCACCGTGTTATGTGAAAGGTAAATTATCAATTAAACTGAATGAAATATCATGCGTGACAATGCATATAGTGTTGATGTTTTAAAATATAACTTGTTGATTATAGCACAGTTGATAAGTTCAAGGTATAGAGTTGATTTCCAAAACAATAAGGCAAATGTTTATGATGATACTAGTGAACTACTTGGAAGTGGAGAGCAAAAAAGAGGTAACTAGTTCTATCTAGACCTATCTGAAGATACTTGTCTATTTGTACAATGTGAAGATTTTTATTTATGGCATAAGAGACTATGTCATGTAAATTTTAACAACTTGGTAAGCATTAGTAAAATGAAAAGAGTTAGAGGGTTACCAAGACTAAGTGAACCCAATAAAGTGATGTGAAAATAATGTCAAATGGGTAAAATGACAAAGTTTAGTTTCAAGAGCAAGCCCTATTCTTCTGATGGAATTTTGGAGTTGGTTCATATTGACTTATGTGGTCCTATTGGAATATGGATATATTATGGTGATAAATACTTTATTCTATTTGTTGATGATTTTTCAAGAATGATGATTGTGATATTTCTTAAAGAAAAATCCGGTGCATTAAGTGGTATTTTTCTAGAGTTAAGAAAGAAATAGGAAAGAGTCAGAAATACTTGAGATCAGGTAGAGGTGGTGAATTCATTTTAGATGAGTTCAACATATTTTGCAATGACAAAGGAATCAAAAGGAAAATGAGTGCACTAAGGACACCACCACAAAATGGTAGAGCTGAGAGATGGAATAGATCAATTATGGATTATGCAAGAACACTAGTGATGGAAAATGATATTTCACAAAAGTAATGGAGAGAGCCTTTCAGCAATGTAGTCTATACTCTAAATCGAGTTCAAGTAAAGAAAGGAACAAAAAAAACACCTTTTGAACTTTGGTAAGGATATGCACCAAATGCAAATTACTTTAAAGTATTTGGAAGAAATTTTTATTTATTGAAAGATGCAAGAAAAGGTAACTTGGTGCAAAAAGTGATGAAGGCATATTCTTAGGTTATTCCATTACAAGAAAATCTTATAAGTGTTTGAATTTTAACCCTAAAAAAATTTTGGACACTACAAATGTTAGAGTTGATGAATTTGCAGAGAAAAATGAAGAATAATGTAAGAAAGAACCCGAAGATTATAGAAAGTTTGTCTATATCTATGAAGGTGAACCTAACACCTTACTTGAAGTAGAAAAGGTGGTTATCGAGCATCAACGGCTTGGCACTACTAAGGTTCTACAGAAGAGTTCTATAGAGTATTAGTAGTCTGTCGAGCATTAGGCTATAGGAGTTGAGTCATAGATTGTGACTATTGACCAACAAATAGAGGAAGTCGAGTTGCAACCCTAGACAATACAAGATGTTGAACATGTAATATCCAGTGAACAACAACAAGAGGAACCAAGATCTAAACTTGCATTGGAAAAGTATCTGAGAAGACATCATGTATCATATAAAATTATTGGAGATAAAGATTCAAGAGTCATGACAAGAAGAACATTAAAGAATGACACATACTTATTTTGTGAGTTTGAGACTAAATCTGTAAAAGATGCTTTGGAAAATGAAGATTGGATCAAGGCAATGAATAAATAAATTGAACAAATTGAGAAGAACAAAACATGGACATTGGTACCTAGACCAAAAAATAAAAATGTGATTGGAACTAAGTGGGTGTTTAGAAACAAGCTAAATGAGAAAGGTGAAGTCACAAGGAATAAGGCAAGACTTGTTTGTAAAGGATATGCATAAGAGGAAGGGCTTGACCATGGTGAAACTTTCTTCCCTTGCAAGGTTGGAAGGGGTGAGAACTTTTCTTTCATATGATACTTACAAAGGATTCAAAGTGTACCAAATGGATGTAAAATTTGCATTTTTGAATGGAATTCTGGAGGAAGAAGTCTACATTGAACAACTTGAAGGTTGTTGATCCAAAAAAAAGGAATATGCTATGTAAGTTACACAAAGCTTTATATGGTTTAAAGAAAGCCCCTAGAGCATAGTATGAAAAGTTACACATTTACTTGGTGAAGATTGGTTTTATAAGAACTAATGACAATAACAATTTGTATCTAAAGAGTGAAGCTAAAAACACGATATTACTAGCTGAAAATTTTGTTGATGGCATCATTTTTGGAGGAAAGGATTCATTGAGAAAATCATTTACTGATCAAATGAAAAAAAGGAGTTTGAAATTTCAATGTTTGGAGAGATTAAATTATTTGTTGGTTTGCAAGTTTATTAGATGAACAAAGTTATTTTGATCACTCAACCAAAGTATATCAAAGAAAGCTTGAAGACTTTTGGTATGGAAGACTCAAGACCAATTGGAACACCAATGGTGATTGGACACAATTTGTCAAAGAATGCTGATTCTACTAAGGTGAATCAAACATTATATAGGTCAATGATTGGGAAACTACAATATGTTGTACATAGAAGACCTAACACAACATTAGCTATTATAATTGTTGCCAGATTCTCATCTAATCCTAAAGAGAGTCATATGATGGTAGTAAAGAGAATACTAAGATACTTGAAAGGAACAGAAGACTATGGTTTTTGGTACAAGAGAATTGACAAATGTGAACTAAAAGTTTACTTAGATGTTGACTAGGTAGGAAATGTTGATGACAGAAAGAGCACAAGTGGAGGAGCTTTCTTCTTGGGAAGAACATTGATTGCAAGGACAACCAAGAAGTAGATTTGTATTTCACAATCTACAATAGAGGTTGACTATGTTGTTGCAACATTAGATTGTTCAAACATTGTATGGATCAAGCAATTGTTGAAAGGCATAAAGGAAGATATCATTGAACTTTTTGTGATTTATTGTGATAACACAAGTGCTATAAACCTATCAAAGAACTATGTGATGCATACAAAGACTAAGCATATTGAGATCAAGTATCATTACTTGAGAGATTTGGTACAAGAAAAAGAAGTGGGACTAATATATGTGAACAAAGGAACAATTGGCTGATGCATTCACTAAGGCACTACCTAATGATGTTTTTGAGTATCTAAAAGGCAAGTTAGGGGTCATCCCCCTACCTAAGGAAAAATAAGTAGGGATGTTTCATTGCATCGAATGTTGTAAATTAGAATAATATAAACATTGATGCATGAGGTCACACTTTAGGAGCTGCCAAAAGTTGTAAAAAAGAGAAGCAAGGAACTAACATATGAGTAGAAGAAGCTACAAGGAGTTAATGTTGAGATGACATTGCTATATTAGTTAGAGCAGTGTCATGTAGATGATGCAATATGATATGTCTTTGGCATTTTTGTCAAAGAGGGAGAAGTGTACAAGTGGGTTATTATACAAGGATGGCTATAAAGAGTAAGAGTATTATTGACCTACCATACAACATTTATCAGTTTAAGAGATGAGAATGTATGAGTAAGAGGGATAAGTTATGCAAAAGAAAAAATGATTATTGTCAAGAGGGATATATATGTTGCTACTATAAAAGAGAATGCATTGAATTGATAGAGGGAGCATCCTAAGATTGATTGGATGGGAATCAAAATAAAACTAAGAAAGAGAGATCACAAACACAAAGGGAGCAAACATTATATAATGTTGAAGCTTTTTGGATTGCATAGTAACTAGTACAGTAAGTGAAGTATATTAGGTGTTGTCATAAATTCCAAAGAGGGAGATTGTTGGAAACTATAATTGGAGAAATTATTATGTTGTCATTAATGTCAAACCTATTGGTAAGACGGAGTGTTAAACCTATTAGAGAGAAATTTTATCAACAGTGTAGACTGTCATATCATTTGAATGATGAAGAGGATTTGAAAAGAAGATATTATGAGATGACCTAGTGAAAGGTTGAGTAGAGATGTGTTAAGTATCATGGAAATACAATGGGTACTTGATAATTTATTCCTTGATATGATAATATGTTGTTCAATCAATACATGAAGTGTAGAAGATAGTAGGATGAAGCTAAAAGTTGGAACAAGTCAAAAGGATAAGCTTGACCGAGTATTAGTGTTGCATAGTTAATGAAGGAGTTGAAGTAGAATATTAAGGAACTTATGTAGAAGCCAAGAAAAATAGTTCAAGCCAAGTGTTATTGCCAAAAAAATGTATGGAGAAATGTAGTAATGGCCAAGCGAGCATGTTCATACCGAGTGAGAAAGTATAGTGACTTTTGAGTTACATAGTGCTGACTGAGATGAAGAACACAATGATTTCCAAGTGACAACATAAGTTATAGTTTTTAGGTTGACAGAATTGGAATTTTGAATTAGTCAAATCACGTAGAAAATAAGGATTGATGAGTTGGCATATTTAATGCACAAGGAGAATTTGTTATGTGATCAAAGGAAAGGATTTGATCAGAAGTTTCTAGAAGGAGAAGGAGAACAAAAAGATGGAAGAATTCAATGAATCTAACCTAACCCTAAGATCAACAATGATGTTTAAGGAAAAAAAGATTGAAATTAATTATTTAAGGAGGCATAAGGAATGAATTTTTAGGTTAGTTCATTGTCAAGAAGAGAACAAAAGAGGTGAGGTGTGAATAGTTTATGAAGTGTGATTGCTTGAGAAGATTCCAAGTAGATCAATGATGGAAATGTGAATGGAGGCTAGTTAATGAACCAGTAGATGAGCAAATGGAGATCTGAATTTGCGAAAGTGAGTTGTACTTTACAAATCAAAGTTGCTATTAAATTATATCCATTTTATCAGTCTAAAATCCTTTAATCAAGGTTGACCTAACAATCATTTGTAAATCCTATAATCAAGGTGACATCCTAATGGAATATTCTAAAGTCCTCTAAAAAGGTCACTTATAATATGATTAAATCCTTTGATAGTGTCACATTTAATAGTGTGTTGTATAACCTTTAATAGGATTGGCTCTTAAATGAGCTCACTTCTGAAGAGTAAAAAAATTGATAACATGCTAATTGGTGGTTTTTCCCAAATTGGGTTTCCATGTTAAATCCTAGTATCAAAAGTGTTATTTTCTTGTGTGGATGTTATTGTTATGCATGTTATATTTTTATAGTAGTTTATTTACCAATAGTCAACACATATAAAGACATAGAGTTGAGTAATTGCATAAAATGTTAAATCATGATAATATGCTATAGAGATAGAGTGGATATTTATGATTGATTAATCTGTATGAAGTGATTAAAAGTACAATTGGTACAACCCACCCCCCACCCACCTCGCCCTCCCCTGGTTATTCTAAATCATTATAAAAATTCCATACATACCTCTTTATTTAGTTCGTAGTGTTGGAATCACCTGATCCATTAGATTAGGTGATCACAACTTCATCATTTGCATTGTTTCCTCCTTCATATTTCTTCTTCTACGTTTAATTCATTTGGCTTCTTACTTCTTTAGTATTGACTTTTTCTTTTCCTTTTTTCTCTTCATCATTGTATGTTGGTGCTCACTTCCCACTATCTCTCCTTACATGACTGATCTTCTGACAATGGAAGCATATTGGACCAAAGTTCTTCCATCGTCCATATCTTCCTCTACGATGTATCCTAATGTAGTTTGTTGCAATATGTCCATACTATCCACATAACTAATAAGTAACCCAAGTATCATAATCCCAATTTATTGTATTGCCTTGCCTAGTTTCATTAACCTAACCTTTAGGTGTTCAATTGTTTTTTGCATTTGATATGCAATCTTATGCCTTGTGACCATACTTTTGACATGTGTATCAATAACCTTTAGATCTAGATGCAACTGGTATCTTACTAATCTTTGATCTACACTCATATGCTTGATGTCCATGTTTGTTTTAATTAAAGCAATAACCATTAAACTTAGGCTTGGGATTGCACTTACCATTTTTGCTCCTGTAAACATTTTCCACAATGATAACATGTAGGCTTCTTGTTCTTTGGTTTTTCATTTCTTTGTTCTCCATTCTTTGATGAATCACCTTGCTCGATAGATGATATGGACTTGGTATAACCTAATCTAGTAGTTTCATGAGGTCTTCTTTGTGCTCTTAATTGTTCATCAAGTTGTCTCATGGCATCTCCAAATATGTTCATTCTTTTAATGATTTCTTTTTTAGTTCTCAATTATTATTTTAGTTGATTATTCTCTGATCTCATATCTTTAATCTCTTCCACCTTCCTATAAATTTCATGATTGACACTTAATAATTGATTGACTATGTCAAATTAATTGTGTGTAAACCTTTGTACTTCAATAATCCTTTCATCATGTCTTGTAGTCATTTGCCTCTTGTCTTCGTCATCCATTTCCTTATCTTCTTCAACCTTTTTTTTTTAAATGTGACCTCACATCATCTTACTGAGTGTATTTCATAATCTCTCTTCAATACTCTTACTTCTTCATTTAGGGTGTTCTTCTTCTCTAATAGATGTGTTGTTGCTCCATCAGTTTCACCGGATCTGCCTTCATCACATATGTCGTGAATTCTTTCTTCCTAGTATTGTGTGTCATTTTTCTAGATTTCCATCTCCCTCCTTCTTTTCAAGGATTTCTTCAATTCCTATTTTCTAACCTTAACTTGTTCCAATGTAATCTACAAATCAAGCTTCTAATTCTCAATCACCTTTTCCCAATTTGTAGGCTTTAAGACCTTTGACTCTGAAGTGGTTAGAATTATTTCTTAGAGATCTAAGCTATGATACCAATTGTTGGAAATTTAATGGGAAAGTGAGATGCTAAAGGGGGGGGGGGGGGGTGTTGTGGGGGGTAAATCAGGATCTCAAAAACTTTTACCACTTTAAACATAAACCTTATTAAACTTAATTCACCAACTCCTCAATAATCTTAATCATGTAGATCATGTAATAACATGTAATATCAGATCTAATATCTACTTGTATGAATAAAATACATAAACAAGTAATCAACAAATAACACAAGATTTGACAATGTAGAAACCCTCCAAGGTGAAGGTAAAACTATAGCAGAGATGACACCCACAAAATATTAATTACTATAGTAACAAAGTGCCTGTTAGGGCTACAATTTGATCACTTCTAATGATCTACCTTGTGATGGTTCTACTATGTTAAAAGTTAATAAGATTGTTAATTCTACCTTTACAAAAGGATTTTAACATCACAATTAAGTGAGTACTCTATTAGGAGATTTACAATAGGCCTATTATGACCACTTTGTTAAGAGATTCACCTAATACACTTGTTAGAATGTAATAGTACCTTGATCCTTTAGTGTGCACTAAAATGTTGATAAAAGATATTCTCTATCCAAACTATAATCACCTCAATGTGATTGGTCTGCAATATCTCCTCTCTACACTGCTCAATTGCCTTACTTTATAACTTGTTGATTCTCCTTCATCTTCACATACACACATTCCTCTAACTCACAAAAACAATTTATATCTTAAAACCCATATTTTATAGCCATCAAATGAAACTTCTAGATCATAATCAACAATTAGGATTCATCCTTTTTTTTGGTTGACCTTTACATTTTTCTAATTGGTCCTACTACATAGGGATTAATGATACACAATCATTAGTGTAATTGTCTCCTTGGTTATCTCCTCGAACTTAGAAACACGATTCATACTCATTAAAACAATTTACATAGAATTTTGTGTCATTCCAAGCTCATATACTCAAACTATGTAACTCGACATTTATACCTTCTTGATGCTCAATCATGCTTGTTTCTTCATGTTGTCCCTCGGCATGAACTACACTCAGCTTGAACTATTTTATCTCTACATTGCTTGGCTCATATAACACTCCACTTATATGATGTGTTTCCCTCTGGATAGCTTAGAAACAACTAATTGATTGGTGACTTTTGATGTGCCTGACAACTATGTATTCCTGGGCACATACTAAACTTGTATACTTCTTCTCTTTGTAACTTGACATTGTGTGGCTCGATTGGAGTGTTGACCACCAAATCTACCTTATGAATGGCTATGTATTTTGCACTAATTTACAACACTAAGATTTCTTTTAAGCCTCGTTTGGTTACAGGAATTGAATGCGAGTAGGATAATTCAACTATGAGAATTCAAAAATTTGATGTTTGGATGCAAAAAGAAAAGTAGAATAGGAATATATTTATTCTATTTTTAGCCCAAAATGGGCATGGCAGACTTCCCACTAAATAGGTGGAATATGAATAGCCTATTCTATTCCACTATTTTCTAAACCAAAATTAATATTTGGTCAGGTTTGTTCTTACTTTTACTCTTGCCCTTGTTCTTGTTTCACCAATTGTGTAGGGTGAGATATATATTTATGTAATTTACTTGATTTTTGGTCATGGTGGAGGCCTACAGAAATTGTGTGAATTGTGTTGCTAGTTTTGGGGATACTTTTTCATTTTGTAAGTTCCCCAAAACATGTTACATTAAAGATATTAGACTTGCTTGTTGCGATAGTTGTAGAACACCCTAATAATCACCATTTTATGGCTCTCAAATATTATGAGATCTCAATAAATTTGGTAAATTGTTGTAGTAGATGGTGAAAGAATAGGTGGAATTGAAAGCAGGTAAGAGAATGTGTAGAGGGCTATAGATCAACATATATTCCTCTCCCAACAACAACAAGTCCTCAGTAAAATATGTCAAAACCATTGGAGATACAAACCTACACTTCTTGGAAAATCGGTTTGTGGCACCTCCTAATCCTTTGACTATGGATCAGATGGTAGATAAAAAGAATCACAACACAATGATGATTGATATTATTTCCTCTCTCAACTATTTTAAATTTGATGAAGTCAAAGACTTCTCTATTGCCTTTGATATGTGGAATAAACTGGAAAATATATATGGAGGAGATAATGATGTGAAAAGAGCCAAAGTAGAAAGTCTAAGAGGCCAATTTGATCAGATGAGAATGAGAGAAGATGAAAACATTGCTAAATATAGTGAAAGAATCAAGACAAAAATATCTGCACCTGGTACACCTTATTAGAATGGTATAGCAGAAAGAAGAAATAGATCCATCATGGATTATGCAAGAACATTGATGATAGAGAAAAATGTTGCATCCAAATCCTAGAAAGAAGCAATCAACACGACAATTCATACCTTGAACCAAATTCAATTGAAGAAAGGTACAAATCAAACACCTTATGAATTATGGTATGGCTATAAACCTAATGTCTATTATTTTTAAGTATTTGGAAGCAAATGTTATATCTTAAAATAGATAAGGAAGGGAAATTTTGATGTAAAAAGTGATGAAGGCATATTCCTAGGGTACCCCAACAAGAGAAAAGCATGTAAATGTTTGAATCTTGCTTCTCACAAGGTTACAAAAAGTGTACATGTAAAAATTGATGAGTTTGTAGATAAGAGTGAAGATCAAAGTAGCAAGGAACCTAAAGACTACAAAAATTTTGTTTAATTTGAACCTAATACTTTTCCAAAGGTACAGGAAAATGTGATTGGGCAACAACAGATAGCATCACTTCAGCAGTCAACACCACCCAAGTCACCTAAGTCTACAGTGCAACCCAAGTTGCAAATCGAGAAACAATCAGTGCAAACCGAGATGCAACCAGTAGAAAAGGAATCTAAGTCACAATCAAAAGAAACTGAGTCTTAGATAGTGAGACTTAAGCAAAGTTTAGAGTTTCACAGAACCTTTGAGCATGGTGAACCAAGTCCATAATCTAGAAGTAAGGAACCTGTACAGATATGTCAGAAGGAATCATGCACCCAAACAAATAATTGGAGATCAGACAGAAGGGACTCAAGACTATGGTCTATGGTACGAGAAAGGAGGAAGCCTTGAGTTGAAAGTCTTTACTGATGCAGATTGGGCTGGAAGCATTGATGACCAAAAAAGCACCAGTGGAGGAGTATTCTTTCTTGGAAAGAGGCTAGTGTCATGGACTAGTAAGAAGAAGGATTGCATCTCTTTGTATACAATAGAGGCAGAATATGTTGATGCACCAGTTAATTCTTCCAACATAGTCTAGATCAAGCAACTATTGTCTAGAATAAAGGAAGAAATCAAGGACCCAATGCTTATCTACTGTGATAACATAAGTGCAATCAACATATCCAAAAATCTAGTGATGCACTCTAAGACAAAACACATTGTAATCAAGTACCATTTTCTGAGAGAATCAACTCGAGATAAAGAGGTTAGATTGGAATATGTGAACACAAAAGAGCAGGTTGCTGACATATTTACCAAACCATTACATAAGGATGCATTTTTGTATCTCAAAGGAAAGCTAGGGGTCATTCCCCTATCTGATACTCACTAAAGTACATATTAGTGATGCATCAACCTAACTAAATTGAAGATCTATCAAGTTGATACAAAGAAGTCAGAGCTCATTGCATATGAATTAGTACATTAGGTACATTATAAATTCATTGTATAAAATCTTTGGCATTTGATTTCAAAGAGGGAGAGATTGAATATGTCATGTTCATATCAAAAGAATTGAGGGAGATTGATTTCATGAATTAGAGGAAGAAACTTGTATATCAACAAGAGGGAGAACTTGATTAGATGGAGTATGAAGATAAGATGTCAAGAGGGAGAATCTTAGAGGGAGTTCTCATGGATAAAGAATTAGAATGAAACTAAGGATATTATAAAAAAATTGATTGCTCTAAGTTTCCTTTGCTTATGACATGTTGTGTTGTCATCAATGCCAAAAAGAGAGATTGTTAAAAATAATTATTCAACTGTCTATTGTCATTGATGAACACAAATGTTACATTCTAACATAGCACTGCTAGTAGTAATTGAGCTTAGAGGACTCTAATATCAGCCAAGCAGAAGTTAAAAGTAAGTCAAGTTCAGTGATCAAGTGTTAATCGAGCTAGGCCATTCATTGAAGAATTCCTGTGTAAATTGAGTTGGTCGATTACCAAAGGGGTTCAATGTAAACTAAGTCGGGCCAATTACTAGGGAACTCAATGGTAACTGAGTGACCTAGTCTCAGTGTCAGCCAACCTACAATAGAAAATTTTTGTTTATTATTTTAGCCAACTTAATGGATGTTAATTTTTTATTTGTTAAGAGTATTCAATCCAACTTGACATTGGGTTTCATATATATGAAAGGTCAAGTTGAGGATTGAAATATGAAGTAGTGGAAGAAGATAAGATGCAAATAAAGAAGGATATCTGATTAAGGACAAAACATCCAAGGAGCTACAAAGAATATTCTAATTATGAAGGATCCAAAGGTTAAGCTAGAACAATGATCTGAATCTGCAAATCAATTGCTTTAATAATCAGGTCAATCATTATTAATCTCTAACAATTGTAGCAATGAAGAAATCTCTTAACAGAATTGACTTAATAGTCAATTTTTAAAATCCTCTAACAAGGTGACATTTCTAGATTGAAGTGTCTTAAAGACCTTGAACAAGGCCACTCCTAATAGGGTGATTCAAATCCTTTAATAGGGTCACACCTAACAATGTGTTTTGTACCTTTAATAGGGGTGGCTCCTAATAGGGCTCACTTCATAATAGTGAAAAGTTGTAACTAGTTGCATTGGTGGTTTTCCCAAATTGGGTTTCCACGTTAAATCTTGGTGTCTCATGTGTTCATGTTATTTCCTTACTGCTTTATCTTTTTGCAACTAAGTTATGAAAGGTTAATACACATTAATATCTTAAGATTGCTTTGTTAACTGAGTTACAGTGAATATCTAGTTCTAACCAAGTTGTGTAAGAATTTGAGTTAATAAGAAGTTTGTGTTGACATCTAAGGGATTAGGAATTATTTTAGTGATAACTTAGTCACCCCTCCCCTCTCAGTTACTCCTCTTATATTTCCAACACAGACTTCATTAAGTTGTTGTCCAAGAGTACTGGAGTTTGTAATACTTGTCATGATACAGACTGTGACATTGTGATTTCTTGTTATCTAATAGATATATTAAATTGTTTCCTAGAGTGTCGAAAATCAAATAACTCATATCCTTATAGGATATAACATATTCTTTTGGTAGGCAAATCAAGGATTTGATGCCAATGCACATACCAAAAGAATATAAGTATGATGAATATCATATGATTGATATTTCTTGTTGAGTCATACTTAGGATTATATTAAAATATAACATCTAAGTTGATGGATCTATGTTGATATCCTTAAATGTTCTATTCCAGGAATATCATATAGAGATGATATATCTTCAAATACTCAAGAGCATAATGTGTTCTATATCAATCCCCCCTAACTCAGACAGAGTGTTAAGTTTGTAGTTGCAGTCAGACTGATTCGATCTTGAGATACATTGTTGATGGTAAATCATCATTAGATAAATATCTTATATATAATATATATTATATTATCTTATATTTATATATATATATATATATATATATATATATATATATATATATGGTTATTTATATATTATTATATAATATAGAATCGATTATTTATATAATTAATGTATTAACTAATAATGGTGAACTATAGAGACATGTCTCTTCATGAGACATGTCTTCTCCTCTCATATTTATGAGTCATCAAATTTGCATTTGGAAGACATCAATTACATTGGTAATGTTAGTACATTTGTAGAAAGCGATCCATGTTACTCAACAATATTAATTTTTCATAATAGAATTTATTAATGGAGTTTTTTTCAAATGATTATTTTATTCATATATGATAAATTGAATATAAATAAATAAAATTTCTTAATATTATTTTACTTAAATTAAAAATTAATAATAATTTAATTTATTCACATAAGATTATATTTTAAAAATAATAATGATCAAACACCTTTTGACTTATTGTTGCAAGTACAAAAGCATGCAACTACTAGTATACTATCACACCATATACTTAACGATGATTAGTCCTTTGTTCAAGTCTTTAATAATCTTTACTTCTGATCTCCTTTGTGATGCTAATTATAATCATTCCTTAATTATTTCAAATAGAAATGCCTGACAGGGTATCATGCTACTCATAATTCACTTAATACCTTATTTCACAACCCTTCTTGTCTTCTTTGATTAATGGTAGTATTGATCAAATTTTATTCTTATATGTGGGTCTTTTTTTACCTTTATCATTCCCGATGGCACACTCATGCCCTCATACTACTCTAATGTCCCTATTTTTACCTTCTTCTTTTTTGCAATTTTAATAAATATCAGATTTCTTGCATATTCATTATTTTGTGTTAATACTCTATATAATTTCCATTCTTAAAGTTGTGATCTTCCATAAATAATATTATCTTTTTGATAATTATATTATATTAATAATATATTTTATATTTTCCATTTATTTTGTTTATATAATTAATCAACAAATTTATTTATTTATTTAATTTCTATATTATATTTCATATTATGATAATACTAAATATATGATTGTATGTAACATTTATATTATAATTGTATATTTATAATATTATTACTTCACATTTTCTTAGTATCATATATTATTATTAATCTTGCCTAATGTACTATTGCATTCAATTCTATTCAATTAACAATAGTTGTGCACTCACAAACCAATCATAAAATAGCATTTTTTTCCTTATTTGATTATTACTAAAGTTGTCATAAATATTTATTAATTTGAAATTTTATGTAATTGATTTATTTCAATTATGATGGGCTCAATCAATTTTCTTTTTCGGATGAGTACTCCATATTCATTATGTTGGACAATATTTTAGGATTGGTTAAATCTTTTAATGATTTTTTTTTAATATGTTGTTAAATGACTTTTCATTTTCATAAATATATTTAATACAAGAATTAGTTTTGTGCAAAGCATTGTATAGATGGCAATGAATTCAATTGGCAAATTCATAATGCCTTATCTATGTCATTTATCTATAATACTAACTTAGAATTATTTTGTGTAATAAAAATTACGAGGTCAAATTAGTTAAAAGGATAATTAGTTAATAAATTAATATTTATTGATTATATTAAATTAAGCTTAAATATTTATCTAATTATAATATTTATTCTTTGTTACTTATATTGTATACATTTTATAAAGTATTTTATTATTTTACATTACTAATAACCATTCTCATATTTATTAAATTTTACTAATTAGTAACGCTTAACACTATTAAAATAAAATAAATTATTATTACAAATAAGTTCAATTAAATGAATAAATTTATAAAGCTACTACTAGTATTTATATTCTTTTATCGATAATTTAATTATTTTTAATCAAGTAGTCAATAGAATAAAATAACATATACAAAATGATTTATACTATAATTATTTTAGTTATGTTCTAATTAATTTTAAAGTAAAATTAGATTATTATTAGTTTTTAAATTATAACGACAAGTATGGCACTTGCTAAATATTTCTTTAAGAAGACAGTGTCCTAAATTGGGGTCATGACAATCTATTATTTGCTTCAATTTACATTCACATTACATATCTAAGGTTAACAAACATTGTGTGAAAGAGGACTTACTTACATACTTTCTTAGTATAATTTGGCTTATGTAACAGAAAGGATGAGGATCCTTGGTTTAATAGGAACTCTTCAACTCCTTAATATTTTTTTTTTAAAAGTATAAAGTCTTCATTTACTTAACTCAAGAAAAATCGTGACAAAAAAAATTGACATTGATTTTTTTTAATATAAAATTATTATAAAAAAATACTTGACCAATATGGTCAACCCTCACATTATACAATCCTATAATTCTAGGTAACATTTATCTAATAAATTTAAGAAAAAAACACTCAATCTAAAAAATAAGACTTAAAAAAATTTGAACATGAATTATCATAAAAAAAATCTTTGACCAATGTGGTCAACCCTTATGTTTTACAATTGAACATTAAGTCCATCAAAATTACCAAATCAAAATTTAATCAATTTGAATGAGAACTCTTTAAAAAATAAATTGAATATCAATTATCATAAAAAAAATTCTTTGATCAATGTGGTCAACCCTTATGTTCTACAATTGAACATTAAGTCCATCAAAATTACTAAATCAAAATTTAATCAATTTGAATGAGAACTCTTCAATCTTTAAATTTGAGGAAAAATTTACAAAAACTTAGCATAATGAATCTTGCATATAAATTATCATGCAAAAATTAATTGAAATCCCACATTCTAGAATCTCATATTGAAATCAATAAAATTAACAAATCAAGTTTTTTAGTTGACTAATTGATCAACCTTAGTATTCTACAATTTAGAACAAAATTACTAAATTAAAAAAATCACTCAAATTTCATGAGAACTCTTGACTTCTAAAGTTTAAGCAAATAAAAAACTAGTCAAAGTGTATGATCTTAAGTAACAAAATTAACAAGTTAAAATTTAATAAATTTGAAAAGAAATTCTTCACTTATTAAATTCTAACCCCACTTCCCTCAAAAAAACAACTCTTAAAATTCAACATTTAAAAAATTGAATATAGAATATGATTTAAAAATATATATTTGACTAATCAATCCCCCTCAGACATTAAAAAAAGTCCAACAAAATGACGAAATCAAAATTTAATTTATTCGCATTAAAAACTCCTACAACTCCTCAAATTTAAGGAGGAACTCAAAATTTAATTTATTCGCATTAAAAACTCCTACAACTCCTCAAATTTAAGGAGGAACTGGGTGGGAACTCCAACTACTAAAATTTCACTATACAGGGGTCTTAAAATTAAACAAAAGATAACATTAAAAAATCTTGTATACAAATTATCATTAAAAAAATTGAAAACATTAAAAAATCTTGTATACAAATTATCATTAAAAAAATTGAAATCAACAAAATTAACAAATCAGAATTTTACTGGAGTAATGTGGTCAAATGTCATATTCCACAATTTAGAAGTTAAATTAAAAATTAGTCAATTTGCACAAGACTCATGACTTCTTTGAATTTCAAATTACTTGAATTATGTGACTCCACTAGACAAAATTAGCAAGTGAAAATTTAATAAATTTAGAGAGAAATTCTTCACTTGTTAAATTCTTAAAATTAAGATTTTTATATATAATTTTTTTCGATGGAAGGTGAACTACCAACCAACAAAGGCCACCACCCTCAAAATCACCACTAGTCCAATAACCCATTGACATATATATATATATATATATATATATATATATATATATATATATAATCTAATCACACTCAATTGACATAAAAGTCCAACAAAATGACAATGAAATCAAAATTTCATTAATATGCATTCTCAAATTTAACTACTAAAATTTCAGCAAAACAATAGCCCTTACTAAAACTAATATAAAATAAAATCAGGCCCTAATTAACCCCACCGGCAAATCTGGAAGAAAACAAAAACACGTTTCAGCAAATTTCGAGTTAGAATCCACGTGGAGTAGTCGACACGTTGAACACAAGTCAACTGAGAGAAACTTGAAAGACACGCCGGCGCCGGCGACTCATGCCGCGTCTGAAGAACATTCAATGTCCGGCCGGGAAAATTTCCCGGCGATGGGACCCGCACTTGACAACGATATATCTGAACATCGATAAGACATGCTGTTAACAATAGATTTATAACTCCTGCGATAAGTCCGTGTGCTTATAATTGATAAGCAACTGGGAGTCCGGGATGCCTCGGGAAAAGGATGATAACATGCTTTTTCTCTCCTCTTTTTACTTTCTCATTTTTTTCATTAAATTCTGCGCTTGGAGAGTCGAAGCCGATGGAGGAGATGATGATGATGATGATTGTGATGATCAAATGGCGAGCAGTTTTGAATAAATAATCGAGCAAATTTATCGTGTTCGCCCGAAACCCTTGCCTGCACGAAGCTTCCAAGCTTCACGGCTGTCGCGTGGAGACTAAGATTTTGTAGCGTCTATCGTTGTGTTCGGGATTTTGCAGTCTGCGTTCGAAATCTCGTTAAGGCAAGTGAGACTTCTTTCTTATTTTGAGAAACTTTGAAGTTTTTTTTTTTCCTCGGGCGCGGCTGCTTGCTGAGGCCCGCGTGGAAGAATTTGAGGTTTATTGCAAGTGTTTTGCTGTTTTTGACATATTTGTGCGATTTCGGTGCTTGCCTTCGCCGCATTTGTCCGATGCTTAGCTGCCTTTTCTCTTGTATGCGGTTTTTCTCTTTGTCGAATGGTTGTACGATGACTGTAAATTAGCGTGTTGCTGTTGAATTGCGGTCATGTGTCTAGAGCAGATATCTCGAAAAGAGTCTTTCAATTGGAAGAGCGCAAAATTGTGTTTTCGAATATTATATATATTATTTTTTATTTTTTATTTATCTTTAAATTCCAGCGAACTCAAAATACTCACTCTGTTTTGATGTGTAGAATTCTGTTGCAATTTATTGTTTTCAGTATTTATTTTGCAAAATTCGAAGTAATTAAAATAATAATATTTGTGTCGATCATAGTTTCTAAAAAAAAATGTATCGTTGTTTTAAATTTAGTTGAGGTTAGCGTACAACTCTAGATTTTTCTAGAACAGCTGAAAATGCTCTGTCCGAATGTTAATTTCTACTATTTGAATGAGGTTAAAATGTTATTTTTGCTTTTATATCCGTATTGCTTTTTGTTGGAGTAAAATAAATTTAGAGAGCTTTAAACGCTCGCCTTATTTTCGGATTGTGGAATTTTTCCCTTGGCTTTTTATTACTTTTTAGCCTAATTGCTAAGATTACTCATCTTTTTTTCTATTTTTTGTTTAGATTTTGTTTACTTAACCTTTTGGCCTGTTAATGTCTCTAGCCTCATATTTGTTTTTCTTTTCTGCTGATTAATGGCGTTTAACTTTCAGTTGAAAATATTGTTCGTTTAAAGGGAATTTTGGAGTCGCTAGGGTTTTGTTATTAAATATCAAATAATTTTCATTTTAAGATTAAGAAACCATAAGATGCTTATTTGTGTCAGAGAATTTCCAACTCTTTATTGTCCTTTGAGGTAATTTTGAACAAACCTGTTTTGACTGGTACAGGGGTCAGTGACAGATAAAACTTGAGTTCGTGGAACTCAATAGCTAAGCTTACAGAAGTATCAAACAAAATCGGGCAACATGACATCTCTTAGTAGAGAACTGGTTTTTCTTATACTGCAATTTTTGGATGAGGAGAAATTTAAAGAGTCTGTTCACAAGTAAGTCTTATATTCCTCTGTTATTCCTTGTTATTTTTTCCATAGCTTTAAAGTTTCTGTTAGAATCTGTTGTCAAGTTGCTAATCCAAAATTTGAATGTGACCCTTAGGCTTGAGCAAGAATCTGGCTTTTTTTTCAACATGAAGTATTTTGAGGACAAGGCTATGGCTGGGGAGTGGGATGAAGTTGAGCGCTATCTCTCAGGGTTCACGAAGGTTGATGACAATCGGTATTCAATGAAAATTTTCTTTGAGATAAGGAAGCAGAAGTATCTGGAAGCCTTGGACAGGTACTAATGGAGGGAAATAAACTGACATTTTTATCTGTCATTATTTTTCGTTTTCATCGTTTGAATGTTGCAGTACAAGCACTTTCTTGTCTTGAAAAATGGTTTTGTTTTTGTTGCAGACAGGACCGTGCAAAGGCAGTTGAGATATTGGTGAATGATCTGAAGGTATTCTCAACATTTAACGAAGAGTTATATAAGGAAATTACTCAACTCTTGACACTGAATAACTTCAGGTAACTCTGAAAGCTTTTGAGATTTTAATGCACACTGGAATCTGTGTTCCAATTTAGAGCAAGTATTTTACAGCTAGATATGACATCAATTAGTAATGAATGGCTCATAAGGCACAACAATTCCTGAAGGTTTTGCAAATGGGATAGCAAGCAAAGTACACTTGATTGTAGCAGAAACCCTATGGCTATGCGCCCTTAGCCAGATTAGTATTAGGATGAGTGATTTCTAGGGAAGTTCTGGTGCTTTAACCTATAAACATCACCTAGATGCAGTTAGTGCAATGTGGGCCCATTCATGCACACTAGATTGGTTCTAGCAAATCACTGCTCATAAAATATGGGTCAGTGAAGATTGACTTGAAACTGTGTTGCTGAATCCCAATCATAGTTGGAAAACTTGCCGAGTACTTGCTGAGTTTTTCACCAAAAAACTTGTGACTAGGCTTGGCAAAAAATGTTAAGTTTTTGCCAAAAGCTCTTTGAGCAATCAGCGAGTTTTGGGAAAACAATCGCCTGTGCAACGAAATTAGAGGTCAAACACCCAAAAATATCATTTTTTAATACCAGTTTCCATTTGCAGCATTGTTTAGTCATTTTAGCAGCTCAAGAGCAGGAGGATTTATACAAGTATAACATTTAAGTATAAGTTCTTTCTTATACTTCAAGTTATTTTTGTATAAACACTATTAGGATGCTTGAGATGGGTTTCAGCTTCATAGGAGTTAAAATGCAGATTCTAGATTTTGGGAATTTTCAAAAATTCCAAGCTTAGCCAAATTTTAGGATTCAGCATGCCTTCAGCAGTGTTATCTCCCACAAACTGTCTTGGCTGTTTGAGGTCAAATTGAAGCTAGAACAATGATTTTCTAATGATTTTAACTCATTTCTCACAAATCACTTGGTTTCAATTCTATATTCCCGAGTCAAACACCCAACGAAATTAGAGGTCAAACACCCAAAAATGTCATTTTTTAATACCAGTTTCCATTTGCAGCATTGTTTAGTCATTTTAGCAGCTCAAGAGCAGGAGGATTTATACAAGTATAACATTTAAGTATAAGTTCTTTCTTATACTTCAAGTTATTTTTGTATAAACACTATTAGGATGCTTGAGATGGGTTTCAGCTTCATAGGAGTTAAAATGCAGATTCTAGATTTTGGGAATTTTCAAAAAATTCCAAGCTTAGCCAAATTTTAGGATTCAGCATGCCTTCAGCAGTGTTATCTCCCACAAACTGTCTTGGCTGTTTGAGGTCAAATTGAAGCTAGAACAATGATTTTCTAATGATTTTAACTCATTTCTCACAAATCACTTGGTTTCAATTCTATATTCCCGAGTCCTGACAGACATAGCTCAACCACATGCTCACACCCAAGACAATCATTAACTTTCCACCAGGCTGAAATTGCTCAAACTCATGTCCATACTATTTTGCTATGATTTATTTACTTCTAGTTTTATAGAAACTATTTACTAAGATGTATATACTTCTAGTTTTAATATTTTATAGAAACTAACTACAATGATGTGTTTAGTTTTAGTTTTATAGAATCTATTTCCTAGTTTGCTTTTAGCAATCAGAATTCTGCATGAGAATCCGATTTTGTACCCACTTTGCATTTATATATATATCTAAACTCTGCTTATTTCTTTTGTGTTCTCATTAATTAACTCATTGGATGCACCTACTCATTGAATTTTGTTAAAAAATTACTTTTAATTAAATTTAAGCTGTTTTTAGGTTCCTGAGTTTTTTTCAAAAACTGGCTAATTTTTTCCCAAGTTTTTTTTTGGGCTTGGCGAGTTTTTGCCGAGTGAGAGTTTTCCAACTATCATCCCAATAAACTGTAAGTAGATATGAAGTCGTTTTGTACATTGTAGAGAGTATTTTATCTTCCAGCACATCCCCCGATTTTTATAAGTTTTTTGGGTATTACCTAGGGTTAGTTTAACTTAACTGCATGATGAAAATAGATGTTTATAATTCTAATTTTTATAACGGCATCTTTTGGTCGCCATTGTACCCTTCATGCGAGAATTACTGGCCCTAAAATTGTGTCTAAATGAAAACTAGTTTATTCTTTGGAGCAACATCAAACAACAAATGCTAGGATAAACCTGCTAAAATGTCATATATGTCATAGCAATACACTTATTAAATTACAACTCCTCTATGTATCATTGTATATCATCTAGTTTTTGGAAAGAGTGCAATGATTAACTCTTTTTGATTTGGTGATTCTTAATTTCATTGAAAAGTAGCACATCTCATGGTCATCATGCATCTGGGGCAGGGTCATTATGTCTGGAACCTGGATGTTCCTTGGATATCCCAAAAATTTGGAGGATTTCCCCTCAACTCTGTACCTCTGTAACTGAATAGCTTTGTGTAACATAGCTTACTAAAATCATGAAGTTGCTCACTGATTATTACTTGGAGATTAGCACTGTTGGTTTCTTCAACTTTCAATCTTCTTGTAGCTCTCTTCTTTTTGACAACATTCTTGTTACTTACTGCCTATTAATTTATTTGCAATCCTTCTAGAGAAAATGATCAGCTGTCTAAATATGGTGAAACAAAATCTGCAAGAAGTATCATGCTTCTGGAGGTTAAAAAGCTGATAGAGGCGAATCCTTCATTTCGAGAAAAACTTACATTTCCTAACTTGAAGGCATCAAGGCTGCGAACTTTGATTAACCAAAGGTGGATCTTTTATAACTAGGTTTTCATATTTATTTTTACTCTTGCATTATTGTAATCCTTTAAGTTGTAGAAAAGTTTCAAGAAAGCAGATTAAAAGATATTGTTCTAATGTTTTCTGTAAAATAATTGGAAACTATTGGGTTCATTCTGATTTGTGTTAAAGTGGTTTGAGCAGTTTGAACTGGCAGCACCAGCTATGCAAAAATCCTAGACCAAATCCAGACATAAAGACATTGTTCACAGATCATGCATGTGTACCTCCAAATGGAACCCGAACTCCTACACAGGTTACAGCTTCATTGGCAGGTGGATTACCCAAAACACCCTTTCCACCTATTGGAGGACCTCATGGGGTATGGCAAGTTGAGGGTATTTGATCAAATCAGCAAATAGTGTGCTGTAGCTTAAAACCAAAATGTTTATATGGATCATTTAACTAATATTAATCAATTGCTTGCAATATGTTCTACAGCCTTTTCAACCAGCTCCAACCACTACTAACACCTTGGCAAGTTGGATGTCAAATCCCAGTGTGGTTACATCTGCTCAACCTCCTGTTGCTATTGGAAGTATTCCAATTTCTATTAATCAAGGTAACATCTTAGTGACTTAGAGTTTGACTTCTTTCTTTATTAAAATGAAATTCATAAACTGAATGAAGAATTAATTATTTTGATGTCAAATTTGGGGAACCAAATGGACTTGATAATTAAGAGGTGGAAATTTAATCACGGAGGGATTTACTTATCGTCAACAGGGAAATAGGCTTTCCCTGATTGTTTGGATGGAATGTCTCTTTAATTAGCGACTAATTCTCAACTTTTTTTTTGTGGTTATCTCCCAGAGGTTATTTATCTGATTTATGAATGCTTTGTTTCTATTTATGTTAGAATGTGTTGGAGTATGTTGCTTGGATTAGTTGTTTGCACGAGTATCACTTGAATTAACCCCTCTAATCCAACTTGAAGTTTTGGCTATATTTCAGAGGTTATTTATCTGATTTAGTAATGTGTTGAATAATCTTTTGAGCAAGTTGCTTTTCTACAGCACCTCTACTAAAGCGTGCAAGAACTCCTCCAAGCAGTGCAACTCTGGTTGATTATCATGCTGCCGATTCTGAGCCTCCAATGAAGCGAGTGCGTCAAATTGCTCAGTCTGTTGAGGAGGTAAAAGTTTATTCTGTAATCATTTTCTCCTTATGCAACTAACCCAATGAGACTGCATGGTACTTTTTTATTGTAGTTATTTTCCTTTAGAAGCTTGCATGTTTGTCAAATGTTTTAAGCCACATGTTAGCATTTTCTTATTAATGTTGCCATCTCTTGTCTCAAAACAAATGTATTCTTCAATTTCTGCAGGTCACATATCCAGGTTGTACTCAACGATGGTCATTGGAAGACCTTCCAAAGACAGTAGCCCAAACACTTGATCAAGGTCATTCTGTTACAAGCATGGACTTTCATCCTTCTCAACAAACAATATTACTGGGTAAGAATTGTGGTTGTTCTTGCTTATACTTGATGCTTTATGGATGTAATGTTTTGTGTAATGATTGATCTGAGATATATTATGTGGAAATATGCAAAGTTTGAACAAACATTGTTAATGAGGTGACTTGCACGGAAACTGACAAATTATGCTGCCAGTTGGCACTGCAAATGGAGATATAACATTATGGGAGGTTGGGTCAAAGGAAAAGCTTGTTTCAAAGCCCTTCAAAATTTGGGATGTGAATACTTGCTCTAGTGTATTGCAGGTACAATGCCTGTACCCCTTCTGTTACTTCATTATAATTGCAGATTGTTTATTTCTGGAGATGAGGGTTAAGAAATCCTTTGATTTTTAACAGTGGGCAGTATATTTTCTTTACCTTTTCAGGATCCATATGCATCTTCAGCCTCAAGTTTTGCAGTCAATCGAGTGATGTGGAGTCCTGATGGAAGTTTAATAGGTACCTGACCTATTTCCTATGCATAGTTTGATGTTATATTTGCTTCTTCTATGTGTTTTTAGTGATATACGGCAGTGATATGTTTGTGATTTTGATCCTTTTTAATGATGATTTTTATCTCAATTTCAGGGGTTGCTTTTAGTAAGCATCTCATTCATGTCTACGGTTATCAAATGCACACTGATCTGCGACAGCATTTGGAGGTTCGTTAATATTTTGTCTTCATTCTGAAATGACTGCTTGCTAATTATGGAGTCAACAGTTGGTCAATATTTGTACATTTAGAAAATATGGTTATCATAGTATGCTGTAACTCATTTGGAATTGAAAGTGTAAAGAGTTGACACTGTATGGTTAGAAAACACTTATTACTTGCAAGTGGACTTCAAGGCTTTCTTGATCATATAGTTGAGAGACGTATTTCAGCCCCTTGACTCACATGCCTATTGTTCCCTTATCCTGCAACTTTGGATAAAGTTTTCCCTTTCCACTTCCACCTATTATCAACAATTTTGGTAAAATTCAATTATAGCTGTCATAGAAGACAATGCTTATTATTTAATTGGTTTCTTGATCACGACATCCATTTCACTATAACCTGTCCTGCTCATTGTTTTCGTCAGTATTCTTTTGTCCGTCATCACAACCCTTTTTTTGAATTAGATATAGGATATAAACACTGCAAATTAACAAATTCAAAACTGTTCTGTCTTAAGTTACCACTACTGATCACCAGTCTAGTTACATTATATGTTAGAATGACATTACAAAAGACAGTAGCTGCTATAGGAGCAGTTCATGATGTTCACATAAAAAAAATTGAGACATCACAAAGTCCATCTACTGGTTTTTGACTATCACTAAGAATTTCCATCTCTTATTGCCCCTTGGCTGTACAGTCAGGTCCACATTGGACTCAGTGAGCTCATCTGTGATTTTTTATTTATTTTTGATGGGTAAGAGGCCGAAGCCAAGATTATGTGTTGTGATTAATTATTGTTATTATTGATTTTGAGTACAAGTAGATTCAAACCCAAGACCTCTTTGATAAGAGGCTCACAATTTACCGTTGTGTTGTAGACTCTTGCCCAACTCATGCTGTGATTTTGACCTTTGCTGATTTTACTTTTATTAATAGATCTCTGGTTGTTGCCTTCAACTGGCTCCTTCTCATTGTATTTTCTAATGAACTCAAGGAGACCTGGGAGGAACAGTTGGTTCTCCTGTTTATTATTTGCCTATGTTTGTCCATATAGTGTCTCTGAAGTCTGAAGCACTGACTGTTACAAGTCGTTTTTCAAGCGATTTCTTGAACTTTCTTTTTGATATCCTTGTAGTAATTGCTACCCCTGAAGCAACATTAGAAAGGATGAGTTTTTTGGCAAACTCAGTAAGAGACCTCTCCTTACCTTGAAAATTTCTCCTCGTTTGAAAATCCAAATTTGCCACAGAATTTTAATAGATAACAACCACCAAAAATAATTCATCATTTTAGGGATATTCTGATCTTGCCAAATAATATAGCCAACCAGTTAGCATTGCTGTTCCAGCCATTTAGAGCAGAACAAAAAGTATTCTAGATTTCCTTAGCTATGAAGCAGTAAAATAACGTGTTTAACAGATTCAGGCATTTTACAAATTTTACACAAATCAACTTCTTTATGCATAATTTTATAAGGAATCTTTTGAAGAAGAAAAATCCACTTGAGACATGCTTTGGGTTCCATTTGCTGGTCCAGTAACCAGATAACATCCTTTGATAAGTAGGAGATATTTTCCACAACAAGTCAAATTGTGATATTGCTATTAGGATTCAACTTAGTATTTTTTAGTCAAACTCATTGTCCCATGTTTCATGAGTAGTGGCTCACATGAACATATCTCTTATGAAAGTAAATGAACCACTTAGCACTCATTGCATCTAGGTAAAGCACATGGACTTCTCGGGAGGTCACCCATCCCAATTCTACTCTAGCTTAAGCATGCTTAACCATAGAGTTTCCTCCAAAGGTGAAGCACCAGGACTTCCCGTTAGGTCACACGGTTTCCTCCAACTTATCTAGATGTAACGAGTACTAAGTGTTCCATTCATTCTCATGAGAGATGGGCTCTTGTGAACCATTATTTATGAAATATCGGTCATTGAGTTTGACTAAGAAAACCACATTCTTGATAGAAATATTACAATTGATAACATCTTGCCAAATGTTACTAGAAAAAGATTCATTCCAACAACTATTATAATGGCTAAACAGAGAATCAAAGTTAATCAGAGATCTGTAAATAATCTTAGGAGTGATCTTCAGCATTTTAGTGCCATAAGTCCAAGAGATGTCATGTAACCAGTTATTATCCGTGGGTTGGAAGTTCTTGGGGAGGTTAAGTGAAAATGCCTCTGTGAGAATCGAGTATGTCCTCCATTGGGTTCTAGGAATATCATATTCTTTGTGCAGATAAGGCCAAGTCTTTAGGTGATCATTGGTAAGGACTTTAAAATATTTAATGTGTCTGCTATTCCAGTTTTTAGCAAAGCATCCTTTTAGGAGGGCAAGAAGTTTGTCCTTATATTGTAGGTTCCACCAGATAGACTTGCCTATAGTGATTCTATAGTTGGTGTTCAGGCCATCTTAAGCTCTAAAAATAACTTAATTTTATTAACTTTCACACTGAATATATAGAGTTTAAAAAAGCTTAAACAAAAAAGCCAAAGTTATCTAAATAAAGACAACTAAAAATAAAACTGTTTAAAACAATATAAAATATAGAGCCTAAATTACCATTACCAAAAAAATCTAGAAGCTGGCTAAAAATTGCAAAGAAACCTAATGTACTATTCTTATACCCTTTTTAAATGGACATTCTATCAACTACACTAATTTACCCTAAACTTGACAAAATTTTCTGGACTGAGAGACTTGGTGAACATATCCACAGTTTGGTCCTCAGTGGGGCACATACTGCAATGTCATATATCCATCTCGACAAGCTTGTGGGTGAAATGACAATGAAGCTCAACATGCTTTGTTCGCTCATGGAAGATTGGATTTTTGGCTAGCTTCAGAACTCCCTGATCATCATAGAATAAAAGAGTAGGTCATGTTTGAAAATTGAGGCATGTGCATGTCTACCAGCATCCTTCAAAGCCAAACTGCTGCTACTTGCCCAGTCCATTGGACTGCACCGGTGCCCAAATTGAAAACGTACCCAGAAGTTTTGTCATCAACACAACTTGCCCACTCAGAATCTGTAAAACCAACAAGCCTAGGGTTTGTGCTTATGTTATACAAAATGCCAAAATTAGGAGTGCCCTTCACATATCTCAGCACCCGTTTCATTGCAAGCTAATGTTCTGCTTGTGGGGATGTCATGAAGCGAGAGATATAGCTCACATCATAGTTGATGTCAGGTCTAGTGGCAGTGAGAAAGATAAGGCTGCCAGACTTTTCTGCAGATGTGTAGATGCAGGTCTATGATAATGCATCTGAAACCCAACAGATTTTTGCTATACATTGGCTGAGAAATGAAGATGTAGTTTTCTATCTGTGAAATCTCCACAGCAAGACAATAATGGAGAAGTCCCAAATTTGTTATATCAAAATTCTGGCACAAATTTTGTTTAATCTGCTTGACTAATTGTGTTTCACTTCCGGTAATGATCAGATCTTCATTATAGATAACAAGGATAAGAATCTCACCACTAGCATGCTTGACATACAAATTGGAACCAAAAGGACCTTTTTGAATCTCTTGATCAATCAAATACTTAGGGTGTGGTCCTATGAGGGGGCCGCAGGATTTTTCTTTTGATGGAGCGAGTGGTCCCATGAAGCCAAGAAAAAGGTTTGATATAAGATAAATTGGAATCTTCTCAAAAATAGAAGCCTCTACTTTTTAGGGTGCAAATTTGAGCAGGTGGAAAAGGTGGGGGGCTAGAAATTGCCCCACCAACTTTGGCTTCTTTCCTTCCATTTGAAATCAGAAGTTCAGAAACCCTAGATGATTATTACAACCACAAGTACAGTGGGATAAATTTACAAAAAGAACAAACACAATTGTAAGGCATGCAGCTGGAAATTGTGAAAATTTGTGGGCAAAGAAATGGAAAAAACACGTGATTAAAAAGTGCAGCTAAATGATTCTTAAATTGCATAAAAATGGTGTATGAAGAAAAGCACGTTGAAATTTGCATGTTTGTTCAGACACTAAAAAAAGTGTAGTATGAAGAACCTGTGCACACTAGCAAACATGGAAAAATCGCGTAGAAATCTGGATTGCAGAAGAGAAAAACTTTTTCGCCTAAGGGTTACGGAGATAGAACGTGACCAAAGAATTTACCAAAAAAAAGCACATACAACACAAAAAAAAAAAAATCACTACAACACAAACACACAGGATTTAGGGAAAGGATTGTGAAAAATTCAAAAACCCTAGATGGGTTTACCACAAACAACCAAACTTGTTTCATGAATTTTTTTTTTAAAAAACCATAGTTGTGTCCCTTGAGAAAAAAATTCCCCCAAAATCTTGTCCTGCTCTGATACCACAAAACTCTTATAAATAACATAGTTGTATTAACTTTCACATTGAACATACAGACTTTACAAAAGCTTTAACATAAAAACAAAGTCATCTAAATAAAGATGAGTACAAATAAAACTGATTACAACAATTCAAAGATTGAGCCTAAATGACCATTACCAAAAAGAACCTAGAAGCTGGCTAAAAATAGCAAAGAAATCCAAGGTACTTAAGACATTCTAATAATTGTTACAGAGCAAAGTTCTCACCAACTCATTCCTTCCAGATGCTTTTGGAAACATTGGAACCCTCAAGAGACATGGGGATGTTGCCTACAAAGATATCACAAAAAGGGGAACTCCTAAGATTTGGCACATTTACGGACCGCATTACTTATGACAAATCAAAACTTTCCAAGGTTCATCATTTTAATAGCTTTATAGATCCATTTTACAGCTAGGGCCATACCTTGGATTTTGAGGTCTTTCGGCCCTAGGCCACCCCATTTCTTGTCCATAGTACACCAACTTCGTTTGACAAAATGTTCTGATATGCTTTTGTATTTCATTGATTTGTTGCCTATTGATGAGCCAAACAAAGGAGTATATATTGTTAGAGGGCAGTATTTATTGGCACACCAGAATCCTAACAGCCGAAGATAAATTGAAAATTTTGTTTATTCCACTTGATAAGTTTGCAGATTATTTTATTTTTGATCTATTACTACATATCTTTTAAGCAAGGGTGAATGGCAAAAGGGATGTCATGGCACCTTACAATTTTAGAGGGCCTCCCAAACAGCACCTGAATTTGGAAAACTAGGGAGGAAGATCTTCATTCCAACTTGAAATATTGATTTAGATGTGGAGAGTTTAGCACCAGATGCCAAAGAGAAGGTATTCATCTTCTGCATGAGAGAATTCATATTATTTTCAATTCAATTTACAAAGAGTGCAGTGTCATTAGCAAATTAATTGATTTTTTCGTGACTAGGGAGAGTAATACATTACACTTTTTGGGAGAGGTGGGAGTTCCCAAGAAGGTAGTGCAAAGCACCTGATGCAATGACAAAGAGGGAGGGGGCTAATGGGCACCCCTGCCTAGTGGATATCTATAGTTTGAATTTGAAACTCTAAATCAAGGAATTTCAATTCCTGCTTCTGCATCTTTCATTAAGATTTGGATCCACGCGCAGTAATTGTTGGGAAAACCAAAGGCTTACAGGGTCATAGTAAGGAAAGACCATTTAATTCTTTCATAAGATTTTTCAAAATCTAACAGGAACATGTCTATTTCTTGATTGTATTTCCTGGCTCAATGCATGGCTTCCTAGCAAGTTATGAGGTTTTCAAGAAATGTAGTTGCCTTTGATGAAACCTGTCAAGTGTTACTTACAATCTTGGGGAGGATGCGAGTCAATCTACTAGGCCCTTAGGTAATATCTTTATATTAAACATTCAGGATAATTACAGACCTTCAGTTCTTCAATAAGGCTTTATCACCATCTTTTGGCAGCAACTTAGTAATGCCTCTGTTAATATCTTTGCCCATGGATCCTATATTTCTTACTTGATTATAGATATCCTGTAGATCTTGACTAGTCCATTTTATTTTGGTTTTATAAAACTCTGCTGGGAATCCATCCTTCCCTGGTGATTTATCATTCTGCAGATCTCTAATAGCATTTTGAATTTCCCCTATAGAGATATCCTTTTCCAGGGTAGAGGAGTCATCACTAGAAAGTTTTCTACGGATGATGCTTTTACAAAAATATCTCACCTCCATGCAATTGAACCTATTGTCTAAATCTTCAAAATGATTACCAATGTTCATGGACCATTTTGCTACCATTTGAGATTTTTGGTAATTCTCTTTTTGAATTGTTTTCTTTTCACGAGCTTGAAGAAGAAATTTGAACCTCTTAACCCAGCTACATTTCTTTTTGAAACTTCTGTCCTGGAGCACCATAACAGTGAAAAAATGATCAGTTGTTTGTTTATAGAGTCATTTTCCCCTGACATGTATATAAAAAAATGATAGAGACAGTTAACAATTAGAATAATAGAAGTAAGATGTATAAAACTTTGACAATGAATAGATTAAAAATAACAAATTTGAAATTTCCAGTCAAAGCTGAAACATTGTCCTGGTCTTTTTTTGTCTGTCTTCCTTTCTTTGTCCTTGCAACCCCTTAATAGCCTTTTTTGTCCATTTGCTAGCTATCTTGCATACACATGTTGCATCTGTAATGACCTACACACATTTTAGCATACCATTCATCGACTTCTATCAGGATGCGAAATTGAAACTTAGCATTCATAGGCCCCACAACTGAAGCATCCTTTGCAGTAGAATAATGTAGAAAGCAAATTGAGGTTCAAAGTAGTTCTAAGAAAATCAAGCAACATGCCAGGATGCCATTACTATTTCTATCTAGCAACATCCTCATCATTTGTAGCTTGCACATTGAATAGATATATAATTGAATTTTGTGATGTTGAACCTATGGGGCTTTGTATTCCCCATGATTCCACCTAACACACTTCAATTTTTGGAATTACAGGTGGCTTGCCTCACTCCATCGAAGAAATTGTTCGTGCAATAATGCCTATGAAATAATCTGATCATCTTAGTCCTCTCCTCAAGTGTGATTAGTTTAGCATAAGGTCCAAGCCTTGTAATGCTGTCTTTGATCCTCATAATGTGGTCTTTAATCCTTGTAATGCTGCCCTTCCAGTCACCTGGGAAGATGTTGCATTTACAATGTTGACTTCCACCTGAATTAGTTGTCTTGCCAGTGTTAAGCAATATTGCAAGACACAAATGTTGCATGTACAATGTTGACTTCCACCTGAATTAGTTGTCTTCTAGTGTCCAGCAATATTGCAAGACACGAAGGTGTTTTACTTCTTTTAGTAAACAGGTGTTTGACATATATTGTCAACAGCTTTGAACAGTTTTTGACATTTTTTGCTTGTGTTCCTAGCTGAACCAACTGTGGACAGGGTTTTTCTGAACTCAGTTGATCCCCCTGCTGTTCATTGAAACTCACTATCCAATTCAATGTAGACATTGCTTCTGAATGAACTCATCTTGACCCTTAAAAAAGATCAATAAAATTGGAGCAGAATGATAATATTTTTATGTTGGGAACCTCCTACGGTACTCTAGGTTTATCTTATTTTATTCTTTGAAGTGAACTTTTTTGCTAGCCTAAAATTGATGCCTGTGGGGGACATCATGACATCATGGGGATGTGAGGGAATCAGGACACCCCCTGAAATCCCCCCTGTGGTGAACATTCTGAAGGAGCCTGTCCTTGTTCCCAAACCTTGGAAGAAAAGAAAATTCTATTTCCACCATCAGTTTCTCATTGCCAAAACTCAATGTAAACTCTGGGAACTTGTTCCTAAGAAACACTGCTTTTGTGTCATGAAATGTATATGTATTCTGCTATGTGCATCATATATAAATTACAGATAATGTATGTGTGATCTGTAATTTGATTTGGCCTGTTGTATATTATGCTATTAGTATTATCACTTGTTGGGATGCTAATCTTAGAAGTGTTGCAGATTGATGCTCATGTTGGTGGAGTCAATGACTTAGCATTCTCTCATCCAAACAAGCAGCTTTGCATTATAACTTGTGGAGATGATAAGATGATTAAGGTGAATTCCTTGTGGAATCATAGTATTTGAATTGCGTCTCATCCTTAACTATTCAATTGGTTGCATTTATTGATCTCAAAAAATTGCAACAGGTTTGGGATGCCTTAAGTGGTCGCAAATTGTATAGCTTCGAGGGCCATGAGGCAGCTGTATTTTCTGTGTGCCCCCATCACAAGGAAAATATTCAGGTATAATATGAACATGTTGCTATGGATAATTAATTTAATTCTTTATAGACAATTATTGGCTTATTTATCCTAGTAGTGGGGTGTCTGACAAAAAGGATTCATTTTGCAGTTTATCTTTTCCACTGCCATCGATGGAAAAATCAAAGCCTGGTTATATGACAATGTGGGTTCACGGGTCGACTATGACGCTCCTGGAAAATGGTGTACGACAATGATGTATAGTGCCGATGGGACAAGGTAAATTACAAACAGAAAATGTCTTATAAAGCATGTCAGCATAGGAGCATGAACAAACATATATGTTTACTATTGGTTGTGTCATATAATAATTTCTGTTTATGAAGCTAAAACACATCAACATATACCAGTCGATGCATCAGTATGATCCCAGCTGTTAAAACCACTGCGACAGAAGCTTGAAACCTTGACAACCTGAGCTATTAAAATCACATTTAACTTCAATGTTTTAAATTCCCTCTAAAATTTTATTTTCTTTGTCCAAATCTGATACAGAAGTTTCATTTTTTTTATTTTGTTAAGTCAAAGGTTTAGGTTTGCATTTTAAAATATGGGAGAAGGTTACAAATCACATTTGTTGTACAAGTATGTCAAACATTATATTAGGAAATCATTTTTTAAGTGGACGGCCACGCTTGATGAGGTATGCCAAATGAGGATTATTCATACTATTTGTTCAATGTTATTTTTTAAGCATGCTGTCCTTAGATGGCAAAGTTGTGGTGAAAAGCTTCTTCTGCAGACAAAGGTTATCTAGAATTCACATCATCACATCCAGTGTCTTCTGCTGGAATGGATGATTCTGGGCTCAAGTTGGAACTTGAGTGGAACAAAAGTTGCCCACACGTGATTCTTTAAAGTTGTAATAAATTGTTGGCCAAAGATATTGAATAAATAGAAATAATTTAAA
The DNA here is from genome assembly GCA_028749045.1 of Cupressus sempervirens. Classification (NCBI taxonomy): domain Eukaryota; kingdom Viridiplantae; phylum Streptophyta; class Pinopsida; order Cupressales; family Cupressaceae; genus Cupressus; species Cupressus sempervirens. Next base: position 144,405,838 of record CM053784.1, on the reverse strand, counting down.
AGAAAAACAGACCTTGGGAGCCTCATGGTACAGAGGAACTCATCACCAAACAAAATGAACATTGAGAAGCCCCATGGGTCCCACACAGGTCTTTCTCCCACATCGTAAACTTCTAGATGTGTATTTTTTAAGAATGTCACTATTTTAGCATTGAATGTGATTTTTCTGTTACCTTTAATTTGATTTTTATAGTATTATCAGCAATACATAAATGTTTGTATATTTTCCTTCTTAGCATTTGTAAACCTTTTTTGTAAGCCTTTCAAACTTTTTCGGAAAATTTGGGCTTTTGGTTAACCTTTCCCTTCTAAGGCCTCAATATTTTTTTCAGACAGGGTATTTGTGTCTAATTCTCTGCAGCATTAAGATGAGTTATCTGAAACAGTGGATCACTTGTCCCAACTACTTAGAGATACATTCTAGTAATATCCCCTTCATGAAATAAAATAAAATAATAACTTTATTTGGGTTCCTAATTGATTTATGTATATCTCAGGTCCATCCTTGGTTTCTCTTAGGTATTTTCCATGTCATGTGTCGACATGTTTCTCCCTTAGGAGTTATCCTCCAACGGGGTATATATGTCCGTTAGGTTAGTTGTTGTAGGTATGCGATTTGGATTATTTTTATTGTACTATGAATTCCCGTTGGAGTTTAGTATTGTTCACCATTTCGGAAGTGCAAGACCTTCCCTACTTGGCTATCACAGTTTTGGTGGGATTCTCTCACCCTATTCTATTCTCTGTATTACTTTACTTGGATCTGGCAAATCCAAGTACCGTCATTGTTTGCAACTATATTCTCTCTATGATGAATTGTGACTCGCTCGTGTATTTGTTATGAGCTGTACTTCTGTGTGCCAGCAAATAGATGTCTTCTCTGATTCGTTAATAAAGGATATTAAAACTCCATATTGATCCACCTCCATCTTAGATACCATATGCTAGGCAACTTACTACTGGGAACTAGAAGCAACTTCCTGACTGACAACAACTAGACAACTTCCTAATAGGAACTAGAAGAAACTTCCTAATAGGAACTAGAAGCAACTTCTTGGTGGGAACCAAGCAACTTCTTGTCAAGAAGTAGAAGAACTTCCTATCGGGAACTAAAGGCAACTTCTTGCTAGGAACTAGAAGCAACTTCTTGACAGGAACTAGAAGCAACTTCTAGTAGGGAACTGGAATAGAACATTACTATGGTATCAGAGCCAGTGATTCTGCCAGCCTGTAGAAATGAATGCAAGTTTACTCTCAAAGGAGAAGGTGACATCACGTCTTTGTTAGAATGGGGGATCCATAGGCGCCTATAATAGAACTCATGAATCTTTGAGAGCTCAGTAGCAACCAAATGAAAATCAACGAAACCCAAAGGCTTGTGCAGGAAACATTACAAAAGTTGGGTGAGGGAAAGGCAATGGGAGAACAAAATGGACATAGTGACAACTTTGTTACGGGAAGAGCAAACCCTCAACCCTCCTACTCTCGACCTTCTATACCAATCTTCTGTTACATCTCATTTTTTGCCTAATTTTAAATTGCTTATATAGCTGTTGTGCTTTCATGTGAAGTCTGTTGACAGTTAAAATTAGTTATAATCATGTGAAATGGTAGGATGGTTAATCGTTAGGATTTCATATTATGATGACATTTTTGGTTATTCGTTATAATGTTATTATTTTGTAATTTAGAAATATTGGAAAGATGGTTACTCATTCATGAGACGTGGAATGGTAGTTAGTTGTTATGATGTTTAATAATCAATAACTTGTTATAGTAAATAATGATTATTCGAGGACTATGATATTATCATGTTGAATTTCATCTTGGAGGAGCATGTCCAAGGGGGGAAGCATTGCCAAGAAAGGAATTGGGCAAGGGACACCACTTCACCTATGAGTCGATAGGTATGAGTTCTAACCACTAAGGCTAAGGTGCAAACGGCTAGGCAAACAAGAGTATACTAGGAACTACCATGAGCTACCTGGTCAATATACATACATTAATAAAAAAGATCACTAAACATTTAATTAAAATATGTTACCTTATGAAATTGATGATCTCAAAGCTTCATGTGATATTTGCCATGCCTTAGTACAATAGTACCATAACATCCACACATAGTTGCATATATGCGCGCACACACACACACACATGTGCATATGTATGGGTGAATTAGGAGTTTGTATACGTCCACACAATATAAGACGTTAAATACGTTTTATAATATACCATGCATATGTGTGTGTGTGTGTGTGTGTGTGTACATACATACACTTTGATGATATCAAAGACCTCAAAAGTGTAAAGTAGATGTGGGATACCCTAAACATCATCTATGGAGGAGACAAAAATGTAAGTATAGGTAGGTGGTGAATGACACTATTGTAGTAAGGTAGTAAGCATGAATTAATATTCCTTGGCAATGAGTTTTTCTTTCACCTTGAGCGGCTATATTTCTTAAATGTTCTTATCGGCCTTATATTATTTTGTCATGGGTGGCCACATTAATATTATTTTAATTGCCACATTGGACCGATGGCCATGTATCTTCTAACTCTTGCCACCCATGCAAATCTTGCTCATAACTAAGCATGCAGCCGAGAAGGCTAAGTCTTTTGTATGGTAGCTCTTGTGCACATATAACATTTCCTCATCTTGGCAAAGCATACCATGGCAAACAAAGTCAGTACCTCCTTTCGATCTCTTTTTTGTTCTCATTATTCCTGCGATTTGATACTCATTTCTATACGCGTTGCATTCAAACACATTCTTATTTCAGTGCATTGTCAATCAATTGCATCTAGCCTTTCGGAGGTAAGGCATTACGTGCATTATCAAGTGCTGCTCATACCGTGCAAGTTGATTGACAATTAGGTCATGTTATTACCTCTGTTTTTCATGTGAATATATGTTTCAAATAAATTGTGAGACATAGCAAAAGTCGTTGGGAAGTTCTCATAATGCTATTGTATTGAATATGAATGAATCGATGTCCACTTCTTATGTACACACTGTATGAATGTGCTGAACTGTAACATCTCTCATCTAAGGAAAGATTTTTCCTAAAACATAACTAGCGAGTGTGCAACTTATACAGGGGTATTTGAAATATACTTCATGCGATAAGAGATCTGCACCATGTAGATTAAGATTTGTAAATATTCAAACTTCAATACGAAGTGTAATGGCAGAGTTGCTTAGATATTTTAAAAGGAAATTATCTTTAAGTTGCCACCACTAGAATGGTAGATATACTGGCTGTGTATATGGATGCTTAAACATTTCAGATATCTTTTGTTATGCCAATGCCAGAATGGCACATGAGTTGGCTATGCATATGATGTTTTTAAAATTCAGAATTTCCTTACAATGCCAAAGCCAATTAGGCAGATTTATTGGCTGTGATTACAATTATTTAGACATCCACCTGATGGATCATCTAGGAAGACCAGCATGGTCGAGATGAAGGGTGTGAGAAAGAAATCTTTGATTTATGATTACTCCTGCATGATAAAAAGAAAGAACCATCAATAACTAAAACAAGCAGTGTGTTTTGAATAAAAACCAATGTCAGCTCATTATAGTCCCTAATGTAGTCTTGTTGTCAAGTGAAGCATTGGGTGATCAGGTACATAGTGCCCATACAAATCCTTGGCCAAGGTAGGTTAGTGGCATGCCTGCTGATGTGATCACTAGAGGTCAGAGTGCTAACAACTAGTAGAAAGGTGGAGGGAAGGTATCCTAAGCCTAGCTAGTTGTATAGCCAATGCTTCAACACCAGGATGCTCAATGGCTAGACAGTGGTGCCCCAAGCTTGATTCCCAGGGTAGGGAGGGCCTTTCTCAGTAGAGATTGTGTGGGGTACTTAGAAGTCCGTGGTTGGGAGGTGGCAGGTTAAGCACAATGGCAATTCTTCTTCTCTCCACCAATAGCCAAGTCTTGTACAACTCAGGATCAAGGTCAATATGCAATCCATCTATAAATCGAGTACTTTACATCTACGTCGTGCATTTTCAGTTAAGAATTTTAGTTAGATGAAATGGTTGGTTTCACTTTATATAGATAAGGCAGTTAATTCAGCTAATCGTTTACTTGTTTATGTTTCAATGGAAGGAAAATGATATAAATGCATAAGTAGTTATAACTCTCTTTCATGCTACATTGAAAAGAATGTTATTTTAGATATTTCCAATTTATTTAATCAGTATGAATTTTTAGTATGTTACATCTTCATTCCAAGGACGGAAGCACCACGCAAAGAAAGAGAGCCCACTTTCTAGGAAATGCAAGAAAAACTTCGAGAAGATTGGACGAACCAAATATGGAAGGTGATATATCCTACAAAGACTATGTTGATCTAAGACTATGATATTCAGGTGGGGGGAATCGTGATTATTTTAATGATGATCTCAGGAGAAAGATTAGAAAAATAAACTTATCATCATTTGATGGATTTGGAGCCATCACTGCACAGGTATGGGTTCTGAAGGCAAACACCTATTTTGAGCTCAACCTGATGCTCGAAGTGAAAGAAATCAAGTTCACAGCACTCCATCTAAAAGGAGTGGCACAGGAATGGTGGCACCACAAATTGGTCCCTCTTGACCACAACCAAGTGAGCTCTTATGTTGAGTTCACTAAGAGAACTTATCAATTGTTTGGATGGGAAGGATCTTGAACTAAACTTCAAAAATCTGGCGCACCTAAGGAAAACAAGTAAGGTAGACAATTACATCACAGAGTTCCAAGGGCTATCAATACTAGTCATAGAGATTGTTGAGAGACATTAGATCGTGTTATTCATGGATGGGCTGAGCGATCCTGACGGGAACTAGAAGCAACTTCCTAACAGGAACCAAGAACTTCCTGAGGGGAACTAGAAGCAACTTCTTGACAAGAACTGGGCAACTTCCTACTGTGAACTAGAAAAAACTTTCTGACGAGAATGAAGGAACTTCCTGACGGGAACCAGGCAACTTCCTCATGGAAACTAGAAGAAAGTTCCTATCAAGAACTAGAAGCAACTTTCTGACGGGAATCAGGCAACTTCCTAATGGGAACTAGAAGCAACTTTCAGTTGGGAACTGGAACAGAACATTACACTTCTATTGTCTTATTTGGTAATCTGATTATATAGACAATCTGCATGAGCCTTTAGAAGTTTAGACATCAAGCTTGGTTATAAGCATATGTCTTGGTTAAAACAGAAAGCCGTATTTTTCATTTTCACTCTCCTGTAAAATATTGTGATCATGCCTCTCAGGTGATTTATATTAGTTACAGTTTCTCTATTCTACACTTGACCAAACATCAATAGAACTTATATATCTAGCCAAGTAGGATAGGTAAGTAAATTTCAATAGCTGTATATTAATCTGATCTTATTTTCTCATGTTCAGGCTTTTTTCTTGTGGTACAAGCAAAGAGGGAGAATCATTCCTGGTTGAATGGATGGAGAGTGAGGGAGCGATCAAAAGAACATACACTGGGTTCAGAATGAAGAGTACAGGTGTCGTCCAATTTGATACCACACAGAACCACTTTTTAGCCGTGGGGGATGACCACCAGATAAAGTTCTGGGATATGGACAATACCAACATTCTTACAGCAGTTGATGCTGATGGGGGCCTACCGGTGGGCATTCCTTGTATGCTTTCTTTTGGTGGGAGTGATGTCAACCACAGACAGACTTAATTTACGATGCCCATATTGATGATACTGATTTTTGACATTTTTTGTCTTGAATTTCAGACCCTTCCTCGTCTTAGATTCAACAAAGAAGGATCTCTTCTTGCAGTTAATACTGCAGAAAATGGAATAAAGATTCTTGCTAATGCAGATGGATACAGACTATTACGGGCAATCGAGAATCGTCCTTTTGATGGATCATCAAGGTTACCCATGGATCCAGCCGCAATTAAGGTTACTTTCTTGTAACCCTGTACTTTGGCCATAAATGTATGCTAGTTGCTCCACCAGATTGAAATATATTCTCACTCTACTTGATTTGACATGCAGGTATCTGGTGGTGTTCCGATTGTTGTAACAAATGCAACTACTTGTTCAGCTACTGATAGAAAAGAGCATGTTGAAAGAGTCTCTCCAACTGTTGCTGTTTCTGGAATGGTAAGATGTACTATGAGAAGTTGTAGAAGAGCTTTGGCTTTCAGAAACTTAGCATTGTACAAAAAAAAAGGTTTTGATATGAGGATGTTTATACAATTTAAAGATTTTAGTAGAGCTGGCATGTTTTCCCTGTCTATTGCTTGATCTATAGGATGATAAATTTTCCAATAAATATTCCTTGTCACAGAGTGCGGTTGATCCAGCACAAAGTGCAGAGAAACCAAGGGTATCAGATGATGGATCTGAGAAAATTAAAACCTGGAAGCTTGCTGAAATCATTGATCCTACACAATGTCGGTGCATAACACTACCTGAAGCGGTATCTGAGTCTGCTTGCAAGGCATGCCACAAAGTTTACCATACATATTCTACAGTATACTTCATTTTGTCAGATTTGCAAGTTATAAAAAATTTCTTATGGTAAAACTCTTTTGTGTAGGTTTCCAGGCTTCTATACACAAATAACGGAGGTGGATTATTAGCACTTGGATCTAACGCAGTGCATACATTATGGAAATGGATGCGGCATGAACTGAACCCCAGTGGCAAGGTGTCTGTTAATTTAAAAGAATTGCTGTTTTCCTGCTGGAATGCTTTAGGTTAGAATGGATTGTATTAAAGTAATTGCTGAAAGAATTTTCTTTTGTGTTTAGGCAACTGCTAGTATTCCACCACAGCATTGGCAACCAAATAGTGGTCTTCGAATGATTAATGATATAACAGATACAGATCCAGAGGAGGCTGTTCCGTGCGTAGCTTTGTCAAAGAATGATTCATATGTAACGTCAGCATCAGGTGGCAAAGTGACCCTATTCAACTTGATGACATTTAAGGTACATAGATCTTGCATAAGAAATTTTTTCAGTGTTTAGTAGTTTTTAAAACCATTTGTTCTGAAAATGTAAAACATGCAGGTAATTATTTTAGACTGTTCATTCAGTGTACATGTTTGTTATTTTGTCAGGTTTTAACTACGTTCGTGCCTCCACCCCCCACACCAACATTCCTAGCATTCCATCCACAAGACAATAACATCATTGCCATTGGAATGGAAGATTCAAGTATCCACATATATAATGTCAGAGTAGATGAGGTATGTAAAGTAAAATTTGTTTCGGTGTAGAGAGCATGTTCTATAACTGTGGAAGGCCTGATTGAATCTGATATTTTGGATCATAACAAAGAGCCCAAGTTGGGCCATGCATTCAAAAGAAGCAGATTGTTAGTAGATCTGATTTCGGAGTTTCTTGATTTGTTTCATCTGCTGGAGACATGTTACATGATTTCTATTTAGATTAGAAATACAGATCCAACAGAGAATCTGCAGAAGACGTTCTAAACATCTTAATACTTGTGGCAGGTAAAAGCTAAGTTACAAGGTCATCAGAAAAGAATCACAGGTCTTGCATTTTCCATTGCACAGGATGTTCTGGTGTCATCTGGTGGTGATGCACAAGTAAGTTTCTTGACATTTTTTAAGTTTGTCATTTTTCTCCATTGTCCTTTAATAAAGCATGATCAAAACATTTGGGGTTTGCAGCTCTGTGTATGGAGCATAGAGACATGGGAAAAGCGTAAAACAAAGTTTCTCCAGCTGCCAGCTGGAAAAGCAGTTTCTGGTGATACACGAGTTCAGTTTCATTCAGATCAGCTTCACATTCTTCTTGTTCATGAAACACAACTTGCTATACATGATGCCTACAAATTGGACCGGCAACGACAGGTAAATGCTTATATTCTCGTTTTATACATATATAAACATAAGTCCTTCATAGTAGCACACTGCTCTGCTGGCTAGCTCATAAAGCCTCTGATGTTCTACCATCACTATTAGGTCTCCTTTTTTTGGTTGAGAACTGGGAGGGAGTTTAATCATAATTTTAAAATTTGAACACTTGAAAAGCTAAAAAGCTAAGTTACCATGGTTCGTCCCTAGACCCCCCGAACCTGCAGAAGTTTGAACTGGTTCGAAGTTCGGGTCCAGTTCGCAGTCCAATTTGGGCGGGCTTCCAATTTTTGCCTGCTGGTTCGAACTGGGTGAACCAGGCCAAAAATATTGAACTAAGTTCAAACCCAGTTCGAACCACATGCTTTGTAGGCCCCGTGGACGGCAAAGAAGTGCTTTTTTTTCAAATTTTATTAAGTTGTTGGCATCCACAACCCTAAAAGGTTGTTACGAAATGCTTTTGGTGGCCTCTCATTGTCATTTTTTGAAGAATTTGATGCCAACAGCATTGTCGCTGCTACTGATCCCATTGGCCTTGGCTCTATTGCGGAGTCAACTAATGCCAAAGAAGAAGAAAATGAAGGAGGAGAAGAAGATGAATATGAAGAAGAGGATAAAGATTGAAGAACTTAGAATATTAATAGATTTTTATTCCATTAGTTGAACAATGAATGTGAAACAATGATACTTGAACTTGATGCTACAATTTTTTTTTATGTTTTGAATCTTTGATGTTGAACTATATGATGTTATGAGCACTATGACTATATGATGGTAAAATCACTATGATTACAAGTTTATGGTGTTTTTGTTATTTAAATGTGTTTATGCTACTATGCTACATTCTAATTTTAACTCATACTTCATAAATATGTATATATACATTTTTTTTTTTTTTAAATTATATGTTTTATACTAACAAACCCAAACGAACCCAAATCCCTTTCCAAAATTTTGACGAACTTGCGAACTGGTACTCGAACTTCGAACTTGGAACCGAACCCGAACCAGTAACTTAGCTAAAAAGCACTAATTCAATAACGGTTTAGTGAGTTTATGGTCTAATGGGATTGTTGTGTGTTCTATATGTTATTCTGTAAGGTGATATATAATATCCAGTTTGTATTCCTCTCCACATATGAATTTGTGCAATATTTATTTTTCTGATCAAACTTATGTTGGTTTAATTTCTCTGCAGTGGTTACCACAAGGCACCCTTAGTGCACCAATATCCTGTGGAACATTTTCACATAACAGCCTGCTTGTTTTTGCGTCATTCCAAGATGGTAGTATTGGTGTCTTTGATGCTGAAACACTGAGGCTAAGATGCCGTATAGCGCCAACTGCCTATTTGAATCCAGGAATCAGTAGGTAAGTGTTTCAGTTACTGTAGTTTCCTATGTATGCAGAAATTTATGCAAAAAATCTGTTTATTGACGTGAAGTTCTGTCCATGCACAGTACGAATGCTTTACCCTTGGTTATTGCTGCTCACCCTTCCGAACAAAATCAATTTGCCATTGGATTGGCTGATGGAACAGTTAAAGTGCTAGAACCATGTGAAGCAGGAGGACAATGGGGTTTGCCCGTGCCTTCTGAAAATGGAATATTGAGTGTTGTAGGTGCTGGTCCATTAGCTAGTAATCAAGGCTCAGATCAAGTTCCAAGATGACCACATTCTCAGTATTTTCTTTAATCGTTCAGTTAGGTACTTCTGTTCACTGGCAAGTAATTTCTATTTTTTCCCTCCCCAATAATGCAGAATAGCAGGGTCAAGGTAAATGTGTTTTGATCCTTGTACAAATACTTACGGGTGGTGATTACATAACCATTTTACTGGGCAAGTCACTGAAAGGACAAGAGTGAATGAGTCGTCAGGGCATGTATTTTATTTGTTTTCTCCTGGAGATGAGAGATTATTTATTGTTGTAATGAGTTATATTCCTTCAAATTTGCTTACATCATTGGACAGGTCATGCAGTTTTTTAAAGATTATTTTGTAAGCTTTGATGGCAATTATGCTTTTTGTTTGGAGGAGACATACATCAGTTCAATATAGTCAATATACAGATTTGACTCTGGATTTTGTCACGTTATATATGTGTTTTTTTCTTTTTAATGGTTATGAGGCAACATGAGTATGGATATGAATCCAATTTGAATTAGAATGGACCGAATTTGTACTGAATCTGACGCAATACAGAAAAAAACTGTACACAGAATATGTTTCTTAAATCTCAAGTGGGAAATACATTTTGGTATTTATTGTTATCAAGTATAGTTAAATACTTCATTTCAACATTTCAAAATGGGTAATGCTATATGACTTCTGTTCCCGTAGATAGGCATTTGTTTTCCCTTGACATTTCAAAGTGCATTAAAAAGGTGCAATTTTAAATCAATAAAAAACTAACGAGTTTGAAACAAGATTTTTGAATGTGGACATATTCTTTTATTAGATCCCGTGAAGCAGCTGAAATATATAATTTTTATGAAAATCATATAATAGACTCAGTAAACTTGTTGGGTCACTGTTGTTTGCAGTAAGGCTATTGTGATGAGTTGTTTTTCAGTATTCATTAATCATTTTATCACATTGGAAGCACTGTTTCACAGTTGAAACCTTATTTACCAAGGTTCGCTATGTTGCCCTGTGGACCATGTATTGGTTCAAACCAGTACCTGGTTTGGGTCCCATTGGCCAGAAACTTGGCCAGGGTTCCATTTTTGGGACCATAGTTCGAACATGGGCGAATTTGCCTTGACAAGTCAAATTTCATGTGAACCCCGTCAAATTTTGCCCTGTGGACGGCATTTAAGTTGCAATCAAAAAGAGCGGGGAACTTGGTATTTGTGCATTACAACTTGTGTCTCCTCTTGCACAAGACTTAAGAATACGAAGAAGGGGAGACAAAGAAGTGGGATGTAAATGCATAGTTGGTGGACTTGGATGCTTCTGCTTCTCAGCTTACAATTGAAGATTTTGATGCCCATACTATTATTGCTGTGGCTGATACCATTGGCCTTAGCTCTTTTGCTGAGTCAACTAATGCCAAACAACTAGGAGGAGGAGCAAAAGAAGAAGATGATGAAGAAGAAGAAAATGAAGATGAAGATGATAAATATTAAATAATACATTTTGAACGCATTAGTTGAAACTTGAACTTGAAACAATGATACTTGAACTTGCTGTTATGATTTATGAATCATGATTTAATTTTAATGTTTTGAATCTTCAATATAAAATATATGATGGGATGATCACAATTCATGATACTATGGTTACAAGTCTAAAATTTATGGTGTTTTTGTTATTTAAAATTTAAATCATATCATATGATTTAATGATGCTATGTGACATTCTAACCTATGCTTCTAGAGTTCATAAATATGTAATATGTAAATATACAAGTTTTTATAATTTTTACATGTTTTTAACAAACCAACCCAAAACCCTTTCCAAAAAATTCCTTTACCGGCGAACCGGTTCTTTAATATGTTTTCAAATCGAACTTGAACCGGTAACTAACCTAGCTATGTTCCATATGAATGTATCGGCGCCCCTTGGTCCATATCACCATTTCTTTGTTCTGACACCCATGTTTCCTTTTACGGGCCTGTCTGAATTTCTGATTCAAAAAACCTTTTTAAGGTATTTGGGTATAGTTCTACGTGTCTTTTTTTTTTGGCCTGCTTGTACAGTGAGTAAGTTTCTTAAATCTCAAGTGGGAAATACCTCTTGGCATTACTGTCATCAAGTATAGTTACATACTTAATTCCAAATGTTCAAAATGGGTAATGCTATATGACTACAGTGCTTGTAGATACAAACAGACATTTGTTTTCCCTCGACATTTCGAAGTGCATATAAAAAGGAGCAATTTTAAATCAATACTTATTTTTATACCAAGACATTATGCCTATTCGTTACTCGGTTTGAATCTTTAGAGTTGTTTCCCATGTACCCACAGTTTGGAAGTGCGGTATTCTAGAAGCACAATCTGCAACACTTGATCTCAATTTATTACTAGAAAACGATTCCAATTAAATAGCGAAATATTGTAACGGAGCTAGAAAAACAAGTGTAAGCCATTGGGACCGTTAATATTCTGGCTTACATGTCAATTTTGTCGACTTGTGGAACACAAAAAGCCTTGCATTTACATATAAATGCGTTTAAAAACAGTTTTCTATTTTCATGATTACTTTTTACCTGTATATGATGCCACATTTTATTCAAATGAATTATTGCAATTAGTAGTACACAAAAAAAGTTTAAAACATTCTTTTCACCACTGCACTAGATCTCATTGACAGGCCTACAATTTGTCTATATATGCAACCTGCAGCGTTGTCCATTTTTAGGAAAATAAGTTGGGTAAAATTCCCTTTCATTTTGACAGGTTTGGCAGTGGTGAAAAATTCTGCAATCTGCCGTGCCCGTGAAAGTGTTACGATCTCTGAAATCAAACTTGCATCCTGACATGTCCGTAACAAGACAAATATCTGGCAAAATAAAAAACATTTTCCTTGAATATAGTCAGTTGTAGCAGTTGTCAAATTCGTGACATGCGGGCGCTTTAAAAGGGTCCATGTTCAGCGAATAATAAACATTCCTTGCCTTCCAGACGGCTATAGAAGCGGTCAAATGGGCAACCTGCCGTGTTCTTCACAGCACACACTTGTCTAGCAAGAGACATATAACAGCATTTTTTTATTTTTTTAAAATTATATTTATAATCCGGTCGCTTTAGCGGTAGTCAATTTGGCAGCTAGCCATCGCTTTAGAGGGCCCAATTCATATCTAGACAAATTACATTAGGAAGGACAACAATACATGTATAGAGATGCGCAGATACATAATTAGGAGGGTATGGACAAATAACAGTGGCTTTTTTGAAGGTTGTGAAGGCTATGCCATTGATCTGGCAAACTAAAATAAATAAATTGTGAAGACCACTATGGAGAGGCTTTCTTTGCTTGTTTACGTTTGCAGCGATGGCCTAAGATAGAGGAAGGCTTTTGAGTATGCAATTAACAAAGTTGGTATGGTGGGAAAGCTGTTTCATAGCTTGTGGACGTTGAAATCTCATCTATCCGTCTTTAGAATATTTACGTTGCAATTTCCCTCAAAGACATGTGGTTAGAATTTGATACTAGGTCAAAAGTCATTCCGAGTCAGAGTTTGTTTTGAAAGAGAGTGAAAGAATTTGTTTTGAAAGAGAGGTGATGCCTTCAAATTAAGGATATGTACATCTCATATTTGCATGGTGGGAGTTATATTTCAAGTTTCTATATGGTGGGAGTCTCATATATTATTAAGCCAAAAACTGGCCAATATTATGGATTATAAAATAAAAACTAGCTATATATACCTCTATATATATTACGCCGAGAGTAATCGTTCTCGAGGCGCCTATTTTTATATAATCTCAAAGTTATTTTAATCGAAGTTGGGATTAATGAAAATAAAAATAGGCGCCTCGAGAACGATTACTCTCGGCGTAATATATATAGAGGTATATATAGCTAGTGGCAGTCGCGGCGCAATAGGAAAAATATTTACTTTTTATTTTTTATTTTGATAAGGTTACTATAAAATTGTTAATTAATTTTTAATTAGAGTTGTATGAAGTTAGTATAAAATTATGCTTCAAAATATTTTTAAAAATTTAATATAAGGAGTTTAATATAGATTAAAAATATATTTTTTATTTTTGAGATATTGTAATGTAAAATGTTATAGTCATACATAGATATATGGTTAGGGACAAAGTTACCATTATAGTTAATGTTAACCTTAAGGATAGAATTAGGGTTAGGGTTAGCATTAGAGTTAGGGTTGGAGTTAGGGTTAGGGTTTGAGCTATGGTTAAGGTTAGGGATAGAGTTATGGTTATGGTTATTGTTAGAGTTATAGTTATGGTTTAGATTAGAGTTATGTTTATGGTTAAGGTTAGGGTTAATGTTATGGTCATGGTTAAGGTTAGGGTTAGAGTTATGGTTATGGTTATGATTAGGGTTAGTGTTAGGGTTATAGTAAGGCTAACGTTAGAGCTATGCTCATGGTTAAGGCTAGGGTTAGAGTTATGCTTATAGTTAGGGTTAGGGATAGGATTAGAGTCCAATTATGGTAGAGTTAGAATTAGGGTTAGAGTTAGGTGTAGAGTTATGTTTATGGTTAAGGTTAGGGTTAGAGTAATGCTCATGGTTAAGGTTAGGGTTAGGGTTAAGGTTTGAGTCAAATATTATTTTAAATTTAATATAAGGAGTTTAATTTAGATAAAAATATATATTTTATTTTTGGGATATTGTAATGTAAAATGTTATAGTCATACGTAGATATATGGTTAGGGACAAAGTTAGGGTAAGGGTTTGAGCTAGGGTTAAGGTTAGGGTTAGGGTTAGATTGTAATTATGGTAGAGTTAGATTTATGGTTAGAGTTAGGGGTAGGGTTAAGGTTAGTGTTAGGATTAGAATTAGGGTTAAGATTAGGATTAGAGTTAGGGTTAGGATTAGGGTTATAGATAGGGTTAGGGTTAGGGTTAGGGTAAGGTTCTAGGTTAGGGTTAGGGCTAGGGTCAGGTTTAGGGTTAGAGTATGAGTTAGGGTTAGAGTTTGAGTTAGGGTTAGGGTTATAGTTTGAGTTAGGGGTGGATAGAGCATTATAATTTGGGTTAGGATTAGGGTTAGGTTTAGGGTTTGAGTTTGAGTTATGGTTAGAGTTAGGGTTAGAGCTAGAGCTAGAGTTAGAGTTAGGGTTAGAATTAGGGTTAGTTTTAGGGTTTGAGTTACCAATAGAGTTAATTTTATAGTTGGGTTAATGTTAGAGTTAGGGTTAGGGTTAGAGTTTTGAGTCAAGGTTAGGATTAGAGTTAGGGTTAGGGTTAAAATTAAAATCCAATTATGGTAGAGTTAGATTTACAGTTAGAGTTATGGGTAGGGGTAGGGTTACGCTTACAGTTAGGGTTAGAGTTAGATTTAGGGTTAGGGTTAGGGTTAGGGTTAGGTTTATATTTAGAGTTAGGGTTATATATAGAGAGAGTTATATCAATGTTAAGGTTAGGGTAAGGGGATTGAGTCAGGGTTAAGGTTAGAGTTAGGGTTAGGGTTAGGGTTTCAGTCAGGATTAAAATTAGGGTTAGGGTTAGAGTCTAATTATGGTAGAGTTAGATTTACAGAAAGAGTTAGATTTAGGGTTAGAGTTAGGGGTAGGGTTAGGGTTAGGGTTAGGGTTAGAGATAGGGGTAGACAAAGGGTTAGGCTTAGGCTTAGGGTTAGGGTTAGGGTCAAGGTTAGGGTTAGGTTTAGGGTTAGAATATGAGTTACGGTTAGAGTTTGAGGTATAGTTAGGGCTATAGTTTGAGTTAGGGGTAGACAGAGTATTAGAATCCTAGCTACGATTAGGGTTAGGTTTTGGGTTACGGTTATGGTTACGGTTAAGGTTAGAGTTAGGTTTAGGGTTATAGTTATAGTTAGGGTTAAAGTCCAATTATGGTAGAGTTAGATTCAGGGTTACAATTAGTGGTAGGGATAGGGTTACAATTATAGTTAGGGTTAGGGTTAGGGTTAGAGTTAGAGGAAGGGTTATATTTAGAAGTTTTCTTATGGTCACAGTTATAGTTAGGAGGGGAGTAAGGGTTGGGATTTTAGATTATATTTATTATTATATAAGGTGCCCTATATAATAATATGTATATTCCCACGCTCATGGATAAGGTTAGGGAAAGAAGTAGGACTGTGGTTATTAGTGTTACATTTAGAATTTCATTTAGGAGGGCATTGTGTGCTATTTTTTCCCCCTATTCAACCCATCACTGATGTCTAATCTGAGAGACCTTAAATGGGATAGCTTCTTTGCAGAGGGTTAACATCGCTAAAGTTGGTGGCTAACATTTTGTGTTGGCTCAGTTTCTTCATTGACCACGCTGGATCATTTTTTCTTGGTCGGGTTGATTCATGCTGCGAGATTCGATAACTCTTATTTCTTCACGAGCTATCTTCCCATCTTCCCAAAAGTGCAAGATGTTGCCATGCATTCCCATTCTAACATTTCTTTATATGCTAGTGTCTTCAAAACACTCTAAAGCCTAGAATTGCACAAGATGCTGCCATGCATCTCCATTCTGATGCATCATCATGCTACATTGTTTCTTCAATTCTCTGAAGCCGAAAATTGCATCATGCTACCACGCATTGCCTTTCCAACATTTCCTCACTCCACAATGCTTTCATGAGTCTTTAAGACCCAAAATTGTGCCACATGGAGGGGGTTCACACCTTTTGTGCTATCTACTTCGTTTGTTGGGAGGAATCTCTTCACTACATCTTAGTCATCCATTGGAAATAAAGCCAATCTTGATCGACGAATGTGACTTAATCCTTCATTGGGAGGAGTTTCCTCATTGCATCTCAGTCATCCTTTTTGAGGGGAGAATCTACATCGACGGTTGCGACTTAATCCTTCATTGGTGAGGATTCACGATGCATCTATGCCGTCTATTTCGAGAGGAAGACCTTCATCGATGACCATCATTCATTTTTGGGGAAACCAAATTCCCCCTTGGGATCAACCTTGCATTTTTTGTGGGAGGTTAAGACATCATGTAATCTCTTTTCATAGTTTTTTGCCAGCGACATGAATGTCTTTCCTCTTCTTTCCATGAGTCTCCATTCTAGTGCCTCCTTAAGCTGCATTGTTTCTGCAATGCTCTAAAACCCAAAATTGCATCATGCTACTACATGTCACCTTTATGACATTTCCTCACTCTGTAGTGCTTTCGCAAGGCTCTAAGACCCAGAATTGTGCCATGTAGCGGGGGTCCCCACCTTTCATGCTATGGTTACAATTTAGATTTTAGGGTTATGGTTAGAATCAAGGTCAATTCTAGAGTTTATAGAATATTTAGAGTTAATATTAGGGATTAAATATACATGAGGGTTAGCATTGGGTTGTATGATAATTATAGTTAGGATTATAGTTAGATATATCATTTAGATTAGGTTTTAGTCAGGGTTTAATTAGACTTAAGATTAGGGTGAGGATCAAGGTGAAGTCTATATTAGGGTTCATATCATGGTAGGATTGAAACTAATGTTAGGGTTAACATTGAAATTATGATTAGGGGTAAGGTGAAGATTTATATTTGGTCATGATTGTGGTTTGTGCTAGGATTAGGGTCTAAGCTATGATTAATTTTATGATTGTACCTTTAGGGTTAGGGTTTTGTTTAAGTTTATGATTATGGTTACAACTATGGTTTATGGTTCAAGTTTAAAGTTGGGAATGTGATTAGGATCAAGGATTAGTAAATTTTTTAAGAGTTCGGTTATAGGTTTACACCATGGTTAGGACCTTGGGACTGGATTTAGAGTTTAATATCATGGTTATCCATATAGGTAGGTTTAGGATTTTGATCAATATTTTGGAGTTTTTTTTTACATTATGGTTAAGGGTTAGATTTTAGGGTTAGGACTATAACCAATATTAGTGTGTAGGTTTTTGGTTTAGATTATGGTTTGGACTAAGATTTTTGTTATATCAATAGGGATATGTTTTAGTGCTATAATTATAGTTTAATGTTGGATTATAGTTATATTGTACATCATTGTTGGGGCTAGGGCTAAGGTAGGGGTTGTTGTTAGGGTTAACTAAGGATGACAATTAGGATGGTTTATCTTTTCAAGTAGAAAAAAAAACTCATATTGATTCAAAAACAAAGAAATTATACTTCGAAAATATTTTTCTACGTCATAATAGATTCATTTATTTTAATTATTGTATTAGTTAATTAGTTGTTTGATGTTTCAAAGTAAACATGGCTTATTTTATTTAAATTTAAATAATATTATTGTTTTGAATTGAATTTAGCTTAATTGTTAATGATCATATTTATATTTCTAATATTAACTCCAATTTGATCAAAGACCAAATATATTTTTGGTATTTTTGTAAACGAACTTGCTTAACAATTCCCTATTTCAAAGTTAATAAAATATCATTTCTATTGTCTTAGATTTGAGAGTAAGTATATTAAAAAGTAATAATAAATGAACATTATGATTAATATATTTCTAAAATAAAAATATATTACTTAAAAACTTGTTTACTTTAAATGAATAAAGTACTCATTTACTTGTAAATTTTAAAAATAGAAATTAATCTACATATATATAAAATATTTATTCTTTTTCCTATTTGCATACAAATTAATTAAAATCTAAACTTTAAACTACATAAATATTTTTAAAATATATATCCATCAATAAATAGTTTAGAATAAAGTAAAATCTAAAAATTAGACACATATAGAATCTTTTTAATTTCTAGATACATGTTTTTCTAATTTATTTCTACAAACATGCAACTGATATTTCTATTATCCATTTTTTTCCATTCTAAAAAAATCAAGATGTAAATAGAATTTTTTTAGATGCATGCAATCTTTCTAATTTTTTCTACATAAATATATTAACATTTCTATTTTATATTTTGTTTTTACATTATGGTTATTTCAATCAAAATATGTAGATGTAAATAGAATTCTTTTCAAAAAAAATTATTTAAATTTAAATAACATTATTGTTTTGAACTGAATTTAGCTTAATTGTTAATGATCATATTTATATTTCTAATATTAACTCCAATTTGATCAAAGACCAAATATATTTTTGGTATTTTTGTAAACGAACTTGCTTAACACTTCCCTATTTCAAAGTTAATAAAATATCATTTCTATTGTCTTAGATTTGAGAGTAAGTATATTAAATAAGTAATAATAAATGAACATTATGATTAATATATTTCTAAAATAAAAATATATTACTTAAAAACTTGTTTACTTTAAATGAATAAAGTACTCATTTACTTGTAAATTTTAAAAATGGAAATTAATCTACATATATATAAAATATTTATTCTTTTTCCTATTTGCATACAAATTAATTAAAATCTAAACTTTAAACTACATAAATATTTTTAAAATATATATCCATCAATAATTAGTTTAGAATAAAGTAAAATCTAAAAATTAGACACATATAGAATCTTTTTAATTTCTAGATACATGTTTTTCTAATTTATTTCTACAAACATGCAACTGATATTTCTATTATCCATTTTTTTCCATTCTAAAAAAATCGAGATGTAAATAGAATTTTTTTAGATGCATGCAATCTTTCTAATTTTTTCTACATACATATATTAACATTTCTATTTTATATTTTGTTTTTACATTATGGTTATTTCAATCAAAATATCTAGATGTAAATAGAATTCTTTTCAATAAATCTAGATGTATATAGAATTCTTTTAATTTTTTACATACATAAAATCTTTCTCATTTTTTTCTACATACATAAAAGAATAATTTCTATTTTCTATTTTAAAAAAAAAGCTATCATAAAGATTGATAAAAAAAATTGATTGCATATGCATTCTTTAGTTTGTGCACTAAATGCACAAAATAAATTGTATAGATTAAAACTTCCCGTGCTGGGCACGGGAATATACAATAGAAATATCAGTTACCAAGAATAGTCGGCCATAAGCAATCAAATCTTAAACTCTGCAAAATTTCTTGCAAGCAATCTTTGTTCTGTCTTCGGCTGAAAAGGAAAAAAAGAATTTCAGATCTAAGATTGTTTAGATTTCCCTATTCGATTCAAAAAGCCATGGAAGTCACCGCAATTACATCTCCAAGAGGCCTAATGTGCCTTGATTCAGTACCCACATGCTTATCTCCATGAAAAACTCTGGACAGGTCCTCCAGTGGCCTCAATTTCGGTCATATGAACATAATTCTAAATCTAAATGAAATTAATTAAAATTGAAATATAAATCAAAGTAGAATATTATAACTAATTTTGAATTTCAATTTACTTATACATCTAAATCTAAATGAAAATGTAAATAAAAAATAGAAATCTCACCTGCAAAAATGTTACTCCAAAACTTCAATTTACTCCTATTCAAAAACTCCAATCTAATCCTCCAATAACCTCCACCTCTTCCTTCCTGCAAAAACATAAAATGAAAATGAAATGAGGAGCCTTGGTTTTATAACTTCTGAGAGGCTCCTCATATCCCCCAACAGACGTCTCTTCACATTCCACGAATTTGTTTCAAATTCCCCCACTCCCCACAAAAAAAAAGCATGAATGTGCATGCAAAATTATATTTAACAAAAAAAAATCATATTGAAATGATTTCGCCCCTATTTTTCCGGGCCCTATTTTTTCGGGTCCTACTTTTTCGAGCCTATTATTTCGACCTCCATTTGGCTTCCTATTATTTTGGCCAGCTATTATTTCGGGAATTCTTTTTTAATATTTAATTTGGAAGTTTGTAACTGCTCCCAATTCTTTTTTATTGACAAAGAATCTTGGCATATTCCCGTGCTGGGCATTTGTGCTGCCATTGTATAGAACGCCTCTCGGCGTAATTATTAATTTAAATATCCAAGAAAAATATGTGAATGACTAGAAGTCAAAAATTATAAAATAGATATTATAAATTTAAGTATTGAAAAAGAATATAGAATGATTAGATTTATCTCCATAGTTGCTTTTTGTAAAGTTTGGATTTAATTATGCCATTATTTGCTCAAATTAGAGAGACTTTTATATATTTTATGGATCATATAGGTAACATAGGCTCAGAAATTGTGTCTTACATTAGAGAAGATTACTAATGGTAATTATAATGGCATATGATGTGATTAATTGTAGTTTATCTTTTTGTTTATATGTATTAATAACTTTATTTTATTTAAGCTAACTAGATGGATTTCAATGTGTTTACTATTGAATTATGGAGCATTTTAATAATGCTTGTGGTTTGTTTTAGTCATAAGATTTAACCCTTGTTTTGACACGTTTAAATAATTTTTGTATATTTATTTCTATGTGTTGTCCCTCAAAATTACTAGAACAATAATAATATAATTTAATACATGAACTTTTGGTTTTGATTGTGCATGTATCTTTAGCATGTATGAATTTCTTATGTATATTTTATGTTAATATTACATACACAATCATTAATGTTTAATATTGCAAGGTTCCTCTAAATAAAATATCTAGGTATTCTTATCAAATACTTATAATTGTATAGAATTATAAAAAATCATCTTTCCAGTAAGTTAAAAGCCCCTTAATTATTCAATGTGTTTATCCTCTTTGTATAGTCATGACAATTATTTGATTAAGTATTAATGGATGGGGTTACTAATATAGTTCAATTGTTTCAATTGTTCGACTATCTTGGTGAGGTGGAGGGATGGTGCTACCAAGTACAAGCATGATGTGGAACATATGCTTGTTGACTATGATAGGATTTGGATGTCAACATGTTTGATGTGATTATAGATTCATGAATGTTCCTTGTGCCTTTGAGACTTTAGCATGCCGAGGTTTATTATGTAGGTGTATCGTTTGTTGGTGATGTTGGATAGATCCTAAATTTTTTGTGGTTGTGAATCTTTTTGTTTCAAGACCATGGTTTTACTTTTCCTTTAAAGGTCTCTTAGTTTTGTAGTTGAGTTATTTGACACATAAGGTCCTTTGGTTGATCTTCATTTAGGAGATTGTAACATGATGACATGTATAGCATGGTCTAGTGGGATAATTTGATAGTGATGTTTTGGTTGTTTTGTATCTTCTTGGCTTGGAGATTATGGATCTATCTTACCCTTTGGAAAATTTTGTGGTCACATGTGATATTTACATAGGACGAATTCATTAAATGCCTTGGTATCTGAATATCCTAGTTCAATGAGAGATTTTGACTGTGATGTGGTTTTGTCATTTAGTAATGGATATTGACAAGATATTGTTGGAATTTACAAGTGGGAAGATTTACTTCTGAGGGGGGGGGGGGGAGGGGCTGTGGGGGGAAGAATTAGAAGTAACAATATTTAAACTTTAAAACCTTTTAGCTAAAATCATTCACATGCATCTAATTCATCTAATAAACATGAAAGTAAAGACATGCATGAAAATAGATAACACAAGATTTTGGTAACCCAGTAACCCTCCAAAATGAGAAGGTAAAACTGGGGTGGGGATGACACCCACAAAGTATCACTACAGCAATATGTAATTGTTTAATGTTACAAAGTTTGACCACTTCCAATGGTCTGCCCTGTGAAAGGTCTGTCCTGTTAAAGACTTTACACTCTGTTAAAAGCGACCTGGTTAAAGGATTTACAAACACTCCCTTGGAATGTTACCTTGTTAAAGGATTTAGTACCTTGTTGAAAGGCTTACAACATGGCTATTAGACCGACCTATCATCATAGGATTTTCATTCCTAATACAATGGCTAGAGAGTATTAGAAAGTCTTGACCTGATGACTTGCAATCTTCAATTGTTGATTCCAGATCCTTGTTCTACTCTGTCTGTTTTGATCCTTCCTTTATCTGATATGTCTCTCCTCGAAATAATGTGATGAAAGGGTCGCACTGATGAAGGGCCACACCACCCTTACCCACTCACAATCAAGAAAGCAACAATATGGAGACCAATAAAAAAAAATGCTTCACAAGAAATTTTATTATACTTGAAGATCCTTACAACAGCCACAAGATGATATCAAGCTTCTCCTTGAGCTTCTCCTTCCACAACTTCTACTTCTCAAGTTTCTACTCCTCGAGCTTGATTACAAATGATAATAAGCCTTGCTTAAATAGGCACTTCTAACCCAAGACATTACAAACACAACCAATGTGGGATAAAAGGTAAATACAACTATTTTAAAATAAATATTAAATTCCCACCCAAATACAACTAAGCACCCAACAAATATTAAATGCATGATTTATCCAAAACTTTCTAGAATTTCCACCTAGACACCTCGATTAATGGTATGACAACTATTTTCCTATTTTTCTATTTATGCCACCTACGCACCTTGAAAATAGAAATTCCTCTTTTCCCTTTTTTCCTATTTTCTATTTTAAATTATTTTTCTTCCTATTTTCGTCACTTTCTCTCTCTTCCACAATTTCTTTTTTTCCAATAATTTTCCAATGCAAGATGCTCCTGCATCAGACTCCCCCGGTAGATAGAAAAGTGTGTCCCACACTTGGATGCCAAAAAGAAAATCTACAACCATCTTCATCTTCACCAAAGGCTTCCACCTCAATAGGGACAACAAAACCACCATGCAAATCTTCCACACCAACATCTCAACCATCCAATCAACAAGCTCATTCCTAGGAACAAACTGAACATAATGCTTCATTAGCAAACTTCCATTCACATCAACAACTAGTGAATCCACACCAGCAGCAACAAACCCCACATCAGCAACAACAAACTTCATATCAGCACCAACATGTAGATCTCCATCAATACATGCCAAACTCTCAAAACCAACAACTTGATTGCTCACAACAAGATGCTCTGCAATACATAACTCACCTCCAACAACTAGATCATCCATGACCAAGTGTTCTGCAACATACAAGTCACCACCAACATCAACTAGATCATCCACGACCGAGTGCTCCATAATCTCCATGTCAGTCTCAACCATTTCATCATGAAAACCAACCTCCATCCCAACATTAGCAAGGTTAGGAATATCCTCAGCAACAACCTCTATTTGCTCTACAGGTTCTACATCAGACTCCACAGACTAATCAGCAAAACCAACCTCTTCCACCTCAACCTTGTGATGCCATCTTCTCTCACGAACCTCCTTAACTTGATCAGTCAATCTATCATCCAATCGAGAAATCATCTTAGAAAAATTCCTCTCCACTATATCATGGATTTTGGAAATCATCTTAGGGTCCAATCCTCTTGGAGCCATCTCCCAAGATTTTCGTAAACCCTCTGCAACAAATCCTTCCCACGCTCCTTGTGACAACCAAATTGTTTGCAAGTCAAATCGCAACTTGCCACCTCACACGAACAATCAAGAACCACATCACAAGTCTAGGACAACAGATTTGCAGTCCACCAGCTCTGATAAACTTTGCCCAACCAAGGTCCTAGTACAAACTGCCTCACACTTCGACGATCTGCTTGTACACTCAGGATCTCCTGCTCTGATACCACTTGATGAAAGGGTCGCACTGATGAAGGGCCACACCACCCTTACCCACTCACAATCAAGAAAGCAACAATATGGAGACCAATAAAAAAAAATGCTTCACAAGAAATTTTATTATACTTGAAGATCCTTACAACAGCCACAAGATAATATCAAGCTTCTCCTTAAGCTTCTCCTTCCACAACTTCTACTTCTCAAGTTTCTACTCCTCGAGCTTGATTACAAATGATAATAAGCCTTGCTTAAATAGGCACTTCTAACCCAAGACATTACAAACACAACCGATGTGGGATAAAAGGTAAATACAACTATCTTTAAATAAATATTAAATTCCCACCCAAATACAACTAAGCACCCAACAAATATTAAATGCATGATTTATCCAAAACCTTCTAGAATTTCCACCTAGACACCTCAATTAATGGTATGACAACTATTTTCCTATTTTTCTATTTACGCCACCTACGCACCTTGAAAATAGAAATTCCTCTTTTCCCTTTTTTCCTATTTTCTATTTTAAATTATTTTTCTTCCTATTTTCGTCACTTTCTCTCTCTTCCACAAATTTTTTTTTTTTCCAATAATTTTCCAATGCAAGATGCTCCTGCATCATAATGATACTTTGTTCTTGATTCAATTGAATTCTGCAATGTTGTTCTGCTTTTTCTAAGTATTTACACCCCTCTGCACTTTGCTAGCATTCCCCCATAAACTCTCACACATACACACAAATAATGGGGTTTTGTCCCCTTTTAAAGATTTTGAAGACTTAGGGTTAGGTATGAATCTACGATCAATATTCATTCTTCTTTTCCCGCTTAATTCTTTCACTTTTCCTATTGGTTGCATGCCTTATCCATTTTTCTAATTGGTTGCATGCAGATTACATAGGAAATATAAAAGATTCGATCTTATCTTCAAGATCCTTCAAGATTCATCTTAAATCGGCTTTAAAAATGGTTTACATTTGAGTTTGTGAAGGCACAAACTCATATGTTGATTCTATGTTACTCGACACTTACTAATTGTTGATGCTCGACACATATAGGAATTTTGTCTCACTCGGCTCCTATAGTAATTATGTTTCGCTCGACATCTATACTTTTCTTGGCACCTATAGTGACTCGACATCACTTATCACTCGGCACTTGATACTTGCTCGGCACTTAAAGTTCACTCAGCACCTATTGAATTCCTAGCTCGGCACATACTATAGCTCAACATCTGTATTATACTCAGCATCAACTTGAGAGTTGGTTAAGTCTGTTGACACTCAATTGTCAAAACCAATCTGAGACCAACAGATATGGTTATCTTCATGTTGTATTAGATATTCTTGTTGGAATACAAACACTACTTGGTGGGGGGGTGGGGGTGTGGTGAATCAGTGGTTATTTGAAACTTATTATTTTCAAACTTCTAAAAATTACAACATATAGTTATGAAACATGAACGAGAGATGCAACAAGAAAAAATTACACCATGTTTATAGTGGAAAATTCCTTAGGGTAAAAAAGCACATTGAATCTGAAACTTTATTAGCCTCTTGTGCAAATATTTTGGAGCTACAACTCTGGGAAGCACCAACACCCTGTTTTAGAAACAGTAATTTCAAGGAACACTGATCCTTTACACCCGAAGCACCAACTTCAAGAATATAAGAAGTACCAAATTCTAAAATGAAAGAATGAGATACAAAATCAAGGGGTCATCTCTATTAAAATACAAATCATGAATCAAGAATTTCAACTTCTAGTTGAAAACATAATGTAGGATATACTTCTCTTCTCTCTCTTATTGATTCTTTTACGTCAACAAGTTTCACCAAAGTAGACAGTCCTTCTCACAATGAATTTACAAAATTATAGAATGTATAATCAAACCCAAAATAGTAGATTTGAATGCAAAAATATGACTTCAATTCAAGTCTTTCAAACTAACAACTTTGTTTAAGTGATAGAACCTTGTTTCTCTTCAAAACACCAAGTATTCAAGCAAGTGTCCATTAACCTTCTTGAACATCTGATATACTTTTGCAGTAAAAAAAAATCATAAATAATAAGTTTGAATCAACAACCAATACCTTCTCCTTTGTTGTTTTGTAGTTTGCATGTAATTTATTCGACCTGTAGCACAATCCACTCAAATCCTACAACTTATGTCAAAACCATTTGTACCAATGTTTCAAGGGATGAATCCCCTACTATCATTTTGTCATTATTTAGCAACACAAAAACCTGCTCAAAATGGATTTAGACCAAAATTGAGTATAATTGTCAAAATAGCTAGAAAATATTGTGGTCAAAATCACTTTTTTCTCCACCAGAGGTATATGCAAAAATTGACTCCTAATTTGATACATGTCAGTTACCTTTCAAAAAATGTATAATAGTTGGGGTCTTGTTTAACACTTAGTATGTACAAATCCATTTCGACCATAAGTAGGTAGGTATGGGATTATAACTAATTCAACCTTCATAATGAACATTTAGTGTTATATATTTAAATCTTCATCCACCAATAAAACAATGAATTATCCAATGTATGAGGACATTGCACATGATTTTAAAAACATTCAAATCATATCAACTTGGTATTGAAATATGAGCATTAAAGTTGAATTCTTGTATACCAACATTTAAAAATTACATCTTGTGTACCACAACTAAGATACCTAACATATATGCCTTATTGACAATAATGACAAAACCAAATACCAAAGGTTCAATACACTTCCCCTTTGGCATTAATGTCAATGTCAACCTCTACATGAACCTGTGTCACCTATATATCCATGTGTACCTTTATCACCTGTATATTGATTATCCTATCATATCAACTTTATTAATCAAAATCAACATTGTGTAATCATGCTTTTCTCTCCCTTTGACATCAACGAAAAAGGAGATATACCAAGTGTCCAATTGTAATTTATCATAAATGCCCTCTGAAACATATCACACATTGATTAACTTATGCAAGAGAAGAGAGGGATAGATTCCCTAGTCTTGTTCTTAACTTTTTACAAACAACATTCTTTGGCTTACTTATACATGGAATAACTCTTATCCTTTGATTCTTACTAAGTTTTACCAATTTATTAAAGCTCAAATGCGCAATCCTTTTATGTTGTATATGTTGTCTTTAGATCTTTTACCTAATGCAACCAATGGTCCTAATTTTATTTTATTTGACAACCATCATCATTAACACAACTTCATATCCATTATCATAAATTTCCAATTATACTAAATAAAAAAAAGTATAGCTCTATAACCTTTTTAATATATGTTCCTCTTCTCGAGCGTTCATATAGTTTTAACTCACAAGTGCCCATTAGAGCAACATGGCTCTATTCATATAGCATACACAATTGCAAAAATACATTCATTGTGATAATTCTTACTTGCATCATAAAGATAGTATTACCTAATCTAATAAAACATTTCTAGAAACCATTGTAGACCATCCCTGAGAGCCTGAGTGAACAACAGGTGGCAATATTGTTACTAGAGTTGTAGAAACAAGAGGTCCTTTGTTTTCTTGAACAAGCCTTCTGGTCTCCTTCATTGCTTGGTCAAAGGTGGGTAGTACTCTAGGGTTTGCCTATTTTATGTACCCAAACTTGATTTCTTTCTTCAACATGGTAGCAACAACATTTTGTAGCAGTTGTTTGAACTTATCCTCCTCATGTTTTAGAAGTAAAGTAACTTGCAAGGATATGTTATAGTAAATGAGTCCCCTGAGAAACCCAATAAGATTTCTAGAAACACTAGAAAATATGTTATCATTTATTTTTCACAAAAGCCATAGAATTTCAACTAAACGTACAAACCATAAAAGATTACAACTATTTTTGAAGCTCAAGATCTTTCCTAATATGACATTATGCATATTAAAATTCTAATCAATATTAAAACCAAATAAGGCCAAGATTTCTTTAGAAAAAATGCAATCAAAGAAGATGTGATAGAGGGTTTCATGCTTCCTATAACATGAGCACATGTTGATTTCCATATCTGGTTTAATAATAGATAACTTGTGCAAGAGGAATCACCAAAAGAAACATGGTTTTTTAGAGGTTCAACTAGTCTATGCCACACGTCCAAGAGGATAGTCTCCTACTCTTTAGGCTCAAGGGAGCTATCATAGGGCACATTGAGATGATCAAATATAAATGGGCTTGCAGATAAAAATTTATAAATGAGCTTGGCTTTAGTGCAAGGTAAAGGAGTGTTATCTTTCCAAGATAAGGTTGAGCATATGTCATCTATGATAGAAGTAGGTCTAGGTAGAAGCATAGGTCTTAAGGAATTCTCAATCAATGCAAAATTTCTCTTATGAGTAGTTGGAAAATTATATTTAGAGCATAAGCTATCCCAACTAGTGAGCCTCCCTTAATGATATCTTTGAATGAGTTGATACCCATGTTGTCCCACTTATTAGCTAAGAAACCTTGTACCAATGCTAGGGTTTTTTCCCCATGTTTCAGGTTATAACAAATAGATTTTTCCCACATATTGTGTTATCCTTCCTATTTGCTCTACTAACATTAATATGTGATATCACCATCTCCCAACATGTCCATATTTCTCTGAAGACATTAGAGCCTTTGACTCTCACTAAAAAAATTTATGATAAGAGGTCACACATGTTTAATTTCTTCCAGTAGGAAGATTTGGAAGGATGCCCTCTTAATATATTATTTATTATCAGCACCTTCCAGGGTTTATTGCCTTCAGTATCCTGGAAATCCATTAAACCGCTAGAGTTATACCTTGTAATATGAGGTCCTTAAGATCCAATCCCTCATTTCTTTTCTCATGATGCACCATTGCTACCTAAAATGCATGTGCTTTCTTATTGCCTCACCCATCTAACCACAAAAAGTCTCTTATGAGCTTTTAGAAGTAATTAATTTAACTTTGGTTAAACATCCAAGCTAAAGCATAGTATATAATATATGAGGAAAGAACCTTCCGACACACCTAGTCTCTCCCAACCAAAGAGAGGTAACTAACATTCAATTTGTTGAACTTTTTATCAAGTTATTATCACAAATTTGACTAATACTTAGAATATTATACTTAAATCATTTAGCATAATACACATCATGAATATACATTTTGTCACTAAGCATTAAAGAACCCAACCTTTAATTTGCCTCAAAGAATTATCACCAAAACTCACATTGCCACCTTTGTAGTTAATCAATTTGTCAAATTTTGTCTTTTCAATTGTCATGTATCTAGAAAAACCATTATCAATTAACCACAATTCATTTATTTATGAATGTAAATCCATTTGAACAAACATATCTTATTAATCTTAGGCATCCATTACTTAGTTATTGTAGTATCATATTCTTTGTAAAATTGTAGACTAATATATGATTGATTATTTTGAAATGACTTAGTTTCATAATTCTTCATAACATGACCAAAGAGATTTCATTTGTAACATCTTATACCATTCATTTTATGAAATGAATAACTAAAATGAAGCTTTTAAAATCTCCTTGACATATTTTTGCAATCACAATTTTGTGTCTGTATTGATGAAACGTGAAAAAATACCCATTAAAGAAATAATTAAACATGTTTCAAGACCCTTACCCATGAATGGAGAACTTAATATAACCTCCCTTTTATCATTATAAATTTGATTAAAATATACTTTTTCACATGCATTTGAAGTGGTAATATTTTGATCTATGTCCTGACTTTCATATTTGAATATCTCAAATAAAAATTTATCTTTCTTCTCATCATAACATTGTCCAAGTTCAAAACTAATTCATGTAAGATTATCATTTTTTCCTTTAATTTCTTAATATGTCATCCAAAGTAGTATTCTCATATTTTTCTAAATTCCTTTAATACTATACTACTTCACTCATTAACCTTGCACATTCTTGATCTTTGGAGCTTAATTTTTTCTTAGTGACAAAATAATTCTCTTTTGTTCCTCAACTTGTAATTCAAATCTGTAACTTGTTGACTTAATTCCATATTTTCTTTTTCAAAATTCTCTTTTCCTTAATGAATTTATTTTCTTGAACATTCAAATTCCTATTTAATTATTTTATCTTTTTAATGACATAAATAAACTCACATTCCAAATCAGACTCAACAAGTTCAACACCATTATCACTATTTGATTCTTGACAAGTGGTTTCTATAGCCATAAATAAAGCTTCATTTCCATCATATTAAGAGAACAACTAGATTCAATAATTGATATATCAATAGTTAAACTCTTATTCTTCTTAAAGAATCAACATTTTCTTTAGTGGTGACTATTCACCAATTGAAAAATTTTGCACTTTGGCCTATGTCAATTTGGCAAATTATTTCAGCATATGAGGCAAGGCGCATCACCTCACCTTTACAAAAAATGGGTCGCACCCCCAGGCCCATTGCCTAATGATTTATGTCATTGGCTCCTTTTTCACTCAATATAGCCAATCCTATTTACTTTTTGCACACAACTAATTCAAAATATTCGCCTACAATTTCTAAAGGGAAATTTTTGGACAACCTAAATTTGCCAATGATTTTATAAGTTTTTTTAGAGGAGGAATAAAATTTTCCCCACATTTTGAATACATGTGTCCCACACTAATGTCATTTCTTTCGGCTATATTATTCATGTTCATATATTGGACAAACCATAATCACCTCAAAAATTACATAAGATGTGTTTTTATTACGCAAGCTTCACCAAAACATTTTGTATACACTATAAGCTTCTTGTTCAATTCGCCAAAAAGGATTTCTATAAATGCATTCATAGATCAATGTTAGTTTTCACAATTGAGGTTCTCTCAATTTTGGTCGATACCAAAGTCTAAATTTCTCAAATTGCCAAGAGCATTGGTGAGTGGTGACTACAATTGATGCAAAGGTGATAACTCAGACCCCTATCTATCTATGATTTTTAGTTCATTCTTATTTAGTAGGTACAATTTAGACTATTAGTGGCCAATGATCACCTGGGAGACCTCAAAAATCTATATTTTATATTACAAGTTTTACAACCAATCAATAACATTTAGATAAATATGTGTAATAGTTGATTGTCTCTTCTTCAACAACTTGATTTTTTTGGCAACTTATACTTCTTTGGAGATGTCAAGAATGAACAAGGGTGAGATCCCTACATGTGGGGAAAGCCATGAAAGGCCAACAAAATGTAGAACCTTATCATCATATTTTACTGGAAAACATGTTTGTGGCCAAAATTAGGAAGCTACACCATCATCACTATATTTACAAGATTCCTAGCCATTGCTAGTGCCACTATCACATATTGAAGAAGTTGGTGAACTTGATATCTTTGACCATAATGAACTTGAAGAATATTTTTAGGTAAATACCTAGAGTATCTAGAAAGTTATAATTGACTTGAATGATAATTCAAAAGATGGTGATGGTGCATGACCAAGTAAGGGAAAAAGGAAATACAAAGCAAAAAATGATATAAAATCAAAAATAAATCAGAAATGGGATCTATCGATTAGGAATTTTAAAATAGAACAGGCCTCAAAGTATCCCTTCATTAAACCTATGGATAATCCAATTGAGGGTGAGCCTTTGGTACAATGTAGATGTAAGATATGCACAAGGATAAATAAAATAAAAAAGAGGTGTAGCAATTAATAATAAGATGGAAAACCAAAGGGGGATGTCAACATGTTAACAAATACAAAAATATTTGAATTTCAAGAGAAAATACTAATGAAGCCTCTTAAAGTAAAAGGCTCAATTGAAGTTTTCCTTGGAAAAGAAATGGAAGTAGAATAAATGGGGAAATCTCTTTAATTAAGTGTTTTCTTATATATTTTGAGAAAGGGGCATGCCATGACAGACTACCCATCATTGATTTCTTTATTACACTTTCTAAAAGTTTATAATTATTCAAAGAGTCATTGGACAATAAACATCAGATGTGAATGGGCAAGTTGTCTTGCTGAGGTTGAAAAGGAAAATGTTAAGGAAAAGATTAAATTGTCAATTGTATTGCATTGTCTTTAGATGAGGTTGTAGCAATAAATAATAATTCATAGATATGCATGCATGTTTATATGGTACACAATTTTGTCCACCAACCTAATCTCCTAACTATTGTTAAAATGAAGGATAATTCAACAATAGAAAAAATATTTGTAGTAAATAGTTATCTAATTGAACATGGAGGTATAGATGACATTAAAATTACCTAAAAGTTTGTGTGTTGGAGCAGTTGGAGCTTCTGTAATACAAGGCCACAAGAATGGTCCTGTCATAGAAAATTTTACTACACCTTATGTTCTTGGAATTCATTGCATGACCCATAGAATGAATCTAGCTTTTGAAATTCTCAACGACTATTTACAAGTGTACAAAGTTGAGGCTTTAATCAAAAAGATCTACCAACACTTTTGTCAAAGTCCTAAGTGATTTGGGGAATTTCAATAATTTGTTGAAGGACCAACTAATGGTAATGTTGAAGAGGTTAAGAATTTAATGAAATGTGTTCCACCCCTCGAAGCCAAAAAAAGAGCTCTAGATCAGTTGATAAAATATTTCCAGAAAAAGATAGATGGTTTGGATAACATAGTGGTTAATGTGGAGAAGACGGTAAAGAAACTAGCTAATCAAAATTACTCTATCCTGAAGATAGTGGCTAAAAACATTAACACTCTCCTGAATAAATTTGAATAATGAAAAGGTCAAGGTTCCAAAGAAGTGAAAGATGATCAAGGGCCCAACAAGCGCACTGGGGCCAACTCAAAGAAGATAGAGGGTGTTGAAGCCAAAGAAATAGATGATCTGAAAGCCTCTGCAGAAAACATGAATATCCTTGTAGATCAGGCAAAAAATATACTGAAGACCTTGTAGTTGGTTTTGTGATGTCTTTTTGCTGTCTTTTCCATCTCATTGTTTTTAGCTACTTGTTTTAGCTTGTACTGCTCTTGGTGTTGATGCACAGTTCTTCTGCGTTTCTTAGTTTTTAATTCTCTACTACTCTATAAAATGTTTTGAGTCCTTTAAAACCTATTTTTACTTAATCAAAACTAATGGGAACAAGATTCTTATTGATAATGCTACTAGATTGATCTCTTTGGATGAACCAACGCATCAAGTTTTTCCTGAATATCCATTTTTTCTTGGTAAAATGGAGTCAACTCATGACAAGGATGGCATACAGAGATATGGTGAGCTACTTTGAAATCTAAGCAATGTAGAGATACTCTTAATGTTAGTAGCCATTCTCCCCATGATAGAGGAAATGATAAATATAATGAAAAAGATCTAACAAAAAACCATGTATATTGTAGAATATAATATGTTGCATAAAATGATATGTGTGTCTCTCGATAATCTCTATAAACATCCAACATTGCTTTGTGATGATGAATTTTTTTGGGGGTGGATCAGAATTACAAATTTGGATAATCCTAATAAATTTTAAAAGATGGATGTAAATGGGGATTTATGTGCCAATATACATGTTGTTGGGATACCAATGCACTATTATGGAAGGCTCGAGTCTATGAGAAGAGGAAAAAAACCCACGAAGCACATTTAACTATTATAAAGGAAATATTTCCCAAAATTGTGGAGTCTGTAACTAATTATTTGAAGGAAATTTCATGTGATATTTCTATGTAGATTAGAATAATATAACATCCACACAAATTACTTGAAGCCATGTCTATTGGGTTTCCCAATTATTCTATTCTCAAAACTTTGAAGCATTTTAGAGATAAGTTACTGGTTTAGATAGATAAATTTTGCAAAACCAAAGTTATCAAGGGGCTAACTATAAAAGGAATTTTAGATGAATCTCATTGGAGAGAGAAATCATGTCATTTTGTAGATACAATAAAGGAACAATATGATCTTATGTAAAACCCTATAGAAGAAGGATCAATAACCAAGCTTTGGATAAATCTAGCTCAGAGTGAAGTTTTAAAGGATTCAATACCAAAAAAAATTTAAGCTTATTGATTTATGTTTGACCAAGGTATTAGGGTCGATGGAGGATTAGAGATTTTTTAGTTCTTTGTGGTTCCTAAAGTCAAAGATAAGAAACAAACTAGTCAAGAATTTGGAAAATTGCCTGAAGCTATATACATCTAGGTATAAAGCCTGTTAGTTAACAACGTTTCTCGTTGCTCCCAATAAGTGATTTACTAATCAACTCTAAGACCATGTATGTGAGAAAAACTTATTCCTAACAATTGAGCTCATTACCTCAACTAAGCTCCTTGTATTTTAAAGGTATAACTCCCTTATACAATGATAATTAAATTAAACCTTATTGAAAAAGAATAGTTTTCAAGTTTAGACTTTTGACTAGAATGTATTAATGGATTTTAAACATCCCTCCATAAACATGTAAAGAATGTCATAGCTTTAGATCAATGTCACTAACGAAAGAAGCCAACTTGCTATTAGGGACAATCAATTTGATCGACAATATAGAATACTTCAATTATGAAACACACTATCTAATGTTGTCTATTACCTAACAGTAAAAGCAACTTAGTACCACACATGATCTTAGTCCACCTGAGACAAAATCTAATGGATAGATAAAACCACACAATCAAGAATGTAATGGCCAGATTTAAGAAGCCACACAATCTCCAATATTTACTATTAAATTTTAACAATGCAAAAAATTAACACTTTGAGTAGTTATTAAAATATTCTTGAAAATAATTAGAGAGTTGACCCTATCAAAGTCTTAAAAATAAGTTTTAATAGCCACGCATGGCCCAAGTTTAGTTTTTTTAACTAACTCGTGTAGAAGCCTTCATCTAAAACTACTTTTGCATGAACTGAAACAAAAAAACTAATAAAAAGGCATCAATGTTGGCTATCACATCTCCAAGCATGATCTAGCTACCATGTAGAGCCAAGGAATTAGTTGCTTTGTTCTTAATCAGCAACAACTCTACCACCCAATTATTTCTAGTAATTTTAAGTAGTCACATATCTAGTTAACTCCTATTGATGTGGCACCTTGAGATGCTACAGATGCAACATCCAGATCTCCTTCATATTGTGAATATACTCCACCTTCCTCTTATTTGTATCAAGATGATCTTTAAAATTATCAGCATGGAGTTGACCCTTCAAATTATGGTCAAATCCTTGAATGAAATATATTTCATTTCTTTCATGATCTTCATTTTCTCCTTGAAAGAATCAATTATATCTTTTGCATTTCAATTGGGTTCCTCTTCATTTTCCATCAACCTAATATCAATGTGTTTGATGTCATTATCCATTATTTCTTGAATACATTCCAACTCCTTAAGGAGTTCCCTAGACTCGTCTATGCCTTGATCGAAAACATCATTCATCCACTCAATGTTGGGTTGAGCTACAAATAGACGGTTATCATCCAACCCATCAAAAAAAATTGTTGTCAAAAATTTGATGACACAAAAAGTCTAAACTTCACTGATGAGCATAACCTCCTCTTCCCATTTTACCTTTTTTGGTTCCCAGACATTAAGTTCAAATTCTAGTTCACTAGTCACCTTTTCAGCTTGTACTTTTGTATGGACTAGACTCATAATATAGTTAACCCTATTTTCTTTTACATAATCTACCCAATCATTGAACATTTTGGCAACTACCCTATCCCTTTTGATTTGATCTAGGAACCTCTAGTTTGTAGGGGAAGTAACATCTACCATTAAATTAGCATTTGTCAAAGCCAAGGCACCAAGGTGTTGTAGATCATGAATGCACTTTGCCATCAACCTCAATGATTGTTTCATTTTCCATTTATCTTTCTAGTCTTTCCATATCATGTGAGCTATTTTATTATTACTAGAATAAAAAAAATCATATCAATCACTCTAGTTGCCAGCCCCAAATCTACTTTTTTGATTAAAAAGTCTTGTGTGATTTTTTCTCGACCTTTCTCTATAGCATGTTTTTATATATCTACAATCCAGCACCCTATTTTCTCATCTACCTCTAGCATAGCCTTTACTTTATCCTTCTTGATCTTAGGTGTTTTACCTAAGCACTTGCCAACCATATCCTCCATAGGAACTCTAATAGATATAATGTTGTGTTTTTTATTAACATAAAGGTCAAACCTCTTAGGTGTAACTAGAGTACCTTTTTTTCCTTGTGTCTAAAGGTTGGAAAGATTTCCTAGTTTCAAAACATTAGGGGTGCTAGACTTTTCCATTATCTTATTATCCACTTGTCTTGTAGCTCCCATCAAACTATCCATAATTGATTGTTCCCCAGGCACATAGATGTCCTTTTTCTACTTCTACTTCTACATCTACCATAATTAGTTCTTATGCTTTCTTCTTTTTCTTCTTCTTCTTCTGACTCCTCAAGTGGGTAATCCTAGTTGCAAATTGAACTTGAATTGGGATGTGTTCATGCACAAAAATTTCAACTTCAATTCCAGGCTCTAGTTCACATGTAGGAGGAATTTTCACAATTTCATCAGTAAGAATAGGAGGTAACGATGAACTAGAAGTCATTGCTTCTACTTTGGGATTGTTATTAGCTTCTTTCATCCTTAACATTCTCTTCTCTCTTAAGAAAATATTTGTCATGTTAATAACACAATTTTTTCTCAATTAGAGGTCATCTTCCTCATTTTTATTCCAATCAATTTTAAGTATAGGGAGGATTTTAATCTTCTCAGTGTATTTAGGCACAACCACTTCTTCATTTTTGACCCCTTCTACTCCACCAATATTCATTTGCATATTGAATGTGATTTTTTTTGAGATCGAGCCTTGATCATAATATTTTCCTAACTTTAAAGTCATATGCACAATCAGCCTAGAAATCATCTATTTGAGGCTCATGCGTAAACCTTGGATTTATCTCAAAATAAGTATCTGCAAAACCCTTACTATCAAATTTGGGTTTGGCATGATAGGGTCTTAAATTCGTAAGCTTCAACTTTCACTCAAGGTTCAAAGAATCATGCACTAATTTGCAATGATAGAGACCTAATTCAATAGGAAATTAATAACCAAAACCTCTCTGGGGTTTTAGCCTTTTATCCAAATTGTAAAATTGTCTATAGAACTCAATTAGCACATTATATCTATGCAAGAAATACCTAGACAATTTCAATGGTTCCACTTCAAATCTGCCAACTCTCAGATAGGTAAATTTGGGGAATTGGATGAAATAGATACCATAAGTCATGGCCAATTGAATTTCTTCTTTAGAAAATCTTTTATTTTCCTTCCCCTACATTTCAAACATAAGTTGTGCCAAGAACACATCTTGCACTCTCCTGAAATTATTTGGGCTCTTCTTCTTTTGTAACAAAGGGTATTAATCACATATAATTATATCTTCCACCTAGGGTTTTTGCGGTAGTCCTTTCCATTCTCTACAACATGCTAGAATGTAAAATAAGAGGACATATAAAAATCAACCATCATAGAAGCTTGTGGGAGTTCCTCATGAATCCTTTCTACAATAATCTCCACCCAATCAATATACTTATCTTCCCTTAGAATGGCCTCAATGAAAAAACACATCCAGTTCCCCCATGCACTACTACATTTGGCCCCAATTTCCTACATTAATTTATGACGAAGGGCCAAATTTTATGAAATTGGTGTTATTTTTAATATTCCCCTCAATTTTATCAAATATCTGACTACTTATTTTGTGAAATGTTAGAATTTTGATAATAACGGTCTATCATTAAAAAAAAAGACAAACACCAAATGATTTTCACTCAAGATCGTGCGAAAAAGGTAGGAGTCTCATTCAAGCATGAAAATGTGAGTATCACTTAATGTTGCAAACCCACTAGCAACGCTACTTGGGTAAGGATGTGTATTGCTTCTGGAAACCCACCAGCAATACTACCCAGGTAAGGATGTGTATTTCTTCAAGTTTATGTGATTTGAAAATGAAATTGCTTGAAACATGATTTAAGTGATTTGAAAATGATTTTTTTTGGAAGCTAATTTATGTGACTTAAAAATGAAATATCTTACCTTGAGACTTAATTTTATTCAAAAATAAAATTGCTTGGAACGAGAAACAAATATGCAAAAATACCATCAATTAGGCCCTAAGAACACTATAACCCATGTCACATTTGGGCATCGCAAAATGTGGCACCAATCTTTTCAGGATGACTTCCTTCATCACTAAGTTATAACACAGAAGCAACCTCCTAGCCCAGTTGTACAACATGCCCATTCCTATAGCATTCATATATTCATTTAGGATATATGTGTGCTTACTCTAATTATGGTTTTGTTAATTTTGGTTTGTGGGGTTTTGAATTATAAAGCTATGTGGGATTTGATGAGAAATAGCTAGGATTTTTCCTAGGTGGGTAAGGATATAAATAGTCATAAATGACTAGGCATTGAACAATACAGTTCCTTGATGTACATGGATTTTATGTGGTGTTTTGACTATAGGATCTTTGCTCTCTCATCTTTACATACAATAGGCAATCCAAATAATCCTTTATTGATCTTAGCTACAACCCCACCAACTACTTGTTAGAAATAGGAAATATTGAGAGGGAGGGTGAATCAATATTTCATAAACTTTTGCCAAAAACTATACATCTTCAAAAACTTTATAACTTGCACATGAAAGTAAACTAACTATGTTGAATAGTAAACATAACCATGCAATAAAGTAACTCATAACACCATATTTTTTATTAGGGAAGCCCTAATGAAGGGAAAACCCCAATGGGGATGGTACCCACAAAATAATCCATTAATCAAAGGTATTTGGTTAAGGATATTGACCCTGCTAGGATTTTATTACATTTGTATAGTGTCTTGATCCTTGTTAGAGGACTTAGGCCTTGTTAGATGCCTCAACCCTATTAGATTTTTTTATATGCAATTAAAAAATATATGCAAGATGAGCTCACTTCCCAAATATGCAATATACAATAAAGTTCTTCAATACAAAAGATAGCTATAAGAACCTTTGCATTGTTGTTGATATCTCCAATATCTGGTATTGTCTCTACTACTCTTTACAAAACTTTATCATAAATTGCACTCCTCTAATCATACATTGGAATTTGAATCATACACAATTTCATTCAATCGCAAAAACATTACAATTAATTTTGCATTTGCAATCTTTCCTTTATACCTTGCAATTTCATAAATATCTTCTCTATCGGCCTTCATAACTTTATTGCACTTATCAAATTACAAAATTAACTTTCGCTATCTTAGGGTTAACATCTAGGATTTCATCCTTAATTAGCTAAGTAATTATTTTAGTAAACAAAATAATTCCTTAATTCAGAATACTTATTTCCTTATCATGCTTTGTTATGCCTTTACAATACTACAACTGGTAAAATCATTATAACTTTGTCTATACTAACCATACTATCCTTTGAACTTGCACACATCATCATCATATTCTCTATTAACCATACCTAACTCTGCATGTGTCAATATTGCTTCTATGAACCATGGTGATCAAAACTCTAATTGTTTTGTCAAATGAATTGCATAACACTTAGACAATTTTCTAAATTTACATCCCAAAACTTCATTCTTATAATCTATTGAATTCACATGACTTATATGTTATCATAAATGACAACATTACACGGACTAACCTAGACAAATTTGTAACAATCTCCCCTTTTTGAATTGATAGAAACATATGGGAAAATTGGCTAAGTCCCAAAACAAAACTTCAAAAATTGTGGCCTTTACAAAATATCAAAACTATGGATCATCATATAATATACCATCTTGATTTATATCTCATAATTACAATATAACTTCATATCATATCTCTTAATTACAAATTTATACACTACTCCCACTTACATATATATAAATAAAATTTTCATTATCTCTCCCCCTTTAACATCAATGACAAAGGTGTCAAAACTTATAGGCATGTCAAAATTGTATTACCTTTCTTTTCATGTTGAATTTATTATCCTGGAGATGCAATCTATGAAGTTTGACTTCAAGCTCTCAAAGTCTTTCTATCAAGTGTCCTTAACTATCTCAAATACATTTATTAGAGTGCATAGTCCATAGGATGCTACTTCTAGTGTATTAAGGTCTAAATAAATCAAAATTGCATATGATCTCTTTGTTGCAAGGCATTCATCCAACTACCTCTGCACATTACTGATTTTTAATGCAAGGTGTTCTCTTAGTAAAGAGAACCTCTTTATGATCATTTTCTTCTTTAGCTTAGTGATCCTTATATCATCATGTATTTGTGCAATGGTTATTTCTAGATCTTCAATCTTTGTATCTAGTTCTTGGAGCTTGTTTACCAAATTTTGCAATTCATTATATTTTCCATTTAGCTTGTCATTTGTGTCTTTAACATAATTGTATGACATGGTACTTTTTCCATACATTGTCCTTCCTTTTGTTAAGCATCTTCTTAGTTCCTTGATACAAGCATCAAGTGTTTCAAAGTCATTCTGATATGTGTACATTCTATATCAAATAACCTTGCATCATGCTTTATTTGTGCTTGTGTATTAGCCACTTCTGATAACTAGGTAAACTCATTGTTGAAAGATTCAACCAATTTCCTTTCTTGTTCTTGGGGATATTCTTCTAT
Organism: Cupressus sempervirens; assembly: GCA_028749045.1. NCBI lineage: Eukaryota > Viridiplantae > Streptophyta > Pinopsida > Cupressales > Cupressaceae > Cupressus > Cupressus sempervirens. Next base: position 144,365,328 of record CM053784.1, on the reverse strand, counting down.
TACCTTAGCTGATATGTTACATTGTAGCTTTTATGATACTTCTTCCAAAGTTTTCTCTAGGCTTCTTGCCTTCTTATTCCTCTCAAACAACTTGTTGAGTGACACAAATAGTTCAACTTGATCATTATCGTTGACTTATTCCCTAACAAAACTGCTAATGAGGATTTAAGTGGTGATCTAGAATAACAAGGTTCACTTGCCTTTATTTACTTGGCTTCCTCTTCCTTTTTCTTTTCTTCCTCATCCTTTTTCTTTTTCTCGTCTCCTTTCTTAGAAACAATAGTCCACCAAGATAACTAGGGGGGTGAATCAATTATCCAACAATTAAAACATTTATCTTCTTTAAACAAACTTAAAAATTCAACCAAATTAAATAGCAACCATAATAAGGTGCACATAGAAAATTACACCAAATATGTTAACTAGGGAAACCCTTGATTAGAGAGAAAACCCCAGTGGGAATGTTGCCCACAAGATGACGTACTAATATAAATATCCCTTGTTAGAGGATGGACCCTGTTAAGAGTCTATTACAACATTTAGTACATAGAGTCCCTATTAGGAGACTTTGAATCCCTATTAAGAGTTGTTCCAACCTTGTTAGGAGTTGTAGTATAATGTACGCTAGAAGATACCATTACCCAAACATGCAATTTCAACTTATAAGAAGAGCTCATTTCTTAAACATGCAATTTACTATTATGTTCTTCTTTCCTTCATTCTGTCAATTGAACCAAATACTGTCAGACCTTGTAGACCAGGTCATGAACCTCAGATCCAAATATCAAACATTGGATCACACAATAAAACATCAACAATGAAGTTTCCTTCACTTTTACTTTGCTTTGCTCAACTTCACATTCTACTCCCTCTGCTGCTTCTAATCACTTCTGATCGATACAATTTCATCTTATCTCATTTCTAATATATAAAGGTAAATGTCCTTCCTTTATACTGAGTCCATAAAACAATTCCTTGATTTAGTTATTAAATCTTCTCAGTTAATCATTATAGGACCATATTAAGAACACGTTACACTTAGCGATAACATTAATCTTCCACCTTACAACTTGAATAACTTTTCATACACACAATACTATGATGAGTGAGCTTAGCCATGTCATTGCCAACATGTCTTCTACACATTTTCAACCTCAATTCTTAGAATAAAAATTCTACTAACAGATATAACAATTTTACTAGAACATGCCTCTGTAGACTCTATCTTAGAAAAAACATCACCAAAACTTACATACTTCTTCTAGACTTATCATTTCTTCTTCTGATGTTAACTGCATATACTAGATACTCAGAAGTATCTCCCATAACCTCAGATAGTTAGAATACTTAACTAGCTATCTGTACCAACTTGATCTTTTTGTTGTTCTTTTGTTAGATACCATAGAAAACTTCTGTGTTGACATCAATGACAAACTTAGTCATGAATGTAACATATCATCATAGTAACATATCTACAATACTCCCCCATAGGAATATCATCAGCATTCATGCTTCCAACAATCTTGCAACAATCTCCCCCGTTGGCATTGATGGCAACATAGATGAAAAACATCTAGTTCCAAGAATACCAAATACCAACAAAAAGATTGTTCATCTTTCTTTTCAAATCCTCTTTATCAATCATTCTCCCATGCTAAAATTTTCCAACTTCTCCCCTATTGATATACCTTAATAAGCTTCTCATCAAACTATTTTTCCATGCTTTCTTAACTATTGTACTTGTTCTTCATACAACTTCTCCCTCATGATGTTCTTCCTCATGATCTTCTCATAACGTTTTTCATGCCAAACATCTCCCCCATTGACATCAACGTCAAAGGTTTTAGAAACCAACTTTATTGAATCAAACTCTACAACAACTGATTCTTACTAGCTCAAGTCTCCAAAGAAACTATTCAAAATAACATCCAACAAGAGTTCTAGATGACTTTGTCCATCATAGATACTCCCCCACAGGAAGCATCAGCATTCAGTCTAGACAACAATGGTGATTTGTTACACTGGATTAATGCACTCTTGCATCTTCTACTCTAATGTAGGAAGGGGTATAACCCCAAGCATACCTCGCAAATACTCAAAAGTATCTTTGGGAAGAGGCTTAGTGAATATATCTATAATCTTCTCTTTAGCGCTTACATACTCCAACCTAATTTCCTTATCTACAACTTTCTCTCTCAACATGTGATACTTAATTGAAATGTGCTTTGTCTTTGAATGAAATACTACATTCTTAGACATATATTTACTATGCTTGCATTGTCACAATGTATGACAACATATTCATTGATTTCTATCCTTATATCCTTCATCATTTGCTTCATCCAAACAACTTGATTGCAATTTTTTGTTGTTGCAACATATTTTTCTTCTATTGTACTTTGTGATGTACAATCCTACTTATTGTTTGGCCAAGAAACTAATCTTCCTCCAAGAAAGAAGGTTCCACCACTGGTGCTCTTTCTGGCATCCATACTACCTACCTAATCAACATCAATATAAGCACAAGAGTAAAATCATTCAATTTTTCATACCACAATCCAAACTCAGATGTTCCCTTTAGATATCTAAATATCCTTTTGACTACTGCACAATGTGCTTCTCTAGGATTAGCTTGTAATCTTGCAATAATTCCAACTTCATTTTCTATATCTGGCCTTGTGTGAGTCATCTATTGCAATCCTCCAATCATGGATCCGTACTTCTTCTACTCAATAGTAGGTGTCTCATCCTTTGTAGATAACTTGTGTCTAGTTACCATAGGTGTTCCAACAGGTTTGCATGTTTCCAAACCAAACCTTTTTAGTAAATCCTTCAAGTACTTAGTCTGAGAAATAAAGATTCATTCTTTATTTTGTATAATTAGTAATCCTAGAAAATATTTCATTTCTCCTATCATGCTCATCTCAAATTCTTTCTTCATCTCTTCTGCAAACTTCTCACTTTCTTCATCATTTTCTCTAAATATGATATCATTAACAAATATTACCAAAATCATCAAATCATCATTAATTTCTTTCCAATAGAGATTACTATCTGTCATACCTTTGCTATATCCAAGCTTTGTCACATGCTTGTCCAACCTTGCATACGAGGTTCTCGATGCTTGTTTCAAGTCATGCAATGCTTTCCTTAATCTGCATACTATGTCCTTGTCATATGTCAAAGGATAACCTCAAGGCTACTCAATGTACACTTCTTCAAGTTCTCCATTCAGAAATGCTGATTTGACATCCATCTAATATACTTTGAATTTCTTTTGTGCTACATAGGCCAAGAATAATCTTACTGCTTCTATTCTATCCACTAGAGCATAGGTCTCATCATAGTCTTTTCCTTCCTACTGTGAGTAACCTTTACATACCAATCTTGCCTTGTTTCTTACAACTTCTCCTTGCTCATTCATCTTGTTTTTGAATACCTATTTAGTTCTTATCACATTCTTGTCTATTGGTTTGGGGACCAATTCCCATGTCTCATTCTTTACTATCTGATCCAATTCCTCTTTCATAACTTGTTTCCAATAATCATCTTTGCATGCTCCATCTACATTCTTTGGTTTAACTTGAGATATCAAACATAGTTCTTCATTAACTCTGCTTCTTTTCATCACGCATTGATCTTTTTTTCTGATGATCTACTCAGAGGGGTGATTCTTTATCATATTCTTTCCTGAAGTAGGAGTTGCTATCTCAACTCTTGGCTTTACTAAAGGTTTCAAGCTTTGTTTCTACTTTGGCTCTCCTTCATTCTAAAAATTATTGTTAGTCTCAAGAAATACTTCATCATTCCTTGGTTTAGTAACAACAACATCATCTGAATTGTAATCAACTATTTTCTCTTGTATCCTAAATTTCTCATCAATTCTCACATTTGCATTTTCCATAATAGTCTTAGTTCTTAGATTATAGCATCTATAAGCCTTACTTTTCAATGAATAACCAAGAAACATACCTTCATCACTTCTAGCATAAAACTTACAAATATCATCATCTCTTTTGATATAGCACTTTCTTCCAAAAATTCTAAAATACTTAACTATAGGTGAGTGACCAAACCACAGTTTATAAGGGGTCTTGTTTGTGTCTTTCCTGACTTGTACTCTATTCATAGTGTAGACTATTGTATTCGTAGATTCTCTCCAAAATGTTTTGGATGCATCATTCTTAGCTAACATAGCTCTTGCAGCTTCTGTAACTGACATGTTTCTTCTCTCTGTACTGCCATTTTGTTCAGGGGTTCTCAGAGTTGATAATTGTCTTTTGATTCTATTTTCTTCATGAAACATGTTAAACTCATTTGAAGTGAATTATCCTCTTCTATCTTATCTTAAACATTTATCTTCATACCAGATTCATTTTCAACTCTATTCTTCAATATCTTAAACTTATCAAATGCCTCAAATTTCTCTTTAAGAAATTAAACCCACATCATTCTAGAAAAGTCATCAACTAGAATCATAAAATACCTTTCACCATAGAATCCTTTAGTCTTTGTAGGACCACTGAGATCTATATGTACAATCTCCAATTTTGATGTAGTATTAAACTTCTTGCAAGGAAAAAAAGTTTGGTTATGCTTTGCCAACACACACTCCTTACAAATTGTGTTAGTAGGCTTTACAATCTTAGGAAAATCTTTAACAACAAACATACTACTAGTCTTCACAATACTATAAAATTTTATATGACAAAATATTTTATGTCATAACCAACTGTCATCTACCTTAGCTACCAAACATTTTATTTCAGTAAGATTCAACTGAAATACATTACTTCTAGATGTGGTTCTTGTTCCAATTATCTTTTCATCTTTGTCTCTGATCATGCATGTATTTTCTGTGAACTACAACTGATAACCTTTTTCTACTAGTTTTCCAACACTCAAAAGATTGTGCTTTAAACCATTAACAAAATATACATCCTCAGTGTTAGTTTTACCATAAAGAGTTATAGATCCAATACCTTTTACTTGGCATGTTGCATTATTTCCAACTCTGACAATCTCTCCATCCTGACTTTTGAAGTCAACAAACTTGATCATATCACCAATCATATGATGTGAACAACCACTATCAATTATCCAATTAGATTTCTTTTTGACCTGTGACACCAAAGCTACTTTCTCTGGACTTTCTTCTTTAATTTTCACAAATCCAATTTCATCATCACTAGCACTTACTACTTGTTCATCAAAATTATTTTCTTCATTTTTATACAAACACTCTCTATTTCTTATAGGTTTGTAATTTCCTTTATAACTTCTCTCTCTTTTAGGGCATTTAGATTCATAATGACCATATTCATCACAAGTCCAACATTTAAAAATTTTCTTACCATCTTTTTCTCTTCTTACCAGAAGGGCTACTCCTTCTTCAATCTTTATGTCTTCCTCAAATATGTTGCTGCTAGAAAAATCTTGTCTAGCACTTGTTCTCCTTGATATACTAGGTTGGATATTCAAGGCACTGAAAGTTGTCTTTGTTCTGGTCAATTCTCTAGACTATCTAAGTTCATTCTCAACTACTTCAAGTCTTCCACACAATGTATCCTTTGTGAAATCTTTGGTACAAGATATCAACAATTGTATCATTTGAACTGCTAACTTAAATGATGGTATTAAATTCTTCAATAGCTTCCATATAATCTCATCCTCTTCTTTGGTTCCTCCTTGAGATCTAATACCTTTAGTCATTTTTGATATTTTTCCTACATATGTTCTTATAGATTCATCTTACATCATTTTAGCATCTTGAAATGCACAAATCCAACTTTGTGACCTCAACTTCTTAGAATGTGCATCACCTTCAAAACTAGTGTCCAAAGCTTTCCAAATCAAATGTGAAGTAGCAAGTGATTTTACCTAATTGTATTCAAATTCAAGAAGTGCAGTCAATATTGCTTCTCTAGCTCTCATGTCACACATAAAAACATCTCTTTCATCCTCGATGCAATTTTACAAATCTTTTTCAACAATGATTGTCTTCACCGATTTTGTCAAGATCCATTATCCCAAACCCATACACAACAAATGTGTCTTCATCTTTTCCTTCCAACTATCATAATTTGTTCCATCGAACTTTGGACTATCTTTCTTGAATATGGTTGTCATGGATCTCCCAAAGTTGTTAAACTTTATCTTTAAGGACCTAATGCTCTGATACTAATTGTTAGAAACAATAGTCCACCAAGATAACCGGGGGGGTTGAATTAATTATCTAACAATTAAAACATTTATCTTGTTTAAACAAACTTAACTATTCAACCAAATTAAACAACAACAATAATAAGATGCACATAGACAATTAAACTAGATATGTTAACTAGGGAAACCCTTGACCAGAGGGAAAACCCCCATGGGAATGATGCCCACAAGATGATGTACTAATATAAATATTCCTTGTTAGAGGATGGACCCTGATAGGAGTCTATTACAACATTTAGTACATAGAGTCCCTATTAGGAGACTTTAAATCCCTATTAGGAGATTCCAACCCTATTAGGAATTGTGCCAACCCTATTAGGAGCTATAGTATAATGTATGCAAGAAGAGCCCATTTCCCAAACATGCAATTTCAACTTACAAGAAGAGCTCACTGCTCAAACATGCAATTTACTATTATTTATTCTTTCCTTCATTCTATCAACTAAACTAAACATTTTTAAACCTTGTAGACCAGGTCATGGACCTCAAATCCAAATATCAAACCTTAGATCACACAATAAAACCTCAGCAATGAAGTTTCCTTCACTTCTACTCTACTTTTCTCAACTTTTCATTCTGCTCCCTCTGCTGCTTACAATCACTTATGATTGATACAATTCCATCTCATCTCATTCATACTAGATAAAGGAAAATGTCCTTGCTTTATACTGATTCCATAAAACAATTCCTTGAGTCGGATGTTAGATCTTCTCAATTAATCATTATAGGACCACATTAAGAACACATTACACTTAGCGATAACATTAATCTTCTACCTTGCAACTTGAATAACCTTATGTACACACAATATTATGATGAGAAAGCTTAGCTACATTATCACCAACATGTCTTCTACACATCCTCAACCTCAAATCTTAGAATACAAATTTTATTAAGAGATATAACAAGTTTACCAGAACATGCCTTTGTAAACTCTATCTCAGAACAAACATCACCAAAACTTATATAACTTCTTCTACACTTATCATTTCTTCTTCTGACGTTAACTACATATACTAGATACTTAGAAGTATCTCCCATAACCTTAGATAGTTAGAATACTCAACTAGTCATTTGTACCAACTTGATCTTTCTATTGTTCTTCTATCAGATACCACAGAAAACTGCTATGTTGACATCAATGACAAACTCTGTCATGAATATAACATATTATCATAGTAACATATCTACAATACTCCCCCATAGGAATATCATCAACATTCATGCTTCCAAAAATCTTGCAACATCCTTCCTTTTCTTCTTCTTATCTTCTCTTATCTTCTTCTCTTCTTCTTTTCTTTTCTTTTCTTCTTCTCTATTATTTTCGTCTTCTAACGTCTTCTTCTTCTTTTTATCTTTGTTTCTTTCTCATATCCTCTTCCTCATCCTCAAAACTAGTATGATCCACCAATTGTCAACAATAGGTTGTTTGAATTCCTTGAATGGATCCTATGTTGTGTCCAAGGTAATTCTTGTACTATCTACATGCATAGTGTCAATAACAATGGTTACTTATGGAGTGGTGACTGACTCTATCATTACTGTATATGTAGTTGTTATTGTTAATGGTTTTATTACCAATGGTATTGCTTCAACATTTTCTTCTACTTGTTCTTGAATTATAGGGATTTATCCCCCTAGTTCCTTTCTTTCTTCTTGGATGGGTACTAAGGCCATGTATTTTACAATTTCTTTCTTTGTTTCCTAATTGATTTCCTCATAATTGCCTCCCATTATGAGTATATCTCTTCTTTTATTTCACAATAAGGACTCAATACCTTTCATCATACTTGTGAGATGTTCATCATTTTTAGCATCACATAACTTTTGTATCATATTCTCCCGTATCTTCTTATCTTCTTCAATTACTCTCTTCTTTCTATTTATCAATCTATCATATAGATCTTTAGGTATCTTCTTCTGTACATCTTCAAAAAAATTCTAGTTAAAATCATATGTCTCACTACTATATTTTCTAACTATAATCTATCCATATTAACTTACAAATCATTAAATTTATTTAACTATAAAAACTTTCCATTGTTAATGATTGTGTTGTTTAGTGTCTCTATCTTTTGCTTCCAAGACTTCCATTGGGAACCTCCACTACTACCTTCACTCCTTATGCATTTCTTGTCTATGTTTCTTCCTAATCTAATTCTTCAAGTTCAAACTCAATTATTTGAGTCTTTCTTCTCTAAGTCCGATAAAATTTTTTACTTCTCTTTCCAGGCCTACTGTCCATTTTCTTGGTTCTCTTATGTGTAGGAGATTTTATTGGCTCATGTTTCACTTTAGTCAACCTCACGGACCTCCTAGTGCTAGGCAAGGTAACTGCCTATACCTTAACAATACTTACATCCTCTTCATCCTTTTGATTTTGTACAAGTGGTACAAATTGTGGTTGTACTTGTGAAATTGTTGCATAAGGTGCACTAGTTGATGGTCCAACTATTGTCACTCCTTAGGCTAATCCAATGTCAACAGCTAGAGGCTTAGCCATTAGAATATCAAACTATCCACTTGCTCTCATTTCCAGAGAAATCCATATTGCTTCTTTGTACTCTTCTCTACTCATTCATGTTTCTTTCAATATGGTGTCTATTTTCTTGTCCACTCTTTTCTTAATGTCTTTGCGATGAAGTTCAATGTGAACTTCCTTTACTTTCTCCTCATATGTGCCCCATCTTGGACACTCTTTGTCTCTCTCTAACTCAAGGATTATCTTTGCATAACCCTCTATTAGTTCTTCTATCATCTCATAACCCATATGATCAATGAACTTGACCCTTGGTTCCACTACTTTCATACATGTTTCATCAGTTTCAATCATGAAGCAAATGTCATTTTTATACTTCTCTACCAGGGATGAAGGAATTTGGTATCTTTGCTTCATCTCTACTTTGAAACTCTTCATTATTCTTGTGATATCCTATGTTATCTTGTCCTTTGATTGCTTTATATAATGATAGGTAATAATTCTCATTGTACTATTGTTTGTGTCCCATTCATGATATGACATTCCAGGAAATTTTCTTATTACTTGAAAGAACAAATGTGTTATCAAAGACTCAAATATAAACACTACATTCTTTGTCTTCTTAATTCTGTCAATGTTATCCAGTAATTGTTGCTTCAATATTTTACATATATTTACTTTTTCTTTCTTCACACTCATTGGGTAACCTACATGGATGAATCCAATAGGTACTGAGTTCAATCTTGAATTATAATTCATCTTATACCCAATTATCTTGCTTATCAGTCTAACTTCAGTTTTAGGTATCATGTCCAACCTCATGCTTCTTCCATCAAACTTGGTTTTCAAATTGGTTTCTACCAAATTATTTACATTCTTCTCATTCATAGGGTTGTTGCCTTGATTACTAAGTCCAATAAGCTTATAAATTAGGTTATTATCTATCATGACTAATAGATCATCTACCTAGAACATGTCTTCATGAATTCTTCTCTATATAATTTGCATCCACTCATGGTTATCAATTTCTATGTTGAAGATATGCTTAATTATTTTTAGCTCATTCAAGTACTCAAACCCTTGTTTAAGTGACAGGCCATTATTACAAAGTAAATCCAAATCATTGTAAATGTTACTATCTCCAATACTCTCAAACTTACAATGAATGTATGCCCTAACTTCCTTTACATGTAAAATATTGTGGGGAACTTGTGAAAATGCTCCTAGGGGATCATATTCCATTGAAACATAGGGGTGCATCTTAAAATTATACCTAGGTCTCTCACTGACATCACATATTGCAGGATTTTCTATTTTTCAAATTGAAACTTTAAATTATGACTATGCAAACAAAAAATAACTCAATTTTGTGGAACAAGGAATTACTTCAATTTGGTTCTTACAACACTTAAAATTCACCTTAAATATGCTTCAAGGCTCTTCTTTAACTCTTGCATGATTGAATGGTACTCAACTACTTGATTTCAACCCTTAAATCACATGCAATTCAATTTTGCATTAATTGTACAAGTACACAATCAACAAAAGTAGTTTATGTTTACCAGAAGACTTATTTTCCTTTGTGCACTCACATGCAAAATTTAGAAAAAAATTGCACTTATCCATGGCTTCAACATGTCATATCCTACCTTATTACTAATTGCACATGTCTTAATTCTTCCTCTGACACTTATGTTGATCTACTAATGCCAAATCCTTTATGAAGTGTTCACTTTGATGAGTCAAGCACTACAACTAACTTCAACCTACTTTTAGGTGCTTCACTTGACTGACCTTCCAATACCACATGTGAACTTTCTAGATCTTTGGCTTTGACAAATACTTCATTATATTCTTCTAGATGTTGTCTTATATTGTCATTTTGGTTGTTACTGATGTTATAATTCCTTCTAAATTTTATGTTCATGTTCCTTCTAAAATTAGGACTCCTCATGTTATTTCTCATGTCCATTCTACATAATCTTTCTATGTGGCCCATATTATTACATAACTGACATGTTAACATTATTTTCAAATCTAGGTCGACATTGGTTAATTGGTGCTCTGCAATCTCTAGCAATATATCCAAAGTCGTTGCACTTATAACACACAGTGTTACTTCTCATTCCATTGTCCCCTTCATTAGATATTCTTGTTGTAGGGTTAGTACCTCTAAACATTCTACTATTGCTATTACTATTGTCAAATTTAGGCTTCTTACAATCAACTACTTTATGACCAAAACCATGACAATTATAACAATAAAAACTAGTAATAGGTTTAAATGACTCACATGTACAGTTCCTTTTCATATGAAAATATTAATTACATGCATAACATCTACCTTTGAATTTATTCCTTACTTCTTTAGGTGATTCATCTTGCTTAGGTTTCTTAGGTACATCAAATTGCTCAGGCTGATTAGCTCGCTTAACTTTCTTAGGTATAGCTTTAGATTGAATTACCTCATTCTTATTCTGATTATTGTTTTCTTGCTTAAGATGGTGATTCTCAAGATCTGGTTCCTTTCTACCTCCATATTTCTTGTCTAAATTTTCTCTAGGGTATCCAAGACCTATTTTATCATAAGAGGGTCTCTGTATAAAGATTTTCTCATCAAGCTTTTCAATATTGGAACATAAGTTCTCAAGTTGTAGCTTAGACTAAGTTAACTCTCCTTTCACAATATACTTTTCAAGTTTTGCATACTACAACTTGGTATACTCAAGCTCAGATGTTACTTTTGTAAGATTAGATCGTAGATCTACATTTTTAGATTTCATATCTAATTCAACTTTACTGGTATCATCCTTCAATCTCAACTTTAGGTCTATAATCTTATGTCCATGCTTCAAGATCTCATTTTCTTTCTTCAATATTGAAACTTCATCATTTTCCTTGATCTAACCTTTAGGCTCTTTCTTGGATTTAAGATAATCTATCTTATCTTTTAGCTTCCTAATGTAGTCTTTTAGAATCTTTGTATCTTTCCTTCAAAGTATCTCTTTCTTTAGTAAGAATGTCAATATGCTCGAGAGCTTCTTCTTGGTTCTTTTGTAACTATTCCATATTCATAGAGATCTTACTCAAATTGTTAGGCCTTCTTTGAGTAACCAAGTGCTAATAATAATTGTTAGAAATAGGAAATATTGTGAGGAGGGTGAATCAATATTTCACAAACTTTTGCCCAAAATTGGATATCTTTAACAACTTTATAACTTGCATATGAAAGGAAACTAGCTATGTTTAATACTAAACATAAATATGCAATAAAGTAACTCATAACATCATATATTTTTAACTAAGGAAGTCTTGGCCAAGGGAAAACCTCAATGGGGATGGTATCCACTAAATGATCCACTAATCAAAAGTATCTCGTTAAAGATATTGACCCTGTTAGGAGTCTATTACATCTGTATAGTATCTAATCCTTGTTAAAGGACTTAGGCCTTTTTAGAAGCCTCAACCCTATTAGGATTTTTTATATATAATTTAAAACTGTATGCAATATGAGCTCACTGTCCAAACATGCAATGTACAATAAAGTTATTCAGTACAAAAGTTAGATATAGAAAATAAAATTCCTTAACCCAAAATACTTATTTCCTTATCATTCTTTATTTGCCTGTACAATATTGCAATAGCTAAAATCATTATAACTCAATCCATGCTAACTATACTGTCTAGCAAACTTGCACACATCATAATCATATTCTATATTATCCATACCTAACTCCACACATGTCAATATTACTTCTCTAAACTGCGTTGATCAAAACTCTAAATGTTTTGTTAGATGAACTGCATAGCACTTAGAAAATTTTCTAAGTATACATCCCAAAAGTTCATTCTTATAATTTTTTGACTTCAGATGACTTATATGTTGTCATAAATGACAAAATTATGCTGACTAACCTAGCCAATTGGTTGCCAAAAATCCTTTCTATTCCCTTGTGACCTAATTTTGCATTCACTTACTTTCTACCATTACTAACAACACACATATTCATGCACGTGTGCATTCTCTCTCATAGGCTTTTGAGATACAACATAGGAGGAGCTTTTAATACCTCCCCCCCTCCTATAATGATAATGATATATACACATAATCTTCCAAAACCAAGCAAGTCTATCAATGGTGACACTTTTCTTACGCATGTACATATCAGCTAAGGGAATCCATTTCATACTAGCAATAGGATTCATTCATATTCATATTTGATCTATGCCTCTCCACACATCCCATCTTGTCCCATTTTCCCACCTCTCCTAACACCCATGTAAGAACTCAATAAAACATCTCCCCACAACCCACATATCAGATTTTTCAAAAGGCTAAATGGACATTTGGCGAATTGGGCAAGGCTTCCTTTACTTATATAGCGGAGGATAGTTAAAACAAACCATTTATTTTCTTGTATTTTTGTGATCAGATTAGGAAGAGAATTTACTAATGGAGGCTCTTAACTTTGGTTATAATCATGATAAATGTGATACATACCTTCCTCCTATATTCAAGTTCCATCCCATTGATGAAGAGCTCATAACACATTATCTCATTAGAAAGGTTTTATACAATAGTCTCATAGTTTTGTTTTGGATTTGTTTGTAATATGATTATATGCTTGTGTGTGTGTGTGTGTGTGTGTGTATGTGTGTGTGTGTGTGTGTGTGTGTGTGTGTGTGTGTGTGTGTGTGTGTGTGTGTGTGTGTGTGTGTGTGTGTGTGTGTGTGTGTGTGTGTGTGTGACTCAATGTTGCAAACCAGCATAAAACTGACACTACTTGGGGAAGGATGTCAACACTACCTAGGGAGGGATGTGTGTTGCTTTAGGTTTATTTGATTTAAAAATTAAATTTCTCAAAACCTGATTTATGTGATTTGAAAATAGAGTTTTTTGAAACCTTATTTGTGTGATTTAAAAATCAAATTGTCTAGCTTGAAACCTAATTTTATTTGAATATGAAATTGCTTGAAATTTCAAGAAAATTGTACAAAAATATCATTGTGAGCCCTTGAGTTCTTTTTCACCTCTATTTTACTTTTCAACCTTTTGAAATCAATTGTAAACATCTGAGAGTGAATATACAAGAGAAATATGTTGGACATGATTAATGAATTTTTCATGCATTTCCTTCTGCTATTCTCAATTTTTCATGCATTTTCTTTTGTTATTCTAACTACATTGGAAAACCATAAAATCTATGAGCCAATGATCTTGGAATCATTTATCTGCAAGGAAATGGCTCTCAATCATTCATGAGTACTTCATTTGGTTATTCTTCCTTACATCAATTTAATGGCTTGTAATTATGGTGTAATTATGGAACACCATAAAGTTTGTGAGCTACTTTTTGTATGATCAATGGCTTGTAACAAATGTAGTTTTGATGTTGTAGGGTTGATGGCTTTCATGCATGTGCCAAAATGTTGATGTGGTATTGGCCCATGTTTGTTGAAGACCTCCACCACATAAACTATTCATGGGCATCAATTTTGTGTTGCTCGAATACAAAAAGGGTTGTTAATATAATTATTAATTTGATTAAAATTTAGCATAATAACTAATTATTATAGTAAGAACTAAAAAAAAAATTGATATTTTAGGGAAACAATGGGTGTGGATACTTTAGTTGGGTCAGTAATGCACAATCAACAACTATAGTGTATGATGAAGGAACATAGTGCAAGTATTGTAAGGCTTGGGAGGCTGAAATTTGTTTTTGCAATGTCTTCTTTGTGTTATAATTGCATTTATTTGTTGGGACCATATGAAAAAAAGTGCATAGCTAGAAATTGTATAAGAATTGATTTCTTTGCTTTGATCATAATTGTATATGTGTATGTGTATGTGTATGTGCATGTGTATGTGCATGTTTATGTGCATGTATATGTATATGTATATGTATATCAAGTTTCAAGAAATTTCATTTTTGGATCACACAAACTTGAAGTAGCACACATCCTTACCCAGACAGTGGCAATGTTATGTTGGTTTGTAGTGTTAAGAAAATGCTATAGGTTATTATTCAAACTTTTCAACAAATGGAATTAGTGATAGTAATTATTAGGAAACATTTCACAACTTTTTTAGCATACTTCTTACTTGTGCTAAAATGGGAGCTTGTGAACAAGGTTTGGACATCAAGCAAGACATAGTAATTAGGGGTGGAAGTCTTCCTCTCCAACCAGAAAAAAATTATTATTTCTTATAGCTACCATCACCAATTCCATTTTTTTCACAAGTTTGAATGTAAGGGTGGACATCAAGAAGTTATATTGTGTTTATTTTCTATCAAATGGTGGAAGATTGGAATCATACTTTAGTTCATACATTGAACAAGAGAATAGTTCATAATTATCTAAACTATACATTTGGATGAACTTTTATAATTAGAACAATTCATAACAAAATTGGGTTGTCTTTGTATAATTAGAATAGTTCATAATAATTGGACTATTCTTAGTATGATTGCTAGTCTTCAACTATTCCAATTATGAACTAATAGTTCATAACAAAATTTTGTTATGAACTTTTATGGACCTAATGTAATTAGGTTGAAGTTTATTAAGAACTATTGTAATAGTCAGCCTAATGTAATTGGGCTATACTTTATTATGAAGTATTCAAATCATACTTCAGTTTGTAAATTGCAGTATTGTTATGAAATATTCTAATAGTCATCCTAATGTAATTAAGACTATATTGTCTAAGAATTAAACTGCAAAACCTTGATGATCTTTTAAGATCTTTTATTACACAGGTATCTTGTTCACTTTTTTCCTTCTCCTATAGATTGAAATCCTTATTTTAGATTACATGTGGATATAAAGAGACTTCAACACGGATTATGATGCTATTATCCCAAATTTTGATGACCCAGTAAGTAGTAATGAAATCTTTAATTATAAAAAAATTCAATAATGGTTTTTTTTTATACTCTTTTATGTCATTGACTAAAATATAGACATTATAGTTTTACAAGTTTTTTTTGCATAATCATGATCCTTGTCATCTTGATCAAGGTATTTCAAGTGGACCAGGTGATGCCCAAGTTATATTCCCTACTTGTGTTTTCCACTAAATATATAGGAATGAATGTTAGATATTAACATGGAATTTAGATTTATGTTTGGAGGTGGGGGAGGAGGCATCATTAAGATTCCACTTTTATTTCTTTGGCCCTTTTAAGTAGATAATAGTAAACTATTCTCAAAACAAAGCAAAGCTCAATACCCAATCATCTCCTCAAACTATGATTGTACCAAAATACCTCTACATTCAAGAGCCCTATCAATGGTCAAACTCTACCTTGGGATCTAGTACTCTCCACATATCAATTAA
The DNA here is from genome assembly GCA_028749045.1 of Cupressus sempervirens. Classification (NCBI taxonomy): domain Eukaryota; kingdom Viridiplantae; phylum Streptophyta; class Pinopsida; order Cupressales; family Cupressaceae; genus Cupressus; species Cupressus sempervirens. Next base: position 144,349,282 of record CM053784.1, on the reverse strand, counting down.
TTTCAAACTTCCTTTTGTAATTCTCTGATTTAATGACTTTGATCAACTTTTCCATCCTTAGATCATCCAAATTCATCTCTTCTCTAGGTACTCTTTCTCTTTCTCCTCCAATCTCCACTTCCCCCTCCTCATATTCACTTTTCTCCTCTTGATCAATCCTCCACTTCTTCTAATGGTTTACTTTCTCCAATTCCATCTCCATTTTTCTCATCTTTTCAATCACCTTCTTGTATTCCATTGTCTATTGTTTCACTAGTTTCACAAGTTTAATGTTGGTCATCCTTGGAGGCATGTTTGGAGCCCCTCCAAAGTCTACCTCTTTTGACATGTATACCCTCTCCTTCCCTTTTTTTTTTGGATAGAATCCCTCAACTAGGTTATTGTACCCATTCTTAAGCCCAAAATAGATAAATTATGATTTCAAATATGAACTTCTCTTCAATACATCATTTTCGTTGTGTGTGCACCCAGAATCAAAAGTATTTAACTTTATCACTTGTAACTATAATTTGCAAACAATACGAACCACAATATTTTCTTCTAATTATATGGCTCTCTTTTTATCAAATAAAATTTTAAAAATTAATTACATTTACATACATCTTTTTCAAGTTTGATAATTCTCTTTTGCTTGGCTTACAATCCACTAATAACTTTTTTAAACACATGCTAGCCAGTTAGAGATTGAGCCAAAATATTATAACAAAAATCATGCCAAAAGAGCATAAAAATCATTGGTTAGAATCATTGGTGCACGATCATTATCTTTTTACACTCTTTTTCTCATGGTTGTTCTTGCTTTTAAAAAAAATCTAGTGAGAATGAAATTCCAAGCTAATTAGGTGGTTAATCCAAAATTAATTGTAATTGGTTGAGGTATCTTTAAATACCTTGTTTCTTATGTTATTGAATGCTATGTGTTTATGTTCTAGTGTTTCTCTCCTCATTATTGATATTTTACATCTCTTTATTATGCATTTCATACTTTCTTGTTTTATTATTTAATAAAATAGATGTTTTATATAGATGACTACCATAGAGTAGCAATTTTTTGGTTTCAACATTTGCACTTTCCTAGTCAATAAATAGTTTGTATCCATTGTTTGTGCACCCAAAAGCGAAGGTATGTAACTTTATCATGTGTAACTATAATTTAGAAATAGTACAAACCTCAATACTTTCATCTAATTTTGTGGTTATCTTTGTAAGTTTATCAAATTAAAGTTTAAAAATTAATTATATTTACATACATCTTTTTCAAGTTTGATATTTCTCTTTTGCCTAGCTTACAATCTACCAATAATTTTTTTAAACACATGTTGAACGATTGGAGATTGAACCAAAAAATTGTAAGAACGATTGTGCCAACAGAGCATAAAAATCACTAGTGTACGATCATCATCTTTTTTCTCTCTTTTTGTTGCAGTTGTTCTTGTACTTTATAATTTCTAGTTAGAACAAAATTCTAAACTAATCAATTAGATGATCCAAAATCAAGTATAATTGGTTGAGGTGTGTTTAAATACCTTATTTTAGATGTTATTGAATGATATGTGTTTATGTGGTAGTGTTAATAAATGTTAAAGAATGAATGAATGTTACATGTTAGCTTTGAATATTATGAGATTATTTTATGGATGCTCATAATTTTTTACTTCATGTGATATAGAATGAATGTTATATTTTATTAATGGATGAAAGAATGAATGAATGTTAGATGTTAACGGGGAACTTAGAGTTATGTTAGTGGTGAGGGAGGGGATGGAGCATGGAACCTTATCAATTTAAGGTATGTTTCTCTCCTCTTTATTGATATTTTACATCTCTTTATTATGCATTTGAGACTTTCTTGGTTTTTTATTTAATGAAATTGATCTTTTGTATGGATGACTAGCAAAAAGTATGAATTTTTTTGGCTTCAACATTTGTACTATCTTAGTCAATCAACTATTTGCATTCATCATTTGTGCACCTAGAATCAAAGGTATGTAACTTTATCACTTGTAACTATAATTCACAAACACTACAAATGAGTAGTCTAGCTACTCAAATATTCAGCCAATGATATAGTAATTTTTAAAATTATCTTACATATTCATCCATAAGTCTTATGAAAACTTTTTATTCTTATAAAATCATCTTACATATGTTTCTTTAGTGGACATAGTGTTGGTAATAAAATAGACGTATAGCATAAGATAACTTAGAAAGTTAAATGGAAAGAAACCATTTCAAGAACATCACCTTAGCATTGTGTTTATGTTAGAAACCCATTGTGGAAGAAAAATTCCAAAAGTAAATTTAGTAAGTATAGTTCAAACTCTACAGTGGCTTTCTAAAAGATGTCTTTCATGGGATTGAGGATTATTGTATTATTCAGTATAGGCAATAGAGTCACATAAATAGGAGTCAACAAAAGAGACTAATTGGAGAAACATTAACACACACCAAAAATGGATCACACAAAAAAAACTCCAACTATTCACATTATGTGCAAGACATAAGACTTTGCAATGGTCATACATATCTCATCTTAGATTTGTAAACTCTCTTGAATCACACTGGTGTCATCCTGCATACTACTTGTCAAAAAAATTGGCAACTCTTCAAGCATTTAAAATTCCTTTGTTTGAAGATATTTCTAATAGTTTGGAGTGAAAGACATCAACCAACAAATTGGAAAACCTTTATTTAACGCATGGCATGAAGAAACTTGAGTTTGTACAAATGTTGAGTCATGAATATCAACTTGGGAACAGTCTGCAAGGATGCATTTGTTTCCAACTAAAGAATCAATGTAGAAACCTTGAGCATAGTAGAATTCATCATTTGAATTTTTTTAACAATGACATTGGCTATGTTCAGTGCTAAGATGGAAGCACTTTCATAGGATGTAGGCCTCCACTTTACAAGGCATGTGTGATGGAAAGAGGGGGATTCCAAGTATGATTTCACTTATGATCCGAATTAGATTAGCTAGGACCCAAAGAAAAAAGGGTGCTAATGTGATTTGATTAGGATCTAGGACTATTACAGAGGAATGCTTAATATAATTACATAAAGTTAATTCAAAGCATTAATTAGTGAATTAACATAACTTAAATACCTAAATGAACAAAGAATAATAAGGTAACAATAAAAAGAAAGAGAGTAGAGAGATAGAAGACAAAACACAATTGATAAGGGAGTTCATCCGTAGGTCGGACTACATCTTCAAGACCTACTCCAATTGAGGGACTAATCTGATTAGCTACAAAAATCAATTACAAGAGCTTCCTTTCAAGTACAATAGAAGAATGATTTTCCAATGTGCAGGAATCATCAACAAACCTTCAAGTTCGTGATCTCCTTCTCATCACCTAGATGAATTTCCAAAGCCTACTTCCCCCATTTTATACATAGAAGTAGCCAAAATTAGGCTTAAACCAGCATTAAAAATTTGTTAAATCCCTTGGCCAAATATCATCTTCTTATCTCGTAAAAAGCAACCCCCATTGAATATCTATTATTCAACACCATTATTTTTAGGGGTTATTTTAGCTATATGACCTTATTTAAACCAAGTTGGCGAGATAAGCACAATTTAAATAGAAATAATCCTGCCAACTACTCTCAAGTGCTTAGTAGTGCAGTGGTGGGCCTTTCTCTCCAAAGGCTAGTGGTCAAGGGTTCAACCCCATCGGCCTCCATCTCCATTTAGTGGCTTAATATTTGTTTAAACCTATTGATCCCCTTAAAAAAGGAAAAGTTCTTGTGTGGTGTAGTAGAAAAGTAGGCGGTTCTAAGATGGAACATTTTTCCAAGTGACTTCCAATCTGTCACATCAGCATGATGATGTCATGCTGGTGACATCAAGATAATAATTTTACCATAAATTCAAACTATCATAACTTTCACATACAAACTCTATTTTTGACGAACAAATCTTTAATTTGAAATCCATTATTGTTTATTTTGAGACGATTTTTTTTTCACATTTTGACGGCCTCTATACCTAGTTTGACCAATCTTTGACCAACCATAACATTTGCATCTAAATTCTAATTTCAAGCATTCAAGTTATGTTGGAGTCAGAATTGTGAACACTTTGTAATAATGTTGATTCTTGGAGAATCGAGGACATTTTAATTTTCACTTGTTTTTATCCCCCAAATCATAATGTTAAATCTAGGTTGTAAAGAGGAATGCAATACCAAAAAATACACTCTCTTAGGCCCTTAATAGGATAATGTGAATGTGAAATTGAACTAATTTGTTAAGAAATATAAATCTAGATGCTATGTGAATACAATCAACCCAATTAAGATGTAAATTGAGGGTAGAGATATGAAATGAAATGAAATGTAAAACACTCACCTTGAAATGCGTAGAGGAAGGTATATTTTTCTCAATAACTTTTGGATCTAATTTTTTTTAAAACTTTCATCTATGAATCTTGGAATGAAATGATGAAAAGAAAAAAAACCCAAAAATATCTTCAGAATTTAAGACTGGAGGAGTAGGTCAACATGGAAGGATGTCCTACAACTAAGTTGACATAGTCTACAACTCTGAAATTGACAACTCTAGAAATCTTGCACATTGTAGGTTCCAGGTCTACAATTCTTTTCACTCCCAACCTACAAATCAACACATAAAAGAAAGGTTTGGGGGTTGGAGTTTGATGAGGGCTTGCCTTGGTCAAGCCCTAAGATAGGGAATTAATCGTAAATGAGAAATCTAAATGTAAATGTAAATGACTATAAAGAATAAGATAAATTTTAGGATTCACCTTGCTTGTGTGTGTGTGTGTGTAATGTAGATCTTGAATTAGGAATGCAGGATATCTCCCCACTTTGCAATGGACCTATCATAACTGCATCACGGTGCCATGGATATGGATATGCATTTAGGAAGAGGATGAATGCTTTAATGCAGATCTCCTCCCTTGATAGCCAACAATACACTACATCTTGAAGAGGAAATGTTCACATAGGATTCTCCAATGCTTGATAGGAATCTTCTTGCTTGAATGCTTGAACTCCTTAAATACAAAAGAAAGAAGTCTTCACTAGAGAGAAAGAGCTTGAGTGCATGAACAATGATTGAGATGAGATATAAAAATGAAGCTTCGAAGTCTCCTTATTTATGAGTTTTTGAGCAAGAAAAGAATACAAGTAGTCTGGATAATGTTCATAAACTAATTAAACCCCCCAGGGCTTTCAAGCCCTAAGATCTAGAGCTATCGGGGACTAGGTTGACCAAGTCTAGGAGGATAGGTTGTGCGTGTCATAGAGAGCCAGGGAAGATACCAAAGAGATAAGGTGAAAATATGGAAGAGAGAAGAGGGAAAGGAGGAAAAGAAGAGTAAGCATGAGCATATCCATGGTTCAAAGAGGGAATCATGAAGAGGAGGGAGCTAAAAGGTCTTAAAAGGAAAGTGTGTCCATTTTAAGATGGTACATACTATTGGAATTATAGATGGAGTAACTAAGGGAGGGAGGGGTTTGAATCAGTTACCACAAAAACAAATCCACAGATCCCTTAGATGTCTTAAATAACTAGTTATTGCTAATACTCAGTAATCACTTCACAAAATGTTGTAACTCGATAGATTAATTTGTTACTAGTCTTTAGGCATTCATAATTGTTAGCACGCATACAAAAGTAAATAACATGAACACAAAAGACACCAAATTTAATGTCGAAACCCACTATGGGAAAAACCACCAAGTAACTAGCTACCAATTTTCACTCTTCTGATGTAAGCCCTATTAGGAACCAACCCGGTTAAGGGTTACAAAACACACTGTTATGTGTGACCCTGTTAGAGGATTTAACCACCCTGTTAAGAGTGGCCTTGCTAGAGGTCTTTAGAAAAATTCAACTGAATTGTCACCTTGTTAGAGGATTTACAAAATGGCTGTTAAACCAACTCTGTTAAGAGATTTTGAAATCACTGCTACAATGGTTAGAAAGTAACAATGAATTGACCTAAATAAGATGCAATTGAATTTACTGATTATAGATCTCTATTCTACACTATTAGATCCTTCTCGATCAAATATAGCTTTGCTACTCCTCAATGATCTCTAATCATCCTTCAAAATTTGCTCTCACAATAATTAGTCCTCCTTCTCATTCACATTACATCAAATCCATTACACACACTTAGAATTCACAACTTGACCTCTTATATACACCATTCAAATTATCAAGTCAGCTCATTCACAAGTTACATTTACCAATAAACCATAAATCAATCAACTACATGTATTATATTAAACAAATAAACTTTATTTCACAAAATAATGAATCCTTCATTGGCCGACCTTGCTCAGTAAGTACTACTCCAGAAATAATTTCTTAAGTTAACCATCTCAACTCGGTTAATACTACAAAATCTACAAAATCCTTTGGTTGTCAAGTTGACTCAGTGAGAACTGAGTTTTCCTCACTGACCATGAGAGCTTGGTAAGAACTATCTCTTCCATGTTTCCCTTTGATGATTGAGTGAGCTTGGTAACAACTGAATTTCCTTGTTTAACCTTGAAAGCTCAGTAACAACTATCTATACAAGGTAAATCTTGAGAATGCTCAGTAGACACTGTAAACTTTCTTTGCTAACCTTCTGAACTTGGTAGACTCTGTCTTTTTCCTTGCTGACCAACTGAGCTTGGTAGACTCTGACTGGTAACTGATATGACATTTGTGTAACATCAAAGACAAAACACAATTGAATAATTGTATCAACAATCTCCCTCTTTGGCATTGATGGCAACACAACATGTCATAGCAGAATGAAATTTGAAAACAAGTCTTTTCTGACAGAATGCTTCTCCTTCTTACATTTCATTCCAAAAAACTATAGTACTCTCCCTCATTCATAGTAATCTCTCCCTCTTACATAAACTCTCTTTTTCTTGCAAATTTCAAAAAGATATGACTGTAAACTCACCCTCTTTGACAACACATGCCAAAGACAACACAACTTAAATAAAATTCAATGTACCTTAAGTATTGATTCATATGCAATGTCTTCATTACTTTGCTACATCAACTGATAGGTATTATATTCTATTCCTATTGATGCATCACTAAAACTATATTTTAGTGAGCTTCAGATAGGGGAATGACCCCTAACTTACCTCTTAGATACAGGAATGCATCCTTAGGTAAAGGCTTTGTGAATATGTTAGTAATTTGTTCCTTTGTGTGAACATATTCCAATTTGATCTCCTTATCCTGCACCAATTCTCTGACAAAGTGATACATTATAGCAATATACTTGGTTTTAGAATGCATCATTGGATTTTTGGATATGTTAATTACACTTGTATTCTCACAAAACATAACAATAGGTTCTTTGATTTCTTCCTTCATACCTTCCAATAATTTTTTGAACCAAACAATGTTTGAGCAGTTTACTGTTGCAGCAACATATTCAGCTTCTATTGTAGATTGGGACATACAGTTCTACTTTTTACTTGTCCAAGAAACCAACCTCTTTGCAAGAAAGAAAGCTCCTCCACTTGTACTTTTTCTATCATCAACGTTCCCTGCCCAATCTACATCAATAAACACTTTTAAATCCATATTTCCTCCAAGTTTATACCGTAATCCATAATCTTCAATTCCTTTCAAGTATCTCATGATCCTTTTGATTGCCATCATGTGGTTTTCTTTTGGTTTTGCTGAAAATCTAGCTACAATACCAACTGTAAGAGCAATGTCTAGTCTTGTATGCACTACATACTACAACTTTTCAATCATAGATCTATACAATGTTTGATCCACTTCCTTTGATTCATCATCCTTGGTAAGTTTCAATCTAGTACACATAGGAGTTCCAACTAGTTTGCAGTCTTCCATACCAAAAAAATTTAGTATCTCCTTGATGTATTTAGATTGAGTGATGTAGATGCCATTCTTATTCTGTTGAATTTGAAGACCAACAAAGAATTTGATCTCACCAAGCATTGACATTTCAAATTCCTTATTTATTTTTTTTGAAAATTCTTTGCAAAGATCATCATTTCTTGTGAAAAAAGTATCATCTACAAATATTTCTACCAAAACAATCTTATTATCTTGTCCTTCCTTGATATACAAGCTACTATTATCATTAGTTCTTTGAAAACCAATCTGAATAAGATAGTTATGTAGTCTTTCATACCATGCTCTAGGGGCTTATTTCAAACCATACAAAGCTTTATGCAATTTACAGACCATGTCCTTTTTGTCTGGATCAACAAAACCTTTAGGCTATTCAATGTAAACCTCTTCATCCAGTATACCATTGATAAATGCTGACTTGACATCCATTTGATAAATTTTGAATCCTTTGAATGTAGCATATGCAAGTAAGATTCTAACACCTTCCAATCTTGCAACAGGAGCAAAAGTCTCTCCATAATCTACACCTTCTTCTTGAGAGTATCCTTTGCATACCAGTCTAGCTTTGTTCCTTGACACCTTACCATCTTCATTTAACTTTCTTTTGAATACCCACTTAGTTCCAATCACATTTTTGTCTTTAGGCCTAGGTACAAGAGTCCATGTTTTATTTTTCTCTATATGCTCTATTTCTTCATTCATAGCTTCAATCCAACTTTCATTTTCTAACGCATCTTTGACAATTCTTGGTTCAAAATCAGCAAGTAAACAAGTGCCTTTCAACTTACTTCTTATCATTGTTCCTTCAGATTTATCTCCAATGATCTGATCTAGTGCATGATGCCTTCTAACATACTTGGCTAATACAGGTTCCTTGCCTTTTGAACACTTTGCATTTTCAACCTCTTGCATTTCAGCTTCAGGTTTTGGTTGCTCGAGCTTGGTAGCTGTTGATTCGGTAGCTTATGTTTGTAACTTAGGTTCTTGCAACTCGATAGGTATTGGCTCGATTTGAACTTCCTACAACTTAGTTACTGAAGACTAGAGAGTTGAAGATTCCTGATTAATAGGTGCATTTGGTACTGTATCAGGTTCAATGTAAACAAATCTCCTATAATCTTCTAGTTCCCTTTTGCTTTCTTCTTTAGTTCTTTCTGCAAACTCATCAACTTTCACATGTGCCCTTTCTATGACTTTGTGAGTAGAGAAATTCAAACATCTATATGCTTTACTTTTGCAAGAATATAACCAAAAATATTCTTTCATCACCCTTTACATCAAATTTACCTTTTCTAGATTCTTTCAAAATATAACATTTGCTTCCAAATACTTTTAGGTAACTTACATTTGGTTTGTAGCCATACCATAACTCATAGGGGGTTTTGAAAGAGTCCTTTAGTTGTACTGGGTTCAAGGTATGAACTACAGTGCTAATAGCTTCCTTCCAGTATTTGATAGCAATACTCTTTTCAATCATTAGAGTTTTTGTATAGTTCATGACAAATATGTTCCTTCTTCAGCTATTCCATTTTTTTCAGGGGTTCCAGGTGCTAAAACCTATCTTTTGATTCCCCTTTCAATGCAAAAGTTATTAAACTCATGTGGAATGAATTCACCACCTCTATCTGACCTTAAACATTTTAGTCTTTTACCTGTTTCCTTTTCTACTCTGGCCAAATACCATTTAAACTTTTCAAATGCTTCTGATTGCACTAACACATGCTTTAACTCTTTCAACATATTTTGCAATGTTTTCATCCTCTCTCATCCTCATTTGATCAAATTGTCCTCTCAAACTTTTTGCCTTGGATCTTCTTACATTGTCATCACCTCCATAGATCTCTTTCAACTTGTTCCACATTTCAAAAGCAGTTTTACAATCTTTGATATCATCAAATTCTTCATAACTTAGGGTAGATGCAATATCTATCATCATGTTGTTGTGAGTCTTTTTTTCAACAATATCATTAATAGATAATTTACCAACAGATTCTGCATATTTTTCATCAAGGTACTTCAGCCCTATATCACCAATAGAAGCTAGATGAATTCTCATCAACCCTTACCATGTTGATAAGTTGTCCCTATTAAGTCTTGGAATTTCCTTCTTATAAGACATCCTGATCTTTACTTAGATCCTTGAAATCTTTTTCTGCAAGCACCAAAATCTCTGATACCAATTGTTGGAATTATAGATGGAGTAACTAAGAGGGTGTGGGGGGTCAGAGAGGGGTGAATCAGTTACCACAAAAACAAATCCACAGATCCCTTAGATTTCTTACATAACTAGTTATTGTTGATACTCGATAATCACTTCACAAAATGCTATAACTTGGTAGATTAATTTTTTATTGGTCTTTAGGCATTCATAATTATTAGCATGCATACAAAATTAAATAACATGAACACAAAAGACACTAGATTTAACATGGAAACCCAATATGGAAAAAACCAACAAGTAACTAGCTACCAATTTTCACTCTTCTGAAGTGAGCCCTATTAGGAGCCAACCCGATTAAAGGTTACAAAACATACTATTATTTGTGACCCTATTAGAGGATTTAATCACCCTATTAAGAGTGGCCTTGCTAAAGGTCTTTAGAACAATTCAATTGAATTGTCACCTTGTTAGAGGATTTACAAAATAGCCATTAAACCAACTCTATTAAGAGATTTTGAAATCACTACTACAATGGTTAGAAAGTAACAATGAATTGATCTGAATAAGATGCAACTAAATTTTTTGATTATAGATCTCTATTCTACACTATTAAATCCTTCTCGATCAAATATAGCTTTGCTACTCAATGATCTCTAATCATCCTTCAAAATTTGCTCTCATAATAATTAGTCCTCCTTCTCATCCACATTACATCAAATCCATTACACACACTTAGAATTTGCAACTTGACCTCTTATATATACCATTTAGATTATCAAGTTGGCTCATTCACAAGTTACATTTACCAATAAACCATACATCAGTTAGCTACATGTATTATATTAAACAAATAAACTTTATTTCACAAAACAATGAAATCTTTCATTGGCCGACCCTACTCGATAAGTACTACTCCAGAAATAATTTCCTGAGTTAACCATCTCAACTTGGTTAATGCAAAACCTATAAAATCTTTTGGCTACCGAGTTGACTTGGTAAGAACTGAGTTTTCTTCACTAACCATGAGAGCTTGGTAAGAACTATCTCTGCCATATTTCCCTTTGATGACCAAGTGATCTCGATAACAACTAAATTTCCTTGTTTAACCTTGAAAGCTTGGTAACAACTATCTATACAAGGTAAAGCCTGAGAATGCTCAGTAGACATTGTAAACTTTCTTTGCTAACTTCTGAACTCGATAGACTATGTCTTTTACCTTGTTGACCAATTGAGCTTAGTAGACTCTGATTGATAACTGATATGACATTTGTGTAACATCAAAGACAACAGACAATTAAACAATTGTATCAACAACATACTATAAGAATTAAGAGACCATGAATGATTAGTACTTTCCTCAAATGTATTCATTGGATTGCATATTTCTTCATTTCTTCCTTTATTGAAATTATAGTTTTTCAAAGTTTTGTATTCTTATATTATGGCATGCTAAAAAATATAATCACATGATCAACCTCCTTTCTCTTGGAGAAAATCCTTTAGGCTTCTATCAATATCAATTGCATCATTCATTTGAGCTTCACTAGCATTTTCACAACTAAAGATTGCATCCTTTAAAGGAGTTATTCATATCAACAAGGGTTCTAACAAAATTTTATCTCCATCACCATGTGTCATAGTAGAAACATCTTTTCCAATATCCACTAAAGCTTTTTTATCATCATCAAAAGTTCCCTCTTTAGTGATCGATAGAATTTATAGGAAGATCTTCTCTAAAAAGAAAGTCATCACTTGAAGCTAATTTGTTTAGAATCAATGATAATCTAGTATTGTTGAGAAAAAAGTGTAGGTGTTGGACTACTTTCCTCATTATCATTACATGTTATTGATTTAGATGAAAGACATATTTTAGCAAGGCCTTCCTTATCATCCATAATGTGCTTTAATATTACTTATTATTCTATATTCTTTAAACTTGCAAATTGTGTTAATGCTCTTTGTTGGAAGTCTGATGACCCGTGGATAGTATAATTGTGTCAGGAAAATGGTTTGGGAATAGACAATCTTCATGTTCAAAGTGGTACAGTATGCTCTTGTAGTAAAATGGTCTTTTAAGGTTTGACTTAAAAATTGTAGAATTATTCTAAACTAATGCACAAATAATTAGATGAGGAATGTTGTTTGTATAAGTGGAAAATATCCACCTCAAAGTCACATTATTGGAATAAGAATCAACTTAGAGACATCTAAACAAGAGATTGATACAATCTCTTGGGTAAATGTCTTTAAGTTGATCCTTATTCCAATATTATGGCTTTAGGCTGGATATATGCCACTTATACAATTAACACTCCTCATCTAATCATTTGTGTATTTTTGTAGAACATTTTTGTAGTTTTCAAGTCAAACCTTATAAAATTAGTTAATGGAGGGAGAATACTATACCATTACAAACATGAAGATTGTTAATTCTTGAATCATTTGCTCGACACAATTATAATATGCATAGGTTGTTATAATTATGATGTCAATGCAATAATTTATGACATCCATTCTATTGATGATGCCCTACACCCAATGACATTATTGGCATAACTTCAACTATATTCTGTCAAATTATCGATGCATACAATATATGTTCTGACAAGAGTGCCATACCCCCAATGGTAGATTTTTCAGTCAAGTTAATCTCATTACCTTTGACTTCCCCATAGTCTTCCAACAGAAAATGGTGTCGAGTATCTAACATCAACTAGCAACATCAAAAAATTTGACACGTGTTCAATGATGACCATTCTCATAGGTTAGAGTGATGAATTGCCATTGAAAATTGGTGTAAAATGTAGTCTAATAGGAATGCATGTTGTGTTGACAATTAGCTAGTTGTGATATGTAATTATTGTCATTAATGGGAACATATGATGTACATGTTGATAGGAAACCTCAAAAATAAAGATACTTAGTGTTTGGTAATCAAAAAATTGTCTAAGTATAGAATTTGATTTACAGTAGTGTATTGTTTTGATTATAACATGTTGTAGACATCATATTATGACCAGCAAAGTTACATGGAGATAGTATACATGTTGGTGATGACATGTATAACCTAATAAGTTTGTACGAACTATACAAAATAGAGATAATCATGTTTTGATGAAGAAAGACAATAGAATTGAAGGAAAGAATCATTTTGTTTACAAAATAATTACTTTTCCAATTAGGGTTGACATCCTAGATGTTTACTCTAACTTGGAAAAGTGAATTGTGGTCTTAGCTGACCCAACAATAATTTGTGTAAAGGCATGGTATTTATTAAAAGGACTTCTTGTGATAAGAAGGTGTGCAATTGTGCTTGTAAGTATTATCTTGAAAGATTGCAAAGTGACTGAACTTTTGTGAAAGTGATATATGTGAAGTTTTATATGAGCTATTTGGTGATCATAGATCAAGCTAAAGTTTAGAGATTAGACAAGGAAGGTAAATAATAGTAAATTACTAGTATGAGCAATGAGCTCTTCTTGTAGTTGAAATTTCATGTTTGGGTAGTGGGCTCTTCTTGCATACATTATACTACAACTCCTAGCAAGGTTGGCACAACTCCTAAAAGGGTTGAAATCTCCTAACAGGGACTCAAAGTCTCCTAACAGGGACTTCTTATATTGAATTTTCTCATTGACTCTTGACAGGATCCATCCTCTAACAAGGAACTTATATATCAGTATGTTATCTAGTGGGTATCATCCCCATCGGCATTTTCCCTTGGCCAAGGTTTCCCTAGTTAACAAAATATGGTGTTATGAGTTATCTATGTGCATTGTTACTATTACTATTTAGCATTACTTTATTGCTTTGTTATGAATGGTTTAAAGTAAGTAATAATATCCAGTTGGCAGCTAAATTTTGTAGATTACTAATTCACCACCCCTCCCTCTCAGTAATCCCTATTTCTAACAATTGGTATCAGAGCTTAGTTACTTTGAAGAGGCTTAACAACTTAAGTAAGATCCCTATGGATATGGAATAGTTGATGAAGAAGCTCAAAGAAGCTCTTGAACAAATTGATCTCCTCACTAAAGAAAGTGATAAACTGAAGGACAAATATGAAGACTCCAAAGTATACATTGGTTAATTGAAGGACAAGATTGAACATCTAAAATCAAAGTCTAAATCTATTGAATCTAGAACTAGTGATGATGACTACTCAAAGTTGAAGATAGAGTACAAGATATTGAAGTATGAGTTGAAGATTACAAATCTAAAGATGACTTTGAGTAATGATCCTAGCAAAGTTGAATCTTATTTGAAGATTAAAAATATAGATCTAAGAGCAAGTCTAGCAAAGAAAACATCTGAGTTTGAAAAATTGAAATAAGATCATGAAGAACTCCTTAAATACTATACTATTGTGAAAGGTAAATTGACATGGTGCAAATAGCAGCTTGAGAAACTTTATTCTAGTAGAGAAAATCTTGATGATTCAATGTCTCTACAAAGACCTACTTATGATAAGAGTGGTCTTGGTTATCTAATTAACATATCTAAAAAGAAGCCTGAGATTAGATCAAATCTAAAATAAAAAGACAAATCTGATGATAAGATTGAATCCAGTCAATCCTCTGAGAAACCTAAAGAAGTTGAGAAAAACAAGGAAGTTGAAATCTTGGATGAACTAAAGCAAGTGAAAACTCCTAAAGCAAATAATTATGAATTTAGAGGTAAGTGTTTTTTATGTAATGAAATAGGTCATATGAAAACAAATTGAACTAATAGGTCATTTAATCATGTTAAGGACTTTTATTGTCATTATTGTCATGGTATGGGTTAATTGATTATAGGAAACTTAAGTATGATAATGATAGGAGAAATAGTAGAATGTTTATAAAGACTAACCCTGTAGATAGAAGAAGATCTAATGAGAGAACATTGAGAGAAATAAGATCTTATGAAGACATAAGATAGATCATGTGTTATAAGTGTAACAACTTAGGACACATTGCTTGGAATTGTCATGCACCTGATGATTAGCAGAATCCTAGAAGTAAAGCACCTATGTGTTAGTTATTCAATAACTTTAGATGCACAACAAAGTACTACAGAATGGATAAAAATTTCAGAGATAGAAGGAATGATAGAAGGAACCAGGAAAGGAACTCTAGAACTAGCAGACAATGAAGAACAAAGAAACATTGTGAGTGAACTTTGAGAACTTAATGAAGCATTTGTGAAAGGAATAGATATCTCAAAAGAAAAGTTAAATAATGATGAGACAGGAAGATCGAATTCAGTTGTTGAGTTTGATTCAATTAAGTTGAATTAAGCTTGTTCTTAGCATCAAAATTTGAGAACTTCATTTAGAGACCAAATTAGAGGTAGCAAAGTTGGGAAAAGGTATATCAAGTTATGTTTAGATGGTACCTAAGCTCGGTTGTGATTTGGAGCTCATCTAAAAAAGTTATGAAGGAATTCAGAGTTACTAGTATTATAGTAAAGGCTAATTCTATAACAAAAGATGAAAAGTAAGTTCTTACAAAGAATTTCATGATGTGAAGTCTTGAGGATATTTTTCATGATGGAAGGAGGCTATAGTAAACCTTGAGTGACATCAGAAGATTGGATGGATAATTCTAAATAGTTATTTGATTATAGAATGTAATTGATAGCTTTTTCATATTTATGAAGTACACGATTAATTCAAGTTCAAGTTGATGGATAAATGGAGCATAGAATTGATTTTACTTCATTGTGAACACATTCAAAACAAAGAGCATTTAGAAGTGACTTGTCAGAGCGATTTTGAAGCAAAAACTATTTTTGAAAAGAGGTATTTTATCATTTTTTCTACAAATTTATTTGGTAAAAGATATTGTTGATAAGAATTATGGATATGTCAGTGGTACACAATGTTGAGAATGAGGGTAGACCTAAGTTTAAGATAGCTTTCATAAAACCTAATGATGGAAACCCTAACTTTGCATTGTCTATCACTCCAAACAATGTAGTTTACCGTGAAGATGTAGAAAGCTATTCGAATTGCAAGTTTGAATCAATTGGAAATGAATATATGAATAAGGATATGGAACTAGTCTCTAACCATGACATGACTATGAAGCCCAAATTTGAACATATAAAGGAATTTGACTTGCTTAAGTATCATTTCTACCATGAGCTAGATACAAATGAATGGACTCAAATCATATTGAATAGGATACATAATGGAAAATTGTGGATGCAAGATAATGTAGTAGACATTTTTGCCAACCTTATTCATGAGGTAACTGGTCTTAGCAAACAAGGCAGTGTACCCATAGGTGAGAAGATGGTTAAGAAGAAAGTGGAAAGTTACACTAAGGCAGTATACAATGGGAAGGCTACAATATTCAGCTCCATCAAGCAAAATAATGTGAGATTTCTTAGCAGAATTATTGCTTATTTAGTTTGTGCAAGTTCTAAGATAGATGAACTTTCAGAAGGATTTATTTATGTGTTGAGAAAGAGCAAGTAAAGTTGAGTGAAATATTGAGAATGCAACTCTTGGAAAACCTTGAAAAGATTAAGAGAACAAAGAATGGTGTGTTTAGATTCCAATCATTGATAAATCACATATTCTTTCATGTACTTAAGAGATTTCCCTACTTATTAGTAACAGATATAATGAGTAGTGACAGATGTACTATGGAAAAGATTATAGAGGTATGCAGAAAGCACCCTACAAACAAGATATTGGATAGTGGAAACCTAATTATGAAGACTTTTCAAAATGAGATGATACAAAGATTTAGGATTGTACCTTCAATTATGGATAGATTCAAGGAGGATATATGTATTCTAGTTAATACAGATCACACTTACATTTAAGCAGTGGAACTTCGGAAGACATTTTTAGATCCCTTGAGCTATGAGTTGAATGATGATGTTGCAGTTGGTTACATTGGTTTGTTGTTAAATTTAGAGAGAGACAAGGTAGAATATAGATTTGACATATTTGATGAGATCATTCAACATGCTCATCAAGAAACCTTGGAGAAGGCATCTCACAAGAAGGTTGACTCAATCATGAAGAAGGCACTATTTGAGGCTATAATGACAGGGAGTGAATATGAGGTTGTGAGACAGAAAATGAAACAAGGTGTATTGAATATACAACCTTTGGTAGTATCTATTGTTTAAACATCTTTAGGAAAAAGCATTCCATATGTAGTAGTGTTTGATGTTCAACCTAGTGAAAAAAAGAGAAAATCTAAAAGATTAGTTGAAGCAGTGTCTACAAAGACAAAGAGAGTCAAACAACTAGCCACAAGACCTGGTAAGAGGTAGAAAACATTATTGACCATTTATTCAAGTGATGAAGAGGTTAAGGAATACGAAACCAAGCAAATAGAAAAGGTGACTCCACCTACGCAAGTAATAGGCAAAGCTTGGCGACCTTGGAAGCCAAAGATTGAGAAGATTAACACAACAATTGCCAATGAAGGAAACTTTGTTTAGATGAAAAAAAATTATGATTTATATAATAATTTTGAGAAGGATAAAATTGATATATCTATTGTAAAATATATCATAGCAAATGATCTAAGTTTGAAGGATATTGAAGGAGTAGTGAACAAGAAAGTCTATGAGAGAATTATAGATAAAAAGACTCATGCAAGAGAAGAAGAGCTTGAACTTCGAACATCTATCCTAAGGACCATTTGCAAGACTAATGATGAAGATGAAATAAAAGGATTGTTGAATAACCTTGCATATACTTGAGGAATAATTTGAGGCCATTTTTATTCATGGTTGGTGAAAAGGATAAGTTGAGAAAGGAGACAGTAGCAGCTATCAGTAAGATGTTGTTAGAGTCATAGGAAGCATCACCTCTAGCTCCTAGAACCTTAGAAGTGTCAGTAAGTGGTGACACTATGAATATTGATCAAACTAATGTTACTCTTAACATTGATGGTACCAATCCATTTGGTGGTTTTGAACCAAATGTACCTGACACAGAAGATATAGAGGATAAGTTGAGGCAAATTGAAGAAGAAAAGAGGCTACTAGAATTTAGAAAGAAGAAGAAGACAAGAAAGCAAAAGAAGTAGCAAAGAAATAGAAGGAAGATGAAACTAAAACATCTAGTTCATCTACTCCACTCTCTCTTGCTAGTTTAACTACTGATGATGATGATCAAACTGGTCTAATTTCATCCTTATCTAAACTTTTATAGAAGAATAAAATAGTGAAGAATTTACAAAGGACTTTAATAGAAGTGATAGATAGAGTGCATAGCACTTTAGTAGTTTAGCATATTGATTCAGATCTCAAATAGAGAGCACAAGTAGTACTAAATTCATTCAATGAAGAGTTCACAAACTTGTTGAATGTTGCAAAGGTGAAGGCTCAAATTTTCCATGATGATAATTTGTTTAGCACCATCTGCTAGAATACCAAGAATGACTTAGTTAATCTTGATACATGCATAAAATAACTTTGGAAATTTCAATAGGAAGGGAAAGCTATGTATGTTAAGTGTACCTTATCATACAAATTGACTAAATATTTGGATAGTCAGATAGAGACAAAGATGAATGAACTAGAGGCTTTATCCAACAATATCCAACATCCATCTTGTAAGGTAGATGATTTTGAGAGTCAAGTTGCCGATGTTCCCAACAATATTAGGAAATTGGAACTTCAGAAAGAGCAGATTTTGAAGAGAACATTTGATTTTAGAGAATCCATTGCTCTGAAGTTATCTTTTTTTGAGAAGCGGCTAGAGGAATGTGTCAAGGCCAAGGACACATACAAACTTTTTGTACTCAGATATCAATGCAATTGAGATTGCATAATATGCATTGTGTGCAATTCTCACATCAGCTGAGTCTACTAAAGAAACATGGATGAAAGGTATGGATAGTTTGAAGACTATTTTTGGTGATTGTATGAAGATTATTTCAGCACAAGGAAGCACAACATTTTTTTTTGGATAGTTTTTTGACAAAATCTTGACATTTTGACCTTTGTCACTGATGTCAAAGGGTGAGAAATTCATGTGAAATTTGTATACATGAGATTATTGGGATAGATACAATGAGGAGAGATACATGTGGAAATTATAAAAATTTAAAGTATATTGTAAGGGGGAGCATATGTAAAATCTTAACTAATAGATGTAAGGTGTTATTTACTTTTGTTTTTGTCACTTAGCCAATTTTCCCTATTTTGTTGCCATCAATGCCAAAAGGGGAGATTGTTGAAAATTGGTTGACTGTGATATGTAATTATTGTCATTAATGGCAACACATGATGTACATGTTGACAGGAAACCTCATAAATAAAGATACTTAGTGTTTGGTAATTAGGAAATTGTCTAAGTATAGAATTTGGTTTATAGCAATGTATAATTGTTTTGATTATAACATGTTGTAGACGTGATATTATGACTATCCAAGTTACATGGAGATAGTATACATGTTGGTGATGACGTGTATAACCTTGGAAGTTTGTATGGACTATACAAAACAAAGATAATCATGTTTTGATGAAGCAGGATGATAGAATTAAAGGAAAGAATTATTTTGTTTACAAAAAAATTACTTGTCCAATTAGGGCCGACATCCTAGATGTTTAATCTAAACTTGGAAAAGTGAATTGTAGTCTTAGCTAATCTAGTAATAATTTGTGTAAAGGCATGGTATTTATGAAAAGGACTTCTTGTGATAAGAAGGTGTGCAATTATGCTCGTAAGTGTTATCTTGAAAGATTGCAAAGTGAGTGAACTTCTATTAAAGTGATATATGTGAAATTTTATATGAGCTATCTAGTGATTTGAGATCAAGCTAAAGATCAAAGATCAAACAATGAAGAAAAATAATAGTAAATTATTTGTATGAGCAATGAGCTCTTCTTGTAGTTGAAATTGCATGTTTGGGCAGTGGGTTCTTCTTGCATACATTATACTACAACTCTTAACAGGGTTGGTACAACTCCTAACAAGGTTGGAATGTCCTAATAGGGATTCAAATTCTTCTAACAAAGACTTCTTATACTGAATTTGCTCATTGACTCCTAACAGTGTCCATCCTCTAACAAGGAACTTATATATTAGTATATTATCTAGTGGGTATCATCCCCATTGGGGTTTTCCCTTGGCTACAGTTTCCCTAGTTAACAAAATATGGTGTTATGAGTTATCTATGTGCATTTTTAATTTTATTGTTCATCATTACTTTATTGCTTTATTATGCATGATTTAAAGTAAGTAATAATATCTAGTTGGTGAATAAAGTTTGTAGATTACTAATTCACCCCCCACCCCCTCCCTCAGTAATTCCTATTTCTAACATGTTGGTTCCCTTGCAATTGGTTCAAGATTATGATAATATCCCTTATATCCTTAGTCATGTGGTCTCCTATTAAAGGGCATGGTAAATAGGAACCCCATTTAATTTTCTAGCTTTAATAACCAATTTCTGGCAATGGTGATGTTATAGCCATTCATGTTCATGGAGAACTTAGTGCAGGAGAGGTTTATGGTCTAGTCTTCATAAAATTCCATGTAGGGAATCCTCAGGGCACTCATAATGGAATTTCAGTTCACACAAACCATAATATGGCCAGAACAAGTTCTAACACATCTCTGTACTACATCATATATGTCTTGACATTCAAGTACCATCTCTACGCATAACATTTTTTCGAGTAACCCTGTGGCCTGGACTAAACCACTCTTTTTCCATTTTTTCTTCCATAGACCCAGGTTCAACATTTTTATATCTCCCCACTACTTTCTTTGTGTCTTCATCCACTAATGTAGTTTTCCCTATCTCTAGGAGAAAACTCATTAAAGGAGTGGGTTTATTTTCTTTGTGCATTTTGGTCCTAGAAGAATCCATGTGCATACTCACAATGACACTAATTTTCAATTCACGAGGATATTTAGCTAGGAAAAAATAGAAAAAGCTCCTACTTATTAAATAGAGAATCTAAAACCATAAAATACAAGGATGGATTTTTGAACTCACCTATGCTTCAATTCCAAAATCCTGGGAAGAGATGTTACCTCACCACTCATTCTTTCATCTCTAGGAGAAATACAAGGAAAATAATCAAACACAGGTAATCATGACTAATTAAGGTAAGGATATCATTTCAAATCACACATGTGTGACATGCTTTATTGAATGATATGAAGGGCACTCGTTTGACATGTTGTAAAAATTTAATGAATGATTTACCCCTTGCACATAACAAATTAGTTTCATCATTGCCTTTCCAATTATCATCAAATGCATGTCTTTTCGCCTTTTTTTGGATAGTACTTCATGATAGTGTGTTTCCACAAGTCTATAGGTGGCCTCTTTAAGATTAAGGGTGTCAAACTTTAAACCATGAAATAAAAGGTTTGGAATTTCAACTTCATCCACTAAGAGATTTTGAAATAGGGTGCTATAGTACTTGGACAGATTATACTCTTGATTCATCTAAGGGTCTATGAACTCTGAATGTTGAACCATGAAACAAAATGTTCAAAGTTTTTAAAAAGAGAGCTCGTGTGATTATTTACAAAACAAGAATTTCACACTTCATTGATAATGAAGAATTTGCAGATATGAAACCTTGAACTTTGAATCTTTAACCTCATAGTTCACTGGTTCAAGTTCATGGGTTGGGACTACTATGGTTGTGATAGAACAAGGGAACAATAAGCTAGACATGACACATGAACATTAAACTTTGAACCTGAAAGGTTCAAGTTCAAGGTTCCACAACTCAAAGGGGGAAGAATTCATATTTTACACATACCCAAATTTTGAAAGAAAAAAGTATGGATAACAATTGGTTCTGACTAGGGATTAGGACCATGAGAAAATAAAATGGAAATCAACATCTCTAGTTTTACAACAAGAAAAAAACTAAAAGGAAAGAAGAAACTAAAAACAAATACAATAGAAAAGAATTAAATCTAGGACATGACCAAAAATTTATGTATAGGAAGGATGAACTACTTACAACTAATACAACTTGAGACCTTGTCTATTGTAGGAAAGGGGAAGTACACCATTCATATACCTTGATCTAAATAAATCAGGGCTTAGAATTTGTTTGATTTCAAATGAAACTTTCCATAGGGATTCAAACATGTGCACCCTTTGGATCCCTTGTTTTATCCTAGAGTAAAACCAATGGATGGGATCTATATATTACAATTCAAATACTTGTATCAAAGTACAATGACCACTTTATAGATAAGAATAATTCCAATAAAAATGGGCCATATTATGTTGCAAGATAAATAAGAGCAACACTGACATAGCTAAATACAAATGTTTACAACACATCATCAAGAGTATAGTCTACTAGATCACCTATCCACATCTATGCATATGATATGTTGACATAAATAAAAACAATATTGATAGAATCAACATCACATTATAACCCCAAGTTTGTTATTGATGAAAACATTCATCAATAATAAAATAAATAAACTATCAAAAGATATCAACATCATAGTCCTCTATTCTTTTCCTTTGTTACTCTCCCCCTTGTATAACAAAGAAAAAGGGCCAAAAATACCCCTTACTAATTTTTTAGTGGTGAATGGAAACACCTGATAAGATGGGAAAGTATAAGACTTCCACTTCACACAACATTCAAATACAAGAGAAAAGAGGGGCTTCCAAACATATCTCTCAATATAATTTAGGTTATATTAGCAAAACCCAAATAGGATGAAGGGATGTCAATACTAAACCCAAATTATATTAAGGGAGTATGTAAACAAGTCCTCTTTCATGCAATATTTGTTAACTTTAAATTTGCAATGTGAATGCAAAGTGAACCAAATTAATTAAATGTCAAAGATGAAATATATCTAAGAGAAATATGCATACAATTGATCCAATTAAAATAGGAAAATAGATATATGAGATGAGATGAAATAGAAGAAAGATCTTTGACCTTGAAATGTGTAAGGGGAAGTATCATTTTGATCTAAAAAGTGTGGATCTGCAACTACTATAGAAAACCTAACTATGGATCTGTGACATGAATAGAAAACTAAAAAACCCCTTAAATCCCATATCTCTAGTTATAGGTCTATTTGGATGACATCTACGGGTATTTTTATGTGGTGATGAACATAATCCTAGAGCACATAAACCAAGTCAGCCTAGGATTTTCTGAAAGATTACAACTGATAGTTTCTAGATCCAAATTTGCAATTCTGATTACCTATTCTTGTACACAAGAAATAATAGTTTTAGTTAGGGGGGAAAGGATTTCCTCAGTCAAGCTCCTATTTAGGAAGTAATCTTGAAGGAGATAAGTATGTAAAAGTATGTAAATAAGTACTTACAAATGTAAATATTCACCTTACTTTATGAAACCCTTATCAATGAGGATTTTGTAGTCCTTGAATGTTGTTGATATTGAATCTTCAATGAAAGATGTAGGAAATCTCCATAAATATAATGGATATAATACCAAATCATGGATCCCTACATGTAGATATGCACAAATGAAGAAGAAGATGATGAGCACTACAATGTAGATATCCTCCCTTGATGGCCAACAAAATGCTAGATCTTGAAGATTAAATGGTCATAAAAGGTCCGTGAATCTTGAGATATCTTGAGTGCTTGATAAATGCTTGAAATACCTTATTAAAATGCCCCAAATTTAATATCTTGAGTGTCCTTTGTGTACTTTTGATTACTAGTGGATGTGAAAATGAGGTCCCCAAGATTTCTTTTATTCTAATTTTTGGGATCAGAAACAAAACAAGTCAACAAGGTCACCCAATTCTTAATTTTGAATCCTCAAGACAAAATTGGCCCTGGGACCAAAACTACCTAAAACAAGTCAACATGGACAACGTATACTAGTATAGGTTAACTAGGCCAACCTATACTAAAGTTATGCATGGTCCATAAAATCACTAAAGTGAATGATCTAAAATGTCTAAAATGATGGGTGCTTCCATTTTAAGATGGTAGACTAACTCACTCTACTCCCCTTAAGAGGAAGAGACCACATATTAATCCAAAATATAATAAACATGAAAAACACTAGAAAAATGCATACATTAGAGCATTTAATAATCACTAGGAAGTGATAGAATGCATAGATTCATCCTAAGATACTTGAAATCATCCCTTAATAATGATTTTGTATAGATATCCAAAATCTACTCCTTTCTAGAGACATGTTCAAGTTTAACCTTATTTACTTTATCTCTCTAGAAATGATATCTGATATACATGTGTTTTATCATGAAATATTTTGCTAGATTCTTTAACATGTTTATAGCACTAGTATTGTCACACATGATTAAGATAAGTTCATAAAATGTTATACTTATATCCTTCAAATTATGTTTGATGCAAAAGACCTAAGTACAATATAAGGATATTGTAATGTATCCTTGTTCAAAAATTGATAATGTTATGAAAATATACTTCTTTCTTGACCAAAAAATGAATTAAGATCCTAGGAAATAAGCTTCACCACTAGTACTCTATCAGTTATCAAGATATCCAACCCAATCAACATTACCATAACTTTTTAGATTGAAATTAATTCTTGTAGATACCATAATCCAAAATCTTCTATAACCTTCAAATATCTAAAAATATTGTTTACTACCAAATATGTCACTCTTCTGGTTCTTTCTAAAATCTAGCTACTAGGCATATGACATACATAATATCTAGTCTAGTAGCATTAAAATACAATAGTCTTGTAATTTTTGATTAATACTTACTTGCATCAAACTTAGGTGAATCATCTTCTTTAGTTAGCTTGCATCTAGTAGCAATAGGATCACATAACAATTTAGGATTTTCAAAATCAAACTTCTTTTATAAGTCCTTGATGTACTTGGATTGAGAAATAAAAATTACTATATCATTTTGATTTACATATGATCCAAGAAAAATGTCCAACTCAACAAACATAAAGATCTCAAATTTCTTCAACATCTCCCCTAGAATTTTTTACACAATTTATATATTATCCTCTAAAAAATATGTTATAGTAAACCACAAAAATTAGGATTTTATCTAGATAAATTATGTGATAAAACTTATTATCGAAAATTTATTTTTGAAATCCTTGTATAATTAGATACTTATCCAATCTATCATACTAGGCTCTAGGTGTTTTCTTCAAACTATACAATGCTTACTTCATGATGTAGTCCCTGATTAGAGAGGCATTAAAGAGATTATTCCAATTGGCAAGTAGCCATCAATATAATGGGATAACAAGTACATGAAGAGAGAAACACAAGATCAACATTTATTCATGTAAAAAAAATATGTACAAAGGTTGCTTAAATATTTTCTTAGAGACTTTAGATCTAGTTGAAATGAATATCTATATTTTCATCATCATTAATTGCCTCAATAGATAGATAAAATTATAGTATATAGGCATTGTGAAATGCAAGTCAACCTCAAGACACAAAACATTCACCATGAATAGGAAACATATTACAACAAATAGGTCTAGTCCAAAATCATAAGGAACACAAGATATATATTTTTTGAAATCTTGTGGTTCTATATTTAGGTCCTCATATGATCCAAGAACATTTCTAGATGTGTTGCAGAAGATCCATAATCTTATATTTCCATTGCAAGATTGAAATCCATGAACGGTCATGAAATCTGGCAAGAATACACCACCCAAGAGAGAATGAATCATAACCTACGAAGAAAAAGATCCAAATGGGTCATGAACCTAGGAATAAGAACCAAACTAGATCGTGATCATACTTCAAGCATTGAAAATGTCGACTCAAAAAATTCAAGGATCTCTAAAACGATCAACAAACTAGAATAAACTAGAAAACTTACAAAAGTGGGAAAAAAAAATTTGGTTGATGCAAGATTAATCTAAACCCAAGATGTTCCTATAGCACTTTAATATATATTCAAAAAACATCCATATTCATTTCAAACATGAATCCCTTCAGTTGTTCAATATAGATTTCTTCCTTTAGTTATCCATTCAAAAACCCTAACTTGACACTCATCTAATAGAATTTGAAATATTTAAATTTATTAAATGCTAAAATATATAGATAGCCTCCATCTAGGAAATTTTGACATAAGTTTCACCAAATTCAATAACTTCAACTTTAATGTAGCCCTTGTAGACCAATGTTGTCTTATTCTTAATTACCTTTCCATTTCCATCCAACTTGTTTTAAAAAAACCATTTTGTAGAAATCACATTCTTATCAATAAATCTAGATACAAGTTCCCAAATTTAATTCTTCTTTATCTAGTCAAGTTAATCTTTAATTTTTCTTACCCAATCCTAATCATTGTATGCGTCTTCCATAGATTTAGGCTCAATTTCTAAAAGTAAAAATAATAAAAATTTCTCTTGCACTTATGTGTTTCTTGTAATGATGCTTCTTATCACCTATAATCTAATTCTTTAAATGATTTATTTATGCATAATTTGGGGTCTTAGTTGTAGATACTATATCCTTCCCTGTCTCTTCATCTTCTTTCTTGTCTTACTTTCCCTCATCCTCCATATCAAATTAATATTCAAGGTTTTTCTCAGGTCTTTTATGTAAATCTTCATTAACCTTCACATTTTCACTTTCAACAATCTTATTTAGTATCGCGTTGTAACTACCATATAATTTTCTCTATGAAGAATATGCCAAAAATATACTTTCATTGTTTTGTTTTTTACTTTTCCAAGGTTATCTCCATCTCTCCAAGTGTAGCATCTTCATTAAAAAAATCTTGAAATATTTCACTATGGTTTCTCTTCCATACCATAACTCATACGATGCCTTCTTATACTTCTTCCAAGAAAAAACTCTATTAGTTGTGTACATATTTGTCTGAATCACTTATCTCTAGTAAAATTATGGTAAACTTACTTGTTTGATCATTATCCTTGTTGCTTCTTGTAATGTCTAATCATCCTTTCAACTACACCATACTACTATGGTGTTCTAGGAGATGAAAACTATCTTTTAATGCCACATACCTCATAGAAATTGTCAAAATAATCAAAAGTAACTATCCTTCTCTATTAGATGCCAAAAATTAATCATTCTACCAACTTCAATCTCAAATATTTATTTAAGTATCTTTAATTTTTCAAATGCTTGTTATTTCTGTCGTACAAATGTAACTCAAGACAATTTGTAATAATCATCACTAAAAAGTATGAATATCTCACCTAGTAAACTTCTTATTTTGGTAGGACCACATATCTTAGTGTGATGAGAACCAAGAAATTGGTAGATGAATAATATTTTTTCGTAAATTAGTCTTTTGTCTACCTTCTTTATTGACATTCCCTATAGATAATGTTATTTAATTTATATAGTCTTGGTAAATTTGTTACTACACTTGATGAACTAATTCTTACCAAGTTGTCAAAATTGATGTGACACATCCTTCAATGTTGAATTTAGTTGTCATCAAGTTGAAATAATAGTGAATTTGTGCAGCTTCTTCAAGTCGATACAAGTTTCTTCTTGTTCTCTTACCCATTGTAATTATTGTTTCAAACTTCTTCTAGGTCTTACAATTTTTTTACTTAGATACAACATCATAGACATTTTTCACACATGTATTCAACACTCAAAATATTACGACAAAAATCCTTCACATAACCTTATTAGTGTTATTCTTGTTACATAACTAAGAGGGGGGGTGGAGGTGAATCAATTATATCCAGTTATCTTGCATACCTTAAAAATAATTCAACGCCAAACTAAACTTCATAAACTTTCATAGTGCTAAATTGTTAATCACATTCAACATCTTAGCTCACAGTTATGATTATTTAACTTCAAACTATTAACTCACTATTTATGACTATATCGAGTATCAGAATAACAATTTAGCTTATACCGAGTTCCAACATAAAACATAAAACATGGAATAAACTTTCAAACACATAAGCAACCACACAAATGAACAAACAAAATTAACGTGGAAACCTTGTAAAGGGAAAAACCACATCGGACCGCAAACCCAAATAATTCACTCTTCTAAAGCAAATTCTACTAGGAGCCGACCTTGTTAAAGGTTTACATGCACATTTTTAGTGTGACTTGGTTAGAGGATTTTAACCAAAGATCGTCTAGACCTTATCACTCCTTGACATTTCTAAAGAGTGGCCTTTTTTAAAGGACTTACAAGCTTCACAATTGATGTTACCATATAGATTTCATAGACTTATTAGGTCCACTCAGATAAGATATTTTCTCTGCTACAATGGCAACAAAGTAACAATCAAATGAATTTTTTATGTTCAGTACTACCTTTGCTTTATTAGATCTCTATTATTCTCAGTCTTCTTCCTTCTAATCTTTGTCTCACTAATTCACACTCTTTCTCTTTCACCTTTCACTTCCTCTTCTTGATCTTCCTTCCTCTGTTCTTCTCATTCACCTTGCTCTTCTTCCTTCTTCAACTTTAACTATAATTTGTACTTAATCAACAACTAATCAAAAACCAAAAATGGTCTCAATCATCTCCTTAAATAGTTAATTTTGGTCTTACATATCCTTCTAGATTTTTCTACTTAAACACATCCATAAATCTCAAATTCATTGAATTTAGACACTCAAAAAATGGAACTTAATTAAACTTTGAGCTCATCCTTATCTTGCTCAAATATCTGTCATCATATCTTCATTATATTTTTCTAGAGGTAGATCTTGTAAAAACTTTGGCTTTAGCCTTTGAACTTCTCGAACATTATTTATTTTCATCATAAGTTAGCCTCAGATCTCATCTTTCTTAACTTGTTCTTTGAGCTCATACTTGGTGAATATTACAACTTGACTTGGGTAACACTATGCTTGGTTAACACTAGAATCACTTAGTTAACACTGAACTCCATCTTTACTTTTTTAGGCACTCAATTAATAGTTTAGTAACTCAAGAATTACTATACTCCTTATTTTATTGACCAAAACCTTATGAAATTAATTACAACATTACATGGTTGCAAAACAATCAAATCAATATTACATTTCCAGGGTCCAATTCATTCAAGTACCCATTTAATACATATACTTATCAATATTAGATAATGAAATCCACAAAGATAATTGAGAGGATGGGAATTGAATTAGTTATGCAATTAAAACAACTCTCAATATCCTTATTAATCCCAAAACATGTAAAAAAATAGATGCAAGAATCACAAAAAGATAACCATACACAATAACACCATATCTATTAACTAAAAAAACCCTTGATCAAAGGGAAAATCCCACTAGGGATGGTACCCATAGAATGATGTACTAATAAAAAAAATACTTATGAGAGGTTGGACCCTATTAGGAGTCAGTGAAATACATGCAGTACACATTAGTCTCTAATAGGAGACATTGAATCCCTATAAGGATATTCTAACCTTGTTAGAAGTTGTGCCAACCCTACTAGCAGTTGTTTAAGAAGAAAAATGGACCCATTATCCAAATAGCTTCATTACTATCCTAACTGAATAATATAATTGTACATCAACATTTTCCAAAAACAACTTTTTTTCCAGATACATCTCCTTGTCTCCTCAATGTGCCTCAACTACGCCACTCACTTCTTTGATCCAAAAGATGTTTGCATGTAAGTTCATAAAATATAGTATCTCACTGATTACACAATATTCATACTAGATGGTTTCAACCAAGGAAGTCATCTTTCCTTTATACTAAGCCCTTAAACAAATTGTCGAATCAACCTTGAAGCTTTCCCAATTTATAATAGTAAGATAGTACCAACTTAAGATATTACATTTACACATTACATTACAATATTACATCATTTTCACAATTATTCGCATAAACTATCAGCTCATAGTCTTCATAAATCTTCATACACTACTCATCTAGATGTGAATCATTAACCTCAACATCATAATGTTTTCTACCTTTGTCCAAGTCTGCTTAACCAAATTCCATCTTTGTTAAGAGATACAGTCCAAAGAAACTATTAAATACCAGTACCAAGGGTCCTTAATGAATTAGTTCAAACACATATACTCCCCCATAGAGGAAGAACCAAGCATCCAAACCAGATAAAAGAAATGGTGCTCTATTACCACTAGACTGATACAATCTCTGCATTAACTACTCAAAAGTAGGTTGGGGCATAACCCTAAGCATACCTCTCAAGGACTCAAATTATTCCTCTAATACCAATTGTTAGAAAGTGAAGTACACCAAGATAACTAACAGGGGGGTAGGGGTGAATCAGTTATGCAATTGAAATAAATCCCAATATCCTTAACACCTAAACATGTCATCTCAGTATGATTCAATTGAAATATGTTACCTCTTTAACTTGTACTAGCACCAACCAATGTACCTTATGTCTTCGATGATTAATTTCTTCTCTATAAAGATTGCAACTAATATCCCTTGTCCGCTAGCTATCCAACACTCAAAAGATTATGTTTTAAACCATAAACAAAGTAAACATCATCAATATTAGTCATTCAATCAAGTTTAATAGATCATTTTCCTTTTATATTATAGGATGCATTATTTCCAACTCTAACAATTCCTCCATCATAGCTATTGAATTCAACAAACTTATTCATATCTTCAGTCATGTGATGGGAACAACCATTGTTAATAATCCAGTTAGATTTCTTCTTTTCAACTTATGATACTAATTCTTTTTCTTCTCTAACTTTTTATTTTTTAGGGCTTTCTTCCTTAATAGAAATAAATCCTATTTCATCATCACTTTCACTCAAGACTTGTTCTACTTTAGCATTTAATTCATCCTCATCAACAAATAGACATTCCTTAGGCTTTCTTGATTTGTGGTGATTTGTAGTCTTTCTTACTCTCTTAAGATATTTAAAAGAATAATGATCATACTCATTACAAGTCCAACATTTAATTATTATTTTTTACCTTTAGTTTCTCTCTTCATAATTAGGTCAATTCCTTCCTCAATCTTTCTTTCTTCTTCAACTTTGTTTCATCTACTACTAGCATAATTTCCACTTGTACTTGTACTCCTTGTCAACATAGGTTGAACACTTAATGCATTGAAAGAATTTTCAACACTAGGTGATTCTCCACTTTGTCTCATCCACATTTCTATTGATTCTGATCTTCCAAGAAGACTTTCTACTATAAATTTTGGTGAAAAGGGAATGACTTGTTCACTAATTTGTGTTGTTTATCTATATGCAAGTGTCAAAGTCTTGAATATATTATATATAACTTCATCTCTAGATTTATTTCCTCCACAAGTCTTAATTAATGCAACAATTTCTACTATTCTACCAAAATAACTTATTACATATTCATCTTCCATTATTTTAGCATCTTGATATAGGCATATCCAATTTTGTAGTCTAACCTTCTAATCATGATCATCACCTTCAAGTGTAACTTGCAAAGAAATCCAATTTTCAAGATCAAGTTTTAAATATTTTACATGAGTGCATTTAGTTTCTGAAAGAGCTGATAATAGTGCTTCTTTGGCAAGCATATTGAACATGAATACATCTTTCTAAGTTTCATCAAAGCCTTCAAGATTGTATTATTTAATCAAATTATTTTTACTCTTAGTAATCAGCCAAGAACCCTAACCTATGCATAGAAAATGTGTCTTCATCTTTTCCTTCCAACTGTCATAGTTAACTCCATCAAACTTCAAACTTTTTTTCCTGAACTGCACCATAGATCTCCTTAAGTTGTTAATATTTTCCTTCAAGGACCTAATGCTCTGATACCAATTATTATAAAGTAAATTCCACCAAGATAAATGAGAGGAGGGAGGGGGGAATCAGTTATGCAATAAAAATAACTCTTAATATCCTTATTAATTCAAAAACATGTAAACAGTAGATGCAACAACCATAGAAAAATAACCATACACTATAACACCAAATCTATTAACTAGGGAAAACCTTGATTAGAGGGAAAACCTTGGTTGGGATGATACGCATAGAATGATATACTAATATTAAAATTACTTTTTAGAGTATGGACCCTATTAGAAGTCAATAAAATACATTCAATACATATAAGTCTTTGTTAGGAGATTCCAACCCTATTAGGAGTTGTGCCAATCATGTTAGGATTTGTTTAGGAAGATATTATTGGAAATGAAAGGAGAAACTAAGAGTGGAGGGGTGAATTAGTTACTACAAAAATAATTTCGAGTCTCTTAGATGTCAACACAAACTTTTCACTTAATAAACCAAATCCTTGCTCTACTCAGTTAGAACTAGATATTTATTGTAACTCAGTTAACAAAGTAATCTTGTAATATTAATTTGTATTAACCTTTAGTAACTTAGTTGAAGAAACATAAGCCATAAAGAAAATAAAATGAGACACCAAGATTTAACATGTGGAAACCCAAATTGGGAAAACTACCAATGTAACTAGTTACAACTTTTCACTCTTCTAATGTGAGTCTTGTTAGGAGCCAACCTTGTTAAACATTATAAAACACATGGTTAAGTAGACCTTGTTAGAGGATTTAAATCACCTTGTTAGGAGTGACCTTGTTAGAGGTCTTCTGACACTTCAATCTATAAATGTCAACTTGTTAGAGGATTTATAGAACGACTATTAAGTCAGCCTGGTTAAGAGATTTGCTTTACTTCTACAATTGTTAGAGAGTAACAAAGATTGACCTAATTGTTGAAGAAACTAACTTTGTAGATTTAGATTATTGTTCTGGTTTGACCTGTTGATCCTTCTTGATCAAAATATTCTTTGCATCTTGGTCTTCAAACTCGAATGCTCTATCCTTAATCAGACATCCTTCTCATTTTGCTTCTTTCATATTATTTCAATTTCTTAATTCAATCCACAACTTGACCTTGCATATATATGATGCTCAATGCTAATTTGTCTTGAATACTATTTTATACAAACATTAAACATCCATGTGGTCAGACTACATTAACCAATTAATGAACAAAAGTAATCTATTGAGAGTTGGTTAACACTGGATTGATCACTCAATTAATACATAACTTCCTTTGATAACCAACCAAACTCAGTTAATACTAACTCCTTTGATGACTGACCAAGCTCGATTAGCACTAACTCCTTTGTTGAATGACCAAACTCAGTTGATACTAAAACATGCTTGGTTGATACTGGAATCTCCTTTAGTGCCTGACTGAGTTCATCTTATACTGTGCTCGGTTAAAGCTTGACATTTGTGTAACATCAATGACAATATATAATTGGATAATTGTTTTCAATAGACATATGGACCCACTATTCCAAACAATGTCAATATTATTCTCATTGAATAATACAATTGTACATCATCATTGTCCAACATCAACTTCTTTTCTAGATACATATCCTCATCCTTTCACCGTGCCTAACTACACCACTCACTTCTTTTATCCAAAAGATGCTTGAATGTAAGTTCAAACAATACAATATCTCACTAATTACACAATATCCATGTTGGATGATTTCAACCAAGGAAATCATCTTTCCTTTATACCAAGTCCTAAAAAAATTATTGATTCAACTAGAGGCTTTCCTAATTTACAGTAATAATATAGGACCAACTTATAATATTACATTTACATGTTACATTACAATATTACATCATTTTTATAATTACACACAAACTGTCAGCTCACAGTCTTCATAACTCTTCATGTGTTGCTCATTTGGATGTGTGTCATTAATCTCAACATCTTTATCATGTCTTCTACCTTTGCCCAAGTCCACTTAACCAGATTCCATCTCTATTAGGAGATATAATCCAAATAGTAGTAACTACTACCCAGAAACTCTATTTGAATATTGTTATCACCAAATTCATCACATCTCTATCCAATATAATCCCAACTACAGATAAGCTCATCTGCATTTATTAAACTATGCAAAGCCAAAATTTATTTTTTGTTATCCCAATCTTTGAGGAATAACTAGCATGTTCGCATCAATGACAAACATTCTCATAAATGCAACACACTCTCCAACAATACTAGGATACTCCCCATAGGAATACCATTAGCAATCATGCAGAAAAATCAACTCTATCATCATCATACTTTCTTCAAATCCTCTTCATCAATCAAATGATATGGCACTCTACTGAATCAGAATAATATCTAACCAACTAAGGCTTGACATGAATGAAAATATAACAACTGATATGACTCTTTTACATAGAATAATAGTATTCTCAATTACAATGTCATTTTGGGCTAACAATCTCCCAGTCTGGCATTAATGGCAACACATAACATAAGATTTTACATTACAATACATTACGCATAAGATAATCAAATGTATGCATTGACAACAGTACAACTTTTCATCTCTCTAACATCATTCAGATTCTCTACAATAGATTTAGCATTGGAATCACTCGATCTATATGTTTATTAGTTTCGTCATTTCTCCCCCTTTAGGTATGCTTCAATTTTCTAATTCTCTCATCTTCTGACTTAGATTCTCTTCTCCTTTATCCATCTTTTATCTCTTTAGTCATTCTCTCATTTTCTCCCCCTTTGTTTATTCTTTCCCCCTTGACACATCCATGACCAAAAAATTCAAAGTCTCCTTTATGTACTCAGATTGAGTCACAAATATACCATTATTTGTTTGATGAATATGGAAGCCAATGAAATTTTTTATTTCACCAAACATAAACATTTCAAACTCTTTGCTCATTTGATAAAAAAATATTGACATAGAAAATCATTACCACCAAATATAATATCAGCAATAAAATTTTCAGCAATCAATACCATGTTTTCAGCTTCACTCTTCAAGTACAAATTACTATTTTCACTAGTTATTGCAAATCTAATTTTAATCAAGTATAAATTTAACCTTTCATACTAGTATCTCGATGCTTTCTTTAACCCATAAAATGCTTTGTTCAATGTGTAGACAATGTGCCTCTGATCCGATTCAAAAAAATTGGTTGTTCAATGTAGACTTCGTCTTCAAGTTGTTGATAATAGATTGAAAAGAGATTGTTGAATAAAGGAGATTGTTAAAGAGGAAGATCGTATGTTTTAATCATTGCTTTTTCACTGATATCAAATCTGCCATTTGCTAGTAAGATAACTACTTATATGATTTAAGTATTATCACTTAGTTGATTGATGAAGAGGATTTGATAAAAAGATGTTACAATAGCACCTAGAGGAAAGGTTGAGTTATGATTATGTAAAGAAGTACAAGAATCAATTAAGATAGTATAACATGATGTATTGATAATCTACTTAAGGTTACAAAGGCTAGTTACACTAATAAATTTTGGAAGAACATATTACACAAAGTTTGTCTGCAAAGCTTGATCGAGTGGATAGTAGGTGATGAGAAAAGTCAGTGCAAGCCAAGAAAAAATCAATTGGAGCTGAGTAAAAGTCTATTCTAGTGTATGTCGAGCAGATTAATGGATGTTGAGTAAAGTTTAATTGATGTTGAGCACTAGTAAACTTTAGTTCATGCCGAGTAATTTTATAGAGTATGTCGAGCAATGTAGTATGTGTCAAGCATCAAAAGCCAAATAATGTTGAGTTGTTGCATTATTTTAAAGATCATGAATTTGATGGATCTAATTTGACAAGTTTATTTTCTTGGATTATGTGAACCAAGTAGAAGATAAGATTGATGAGTTGGTGGCACAAAATTCATGGTAAACTATTTTGAGGTGAATTCAAAGAGGATTGAAGGAGAAGTTTCTAGAAGAGATACGGAATGTGGGCTAGATTCATTATATCCTACCTAATCTATCCTAACCCTAAATTAGATGATGGAGAATGAGCGGCAAAAAATTTTAATTTCTTATTTATGGGAATGGTTGGTCAAAAGAAAAGGTTGTCATGTGCAAGAGCCTAAGGAAGACAAGGATTCAAGGGTTTTGCTTCATCAAGTAACCTAAGAAAAGAGTTTGCATTGGCATGTTAAGCAAGAAGGTTTAAGGGTATGAATGCTTGAAGGGTGAACAAGCTATTAGAGCTTAAATGTGTGAAGGCCAAGCAGAATGGAGGACTTAAAAAAGAGATCTATAATCAGCAAATGGAGTTGCAAGTTGTTACCATATTAAGCCTTACTATTACTCTCTAATAATTGTATTAGTCTAGGGTAAATTATTTGGATTAACGTTGACCTAATAGTCATTTGTAAATCCTTTAACTAGGTGACATTCCAAGTGAATGGTCTAAAGTCCTCTGACAAGGCTCACTCCTAACAGGGTGATTGAAATCATTTAATAGGGTTACATTTAACAATGTGTATTGTAACATTTAATAAGGTTGGCCTTTCACAGGGCATCACTTTAGAAGAGTGAAAAAGGGTAGCATGTTACTAATGGTTTTTTCCAAATTGGGTTTCCATGCAAATCATTATGTCAAGTGTGTTGATGAATCTATTATGTTTCATGTTTACATCTATGCAATTTGATTTGATAGTAACCTACAAGTTTTAAGTGATTGCATAATCTTATAGATGCATGCATGATGACAAATGTTTTATGGGTTCACTAAGCTGTGAAAAGTTTTATTTATACATTTGGACCTTGGATAACTAATTCACCACCCCCCCTCCCCCCCCCCCCCCCAACTCTCAGTTATTCTAAAGTATTCCAACACAAGTGTTTCATTCAAGAATGCAAATTTAACATCCATTTGATACAATTTGAATCTCTTGTAAGTAGCATTGGCCAAAAATGTTTTGACTCCTTCCAATCTTGAAATGGGGGAAAAAGTTTCACCATAATCAATTCCCTCTTCTTGTGTGTATGCTTTGCAAACTAATATTTCCTTGTTCTTCACAAGTTCAGCATTTTCATTCAGTTTGTTTCTTAAAATCCACTTTGTTCCAGTCACATTCTTATTAGTAGGTCTTGGTACCAATGTCCATGTGATGTTTTTCTCAATCTCTTCATTCATAAAATTTACCCAATCTTCATTCTCAAGTGCATCTTTCATAGTTCTTGGTTTAAATTCAAGAATTAAACATGCATCTTTCTTCAACTTACTTCTTGTCATGACTCCAACACTTCTAACTCCAATGATTTGTTCAAGTGAATGGTTTTTCCTCACATTATTAACTAGGATAGGTTTATTTCTCTGATCTCCAACATTATCTCCACTTGGATGGGGCTCATTGTGTTGCTTGGGTTGAATTGTGTATAGCTTGTGTAGAATAGGTTGATGCTCACCAAAATTTTGATAATGCTTGGTAGCAATATACTATTTTTTGAGTATTACATGTTGACACTTAGTTACTATATCAGTGTATCATCATAAACATAGATAAACTTTTTGTAGTCATTAGGTTCTTTTTTCTATCCTCGTAATTTTTTTTGCAAACTCATCAATTATTACATTTTTACTTTCAATCATTATGTTAGTAGTTTTGTTCAAACATTCATAAGCTTTTCTCTTAGAGGTATAACCAAGGAAAATAATTTCATCACCTTTATAATCATATTTAACTTATCTTGCATCTTAGTAAATGTAGAATCAACTTTCAAATACTTTGAAATAACTCACATTAGGTGTATGACCATACCAAAGTTCATAATGTGTCTTGTTTGTTCCTTTCTTTAGTTGAACTCAATTGAGAGTATAGACTGCAATACTAACTGATTCTCTCCAAAGCATATCAACAATCCCTTTCTCAAGCATTAGCATCCTTGCACAATCAACAATAGACCTATTTCTCCTTTCAACAACTTCATTTTGTTGTCGTGTCCTCATAGTAGACAATTATCTCTTGATACCATTTTTAGTACAAAAGTTAGTAAAATCAACAAACATAACTTCACCACCTCTATCAGATCTGAAACATTTCAATTATTTTATAGTCTCCTTTTCAACTCTAGCTTTGTACCATTTGAACATATCAAAAGCATGTGATTTAACTTTCATGAATATGATAGTCATCATCCTATAATAATCAATAACAAATAGTATGAAAAATTTGTCACCATAAAAACTTCTCACTCTCATTGGTCCACACAGATTAGTATGCACAAGTTCCAACATATCATTAGAACATAGTAAATCTGTACTCAATTTTTAACAAATTTTGGTCAAAATTTTGACCCTAGTTGGTTGAAATTTTAACCTAGTTCATGGTAAATTTTGACCAATACATTCCTTGAAATTTTTTAATTTTTGCTAGCTTTGATTTGTCATTGTTGGTCAAAATTTCCACCAATGTTTGGTCAAAAAAATTATAATTGGTGGAAATTGTGACCAAGTCTTGGTAGAAAACTATCAAGAATTGGTCAAAATTTCCACCAATGTTTGGTCAAAAAAGTTTTATAATTGGTGGAAATTTTGACCAATTCTTGGTAGAAAACTATCAAGAATTGGTCAAAATTTTCACCAATGTTTGGTCAAAAAAAATTTTATGTTGTGTCAAGCAATTGTTTCTTATCCAAGCCATTTAATTTGCAACCTTTTAAATCTCTACAAAGATAAAGTTGGAGCAGGAGAAAAAATTTGCTCAAAGGTGTCCTTTGATTGTAAAGCATCCATTCCATTATTTGTTCAACAAACAAGACATATCTTGTTCAATAGATAATGGAATGGATGCTTTAAAATTAGAGGACACTGTTGAGAAGAAAACTTCTCCTACTCCAACTTTATCTTTGCAAAGATTTAAAAGGTTGCAAATTAAATGGTTGGATAAGAAACAATTGCTTGATACAGCATGGAACAAATGGACATTTATGCATAGATCACCATCAATTATGTGAGTGATGAAACTAAATTTTTTGGGGTCAAAGCCACCAATTAATATAAGGTTTCTAATCTCCACGAGGTTGACATTGTGGTTGTAAGGTTTGTGGAGAGGGCACTTCTTCATTGTATGTTTCATCATTGATTAACTTGCACCACAGATCGACGGTCTTCATCTTTGTTGTGGGCTCTTATCCCCTATTTGAGTTGAAAAATTAAATGGTCTCCATCTTTTTTGTGCACTCCTATCCAATATGTGAGTCTTCACCTTTTTTATGGGTGTGAATTAGTATTTCAGAACTATTAGAACTTCTGAATGCACATTAAACAACATGCAATACTAAAGACTAAAGAGAGTAAGCATGAAGATGCATAAAATAATTTATTCGCATAAAACCCTTATGGGTAAAAAACCACAGCATACAAGAGCTTTTTATTAACTAAAAAGAAAAATGGGCACCAACAACCTAGAATACAAATGCGAGCACCAACCGAAATGCTTAACTTAATACCACTTTTTAGAACATTTTCAGCATTTTAGATAACGCCCCTTTTTGTTAGCAATAACAAAAAAATGAATGTTGCACTGCAAATATCATCTTCAATGACAACATCTCAACTACAATGAAATGCACAACATCAAATAATATCTATCACACAACTCATTCATTTCTCCTTTAATGTATATTTTCACCTCCTAGTCTATAATAAACTTCTTATCTCTATATATCTGCTCTTACTACATCATATGCTTGCCTTAACTCATTCACAGGAATAAAATAGCAACTATATTCTCTGAGAGTTGGATATATAGAAGACTTGTACCCAAATGGATACTCACTCAGTACACACATGATAAGAAGAATCATAGTTAGCCAAATCTTGAGCTCCTCACGCATGCTCCAAGAACTAATACAACTCTCTTTATACAATAAAGACACATTCACCCTTGACTAAATAGTGCATGGCCCATTATAGCAGAAATAAAGGGTAATATTTCTAGAATTTGTAGCAGTGTATATTCACATGAATACACATGTTTTTTCCCTCATTAAACTTTATCACAGCCCATTCTAAAAATAAGAAATATTCAACACAGAAGCCCAGACAAGGTCAATTTTGTCTCAAGTACATCCTTTATACATGACACTCCATTTTTTAATACAAAGCATTCTTATACCCTCGAAACAGTAAGCTCTGACTATCAAGAATAAAGACAAATCAAATTGTTGCCAATAAGTAAATGATTTTACTTCTTAAAAAAAGATTATTAAATAATCAATTCTAAATCCATTCAAGAGTATAATATATGTGATGGAATTTTGAAACACTCAGCATTAGGAAGACAGTCCTTTACGAAAATCAACTTGAATAAAGATGGGTCCCACAGTATTTATTATATCAAGAGTGACATGGCAGTAGCGCATAAAACATCTCAAGGTAAATTTGAAGATGAAAATGAGTACAAGCATATGGTTGATTTACCTTAGACAAGCTTCACCCTTAGAGAAATTCAATAGCATGTGAACCAGAAATATAAAAGCTATGGGATGAGAAATAGATACTAAATAGTGTAAGCAAACTCGGCAACTATGCATAGCAAGTAATATGGAAGGTAAACTTGACAACTATGCACAACAAGTAATATGAAAGGTAAACTTGGCAACTATGCACAACAAGTTATATGAAAGGTTTATAAGGTTTATATAGCTGATATTTGTTTGATCTAGATAACATCCACCAATGGTAAATAGTTAGCCTCTCATATGGGAGTCTTGGGTTTGAGTCTCCTTGAACTTAACATATAATAATAATTAATTTCAACAAATAATAAAATAATGAATAAACTAGACTTCATCCCATTACCTATAAAAAAAAATGGTCATATTATGACAAGTGAGGATATAGGACAAGTGCTGAAATTCTTTAGTTGTTTTACCTACCTACCCGTCCGCCTAAAGTATTAAATAATTACAAGGATGCATAGTTATGGCTACAATAAGTTGGCAAGAAATAAAGTATATTAAGATTTGATGATGTTGAAATTCTTCTTATTAAGGACATGAAGAGGAAGAATCGTGAAACTTCATTGGGAGACACTTTCATAAACAACAAAATGGGTGTATCACAAGGAGGTAATCATTACCAGGGAAGAATTCTCAGATGACTGTTGGACTTCACATTCAACAATAACTAAATTAACTGTCATCTTGAATCCATTAATAGAGTCTCGCAATGTCTATATAGAGTGTCACAATGTATATATAGACTGTCACAATGTTTATGACCTTACTCATTTTCGAGAGTTTCTTTTTAGCACTATGGACTGTGGAAGCTTCTCATGCTATTCACACTATAAAACTTACAAAATATAATGTTCAATCATAACTGAAAGTATTAAGTACTCACTTTTTTGATTCAAAGGCCTTAGCCATTGGAAAGATCTGGTCATGTTCTCCCCACACAATCAAAATGTCCTACAAAACACCCAATCATTAGTCCTTGAATACAACTTTGGATAAAAGACATTCAAGTAGAAGAAAAAAAGGTCATCAAAATTAAAACATCATGCATAAGAAACAAGCAAGTAGGCAATGCCTTCTCAAGAATAGGAAGAGGTGGGGCAAGTTCAATGTCAATAATAAGACCTTTCAGTAGCTCTTCTTTCTCTGCTCTATTTTTCACATACAAATTTTGTAGCACAGTCCAAAACATGGAAATTT
Organism: Cupressus sempervirens; assembly: GCA_028749045.1. Taxonomy (NCBI): domain Eukaryota; kingdom Viridiplantae; phylum Streptophyta; class Pinopsida; order Cupressales; family Cupressaceae; genus Cupressus; species Cupressus sempervirens. The sequence continues at coordinate 144,307,873 of CM053784.1, read as the reverse complement.
TAGTTTTATGGCTCTGAATCAACAATATTCAGTCTTTTTTAATATAAAATAGTAGTAAACTAAGAATACAAGCTTGCTTGAATTTGTATAGAACTCGAAAATTATGTTTCTCCTAACTCTTCTTACCCAACAAAGGTGTTGAATGAGTTATATTAGATATGTTAGAAGACTTTAAGGGCTTCGCTAAATCAATAGGTGGATTGGGAAGCTCATATAGTGTGGTTTTGTGGGGTGGAGATAAATTAGGACGTGAGACATTGGGAGAGAATTTTGATGGACCACCATGATGAGATATTGAGGAATGAAGGATAGGGTCAAATTTGAATAAAGACTCTATATGCTTAGATGTCAATGGGCCACTAGCAAGTATACTTGACCGATTAAACCACAATTTTCCTATTAATGGACCTAAAACAACATGTCATTTGATTATCTTAGAATCAGAAGCATCTGGAATGTCAAACCTTACCATAGGTATCCTTTCAACTAAAGCTGGCACAGACAATGTGTTTTCTTGAATGCCTGTATTTGGTTCTTCTAAAAGTGGTTGACCTCTTCATATGCCATTTTGAGTCAATATTAATTCTCAGCCAAGGATTATCATCAACCATCCTAAAGGTCAAGATGTTTATGAAGGTGTCCCTAAGGTGGTCTACTTTTACAAGTTCACTTTATTGTTCAATTTCTTAAGAATATCTCATAAGTCTACCCAGGTGACTTCATAATATAATTGCTTCATTCCTGATGATACTTTCTTCTAAGGTTCACCCATTTGACTTACTAGTTAAGAGCACTTTCTTTAATTGTCTATTTTCATTTCATTCAGGACTACACAGGAAGGGATGTGAACGTAGAGAACTTTTTTGTTGTTATCCTTGGAGATAAGGACTATGTAAAAGGTAAGAGTGAGAAGGTCATTAACAGTGGACCTAATGACCATATCTTCATTTGACAAAGCATCTTCAATGGATGCTAAAGGCAGATCCATAATCTCTTCTTCAAACCTAAAAAATCATAAATCATCAATTAACTACAAAGTGAGAACCATCAATGAGATTAGAATAAGAGCTGGAGCATTTGATACAGAACATCTCACTGTGGTATCTAAATCTCAAATGCCTACAAGAAATCATTAAAACCTTAATTTTTAATCCAAACTAACCTTTTATTCTTTGCACGATGCTTTATAAGAAGTTCTTTTTCATTTTTTGATAATGTAGACTTTGGCGTTGATAAGTTTTGTAAAGCGTCAGCACAAAATTGCATACAAGATACAACCTCAAATTGTCTGCAATCATTAGGACTTTCAAAAGTGTAGTTTTGGTGTATGCTTTGAGTGTTTCACAATAAATGAAGTTCAGTAAATCCATAAATGTCACTTCCTCTACAATCATTAAAAGAAACTTGGTATATTAGTTATTACCAAATGTAAAATAGTATTTTAAAAATTGAGATCAAAAGAAAACATTAAATGAAGTTTTGTATGTCCAAAATGCCATTGCCACTTCTTCTCCAATTAACAAGAGGAACTTTACATATGTCAATTAAAAAATAGCATGCTGAAAATTCAAAAAAGCATCAATCAACAAAAAATACTTTTACTACTTAAATGAATAGTGACATCTCTTTGCTCTGATTCTCGCATACCATTACAAAAAAGCTTCATTTGTTCCAAAAAGGTTTATAAATAGAGGTCTAAGAAAGTAGGATACATTAGAGAGATTGAAAGTATATGCAAGCTATTCTTACTTTGTAAAAGAAAGGACTCTTTTTCGCCAATAGTAGTGAGCTAACATGTATGCTTCTGACTCTCACTGCAAAAGCAAAACTATCCATGCTACAAGAACATGAAGTCTTATCACTTCCATTTTGATTATCTACAAAACAAGGAAATGGAAGAAAGTATCACTGCACAACAAGTATAAGTTTTGTTTTATTGGATACATAGACATCTAAGCAATCATTGTAGCACAAATTGCAGCTAGGGCTACATATCCTGATACTTCTCAAATGTTTCATGACATCAATAAAGAAAGTGGAATATAAAATTTGAAGCAAGGCTATGGTCATGAAAATTAATTATAACTAGTGTTGTATCTAAATTTTTGTGTTAGCTCACAGAAGTATCACTCCTAAGATTGACAACTTAGTCAAAACCTAATGGATTATTTCTTAAAATTTGAAGAGACTTTATAGTCAAGAGAATTTATTGGTTGTGCTTAAGGTGTAGGATTTTCTTTAATCATTTCCATAAATTCTTAATTTAGTTTTGTAATGTATACTATTGTGCATAAAAAACACTCCAAATTGATCTCTTTGTCAAGCCCTAAAAATTTCAATCTTTAAAAAGATTATGTGATAGGGAAGACATATTAACCACAACACTTAAGGTGAAGGAATTTGTTTCCATAGCTTGTTGATTGATTTTTTGAAATCCAAATTGGTTTGCATATATTTTGCAGTCAACAAAGAATCAAGCTATACTGGTTTAAGGTACAAAGAGGAACAAAGGAAACATGCTAGTAAACAATAATGTTGCTACCCAAAGGCAATTATTTATGAATGCCCTTCTTAAATCATGGGCATATGATGATGTGGACCAAATTAATAGAAGCATTGTAGTGGTGTCACATTGCCTTCTTTAGCAGGCAAAATGCCATTTGTAATATAAACATCCTTTCAAGGTTCCCTCATTATGTTATGTTGCTAGCATAATTGTAGTAGAAGTTCTATAACTTCTAGGGCATTGTAAGTTGTTTCTTGATCATGTTTTAAATTTCTTCTTATCATACTTAATGAATAAAATAAACAGGGTCTTCAAGAACCTAGATTTATCAACTCTGGTAGGTGCCCACAACATGTTTGTTTAGATTTCATTCAACATTTGTTACATAGGTCCCCGTACTAATAATGCAAATATGATACTTTTTTGATTGAATTTTTTTGAAATACCCAATTATGCACACGTGGCCAAGAAATGAATATCAATATCTTATAGTCAGTTCAAGAAATGTTTGGATTGTATGTATCCTAACACCTTCGTGATGGAGAGATTAGAATAGTTTTAAAATAGATATATAGAATTGTCAGAGAGAGTTGTATAGTTTAACTAGCACAGATCCATCTTAATGGAACCTGATATTATGATATATGATGAGGCACATCAAAAATGCTTGAGTGTCAAGATGACATCCTAGATTCTAGGAGCTTTCTAGCTTGTTTGAAGGAATATTTTATTGCACAATACATTTTAACTCCAATTTCAATAGTTACCAAAAAGTTGTTATACTTTCATTTAGGTATTTCTAAGAAAAGAATAAATGGAGTTTAAATCTTTTGTACCAGTTGAAGCTCATAAACATCATAATGGAAGATTCTTAGATTGGAAAAGAAAAACTAGAACCAATGTTTGAGATGGAATTTCCCTCTACATGATAATCCATATTCGTTATCTTGATTTTTTTTTAAAAATTATATCAAATAATGGCTTAGTGGTTGTGTATATGCCATGGTGGCTATGTCTTGAACTCCAAGGCGATTTTGTCAATTTCAAACCAAAAATTAGAGTAATAATACAAAATGGTGCCACTTCAAGTTCCTATTATATAGTATCTCTTCTTCAATTTATCTACGCATAAATGCCATCAAAGGATCACAAATATGCACTACAAATAATTCAAACGCAATAGAAATGCTTTACAATATTGTTAAAGGTGATCTATAGGAGTTCTTGGGGACAAAGACGACTATAATAGTGAAGAGCAATAGAGAAACATATTAAAAAAGTAAATCTAATCAAAGTAGGTTGCAGAGAATTGTAGAGATACTCACAAAACCTACAATGCATTTTAAAACTCGGATGGAGTGACATGATTCTCAAGATGACAATGGACACAATGAAGCACATATTCACTATTCTAAACTTATCCTACAGTGAGGTTACCCAGGATAAGCCCTTGTAAGTTGTTTCTATCTCTATTTTATGTGTTGATACACTCGGTTGCTTACTTTGATTCAATGAAACTTCTTCATTATCTCAAGTACTTAAGAAAGCATCAGAATGATATGTTCAGATGAAGACAACAAAGTAATTTGTCCTCCCTTAGCCAAGCTTGATCTGCATATTTTACTTTTCTTTCCTTGCATTCCCTCATCCTGATGATGGATCACAGAGTGTGATCTGAAGCATTGATGCTAAAAGACATACACAATCAAATTGAGAAACAAAATTTACATTTCAAATGGATAGTGGAAATCTAATAAACTTAATTAGTTCCCAATGAGTCCTTGCAAAGCTCCATAACCCTCTTAATGAATCTACTAAGCATACTATGGAAGCATATACAGGGCACGTGAACTATTTGATAGGATGCCTCAAAGAGATGTCATCTCATGGAATGCAATGATTGCAGGATATGCTCAAAATATATTTTGCAAAGATGCTCTCCAAACCTTTGAATTAATGAGGCAATCTGGAAAACATCCTGACATAATAAGCTTTTCTTGTGGTTTACGTGCATGTAGCCATGCAGGACTAGTGTACGAGGGTTGCACATACTATAACTATATGAGTAACCCCTATTGCATCAAACCTATTGTTGATCATTATGTGTGCATGGTTGATCTTCTTACTCATGTTGGCTATCTAGAGGACACCCTAAACTTTCTTATTAAGATGCCAATCAAACCTATGGTGGTTTTGTGGATGCATTTTCTTGGTGCCTATAGATCACATATGAATGTAGGCTTAGGAGTGTTTACAATGATGATGATTCTTGATTTGGATCTGAAGAATGCTACAACCTATGTTATTATCTCAAACCTCTAAGCAGAAGTGGGAAAATGGGATGACTTTCAAATAGTAAGGAGACTAATGGAAGATAGAGGAATAAAAAAGATCCCTAGATGTAGTTGGATTGAAGGCCACAACATGGTATATGTTTTTTGTGCAAGAGATAGATCGCATCCACAAACACAAGAGATCTATGCAAAGTTGGAGAAATTTTCTTGTGAGATAAAGGCAGTAGGGTATTCCCTAGATCCAAAACATTTACTTAATGATGTGGAAGCGGAGGAATTAGAATCATTTGTTGGTTACCATAGTGAAATTTTGGCAATTGCATTTAGTTTGTTAAACACACCCCCTAGAACAACTATTAGAGTTGTTAAGAATCTTCGAGTGTGTACAAATTGCCACATTACAACAAAATTTATCTCCAAGATAGTTGGAAGAGAAATTGTTGTGAGAGATGTTAACCATTTCCATCATTTTAAAAAGGGACAATGTTTTTGCAGAGATTGTTGGTAATGGTAAATTAAATAATCTAAAAAATAGGCTTCCACTAATGTGCTCCATGTCAAGCATGCCATAATAATGAAGTGATGATGTTTTATTTTCTAGTTTCTAGAATATTATATTTTCCATTCATTATTTTTGTTTACAGTGTTTTGCAAGCTAGACCGCAGTGTACTTAGTACAGTGCAGATTTGTGCTTATATACACTATTGGGCTATCTATCAAATGCTTGTTCTACAACTAAAATGTTTCATTGAATTGTTTTCCAGAAGCCTACATCCATTTGAAATAAAATAAAAATCTAGAAGAGGAGGTTGAAATTTTTTTGGGACCTTGAAAAAGGCACCTTAGACAATTACACCTACTATTCCAACACAAAACCTACTGAGGATTGCCTGGTTTGTCTGCCAATTTAGTAATATATTAAATTATAGTTGTCAAATGATTGTCTTGGCTACATGCCAATGCAGTTTTGCATCATAATGGTAACTCTTCAATGATTTGAAGCTTGAGGTAATTTCCAATTGCATTTGAGTATACATCTTCCAAGACATTATATGTTGACAATCATGAGAGCTTAAGTGTAAACTCCCTTGTATCTCAAAATACAAATAACTATTTGTTTTATTCTATATTGAAGCCTTTGTTATCATGAACAACTTGGGTCACAGAAAAACACCAAAAAAGTAAACTCAATTCAATAATAACCTATTTGTTCTTATTCTTAGCGCTAGATCTTGTCCTTGGCAAACAGACTCCTATTACTCTTAAATGTATTGCTACATATTAAAATATAAACTAACAACTAGTGTATAATGTGTCCTTGGTTATAGCCAACAACAAAGCAAGAAAACAAAAACATAAAGAATTGAAGCCCAAGAGATAATTTTACATTACAAAAACATTAAATGGGGGGTTAATTTACATTAAAAAAAATATTAAATGGGAGGTTAAAACCACTTAAATAGTGACATGTAAAGATAATGTCCAATGATGGTTTTGAATTAAAGTTAGTAGTTATACAATCCATAGTATTGTGCATAGTTGTTTCTGGATATGATTGTGTTCTTTTTTCACATTAACATTTTGGATCACACTATGTGACCCATCATCAAGATGAAAGAGAAAAGGGAGAAAGTGTGATATGAAACATTGATGAAAAAAAAGAACACACAATCATTTTTAAAAACAACTATGCACAATAGTTTTACATTACAAAGCATTAAGTTAATGGTAGAAGCCATTTACGCATAAACATAAAAATCAAAGTCCAAGGGATAGTTTGGCATTACAAAAGCATTAAGTTCAATGTTGAAGCAATTTAAATAGAAACATAAAAATCAAATGGCAGGGATAATTTTACACTACAAAAACATTAAGTTGGAGGTTAAAGATATTTATAAAAAGGATGAGAAATGGACAAAAGAGTTAACCTAAAAATTGGTTTCATTGTATACCTGATCAATAGGATGGTTTTGGAAAATTCAGAAAATGGTGTTACCATTAACTCAATAGAGTTCCTATAACTATCAAAACTAACTAAAGATTTTACTAATGCAATAGAATCTACCATTCAGATCTTATCGGATATCTTCTTAGGTTCTAGAGTCACACACATTCATATTTGAATGCTAAAATAAAAATGTAATCAACACTTCATGCCATCACTACAACTTTGAGACTTGTCACTCTTTAAAAAAACCAACATTTAATAACAATAAGACCTTAAATAAGGGGTGCATACAAACTCTGTAGTACTAGCAATGATTAAGAATCCAAAATGAACCTAGCAATCAAAATGAACTTGCAAAATAAACCCTTAAATGAACCTAGTATTAGCCATAATCAAAATGAACCTACAAATTGAGCCCAGTATTAGTCGCAATCACTGCAAAAGAAGTCCTAAATTTGCCTATGAATTTCCATTATAGCCAATGGGAATGAAATTAGCAAGACTTTCCATTCTTACCAATGTGAGAATGAATTTAGCTACAAATTTCTATTCTTCTTCATTCCCTGCGAATTTCCATTCTTCTTCATTCCTTGTGAATTTCCATTCTTCTTGTAGGATACAATAAGTCTTATAAGCCTGATGCATATGCATTAATAACATTCTAAAAGCCTGACTTTTCTATTATGAACCAAGTAGGTCAAAATTTTAACCAACTTGGGAAAACTTAGGATATTTTCAAATTGGGAAAACTTAAGTTGGTCAAAATTTTGACCAAAGCAAGAATATAATTTTTATTTTTGACCAACGTAGGAATGAAAACAAAAAAAGAAAAAAAGATTCATAGATTTGGTCAAAAAATGTGCAAATGTACTAGTGGAAGTAGTGTCTTACTTGCAAAACTTGACTTTGTCATCTTACCAAGTTGACATTATATGCACATAGCATTCTAAGGTTTTTGTAAATTTGGTAAGGCTCTAACTCTTTTCTTTCTAATAACCTTAACTGTGTCCTGCCATAACCTTTTATGCCACATCCATACATCTTTGACTTTTGCAAAAAAGAAAGTATCAATTATAGGATCAAGGTAGAACATATTTGTTGAGATTATGTATCTTGCACACATTACATAATATTTTTATATTGTATTCTTTTATTTTATTATTTAATGTTGCATCAAGAAGCACCTAGATGGATGTGAAACATGTAAAGATTCTCATGGGATATACTTGATGAGTTGTATTGTAACATTGTGATAATATTTGATGTAATTATTTAATATTGGGAAAAAATAAATTAAATGTCCAATATAAAATGTAGGGTCAATGGGATAGGTAGCACATGGTTTTATCACATGGTTTATGTAATACCATTTGGTGGTTTTGTGGGACTTGCTACTAAATAAGAAACCTCAAGGGTAGTTGTTGTATGAGAAGACAAAAAGGCAAAAAGGAAAGTTGAGCAAGACAAGGCTTGATAGGTTAGCCAAGGGAGTATTTGTGAAGGTTGGAAGCATGGTATGGGATGTGTGCATTCATGCTTGTTCACATGGATTTTTTGGTTATGGCTATGGATTTGAAGGATTCCATGGTTGTATTTCAATGGTTTTCCTAAAAAATATGTGGTGATGAACAGTTTTCAAGGCTAGGTTTTTCCTACAATGAGGATTTCATATGGTATATCTTGTGTCACATCTTTGTGGGTATGTTTTCTATTCTCTTGCATGTGGATTTTAATTACATATTATTATGGTTTATGTGGAAACAATAATATTTTTGTAAAAAAATTCCTTACAAATGGTATCAGAGCTATGGTTTTGTTGTTGCAACCCTAGATTGAATCCATGAGAATGCATGAAAGAATAAAAGAATGAGCAAGATTTATGGGTTTGGTAAATTGTTTATTACATATTTGAGGGTTTTGGATTTGTTGTTATAATGGGATGTTGGCAAATTTTGGGCATGTGAAACTTTTGGTCAAAAGCATTATTTTTAATGTTTCATTTAAATGAGGTTTTTAGGGGAAACCTTGCAGAAATGATGTCCTAGACAAAAAAGACTTCACCATTGGATCTAGGTTGGTTTTTCCATAAATTTTGATATTTAATATTCTCTAATTTGACCATGTTGATAGAAAATGCAAAGATTTTTTTAGTTTCAACCTATGACGACCATCAAATTTAATCCTGTCAAAAATGTTGTCACCAAAAAATTTGTAGTGAAAATGGTAAAATGACTATCTCAGTAAAATGATAGTAAATTTCACTTAGGATGACATATTTCAGACTTCTTATAGTTGTTGAAAAGATAATTTCAGAGCATTACAACTTGATGTAGGTTTAATTATGTGATTTTGACATTTTGTTAAATTTTAAGAGCCTAAAAGTTAGATGTTGTTTATTTTGAGCACGAATTTGGGCATAACTTGGGCATATGGAGTCAAATTTTGGACTTTGAGTAGTCAACAAAAAGCTCTTGGAGAGCTCTACACATTGGTTTAGATTTGGTGCAAGTTTGGCATGGTTTATTATGTGATATATTAATCTAAATGATTTATGATATATATTTATTGTGGTAACATTGTGAGTTTATAGTATTGTATATTTTGGAGATTTGAGATTTGATGTCATTTATACTCAATTTATATTTCAGATTGGTTTCATGATGAAATGTTTATCACTATTTGATTTGAATATGTATGATGACTTGTTGGGTCTACAAGTTGTGCAATGTTGTGAGCGGTCGATACTTACATGTTGTTTTTATGGCTTGGATATGAGTTGTATTTACCCATTCATCTTTCATTATTGATACATATTTAGATTGGTGGCTTGAAATTTGGTTTGTCTATGCCCTTAGTTGCATTATTTTTTTATTTCTTCATGTAGAGGAGATAAGATGTTGCTACCATATACAATCATGGTGGAGGATTATGGTTGACTATTTTATGCTGACAAGTTGGAAACTTTAAGAGTTGGATGATCAGTTCATGGATGTGATCATGGTGCCATGGATTTTGGCATGATATGATTGGATATAGAGGTACATCATTGATGGTCATTGGTTTGGATTTTTGATTTGGTTATGGTGGTATATCTTCTTGGTTAAAGATCATGGTTATTTGGTCTCTTTTGAGGAGCTCATGATGTGCACTTTAAGGTGTTTGATGGTTTGATTCCTTGGTTGATTCTCATGGTTAGAGGATAGTTTTTTCATCATGATTTCATGGATATCTTGGATAGACAATTTAGTGGAAGCTTGTGATAGTAATGAGGTGGCAGTGCAAGATTAATTCTTGGTTTAGTTTGTATCTTCTTGGTTTGGAGATCTTGGTTTCACTTCATACTAACACTTTGGTTGTCTGTGTAGACCTGGAAGATCTTTGTGTAGGAGATGGATGTTATGATTCCATGGGTAATTTGGTACCACGGTTGAGTGGGAGTTATTGGAATTGATATATTTATTGAGTATTTATAGATGTTGGAGAATGTCTTAGATCCTATTGTTGTAGAAGCATCTTTGACATATGCATGGTGCACTTGGTTCTTCATGGTGTATGGAAATGGTTCTTCATGGTGTGTAAATATGGTTCTTCATGGTGTGTGAAGAAGGGTTGCATCTTGAGGACTCATGGGGTTATTGGAAAAGGTGTGGTTTATGCTTTTATTTGGCGGTGTTAGGATGGTTTCTTTATTATGTCATGGTATACTCTTGATACATTTTTAGAGTTTTGAAATGTTATAGTATGTTCCTATAGAGCATGTTATCTCTTTGGTTGAGAGGGTTTAGATCATGTTGTCATGTTTATGCTCCTAAGGCCATGGTTGGAACTTTGACATTGATCATTTGTTGGATACTTCATGATATTGCTATGTTGTATTTGGAGTTGGCATGGATTGATTGGTTATAGGTGCTCATGGATACTTAGAGATGGTGGTGATGCTAATTTTTCTTGGATTAGAGAAGTATTTGTTGAGATAGTTATTTGGTTTCAGTAGGAAGTCCAAGGGGCATTCACTTAATATTGACTTGAGAGGAGATTGTTCTTAGATGAGTCTTGATTGGAGACTTGGATATCTTGATGAGCATTCTCATTCCCCACTTTTGGTGTACTTGGTAGTTTACTACTTGAGAGGTATAGGTCATTATTTCTCTCAAGTATATTGTGTTTATGTTTATCTTTTATGGATAAGGATCTTGAGCTATGGTATATGAGTTAGTTTAGTAAGGTTCATTTGAGAGATGTTTTAGCTCCTTGTGTATATGTCCTTATGTTGGTTGAATTTGGGAGATGGTTTTATATTAGGAATATTCCTTAGATTAGGAATGGTTATTTCTTGGTTTAGGAATGGTTTATGAGTTTCATCTTCTTGTGAGAGGGTTACATCCATGATAAGTTATATGGTATGGTTTGGGTGTTGTTATAGCTTCTTAGTTGGGGTTTTATGGAGGATATCATACTTGCACAATTTACATTTAGAGGTGTGTGAAGAAGGACATGATACATGTTTCAGATTAATGCAAAAATAGGTTTTGAGGGGACCAAAACCCCTTACAAAAATAAAAGATATATGAGAAGTATCACCATGTTTTACAAGGACTTGAAACCTAAAGTTCACAACAAAGCATCAAAAAACTAGGTTTTATAGGGACCTAAAACTAGAATTTAAACAAAGTACTAACCAAGGTTTTACAAGGACTTGGAACCTAGAGCTAAAACTATAAAAAGCTAGAAACAACAGAAAAAAGGGAACCAGAACTAGCAAACTGACCAAAGACTAGACACCTACAAACTAGGCCAATGACTAGATTAGCTCTTTAATGACCTTTAATAATTCCTTGCCAACCTCCATTGAACTCTGAAGGATCTCTTTCACAATAGAACTAGGAGCCTCAGCAATCACCTTCTTAGTACTTTGTCTTGTTCTTTTTCTCAGCCCACCAAGAATCTTTGCCACCATAGCCTCAGGAGACATAATCTCCTCATTTCTCTTTTCCCCTAAACTAGTAGCTATGACACATAAGCTAGAAGTCACCAAATCCATTTTTTTTCCACTATATTTGACCAACTACCAAAGTTCCATTTCATACTCTTTCAATTTCTCAAGTATATTCCCAACTTGATTTTCTAGTTGGGTTCTCTAAGTTCTTTCTTCTTCCAGATCTTTCAACATGTCACCCATTTTCTTCTTTAGCACGGTAATTTCATTATAGAGCTAGGAATCTACTTGGAGGGAGCATCCACTTTCCACTTGGCTTTATGAAGTAAATATAGCTTGACCAAGTTAGTTTCATCTATGATCTCATCACCAAACTTTTTACTAGAATCATTCATAATGTCCTGGTTTTCCTTGAGATGGATCTAATTCTCAAAATTTGTTCCCTTTTGTTCCATTATCTCCTTTTGATTCTCTTTATTTAGGCATTGGTCTTTAATGACAAGGGTTTTTCCTTCATTATTCTTCTCAATTTCTATATCCTTCAGAATCTTAACATCAAAGACATCTTTTTTTGTGGGTGTAGGATAATCACTCTAGTTCCCCTCATTCTACTTTGAGGCTTTAGAGATAGATTTTGACTCCACATTCTTATCTTTACTACTCTCCCCCTCATGCTTAACCACAAAAATACTCCTGCTTCTAGAGTAACAATCCATATTAGAGCTCAAGTCCCCCATTTTCATAATATCCTCTTCATCTCCAATTTTCTCATACTTAGGACACGATACATGTTATCATTTGCATAGTTTCTCTTTGGTCTTAGTTATCTTCCTAGATCTTCAGTTTCACTTACATTAGATTTGAGATTGGTTAGAGCTTGTAATCACTATTTTGTGTGTATGTCTTGTGAGAGATGACATGGTTATTCCTTTATCCCTTCCCTTTGTTGATTGTGGAGATCATGGGAAAGTGTTAGATATTTTTTATGAGATTTGGCTTATGTGTTGTGGATGTCCTTGAGACTACATGAATTCACTTCTATGAGATGTTGTGAGTGGATTGGTTATAGATTTGATATTATCTTTTGCATTGGGAGATTCTTGCTATATATGTGGCATATATTACTGTTGAGGCTTGTGATTGTAGGATATTGATTGGATATGTTGAAATTGTGAGATCACTTGGTATATCTTTGGAGGTATGAATAGTTGTATGGTTTTTGGAACTTGTTATGGGTGTTATTTTAGCTATGGATATTTGATAGCTATAGATACATGTGATTATCTTTGGATCGGGTGTTTTTACTTGTTATTTTCAGTTGGTATAGGATTTTATGATTCTTATGTGATAGGTTGGGTGGCTTTCTCTCTAGATGGCTTCTCTGTATGTCCAATGGAAGTGGCATGATAAGAGGTGGGATCATTCATTTTTGAGATGCTAGATACTTTGAATTTGTTGTGGGTATGAGGATAGAGCACATGTTGTGCTTTGATCCATGATGGTGGTTGTGGTAGGAGGGATTGTTTCCTTATTCATTTATGTGGCTATGGATTGACCCTCTGCAATGTATAAAAGTGAGAGATTGTTGAGATTATATGTGTTGCACACATTGTATAATACTATTTATATTGTATTATTTTATTTTACTATGTAATGTTGCACCAGGGAGCACCTAGATGGAAATGCAACATGTAAAGATTAACATGGGATATACTTGATGAATTGTATTATAACATTGTGATAATATTTGATGTAATTAATTAAAATTGGAAAAAATAAATTAAAAGTCCAATATTAAATGTAGGATCAATGGGTTAGGTAGCACAAGGTTTAAGTAATACCACTTGGTGGTTTTGTCAGACTTGCTACTCTATAAGAAACCATAAGGGTAGTTATTATATTGAAAGGCAAAAAGGAAAAAAGGGAAGTTGAGTAAGACAAGGCTCGACATGTTAGACAAGAGAGCATTTGTGAAGGTTCGAAGCATGACATGGGATGTTTGGATTCACACTTGTTCACATGGATTCCTTGGTTGTGGCTATGGATTTGAAGGCTTTCATGGTTGTATTGCAATGGTTTTTTATTGAATAATACGTGGTGACGGATGGTTTTTTAGAGTGGTTTTTTCCCTCAATGAGGATTTCCCTAGGTATATCTTGTGTCACATTTTTGTGGGTATGTTGTCTATTCTCTTGCATGTGGATTTTAATTGCATATCTATTTTAGATCTATTATGGGTTATGTGGAAACGGTAATATTTTTTGATGTAAGTTTCCTTACAATATTACCTTTAGTTTTTTTGACCAATATTGACCAGATTTCCATCATCATCAAAGATTTTTACTTTTCTATTCTGAAATTCAACCATATGACATGTATTATTCAAATGTGCAACACTCAATAGATTATATCTTAGTCCTTGTACCCAATATGAATAATTAAATTGTAATTTATCATTAAGCATCAATAATCCTCTACATTTCACTAGACATGGAATAACATTCACTAGCTTAACACTTCCACCATCACACTCTTCAAATTTTTCAAACTTAGTAAGAGTGCCAATCATATGATGTGAGAATACACTATCAATGATCCAAATATCATTCTTACTAACATGTGAAATAAGTTATTTACCTTCTTCATACCTTTCCTCATTAGGGTCTTCTTTCACTGCAACATTCAATATCTGACTTCTTGTGCTCTTCCTCAACAATGTAACATGACTTCTTATGTTTGTCTTTATAGTCTTGATTCTTCATGTGCTTATAATCTTTCTTGTCATTTCTTTCTTTCTTGTCATCCTTGTACATGTTAGGGCATCTAGTAGGAAAAATGTTCTACTGCATTACATTTTAAATATATCAAATGTAATTTACCTTCACCTCTAGATATCCTCCTTGCAAGCAATGCTTCAATTTTATCTATATCATAATCTAATTCTAACTCACTTTCATCTTTACTGCTCTTTTCTTTCTTTGAACTACCAATGGTTAGTGAATACTTGAAGCATTCTCAAGTGTAGACATACTATCGTAATAATTGCTTAATTCAAATACAGTCAACCAACCAACTAAACCATCAAGTGTAAGAGCATTCTCAAGCATACCTCTAACTTCCTAAATTGAAAAAAAAATTATATCATATATAGGTAAGAGCATTATGACAACTTTACTTACAATTTCACTATCACTAATAGCACCTCCAACAACTCTAGTTGCACTTAGGATAAGTGTACCAAGATGGTGTACAAAAAAGTGGACACTATGAAAAAAAAGTCAAAATTACACATAACATGATCATGTTAAGTATACTTTTCATCAAATTTAAAAATCAGGTTTGGTTCATTAACAAGCCTTAACACGATCTCATTTTTACTTACTCATTACACAATCATGGTTTTACTTATTACATGATTGTGTTTTTACTTACTCATTATGCTATCACTTGATGGCTAGTATGAATATTTTGTTTCACTATGTATAACATGATCAAGTTTTGTTGAAATAAAAGTGCAACCGCATTTAAGCTTTGCTAATAGGCCTTTTAAATGATCCAAAGGCTTAGGTTGATGTTTTTCCTCCATTTTCATTACTTTAGACATTTTTCCATCTTCTAAAATCAATTCTCATCTTTGACTTCATCGGGTTTGTAAATGGTGAAGCGAGTGTCTCTAAAATTGCTGCCATAATCTCATACATTTTCTTGCCTTTGTAGCCATATAATTTTTTTAATTTTTTGACAACATTAGCATTGTGAAGTTAGTTTTTCTTTATAAGTGACTTGAAAGCCCTCTCAAACATACGTGTACCATTTTTTTAATAAGTTTTGATCTACTTAGCTAAATGAAAAATAAATTAGATATTATTTTTATATAATCGATTCTATAGGCTTTTAATAAAATTATTATTTTACATTATTTTGATGCAAGTTGTGCCTAGTGCATGAAGAGGTACTAGAATTTCATAACACAGTCACTTCAAAAATTCATAGAAAAAAACTACTTGTCAAAAAATTATGAAAAAATACACAACTTTTGTATCTCACACTTACCTATCATACTGCCAAAGGGTTTTGAAAAATACTAAATATAATTATATGTTTTTGCAGAGTGCATGGAAACAACCATGTTATGTTTTTCAGCAAAAAATAGGAATAATTTTTTGTGCATGCAAGGTTTGATCCTCCTAATATTATCCATTTTATAAAAACCTTAGTAGTTTAGAAACTATATTCAAAGTACTACAATTGGTATGTTTTACACATTTTCTCATTTTGAGTGCATGAAGATTAGGTTTATCTAATTTCAGGAATTTTTTTTTAAAAAGGTGTCTATTTATACCCCTCTTTTTACACACCATCTTGGTGCACTTACCCCTTACAACTTCCTTGATTCAATTCACATATCATGAAAGATTCTCACCTTCCTTCATTCTCATGTCATCATATTTTCCTCTCAAACTCTCTTACTTAGCTCTTAATACATTCTCATATCCACCATGTACAAGTACCAATTTGTCCCACGTCTCTTTAGCATTTTTGCAATTTTTGATATCATCAAATTCCAAATCATTCAGGGCAGATGTAATTTATATCATCATGTTGATGTTTTCTCTGTATTGAATTATTTCATCCATGGTCTTAGGACCAGTAGGAGTAACATATGTATATTATAGCTACTTTAGAGTATGATCTCCAACTCTAGATAAGTGTATCTTCATTCTATTTTTCCATTAGGAGAGGTTCTCCTTGATTGGCTTAGGTTCCTCTCTCTTTTATGACATCATTGGACCTTTAGCTCAAGTCCCTTTAAACTTATTTCCTTCAAGCACTCGGCTCTGATACCAATTGTTAGATAATTAGTGATGGGGGGGAGGTGAATCAATTATTTCTAGTTATCCCATAGGCCTTACATACAATTCATCACCAAATTAAACTTCATAAACTTTCACAACACTAACTTAGTAACCAAATTCAAATCTTATCTCACACTTATGATCATTTAACTTCAAACTATTAACTCACTCTTTACGACTATACCAAGTATCAAAACAACAATTTAGCTTATATTGAGTTGCAACATAAAACATAAAGCATAAAACATGAAATAAACTTTGCAACACATAAGCAATTGCATAAATGAACACATATTTTAAAGATGGAAACCATGTGAAGGGAAAACTCACTTGGGACTATCAACCCAAATAATTCACTCTTCTAAAGTGACCTTTGCTATGAGCCAACCTTTCAATTTAAGGTTTACATACACATTTTTAGTGTGACATGGTTAAAGAATTTTAACCAAAGATCATCTAGACCTTATCACTCCTTGACATTTCTAAAGAGTGGCCTACTTTAAAGGACTTACAAACATCACTAATCAATGTTACATATAGGATTGCATAGACTTGTTAGGTCCACTTGTTTAAGATATTTTCTCTGCTACAATGGCAACAAAGTAACAGTCAAATGATCTATTTGGGTTTAGCACTACCTTTGCTTTATTAGATTTGTGTTATGCTTGGTATTCTTCCTTCTAATCTTTGTCTAACTAACTCATACTCTTTCTCATTCACCTTTCACTTCCTCTTCTTGATCTTCCTTCCTCTATCTGCTTGGTTCACCTTTCTCTTTTTCCTTCTTCAACTTTAACTGTAATTCACACTTAATTAGCATTCAACCAACAACTGACTAGAAACCAAAAATGATCTCAATCATCTCCTTAAATAGTTAACTTAAACCTTCCAAATCCTTCTAGATTTTGTTTCTTAAACACATTCGTAGATCTCAAATTCATTGAATTTAGACACTCAAAAAATTAAACCTTATTGGGCTTTGTGCTCATCTTCGTCTTTCTTAAATCTCCTTCATAAAATCTTCATTATATTTTTCCAGCCATAGATATTGTAACAAACTTTGACTTTAGCTTTTGAACTTCTTGAATATTCTTTATTTTCATCATAAGTTATCCTCAAATCTCATCTATCTTTACTTGCTCTCCCAGCTCATACTCGATGAATATTACAACTTGACTCAGGTAACATTACGCTTAGGTAATATTTAAATCCATATTTACTTTTTCAGGTGCTCTATTAATACTTTAGTAGCTCAATCAATACTATACTCCTTTTTTTACCTACCACATAGTAATGAACTTAATCACACCATTTCATCATTGTAAAATAATAAAACCAATATTACAATGCTAGGATCCCATTCATTCAAGTGCCCATTAGATACCAATATTTATCAACTCTGTCATCATTATAGTTTCTTCAAATCCTCTTCATCAATCAAATGATATGGCAATCTACTAAATTAGCATAATGTCTAACCAACAAATGCATTACATTAATGACAACATAAAAATTGTTACGACTCTTTTACATACAATAATAGCATTCTCAGTTACAATATCAATTAAAGATAACAATTCTTTCCTCAAAAGAAATATATACAATTTTAAAAATGTATGTTGCTTTGTTATCACCAAATATAACATGACCACCATCATATTTCACAAGTTTCAAAAAAAATTCATTTATCACCATTCATATGATTTCGACAAGAATTCATACATCTTAATGTGTTTATTGGATCCTTACCCACCATGAGGGTTTAACAAGCAAGGTGAATGTTTACATTTTTCTTTCTTTTACATGCTTTGTTTGTTTCATTTCAATGTTAATTCCTACATAGGGGTTTGAACAAGGAAAAATCATTTCCGTAATAATTTCCTTTTTTTATTGTGTGCAAGAAAAGGTGAGCAAGTTTCATATTCTAACTCATTGAAAATTTGGAACTAGAGATAAACATAGAACAAAGCTCCACAATTTTGCCACCTATAGGTATAGGTGAAGTTTGGTTGACATATTCTTGATTTAGGTTAAAATGGGTTGATCTATATCTGAAATTTGACTTGTTTCTCAAGCTCTACAATTTTCATAGTTCGAATATATAATCCTCAGGGTCTCAAATTCATAATAGTTTTAGTTTTTCATAAATCAAATTTTTTAGTGATCATTTATTCAGTCGTAGCATAGATTTTTTCACAATCTTCTTTCATATCATGAATTTATAAATTTTTATAGGGAATTTTCCTAAATTAACCCTTTAGCTAGATCTTTCATTTATACCACTTTATCCTTTTGGGTTGTGCGAATCTGATTTGGCCTAAGGGTCGGATTTTAGTAATCCAATACATATGGAAAGTGAAGATCTACCCTCACTAACCATTTTCCATACCATAATAGTGGGCTTTCCTATTGAACTTCTCATAAGATCCTTTCTCTGAAGATCCTTTTTCTAGACACCTAGTAGTTAAATGACCAATCTTCTCACATCTAAAGCATTTAAAGGGTAACATACCTTTGTATTTTCTATTGGGTGGATATTTTGCAACTGACAGCTTTGGGTAAAATCTAGTCACAAAATAGGATGACGAGCTATAGCATGTGAGATAGAATATATCCTACCTTTAAGGGGGGGCTCCCCCTTCTCATCATTCCTTGGATCAACTCAAGGTTTTCTTAATGTTTCTTCTTTGTAGCCCATAAGTCCTTGATATTTGAAGAACATTTCATAGGATGAAAGAATGTCACATGAAACCATAGCATCTAGATCAAACTTAGCAATCTCATCCCAGTCAAGAATCCCTTTCAAATCATTAGCTTCTTGAGTCAAGGAGGAAATCAAATCTTGTTTTATTTCATCCATGTCTTTGATATATCTAAATACTTTAATCATATTTGTAATAGCTTGGACTCCTTCATAAATGACTTCTCCTACCCAAGACTTGGCAGCTTCAACTATATTTTTCTCCCTAAATATCACAGACACAACAACAATATTTTGAGAAGATTGTTGCCAAATAACTTCATTTAAGTGAGCAACCTTATGTTTGAACAGATTTTTCTTCTCCCATAATTCACAGTTTCTCTTTGACACATTGGCAAGCACATCTTGAGCATCCTGTAAGCAACTAAGTCATGCCTACTTTCCAATCTCTACCTTGGTGAACTTGTAATCAAAATGGGTAATCACTTCAATAGGTTTGTCCACCAATGGCTCAGCAACCTCTACAAACTTGGTTTT
This sequence comes from Cupressus sempervirens, assembly GCA_028749045.1. Taxonomy (NCBI): domain Eukaryota; kingdom Viridiplantae; phylum Streptophyta; class Pinopsida; order Cupressales; family Cupressaceae; genus Cupressus; species Cupressus sempervirens. Next base: position 144,288,094 of record CM053784.1, on the reverse strand, counting down.
ACCTAAATCAACTAAGATCCTTGAAACAATTTACCTTTCAAAGATTTTGAATTAGTTTTCTTTACAGGAAGGTTATCTGGGGGTACAACCACTTTCCTTCTCTTCATTGTGATCCTTCTTAACCATGCAGGAAAGCTAAAACTTTTATCTTTGGAAGTAGGTATAGTGGATACCATTGGCATTGATCTTGATTGTATCTCTTTTGTAACTGAGCAAGATTTAGTTTGCACAGTTAAATTCATAGGTGCATGATGCGATGATTCTATCATGAATAACTCAAACCCTATCAGAGATGTACCAAGTTGAGAGACTTGATCCTTTGTGAGAGTTGGAAAATCTTTAAACACACTTTCCAAATATTCATATTGTTCATTTGTTAGAATGGGAGGAGTTGTTGAAGATATAGGAAGAGTCATTGTATTGACTTCTAAAGCTAAGATGGAAGGTGTGAAAATGGTGGAAAATGAATCCACATCATCATCTATCGCATCTAGAAAAGGTGCTTCCTACATGGATGGTTCATGATTTTGTGCAGGTTTTGGGGGAGATATGATCATAACTTTCCCTTATTCTTCCTCATCTTCTTTGTCTGATTCTTCCTCTAATTCCTCCTCTCACTCCTAAACTAGTTTACGGATCTAAGATGATTTAAGTCCCTTTCCACCCTTCAGCTTGAATTTAGAGACTTCTTCACATCAGAAGAAGAAGCTCCATCTTTACCTATAATTTCCAACTCTGACTTCCTTCCAGGAGGACTAAAACTTCCACAATCCAAACTCAATTTTGGATTAACCCTTTTTAGGCCTTTAATTTTTAGTCACTTGTTGGTTTTTGCTAAAATGGATTTAAATCTATCAAGGATAGATGTACCTTCCTTCTATTGTCATTGAATGGGAAAAGGACATATTTTACCAAAAACTAACCTAATGATATTTCTGATCAAGAATATTACCATCATCTTCAATTTGAAAATCTGATGAAATCTCAAGCATGTTAAGATCAATGATTTGCTACAAAGTTAATCTACAGTAATCCATCTTCATTATATCCAATTATGTCTACATGTCAATCCAAACATCCTCGATATGATGAACATGTGTAAAGGTGTTGATATCTAAGCCTATGTTGTTTATTAATGTCCAAACACTTAGGCATCTACTAGGCAAGATTACAAGGTCATCACTACGACTAAGTTATCTAGTAAAGGTTAAGCATACAACACTTACACCAAATAGAATAGTGATTGTCAGGTATTTAATAGCAATTGAGTAGATGAACGAGCTGAGCAATATAGTAGAGACTGAGCATATTGACAAGCTATCAAGAGATGAGAAAACAAGTATACAAAAGTTGAGTAACAACACGAAGGCTTGTACATGACCAAGAATCAAAGCATTCAAGTGCTGAGTAGTTCATTTTTGATAAATAAGTTTTTAATGGCACAAACTCATATGTAAACCATTTTTCCTAAATTTTCTATGATATTTAATATTTGTAAAGTTGGCTAAGATGTTGATCACACGTCATTACAAAAAGTAATGATCCCTAGATGTGTGATTCAACCAATCAGAAAAATGGATAGAAGTGACAAAAGATGTGAAGCATAATTCATCAATTAAGATCTAGAACCTTTACAAAATGTGTGTTTGATGAGGATTCTAACCCTAGAATCATAAGATGTGAGTATATGAAGAAGGAAGATGAGATAAGGACAAGTATTCTTATGCGCATGTGAAGGAGTGAAGGTGAAGTCTAAAAGTAGACTAGATAGAGAGCAATTAGAGCAATAAAGGACTGAACAAAGTTATCATATTAGGAGAATCATATCAGTGATACAGTAAAGAGGAGACCCAAGATAAGCTTGCATAGAAAACCAAGGTTCAGGTACTAAATCAATTATTATTAATTAAGATAGAGTAAATCTCTTAATAGAGCGGTCCTAAAATACCTATCTAAACCTCCTAACAGAGTCCTTACTTTATTATGAATGTAAAATCCTTTAACAAGGTGAGACCTAATAGTATCTTAAACTTTTAATAGGGAAACCCCCTTACAGGGTAGATCATATTTTATGATCAAACATTGTAACCCTAATAGGTTAACTTTATTGTTGCAAAAGTGAAGATTTATGGGTTTCATCCCCACCCCAATTTGACCTTCATCTTGAAATGTTTCTGGATAACCAAATTATTGTGTTGTGTGTTCAACTATTTGTGGATGTGATGCATTTCATTTATGTTTCAACATTATAGTTTTAATGATAGATCTAAGAGATGAAGTAGGTATGAATGAATGAAATTAGTTTTGAAGATAAAAGTTTAAGATCCTTATTCACCCCTCCCCCCTGCCCTTCAATATCTTATTTCCCATATACTTATTCCAACAATTGGTATCAGAGCTCAGTTCTCTTTTTAGGAAGCCTAACAGCTTAAGAGGATAAGATCATGGAGATGGAAGTGTATAAGATGGGAAAAATCATTAAGAATGAAATGATTGAAATCCATATCATGTTGCAAAAATTAGAAGTAGCAAAAGAGGAGTTAAGGAAAACCCTAAAGAGATGGAGAGAGATAGATATTCAGCTAAATGATACTCAATACATAAAAGTTGACACTAGAGGATTTGTGGATAGTAGAAAGATTGGTAAAAATGATGAAGCAATGACATAATTTCTAGAGAAGAATAGTGCCCTAGTGAAAGAAGTAAAAGATCTCAAGACATAACAAGAAATTCAATCAATTACACTTTGTGAAGCAATAAAAAGAATAAGAAGAAAGAAATGGAAGACAAGCTCATGGTTGAAGAGGATAGAAGGTAGATGGCTAGTAGACTTGAAGAGATATTATTTGAGGTATAGAAGCTTACAAATAATCAGGTGGATATGATGAATTAGTTAGTAATTATAAATTAGGAAGCAAATAGAAAAGATGTGGGGATCACAAATCTAAGGCTATAGAATGAGCAATTAAAAAGTGAGTTAAGGCATGAAAAGGAAATCATGGAGAGATTGAACAAATCAAAAGAAGCAATTAAGAACTTTGGAGACATGATGAAATCGTCTAGAACAAAGGACACCTCTGGACTTGGATACAACAAGCAATCTTTATCAACTAAAGAAGGAGAATCATCTAGAAGTGGAGAACAAAGGAATGAAAAATAAAAAGGAAAACCTACATGTCATTACTATGGAAAAATTGGTCATACAGCCAACATTTGCAGGAGCATAAATGGTAAGAAAATTGCTAAACCTAAACCAAGTGGTAATTGTTTTAATTGCAAGAAAGTAGGACATCAAGCACATGAATGTAGATCAAAGAACAACGATACAATCAAAAAGGTATCTAAATTCCAAGGTCACTGCTATAATTGTCAAAAGTATGGACATAAAGCTCATGAGTGTAGACTTAAGATGAAGTCAAACTGGTCATCTCAAAAAACAAAATCAAACACCACGGAAAGGCAATTCCTATAATTGGGATTACAATACATGGTACAGTTGTCACTATTGTGGAGAATATGGACACATTCCAGTGAATTGCATTAAAACACATTTCAAAGGAAACTACAAGATATGGTTAAATGGAGAAATAATATATTTTAGTTGTCTCAAAGTTGGACACATCAGTAGGAACTACAAAACTAGAACACCAACACCAACACCAATTAATGGAAATGACAAACCTGAAGGAAAGAAAACATGGATAAAGATAGTAAGAGTTGGAAGCAATAGAACAAATGAAACTGTGATCACCTAATCTAATGGATTAGGTGATTACACTGCATCTCACTAAAGAGAGAAGGTATGTAGGAACTATATACTCAATATTATATTTTACATCAGTTCCTAGCATAGAAGTGATGAAAGCTCATATTTGCATAAATAGAGATGCATTAAGAACTGTTAGAAATAGAAAATCATAAAGTACCAAGCATCAATGGTATAGTCTATATTGATGTAGTCTTATAGTATCGACCAAGTGATCAAGGAAGATAACACGTAGATTGAGTGAATTGGTTGTGACTGAGTGAATAACCTTGACTGAGCCAAAGTGAAGACCAAGCTAGTTGTCATACACCAACTAAGTATGAAGACATTAATTATAGACCTAAAAATGAAAGATTGAAGGTATTTATCAAATCTTAACATTCTTTTTTACTCACTAAGCAATCAAAGAGCACATAAGAAGATTTTAAGGCAATCAAAGCAATTTTAATAACTAAGGCAAAGAATCTCAATAAATTATCAGCAAATTTGTGAATCAAAGTAAGTATCACTCTCAATGCTGAGTAAAATATTTAGTGAAGATACTTGTGAAAGTTTTGTTTAAAACCTAGTTTGAAATCGCATTTGGAAGTGAAATGATGAAGGATAGAAGTGCACAAATCATAAGGAATGATCAAAGTCCTCCACCCAACTTCAAAAATTCAGTTAAAATTGAAACTTTTGTTGATGATATTGGAGGTTTGTCATCAATTCCACCCAAAGTCTCGACTATTCAAGACATAAGATCATGTTATCAATTCAAAGTTGGAGAAATTGGAGATTTTGAAATAAGAGCAGCATATGAGAAGCTATGTGTTGATGGAAACCTAAAGGATGAATACAAGACCATTATTGACAAAGTGCTTACTCATACCCTAGGATTTCCCAAAGTTTTCAAGGTAGAATGGATCAAGATTGTGCTTAGCCAAGTTCATGATATGAAAATTTGGTTAGAAGGTGGGTTGATTAAGACCAACAAGGAAATCATTCGCAAGGTAACTACATACCCTACTTTGGATTAACCAAAGAGTATAAGGAGTGAAACAAAGTATTAGATTGAAAATCTAACCAAGGAAAAGTGGAATGATCACGGTATGTCAATTGATGGCATTGAGGACCCATTAATTGAATTTTTTGTTTGTGTGATTGCACACAAATTCTATCAATCGAACATATTGAATAACGTGTCATGTGTTGGAGTTGATTTAGGCTACACAATTATAAATAAAGATCATTCATATGATCTTGCTGAGCTATAATTGCACCAACTTATAGAGAACCTAGAGGCAGTGAGAAAAACAAAGAACATCTCTTGTAAGTTTGGATCCCTACTAGTTTGCATATTTTTCTATGTACAAAAATAATTTCCAATCATAGGAACAGTTGCATGGGATAGGAATAGGACTTCTATGGAGTAGCCAAGTGACCTAATAAAAATGTTGGGAGAGAATTTCAAAGCAATAATGGACAACTACTTTGAAGAATTCAAAGTTAAAATGAAAAATAGAATGAGAATTCCAAAGGCAGTTGTGGACAGGTATTATGATGAATTATGTTTTATTGTGGACATAGATTTTGTGTATGCATAGGCAATATTACCGATGGTAGCATGGCTAAGGCCAATGCCCTATGAAGTAAATATTGATGAGGTAATTGCAATAGCTACTATACTCCTAGCATAAGAAATTGATGCTAGTGCTGAGCGATTTGGCACATACAAGACTATTATTGTCAAGATGATTTTCGAATCTAGCACGGCTAAGGCAAGGAAGCAAAGAAAGAGAAAAACTATCAAGGCTAGAAAGAAGGAACAAGGACAAGGGGCAAGACAACCCATAAAGGTTGAGGAAGGAAAAGGAAAAGAGCTTGCAGTTGTGAAGCCAAAGGCCACCAAACATAACAAGGTTGTTATAATTGAACCAAAAGTAAAGGTCAACCTCAAGAAGGATGTACAAGAAATGGTGACACCTCAAAGGACAAAGGACAAGGTGATCATCACCATAAAAAGGTTAGCACAGCCTCATACTGAGCTATTAACAAGAAGTCCATCAAAGAAGAGGAAACTAGAAGAATATGAAGAAAAGTCGAGAAGAAAGTTGATCGTTGCAAAAGAGGAGAAGGAAGATGAAGAAAAGACCGAGTCTAATGAGACAAATAAACTTTAAATGGTCAAGAGACTCCCTCCAATGCATGTGGATCAAGTATGTGCAAAATTGATAGAATTAGAAAGCATTTTAGGATTCAAAGAAATTTAGTATGATTCTTTGAATAATGATGATCAAGTTAAGCTTAAAGGTTAGTGATTGATATGATGATCAAGTTTAGGCACACACCCCTAGAATTGGGAACTATATTTCCAATGGGATTGTAAAAAAGAGTGAATGCTAAGTGGAAATGAGCATTATCCACTTAAAAGAAAATAATACAGACAACATTGACACAATTTATGCCAGATTTAGGGAAGACTCACATGTCTATAGCCCTTAAAGATTTTGTTAAGAAGTTTATGCCAAGGGATAGGACATATAAAGTTTTGAAAAGTAAAGCTCATTAAGTTAAGCAAGATAGTGTTCGAGTATGGAAAGAAGAATTTGGATTGCTTACTTCATCTATAGAAGTGAAGGAAGGTCGAGATGCTATTGAATTCAAAGATGAATTTAAACAAGAAATGACCAAGCTGATTGAGGCAATTTAACAACTTGTTAGTAAGTGTGAGGAAAAAAACACTATAACAATTGAAGATGACACTAACACCCCTCCACCTAATCCAAATATACTGAAAAAAGAAGATATTCAAGGTTTAATGAAAGACTCAAGTAAACTCTGTGCTAACCCAATTTTGTTATAGATAGTTGAATATCCAAAGCTTGAAGTCAAGAAGTCTAATAATGTTACTATCACAATAGCTATAGAGGCTACAAGTGCCAAGAAACTTGGTAAGTCATTAATTATATACACACCATTAACTCGTATGCCAATTTTGCAAAAGGATGCAAATTTTGATAAAGATTCATGCACTCAATCAGTAGAGGATGAAATAAAATAGAAAGAGCAAGAGGCTACTCAAGATCTTATTCAAATGCCATGTGCAAAGGTTGTAGAACCAACAAATGTAACACCTATGCAACATATGATTTCTATACAAGTGCAATAGCCAAAGTTGAGATCAAGTGAAAAGGAGAAACAATTGCAATTGTCACTACCCAATGATACACCCTCAAGATCTCAAGATATGACTCATGCAGAAGAGGAAGATGATGAGTTAGTAAACCTTGATGAGGTAATAACATTACCTAAGTATGATTTGGATAATCACATTCTAGAGAAAATGCAAGAGTTATAAATCTTGTTGAGTGGTAAGGCAAAACAAGAATAGTTGAAAAGAGAGCAGAACAGGAGACAGGTACTACAAACTACCAAAGATATTTTTACAGATGCATTTGGAATCATAGACATGAATAATCAGTATGCAATTTTGGATCAACTAGTTTATTTAGTTGATAAAATCTAGACATATGACATAGAGACAAATGAGAAGTTATTACAATGGTCTGAGAGAAGAATGCAACATAAAGAGTTATAGAAAGTTTCACAAGAACTTGTATAAAGACAAGCTAAGATTTCTACATCTATTATACAATTGGAAACAATTTTGAAGGCCATCAATTCTTTATACTTTAAATTGTGTGATATAGATTTCTTTACAACAGATACTACACGCTCATTAGAGCTATTACATGTAGACATAGAGCTAATGTTATCACATTGGGCAAGAATGCAAGTTCACACTCATCCTCTTATAATGAATTGACATTCAGTCAAAAGAGGTTAGCCAAGATCATGGTTAGAGATACAAAGATAATGCATAAGTTGACATTGATTCAACTTCAATTATTGCTACATATAGAGATAATTCAAAAGGTAATCTCAATTGCTAGAGATATTTTGAAGAAAGAGACAAAAATTTCACACATTGTAGGATTCATTGATCTAGTTGTCAAGCTAGAAATTCAATTTCAAATTTTGGAACAAGTATAGAAAATATGGAATAAAGGCTATGCAATATGGTGGCAATTCATACACAATTATTTGATAAATATCACCTAACCCCAATAGCCCCAAGTTTCATCAATGACAAAAATAAGGGAAAATGAAGATGATGGGGAATGAAGATAATAAAAGGAGATATATGAGGATATGAAAGAATAAGACAAGGAGATTCAATATATAGATATAAGATTTTATAGGATCACACTATGGTCTCAGGGGGAGTACTCATTTTGAGAAATATATGATTTCATGACAAAGTGTTTTTGCCACTAATGTCAAAGGGGGAGATTGTTGATCTCTAAGCCTATATTGTCTATTAGTTTCCAAGCACTTAGTCATTTACTAGGAAAGATTACAAGGTCATCATTGTGATAGAGTTATCTAGTAAAGATCAAGCATACAACACTTACACTATGCAGGATAGTGATTGTCGAGTATTAAGTAGCGACTGAGCACATGAACAATCCAAGCCAAACAATTTAGTAGAGATTGAGCATATTGACAAGCTATCAAGAGTCGAGAAAATAGGTATATAGAATTCAAGTAACAACATGAAGGTTTGTATATGACTGAGCATCAGAGAATTCAAGTGCCAAGTAGTTCAGTTTTGATATATAAGTTTGTAATCGAACAAACTCATATGTAAACCATTTTGGCCAACTTTTCTATGATATTTAATATTTGTAGAGCTAGCTAAGATGTTGATCACTCTTCATTATAGAAGGTAAGGATCCCTAGGTGTACAATTCAACCAATCAGAAAAAGAGATAGAAATGACAAAGGACGGTGAAGTGTAAGTCATCGATTAAGATCTAGAATCTACACAAAATGTCTATTTAAGGAGGATTCTAACCCTAGAATCATAAGATGTGAGTATATGAAGAAGGAAGAAGAGATAAGGACAAGTATCCTTATGTGCATGTGAAGGAGTAAAGGCGAAGTCTAAAAGCAGAGTAGATAGAGAGCAATCAGAGCAGTGAAGGACTAAACAGAGTTATCAGATGAAGAGAATCAAATAAGTGATACAGTAAATAGAAGACCCAAGATTAGCTTGTAGAGAAAAGCGAGGGTCAAGTATTGAATTAGTTATTGTTAATTGAGATAGGGTAAATCTATTAACATAGTGGTCCAAATAGACCTATGTAAACCTTCTAACAGATTCCTTACTTCATTGTGAGTGTAAACATCTTTAACAAGGTGAGACATAATAGTCTCTTAAGCTTTTAACAAGGTAGACCCCTCACAGGGTAGATCATATTTTATGATAAAAAATTGTAACCCTAAAAGGTTAACTTTATTGTTGCAACAGTGAAGATTTATGGGTTTCATCCCCACCCCAATTTTAAATTCATCTTCAAGTGTTTCTGGGTAACTAAATTATTGTGTTATGTGTTGAACTATTTGTAGATGTGGTGTATTCCTTTTATGTTTCAACATTATAGTTTTAATGATAAATCTAAGAGATGAATTAGGTATGAATGAATGGAATTGGTTTCGGAGATAAAACTTTAAGATCCTGATTCACCCCCACCCCCCTCTCAGTATCTCATTTCCCATATACTTGTTCCAATAGAAGGCCCTCTTGATTTGACAATTCATTTCTCTGTAATCAAAGTCAAACTTGGCTTTGAATCTCTTCAAAGTGATCAACTGCAATTCTGCTTCCATAGTTTTTTCTTTATATGTACATAATTGATCATATAATTACCTATTACTAGGGGTTTGGTAGAAGAAATACCAAGACCTAGCCTATGCAAAGCATGGTGATTAGATTGAACTTCCATGTGTTGTCTAGCTAATTCCATCAAAATGATCTTGTTAGTAGCATACCTAGGTAAGGTATATGGCTCACCTTTAAATTATCTAACCCTCAAGTAAGTAAAGGTCAAAAACTAGATAAAGATACAAGCATATTGATTTACCTTCTCCCAAGCTTCATCAAATACCCTTTTGATGGATATCTGTCTATCAAACAGACACTAGAAATGCCCAAAGAAAGCACCCTGAACTCTTCTATAATGAAACTTACTATTAGACAGAGTAATATGATCATAGTAACCCCAAAATAGAATTTGAAGATGATCTCCTTTGGTTGAGATTCCAGAGAAAGATCCCATGAAAGTAACAATATAAACAAGGTAGGAATTTATGTAGAAAGGCACTAAAGTCCCTACATTGAGAAATTGTTGACAGAATGCAATGTTGGTCAGTTCTCCCCAAAAGATATGCTCCTTATTTTCTATGATCTCGAAAATAAACTTATACATCCATGGTTCAAAATCATTGAAATCTTTGAGACCACAAACCCTATTGAGAAGAATAATAAGATCTTTGTACTCCTCCTTAAAATTAGATCTATGAATGGTCTTTGGCCATCTCAAGAAGTTGTTTCTCTTGGTATCCAACCAATATAGATTGATATACTTTTGATAATCTCCCTTTTTTCTCATTCCATGTTTCTAAAGATAGATCTTTGGTCAAGTCTATGCACTCTACATTATGCAACACTTTGAAAATTTTCTCAATAACCTCTAGATCAAGGCTTATAATAATGTTGCCATTAACATCCTTGATCATCTTTGACTTCGAGCTTAAATGCTTTGCACATCCAAGAACAAACTATGGTTCCATGGTATCCATGGGAAACATAGACACCAAGTGAATATGACTCCTCTTGATACATTCATTTCATGACCAACATGATTTTCTACTCTTCACAAGAAATCAATCATGTCCACATGTCCAATATTTATATCTAATACATTGTTAAGAACGGTAATCACATGAGATTAAGTTGTATGAGCCAACTCTTAATCAAACTAGTATTTCATTTTGCCCTTAGATTTTGATGGTGAGGGCATCTCTTGTGCTTGTGATGCACCACAAAAGTTCCAAGATGTGAACACATCATCAAAGGATATTTCCATAAAGGGATTCTTGATAAATAAAAAAGGTTCAAGTATGGATTAGATACTTTGTAGACCTAATGAGATGATCTCAAAAAGAAACATCTTACATATGTAGTGGATGGAAATGGAAGATGGAATGAGAAACCATGAGGTGAGAATGGAAGGAGATGAATGTGTTTCAAGACATGAAGGTGGAACACATGGGAATACATGTGAATGGAGACTCTTAATTTTTACAAAGTGTGCTTGGGCTTTCAAGGTGTCATTACTTGAAAACTGGATTACATGCATATGCAACATGTAATGAAGATTGGAAAGTGAGATGTCATGTGAATGTGGATGAAGAATGAGCTTACATGTAAGTGTGTATAGAAATGCGATGAAATGTGTTATGACAAAGGAAGTGGAGACACGTATTTTGCTTATGAAATGTAAGTTCATATAGAAAGATGGAAATGCAATATGACTTGAGGTGAAGTCAACTTTAGAGACATCTTTGAGGAAAAGTGAAGTCAAAGTACATAGGAAAATATGCACATGACATTTTTTGACTTTTAAAAAGTGACTTTTAGTCAAGAATGGGTTTTAGAGATGCAATTACATGTAAAATAATTTTCATGTAATCATGTCATGCGATTGGATACAAAAAGTGAGATGAATGAAAATAGAAATGGAAAATGAGATTACATGTACATGTGAATGATGGATGGAAATACATATAATCGCATATGAAGAATGAGATGTGAAGTGTTGTGACATGGAAAGATGGAAATGAAATGAAAAGATGCTATTGCATGAAATAGAAGGTGGAGTGAAATGAAACATGTTCAAGTTCTTGAGAAAGAACTTGCAACTTCTTCAAAATGAAGAAAATCGAAATGCAAACACATGAAACACAAAAACAAACTCAAAAGAAAAATGTACCTTTGGCAAAAGACTCAAACATGTCAACAAGTAAGCTACTTCAACATGCAAATTTGAATTTGGAGTTTGGGAAAAAAAAACCAAAAACATGAAAATGAACCATTTCATTATTTTTAAAGGAAAAATGCACTTTCCATGGCATCAAAATCAACAAGTGTGAAACATCAAGTTGAAACATGGACAAAATCAACAAGATAAGCACAAATTAATCAACAAAAATGAAAATTTCCACTTACATGATGATTGTGTGCCTAAATGATAGAGAATAAGCTCAAATATTGAAAAATTCTCAAACAAACTTGGATCTTTTCAACCTTACAAAGAGGAATTTGAATAGAGTATCTAATGATGCATTTTTTATTCCCAATGCCAAAAATGTGCCCTAAAAAGTCTCATAACTCCAACATTTTTTATTAAATGCAAGTTTTGGGACTTTTTTTGGTAAAAACATGGATTTCCAAGTGCATTGCATAAGTCATTTTTCACTCTAGAATGCAAAAACGTGTTTCTAAATGCCTTGTATACATCATGAAATGCCAAAATCACTTCTATTGGGGCCCAAATGAGTTTGCAAAACCATCAAATCTAAACATTTTTCATCAAAATGTGAGTCCAAAATGAGTCAAAACAATTCATTTTTGACATGTATAGGAATGCCAAAAGCATGGAAAAAAATTCAAAGGGAAAAATTTCAAGTCATTCCATGGACAAATCTAGGAGAAAACACCAAAAATGGGTTCTTGGAGGCCAATGTCACGAAATTCTTCAAAAATGGGTTTTAGAAGGGCGAATGCATGAAATTTAATGCAAAAAACACCTTTTTTGTGTGATTACATGTTTTAAATATGCACAACAAATCCAAACGCACCTTTTAGATGCCATTACATGTTTTTAAAACATGCAATGGGCTCTCTTAAGGCCAAAACACACCTTTTAGGTCATTTGTGTGTTTTAGAAACATTTTTTTTTGCCCAAAAATGGGTTTTAGAGATGCACTTACATGTCTTTGGCCAGAATACACCTTTTAGGTGCAATTGCATGTATTTTAAACATGCATATGCAACCCAAAGGCCAAAATGCACCTTTTAGGTGCAAATGCATAAGACATAAGTATCTCAACTTTTCAATGTCATTGCATATTTAAGTTGAGATTAGATGCAATTGCATCAAAAACACACCATTTTAGGTGAAATTGCATATTTACATGTTGCACACAACTTAAGTGATCAATTAAGCACATGTCAATTAAATTTTAATGAAATATCACTTAAGTGAGACATAAATAATATTTACATTATCATATTAACAATATAATGTGCACATATCCTTTAATAAGAAATAATTACTAGAACATTTGATTTAAATATCAAAAATTAAATTGAACTATATAGCTAACATAGTCACTTAAGTGAAAAATCGAAGAGCAAACTCAACTTTAAAAATATAACATAAAGTGTACTATAGTTACTTTAAGTGAAAATTTAAATGATAAAGTAACTTTAAAACATAATATAAAGTGAATTTAAAGTTATATTTTTCAAAAAGTGAATGTCAAATTACAAATATAACATGATATTTTTAATTCATGTAGTTGCATAAAAAAGGTCCACTTTTTGGGCACTAAATTGGTCATATCTTTTGATTGCCAACTCGGATTGAGCCCTAAGATATATCAAATCGAAGGGAAAAGTGAAAGCAATGATTTGAGCAAAACCAAAGAACTAAAACCTAACAAATACACACTAAAAAATGAATAAAATGATGATGAAGGCCTTAAAAATTAAGTATAGGCTTGACAAAAAGAAAGATGAAAAAGACTTGATGAAAGCCTTGAGTAAAAAGATTCATTATATCAATTGTTGTTGTTTGATTGATCAATACAAACCAATTAAATAATGAAATAAGCTTAGAGCAAAATGAAACTAGTTTGAAATTTTTTTGTACTTTTACCTACATATTGTGGTGACAAAATGTAGGACAACATTTTCCAATACCTTTATTTAGCTTCCTTGAAAATTTTACTTTCATTTCATCTAAATCATTATCATTCCAATCTTCATTTGTCTTTGTGGCTTGAAAGGTTGCCATGGATATGCTTTTTTCTTTTCAAAATTTTATCTTGATTCAAACATGGACATAGAACCAAACAACAATTATCTAGAAAAAATCTTTGGATCGCCAACTTCCTCAATATATGAGATATTGTTAGTGCAAATCCCTAGTAAGGACATCAAGTTCTTCTCCATAACATCTTCATTAATAATATTTATTCCTTGATTATTTACTTTATTTGTTTCATTGTCCAACCTTTCAAAGTAATTTCTTATATATTTTCCTTCTTCCACTCTTAGGTACACATAACAATGATTAATTGTTAGCTTCTTAGAAAAATTGACTCTCATTGTCTTCATATATTTCTTTCACTTTTTTTAAAACTTCATAGGCACTCTTCAATGAAATAACCTTTTAACTAACTTGTTTTGATAAAGCACTGAAAAATGCATAACTTGCTCTCTCATTCTCCTATAGGCTAGAATTTTATCTTGTGTAATAGGGCCATTCTAAGGTGCAACATACTTTGCCCCCACATTCTTCCAAATAGTGTAACCGGTTGAAATCATGTATCCTCTCATTTCTCTTTCTAAGAATTGTAATAAGATCCATTAAATATAGGAATGTTCAATATATTTGCTATTGGATTTACCCCAAGCAGTTAAGCTCTCTTCAAGGAACCAAAGCTTTGATACAATGAATTAGCTTGATCCTTTATAAATATTGGTCCAATAGATGTCATTATTAATAGACCTGAGAGTTGCCTACTTTGGTACCATGTTATAATTTTACATTTTTTATTTAATGTATTTTTTGTATGTAGATAAGATCACTTATTTCATTGTAATATATGCAAGAGGCACCTTAGATAAGATCACTTATCTCATTATAATATATGCAAGAGTATACAATATAATTATATTATAGTATAATTACATCATCTCATAGTAATATAAATAATTACAACCTTTGTGATAATTATGTTGGTTTGTAGATTCCAACCACAAATATAATAAAATCAACATTTTATAGAACTTACAAGTAGTGACCAAATCAAGTATTAGAGCTAAAATATGCATAAAGACATGATATTGATCATTACAAGAAAATTCATAGTCAACTCAATCATAAGGATATAATACTTGTGTTGTTTTGAGGAGGTGCAACATTTATATATAACATGAAGTTAAAGATGAAGTAACAAAGAAAAGATCAAACCCCATAGTCATATGTATAAACTTATTTCAAATTATAAAGAACATGTAAGAACATGTCTCTTATATCCAAAACCTCAAGAATAACAAAGAAAATTCAAAGTTTACAAGGATTGCATAACACACATAAAAATACCATTGTATTATTATAAACTACAAACCCATCCAATCAATTCAAGGATCAATATCTTATGAGAAAAAATAAAGACAACATGCATATGCATTATTCACAAAATTCTAAAATAATGTGCGCAATCAGAAAAAGTGTGATGCATGTTGATTTTAAGATCCAATGACATCAAATCACATGAATGTTACAACAAGGTTGTTATTATATTTAGACATCAATTATGCATATGTTTTCGAGCCAACATGGAGTACCAACAATATAACCAAGGACTACAATATCAACTTTATTTAACATGTACAACTTTATATATATATATATAGGAACACAACTGAAATCATAGTCAACTCATCCATAAGGATATAATACTTATGTTATTGTGAGGAGGTGCAACATTTATATATAACATAAAGTTAAAGATGAAGTAACAAAAAAAAGATCAAACCCCATAGTCATAGATATAAATTTGTTTTAAATTATAAAGAACATGTCTCTTATATCCAAACCCTCAAGAATATTAAAGGAAATTCAAAGTTTACTAGGATTGCATAACGAGCATAAAAGACTATTGTATTATTATGAGCTACAAATCCATTCAATCAATGCAAGGATCAATTTCTTACGAGAAGAAATAAGGACAACATATGTATGTATCATTCACAAAATTTTGCAATAATGTGTGCAATCAGACAAAGTATGATACATGTTGATTGCAAGATCCAATGACATCAAAGCACATTGTTGGTGTAAATAAGTATTTATTATTTACACTTACTTAAGTTTATATATTATTAGTTATTTATTACTCACCTAGGAGTATTTGTACTCTTGTGAGTTGTCATGATGACAACATAGGATTTTGCACTCTAATTATGCACATGTTGTCTACATTTAGGAGTTAGTACATTATTTGAGCACATGGTGTCTACAACATTCTAGACACCTAATTGTGCTTATCCTCTTATTGTGGAGGATATGTGCTTAGTTGTCATGCTTATCTCCTAGTATATTCTAGACACATTCTAGATGCATCTTAGAGGCCTTTATATACAAGCTCTCCTAGTGTGTATCTACATACTTCTGATAATAGAAAGCATTTTCATATTGATCATATTCTTTGGTCTACTATGTGCTTGTGATTGTGCTCCTTGATCTTGGGTGAATTTTTCTCTAAGAAAAATTCTTACATGGTATCAAAGTTGAGGGAGATTCTATACACATAGCCATTTGAGACTGTTAATGCTTCAGCACCTCAACCTGAATTCGAAGGATCCGCAGAAATTGGGAGTGTCTAGAGCTAGATTTGACCTCACCATTGAGTCTCAAGCATCGATTCGGTGAAGATCGACTATACATTTTCCTATGTTGGGTGAAAGTTGATCGTGAGGCAAATTTTTTTTGCAAATCGGAACTCGGAGGCTCCGATTTGTAGCTCGGGTATGGTCATTTGCAAATCTTATTAATTCATTTTTGGATCTGAATCATTTTAATTTATCTCTGTAATTATTATTTTTTTATTTTATTTTTTAGAATAATTGCACGCCCAGTCGAGCCGTCAACAATTTTTGTTTTGTAGAATTGGGCTGTCAGATCCTAGCTCTGCAATTTGGGTATTTATTATTGCAAGATATTATTTCAACGGGCATCTCATATTAATCCATAGACAACATAGTACTAATTCTGTGGATAGTCCATCTTACATAACCACTATGAAATCTAGCAAAATAATCTTCATAGGACACAGCAACGGACCAGCCACTAATCACAGGTGGCAACAAAATATCACATTCCAGGCACCACACTCAAATTCTAGAAAGTGATCTCACCAGTGAATTAACCTTATTTCATTGAGTGTGAACTTCTGTTTAAAAATACCACACTCATCACTGAACCCACGAATGTGGGATATTACTTTGGAAGTATGGCAATTTCAAAGGCATTTTCTGGCATCGGTTATCTATTTATCGGCACAGTGTCGTATAACAACCGGCCCCTGTGAGTTTTAGAATCCCAGCACCACAAAATTAAATCAACAAAAAATAGTATCCTTCATCTCCAACAATGATAATTGAAGTCTGGCAATGTGGCAATATTTCTCGACACAGACCCAGCGACACATACCACTACACGACGACATAATACACAAACACGTGGAGGAATCGCCAACTCACGCAACTAATTAGCTAACAGTCAGACTTATCCAGTCAACACTGACTCATCACACATGTTAGCACATACTTGTCAGTTTCGTATGCCGGCAAGGATATGAGTCAATAGTGACACAACATCCAGTCACCGGATACATCAGCGACATGTGTACCAAGCACGTCATTTTTTTCCACATGCTCGTACAATTCCATACAGTTTCGTACGGCCACATCATCTACTGACATCATCATTTTGTATGTTGATGTCATCAGAGGCTTGAAGGTTCATTGATGTCATCAGTTTTATTGGCCTAAATTTGATGGTCATATGACCATCATACTAGGCCCAATTTGAACTGCTGCAATGATCATATGACAATCAAACTTAACCTTGTCATTTTCTGATGCAACCCCTCTCCAACTTGATTTTGGATTTTGTAGTCTGACTTCAAGAGGCCATAACTCAGACATCCAAACTCCAAATCAGGTGCAATTTTTTTTGAAATTGGGTAGAATTTCCTATGCTTTTTAGTGGTGCAACTCTTTTCTGGTTTTGGTGCACAAATTTGTCAAAATTTTCATTTTTTGGCGATTGTACCTGCATAATCCTACATTTTGCAACTTTAAACACTTTGTACGAGCACATCTAGAGTCAAAAATAGGTTCTATTTTTTTGAAAGTGCATTATTTTTCATCTACTTTTTAGATCTAAAGTTAGATTCTAGGTTATTTGGACAAAAGTGTCACTTTCAGCAATAGGGCCTTTCTTTGCTTTGTATTGCTTTAGAATTGTAGCACATTGTAAATGTCTAGATTTGTAATCCATGAAGAGGTTGTAACAAGAAAAATGAGAAGTCCATGAAGCCCAAAATTGGAAAGTGGTCCATTGTAATCACACTACTGATAAAGTGTCACAAATCATCTATTTTGAGGGGGTTTCTTGATTTACTAAAAGGGGGGGTGTTCTTGTTGTGTTCTCTCTTTTCTATACTTCTATTTTATTTTTTGCACTATGGGAAAATTTAAGTTTCCAAAATTAACTCCTCATAACTATGCAACATGGTCCATCAAAATGTGGTATCACTTAATGCATAATGGAGTTTCACACTATGTAGATGGTACTCTTCCTAAACTAGTAGGTGATAATGTATCAGCAAGTGATATTTCAACTTGGGTAGCAATGGATAGGAAAGCCCTAGGTGATATATGTTTGGGGGTAGATGATAAGATCATGTATCAAATCAAGAAGTGTTCTACATCCAAGGAAGCTTGGGATACCCTCAAAAGCCTATATGGTAAAGTGTTTGAAGAGGATGCTTTCAAAATTGAAGATGAGCTTGTCTCCTTAGATCCTAAGTCATTTAATTCAATACAAGATTTCATGATCAAGGTGAATGAACTAAGGATGAAGCTTATTGATTGTGGGAGTTCTATCAAATATGATAGATTGATCTATCTCATACATAACAAGCTGCCATCAGAGTATTCCACATTTGTATCTTCTTTTAACACCTCAAAGACTACCTTAGGGTCTACCTATAAGAAAGTCACTTTTGATGAATATGCTAATCTATTGGATACTGAAGAAAAGAATTTGAAGTCAATGGGGATTCTTAAATCACCTCAGTCTAAAGCATTGGTGGCCAATAATGAGGGTTCTCAAAATTCAATTGAACAATCTTCAAATAAAGGAAAGGGTAAGAAGAAGTGGAAGAACAAATCAGAGGATGTGGAAGACAACAGCACAATCCAATCGACAAGGCAAGTTCTCGAATTCCAACAAAAAGGGAGACAACAACAATAAGGAGAAAAAGAAGTGTGCCTATTACAAGAAATTGGGTCATGAAGAACATGAGTGTTATCTTAAAAATATTGATGAGTTGACCAACATCATGAGGAAACATAATGTTCCATTGCCTAATCATTCTTTAGATTACAAGGGCAAAGGGCAAGCACTCGTGGCTAATTCAAACTCTTCAAAGGAATGGATATTTAACTCAAGTGCCTCTTATCACATGGGTTCGTCAAAGGAGAATTTTTCTTCAATGAAGTAGTCAAAGGTACTGCACATCTTCATGGGAGATGATACAAAAATGGAAGTTGAAGGAAAAGGAAACATGGAAATGGAAAATGGAGAGTTTCAAGATGTTTTCTATGTTCCAAAGCTGAGTTCAACTCTCCTATCAATCTACCAAATCACTCACCTTGGAGATGGACTTAGAGTTGAGTTCCTTCCAGACTCAGTAAAGGTGTACAATCTAGAAGATGATTCCTTGGTTGTAGTGGGGAAAGTGAATCATAACAAAAGGTTATACTCTTTCTCCCATTTTGTGCCCAAGTCTCCTTGAAAGGCCTTGTTAACACAATCAAATTCAAACATGCAATTATGGCATCAACGGTATGGTCATATTGACTTCCACTACCTTTAGCAAATTTGCACAAACCAAATGGTCAAAGGTCTACCCCAAATCAACTTTTCCCACAATGAATGTTCAACAGATTCAGTGAATATGCATCTAGAGGGGAAGTTATAGAGAGGGAAGTCTTCAAGAGCACCAGGTGTTCTATAGATGGTTCACATGGTATTAGCGGGTCCTTTTGCATTCAGCCAAGGTTGCTACATACTTACCTTTGTTGATGACTTTTCAAGATACACTTGGGTCTATTTTCTTCATAATAAGAATGAAGTATTGGACAAGTTTCTATCCTTCAAGACTCATGTAGAATGGAAATCCAAGAAAGCCATCAAAGTTCTAAGAATGGACAATGGAAGCATGTATGTGAACAGAAGACTTACAGACTTTTACAGACTCCAAGGCATTGATCTTCAGACTCCACCAACATTCTATCCACATAAGACAGATGTTGTAGCATTGAGGATCTGAACTCTTAAGTCTATGGCAAGTTGCATGATACAAGCCAAGTCTCTTGATCCATCATTAGAAGTCGAAGCAATCAGTAGTGCCACTCACATTCTTAATTGATCTCCTCATCCAGCCTTAGATGGCAAGACTCCTTTTGAGGCATGGTGCAATAGAAAACCTATTGTGACACACTTCAAAGTCTTTGGTTGTCCTGCATGGGCAAAGATATCTTCCAGGGGATACAAGGCACAGTCACCTTAGCCTTGTACTTTCATTGGTTATGAAGATGGTGTGAAGGCATACAAACTTCTAGATCCTGAGACACATTAGATTTTTGTGGAGAAGGATGTATACTTTGAGGAAAGTCCACCAAGCTTGTCCTCTACTCCTCTTCGCACATCACATCATGTGGAAACTGATAGTGACACCAGTGATAGTGCTTCAACAGATTCAGACATGTGGAGTTCTATCGACAGTTGTAGTGAGAGGTCACTACATCAATTCAGTCCACATGCATACATCACCATAGTGATAGGTCCAACACAACAAGGTACATCCAGTCTTCTAGGTACAGGTTTAGTGACAGATTTGAGGGACAGTATTGATGATCTGCCTCTTCTTCTTGATGTATAAACACCTTCTTCAGTAGTTATGAGGGCTTCATCCGACTCTCTTGTTCATTCTCTACATGATTGATCATCACATGTTGAAGTGATTGTGGATACTTATGATCAGCAGTTACAGCAGGGTTCTTCATCAGTTGTAGGGATAGATAGTTCTTTGAGACAAGTTCTTTAGCTAGTTGAGCAGGTTTCAGAGACATCACTTACCCATGCAATTCTTTCCATGCACAGTGGAATCGTCTCATTTGTACCATTGACATTGTTTCTTCCTAAGGGGAGGAACACCATTCTGCAATCTTGGATCAGCTTCTTCATTAGAGCAGTCATTAGCAGGCATTCTTCTTTGGGGGGGTGGAGCCTATCATGTCTTTCTTCCTCTATTGTATATACTTGATGTATGTTGTAATGGAGGCGGGGGGGGGTCTTGATTACTCCATCCATCCATACATCATGTGTGTTTTTCATCTCTCTTTTTGGGGGAGGGTTTTTCCCATGAGGTTTTCCCTCTTTCTCTGCTTTATGAGAGATTACATTTGCATTATGTACATGGGTACCTAACATGGCCTAGTAGTCAGGACCCATCATGCATTTCATCCTAGATCAAGTAAGCTTAAGGGCATTCCCCTAAGTTGCACTTAAGGGGGGGTGTTGGTGTAAATAAATATTTACTATTTAAACTTACTTAAGTTTACTTAGGTTAATGCATATTTTATTATTTATTTATTACTCACCTAGGAGTTTGTGTACTCTTGTGAGTTGGCATGATATCAACACAGAAGTTTGCACTCTAATTATGCACATGTTGTTTACACTTAGGAGTTAGCACATTATTTGAGCACATGGTGTCTACAACATTCTAGACAGCTCATCGTGCTTATCCTCTTATTGTGGAGGATATGTGCTTAGTTGTCATGCTTATCTCCTAGTACATTCTATACACATTCTAGATGCATATTAGAGGCCTTTATATATAGGCTCTCCTAGTGTGTATGTACATACTTCTGATAATAGAAAGCATTTTCATATTGATCATACTCTTTGGTCTACTGTGTGCTTGCGATTATGCTCCTTGATCTTGGGTGAATTTTGCTCTAAGGAAAATTATTACACACATGAATGTTACAATGAGGGTGCTATTGTATTTAAACATTAGTTATGCATATGTTTTCAAACCAACACGGAGTACTTACAATATTACTAAGGACTACAATTTGAGCATCAACTTCATTTATCATGTACAACTTTAATGTCATTACAAATGTATAAGGACTTAGTGTACACACACACACACATATTATATAAACACGCATACACACACAAGTATATGATATATGTATATATACATATATCTATATCTATATACATATATGTATATATATGTATATTATGTACATATATACATATACGTCTATATATATATGTGTGTGTGTGTGTGTGTGTGTGTGTGTGTGTGTGTGTGTGTTTATATATTGTATATACATATACCTATACATATCTAGATACGTATATGTATATGTATGTACATATATGTATGTATATATACATACATATATGTACATACATAGACATATACGTATCTAGATATGTATAGGTATATGTATATACAATATATACATAATATATGTGTATATATACATATACAATATATATATACATATACATGTACATACATGTAAATGTATATATATATATATACATGTACATATATACATATACATGTATATGTATATATGTATATGTATATGTATATATATATATAAATGTATATGTATAAATGTATATGTATATATGTATATGTATATGCATATGCATATGTACATATGCATATGTATATGCATATGTATATGTATATATGTATATATGTATATGTATATGTATATATATAAATGTATATGTATATATGTATATGTATATGCATATGCATATGTACATATGCATATGTATATGTATACATATACATACATATATGTATATACATATACATGTACATATGTATATGTATCCACCAGCACCACTAGCTTCCAATAGAAGCAATTTGCATGCACAAGCACCACTAGTAGTTGAGTTAATCAGTAGTAGATATGGATTCAACATAAGCAATTCATTCTCCAGATTGGGACCTAGAAGCATAGATAGTAGACCTAGTAGCAGCAGCTCAAGCAGAACTAGTTGATCCACCTTAAGGACTATCCATCCATCCATCCATAGTTGTCACAGTAGCATATCGAGATGGAGCCTATAAAATTTTAGGGCCCTACAATTTAATAGGGGTTGGAAGCAGCACTAATGGCAATGGCCTACCCTATCCAATACCCCTTTCATATTGAGTCATAATG
The DNA here is from genome assembly GCA_028749045.1 of Cupressus sempervirens. Classification (NCBI taxonomy): domain Eukaryota; kingdom Viridiplantae; phylum Streptophyta; class Pinopsida; order Cupressales; family Cupressaceae; genus Cupressus; species Cupressus sempervirens. The sequence continues at coordinate 144,265,085 of CM053784.1, read as the reverse complement.
AGTATAGCCAAGTGCATAGCCAGTTCTAGCAGCTAAGGTAGCATTCGACTAAGCCAGGATCAATAGTTTTCTTGCATACCCATTGGTCTAGTAGCACGTAGACCCATTAGCCAGTAGGGGCTTCAATAGCCCTTAGAATATAGGGAAAAATACAACTATAGTCGACCGACCAGGCACAAAGCCCTGATCCCACCTTATGCAAGAGCAAATCATAAGCATAACATCATACCTTAATGAGATACGTGATAGCCCCAATACCCTGGTATTATTAGTGAAGCCTTTGCCTCTGTGACTACTGGCACTAGATCAATTGATAAATTAACTATAGCTCTTGGTGTTGGAATGAAGCCAAGCACCTATAGGCATAGGACTCTATAGGGGTATAGCTACACCTAACATGGGGCATAACTACTTGGCACTCAACCATGGACATAAGATAGCTATGGAGCTACAATAGAGGAGCGCTACAACATGGGGGCTACAACATAGGGCTTTGTGCCTAGGGCCTAAGTAGTACCCTCACTATGTTTGCTTCTGGATCTCTAAATGGAGAAGAAAGATCTAGGTATGGATCTTCTCATAAATTGAAACTTGGATCTCACTCATGATCATGAGGAACTAGACCACTGGTGGTGCCACTTAAATGACTATAAGGGATGTTAGTCAAGGTGGTGCCATTGGAACTAGATCTGCTAAAGCTACTATTGGGATAGGTATTGGTGGTGTTGACTTTGTTATGGATGAAATTGCCCCTTATCAATGTTTCATTGAGATAATCAATTCAGGCCACTTCAATTCTTGCTAGCTTGAGAACATGCTTAAATGCTTGTGGATCAACAGGAATTGGGTCTGCATCAATATACCGCATCTGGATATGGATATGGTTCATTAACTAGGTAAACATCTAGCTTTGGACCCCATACATTGGCTCTGCAATGTTCTCAAACCCTTCCTTCTATTGGTGGTTATAAGTCTTGAATTCTAGATAAATAGGTGTTGTTTCAATTCAATGGGTGGCAATAATATGAAAGAAACCCTATAATTTTATGCCCATACCCATTAAATTATAGGCTAGGGATCTGCCCACATTGTTTCTATAGGTTACAATAATGTGCGCCCATAAAATTATAGGGGTGGGCACACCCTTCAATATATAGGGGGGTAGGGCCCCCCTACATGCATCGTGCAGCCATAGGGAGGCCTATTATTATTGGGGCCCAGAGATATTTAAAAAGGCTAGGAGGGGACCCTATCATTCTACAGACAAAATATTGATGGGGTCTACTGAATGTACTAAATAATCATTATAGAATTAGTTGAATCCATAGTGTTGATAAACTGGAAAATAAACAACTGGTACCTATGCCCAAGCAGTGCCTAAATCTATTCCCAATATACCTGGTTCCACCTTTTCTTTTGGTCTTAGATCAACCATCTCTGTTGCAGGGATTGGATCTTAAGATAAAGATAGAAAACCCTAGTGGTGGAAGGAGCACCAGTTTCAACAACATCATAGCCATATCTTGTGCCTGCATTAGAGCAAGCAGAGGTGAAGGCAGGCAGTAATGCAGGAATCAAGCAGTAATAATAAAAAGCAAGAGGGAGGTAGGGGTGGTCAATTCAGAGAATAAAAGGGGGAAGCTGGTAGGTTGATGCCATTAACTATAGCCCCACCAACGATGCCATTAACCATTTGCTAAGCCACTACCTTTTATTTTGTAAGCAACTAAGAACCTGCATCCTCTCCATTCATTATATTTTTCTTTTTCATGTTGTTCCTGTTGCCTTGGTTGCTCTTGCATTACTACCATTGTATCAATTGTCGCTCCTATGGCATCATCATAAATCACACTACAAAGGGTACCCCCCTAAATAATATAGGGTGCACTTTTACTTGCAAACCGCCTGGTTCCAGCTGTGAGGCCTCCAAGTGTGATGTCATCACTCCCCTCTAATAGAATCGGTAGGCATGTCGGGGGCCTGTGTAGCACAATGCTAGAGATGACGCATAATGGAGATAAAGCAAGGTCGAGCTGGTCGAGAGAGTGCGTGCTTGATACAAGCATGTGTTGGAGCATGTGACAAGGCCTGACTAGAATAATCAATGAAGAAATGGAGTTTGGAAGGAAGAAGAATTGATCATTTGATAGCCGTGCAATATGGTTGCCAACTATAATTATGCCTTAGGGGTCTTCACCTGCAGAAGATTGGTTGTTGGATTGAGTGGAGGTGGAGCTAGGACTCACTATACTAAAGTGTGGACCTCAATGTGCCTTATTTCCATCCCTTGTCCCTCCTTTGCAGGACTAATTTGAATCTCGATGCACCTCCCCAAGCCCCTCTCTCTATATATAGATGTTTTGGTAGGGTGTGTTTTCTACGTGCCACTCTGACTACTGCCCAATGATGTTAGGCCACCCCTATTGAAGTTGGGGTGGTTGGTTGCGAAGCATGGGATTGTACATATATATATATATATATATATATGTATGTATGTATGTATATGTATACATGTGTATATATATGTATATACATGTATATACATATATGTATACATGTGTATATATATGTATATACATGTATATACATATATGTACACACACACACACACACACACACACACACACATATACATACTTACATATGTATGTATATCTTTTCATTATGTTTTTTATTCAAAAAGTGACATAAAAAATACAATCATAAAAGTATCAACAAAATAATACTATTGTTTATCAAAGAGAATGGGTCCCAAAGCTAAAGAGAGATAGTTGTATACTTTGTATCATAAGTAGCCAAAGTAGAATTAGAAATGTATAGAGACAAAACATAAAATCAGTCACAACCCTTGGACTAGTTTTTTAACTCATTTTTTAAATCATTAAATAAATAATTAGAAATGGTAAAATGAGCCATGACAAATAATGAACAACAAAATGGGTTAGAGAACTCGCAATCTAAGATACATGTCTAAAGAACTAAAAAACAACAAAAGAAGATCAAGTACATGAAATAAGCAATCAGATTAGAGAAAGAGTCATATAGTTCACCATGGGAAAGAAAATCAACATGGATTCACTATCACGAGTATTTTGAGTTTTTTATTTATTCAAATGTCATTCTGTATATAGAGGTAAAAAGAAACAATATCAATATTTAATAAATGTAAAAGGCCCTATTTGCATTGAGGGTTTAAGAATTCAAAAGAAAGTACATGATACTTTGAATATAAAACATAGGCATATAAATTTTTTAAAATGAGATAATTTCAACAATGAACCCTAACAAATGAATGAAATTTGGAGTTTGTTTTTATAGAAACCCATCACCATATTTGTCAAAATTTAAGTCAAGGCATGCAAGTAAATTTGAAACATTAATATATTCTCAAAGAATTTGTAGCATGCATAAATATATGCAAAACCTTTCACAACTCGTGGACAGGTATAAAACCTTCAATGTTGTTTTTCTTATAGAGTTCCAAATGAAAATGGTGCCAAGGAATACATAAAGATCTCAAAGAAGCCTTTTTGTTTTCTATAGGAATGGAGAAATAAATATGCAAAGAGATAACTCATACATTGACAAGTTTGTATAAAGTTTGCATTTATAGATTTATCAAAAAGCCTCTAAAATGCCAATCACCAAAAAGCTAGTATACCTCATAACAAACCCGATCTTTGCCCAACATTGCCTAGAACACCCATGTTATTTAGAATTTGAAAATAAAATTAGGGTGTTTTGATTTAGGGTTAATTCTCTTATATGTGGAGAAAATCTTTTTTCCCTTCTAATAGATCTCTTCATAGAGTAAGTTGTGTGCATTTGGCCTTTTTAGACAAAAAAAATATCATCTAGTTTTTCTTTTGATTTATATTTATTCAATACATAAATCATTATTAATGAATATAAATTAATATTTATATTTATTCAATTGTGTTTTATGTTTTTAATAAATATAAAACAAAAGATAAGTAATGGATATTATTAGGTTCACCTCTTGCATTTATTGATAATGTAATTTAATCAAATAAAATATTGTTAGTATAAGCTATTTAATCAATATTAAAATTAGTTCAATACACTAAGGGGAAGTTTGACATGGCATGAAGTTCTTTCTACATGGAAGAGGCATTTTCTTATAGATGTAGGTTTATGGACATAAAAACCCTTTCCTCTTTATTTGGAGTGAGATTTTGCACGGGAATTTTTTTTCTTGCATACTCCTACTTTAGACATGGAGATATTCTCAGTTTTGAGGTGATATGGTGATTCTTAGAGTCCATTATTTAGATGTTATAGGGCATTTTATTGTTCTTACATGCAAAAAAAGGCCAATGAGGGGATTTTATTTTTCTCAACATTCAGTGAGTTGTTTTAGGGACATTTTTGCACTTTGAGGTGCAATTAGAGTCTAATTGAGTTGTTTTTCAGTTGTACAATTGTGTTGAGAAGCTGTTTTGAGCAGTTGTCTTAGTGTTTTAAGTAGTTGAGCTCCTATTTTTCAAGGATTTATTATTGCATTTAATATTTTTGGGCTTGCATGACTTGAGGCAATTTTGAGGTAGTTAGAGGAAGTTCTACATCAACTTGAAGGGCCACATGCATGTAATTGGAGTTTGAAGGAGTTTTGAGGTAGTCAATTTCACATTTCTAGCAATGTTACTCATCTTTCTTCTCATTTTCTCCTTCTATCCAACCCTTGATTATTTCTTGCCTATTTATTATACTTTTCACCTCATTATTAGGATTCTAACTTTTTGTCATGATTTTGCAAATTATAAATTGTGATAAACTATTTTGGGTATGTAGATTGTAGCATATTATCTGGTTATTCATATACACAGATTGATTCCTTCTCCATTATTTTTCTACTTTCAATGTTTATTTTAGAGTCATTTGATTTAAAATTGTACTTTTTTACCTTTATTCAGTTAATATCCTTTAAGTGTTGAACACATAATTTTATATCTCATGGTTGCAAATCTTTGATCATGTCTTACCTTTTTTAATGTTGAATTTGAGAAAACATCAATGTTTTCCTCTTCAGGTATTAGAATACTAGGACCTTTCATAAGGGTTTTTTGCAGGGTTTGTCTAATTGAATAGTGAATTTATGATGTTCTTTTATGAATAATTCTATGAAATTTTCTGTTACAAGTCTAAATTACTTGGGTGCATCAAGCATTTATTTTAGATTTCCATTTTTTATGCGCACATCCTTTTATCCCTTTTTCTATCCAATTTTAGTATAGGCGAGTAACAAAAAGGATTAACCTTTCAATCCTAGAGATTAAATCTCACCATAGGATTATGTACAACTTGAGAGTGTTTGCATGTTCCAACATGATAGATAGATATTACATCTTGCTATAAGTGCAATCTTGATTGACAACACTAACATAGGGACATCACATAATGGTAAATCACACAAGGCTGCATATTTACGATATTTCTCTACTTATATCTCTCCCTCATCTACATGTATCTCTTCCTTACACTACCACCCCAACCTCTCTCTCTCTATTTATCTACGTGTTTCCCTTCTCTCTTTCTATGTATATAGAGTCTAATATATTTATCTCTATATCATTTTATATCCATCATATATCTCTCTATCTTTCCCTTTCCATTGACTCTCTATGTCTTCCTCTAGATATCTCTCCATCTCTAACTTCACCTGTCCATCTACCTTTCTCTATCTCTCAATCTATTTGTCTCCTTCTTCTCTTTATCTATCTTCATAGTTACCTCTATCTTCCTCTCTACAACCTATCTATAAGCATGCCCCCCCTTTCTATCTTGCCCTCTTTCTCACCCTTCATCTTATGGTCCCCCTATATTTCTCTACCCCCTCTTCCATTTTTAATATATCCTCCCCCCCTCTCCTCCTCCGCTTCTCCATCTCTCTCCCCCTCCTCATCCATTTTTATATATTTATCTCATCCATCTCTATCTACCCCCATCTCTCCCTCCTCACCATACCCCCTTCTCTATCTCCATCCCTATTCTTCCTTTATCTCTATCTCCCACTCTATCTTTATCTCCCTAGCCCCCTCTCTTGCTCTCTCCCTATTGCAAACATAACACAAGCCTCACGATAATAAAGCCTAATCATCTTCTTTATAAAGGTCTTTATTTCATTCATGTTTTGATCCTTGCTAGTAGATGCATACTTGATTTGAAGTTATCATTTTTCCATTAAGACCTATTTTGCAAAAGATTATATCATTTGAATGGACCATCAATTAAAATAATGTACTACACAAATATATGCAAAAAATTCCCTAACTGACTTTAACACCTCTTCAACACACCCATTAATCTTAGTGCTATACTAGATGAATGGAGAGTCTAGCAACTAGACTATCTTAATACTTCAAACTTAATGGAATGAGTCTGTATTATTAGATTGTGCATAAATGTGAACAAATAATTAGAAAATAATATATTTAAAACTAGTATTACTAAATTCCTGCTTTCGGGTAAGATTGTGTGTGAGTTTTTATATCAATGTTTCAAATAATACTCAATGATCCATCATTAGGATGAGAGTGCTAAATGTGACAAAATATGTTGTAGGCCTAGACTAAATAAAGAGAGGAGGAAAGGGGGGCAAGGAGAAGCATGCAAACCCAAGGAGAAAAAATTATACTAAAAAATAAAAAATAAGACAAAATAGAAAAGAAAAATCAAGAGGGATGATTAAAGAAGACAAGACAAGCGGAGACTAAACATACAAGTTAAAAGAGAAAGAAGCAAGAGCCCCAAATATATATCCATATTAATATTTATATTTATATGCAAATATATATATACACATAAGTAAAAGAGAAAAATATAAAAATGTGTACATGCATATATATATGTGTGTGTGTGTGTGTGTGTGTGTGTGTGTGTGTGTGTGTGTGTGTGTGCAGACATGCATACATAAGGGTAGGCGAAAGACAGGGGCATGCTAGGAGGGAGGCACCAAGGGCAAGAGGGGGCTAGGATTGAAAGGAGGGACAAGAGGGCCCCAAAAGGGTAGGTGAGTGAAGGACGTCAAGGGGAGTTATCAAGACTCTTGATGGAGGATAATAATGGATGACAAGAAATACTAACGGCCCAACCTTCATCATGATTGAGATTGGAGGGGTGATTAAATATTTCAATAGCCTCCTTCATCTTTCTCTTGTGGTAATTATCCTCTTTCACCAAGATTTGAATGTTTTCCAAACATATGTGATGCTTGGTAGAAGATGAGTGCTCAATTAAGGCAAATTTGACCACCCTCTCATGCTTGATGTCAGCTCTATGTTCCCTGATTCTCATGGCAAATGATCTACCTATTTCACCAATGTAAGGCACACCACACGTGCACGACACTTTGTAGACCCCTAAATTAGATGGGTGTCTCTAGAGTCCTTAAGAGATGGCTAGTGATTCCTAATAGTGGAAAGAGGTTTGAAGGCACATCAAACCCCTTTTTTAGAAGAATTTTGGAAATTTTGTGTGAGATGCCTTTAATAAAAGGAAGGACAGTAGTGGGAGGAGATACGTGCTGGGAGGGGACAAGTCTCGAGATAAAGTGAAAGGCCCTAACTTATTAAAAAGCTTTGGATATCTACTTGCTAGAATATCCATTCAGCCTAAAGACTTGATGAAGGTGGGACAACTCAAGGTCAAGGTTGTCATCATCACAAATGTGTAAGCCCTAAGGGCAAGAGTTTTAAGCACCCCAATTTTTTGGTGAGGGTGATGATGTGAAGAAGAATTGAGATACAAGTCAGCATGGATAGCTTTATGGAACACCTGACGACCCAGGGAGCCATTAGATTTTTTGAGGACCAAGACATCAAGAAAAGGGAGGCGATTATTCACCTCCACCTCCATAGTGAAGGATATGTAAGGTGAGACGCTATTGAGGTGAGTGTGAAACTCTTCCAATTTGTCAAGCACATATGGTCAACAAACATTAGCATCATCAACATATCATTTCCACCACTTGGGCTTGAGAGGGAAGGAGTGTAGTGCTATTTCCAAAATGTTCCATATAAAGATTGACAATGATAGGGGAAAGAGGGGAGCCCATATCCACCCCATCAACCTACTCATAAATCAACACCCTGGAAGGAAAATAATGTTGATCTAAGACATAACTCCACTAATGTGGCAACCTCTTCATTAACCTTGCATTTGACAACTTCAATGGCGTTTGGAATGGGGACCTTAGTGAAGAGGGAAACCACATTAAAGCTAACTAGCATATCACCACATTCCAACTTTGCATCTTTGATGAAGTCGACAAAATGGTTGGAGTCCTTGAAGAAAGAGTCACCTTTCCCCACCATGGGAGAAACCAACTTGGCAAGAAAAGAAGCCAAAGCATAAGTGGGTGAGTCAATGGTGTCAACGATAAGTCTTAGAGGGACACCGGTTTTGTGGATCTTGGGGACTCCATAAATGTGGGGGTTTACTTCTTTGGATAGAATTAGACGTCTTTTGATGGAGTCATCAAAAGAGGAGCCAACAATAGTCGCTTTGACATTTTCAAGGATCTTAGGACAAGGGTTGCAAGCCATAGTTTTGTAGCTATTAGTGTCCAAAAGGAGGACATGCACCTTAGAGATGTAGTTGTGCCTATCCATAATGGAATGACATTCTTGATTTTGGTGAGGAATTCTACATGAGGGATGATACGAGGAGTGAGACAAAAATAAAGACCTCTTTTGAGGAAATTGAAAGAGAGGGGGTCTACGACAGCAAGAGAAAGGTTGACCACCAATTTGGATTCCCAGTCATTAATGATGAGATGACTGGACGAGGGAACTTGGTGGCAAACGCTAGGGGGAGAAAGATGGGCATGACGAGATAGAGTGAAGGAAGAGGGAGGAGGCAAGCATAAAAGAGAATACGAATGAAGGAAGGAGGCCACAACATGCTCATTGGAGCACGTGGGCAAGAGGGAAGAGGGGGACCCACGTGAGGATGAATATCTAGACAAGGGGGGCAAAAGAAGCAACCACGCCATCCATACTCTTAGCTCTATGGATAGATAAGGGAGTGGCTCGAGGTTGGTTGAGCCTACAAGAAATAGAAGAACAATAAATGCGATGTGAAATTGAAGGAGCAGAGCGATTAGGTGAGGACGTACTTGTAGCTCCTACTGAAGAACCATTGCTGATGAGACAACCTTTGGGAGAGGTGACCAAAGAGCCATTAGTACAGGCAACAACTACCCAGCTAGTTAATTCAATGGCTGGATGTCATGCCGCCGATGTCCCCAAACCCATGCAATATAAATTACCATACATTTTTTACACTGTAGAATATTGTCTTATCTAATTTGATTATTGCACGGAATAGTAGTAGTTGCAACATGTACTATTTTACTTAGTTCCTATTTATTATTTACATCGTAGTAAGTTATTTGTCATTGGCTGAAATTTTTGTTGCCTAATGCTACGCTAACCCCAACTATGTATTTCTTTAACGAGTACTTTTTGATTTTGTATTATTATTTTAAAATATAATTTGGCTAGAAACTATTTTTTAGTAAAATAGTGTTTTAAAATTATAAAATCATTAATGTGATTACAAAAAATTATTTAAAACATAATTAAATACAATATTCTATATATATTATTTATATTTTATAGTGATATAAATTTATTTTTTAAATGATAGATAATAAAAATTTGTATAATATATATATTTTTTGAAATATGTATTTTCATTTTATTATTTATTTTCAAAATAAATGAGTATATATATTAGTCTATAAAAAGAGGTGAACGCATAGATAAGATAGTACAATAAGTATTTAGAATAAAATCTAATGTACAAATATGATAAAAAAACAAATGTGTTGCTCCTCAAATTTATGTATACCATGTTTATAATTAAATCTAGTGTAGAAAAATGATCATAAATATATTAGTTTCTTCTAAAATCTACATTAAACAATATTCAATGTATAAATATGATCGTAGTTGTCTTTAGAATTTACCTAAAACATGTTCCAGTGTAAAAATATGATCATAGATGTCTTTAGAATATACTCAAACGTGTTTAGAATAAAATCTAATTTTAAAAATGTGTTGGTTCTTTCTAAAATTTATGTAAATTATGCTTACAAAAAAATTGATGTAAAAATATGATTATAGATGTCTTGGTTCCACCTAAACATTAGGTAAATGTGTTTAAAATAGTATTCAATGTAAAATATGATTATAAATATATTGATTCTTACTCAAACTTACCTATATTATGTTTAGAGTAACTATACAATCATAAATTTATTGTTACTCCAAAAACTTACCCAAATTATATTTAGAATAAAATTTAATATAAAAATATGATGAAATAAAATTGCCTACAAAATACACACCTACATGATTTTGGTCATAAAAATAAAATTTAATATAAAACTAATATTATGTTTAAAATAAATATAATGTAAACCTAATGTAAAAATATGAACACAAATGTGTTGTAAATTTCAAAGTAAAAATAAAATAAAAATGTCTTTGAAATTTAAGATATAATGTAAAATATGAAAAATTATTTAATTTAAGATATATAATATCTTTGAAATATAAGATACAATGTAAAATTTATTCCTCCCAAATTCTATAATTTGTATTTATTTGTTTAAAATCAAACTTAACATTATATGATCATCATTATGTTATTTCTCTTTAGTTATAAAATCTAATTTATAAATATGATCAAGAGTCTAGATTTAAAATTTAATTTGTTTAATTACATAATTTTTTTTTTTAAAATAGATATATTTTTAAAAATATGACTCATTTTCATGAATAATATTTTTCTTAAAGTTAATTGTAAGAGTATTATATATGTATTTATATTTTTTAAATCTATATTCATGTATATTCATATACAACTACTTTTCAAATCTATTATATATACATTTTAAATAATATTTCAAATAATTAAATATAATGATTTTAAAATTAAAATAATAATCAAAATAGTTTTATTAAAAATTCTATAATTATTAACTTTCGTCATAAAATAACTATGAAAAAGACTGATTTTTTAGTCTTAACTTAAATTCTATAATTGAATAGTTTTTTATTTTATTTTTTAAAAAAGGGGTAAAAATTTAGTCAATCAACTTCAGATTACAAATTAAAGGCCTAAGGCCCACATAAGCACTACATATGCCTATCCTCCAATAACAGCTGGTCAATAATCCCACAATAATTAGGGGGTAATCCATCCCTACCACTAATATCCCACCTATCCACATTCTCTGAAGCCCACTTTTCCAAACAATTTGCCACATGATTCCATTCACGAGGAATATGACGAAAGGAGATAGACTCCAAGACAGAACACAGATATAAAATCTGTCTAACCAAAGAGGCTAGCTCCCAATTAACATTCTCCAACCTCTGGTTATTTAGCATATCAACTACAATCTGAGAATCTGACTCACAAATGATCTTCTTCCATCCTAAAGAGCATCCTCTCTCAACAGCAGACTTAATGGCCAAGGCCTCCATCAAATTATTAGAGTGTTGACCCTTATAGATGGAGAAAAGAAAAACCACCTCACCCTCATTATTTCTACCTATATCCCCAATGCCAGCATGACCAGGATTCCCCCTAGAAGAACCATCAGTATTAATCTTCAAGATTCCAACTGGGGGAGGGGTCCATCTTCCAACCCTACAAACCTGTTGTTTACCATAACTCTTCCTTCTTCCAAAAGAATGCCCCGGGTTAAATCCATCCAGATTCAAATTCCTCATAATAGCTTGATCACCTGGCTCTATGCTTTCAGACATATCACATTTTGCGAAAATATTCTCCTGAAGCCTACAAAGAATCTTCCTCCACAGCTGAAGGCTATCCAATTTGGAATCACAAAAAATTATGCGATTCCTTTCCAACCAAAGATTCCAAAGAATAAGAGTTGGTCCAACTGTCCAGGCAACCTGTAGAAAGGAGGTCTTCGATGGAGGTCTACCCAAGCTATTCCAAAAGTCCATGAGAGAAGTGGCATGGATACACCCATGGTGCCAGGACTCCCACCATCTATGCCATATTTCCCTCGAGAAAGGACAGAGGAAAAACATATGGGAGATACTTTCTTCATTGTGCTTACATAAGAAGCAAACAGAAGGACCTTGGAAGCCTCTTTTACGAATATTCTCCCACGTGAGACACTTCTCCTGGGCTAATAACCATAAGAAAAAATTACATTTGGGCCAAGTTAAATTATTCTAGACCTTCTTCCACCAATGCACTTCTGCTAAACCATGCAGGTTCCTGTCTAAGGTAACATAGCCCTGGGCCACAGAGAATTTTCCTTTTGGACTAGGACTCTAGGCCAAAACATCCCTCTCCTTGAGGGAGCTACAAAACCTATCCTCCAAGACATGAGAAAGAAGAGCGCGATCCTCTTCAGCTCCACCATCCGACCATTCTTGAGGATCTTTCCAGCAAGTCGCCTCTACTTGGCCCAAGTGCTTGATAGTTTTAAAATGCTCCAGCTTAGTCCAACCAACATTAGTTAAAGCATGACAAAGAGGCTGAAGATGGGGAAAGCTAGTAATCAAAGGTGGGTGTCCATCCCAAGAGTCCTGCCAAAACAAAGCATCTGATCCACTGTTGCAAATCCAAAATAGACCCTCCTTAATCAGCTGGGCTCCCCTCTTAAGGGTATTCCAAACACTTGAACCTTTCCCCACTAAAGCAATCTGTGGCACATCAGAACTATCAACCCTAGGGAGATACTTGAGAGAAAGAATCTTGGCCCAATCCACCTACTGATTGTTACACCATCTCCAGTACAGCTTAGCGGCCAGTGCCATAACAACAAGTGCCATAGACCTAAGACCAAGGCCTCCGGCATGCTTTGGCCTGCAAACATCCTCCCACTTCACTAAGCTCCACTTTGAAGAAAGGAGGGTACCCGACCAAAGAAATTTTCGAGAAAGAGCATCAAAATCCTTCACAAAGGAGGAAGGTGGAATTTGCACACAACATCTGTAAATAGGGAGAGTTTGCACCACAGTTTTTAGAAGAACTGTTCTCCCCGCAGAAGAAAGCCACCTATTAGTCCAATGATTGACTTTTCTTTAGAACTTATCCAAGATCCCCTGCCAATACATCTGATACTACGACCCTAGGGCCAAAGGGATCCCAAGGTACATCAGAGGAAGAGAACCAATCTGAAAACCTAGGATCCTAGCAATCCTATTTTGAATAGGCTGAGGGGTATTGAAGAAGTAGATAGAAGATTTGTCATCATTGATGCACTGACCTGAAGCCCTAAAGTAGATATCTAGAGCTCACCTGAAGTTCTCAGCTTCACTAATTCTGGCAATGCCCATCAAAGCAGTATCATCCACAAAGTGAAGGTGAGAATAGGAAGGGAGAGAGTTGTCCCAACTCCATCCTTGAATAAGACCCCACTCCACTTGAGATTTAATGAATCATCCAAGACCTTCTGCCATTATAATGAATAAATAAGGAGATAAAGGGTCCCCCTGTCGAAGTCCCCGAGAAGCATTAAACACATCAGATGGTTCCCCATTAGCAAGAACAAAATAGGAAGGAGAAGTCACACAGCTAAGAACCCAGTTCACCCACTCCTCTGCAAAACCAAATGCCAAAAGAATATCCTGTAGAAATTCCCAGCTCACCCGATCATAAGCTTTAGCCATGTCAAGCTTCATAAACATAGCTCTTTCCTTAGAATTAGCCATAGAATCAATAGTTTCCATTGCAATCACAACCCCATCCAAAATTTGTCTTCCTTCGACAAAACCCTCTTGCTCTGGAGAGATCAGAGAGCTGAGAAGAGGCTTAAGTCTCTCAGCCATTAATTTAGTGATAATCTTATAGACCACATCACAAAGTGTAATAGGTCTAAATTGAGTCAGCCAGTTAGCCCCTTCTTGTTTAGGTATAAGAATCAAGAAGGTAGAGTTTATGGATCTAAGCATCTGCTTGTTCCTATGAGATTCTTGAATCACCTCAAGGAGATCAAATTTAACTATTTCCCAAAACTCTTGAAAGAACTCAATCAAAAATCCATCAGGGCCAGGAGCCTTACCTTTCTTCATATTAAACACCACTTTTTCGAGCTCTGGCAACACAATAGGGCGCAAGAGAGCCTCATTCATTTCCTCTGAAACAAGGTGAGGAATGCAATCCAAGATCACCCTTGCCTCCTCCCCAGCATCAATGTCTTCCTTAGAGAAGAGATCAGAAAAATAGTTGATTGCAGCCCTGGAAATCTCACTATTGGAAGAAAGGTGCTCCCCTTCAGGCATAATCAAAGAGGATAAAGAATTCCCCTGACTTCGAGCCTTGACCGTATTATGAAAGAAAGCTATGTTTCTATCCCCCTCCTAAAGCCAGTCAACCCGAGATTTTTGCTTCCAAAAAATCTCCTCCCGAAGCTCCCCCTCTTCTAATCCTTTAATGGCCAAGGATTCAGCTTCACTTAGGTCAATCATCCTCCCTTGATCTCGAATCAACTAGTTAATGTTGTCTAACTTAGACTGAGCAGCAATCCTCTGCACCTGTAAGTTCCCAAAACATTGTTTATTCCATTTCTTAAGCCTATACTTAACATGCTAAAGCCTCTTGCAGAAAGTGTACATTATCGTCCCATGTGTTGGCCTCCCCTTGTACCACCAATCCACCATTAAGTCATGCAAAGACTAGTCTCTTAACCACATTAATTGAAACTTAAAAGAAGTATTTTTGGTGATTTCATAAGTAGTGACTGAGAGCTTGATGGGCCAATGATCAGAGCCTCTCCAATCAAGAATTTCTGAGCTGGTCAACAACCTGTTGCTCATCCAGTAACAAGAAACCAAAAATCTATCCAGTCTTTCTGAGATAGCCTCAGCACCACATCTCCTGTTATTCCATGTGAAAACACCATTGTTTGGCTTCACATCAATGAGCTGCAAGGAATCTATCATATCTCTAAAAAGATTTGTAGAAGGGTCCAACCTGGCAATCCCCCCTCATTTTTCATTAAGACTAATAATAGAGTTAAAGTCCCCCGCCATAATCCATGGGAGAAAAGGATCTAGGGCACGAATGTAGCTAATATGAGCCCAGAGATTAGACTTGCCTACCATATCAGTAGGTGCATAAATATTGGAAAGAAGGCATCTTTCACCAGTGTCCAAACAGGAAGCAACCAAAGAAATGGAGAAACGACTGGAAATCCACCATAAGGGAAGAACTTTTCTCATGTTCCAGAAACAAGCAACCCCCCCTGAACTGTTTCGAGCTCCCACCCCTTGCTAATTTCCTTGGGGCCATATGTGAGGAGCGCAATTAGCTAAGCCATCCACTGCAAGCTTAGTTTTCTGTATAAAAACCACATCAGATGACTAAGAATTAATTAATTTCTGAACAACCTTTTGTCTAGGGATGCTGTTCAACCCCCTAACATTCCATGATAGAACAATCATTTATGGGGGTGAGAGAAATGAGAATCAATGGGTTTCATAAACCCAGATTCAACCAAAGTATCCCCCATAATCTTCACCTTCTCTTGATCTGTCTTCCTACCACTCCTTGTCGATTTATCAAGAGGCCCCTTTTTAAAAGGTTTCCACTGTAAGCCTAATGTAGGATGGGCTTTATTTCCTTTGGCCAGATCTGAGGCCCCTTTAGGAGCAGGGGGGCTGGAACCTTCTCTATCGAACTCATCATAACCTGTGAACCCTGGTGATCCCCGGTAATCTGAACCTGAGGGTGTAAATCCATATCAATCTATACATTCTGAGGGTCCTCTGAAGGTAGCACCTCATCCTCTTTCTTTTCCTCTTCTTCTTGAACTACATGCAAACCCTTATCCCCAGAAGAAAGCTCAACCAGAATACCTTCCTCCTGAACCAGGTCTTCAAGAACATCAAATCTATTAAACGTACCATCATTGTGCCTATCCATCCAAGTTCTCTTCTTACCTTTACCTTTGTTATAGGATTTAACCTGAGTAAAACCCTCCTTATCCACAGGATCAGTAGAACCTGGGGCCTTCCCCTTATCCCCCTTAAGAGGTCCAGAAGTATCCATAGAAGCAGGCCTGAATCTGGGACACTTACGAAGTAAATGGCCATATTCATGGCAAATACGACATCTAAAAGGAAGGGTCTCATAATCCAACTGTTGGATCCAAGAAGAGGATCCCATACGAATTTCCATAGAATCTGGTAATGGATTGGTTAAATCAGCTTCTACACAAATACGAGCATAAGAGATTACCTTACGATCTTGAGTTTGTGTAGCCACTCCCACCGGCTTTCCAAGCAGTATTGAGATTGAATGAAGAATGTCTTCTCTCCAAAATTCCAACGGCAATCTCGGCAACCGAATCCACACAGGTACCCTCGAGGGAATCTCCTTGGCTGAATTAAAGCCCATGTGCCAAGGCTTGATAAAAAGCCCCACTTGATTAAAGAAATAAGGGCCACCTTCAAATGCCCTATTCCTATCTGACATGCAAGAGAAGATAACCAAAAAATAATTATTCACAGCCAAAATAATCTCCATATCGCCTTTGGGATTCCAAACCCGATGAGCCTAGGAATCCAACACTGGTAAGGAAAGACGAAGGCCCAAAAATTTGCAAATGAGGGCATGATTTTGCCAATATTCAACATCCTTAGAGATCTATTCAGGTTGGATGACCAAGACCGGTCGATCTTCAGATCTTTCCAGACATCCATTAACTTTTTTAATTTGAGGTACCCCATTTGAGGATGACCCTCCATCTCCCAATGCGAAATTGTTTATCAGATCTACCCCATTGACCAACGTTGAAGAAGACGGCCCAACCATCTCCATATCCTCTGAAGCAATTTGCGATAATACTGAGCCCCATTTCACCATAGGGCCAACCCAGCAATCCACCAGAACAGGGGGAAGGGATAGGAAACTTGCAGTCTCCAATCCCCCCACAACCACTAGCCCAAAAATGTGTGAAGAAGCCCACACCCAGAGACGTGTCCTCAACCGCAATCAGCCAAACAAATATGCAAAACCTGCAAAAGCATCCAAACCATAGCAAAAGATTCACACACGCAGTCAACAACCCACCCCTGTAGCCCCCACGGATCAGCAATACCAAACGCCCCCTCCATGCACGTAGACACCAGCCTCTCCACCCGATGCCAAGTAAGGAACAACAGCTAGGGCACACGGGCCCTAGCTCGCACCAACGACCTGCAGAGCGCCATTCCAATCTCAGCCTCCTTCCTTATACTCGATATAATCTTGTATTCATAATTGAATAGTTTTAACTTAAATTATATAGTTGAATTAGTTTTCACTAATCACCAAAAACTATTTTTTCATACTTGAAATATTTATAAAGTTTTTAAATTTATTTATTAATTTATATATTTTAAAATTTATTTTTCATTGATTGGTTGATTGCATTTTGTCTTATATGACCCCTTTTCTTTGAGCTGTGTGAGGACTCCTCGGTGAGAGATGGCAAGGAAAGCTTGCAGCTGGGGTAGAGGCTACGTGCACGGAAGAGGGTCGACAGAAGTTGGATGACACAAGGGAGATGATGTGGGTTCTAGAATGAGGATGTGGAGAATGGGAAGAAGAAGAGGAGGGACGAGAATGCTGTGGAGCGACGAGAGAGTTGGATGAAGGGGTTTGACTAGCAAAGAATCCAATAGTGATACATGTGTCTTGCAAATGTGACACATTCAAGAATAATAGAAATAATTTTACTACTTTATTAAGCCGAGAGGCTTCTACAATGGAAGCAGCTTTGGTTGTAAACAATTTGGCATTTGAAAAAAAATTGGTGTTCATTTAAAAGTGTATGTTGAGTCCACTTTAATATGTCATTAAATTTTGATTTTAATAACTTGTCGTATGTTTCATGCAGCTAGAGCTATTCCTACATTTCGTGCAGCCAAAGGTAACTGAAGGGACAACGTAATCGAAGCAATGTTGTAATTGATCTTTTCTACTTTATAGTCGGCTAATCAATTCATTTCTAACAAAGAAGAAAACATTGGTTCTTCAATCTGCAACATGTGAAGTGATGGTTATGCTCCATTTAAATCCTTCATCCTCATCACTTTTGAAAATAAGATTTTTTTGTCTTCAATTTGATTTGGTAGTGATTATTTCATTCTGGTAAGCGATTAACACTTGATCCTTACATATGGACTAAAGATAATGTTTCTTGTTTTCAACCCACTTTTTTCTTTACAGAATTTTCAATTAATATCATTTGTTTTTCAGTTCTCATTATTTTCTTAAAGATCTCCATATTGGACATTGTTGTAGGGTTTGAGAAGTAATGGATCATCTAATGAACACTGTACAATAGGTGTTGGGGTTTGCTGATAAACTAGAGAAGCATCTTAATGCCTCAACCTGCACATACATTCGCGGCACGAAAACCATCACCTGAACTTTTATGTTTTTATCGTCAAGGTGCCTAATCTTACAATATCAAGGTATTTCCTCTGTAAATTCATCATTTATTTGATAGCATTCATGCTTAAAGATTTAAAATTTTCATCTTACTAAAGCTTAATCTTTTGTTTGTGGATAAGCACATTCAAAAGGATACAATCAACCAAGAGCGAAAGAGAGAGGAATAGCAAGATGTCAAATTCATTCAAATGGAGTGCAGACTTGGTAGATTCATGCACAAATTTTCTTTGCTCAATGAGTGCAAAATGGAAGCCACTCATGTTAGGATGGAATGTTTTACTGTTACTATTCCAAAGCTCCCTCCTCCTAAGATGAAAAAACCCAAGATTATTGAAATTAAAATTGCATAAGAGTTACTAAATTGAATGATGTAAATTTTGCCTACTAATTTCAATCTGTTGTAGTTTGGTACTACGCTTTGTTTTGAATATGTATCCGTGCTTATGTATCTAATCCAATGTTTCATGTTTTGTTATTTTTGTATTTATGTTTTTGGGGATTATGTCTTTTGATGCTCAATTCCTCTTTTAGGTCATATGAATTTCTAAAGAGTGTAATATAAATCTTTTGTCACCATAAATTTTCTCAAAGCTTTCATCATTTCTAAATATTTCTGACTGCTGACGAACTTATTATACAAGATTTATTTATTTGTGGAATATTTCCTTTCTTTCCATTATAATCAAAGATTTGACAGATAGACATGATTTTTGATGAAACAGAAGTCGTAGTGCATCAACACAATTTTTAAACTTTGTCAACTTTAGTGCAAAACAACATTCTGAAAAATTATTACCTTAATTATTAGATTGTTGTGCATGATGTGTACAATAGTTTATTCTGATATTTTTGAAGAAAAAAGATGGATGCAAATGGTGATGGCTATTATGCAGCTGGCTGATTGTCTGAATCCTTATTAAGGATTAATTTGGGTTTTTGATCACTCTTTATGTCTCTATGGATGAAGAAATCTGATATAAAATAAAATGGTCATTACAGTTCCCTTCGGTTGTGTTAGATTCTAGGAAATGATTCGTCTCAACTCATAATTTTCAAATTGTTGCACTATGTTTTATTGGAAATTGTTAGAATTATACTCTTTAGATTGAATTTATGCCATGATTTTTCCAAATTTTAATTTAAATAAACAATCATATCTAAATTTGCATCAATTGACATACATTTGTATTATTGATTTCCATATAGGATAATGGTTTTTTTTTAATATATTGTATAATTCATATAAAAAATAATTAAAATAGTTTTTAATTGATAGAGTTTACTAAGTTCTAAATTGAAACAAGAGACCTTATAACAAATCATATTTAATTTAGAAACTTACTAAAATTTATATATTTTATATTTTAAACAAAAGTAATTAATTTTTTTCTTATTACAATCTCAAATTTTCTTAATTTTTTGAATTTATTCTATAATATAGTTTAGTTTCTATTTAATAAATATAATATTATAATTCATCTTAGATTTCTTTCCATCCTATTATAATTCTTTTTTTAGTCTTGCAATTTCATTCACATAAAAATGATTTAAAAAATAAAGATATGCAATTCAAATTTTTGAGAGAAAAAAAAAAAAAAATTCATTTCATTAATCAATTATTTTAATTAAATATAAGTAAGTTGCATTAGATGTGGTCAATTTCATAGTTGAGCATTTGTCATGCTTATTATTGAAAAATTCTATTGAAAAAATAAAATGAATTTATATTTTATAAGAATTATGGAAAAAATTATACTATGACATTTGATACGAAAAAATGTTAAACTTTTTAAATAAATATTGTTTTAAATTATAAGAGAAATGAGTTTTAAAATGTCTAGGCTAAAATAATAATATGTTCATTCATTCTTGTCTTTGCCAAAACTATATATTATACTAATCTATTGGATTGATGTATTAAAAGTAATTATATAATTTAGTTAGAAAGAGAGAAGAGGGGGAAGATATGAGTCTGAGAGACTGAAATAATTAGAGAGAGAGAGAGAGAGAGAGAGAGAGAGAGAGAGAGAGAGAGAGAGTCAAAAACAAGTAGGGAGGGAGAGCGAAAGGATGCAAGACATGAAGTAGAAACTCAAAGAGGGTGAGATAAAGATACATGAGATAAATAACAAGAGGTGACATGATCAAGAGAAAGAGTGAGGCAAGGAAAGAGGGTGAGAGATGTGAGGTATACATAGAGAATTCTAAAGATAAAGAGTCATGAAACAAGGGACATGTATGAGAGAGTGTGATACAAGAGGATGTAGGAATAGAGACATGAGGTTGACATAGAAAGATGTGTGTGTGTGTGTGTGTGTGTGTGTGTGTGTGTGAGAGAGAGAGAGAGAGAGAGAGAGAGAGAGGACGAGGCGTGTTAGAGAAAATAAAATAGGAGATGAGGTGAGACATGAAGTAGACACCAAGAGAGAGGATGAGGTGTAAAAATACATAAGAAAATGAGAGTTAGTGATAATAATAGGAGGGGATGAGAGAGATAGAGAAGGGGGAGAGGGTGAGAGACGTGATATAGTCATAGAGAGAGAATGTTAGAGATGTAGAGGTTTTAGGGAGGGTATATGGAACATGTGAGAGAGACTGAGACAAGGGGATATATAGAGAGTGACATGAGGTTAACATAAAGAGAGATTATAAAAGATTATGAAAAATGGGAGGGAGACAATGAGGAGGAGAATAAGAGTGGATAGAGAGATAGTGATGAGGAAGAGGAAGAGCGAATATAGTTACTATCTAAAATATATATCTTTGTGTGTGTGTGTGTGTGTGTGTGAGAGAGAGAGAGAGAGAGAGAGAGAGAGAGAGAGAGAGATGTTATTATATGAGAAGATATGCCAAAGAAAATAAGACAAGAAGATTAGGGTGAGACATGAAGTAAACATTAAGAGGTATGGTGAGAAGTAAAGGTACACGAGACAACAAGAGTAGGTGGTCATAGTAGGATGGGATGAGAGAGAGAGAGAGTGAGGAAGGGAGAGAAGAGGGAGAGGTGAGAAACATTAGTTAGACATAGAGATATAAGTTTAGAGATAAAGAGGCATAAAGGAGGGTAGATGTGTGTGTGTGTGTGAGAGAGAGAGAGAGAGAGAGAGAGAGAGAGAGAGAGAGAGAGAGAGATTAGGGGGCAAAGATGGTTAGAGGGTCAAGGATGTGGAAGAAAGGGGAAAGGGGATAGATGAGGTGGAGAGAAAATAATGATGAGGTAGAGAGAAATATAATAATTAAGTGATGATATAGATGGACATGATGAGGGAGAGAGATAGAGAGAGTTTAAATAGGAAAAGAGATGGTGAGAAGGGGAAGGAAGAAAATATGAGATGAGAAGGAGAAGGGGAGAGAGTGAAAGAGATTAATTAGGGGGAGGTGTGTGTGTGTGTATGGGAGAGAGAGCTAGATTGAGAGAGATGTAATTATGGGACAATATATGTCAGAGAAAATGAAACGAGGAGATGAGGATGAGACATGAAGTAGACACTAAGAGAGAGGGTCAATGGTATATATATATATAAGCTTGTGGAAAGTTTCTTAAATCTTGCATTTAATATTTGTTGTGATCCATAAAGGAAATGTAATTTTCTGATTGGGCCACATGGTGGTGCTTAGTTGTAATTCTAGAAGGTTGTGGATATTGTGTAGGAGGAATTCTAGAAGGTTGTGGATAAGTCATGCATTGGGTGGTAAGTGCCTATTTAAGCAAGGCACATGAGCATTTCTCATCAAGCTTGAGAAGTAGAAGTTGTGGAAGGTGAAGCTTGGAAGGCTTCAAGGGTGATCTCTTCTTGGTAGAAGCTTGAAGAGAAGGAGGAAGTGAGGAGTGATTTTTCCTGAGTCTGTGGACAGAGCACCGAATGTGAGGCAGTTTACAACAGGATTGTGGTGGACTTGTGAGTGTGTAGACAGAGCACTGAATGTGAGGCAGTTTACACTTTGATCTTGGATAAAGTTGGAGAAGCGCTAGTGACTGCAGTTTAGAAACAAGGAGGTTTCTTGGTGGCTTGCGAGCACAAGTTGAGATCTCAAAGGTTTCTACTAGAGTGTGGATTTGGACTAGCTTGGGTTTGGATTGGATCTTGAGAGATCTTGCATAAATGTTATTGTAATTGCTAAGGATTTTCAAGTTTAATAAAATTTCTTGGGAAGCATTTTATCTCTCTTTGTCTTCATATTGTTGCATTCTTGGTTATGAGTTGGTAAGGGTGGTGTGGTCCTCCATCATATATATATATATATATATATAGAGAGAGAGAGAGAGAGAGAGAGAGAGAGAGAGAGAGAGAGATTATGGGGTGACGTGAGAGATATCATGGAGATGGGAGACATATGAGGTAGAGAAAGAGGATAAGTAAGGGGAATACATGACCAGTTTACTTAGGAGGGAGGGAGAGAGAGAGTAATTATGGGGCGACATGAGAGATATCATGGAGATGGGAGACATATGAGGTAGAGAAAGTGGATAAATAAGGGGAAGACATGGTGAGTTTACCTAGAGGAGAGAGTGTAAGAGGGTAATTATGGGGAAGACATTGTGAGAGGTAAAGAGCCATGTGAGTGAGAGAGGGTGAGAGATGTGCGGTAGATATAGAGGGTGAATAGGCTAGGGGGATGATATTGTGAGAGGAGCGAGGGGAGAGAGTTAAAGAGTGTAGTTAGGGAGAAAGAGAAAGGGATAGAAGAGGGAGAGGGTGAAAGACATGATGCAGAGATTAATAGTAATTGGGGGATGAAATGGGGGGGGGGAGAGAGAGAGAGAGAGAGAGAGAGAGAGAGAGAGAGAGGCGTGAGCTAGATATAGTGCGAAGGATGAGAGATAAAGAAACATGAGAGAGTTGTCGAGACTTTAATTTAATGATTAATAAACAAACCATGTATTATAAAAGTTGAAGCCTTAATAACTCTTTAACTCTTGATTTCTTTAAAGAAGCCCCACTACGACCTTTACTCTATTGCAAATAATAATCTAGCTTTAAGGATAAAACTTATGCTAACACTAATGCAAATGATAACTCTAATTTCAATCCAAAGATTAATTCTAATTACTTGAATGAAAAATATACATTTTGATTATATTAATTATTATGTTGGTGGTGATTTTTTTTTTTAAAGGGAATCTATTGTATTTAAGTATATTTTTGAAGTGAACATATAAAATCTATAATGTATTATAAAATATAATATATTTAATAATTATTATTTATTTTTTATATTAATGACAATAATGTCTTTCATTCTTTCGTCACAAGTGCTACTAGCTTATATATATTATATATATATAAAATAATCCAATAGATATCTTTCTCGGGGCACCTATTTTCATAAATTGCCTCACTGCAATAGGCACCTCAAAAGATATCTCTCCACTTATATATATATATATATATATATAAAAGCTAGTTGACATCAAACTATGAAGTTAATCTTTTTAATAAAGGGATAACGGGACTCTTTTGGGATACGTAGCCAGCCGCCTGAATCGGAACGTATGAGACATCATCAACAAATTCCCAAAATAAAATAAAATTTATCAACAAATTATCAAAATAAAAATAAAAATAAAAAACTTATTTCTTTTTTGCTTTCTCCTCTTTTAACAAAATCTTTGAACACCCAAGTCATTTCAAATCTTTCGCAAATTTGCTCCATGAAACTTACAACCCACAAAAGGTTTTTCTCACTTACTGATCACTTTCACGCTGCTTAAACCCTCGAAAAGGGCCTTAAACCTTCTTAAACTTTCTCCAGTTTTCTTGACGATTTAAGAGAGACATGCCTCACAGGAAACTGGGACGGCCCACCGGCCATCGAATCTCTATGCTGAGGTGCCGTTTTTAAATTTCTCCGCTTTTAAGAATTCTGTAAGAAAAATCTTTATTATTCTGCAGACTGAAATGTTAATTCTTATTTCAGAACAATGGTTTCTCAGCTGGTTAAATACGAGAGAATCGAAACTACCGTAGCGAAGGTTAGCGTCCATACGGTTGCACTTATCTTTCATTGCTTTTGAAAAGTATTTTGAAAATATTTTTTATATATTCCTCAGAGAAATAATCTTCAAATGAACATCATGGGAAAATTGGAATTCACTTTTAAGAAAGCAGGCTGGTAAATATATTGATTGCAGGAAAAATGTGAATATGTTGGGAAAATCATAGAGTCTAGATCCAGTGTTGAAGAAACAATTTACATTCTGGTCTGAAGTATTCGAAAATTAATCTACATTCCCAATTTGCAACGGCCTGGCAGCAGGTGAATCTAGCGAAATGTATATCTCCCTTCCTTGGTTCTAAGCTGAGGGAAACCCATCATTCTCCCATACCATATCATAGGATGTTACAAGTCTTCCCCAGTGTCAGAGCACCTAAATGTTAATGATTGTCTGAGGTTTGAGACATAGTTGGTAAAGGCTATAAATAACTAGCTAAGATAGTCAAGGCTGTAAACGAGTAGGACTTCGATAGGACTCCTGTATGAAAATAAGGTACAGCTGTTATGCGTAAATTCTTATGTAGTTAAAAACAGCCCCAGCGAGCTTTCAGTTTTAGTTTGTTCGATATATGAAAGCTCACATTTTTTTCCTTCTATACAATGGCCAGATTCAGAACATTACAGTTGTGCTTTTAGTCAAGATTATTGTCATTTTTATTCATAGCCTGACAAGAGGTATAAAGATCCATAAACTTTTAACACAGCATCGTATTGAGTGACATTGATTTATAATTTGTATCAGATTGATCATCTTTGCATCAGTTGAGTACAAAAAGCAGCACATTTCTATTAAATTTTTATTATTGTCATATTACTTAAGTAAAGATACATAGTTGTCCGTGGCAGGGGCATCAGAAGAGCTGCAATTTTGTATTTGATCTATATACTGAGAGGTGTAATCTACAGCTGCATCCACGCATGGGCTGTAATGTCCATGCGTTGTTAAGACAAGCTGACCCTGAATAAAAAAATAGCAAAATAATAATGATTGGCAAGATCAGAGTGGGGCATCCTCTCCATATTCTTGCAATTCAGTTATTGCATTTAGCACCTCATTGAGGTTCTTCTAACAAAAATTGTTGAAGAGTTGCATTTTCATTTTTTGTGAGGCATAGCTAAATGAGAGTGTCTTCTGAAATGTTGATCATGATATCAACGTAAAGGTCCAACAAATTCATGCAGATGGACTGACCCCATTCAAGGTTCTAGCTCAAATACATCTATATGAAAAACTTTGAGAGATATCCTTTTCAAGGTGAACAAACCAATCTAGGTGCCTTCAGAATGATATCTCTTGGCATTGTCCAGATAGATGTTGTTAATATATCTGAGCTAATTAAATATCTCACTTGTCATCACCCAAATATGATCCAAACAGAGCCAATGAGGACAACATTATAAGCAATAATTTATATGATGCATCAACAAAGCACTTAAAACCTAGAAAAACTTACATTAGCAATACTATAAGTCGTTACAAGAATCTGGTTTGACTAAAGATATTGAGGAGTGCAACCAGATTTTTTAAAGCGAAGTATACACTGGGAATTAGATTATTAATACAAACAATCTGTATCATATCTCGAAGCATTCAGAACAATAAGTGTCTCTGATGTGAAGATAGTACATATGGAGCTGCATTAAGCTATCCATCATTGCCGCACTGGTCTAAATTGGTGGCTTGATAAACAGACCTCATAAGAATTGATGGGCTATATTGACTGCTGTGATCAGGGGTCATGGTAGTTTGCATTCTGGTGTCTACAATCTTTTTCACAGGGTTGGCCTAACTTAATCCATGAAGTTCAAAATCTAGCAAACTTAAAAAAATAACATTTAAAAATTGTTCCAACTCATCATGAAATTACAGTAAATTACTTAGGAATTTAAAACATATTTAAAAACAAAGCAGCAGCTATTTGGTGTTAGAGAATCTAGACTCCAGATTGTAATGCTCACTTTTGAGCCTGTACAGTTTGGCGTTTGTGTGGATTCATGGAGGTAAAAATGAACAGTATCCACATGTAGCAAGATGATTGCATTGGTGGTACAGTAAGAAATTGGCGTTGAGGCAAGCATGAAGACTATACGAGCCTGCAAGAAATGGCTGTGGTTGACGCTGTTGTCACGCCCTTGCTGAATTGCTACCAATCACAGCATACATAGCTTCTCATTTCCATCAACTAGGATATCCAAGGTGGTACCAAAGATAGTGCTAATAAAGTGGTGCTAGTTTTCATACTAGTGATTTAGAATAAAGAAGAATTTGATTAAAATAAAACTTCAAGTTATTAAAGGGCAGTGAAAGGTTGTGACTTTTTCAAGGGCAGTAGTTGTGCGTGAAAGGTTGTGACTTGTGGAGAGGACATTTATCAATTAAAAATATGAAGTGACTTTGTGAGCAAATAATTACAGACAAAGAGGACACAAACCATCGAAGGAAAAAGCAAGAGATTTATGGACAAAAACCCATAATTTCTCTTACGAAGTAATTGGACAAAAACTTATAACTTGTCTAAGTATCAATGACAAACCATTAAGGAAATAGCTGCAAATCAGAAGAAGCATAGCAGATTCTTTATTTTTTTGAATTAGTTGAATACTTAAGTAAAACTTATTATATTGATTTGAGATATATTTAGAAATATATATGCAATTGTTATTTTTAGAGTTTGAAATATCATTTTAATGATTTTTTTGTTTCTGGATTTGATTGTGTATGATTTGATGACATCAACATTTCGGATCACACTCTGTGATCCATCATCTTACATCCTTCTCTCATCCTGATGATGGATCACAGAGTGTGATTTTGAAACATTGATGTCAAAAACTCATACACAATCAAATCCAGAAACAAAAAATCATTAGAAATGGATTGTGGAAATCTGATATTGTTAATATCATTTTAAGGCAAAAATTAGCAATGCTTTAGAAAGTGACATTACAAATGGTAGTAGAGCATCGATCTTGCTAGCCTCCAGTATAACACTAAAATGTTGGATACATTCTAGTCAAAGATTTAAAGTTCTACATGAAAATGAATCTTGTGATATAGGCTACAACTTTGGCTGCTGCTGAATAGATTCTATCTTGTAATTTATGCCCCACATCTTGGATGTGTTGAATGAGACATTACCGCAAACTCTAGAATTTTTCTGCCATGATTTGGTCAGCAATAGAGTTTGCAAGGTGGCAATGTCAAAACTTAGTTTATGTATTATCCAGTACTGGTTGTTACCCACAGTTTCAAAGAAGCTTTCATCAGAAATCTTATGTATATGCTGATGGACACAAAGTATATCTCATTAGTTTTGGAGTATATGTTTCATTTAACCAAGCATTACATCTGTGATTGCTACATAAGGTGACTTAATGGTATTCTAAGCCAAACACTGGACAGACTCTGTGGAAAGAGCAATGCATTCGTGGAAGATTTATACTGCTTGGAACTGACTTAATTAAGAAAATTGAGTACATAGAGAACCATTTATGTTCAAGGATGTTTATTGATGATTTAAAGAAACGAGTGTTGTTAAAAAAATGATTTTCGGTCGGCATTAATGAGGCTATTGACAACTGGAAAAGTTCATGATGAGTTTGGCATTGACATAATGACAAATGAGATCTATGATCATAAAGGAAATTAGGTGTGATAGTTGACACTCAATTGAGTGGGATGATTTTCAAGCTGTACACTTCAAAGTGGGACTATTACGATTTCACCACTGGCAGGTTCCAGTTCATTCATCCTGAAGTCATAATCACTGGCTTTTGCAGATTAGCTGCATGGCAACTTTTGAGATGGTGGATGATTCCCCACTTTAGAGTTTCTCTGCAGCTGAAAGTGAACACGTGTGTTCAAACAGGCATTGGTTAGCATTTGATGCTTGAGCATCTTCAGCAGAAAATAAAATTAATAAGGAATGTCTCGTGAACTTGGAAGGCTGCAGTGCAAAATAAATAGAATTACCATTTTCAGGATTGGCACATAGCAATAACAAAATAGTATCTTTGCTGCGCTAATTAAAAGCTTGCACTGTAGCATCTTGGAGTAACAAGTAATAATACTGTTTGTATGTCTAATGAATAACTGTAGTTTATAGTTCATAGTAGTAGTAAGGAGACAAACAGTTCAGGAGGCCTCCTTGGTGAATTTGTAACTAGTTACTTTTAAATCTGAAGATATTTACATTCCAAATGAATGCATCTTTTTATTTTTACACAAATTAGATTGGGAAATATTAAAAATACTCATTTTCTTTTTGCCAAGTTTGTTTATGTTCCTTCATGTGGTTGGAATACAGGCAAAGGAACTCAGACGATTGGCTGATAATGTGGTCACCCTTGGGAAAAAGGTTTGCTAGAGCTACCCATTTCTTTCCAGTCAGCAAATGATTTTGATTACTGAATATTGGAAACATGTGTGATGTATATAACTTTGGTATACCTGATTTTAAATGCTAAGTAAAATTTACTGTTGTTTGAGATGGCTTAGAACTTTCAATTGAGAATCACAGTAAGAGATTGCCGTTCTTGCTTGTTAAGATGACAATGCATTGCAGAATGATTATTTTATGATATGATATTGTTTTAATTTTTTTAATTGCAAAGATGGTTTAATTTTGCTGGAACATAGCATATTTCTAGTACAACAATGTGAGAGGAATGTGGAACACTTCTTGCATCTGAGATGCATCTAAGACTTCTCACCAAATGCACAAAAACTGTGCTTGCAATAGTATTGGACTATTGTTGTCATCTTCTTGGCCCTGCACACAAGCATAAACAGGATATTTGGTTTTCAAATTTGGAGTGCTGAATGATATGTTATCGACTATCTTTTGATAGGCATGGAAGAGGAACCTGAGGTTAAGATGGAAATATAGAAGCTCTTTCAATGAAAACTACTTGAAAGTTTCTTCTCAGCCTAAATATTAAACTTAAGAGGTAAAAAGGATAGAAGAGGAAGTGAGAAATTAGCTAAAGACAATGGAAGAAGACTGCAAATAAATCAGAATCTGAAATTGTTTCCTTGAGAAAGGATCTAGCGAAAACAGCTACTCAATCGAATAGAAGCAGCATAATGTTTTAAAAGAGCACAGGAACACTTGACAATATTACCAATACCGAAAGGTCACCATTCATTAATATCGGTCTTGGCTTTGAAGAAAGTCAGAATAAACCTAAAAAAGATTCACATTCTAAGGCTACAAAATTACTGTTGATAGAACTTTGTTTCACGCACTGCCAACAATGTAACAATTGTCACTGGATTTGAATGTTTGACCAATATTGCCTGAAAGAGCAGCAAGAGGAACTCTGAGCTCCTAAGCTCCTGTAGATCTGGTCTTGATCGTGCACAGAATAGGCAAAGTTGGATAAGGAGGTGACTGTATTTATAATAAGACGGGCGGAGATTTCATCAGTTCCTTATGCATACTGGTTTTGGCAATGGATCACTTTGAACTGGGTTGGGCAAATATTATCAAATGGAACCAGGGGGGTTACAAAAAACAAATAACAGAAAATAAAGAGCTTCCAGAATTAGAGATTTAATCCACCTATAGTCTACTTTTGCACCGTTATTATCAACAATACATGCTTGGATGGTAGGATAACTTAAATACATGCTCGATCAATCAATCTTGCAGAAATAAGTGCTGCAAATGAAATAGTACCAAAGTAAACAAAATCATTTAGATTTATCCAAGCGAAGGAAGATAATGGTAACAAAATAGAAAGATCTCACTGCTTTCGAAGATAAATGAATCCGACAACAAGCACTTGAAGATTCCTTTACTCTAATAACAACTTATAAATACCAGCATGCACTGGGTGAAAGGATAGAAGAGGAAGTGAGAATTCAGCTAAAGACAATGGAAGAAGACTGCAAATAAATCAGAATCTGAAATTGTTTCCTTGAGAAAGGATCTAGCGAAAACAATTACTCAATCAAATAGAAGCAGCATAATGTTTGAAAAGAGCACAGGAACACTTGACAATATTACCAATACCGAAAGGTCACCATTCATTAATATTGGTCTTGGTTTTGAAGAAAGTCGGAATAAACCTAAAGAAGATTCACATTCTAAGGCTACAGAATTACTGTTGATAGAACTTTGTTTCACGCACTGCCAACAGTGTAACAATTGTCACTGGACTTGAATGCTCAACCGCTATCGCTTGAAAGAGTAGAGAGAGGAACTCTCAACTCCCAAGCTCCTGTAGATCGGGTCTCGATCATGCAAGGAATAGGCAAAGTTGGATAAGGAGTTGATTGTATTTATAATAAGGCGGACGGAGATTTCAGCAGTTCCTTATGCATATTGGTTTTGGCAATGGATCACTTTGAACTGGGTTGGGCAAATATTATCGAATGGAATCAGGGGGGTTACAAAAAACAAATAACAGAAAATAAAGAGCTTACAGAGTTAGAGATTTAATCTACCTATAGTCTACTTTTGCACCGTTATTATCAAAAATACATGCTTGGATGGTAGAATAACTTAAATACATGCTCGATAAATCAATCTTGTAGAAATAAGTGCTGCAAATGAAATAGTACCAAAGTAAACAAAATCATTTGGATTTATCCAAGCCATGGAAGATAACGGTAACAAAATAGAAAGATCTCACTGCTTTCGAAGATAAATGAATCCAACAGCAAGCACTCCAAGATTCCTCTACTCTAATAACAACTTATAAATACCAGCATGCACTGGGTGAAACAATGCTCCAAGGAAGCCGAATTGCAACAAAAGAAAAGGTGGTACTGTTTTCATTCATAACGATGGTGTTACAATGAAATGGAAGATAAAATCATAAATTTTACCGAACCTAGAATAGTTGATATTCTTCTTATTTATAGGCAACTATCTACAACTTTAGGCAGGAAACTAACATCTCACCCGAGTTAATTCACCTACCGCCTTTATTTCTGAGATCTACAAAATCTGCTGCTACCTTCACACAAAAATAATTGCAGAAGAGGAAATTACACTTTAAAAGCCATGGAAGGAGGATGAAAAGAAGCAGGGAATGAGGAAGGGGATTTCATAAAGAAAATCCGATCCATAAATGTCAATCTTTGCATGTTTTTTCCATCAAATCTCTGTTAGTTATCTCCTTGGGGTGCTTGCAGATTGATAAGAGCAGTCCACTTCTCTAACAATCTTAAATGCATCGGGTGTGCAGGGAAACACGCAGTTGATAAAAGGGAATTCTTTATCTGCCATCATTACCTGCCCGCTGTGCCATAAATAAGATTGTTGGCCAACAATGGAGGCGGAAGGTTGAATTTGGGAGGAACCCAACACACTCACCTGTATATTTGAAGGACTTGAGTTTTAAGACTCTAGGGTACAAAATGTTGAATGCTGACTACTATGTAATGCAAGTTCACTCGACCAAGTCACGAGGAGAAGAAAATCCCAGAGCTCTGCACTTAGTAGAGTTGTTGTGACTTTGAAAGCAAGTGAAGCTCCTTTTGAGCAAGTATTGAAGCCGGCCAAAAGAATCTCTACGTGCTTAAAATCGTGCTTGTAGGGGAGTCCTTGTTAAGTATCCTCCCATATCACATCACCAGAAGGGTCGAACACGGAGAGGCCTTATCGAGGTCGAACACGGAGAGGCCTTATCGAGCTAGGAAGACAAACATTTTGGACCCGCTCTCGCGAAGTGCCGATTGTGCAAGCATCCTTCTGTTTGCAAACTTGCCGCCTCCAGAGCTTCCCTTCTTGGGAAAACTCATCTCTTGTGTTGGCAATTGGTCCTTCTGTTGTTTGGATCTTGGGACCTAACTAACCTAGAACCCTCGGGGAATAGCCTTCCCATTTTTGCTCGGAGATGCTCCCTTTACTAGGCGGTCTCTATGTTTTGGAATTTGCATTAGTCCTTGTCCAACCACGATACCTGAACAATTTTGCCAGTCTTCCAAAGCCAATACCCAGTGGCACCTGTGGAGATGGGAAACACATTAAATCCATTATTTATCCATTTTTATAAAAATAATATCCTTTTAATCAGACTTAAGATTTCAGCGATGCCGAGGTCATATGTTTCCTATCCTTTAAGAAGGGTGAATGTGCCACATTGGGAAGAACATAAAACCCAAAAACCCTAAACAAATATACTACTAATAAAAGGTAAAAAGATGGCATTCGAAACCCATACCTCGGAAGCATGAAAACTATCTCTCACTAGTAGTGGAGGGAATCCCTGAATCTCAAAAACCTACAATTTCAAACCACGAGTACAAAAATAGATAGTTTCAAGCTTATCGCCACATATCACTTGCTCTTTACTGGAAACCCAAAAATATATGTTGCTCGGACAAAACTTCTGGCGACGTGGCTAATGAGAGTTGAGTTGCCCTTACGTGATTGACAAGACCAATATTCAACATTTACTTGCGTGACATATGGGATTAATAAATGTTAGGTTCTCTTGATGTGACAACCATTTAATTTCAAATACCAAAAAACTTGTTGTAAGTGATGCAAGACACTTAGCCCGAGGAAGAATGTTACATCCAGGTAGATGATCAAAAGTGGAAAACCACTATTCATAGTCATTTTAGAAAACCATGGAGCCGCTAGCGACATGTCACTAAGACTGAGGTTGCACATGTGCATGCAAGAGTGACAACATTTGTACTCTCTATCTTTCAGAGCCAAAAACCACCACCCAGGCACCCATGAAGGCATTCTTGCGAACCCTTAGTCGAGCAAAACAAAACTCAATTGGTGAGATCCTACCTCATGTGAAAACCAAGACCCAAAGAGGGTACCGAAGGGTATCGAGATGATGAAAAACACTTCCGGGAAAGGCAAGCGCCCAGGCAAACCACTGAAAGTGAAACTTGCACTACTAGACCAAATGAAACACAATGAAAAGGGGCAGAATTGAACCTACCTTGTTGTAGGGGGATGAGCTTTGCACTATGAACTTTAAATACCTTTGGGGAGGTCCAAAAATCTAGACTACCTAGCTCATTTCGTTGAAAGAACATAAACTAGTTCGCCAAAACACAGAGGGTGGAGCTGAAGTGGCTTTACTCAATGATGAGAAATTACACTCGAGCTTGATTGAAAGAGGAGTTGCGCAACCACCAAAAATGAAACACGCCAAAGCGACAGAAAGGCAAGATGATCACAAAGAAAAATGAAAGAACCACAAAAACTAGAAGACGTGGCCTGCAAACAAAAGAAAGCGCGGAAAGGAGGGAACACCAACCTGGAGCACTTAGAATGGAAGAGCGCCACAACGCCAAAACCTACCTTTGTTTGCACGCGATCTAGAACTAGCATAACCTTGAGAAAAACACTCTCGCGGATTTGTAGAATGGACACTTACAGGTGGAGCGACGACCCAAATGGCAGCCTTTTACTTGCAGAGCACAATTATGATTATCGAACAAAGTGACGATTAATCTCTTTAGGTGTCTTAAATAACTCTTCTATCATAATACTAAAAAGGTGCATTAATTGTACTTGCTCTTCATTAATGAACTTTGGCACACATCCATTCTTAGGACCACAAAAATCTTTCATCACTGTCGAAGAGACACGAGAACGAACTCCTGCCTAATTTGAGAGTAGCTTTTGCGAAGACTGAGGATCCTCTGCCTGAGGCTGGAAATCCTCACATCATTTTCTTGCACGTAAGGGTCCCATATCCCGGATAGGGATGTGGAAACCCGAACATTGAAAACCGAAACCAAACAAAGAAAACTTACCCCAAGTGAGGTAAGGAAAAAGCGAAAAGAGGGGACTCAACTTTTTGCTCATAAAAAGTAGGGACGCATATGTAGGGCATAAGAAATGGTGACTCAACTGGGCATATGTCTTACATTTGAGGAACTCCAAAGCTCAACTTTATAAATCACCAATGCTTTATTACTACGAAGCCAATCCCTTTAAGCACGAACTCCAGATTTCAACATCCTAACATATCATAACTCTTGAACTTTATCGATGTCCAACTATGAAGTTTGTGCTTTGAAGGGGGTATATAGTTTTAATTCCTGAAGAAAATAGAGAAACCAAGCTTATTCGTGATTCCCTTTTACTGTGCTTTTATTGGATATTGTGCACATTTCGAGAATTGGGCATCTCTTTCCTTCCATCTTTTCTTTGTAATCTTTTCAAGGTATGGGAGGTGATACTTCTTTCCCTGGATGGAAAATTTAATCTGTTCATTGTGGGGGTACTTCTTTCACCATCCCATCCTTATGCCTTTTACTTTGAAAGGAAACACATGTCCTCTTCCTGACATATCACTTAGCTTTAAAATTTTCATCAAGTTTGAGCAAGGCTGATCTATTCATTCCATTCTTTTAGTGATTCTTCTCTTCCTTTTTCTTACCAACTTAGTTGGCCATTTTAGCTTTTGGACAAAAGGCAGAGTTGTTTGGGTTCGATGAAGGTTGGTCATATCACGAGTTCATACTTGTAGTTTTCAACCTATAATAATAGAGCGAGTGACAATTTGCAAGATGTGTAAAGGAATGATCAAATACTGCCGATAGATGCCACTGAGCTACATGCCGTTATGCAAACGATACACGCTTGCGTAGAGGAACAAGAAACAAAGTCCCCTGAAAACAACAAAAGACCCAAAAGACCAAAACGAAAACCAAGAGACAAAAGACCCAACCCAACTATTTACAACGGCCCAAGAAACCAAAAGGAACAAAACAAAAAGAGGATTTATAGGGTGCACCTAGAGATACACTAGAGGAATATTTACAAGCAATTATACATTGTTGTTGGTAAAATCTATATTGTAGCTGACGGGTAGAATAGTATCCGAACGGGCGCGTGACGGTTGAGTCACCCCTTCAGGAAGGTATATGTACACCGTCTAGAATGGACTTGGAAGCATCATCATTGGGATCAATCATATTGAATATTGTAGTGTCTTCTGTATACATAATAAAAGGAATACTTCTTTATTACATGATCTTGTCTATTGTCTGAATGCATTAATAAACCGTTTACCCTGTACGGTAAACATTTGGCGCCGTTGCCTATAAGGACTGGGTGCTATGAATGCCGAACACATTGAATAAAGATAGAAATAAGAATCCAGAAGATGACGGCATAAGAGTGGCACTGGAAGTATTAAACCGCACACAGCAAAGCGACCGGAGGCACTGACTCCAACAACTTGCTGAAGGGTACAACAATGGTGGCACAAGAGGTGACCACGGGAGCACTGTCAAATGCAGTGTAGTTGCCAAGTTGATCAAGGGAAAGGTTGATAGAAGAAGCTTGGGAAAGGCGAAGGGTGATTGAAGGAACAAAGGAAGGATTAGCAAACTGGTATATGCCCAGGGGGAATCTGGACAAAAGGGAAAGAATCAATGCAGCTCGGAGTGTCGAAGGAACTCAAGCATGGGGTGAACTCTTCGTCTCTGATACACCTGACAAGCAAATACAGTTTGGTCGAAACAACGATGTCCTCAAAGAAGACTTTACAACACTTGAGAACATAAGTGTTTGTAACGTGGGACAACAGAAGAAAGAAAGGGTACCGATGGCCAGTCCAAAGGAAAAGTTACCAAAGTTCGACAGGGATGACACGGCTGACCCGATCAAACATTGCAAAACTTGCGAGACGATTGGACAACGAATGGAGAAAATGACCAGGACGAATGGGCAAGGCTATTTCCAGCCACCTTACAAGGTGTAGTAATCGATTGGTTTTCTGACACTGATCCGACAAAGCTAACGACATGGGAAATATAAAGAAGGAATTTATTATAGAGTTTCAACTGCTACGAGACGACAATGAGATAGTAGCAAAAATCTACACCACAAAACAAGGGAAAAATGAAACTGTCCGTATATATGCTAGAAAGTTAAAAGAATTAGTAAATAAGATGGAAAGTAGGTCAGCAGGCGGGCTGAAAAATAGATGGTTCATGGAAGGACTACGCCCAGAGTTAAAAAGGAAAATGAAGATTGTATCACCATTGTCGTACATTGAAGCATACAATCGAGCGATGGACTTAGAGAGTGAATAGAAAACAAAGAAAAAGAAGAAGAAAAGCAGATCATCTGACTTGAATGAATCCTCTTCTGAAGATAGCAATAGTGATGAAAAGGGCAGTAAGAAGGTCTGTGCTCTCCAGAAGGATATGATCAGGATGGTGAAAGAGTTTAAGAATATGCAAAAAGGGAATAACCGGACCAAAGAAAACGAGCTATGGTGCACAGAATGCAAGATGGAAGGTCACAGTAAGGGATCCTGTCCGAAGAATTAGTTCTGTGACATTTGCCAAATTGCAGGACATTCCACAAAGGAATGCCCGTTCAATATGAAAACAAGGGGACATCAACAAGTGCTCCTCACACAGGAAGCTTCCATGTCAGGAGGGAACGGAAACACAAACAATGACGGTGCCACCTTGAGTGGGTATAGAAACAACAAAAGAGGATAGAACAATAGCAACAATAATAATGGGGGTCGCAATTGAATTCAATATGATGCGAATGTTTGATCGATGGTTCAATGTCGGGCATGCAACTTGTGGGGCCACTTTGCACGAAACTGTACAATGACGAACACACCGAAGTTGTTATGCAAATGGTGTGGTCTTGGAGACCATGAAGATGCCAAGTGTCCGAAATCAGGAGTGAATTTGATTAGTATCGAATCGGGAACAGACGAAGAGGAAGTCCTGGCAAGTACACGTAAACAGACAAAGCTGTACCTAGATCCGACAAAAGAAAAGAAGAGATCGGAAGAAGCACGGGCATAAATTGAGAAAGGTATGCAAATAGAGAAATCACAAATGGAGAAGGGGGACACTACGGGTACCTCGATGAGGAACTGCACAGAACCTAACATCATAAGGTGGATATTACAAACTGAAGTGCTAGTAAAATTAAATGATCTGATCCTCACAATGCCCCAACTGCAAACGACACTCACAAACATGGCTCTGGCTGCTAAACTACCAAAAGAACCTAGGAAGGAGAAGGAAAGTAGAACAAGTGCAGCAAACCCAATGCTACTAGCTCTCACATCAAGAAGGCATCTAGCGGTCGTAGAAATGAGTATATTGGGAACGATCCTCTCAGACACAATTGTGGACGGAGGTTCAGGGGTAAATGTCCTACCAGAGGATACCTGGAAGAAGTTGGGATAGCTGACGTTGTGGTCACCTACGTTCCAATTACTAACTACAGACCAACATGGCATTAAGCCTCTAGGGATTTGATGGCACAACCAGTAACGATAGGAACACAGCCGTTCCTGCTCGACTTTGTAGTCATCTCGCTAAAAAGAATATATGATATGACGCCATTCTTGGACGAGGATGGCTAATACAAGCAAAGGTTAAACTTGACTGGAAGAAGAATACACTATCAATGGAGAGTAGAGGACAGAGATTCATTATTGATTTACACACAAATGTTGGGAAAAGAAGTCGGATCGTCCAATTCAGAAGGAGAGAACAAAGGTAAGAAGCAAATGGAACCAGATGAGGAAGAAGTCCTATGGTTGGAAGGTGGGTCGGATGATGACGACTTAGACTTGGTGAACGACCTTTTCCACTGGCAGATGGAGGATTATGAACTCTTTCCAAGCTGTAATATGTTAAGGGTTGACGAAGGTGAGAAAGAAGAGGAGAATGAATGTTCGAAGGAATAGAGGGAAGTGGAAGAAGGGAAGGCAATTACGGCTGAAGTTGAAGGGAAGAACATACTGTTCGAACATAGCAAAAGGAAAGATTCCACCGTACGGTACACGGTGAACAGACCGTGTGGGAAGAAAAGGATACATTGCACCATAGATATAGTAGAAAGGTGCCAATAGTAAGGAAAACACATTGTACGGTTTGCACAGGAAACAAAGAGGAAAGGCTTAATAAAAACTTCAGCAGTATGAAGTGAAGGTTCTAAAATCAAGAATACAGTTATTGATGGCGAGGAGTGGCAGCCGACGGAAGCCATGGTACCAAGTTTGAGGATTGCGATCGAAAACAAAGCTTGGAGATATGGAAAATCTGAGGGAGGGATGGTATATTTTAAATAAACTTGATGAGCGACAATTGCAGGCACAAGGGGCCATGAAGGTTACAGAGAACAGGCGTAAGGCATGAGATGACAAGCACTTGAAGTTGAACAGATTTTAATCGGGACAACTAGTGTTGAAGTATAATGGGTGCAACGAGATCAGACCAGGCAAATTTGAAATAAAGTGGGTCGGGCCATATAAAATCCACGAAGTGGGCAATAACAGAGCAATAAAATTATGGACGCTCGACGGGAAGGAAGTAGCCGATGTAGTGAATGGGTTGAAGCTAAAAATCTATCATGAAACCAAGGAATCCACTACTATGCGGTAGATACTATACGACCACTAGGAAAAAGAAAGAATGAAAAGACTATATATTGTTGAATAGAGAAAGATAACATTTGTCGAAGAACAAATAGTAAATTGAACAATGAACAAGTGAAAGACACCATACGGCCATACTAGGAGAGAGAAATATTTGACGATACGGCTCAGAGGAAGTAAGCATAAGTTCCCTACAATACAGCCACCAAAGGGAGATCATATCGTACAGAGAGCAATTACAGACAAAAGAAGTATTAAAACTCGCCGTATGGAATTGGAAAAGTGAAAAAAGGCACCGTATGACATTTTATATGTGGGAAGGAGACTGTATGAACAAGCAATGAAGGAGAATTTTGACTATACGACTGAGAAAAGAAACAGGCAAGGCAATGTTGACACTGTACAGTCAGTCGAAGTGCTTGATAGAGATAAATGAACTAACACTGTACGACCTTCAAGCAAGAAGCAGAAAGAAAGGACAGATTGTACGGCCTTTAAGGGGATAAAGTGTTAATAGAAAACATTGCACGACTCGTAGAAGGGGAAGCTAGTACTAAAACGATGACCGTACAACCGTACGGATAGAAAGAGATCCCGAAAGCAATAAACACATAATCTAAGGCTTATGAAGAAATTGTCAATAGGGAATGACATAGGAACCGTATGCCCAAGAGGAGATTACATGATCCGTATGGAAGTGGAGGGAAAGAACATTGTCTGTACGTCGTAGTATTGTAAGAGCTCGTACAGGTATTGGAGGAAAGAGTCTTGGCCGTATGACCTAGGAGGAATAAGATATATCAGCACCATATACTGTACGGTTCGTATGAACGAAGAGGAAGGCACAAAGAGTCATCTGAAAAGGCTGTACGACTGTTGGTAAAGAACCATATGGCATTCCTGGGTCTAATTTGTACGACATTCTTGGAGCAGATCAACTGTACAGTAAACCAAAAAAAAAGAAGCAATTGTGCAAGCATTATATGTGATTATTGACTATACAGCGAAGGAGGGAGACCGTACAACAAACTCGTATGGGCATCAGCAACAGGAGAACCATACTGTACAGTAGCTATAGTTGGAGTGGGGAGGCCGTACAGCATAGGCATAGTTAGCTATACAACACAGAAGTTTGAGATCACTGTACAGACTCACTTGAAGGGAGGCAGATTGCAATACATCGGTTAACACAGAAGAAGGGTGATAGGAGGTTTTCTATTTTAAAAAAAAAAAAAAACGATGACAAATCAAAATAGTTGAGAATGGAAAACATATGGTACCGGAGGGACAGACATAAACAGGTAATGAAGAAAACATAAGCGGTTGGCAGAAATAGTGTGGGATTGGAAGAAAATCGCAAAAGTGGTGTGTTCCATGGACTTTTGTGTGGGTTTGAGGGTGCTAATTTGGTCTTGGCTGCGGGAGCACTACACCTTGACCTTGCTCTGTATTGCCATAGGGAGCACACCTAGGGCTCTGCCCCAAGATGCCGTAGGGGCACTGCCCCTCGACCCCGCTGGGGGCGATGCCCCCTAGACCCCCAGTCAATTCAGTTGTCAGTTGTGGGAAGTGTGACCAGTTGATGAGACTTGGAGCTCTTGCAGGCATGGAGTGTCTGTCTGCCATAGGTGGAGAGAGCACTGGAGCAAGCCTTTTGAGAGGGGTGATACGCTTTGAGGCACTCAAAGTAGGTGTTGGACATGAGGCTGTCTTGGTGGATGCATAGAGAGCTCGGGAGAAGCTGATCATTTGGTTGGAGGCAGTAGAGTGACACTTGGCTTAGCGTACCCAAGCGTTGGAAGTAGAGAAGGCGACACAGGTTGCTATCAAGGTCAGATTGGCTAAGATGACAGTATTGTGTTAACAGAGACTACAGATACAACGTGTTTTGGAGACCAGTTTGGTACAGGCATGAGACGAATGTGAAAGTGGTGTGACGGAAAAAGATCTATCCTGTTATAGTTAGTCACAGTTAATGTATTCCATTTTGTTAATCTGTCTCGAAAATTTTGTAATTGTCGTCTGGAGACAACTCTTCTTTTTGGGGGGGATGATGTTGTCGGTAAAATCTATATTGTAGCCGACGGGTGGAATAGTATCCAAACGAGCGCATGACGGTTGAGTCACCCCTTTGGGAAGGTATATGTACACCGTCCGGAATGGACTTGGAAGCATCATCATTGGGATCAATCATATCGAATATTGTAGTGTCTTCTGTATACATGCGAATAATAAAAGGAATACTTCTGTGTTACATGTTCTTGTCTATTGTTTGAATGCATTAATAAACCGTATACCCTGTATGGTAAACATACATATGTTACAACAAAGGGGAATGAACACCCTTATTCTGCCTCTTTATTCAAAATAATGTTTGAGAAACAGCCCATTAGCGGGCAACGAAATAGGTTCTCCAATTAATGCATTGAGATAGTAAGTATTATCCCCACAGATCTCTGCGATCTAGTAAGGTCCAAGCCAGAGCCGTTGAAACTTTGTGTGCCTTCCTTTCTTCTCGTGGGCCTTGTCCCATAGGAGGACTAGGTCTGAAATCCGAGAGGCCTTGTATTGGGCCCTTTTGTCAAACCATTGTTTAACAACTGCTTGGTGCTTGGTGAAATGTTCGAGGGCTGCATCCTTCTATTCTTCGAGGCGAATAAGATTGAGGACTTCGAGGTGAATAAGATTGAGGAGGCATACTTCCACAATGTTATCTTGCTCGTCCAACTCCCTCATGAATTGCATGACTGGAATTTGCAGATTCATTGGGAATACCGGATTTTGACCATAAACCAGGTAGAATGGAGAAGTCCTCAAGGCGGCATTATTCGGATGTGATTCGCCCAAAGTGCGAATCTAAGCTTGTTTTGCCAATCCCTGGGATTTCTCTCTAGTAGATGTTTGGTAACTTCCATGAGGTTCTTCATGGTTGATTTTGCTACTCCATTACATTGCGGGTAGTAATTGCTTGAATACTTCAGGGTAACGTTTTTGTAATAAGCCCACTGTAAAAGTCGGGTCGAGGCAAACACTGTGCCGTTATTACACATGAGGGCGAAAGGCATTCCAAATCTCATGGCTATGTTCTCAATAAATTGAATTACAAATTTATGTGGATTGAGAGATCAGATCGAGAAGGAGAGCTTTGCAACTGTATGACTGCTAGGGCGATGTGGTTGCTCCAGTGGAAGCCATACTTGCAGAGACTCCTCGTGATCACTGCGTACTCCTTGTGTCCTTCCTATCTGCACTACTTTTTGTATCCTTTTTTTGTTATCATTTGGTTGTATGTGAGTTTGGTTCTAGGTATTCATTTTTCTAACCTTGTATGTTGAGTTTGTCTTGGATATTATGTCTTTGGAGCCGAGCTTGCTTGGCTTCCAGCCTTGTTCGCTTGTGCAGGAGGTGGCCTCACAAAACAATGATGGCCTTGGCAATATGGATATTGATAAAGTTGGGAGAATTAATGCTAGTATGGAAGACGGGTCTAAGGAAATTAGTAAGGCAAAGAGTAAACCCTCATACAAATTTGTGGTAGTCGAACAGTCACGGCCTAAGTGCCCTCCCTCGGCTGCCTTTAATGGATCTTTTTGCAGGAAAAAAGATGGTGGAAGACCCACAGTTGATGGAAATAGAATGGGTGGAGACCCAACTGATAAAGGAAGTTCAACGGAGATGGTGGAGTTGGTAAGTCTCCTCCCTATGAACCTAAAACTCTCTCTCTTTCTCCTAATGAAGATATGGTAAAAGCTATTCGGAAAGAACAATCTCGATTAAGAGATATTGCTATCTTTTTTGTGTGTTGATAAGAATTCACTTCCTTCTCGTAAGTTTTTTGATGATTGGATAGCAAATATTTGGGGAAGGAAACTAGGGATTCATATCAATTTTTGTAGAATGATTCAAAAAGGTCTCTTTATGGTTTTAAAAAAAATCCCACAGTATGCAAGATAGGGTTTTGAAAAAAGGTTACTAGAATGTGGGTCGTTCTCTTCTTAGAGCTTTTCGATGGTCTAAGAAAGGGAATGTTGAATAGGTTGTTGCTTGGTCTTCTCACCACTGAATCGAAATTAAAAATTTGCAGCCTGAATTTTTGTTGTTCATCCTAGGAAAATTTCACCAGCAGATGTTATGAGATTAGACTCCCCCATTAAGTTGGAAGAGATTGAGGGCGCCATTAACTCTTTGGCCAATGATAAATCTCCAGAACCTGATGGATTCCCAGCTGAATTCTATAAGTATAATAGGGATTGGATTGGGCATGAGCTTTTGGAACTATATGAAGATGTTTTTGAGCAAGGATCCTTAGGACTTGGGATTAAACAAGGAATTATTAAACCTCTCCCTCAAGGAGGAGACAAAACCCAAGTGAAGAACTGGAGGCCTATTACTTTGTTAAATCTTTCTTGTAAGATTATTCCCAAGGTTCTTGCTAGAAGGATAGGAGGCTTGTTGAATGACTTTATTTCCCCCACCCAAACTGGTTTCATCAAAGGCAGATTCATACTAGAGAATCTTATTACTAGTTGGGAAGCAATGCATTCGGCCAAGTGTGAAGATCAAAAAGCAGCTATGGTGCTTTTGGATTTTGAGAAAGCTTATGATAGAATTGAATGGCTGTTTGTTTTGGGGATGCTTCAAGCTTTTGGATTCCCCCCTACTTTTGTAAATGGATTAATATCCTCCTTCAAGACTCCTCCACTATCATTGATATCAATGGTGTGACCTCTTGGATACCATCCGATTCCAAAAGTCTATCACGCAAGGCTGCCCCATTGCTCCTGCCCTATTTGTCATTGCAGCAGATGCTCTACATTATATTCTCCGAACCTCACACTTAGGTCCTCTTGTTAGGGGTATTATTCTTCCTAATAATGAGACTCTTCTTAATGCCCAATTTGTAGATGATACTGTCCTGTTCATTGAATTGGAGAAAGAGAATTTTGATAATATGTTTAATAGGGTGTAGTTCTTTTGTTTGGTCTCAAGATCTAAGGTTGCCACCCCAAATCATCTATTCTTTGTTGACATCTTGAACCCCTTG
This sequence comes from Cupressus sempervirens, assembly GCA_028749045.1. Lineage (NCBI taxonomy): Eukaryota > Viridiplantae > Streptophyta > Pinopsida > Cupressales > Cupressaceae > Cupressus > Cupressus sempervirens. The sequence goes on along the minus strand of CM053784.1, from coordinate 144,221,233 downwards.
ATTGGATTGTTAGTAATGGGTGCCAATGATTTGGCCTTAGCTCTACTGTCAGATATTTGGGGATTCCTTTTTCTATTGATCCTTCTCTAAATGAAATGTGGTCTTGGCTATTTTCCAAGATTGAAAAGAAATACTTGAAGTGGCAGACCAATCTTTTATCCATGGCTAGTAGGATTCAAGTTGTGCAAAAGGTGCTTTCTGCTCACCATATCTATTTATCTTCTGCCTAGTTATTTGCTAATTATCAATCCAACAACCTGGAGAAAACCATGAGACATTTCTTATGGTCTGATGGTTTAGGTAATAAAAAGAGACACAGTGTTAAATGGGAATGTTGTCTCACCAAGAAACAGGGGGGCCTGAGTATTAAGGATCTGAAGGCACATGGCATAGCTTGGCCTCCAAATGTATTATTCAATCTCTTTCAGGTGATGAACCTTGGAAAGTTTTAATCAGAAATAATATTTCTAAGTTTTCTATTAAGAAAGGGAAGAGTTGGAACAATATTTCTCTCTGTGATAAGATATTTGGTAATTTCCAGTTGGTTATGTTTGGGTCTAAAGTCTTTCAGTCTCTGTGGAAAGCTTGGTCTTGTGAAATCCTACATACTCTGTTATAGATAGATCCTTATGGTGGGGAGTGGAGGCTAATGGGAAGCCCTTAGCTGCTCTGCAAAAAATGGCATAAACTTGGGATCTCTAAGGTGCAAGACATTTTGATTGGTAATTGGCTAGGGACTTGGGAGGAAATTGCTGCCAAGTTTAATATTCCTTGTACTCAAAAAAAGACTTTCTATTGTGTGTAAAGCAGTTGGCAATTACTTTCCTTGTCATACTAGGATTACTAATCAATTTTTGCAGAAGATCAAATGGAATGATGGATCTGATTTTGTTAAAATTTCCACTAAGCAGACTTAGTTGGATGCTTTTGCTTGAAAATCTTGCTTTTGGTTTTTTCATTCCTCATGACAAGAAGAGCATTATTATGTGTGATTTTTGTTCTATTCCTGAAACCTATGAACACCTGTTTTTTGAATGTAGCTACGCCTGGGGTATTTGGGCTGTTTTCTTTGGCTCCCCTATTACTTGGAATAGTGTTCCCGGGATACCTTGGAATGAAATCCTTGCTGGATATGTTTTGTCATTTGATTTTAGCACTAATAGTTTTTGGTCTGTACTGACTTGTGAGATCCTATGGCTTCTTTGGAAGGATAGAAATGGGGAGTTCTTTCAAAGGTGAAGGAGGTAGCTTACTAAGTTTGGTTGTAAACTCACACATTTTCATATTATGACATAGGTTGCTACAACATTGGAGATTTCCAGGGACAGATTCATGGTGCTGATGAGGGAAGGACAACTCTTGATTCGCAAGGACTTGGTATCTTGCCTATATTCTTCAGTTCTCAAAGATATACTCAATCAGAGGGAGCTTGATAATCTGAACCAGCTCATAAAGAACCTCAAGATTAATGACAGGATTGCTGATGACAGGGACACTCCTTGGCTCTGATAGTATCTTCTAAATATAGTTGATGGTGACTCATTTTTGTAATGTATATATCTTGAGCTGTTTTTTATTCCTAGACTTTTATGGGGGTTGTAATCCCTCTGTTATAAACTGAAATGTAAGTTTAAAATCTGAACAACCTAGAGATATAGGCATGTCCCAGTCTTGGGCTATTTTGATGTAAAATGCAACTGATGTATAACTGGTTCTTAAACTTTTTTAATATCAATAATTTAAATTACGACATCTGCAGTGTTGTTTTTACAAGGGATAGCTTCGGACCACCGAGTACAATAGTCTGCTGCAGTTAATACGTATCTGTGCCTGATAAATGAATAGGGGTTTATCTCCTCAATGAAATCAAATGCCTATTGGGCGAAAGGTCTGGCCTCAAAAATGGTTGAAGAGGCATAGCAGGGTTTCGTTCTCTGGAAGCAGTGGTTTGACAAGTGTGACATCTTCTCACATGATTGTGAATGTCTCGAAACAAACAAGGCCAGTAATACCCGACTCAGAGTATCTGATGGGCCATAGCATCGACTGAGCCGTGTCTGGTTTCGAACTGTCTATGGAATTCTTCTATCATTTTCTTTGCCTGCTCTTGGTCAAGGTATCTGAGATATATGCCTTCAAAATTCCGACAAAACAAGGTCTTGCCTTTGATCATAAAATGTGTGCTCTTCAATCGAAGGGCATGACATTTGTGGGCTGGGAGTCCCTCTGGGCACCTGTTGTGCAGTAGGAGGTATACCAAATCAACATACCATGGATCTTGAGTCAGAGTTTCCATGGTGCATGTCAGGCATTCTAATTGAGGGTCAGTGGAGGCCATAGCTTTTTATAGTCCTTGCTTGCCAACTAATTTCATGGGCTGCATTTCCAGATCATATTCTTGGTGGATGGCCATCCACTTGCCGCGTCTTTCACCAAATTCACTCTGCATAAGCAGGGATTTGACTGCTCAGTCTGGAATAATTGCATGCACTTTACTTCGAAGAATGTTGTGCCAAAATTTCTTTACTGCCTTGACAAGTGTAAAAGCTTGCTTCTCAAGGCTAGAATACTGCATTTCAACATATTTGAAGGGAGAGCTCATGAAAGCTATGGGTTTCTCTCCACCTTGAACCTTTTAAGTTAATATTGTAGTGACGGAGTGTGTAGATGCAAAGTAATAGATATATAATGAGAGGATAATTAGGGCTTTCTAGAACTAGGGCTTCAGTAATGGCTTGCTTTATCTGCTCAAAGGTCTACTTTGCCTTCGGAATCCACTTAATTTTATTGTCCTTTTCCATGATGTCGTTTAAGGGCCTTAACACTTCGGCAAATCTTGTAATGAAATGTCAGACAAAGTTTATCTTTCTGAAGAAAGACCTCATTTCTTTCTTATTGCTAGGCATCTGCAAGCTTAACAAAACCTTCACTCGCTCAGGGTCAATAGTAATACCCTTTTCAGAGACAATATATCACAATAGTTTTCCTTTAGTGACCCTAAATATGCATTTCTTGGGGTTTAATGAGATACCCAACTGGCAACATCTCTCACAAATCTTGGCAAGGTGGATAGGATGATCATTTTTGTCCCGGGAGAAGATTGTTAAATCATCCATGTAGATGATTATGCATTTGTTGACTAATCCTTCAAAAGTTGTGTCCATCAGCTTCTGGAATGTTGCCTTAATATTGATTAGCCCAAAGGGAATAAATCTATAGGCGAACATTCCCCACTTGGTGGTGATTGCCATCTTAAGCCGGTCTTCGTGATTAACCATGATCTGATTGTAACTGGAATATTCGTCCAAAAAGGACACCATTTGTGCACTGTTTACAATTTGTAGGACCTCATTCAACGAAGGTAAGGGATGGTTGTCTTTCATTGATGCTCTGTTCAAGTTTTGAAAATCTACACAACTTGATTTCGCCAATTTTCTTTTGGATGGGAACCAAATTAGCTACCCATGTGGTGTGTTGAACAAGGAAGATTATTCTCCTAGATAGTAGCTTCTGAACATCCTGATAAATCAAGGGTTCACAAGTTGTTTTTGCTTGAATGGCTTGGCACCTGGTTTGAGGGGTATAATGTGTGTCATCACGGATATATCGTAGGTCTTCAGATCTTCGTAACTCCATGCAATGATGTTTATGTATTCTTGGAGGACAGCAAGATTCTTCACCTCTTCCTCGGGGGAAGAGGAGGTACCAATGAGTACTTTTTTGTCCTCGGTGTCCGTCCCGAGGTTGACCTTTTCATACTTCCCTCCCCTAGAGGAAGGAGGGTGCTTGTCTTTGACTCATGGATTCGAATCAAAGATACGTTCAAGTGCTATCATCCCTTTCGGGGATAGTGTTGGTAGGAAGTTCCCGGATTTCTCCTAGGTCATTCTCTTGTCCTGTATCATTGTGTGCTTCTTCTAAAATTTGATCTTTGAATACGCCACTATTGGCCAGGAAAGCTAGAATGTGACGATCATCCTCGACGACTTGGAAGTGCTTGACATTGTTGGGGACGGATGGAGTTGCTACCAACTTCAAGGAGAATTGTCAAAGATGAGAACCGACCATGGGCTCAAGAGTGCTAGCTGATAGAACCAAGGCATTGGGGGTGTAGTTTTGTTTTCATGGGATGACTTTGATACCAAAGGCATTAAAGTCCTCAAGAAAGTCCCAAACCCAGTTGCGGTAAGCCGTTAATTGTTTTTCATGGCATGTGTACTGGCTCCAACCTTATTTAACAATGAGTTCTGAGTCTCTCAATTCCCAGAGGCGGGTGACTCTTTTCTATAGGGCAAAAAGAAGACCCAAAACCAAAACTTCATACTCAGCTATGTTGTTTGAGCATTCAAATGGTAGTCGATAGGAGGTAAGGAAAGATATCCCTTTCGGGTCAATCAGTTCTACCCTTGCACCTGATCCAGCCTTGGCTGGGATCCGTCGAATTTCAAGGTCCATAGACCACTTTCCTCGAGTAGAGGCTCAGAGGGCGGGGTAGAAGGTAATACTTGTGATGGAGGGGATTCCAACCTGTCCTCCAAAATGAGGGACACAGGTGTGGGAGTTACTTCTGGAGGTGACACCGAGATGGGTCTCTCGACTGTTAGCCCTTCAGATATAATTGTTGGAGGGCTATTTGGGGTAGGAATTTCTTCTCCTCGTTCTTCGTGAGGAATCTCGGAAAGGAGAATAGTTGCTACATTCACACAAGGTTCACATCCCAACTCGGAATGTCCCTCACAATGGATCTTGCACCATGAGTCGGACATGAGATTGGTTAAGGAAAGCACGGTCACCCGTAATGTTGACGTCATATTTCAATTGCACGATGAGGTCATGAATTCTCTGTGTAATGACTGGGTCCCTCATTAGGGAACGTCCCTCCTGGCACAAAGTCCAGGGCTAAAGTCTCCATGTTCCGATACAGGCTAGGTTAAAGCTGACTATTATAGGCAGTTTTGCTCACGTGACTATAATCAGTAAGCGCTTGCCTCATTCGTGGTTCATTGTCAACTTTGATTTGATTTGCTTCCCTCCTCCACGAAAGCCATAGGTGGGAAAATTCTGTAGAGATGTACCCATTCAGGGCCTTGGACCAATTACGACTTAGCAACATTCCATAGGTTTCGAGGATGTCTGCCACTTGAATGTCAATGACACTAGACACTCCAGGTTCTTGGAGAAGTTGGATTTGAACTTTTTTTAGCTTGCCCATCTTGATGGTGGTCTTGTCAAGTTGCATCACAATACCTTTGGATGACATGGGGACCAATCCGAGCTTCTTATATATGGAAAGACGCATGACATTACCCAAAGCTCCAGAATCCACCTGGTAGTTGTGCAAATTTTTATCATAAATTCTTAGACTGAGTAGGAAGGGAGGGTCCTTAGTATTTCCTTGAAAAATGGCTGCATTGGCATCATTGAAGGTTACGTTTTTGGTAGTGGCCAACTATGTTTTAGAGAGCTCAAGTTTTATGAGGGCCTTCCATTGCTTGGGGCAACTCAATAAGACATCCATCAAAGACATGGTAGTATTAGTATTCTCCATCACTCGTCTGATATTGAACTTCACTCCAGATGAACTCGAATTGTTCATCGCAAAGTCGTGAGGTTGCTGGGTTGGTCCTGTTGGAGTAGGTGGATTCATGTTGGCATGAGGGTTAGGAGGTGCTCTTAGGTGGGACTGATGTAGTAAAGGGCCACCTATTGACTTGGCTCCTTGTGTTGTAAGGAGGTCGTAAACTAATAAAAGCATTGGCCTCATAAGCAGGGATGGGGCCATTGAAGAATCCTTGGTGACTGGGCTCCTCTTCTTGCTCATCCTACCCATAAAAAAATTGTTTCGCAAACGAAGGTGAAGTTAGAAGGTTTCGCCAAAGCACTTGGGGATGTCTGGTTAGACTGCGACTGCAAGTCCGAGTAGGAAATTTGAATCACTTTCTCCAGGGTGGCTTAAGTGGCCTCTGAATGTATTTTGGAATTGGGTAATCGATATCAATTGGTCAAGGGATAGAATTCTGCCATGAGGGCGGCGTGACTAGGGCTTGCACTCCCTTGCTTATTTGGTTGACTCAGGGGAACTCCCCCATTGCTTGGTGTGTTATTCAATTTTTGGTTACTCGACCATTGGGTGTAGTTGCCACTATTAGTGCCATGGGGACCAAAGTTGTAAGAACCTCTTTGTCCCAAGAAGATATTCCCCTGTTGGGGAGGAGCAAATTGTTGGTTTGTTGTTGTAGCCTTGTCTATCTTAAGTTGGCTTATATCATTACCCATATTGTTGACAATTCTCTGGAAGGCTATGTCATTCGCGAGACGCATAACAATCAGGTGGTTGTGAAGACTGCACCTGCATGTCCACCGAAGCAACGGGGACATGAGGATTCAGCCTGCTTGGGTTGAAGGATAAAAAGGCAGGGATTGTGTATGAAAGTACGACTTGAGGAGCTGAAATAGGAAATGAAGTCTCGAGTACTTGTGGTATTGTATGTTGAGTCCAATGAGTATAAATTGGAGCTGGGGTAGAGGTGGACTATGACGCATATGTGTAGTGGGAGGTGGGATAGGCTTGTAATCCTACCGCAGGAATCATGTTATAACTACTCGGGTGAGGAGCTGTTCCAGACTGGGGTTAACATGGCATACTTTGTCGAGCGTTGAGCGAACAATCTGTGAGTTGGGTAGAGACCTCTAAGGCCAAGGTGCAAACTCTGGCCAAGGTATCTTGGTTTGCTTGGGGCATGGTCCATATGATGAAAGCTGACACAACTCGTGGAGTAGCATCCAAGTACAATCTCAGGGCTAGTTCCGTTGTGGGAGTAAAAACATCTAAACACCGTTTGAGAGCGCTTTGGAATCGGTTGTTGAATACTAGCAAAGGTCTGTTGGGGGTTACCTAATAGAAAAAAAGAGAGCCTATAGAGTTAGAGATTTAATCTACCTATAGCCTACTTTTGCACTCTTATTATCAACAATACATTCTTGGATGGTAGGATAACTCAAATACATGTTCGATCAATCAATCTTACAAAAATAAGTGCTGCAAATGAAATAGTATCGAAGTAAACAAGATCATTTAGACTTATCCACACCAAGGAAGATAACAATAACAAAATAGAAAGATCTCACTACTTTCGAAGATAAATGAATCCTACAACAAGCACTCAAAGATTCCTTTACTCTAATAAGAACTTATAAATACCAGCATGCATTGGGTGAAACATTGCTCCAAGGAAGCCAAATTGCAGCAAAAGAAAAGGTGGTACTGTTTTCATTCATGACAATGGTGTTACAATGAAATGGAAGATAAAATCATCAATTTTACCGACCCTAGAACAATTGACATTCTTCTTATTAATAGGCAACTATCATCAACTTTAGGCGGGAAACTAACATCTCACCCTAATTAATTCACCTATTGCCTTTATTTTTGAGATCTACAAAATCTATTGCCACCTTCACGCAGAAACAGCTGTGAAAGAGGAAATTACACTTCAAAAGCCATGGAAGGGGGATGAAAAGAAGCGGGGAATGAGGAAGGGGATTTCCCTATGAGAATTTGATCCATAAATGCTGATCTTTCCATGCTTTTTCCATCAAATCTTTGTTAGTTATCTCCTTGAGGTGCTTGCGGATTGATAAGAGCACTCCACTTCTTTAACAATCTTAAATGCATCAGATACGCAGGGAAACACACAGTTGACAAAAGAGAATTCTTTATTTGCCATCATTAATTGTCCACTGTGCCATAAATAAGTCTGTTGGCCAACAATAGTGGCAAAAGGCCAAATTCAGGAGGAACTCAACACACCCACTTGTATATCCAAAGGACTTGAGTTCCAAGACTCTAGGATATAGAACGTTGAATGTTGCCTACCACGTAATGCATGCTCACCCGACCAAGTCATGAGGAGAAGAAAATCCCGGACGCAATTATGCACTTAGTGGAGTTCTGTTGTATCTGAAAGCAAGTGAAGCTCCTTCTGAGCAAGTATTGAAGCCGACCAAAAGGATGCTTATATGCTCAAAATCTTGCTTATAGGGGAATCCTCGTTAAGCATACTCCCATATCACGACACTGAAAGGGTCGGTTGAGCTAGGAAGACAAATGTTTCAGACCCACTCTCACGGAGTGCCGATCGTGCAAGCATCCTTCTGTTTGCAAACTTGCTGCTTCCAGAGATTCACTTCTCGGGAAACCTTGTCTTATGTATTGGCAATTAGTCCTTCCATGGTTCTGATCTCAAGACCCAACTAACCTAGAACCCTTGGGGAATAGCCTTCCCATTTTTGCTCAGAGATATCCCTTTATCAGGCGGTCTCCACTTCTGGAATTTGCATTGGTCTTTGTCCAGACACGATACCTGAACAATTTTGATAGTTCTCCAAACCCAGTACCCATTGGCACCTGCGGAGACTGGACACATGTTAATACCATTATTCACTTTTAAAAAAAAAATATCCTTTCATCATAATTAAGATTTTAGGGATGTTGGGGTCTTATGTTTCCCGTTCTCTAAGAAGGATAAATGTGCCACATGGGGAAGAACATAAAGCCCAAAAACCCTAAACAAATATACTAACTTCTGATAAAAGGCAAAAGAATGGTAATCAAAAGCCATACCTCAGAAGCATGAAAATTATCTCTCACTAGTAGTGTAATGTCCCCTCCCCAATAGAGTCTAGTAATAAATTCTAAATTAATAATTGAAATATTAATATAAATTATAATATAATTTATTATTAATATATTATCTTTATATTATTATTTATTATGATATATATAATAAATAGATTAAATATAATAAATAGTAAATAATAATAAATCAATATAAATAAATAGATTTAATAATAAATCTATTATTATAATGATATGATATATTTTTATAATATAATATATAATATTAAACATTACATAAGAACTAATAACATCTATATAATATAATAATAATATATGATTAATACAATATCATATTGTAATATATAAATTCAAAATATAATTTAATTTATCAATATTATATATAAGTAGACGCTTTGGATGAATATAATTGCGTCCATGCTGGCAATAGTTTGATGGGTCACGTCTCATATAATGGAAGAGACACGACTTAGTTACGGAAATATATTAAATATTGACCATCGATAATGGGGGAGATACGGATAGGAGAGCATTTTTTAGAATCAAACAAGAAACCGGATTGATTGTATCCAATAGGAGGAGAAAAGTAAATGGAAGATAGAATAGACATATGAAAGATATAATTATATCTAATCTGTTTGATACCCATTATCTCCGGACAATGAATAGGCAACGATCCAAGGAAATGAATCTATCAAATCATAGGGGGAGAAGTAAATATACGACTTGTGAACTAGCAGCTGAGAGCAATCACACTGGGATTAATTACAAGGCAAGAGATGTCATCCCTATTGTTTGCACACAAGGACTCGAACTCCTATTCACAGCCGCAATCCATGTTTGGATTTATAGTAGAAAGAAATTGAGATGTCAAAGGAGATCAATTCATTCACGTAGACATGGAATTTGGAAAAGCCTTATCTCATAACTACAAATATATGCGAACATAGAATACCTTACTTAGCTCTAAAATAGATAACCAACACCAAATTTGTATACAGGCGAATCAATCATAATGTAGATGGTAATTGAATATAGGAACTAGAACTAGCATAAGGGAGAATAGAGGAAGACCATCTATCACTTTACGAGCATTGATGAATATTAGAAATGAAATTACCACCTTTAAACCAGGGAGACCATTGTATGCGGTTAGTAGAGGCAATGATTATATTAGAAGAGACTCCAGAGCAAAACGTAGAACACCAAGATCACCTTGGAGGTTGTACATCGTTCTCTATTTACTACCAAACAGGTTTGATGAGCCATCATCGCTGCATTCAACAATAGTGACAGAACATGAGGAATTATGAAGACAAGCTTTATCGAGGGCAATTGCATGGTAATTCATTGAGGACACATTGGGTGATTTAGAAATAAGACACGTACATGAAAGAGCGAATACCACCCAATTATCGCATCATTGTATAATATATTAATATACCAACACAATAGACTAATATGTGATGCTCGAGAAGCTGCATATGTTTATAAAATAAGGCATTGAAGTTACTAGATAGAGTGTATAAGTAGACTATAGTCAAGGCAATGATTTATATACATGGCATATTATCAAAGGTTGGGATCGGACATTACATATAATCATTAAGTATTGTATTTTATATATGAGATTAGTGAATTTTTTTTGTAGTGTCTCCTAATAGACAGTATGGGATATTACATGGGGGCGAAATCCTCGAATCTTGAAAACCTACGATTTCAAACCTCATGAGTACGAAAAATAGATAGTTTCAAGCTTACTGCCACATATTACTTGCTCTTTATTGGAAATCCAAAAAATATGCCCACTCGGACGAAACTTCCGATGTGGCTAATGATGCTGAGTTGTCCTTACACGATTGACGAAACCACTATTCAAAATTCACTCGCATGACACATGGGATTAATAAATGCTAGATACTCTTGATGTGACAACCATTTAAATTCAAATACCAACAAACTTCTTGTAAGTGATGCAAGACACTCAGCCCGAGGAAGAATGTTACATCTAGGTAGACGAGAAAAAGTGGAAAACCACCATTCATAGTCACCCTAGAAAACCATGGAGCCGCAAGCGACATGTCAACAAACCACCATATACTACTAAGACTGAGGTTGTACGTGTGCATACAAGAGTGACAACATATCCATACTATCTTTTAGGGCCAAAAACCACCACTTGGGAACCCATGATGACATGCTTGCGAACCCTTAGTTGAGCTAAACAAAACTCAATTGGTGAGATCCTACCTCACGCAAAAACCAAGACCAAAAAAGGGTACAAGATGGTACCTAGATGATGAAAACCACTTCCGGGCAAGGCAAGCGCCTAGGTAAACCAGCCAAAGTGAAACTTGCACCACCAAACGAAACGAAATGCAAAGAAAATTGGCAGAACTGAACCTACCTTCTTGTAGGAGGATGAGCCTTGCACTATGAAGTTTAAATACCTCTGGGGAGGTCCAAAAATCCAGACTACCTAGCTCATTTTGTTGAAAGAACGCAAACTAGTTCGCCAAAACATAGAGGGTGGAGTGAAAGCGGCTCTGCCCGACAACAAGAAACTATGCGCTAGCTTGATTGAAAGAGGAGCTATGCGACCACCAAAAACAAAACACACCAAAGCAGTAGTAAGGCAAGATGACCACAAAGAAAAACGAAAGAGAAGTAAGGAAACGACCAAAGAAAAACCATAAGATGCGACCTACAAACAAAAGGAAGTGCCGAAAGGAGGAAACACCAACTTGGAGCACTTAGAATAGAAGAGCGCTACAATGCCAAGACCTGCTCCCATCCACATGCAAACCAAAACTAGCTTAACCTTGAGAAAAAACCCTTGCGGATTTCTAGAATAGACACTTACAGGTGGAGCGACGACCCAAATGACAACCTTTTACTTGCAAGTACAATTGTGATTATCGAACAAAGTGACAATCAATCCCTTGATTTGTCTTAAAATTTAAATAACTCATTGATCATGATACTAAAAATGTGCATTAATTGTACTTGTCCTTCATTAATGAACTTTGCCACGCGTCCATCCTTAGGACCATAGAAATCTTTACCCATCGTCGAAGAGACACGAGAACGGACTTCCACCTAAACTAAGAGTAGCTTTTGCGAAGACCGAGGATCCCTTGCTTGAGGTTGGAAATCCTCACTTCCTTTTCCCACATGCAAGGGTCCCATATCTTGGAGGAGGAAGTGGAAACCCAAACACCGAAAATCGAAACCAAACAAAGAAAACTTACCTCTAGTGAGGTAAGGAAAAAGCGAAAAGAGGGGACTGAACTTTTTGCTCACAAAAAGTAGGGACGTGTATGCAGGGCATAACAATTACCAAAGGAGAAAAATGAAGAAAAGCCTAAAGGCTATGCAGATGTGCTTAAGAGTTCTATCAATTGATAAGACCAAGAAGCTAGAAAGTGATATCTCATACAAAATTATCATTCCTCACAAAGACAATAAAGAATAATGTAGAAGATTGTTCCCTCCAAGGCAGTCTCACATGAATAAGTTCCAAAACTCTTTGGTTATTGCTATCTTTGAGCTAGTTTTATCATAAAGCAACATATTGTAGGGTATTAGTGAGAAATAATGTCGGGTTCTTAAAGAGAAGCTACATTTTCTCCCTTAATTGATTTCATCATTATCTGCTATTAGTGTAACACATTTTTGTAGAAGGGCTTTTGCGGAATCCCCTAAATAGTATAGGAAAGTGTACTACTCAGTTGCACAAAAAGAACCTGCAATAGTGTGGAAAAGGAAGGAGTAAAGAAAACAATATAAAAAGAAAATTATGCTTATGAAAACTACTTTCCAAGTTGAAGATGAAGGAATCAATTGTTCATTGACAGAATGCTCAAGCCACATGATAAGGACAAGAGCAAGTTTCCCACTTCGAAGAAAGTAGATAATGACACTATTTGAAGATAATGCTACATCAACGATAACTACAAAAGGTACTCTCAGGCTCGATAATGGTAAGATTAAAAAAAAAAATTCTTGTATGTTGAAGGTTTGAAGCATAATCTTTTGTGTTAGTCAAATATGTGATCAAGGACATACCCTCACATTCATGCTCAAGGTTATGAGATCAGGAAAGCAAGTACACAAAAACTAGTTGTAGGGGCAAATAGGGCACCTAATAAATTATACAACCTTTGCAAGATCAAGGGAGAAAAATTCTTAATGGGACAAACAGATGAAAGCTAGTTATGGCATAGAAGAATGGGTCTATGAACTAGTATTGTACAGGTGAATGTTTGGCAAAGTGCTACATGTGACAGTGTTAAGGCCAAATTTTATGTGAGTAGATGTGGTGGTACATTTTCAAGCTAAAGAGACTCATTTGCAAGTAGTGAAAAAATATCAAATATCTGAGGAGCACTTTAGACATTGGTTTGCAGTATCTCAAAGGCGAAGATTTTACTCTACCCACATGTACAGATGCAGATTGGGTAGGGTCATGTTGCAGACAAGCTTTTTGGATAAAACAAACATTAGAAATGATAAGGTAGCCAAACATGTCAAGTTGTAGTACCTCAAGCAGAAATTTTGGGTGCTTACATTTTTTAAAATATTGCAATGTTTCTTTAATGGTCATCTTAGTTAGCTTAGGAAGTTTCCTTTTTGTCTTCAGCTCATGATTGTTTCATTTAGAATCACCGTCTCTGTAAATCAATTTAAGGAACTCTTGTTTTCCTTATTTAATATAACAATACAACATTGATTTACCATAACATAGTATTGGAGTGGGTCGATGGGCTTTCTAAGATTTGGCAAATTTCTTAATAAAAAAATTGTGAGCTTTTGTCTTTCTAAAATGTGAGAATTCTTAAATTCCATTTTTGTTTACAGACTAGAAGGGTTTTTACTATAGGTTTTTTTTGTTGCATGGGATCTTTCCATTTACTCCATCATTAATTTTATCTTCCAGCATCATACTATTTGTGGTAGTCTTTTTTTGGCAATGCATTAGGCCTTTTGTGTTTACCATTCTCAAATCAAGGGTTTTATCCTTCACACGCTGGCCTCAACCTCCTTTGAGATTGCATTTGTCTGCAACTCGTGCATCATTTTGAGTTTGTGGTGCTTCTATTTTGTGCTTGTGTGTTGAGAGATTTTGAGTCTAGTTTGGTGATGAAAAATTTGACACCATTTTTGCATTGTTTATAGAGCTTGTAAGGTTCATTCTATTTGTTTAGAATGCCTTCTTTGCTAAGAGCTTCCTTTCTTGAATTTGACGCATTGTATTTTTGGCTCTTTTTGCATTTTTTTGCAGCATTGTATTCGTTTTTCAGCTAGAGCAACGACTTTGCAGATTTGAAGGCTCTTTTGTGATGACAATTGGTGTTTCCAAACCTAGGTTTTGGATGTTTGTAAAAGTGTGCATTCTTTTGGATCAAGGATTTTTTTTCTAATGAGTTTTAATAATTTTTTTCCCTTAAAGAATTTTTGATAGGTTTTAATAAACTTGTTTCCCTTAAAAATTCCTCATGGGTTTTAATAATTTTCCCTTGAAAATTTTCTAATGGATTTTAATAATTTTTTCCATAATTTTTTTTGATGGGTTTTAGTAGTTTTTTTCCTTATGAATTTTTAATGGGATCTAATAAATTTTTTCCCTTGAATTTTCTTGATGGATTTTAATAAATTTAATTCTTTAAAAAAATTCTTGGAGGGTTTTAAAAAATTGTCCATAAGAAATTATATTTGGGTTATAATAATAATAAATTTGGGTTATAATAATAATAAATTTTCTCCTTCAATTTCTTTCATGGGATTTACTGTTTTTCCTCAAAAACAAAGATTTTCATCCGTATCTCGGATTTTGTGTTTATGTTTGATTGATTTTTTCCTCAAATTATATCATGACCGGTGTTGCTATTCACAAGTTTTTTTTTTTTTCCCAAAAAAAAATCGAGGGTTCTATTGGTTTTTCCCACAAATTGTGCCTTCTCGCTGTCTATTTTGAATCGTAGTGCTTGTTGATGTTTTATAGTGGGAGTAATCACTGTTAATTGTATACAATAGTAGCTGTGATCCTATTTGAATTGTAATCGTTGCAAGCAATAAATGTTAAATAATGATAGTGATTAGAGTTGCGATCTCTTGTGAAGAAATACAAATAGAGGAAAGGTCGTCACTCTTGGGGAAGAGAGAAGACCCCTTCAGGCTACCATTTCATATGAATATAATAGGCTTCATTCACTGAGGAATGATTCACACAGCAAATGATAATAATGTAGAAAGAATCCACTGAGTAACTATTATAACGTAATTGAAAAATATTTGCTTGTTATTAATAGAGAGCGAGAGGTCTATATATACAAAAGAATAGAGTGATGTTTCCTTAGAAAATGATCATAAAGATAGAAAAATTCTATTCTACCTAAAAGAAAGCTAATAGATAACTACAACTAAGTAATGTTAGAAAAATTCTAATATTTACAATAGATTACAAATAAATAACCATTAACTAATAATAGAAGCTTTTCTATTATCATAATACCCTCCCTTAATGGTTAATCTAACCACAACACCAAGCTGTCCTCTGAATTTGACAAACTTATCATAACCAAGAGGCTTGGTGAGAATGTCTGCAGTCTGATTTGTGGTAGGAACATATTGCAAGTCTATTGCCCTATCTTCAACCAGCTGTTATATTTAGTGACAATGAAAATCCACATGCTTGGTTTGTTCATGGAAGACTGGATTTTGTGCTAACTTGATAACACTTTCATTATCAACAAACAAAGTAGTCGGTCCTGCTAGTGACATCTGCATATACCCAAGCATCCAATGAAGCTCAACAACTTCACAATCTGCCTTGATTGTTTCTCTGTATTCAGCCTCTGTAGAGGAGAGAGAAACTGCCTGCTGCTTCTTACTAGTCCATGTGATGGCACCTAATCCCAAACTGAACGCATATCCAGAAGTTGACTTTTTATTGACAACAAAGCCTGCCCAATTTGAATATATGAATCCACCGAGTCTAGGATTAGAACTTGGAGAGTAAAGAAGTCCTTAATCTGAAGTGCCCTTCACATAACAAAGCACACGCTTTACTGCCATTCAATGATCAGCCTTGGGAGCTGTCATAAAGTGTGAGATGTAGCTAACTTCAAAGATGATATCAGGCCTAGTAGCAGAGAGATAGATGAGGCTGCTTGCTAGTTGCCTATATGTAGTATCATCAATGGAAGGAGAATCAGACTTGGTTGATAACTTGAGACCTTTCTCCATGGGTGTAGATGCGGGCTTGCAATCCTGTATACATAATTTGTCTAACAAAGGTTTGACAAATTTGGATTGAGAGATGATATACCAGAGGACTGTTTCCAAACCTCAACACCTAGGCAATAATGCATGAGCCCAAGGTCAGTCATATCAAAAGATTGGCATAAATTCTGCTTGATTCCCTGAATAAAAGATGCTGAATTGCCAGTGATGATCGGATCATCCACATAAATAACCAGAAGGATGATGTCACTGTCAGTGGTCTTGATGTACAAATTTGAGTCTAAAGAACTCCTCTTGAAGCCTTTATCACTGAGGTACTTATCAATTTTTATGTACCATGCCCGAAAGGCCTGCTTCAAGCCATGGAGAGCTTTCACCAATCTAAGAACATGATGGTCTTTACCAACAACTTTGAAACTAAGAGGCTGTGTGATGTAGACCTCTTCCTAGAGATCACCATTCATAAAAGCACTCTTGATGTCCATTTGATGGACCTTCTAGCCAAACTGTGCTGCCATGGCTAGGACTATTCTGATTGTGCACATCTTTGCAGTAGGAGCAAAGGTCTCCTCATAATCAATGCCTTAATCCTGAGAAAAGCCCTTTGCAACTAATCAAGCATTGTACTTATCCAAAGTACTATTATATTTGTATTTGATTTTGTAAACCCATTTGCAACCAATGGGTTTCTTCTCCAGTGGAAGATCAAAAAGGACCCAAATGTTATTTTTCAGCAGGCTCTGGTGTTCAGATGCCATGGCTTGTTCCCACTCTGGAATTCCTTCAGACTCGGAATATGTTTGAGGTTCAAACACATTATGAATGTCGGCCATGAGAGAAAAGTTAATAGACTCTATAGGTTGGCTCTTTTCCAAGTAGTTCTCCCATCGATGAGCTCATCATCACAAAGATCAACAAGTGTTTTCTTAGCCCACCACTTAGGTTGGAGAGGAGAACGATCGACATTAGTATCAGGAGATGCTTGGTGATTAGGTTCCTCATTAGAAGAATCTGGATCAAACTTAGTTGAAGTATCTACAAATCGAGGTGATCCTGCAGGAGAAGTATTACAAAGTAATTGGTAAAAATCTTGCTATTTATTAACAGAGACCGAGAGGTCATTATATACAAAAGAATGGAATGATGATTCCTTAGGAAATGATCATAAAGAATAGAAACATTCTATTTTAGTTGAGAAAGTGAAAAAAGCTACAGCTAACTAAAGCTAACTAGATATTTACAATAGATTACCATTAACTAATAATAGACGATTTTCTATTATGGAAATAGCTTCGCTTAATGGTTAATCTATCTAGAATGCCAAGTTGTCCTCTGAATTTGACAAACTTAACAGGACCAAGAGATTTAGTGAGAATGTCTGCAGTCTGATTTGTGGTAGGAACATACTGCAAATCTTGTCCCATCTTCAACCAACTGTCGTATGTCATGATAGTGAACATCCACATGCTTGGTTTGTTCATGGAAGACTGGATTTCATGCTAACTTGATAACGCCTTCGTTATCAACAGAGTATTCGGTTCTGCTGGTGACATCTGCATATCCCCAAGCATCTGACGAAGCCAAACAACTTCACATCCTACGTTAACAGTCCCTTTGTATTCAGCCTCTATAGAGGAGAGAGAAACTGCTTGCTGCTTCTTACTTGTCCATGTGATGGCCCCTAATCCCAAACTGAACGCATATCCAGAAGTTGACTTTTTATCGTCAACAAAGCCTACTCAATTAGAATCCATGAACGCACTGAGTTTAGGATTAGAACTTCAAGAGTACAAAAGAGCCATAATCGGAAGTGCCCTTCACATAATGAAGCACACGCTTTGCTGCCATCCAATGATCAGCCTTAGGAGCTGTCATAAAGCGTGAGATATAGTTGACTGTGAAGCTGATATTAGGCCTAGTAGCAGAGAGCTAGATGAGGCTGCCTACTAGTTGCCTGTATGTAGTATCATCAACAGAAGGAGAATCAGAGTTTGGGGATAACTTGAGACCTTTCTCCATAGGTGTGGATGCAGGCTTGCAATCTTGCATACTTGGCATATTTGGACTGAGAAATGAATATACTAGAAGACTATTGCCAAATCTCAACACCTAGGCAATAATGCATGAGCCCAAGGTTAGTCATATCAAAAGACTGGCATATATTCTATTTGATTCCTTAAAACAAAGATGCTGAACTGCTAGTGATGATCAAATCATCCACATAAATAACTAGAAGGATAATGTAGCTGTCAGTAGTCTTGATGTACAAATTTGAGTCTGGAGAACTCTTAAAGCCTTGATCATTGATGTACTTATCAATTTTTATGTACCATGCCCGAGGGGCCTGCTGCAAGCCATAGAGAGTTTTTACTAATCTGAGAACCTGATGGTCTTTACTAGCAACCTTGAAATTAGGAGGCTGCATCATGTAGACCTTTTCCTGGAGATCACTCTTGACGTCCATTTGATGGACTTTCTAGCCAAACTGTGCTGCCATGGCTAGTACTAATTTGATGATGCTCATCTTTGCAGTAGGAGCAAAGGTCTCCTCATAATCAATGCCCTGATGTTGAGAAAATCCCTTCGCAACTAAATGAGCCTTGTACTTATCTAAAGTACCATTTTTGAATTTGTAAACCCATTTGCAGCCAATGGGTTTCTTCCTTGGTGGAAGATCAAAAAGGACCTAGGTGTTATTCTTCACTAGGCTCTGTTGTTCAGATGTCATGGCCTGTTTCCACTCTGGAATTCCTTTAGCCTCAGAATATGTTTGAGGTTCAAACACACTGTGAATGTTGGCCATGAGAGCAAAGTTAAAAGACTCTGTTGTTTTACTCTTTTTTCGAGCAGTTCTCCCATCAATGAGCTCATCATCACAAAGATCAACAAGTGTCTTAGCCCACCACTTAGGCCGGAGAGGAGAATGCCCAACATTAGTATTAGGAGATGCTTGGCAATCAGGTTCCTCATTGGAAGAATCTGGATCAAACTTAGGTGAAGCATCTACAAATCGAGGTGATCTTGCAGGAGAAGTTGGAGGTGTCTATACAGTTATCGTTGGTATAATTGGAGTTGTAGGAGCTACTGGAGCCCTCCCATCAGGTGGACCTAATGGAAGCTGAATTTCCAAATCATGAGCCTTCATAGGTTGGTCTGTTGGAGCAGAAGTGGGAGAAATATGCACAAATGGTCCTCGGTGCTCATCAAAGACTACATCACGACTGTGGATGAGACGAGATGTATCAACATCGATCAGGCGGTAGGCTTTGTGAAGACTACTGTATCCAGCAAGCATGAGTTTCTGACTCTTGACATCCAACTTGTTGCATGACGCATTAGGGATCCAAACAAAAGCAAGGGAGCCAAAAACCTTCAAGTGACAGATTCTAGGCTCGCAACATGACCAGGCCTCTTTCAAAATTTTACCTTTGAGCGCCACCGTTGGTGACCGGTTCAACAGATAAATTGCAGTGTTAATTGCTTCTGCCCAAAAGTTCTTCAGAACATGTTTGTGTTCGAGCATGGATTGAGCCATCTCAGTGATTGTTCTGTTCTGACGTTCAACTACACTATTCTGTTGTGGTGTTTGGGATGTGGTTAACTAGCACTTGATGCCATGAGTATCCAAGAAGCTAGAGAAAATATTAGAACAAAATTCCTCCCCATTGTCTGATCTAAGATTATTAATAGATTTTTAGACTCTTTTTCAACTAAAGGTTTAAACTTCTGAAATACATGAAATGCATTTGATTTTTTTAAAGGAAATACACCCACATATTTCTACTGAAATCATAAACAAACAACAAAAAATACCTAGACCCAAGAATAGGAGTGGCCATAGGGCCACAGATATTGGCATGAACAAGCTGAAGTACCTGAAAAACTCGCCATGAATTGTCACTGGTGAAAAGTGTGCGATGTTGCTTCCTAGCTTGGCATGCATCACAAACTCCAAGCTACTGAGTTTGAATCTTTGACAATCCAAGAACAAGCTCATCCTGAGTACGCTGTGAGAGATAATACACATTTAAGTGTCCATATTGTTGATGCCAAACTGTGCTAACAGAAGACCGCCGAGCAGCCATAGCTAAGTCTTGAGAATCACTAGAATCAGTAATTCTGAAAAGACTATGATCCTCAAGACCCACTGCAACAGCACACTGATTCGCCTGATCAGTGGTGGTGCATTGATGTGAACTAAAGGTGACATCCAAGTGTGGAGAATGTCGTAGCAACTGATTGATTGAGAGTAGATTTAGTTCCATCCCTAGAACGTAGTACCCATCAAGGAAAATGAGATTCCTCCCAGTAGACTATATCTGAATGTTGCATTTGCTGATAACAGTGTACTCTTCTCCGCTACCAAAAATAACAGAATCCGTGTTAGGCTGCTAGTCAGTGAACCAATCTCTATGGTGGGTGACATGATGAGCGGCACCTGAATCAATGTACCAGGTAGATGACTTCACATGATTTGTAGGTCTTTTAGCCATGAAGGCGTAAAAGAAAAATTCTGTTTGCTCTACATTGTTCGCTTTGGGCTGCGAACTTGATTGCTTAGATTGTGCAGCTAAGCGTTTTCGACATTCAACCTTCATGTGCCTAAATTTGTGGCAATAGTTGCATTGAATTATCTTCTTCCGGGAGCCATCTGATTCAGGAGCAAAAGATTTCTGTTGAGACGGCTGCTGAAACTTGCCTTTATCCTTTTGAAAGGATTTAGCAACGAAGGCTTGCTCTGTGGAGGTGGAGTTGCTACCAAATTGTTGTTTCCATCGATCTTGCTAAAGAAGTGTGTAGAGATCAGTGAACTTCAGATCAACACCAGAAGGCGTGATGTTGAGAGTCTTGATAAAATGCTCATAGGACTTTTGTAAACTCCGAAGAATGATAACCACAATATCCTCTTCTTCCATCTTGCAACTGTTGGCAAGCAATTGATCATGAATTTCTTGAATCCTATTCAGGTGTGCCTGGAGCATGGTTCGCTCATCCATGACAATACAAAACAAAGTGTTCTTAAAAAAGAAAGCTCTGCTTTTGTCAGGAGTCTCATGAAAATCTTTGAGATGTGTCCAGATCTTAACAACTGTCTTGCTGGATGGAATCCGAGAGAGTTGATCATCAGCCACAGATAACTTGAGAAGCATCAATGCCTCTTGATTATTTAGATCCCATGCATCCTGATCAAGACCTGAAGCAGTCAGATGCTTTGTAACACCCAAAACTTGTTGATTTGTGTTCCGATATTCAAAAATTGTGAGAATCCGTTGCTTCCAAGTGCCATAATTTCGACCATTGAATTTGGAGTTTTGGTCGACCAGACTATTTGATAGAGATGCCATGACACATTTTTCAATAAAAAATGTGAAAATCTATGAAGACATTTTTCGAGGCAAAAAAATGGAAAACCCAAAAGATTTGGAGAGTGACCCAAAAGAGAGCTCAAAAAATCTATAATAAATATGTTGTCGATTTCTAGATCCACTAGCTTGAAAGTCAAGGCACAAAAATCGAGGCACCTAGAAAAAACAGATGACAACCTAGTTGAGCTCTTGAAAAACCCTCCAAGAATCTATGATCAGAAAATTTTTTGAGCCAAAAAATTAGGGTTTCGAAGAAAACCCTAGTCGGCAACAATGGAGGCAAAAAAATTGCAGACAAAAGGCGTTTGCAAGCAGAAAGATGCTCGATTTTTTTAGAACAAAGTCGTTTTTGTTGAGACGACAGAGAGGATGAAGATTTGATGAAAAGCAAACGGATTTTTCACCCTAAAATCGCCATTGACAAGCAGATGTGCGACCTTTGAAAAACACTAATGGATGCTGTGATTTTTCACCAAACAATGAGCCCCAACAACTGCAACATGAGCATACAAGGAAGCCTGTGATATCTAAAATTGCAGTCGTGAATTCGCTAAGAAAAAATGTGATTTACTAGTGACAAAGTGATTGTGAGTTGCAGTTCCGAGCTTGAAACGAAAAAATGTGATTTTGCAGACTTTGTCTTCTAAAAACCCTAGCTCGCGATTTACAAATTGTGTTCTTCCAAAAAACCTTAGCCGGAAAAAACGGAATTGTGAAGCAAGTTTGTAACGAAAAAATTATTTCGAAAATAATGATCTTTGAATTTCAATTAAGAAATTATTATTTTTGAAAAATTTAACCATGCTCTGATACCATATTACGAAGTCATTGGTAAGAATCTTGCTTGTTATTAACAAAGACCGAGAAGTCATTATATACAAAAGAATGGAATGATGTTTCCTTAGGAAACGATTGTAAAGAATAGAAACACTCTATTCTAGCTGAGAAAGCGGAAAATGCTACAACTAACTAAAGCTAACTAGATATTTACAATAGATTACCATTAACTAATAATAGACGATTATCTATTAGCGTAATAAGAAGCTGGAGGTGTCCGTACAGGGATCACTAGTATAGCTGGAGCTGCAGGAGGTACTGGAGCCCTCGCATCAGGTGGACCTAATGGAAGTCTAACTCCCAAATTATGAACCTTCATAGGCTGGTATGCTAGATAAGGAATAGGAGAAACAAGCATGAACGGTCCTTGCTGCTCATCAAAAACTACATCGTGACTATATAGGAGACGAGATGTCTCAATGTCGATCAAATGGTAGGCTTTGTGAAGACTATTGTATGCAACAAGCATGAGTTTCTGACTCTTGGCATCCAACTTGGTGCGTGATGCATTAGGGGATTCAAACAAAAGCAAGGGAGCCAAAAACTTTTAACTAACTGATTATGGGCTTGCGACCTGACCAAGCCTCTTTCAGAGTCTTACCTTTGAACACCATTGTGGGTGACCAGTTCAAAAGATAGACTGCAACGTTGACTACTTCTGCCTAGTACTTCTTCGAAACATGTCTGTGTACGAGCATGGATCGGGCCATCTCAGTGATTGTTCGTTCCGATGTTCAACAACACTATTCTGTTGTGGTTTGTGGGGTGTGGTTAATTGGCGTTGATGCCATGAGTATCCAAGAAGCTAGAGAATTAGTAGAACAAAATTCTCCCCTATTATTTGATCTAAGAGTAATAATAGATTTCCCAGACTCTTTCTCAACTAAAAGTTTAAACTTCTGAAATATAGGAAATGCATATGATTTAAAAAAAAAAAAAATACATCCACATTTTTTTACTGACATCATCAACAAACAACAAAAAATACCTAGACTTAAGAACAGGAGTGGTCATAGGGCCGTAGATATCGACACGAACAAGTTGAAGTACCTGAGAAGCTCGCCATGAAGTGCCACTGTTGAAAGGTGTGCGATGGTGCTTCCTAGATTGGCATGCGTCTCAAACTCCAAGCTGCTAAGTCTGAATCTTTGGCAAACTGAGGACAAGCTCTTACCGGGCAAGTTGAGAGAGATAGTGCACATTTAAGTGCCCATACCGCTGATGCCAAAGTGTGCTAACAAAAGACTGTCAAGCAGCCATAGCTAAGTCCCGAGAATCACCAGAATTAGTAAGTCAGAAAAGACCATGATCCTCAAGACTCACTACAACAATTGACTGAGTCGCCCTATCAATGATGGTACACTGATGTGAGCTAAAGGTGACATCCAACTATGGAGAATGTCGCAGTAACTGACTGACTGAGAGTAGATTTGTTCCATCCCTGGAACGTAGTACACATCAAGGAAAATGAGATTCATTCCAATAGATTGAATCTAAATGTTGCTTTTATCGACAACGGTGTACTCTTCTCCGCCACCAAAAATAACAGAATCTGAGTAAGGTTGGTAGTTAGTGAACTGTCTTTGTGGTGGGTGAAATGACGAGAGGCACCTAAATCAATGTATCAGGCAGACGACTTCACATGATCTGTAGGTCTTTTAGCCACGAAGGCGTAAAAGGTAGTTTTCGTCTACTCAATGTGGTCTGAACTGTTAGCTTTGGGCTGCAAACATGATTTCTTAGATTAGGTAGCTAAATGTTTCCGACATTCAACCTTCATGTGACTAAACTTGTGGCAATAGTTGTATTGAATGTTCTTTCGGGAGCCTTTTGAAGCTGGAGCAAATGACTTTTGCTGAGGAGACTGCTGAGACTTGCCTTTATCCTTCTGAAAGGATTTAGCAACAAAGGCTTGCTCTGTGGAGGTGGAGGTGGAGCTGTCACCGAACCGTTGTTTCCATCTATGTTGCTGAAATAGAAGTGTGTAGACCGTAAACTTTAGATCAACACCAAAAAACGTGATATTGAGAGTCTCGATAAAATGCTCGTAAGACTTTAGTAAACTTTGAAGAGTGTTAACCACAATGTCCTCTTCGTCCATCTTGTGACCAATGACAAGCAACTGATCACGAATATCTTGAATCCTATTCAGGTGAGTTTAGAGCGATGTTTGCTCATCCATGATAATAGGAAATAGAGTATTTGTCAAGAAGAAAGCTCTACTTTTGTCAGAAGTTTGAGGTAGAGTTTTGAGATGTGTCCATATCTCAGCAGCTGTCTTGTCGGATGGAATTTGAGAGAGCTAATCATCAGCTACGAATAATTTGAGAAGCATTACCGCCTCTCGATTATTCAAATCCCATGTATTTTGATTAGTACCAGGGGCAGTCGGATGCTAACACCCAGGACAATCTGATCGATATTTTGATATTCAAAAATTGCTATTATCCACTTCTTTCAAGTGCTATAATTTTGACCATTGAATTTGGAATTGTTCTCAAGCAGAATATTAGTCAATGATGCCATAGTACGTTTTTCAATGAAAAAGCGTGAAAATCTGTAAAGGCATGTTCTTCGAGCCAAAAAATAGAACCATAAAATTTGAAAGGTGATCCAGAAGAGAGCTTGAAAAACCTAGAAAGAATATGTTGTCCGTTTCTGGATCTGCTGGCTCAAAAATCGAGGTACAAAAATTGAGGCCGCTAGAAAAATCTGACAACAACCTAGTTGAGCTCTCAAAAAATTGACCAAGAATTTGTAATTTTTTTGATCTAGTATAGAAAATTAGAGTTTTCAACAAAAATGATCCTGCTATAAAAAAAACCACAAAAAATGGCAGAAATGTGCAGAAAAACAGACGACAGTTGCAGAAAAATGGCCGTAAGAAGTAGATATCACAAAAAATAATTTTGAAACATATTGTTCTGATAATTTCAAACAAGAAATTATATTATTTTACGAAAAAATTCAAAGAATTTGCTCTAATACCATATTACGAAGTAATTTGAAAATATTTGCTTGTTATTGACAGAGACCGAGAAGTCTATATATACAAAAGAATAAAGTGATGTTTCCTTAGGAAACAATCATAAAGATTAGAAATATTCTATTCTAGCTAAAAGAAAGCTAAAGAAAGCTAACAGATAACTACAGATAACTAATATTAGAAAAATTCTAATATTTACAATAGATTACAAATAGATAACCATTAACTAATAATAGAAGCTTTTCTATTATCGAAATAGTAATTAGTGAAGAAGATTAACGTAATGTATACGGTTTGCAAGTATAATGAACAAGATATACAGATAATAGGTTGATATATTTTGTTGTCATACTTGGAATCAATGTACAAGAAGATTGATACAAATTATTGTTCAGGCAGATTGATATATTACTGTGTAGTGTATTCACTCCTACAAGGTATCAGATTTGTGCCTGTCATAATATATATATATATATATATATATGTTGATGGGTTCATCATCTTGAAGTTGGAAGTCTTTTCCAAGGTATATGCTTTCTAAATTCATGTGAATTGTCTCATATCTTATTGTCTTAATTTGTTAATTTCTGCTTAAACATCTTTGATAGTAAAAACATGTTACTAGAGCAGCTCTAAGAAAAGATCTAATCAGAGTTATTTAAGTAGTCAAGCGAAGCTTCATCTAGAGCAGATCTTTTGAAGGAGAATTTGTGTGAAAGAAGACGGTGAACGCTGTCAAAGTAGAAGACGGGCTTGATGGAGCCTCAAACTTCAATACTTGGAAACCCAAGGTACTCATTACATTAGAGGAGAATGATCCTAATTTCAGAGAAATTAATATGCCCGAGCCTTTAGATGATACTAAGAAAATCCAATGGAAGAAGAATGCCATAAAGGTTAGGAAGATATTAATAGACTTTGTGATGAATCACCTAGTTTTGATCATATCCAAGTTGAATTTGGCTAAAGAACTGTTTGATACTTTAAAAGGATTTCATCAGATCAACAATACAATTAGAGTCCTTGCTCTAAGACAACTTCTTCACCAGGTAAATATGGATACAAAAGTTTCCTGCCATCTCTTTCTTCATGAAGATTGCTGATTTGAGAAATCAGCTGAGTGCCATAGGAGACATAATTTTAGACGTAGGTCTTGTTATGTTGGCACTAAATGGTCTTCCCCTATCTTAGGGAGCTCTTTATTCAAGGCATCAGTGGGAGATCTTAGTTGCCCAAGTTTGATCGTCTTCAAATGGATTGTATTCAAGAAGAGATAAGGTTGACAACAAGAGGAAGTGGGAAAAACAATCAGGATGTAGAAAATTAAGTTCTTGCTATTTATACTTCTAGAGAAAGAGGCAAATAGAAGAGGAATAGAAATAGAGAATCAGATTTTTCCCCTTAATTGAAGAAAGGATCTCTTGCAAATTCAATGTTTTAGGTGTGACAAATTTAGATCTACACAAATTGTTACTACTACGGAACTTGCCATGAGGGCATCTCAGAAGGAGCCAAACTCTAAAGTTGACTTGGAATGGTTCTTATTCTAAAGTCGATCTGGTTCTTCGAAGAGGAGGAATCAACATTCAGAGGAAGTCTGACAAACCTACAAAGGCAATGTTGGATGAGAAGGTCAGGAGGTTGATGTTTGAATTTAGAGCTTTAGAGGGAGTCACATCATCATGAAGATCCCTTGTAGTGTATATTTCTCTAAGACATAGACATATGAGGTGAAAGCCCTTGTTAATGCATCTTTCCCTATGAGAGAAATTTGAGGTGCAAGCCTTTGTTAATGCATTCTTTGTGTGAGAAGTTTTAGGTTAGTGCTTGTTAATGCATTTTTCTTTATGAAAGAGAAGTTTGAGGTGAAAGCCCTTGTTCCACCCTTTAGGAGTAGCCAAGGTGGATGCCATGTTGAGAGATTCCATAACAACATCACTTGTGTTTGATCGCCCTTTAGGAGTAGCCACGGTGACCATCACGATAAGATGATGACATCACGTTTAATCTAAATTACCATGCTACACCCTCCCTAGACCAGAAGAAGTTCGAACTGGTCCATGGTTCTAGTCCGGTTTGAACTTGTGGTTTAGGTATGGTTCTGTTTTCAGCCCATGGATATGGAATTAGTTCGTACCTGGGCGAACCAACACCAAAAGTTCAAACTTGTAGCGAATTGGGCCCTGCAAACGACTGGAAAGTTGTTTTTTGGGCAAAATCTAGATTTTTTTGGCGTCCACAACCCTTAAAGGTTGTTATGAATTTCTTTTTGGTGGCCTCTCATTGTCTTTTTATGTTTCCAAACAGGTTATTTTGTCTTAAGGAAGAGCACATAAGTGGTTGAGCAAGAATCCGGTTGTGCAAGGAGTTTGAAGATTGATTTGTGGGTGTTTTTCAAGTGTTTGTGCATCATTCATACACATTTGCAAGCTTTCAATGGCTGGAAAAGGTAATGTCTTATTCCATTTGCTATTGTTTTTGTTCTAGTTTTTTTATTATTCCATTTCTCTTTCAATCTTCACATGATCTTTTCAATTATTTTTGAATTTTTCATTTTCTTGCATATAAATTATGAACACGTATCTAATTTCTTGCCATAGGAAAAGGAATGACATCCACCTCTTCATCAGTAGGCAATACCAAATAAAGAATAGAACCCAACTTTGATTCTCCTCTATGGAAGTATGTACACACTATAAGACCCCTTCCAGGAGGTAGTGCATTCCGTTGGAGATGTCGGGTTTGTGGTGTAGAAAGAAATAGTTCTTATTATCGTGTGGTAGGTCATTTGTGTGGATGCACTGGAAGAGGATCAAGAAATGCCTTAGCCAAAAAGGTGCCCCTTTATTAAATGAAACTTTGTTAAAATATATTGAAGAGCATGAGGCAACAAAAGAGAGAGGATGTAGGGCAACATAATTCAGTAGCAATAAAAGTAAAAGTAAAATAGCAAAGGGAATGCAACCCCCCAGATGTTATAGTACAAGACCATCCCTTTTTTAGTACCGTAGCGAACACTGAGCTTGAATATGTACCCCTTACACACAAAAGAAAGGGACCACTAGAAATTGCTTTTCAAAATAAGATTCCGGAAATTGCTGACATTAAGGTGGGAAGATGCTTGAATGCAAATGGGCTGTCCTTTAATGTTGTTCACTCTCCATTTTGGAAGGACATGGTGAGGGGTGCCAAGGAAGCTCCAAGAGGGTATTGTGGCCTTGGGTATGAGAAAGTGCGCACCACCTTGTTGGATGAAGAGGTCTAGCGGATTGAAGATCAATTGAAGCCTATAAGGGACTCATGTGTTGAGACAAGGGTGACATTGTTTTAGATGGGGTGGAAGGATTCTAGGAACCATCCCTTGATTAATTTCCTTGTGGTATCCCCTAAAAGGGCAATGTTTTCGAAAGTAGTGGATTGTGAGGGCCACATAAAAGATGGAACATTTATTGCTAATATCCTAATTGAGGCCATTAAACAAGTGGGTGTAGGAAACATTGTCCAAGTCATAACAGACAATGCAAAGAATTGAGAGCAGCTGGTTTGTTGGTTGAAATGCGATACCAACATATCTTTTGGACACCTTATGTGGTCCATTTATTCAATCTTAAGCTGCAGAAGATTGGGAACCAAATTGAGTGGATCAAAACAGTGTATGAAGAGGTTGAGGACATCCAAATGTTTGTCACAAACCACCATATGACTCAATCTCTTTTCAGAAACCACTCAAAATTGGAGCTACTGAAGGTAAATGAACTTGAACTCAAGTTAGTAATTTAATTTTTAATATTTGACAATTTCTGTTTTTTAATATTTTGCTTGTGTAATGTATATGCTTTTCTAAAATATGTATCTAATAGTTGTTTTTTGCTCTAATTTATGTCACAGGTTGCTGAGACCTGTTTTGCATCACATATAATCGTCTTGAGACGACTTGTGCAAGTGGAAGACGCACTTCAAGGTATGGTAATCAGCCACAATTGGGGTGTATGGAAGCAAAATCACACTGATAGGGCAAATGAAATAAAGGATAGGGTATTGGCTGACTCATGGTGGGAACATGTGGAATATCTCCTTAAGATCACCAAGCCCATTATGAGCATGGTTAGGTACACTGACATGGATAGGCCCTGCCTTGGAGAGATCTATGATGGCATAGACTCAATGCTTGAGAAGATCAAACAAATTATAAATGAGGAGCAAGATCCGCAAGAGACCTTTTTCAAATAAATGCAAGCAAATATTGTTGAAAGATGGAACAAAATGACCATGCCACTACATTTGCTTGCTTATGCCTTGACGCCCAAATACTATAGCTCTCAATATTGTAGTCTACCAAGAAGGTTGCCACCATATAAAGATATGAAAGTGTCTGACAGGCACCAGACAACATTTAAAAGACTCCTTCTAGATGATGATATGAGAGATGTAATCATGGGTGAGTTCATAAAGTTTGTGAATGCTAGAGGTTTAAGTAATGATGCTCTTCGTCATCAGTTCAAGAAGGATGCTCATAGTTGGTGGTACTCCATGGCCAAAGATTCCAAACATTGTAGCCCCTTGCAATCAAAGTTATATCACAAGTAAGTTTTATTTAAAAAAAATTAGCTCACTTTATCTTCAAAAGAATCATGACTAGAAAGCGATTTAAAATTTTTAATTAGATTGAATTAATTCTATTTTAATTGCTTACCCTGTGTTGTCTTCATAGGTTGCTAGTTCTTTTGCATCAGAAAGAAATTGGAGCCCCTATTCTTTCATCCACTCAGTGAAGCACATCGGGTTTTAATAAAGAAAAGCAGAGAACTTGTTATTTGTGCATAACAACTTGCGCATTTTTTTGCACAAGAGTAGAGAATACAAAGGGGAGACATAGAAGTGGGATATAGGTGTAGAGATTGCCGACTTGGATGCTTCCACTACTCGGTTTACGATGAATGATTTTGATGACTTTGATGTCAATACGATTGTTGCTTCTGCTGCTGATCCCATTGGCCTTAGCTCAAGTAAATACCGGGGAAGAAGAAGAAGAAGAAGAAGAATATGAAGAAGAAGATGGAGATTGAAGAAGTTAGGATATTAATAATTTTCACTCCATTAGTTGAACAATGAATGTGAAACAATGATGCTTGAACTTGATATTTTTGAAGTTTTGAATCTTCGATGTTGAAGTTGTTTGAACTATATGATGGTATGATCACTATGATTACAAGTGTAATTGTTATGATGTTTTTGTTGTTTAAACGTGTTTGTGCGACTATGTTGCATTCTAATTTTAATCCATTCTTCATAAATATGTATGTATATATATATATATATTTATTATAATTTTTACATGTTTTTGTACTAACAAACCCAAATGAACCCAAACCCCTTTCCAAAATTTTGACAAACTTGCAAACCGTTCCTTGAACTTTGAACTTGGAACCGAAGTTGAACTGACAACTTAGCGTTTTATAACTACGTGATGGGCACTTGTGTTCATTCCATCGCCTCAGAGTAGCCATGATGGATGAACTCGCTCATACATGGGGGTAATCATTTTATCATGTTGAGTGATTCTCTTTTTTTACTTATGGGTGTAGACATTGTGTTGGTCATGTTGAGAGACTTCACGACACGAGAACTTGAGGAGATTCCTCTTTAGCTAAGAGGGAGTGTTGATGTTTTATAGTTGGGAGTGATCATTGTTAATTGTATACAATAATAGCTGTGATATGTCTGGATTGTAATCGCTCCTCAATGTTAAGGCTGTAATCATTGTCATTGTTACCTAAATTTTAGACCCCCTCTCAATTCAAGTAGTCGTAGTCGTGTCAAATTAAAAGGTGCATTTCTACATCATGTGCTTCTAATATCAAATGCAATAACTTTGAAATTACTACATGCAAATCTGAATTATTATATTTATTGAGGAAAAGCTCAAAACATAGAAGTAACACTTGGCAAATCATTTTTGAAAATGTAATACTTTGATTCATTAAAAATTGTTTTTTACTGCACACAAGCCGTGAAACTCCCTAGAATAGAATCCATCATCTTGAATTCAAAAAATGCATGAATATGTGTAATGAAAAACAAAAATGTAAAGAAGGGCCAATCATTGCCTGAATGACTGGCTGGTTTTGAGTTGTCTTTGAGTGTTTGCACACTCCGCATTCCTCATTTCCTTGCCGCAACAAGTCACGAAAGTGTAACAACAATGAGTTAGATCCACTAGATCTAATCTAATCAATAATTAGTCCTAATTTACATACCTACCCAACACATACATACTTCAAAGCGAAAATGCACAAATTTATTCCTAACATGTTTGCTTAGTGTGCAGTAACGGGTGTCTCTAATTAGCAAGTGGATGTAAATGTGGTTCCCACAAGGGTTCGAGCCTAGCTTGCTAGTAAAGAGACAGAGAATCAGAAATGCAGTGATCGAGAGCCAACAAAAGTAGATGTGCATAGCAAGGAATAATGAGGATCCAAATGCATATTTTGGGATCAAATACAATGTGCATGCTACAGATTTAGAACACAATTGATAAGATATTGTATTAACATATTTTAAACACTGTGAAACTCCTAGATTATTGTTGCAAAGGCAAAGACATGATATAGAAGCAGAGTAATTGTAACATCCAAAAATTTCAATTCGTTAATTAGTCTTTAGTTTAACAAATAAAGTAAACTAGCTTCCTATTCAAAGTAATTATACTGTTGCAAATGCAGTGATCAAGAGCCAACAAAAGTAGATGTGCATAGCAAGGAATAATGAGGACCCAAATACATATTTTGAGATCAAATACAATGTGCCATGATGCAGATCTAGACCTCGAATGATAAGCTATTGAAGGAACATATTGTAAACAATGTGAAACTTGTAGTTCACTGTTGCAAAGGCAAATACATGATATAGAAACAGAGTATTTGTAACATAAAAAACTTTCAATTCCTTAATTATGCTTTATTTTAACAAATAAAGTGATCTAGCTTCCTATTCACATGACAAAGGATCAACGATTATAACTGATTAACTACATTCTCATGATAAGTCTTAACTTCCAATTTAAATTAACCAAATAAATTACACAAGATAAATGAATGATATCTAACTCTAATATCGAACTACCATTTCATGTAATCAAGAATTTTATAATATATGTAGCTTACCTAAAGGAAGATATGAAAGAAAATAATAGACGAGGTTACCAGCAAGATTCAACTCACACCATGATAAATGAAATAGATCTGCCCTGTCTTGTACAAGTTTTGGCATTGGAGGAGAGGAGAAGCGTTGCCAAAGGCTAAACCTCCCAACCATGGACCTAGTGTATCCCCACTCATTCTCAACTAAGAATGGCCCTACCCTGCACGGGATAAGGCACATGTACACCATCTTGTCCTACCACTTGAGCATCCTAGTGTTAAGAGTGTCAAATAAGTAAGCAACTAGACCTCAAAACCCTCCTAACAACCTATCCATCCGACTATGAGTTATCCAGATCTCTAGTGATCATAGCAACGTCATTCGCTGCTAAACCTACCCTAGCCAAGGATTTACATGGACACTATGTGCCTGATTACCCACTACTTGACTTGACAAACAAGACAACACCCAAACTTCCCACCATGAGCTAATTGGATTTCTGTTTTCAGATTACAAATTCTGGTTATGGTGTAATTTTCTATTTTATGCAGTGTTGAACCATTCAATTCACATAGATTACACCACACATCTCTGCCTTACATGGCTATCCTTGATGATTCTTGGTGTGATTTTCTAGCGTACATTGTGCTGGTTTGATTGACACAAAGAGAATATCAACATTTTTTTCAAGAGATTTTTTGAATAAGGTCAAGTAAATAAATTGTTAAGCTTTTTTTATTTTCCAGTCATTAAACACCCCAATAGAGTATACTTCCATGCTCTTAGTGACATATGGAAAGATGTCACTATAGGAGGAAGTGTGCGGTCTCACATGATTGCCTTCTCATTATCACACGTAAGTTTCTAGAGAACAAAGGAAAGAAAGGAGTTGCAAACATAAACTTGAGCCGACGACTCAATCGATGATTGGCATGTTGGCTCAACAATTAATTTTGAACTCTACTTATATGAAACTTTATGAGTCTGTTTGGACCATTAAAAGAAGGAAAGAACAAACAGATGCATGCATCCAATCTAGTGTTGATTAATTGTAATGACATGAAAATATTTAAAAGTTACGATTTGACAGAGGTTGCAATGCAAATATGAATGTGGTGTTCTTACTGCTCGAAACTATGAGCTTCAATGTTTGAAATTACAAGACACTGTTTGGCGCCACTAGCAAGGTATAATTCTTGATATGAACTACCCTAGATTGGTAAGAATTACAAGCATGAATTAAGAGCAAGCCCCCGAATGACTGTGATTTCCCACTTTATAAAATAATGCTCAGTTACATAGGAATTAAACTCAAACAAGGAGTAACGTGCATGAAAAGATATGCAAGGTGGTGGGCACGAACTTGAAGTTTTGACAAAATATGAATAGTGAAGTTATAACTAATTAACTGCATTCTCATGATAAGTCTTAATTGCCAATATAAATTAACCAAATAAATTACACAAGTGAATGATATCTAGCTGAAATATCTAACCACCATTTCATGTAATCAAGAATTAATTGCATAATATATGTAGCTGAACTAAAGTAAGATACAAAAGAAAATAACAGATGAGGTTACTAGCAAGATTTGACTCACACCATGCTAAATGAAATAGAATTGATCTGTCTTGTACAAGTCTTGGCATTGGAGGAGAGAAGAAGCATTGCCAGAGGCTTAACCTCCCAACCATGGACCTAATGTATCCCCTTTCATTCTATAATGTCCCCTCATTTGGGACCTAAATCGAATGTTGAAACCTGCAACAAATTGCTAGTACAATAGAAAATGTATAAAAACTATGTTAGAAATATTGAATTAATAGTATAAATGCTACCTCGTCTAACCCTTCCTAATCCTTCAGAAGAAACTCTTTTGAAATCACCTAACCCCTTAGTGAGAATTGCTTCCCAATTAGGCAATTGTCATATAAAGAGCATCTTCCTAAGGTCTCTTGCGGGATCTTTGATTAATCACTTGGTAGAGATCCCACCTCTACCAAGTCTCTGGTCTTTGACATATGCATATGTTTGACTACTACAATATATATTGCCTCTAATGGACCCTCTATAGATCCCTCTGTGGTTTCCAATTTGAAAATCCAACATTCAATTTAGAATGCCCTCTAGTCCCTACTTCCCTATCCACTATAGAATGGTCTCATTGTACTCCATGTTCTCCTATAAAGGAAATGGTTATAATATACCTATCTTGCACTTGATAATCATCCCTCTTTTATGGTAACTTTCTCTCTTCACTGCTAGGATTTAATTGTCCTCAGAATAGCTACTCCTTCTCAAGGTTCAAATCTCTTACTAAGACCCCCGGTGTATTATTGTCAAAATTTGTAATTGTCCTTACTCTGGCAAGTCAACGTTTAGTCCTTTGGGGAATTTATTACCTCTGCCCGTTTATCATAAGTGTTGCTTGCTCGTCTAGTGATTCCTTTCACGTGGACAATTGTCTGGTTGTTCCTTTTTTGTGATCGACCAATCACCTACTATTCCCTCCAATTGGTGTTGTATTTATGTGCTAATATGATATTCGTAGATCTTTATTCTGTGTGAGAATAATACTTGAATCGTTCGATGACTTGATCCTTCCTTGTGATTGGTGGATGTAGGAGAAGTGTGTTTGCTCCCATTGTGTGTCTATCTGGTGCTTGCGATATTTGGGATGTGATTTGATCTTTAGTCTGTGCTGCTGGAGATTTCTTTATTGTTATGCTCTTCCATGCGTTGATGTCCTTGGTCTTTCTTTTGTTCGACTGGGGAGGCCCACATATATAGTATTTGATGTACCTTCAATACTCAACATGACTTATTAAATCTTACTTGGGATTGTATAGGCTGCGCCTGATCTATACTCCTTGTTATTTATTTTCTTGCCCAATCACGTCCACAATATCTGAAAGTATTTTATCTTCTTGTCTTGCTCTGTTGTGTGACGTCTGGGAGTTTATCGGTTCAGAATCTTCATTGAACAACTTCCACCTTTAACATAGATACATTGGTATTTGATTGTCAAGGAATTTATTTCTTTTTACCTTCTTTCGACCACTCAACTATGTTCCTTCTTATTTATTTGGTGCTGAGATTATTATGTTCTCTGTTTTTAATGTTCGATCCTTAAGATATCTGGTTATCTGCGTTAGATCAGTTTCCATCCATCTCTTTCTATTCTCCTCCCTTATCCCCTTGTTTAATATGCATGAGCCCGCACTTGCTAATGCCCCTTCATGGATGGGGACGTGACCCTTCATTTACTTAGGTATCAATTGGGTCCTTTGATTATTATATTATAATGATAGTTTTAAATTTGAATATTATGTTTGTTATATATATATATATATATATATAAAAGATAATTATTTAAATTAACTTATAATTAAAATAGTCTTTAATTGATTTGTTATAAATGTTGTCTTCCATGATTTCTATTATGAATAGATTCACAAAGTGTTTATATATTTATATTTTGACTATTCATTATTAGGGGGATATTACACATTCTCAACTAATAATGGACCTACCTTGCACGGGATAAGGCACGTTTACACCATCTCGTCCTACCATGAGCATCCTGAGTGTCAACTACACAACCGGCTAGATCGTGGAACTCTCATAATAGCTTATCCATCCTACTGTGAGTTATGCTGACCTCTAGTGATCATAGCAACATCATTTGCCACTAAACCTAGCTTGGCTAGGGATTCACATGGACACTGTGCTTGATCATCCATTGCTTGACTTGGCAAACAAGACAACACCCAAACTTCCCACCATGAGCTAATTAGATTTTTGTTTTTAGATTACAATTTCATTCCGGCTATGATGTAATTTTTTTATTTTATGTAGAGTGTTGAACCATCTAATTTACATAAATTACACCACACATCTCTGCCTTAAACGGCCATCGTGATTCTTGGTTTAATTTTCTAGCGTACATTGTGCTGGTTTGATTGTTGCAAAGAGAATATTGACATTCTTTTCATGAGTTTTCTTGAATAAAGTCAAATAAATAAATCTTTTAAGTTTTTTTTTTCTGTCATTAAACACCCAATCAGGGTATACTTCCATGCTCTCTACAACATATGGAAAGATGTGACTCTATCAAGTAGTGTGCAACCTCACATGATTGCCTTCTCATTATCACATGTAAGTTTCTAGAGAACAAAGGAAAGAAAGAAGTTGCAAACACAAACTTGGGCCGATGGCTCACCTCATGATTGGCATGTTGGCTCAACAATTAATTTCAAACTCTGCTTATAAGAAACTTTAAGAGTCCGTTTGGACCATTCAGAGAAGGAAAGAATGGACAAATGCATGCATCCAATCTAGTGTTGATTAATAGTAATGACATGAAAAAATTTAAAAGTTATGACCTAACAAAAGCTGCGATTCAAATATGAATGTGGTGTTCTTACAGCTCCAAACCACGAGCTTCAATGTTTGAAATTACCGGGCACTATTTGGCGCCACTAGAAGGTTATAATTCTTGATATGAACTACTGCGGAATGGTAAGAATTACAAGCATGAATTAAGAGCAAGCCCCCGAATGGCTGCGATTTACCACTTTATAGAATAATGCTTGGTTGCCTAGGAATTGAACCCGAACAAGGAGTTACGTGCATGAAAAGATATGCAAGGTGGCGAGCACGAACTTGAAGTTTTGACAAAATATGAATAGATAAGTAGGAGATAATTTCCACAGCAATTCAAATTGTGATATTCCTATCAGGATTTAACTGTGTGATTTTGAGTCAAACTCAACATGAATCCATCTCTCATGAAAATATGAATGGTAAAGGTGGCTGAATTATTAAAAGAATATAAGAGGCCACTGTACTTCTTGAGATAATCTGATTTCTTTTGCAAATGGTCTATTCCTAAACTATTATAGATAATACTCATATTATCCAAGTGTAGTTGTAGATGATGTCTACACATATATATGCATATGCATATATATTAAAAGTTAAGTACACATGTATGTACATGCGCATTAAAGTATATGTATGCAAATATATGTTACTCCAAGATATATGCATACATATAGAGCAGCACCTTCCCTTTTAGGAATACAGACCAAGAAAGTAGAATTCATGACCTTAAGCATTTGTTTGCTGCAATAAGATTCACAGACCACCTCCAACAAGTCCAAATTAACAATGTCCTAGAATTCTTGAAAAAATAAATAGGAAACCCAACCCAGCTCGAAGCTTTACCCTTACGCATCTCAAAAATGACCTCCAATTCAGACATAGAAATCAGACGCATAAGAGACTCATTCATGACATTGGTGACTAGAGAGAGGACACATGCAAAGATCAAATTCTCTTTATCTTCAACATGAGGCGAGTCTTCAGTTAAAAGAGAAACATAGAACTGAGTAGCCTCGGGAGAAAGAGCCTGCAAAGATGTCAACTTAACACCTTTAGAATTAACCAAAGAGGATATATAGCTCCTGTTAGGACAAGCCAGTCATTAATTTCCTTTTGCTTCCAAAAACTCTCCTCCTGAAATTCCCACTCGTCCAATTCTTTGACAATGTGAGACTCGACTCTACCTAATTCCTGAGAGAAATGCTGATCCCAAATTTGATGAGTAATAACATGAAGGCAAGCCTAAACCATCCTCTTCATAATATAAAGGTTACCAAAATTTAACCTATTCTACTTTTTAAGCTGCATCTTGATGAACTGCAATATCTCAACAAAAAAGTACATGACAGTACCATAAGCAGGGCGTCGATCTCTCCACCATTGGACCATTAAGTCACGGAGGGAAGAGTTCCAATGCCGCATAAGCTAGATTAAAAAGACAATGTTTTGGAATTGCCTCAGAAGTGTCCATTAATTTGATAGGCCAATGATCAAAGCCTCTCCAATCAAGAATTTCAGAAGTTGTACTGAAACCACCATGAACCCCAAAATAAGATTCAAGAAATCTATCCAACCATTTAAAGATTGCATCTTCTCCACTCCTTTTATTCTAAGTAAAGATCCCATTGAATGGTTTGATATCAATTAAATTTAGGCAATCCACATTCTCACAAAAGAGAACAAAGAAGGGACCCGACCAGCCAACCCACCCTTTTCATCTCTAAACATAACATTGAATTAAAATTCCCAGGTAAAACCCATGGAAGGAAAGGAACACACTCTCTAGCATACCTTAGATGGTACCAAAGCAAGGTTATTTTATGAAAATTTGTTAGAGCATACACATTAGTTACCAAAATAATCTCCTGAGGATTCAAACTAGAGGCAAACATCGAAGAACTGAGTGGCTTGAGACCAACCAAAGGGGAACAACCTTGCTTGGATCCCAAAAAGGGCCAAACCTCTAGAACAACCTAGAGAACCAATAGATTGATACTGATGGAAACACCAAATACACTAGAAGTGGGCCGAAGCACAAAATCCAATGAAAGCTTAATCTTTTGAATACAAAAGATATATGGACAGTGAACTGCAACCAAATCATGAATAGCTTTTTGTCTAGCGATTCTATTTAAACACCAAACATTCCAAGAGAGAATAATCATTGAAGAGAGGGAGTAAAGTGAGCCTCTATGGGCTTGACATACCCAGATTTTGTTACAAATGTAAATGGCGGAATACTTGAATGAATTAATCAGAGATCAAACTGATCTATATATACAAAGAGGGGAGTCGAATAGAATAGAAACATTCTATTCTAGACTACACCAAAATATTAGAAACATTCTAATATTTACAGAGATATAATAAGATATAATAGTGAGCATTAAAAAGGAACATGAAGGTTATTTTAATACCCCCCCTTAATGCTCAATCTATTTACTACACCAATAGATCCCCAGAATTTAACAAACTTGTCAGGACCAAGGGGTTTAGTGAAAATATCTGCTGATTGCTCTGAGGTAGGAACATAGCGTAACTGAATAGATCCATCTTCTACTAATTGTCGGATGTAATGGCAATGAAGCTCTATGTGCTTGGTTCGTTCATGAAACACTGGGCTCTTGGCAAGTTTGAGTACGTCCTGATTGTCTGAAAACAAAGAAGTCAAACCTGCTTGAGGAATATGCATATCTGCAAGCATCTGCCGGAGCCAAATTGCTTCACAAGCTGCCTTGACAGCTCCTCTATATTCTGCTTCTGTAGAGGAGAGTGCATGTGCTTGTTACTTCTTACTGGTCCAAGTAACTGCTGCAGATCCGATACTAAACACATAACCAGAAGTAGATTTCCTATCATCAACTGAGCCGGCCCAATCGGAATCAGTGAATCCATTGAGCTGAGGAGTAGTACTCCTTGTGTAAAGAAGACCATAATCTAAAGTACCATGTACATAGCGTAACACACGTTTCGCTGCAATCCAATGATCAGTCTTGGGGTTTGTCATGAACCGTGAGATGTAGTTGATTGCAAAACTGAGATCAGGTCTAGTAGTAGTAAGGTAGATGAGACTACCTACTAGCTGCCTGAAGAGTGTTTCATCTACAGGAGGAGAAACAGATTGTGCGGACAATTTCAGACCAGTCTCCATTGGAGTGGAGGCAGATTTACAATCCTGCATTCGAAACCTATCAAGCAAACTTCTGGCATAGTTGGACTGAGACAAAAAAATACTATTGTCAGTCTGCCAAACCTCAATACCTAAACAATAATGAAGCAATCCGAGATCTGTCATATCAAAAGTTCTGCATAGATCCTGTTTGATTTCTGAAATCAAATGTTCTGAATTTCCAATAATGATCAAATCATCCACATAGACAACAAGAAAAAGAATATCATTACCAGAGTGTTTAATAAATAGATTACTGTCTGACGGACTATGTTGAAATCCTTGAGCAACCAAGTAATGATCAATCTTTATGTACCAAGCCCTAGGGGCCTGTTTAAGACCATAGAGGGCCTTCTGGAGTCTACATACTTTGTGTTTTGAACCGGCAACCTTAAAACCTGGGGGCTGCGTCATGTAGACTTCTTCCTGTAATTCACCATTGAGAAAGGCGCTCTTCACATCCATCTGATGAACTTTCCAACCATACTGAGCTGCAATTGCAAGAAGAATGCGAATAGTGCTCATCTTGGCTGTCGGTGCAAATGTCTCCTCATAATCAATGCCTTCGCGTTGGGTGAATCCTCGAGCAACAAGTCTAGCTTGGTATTTGTCCAAGGTACCATCTGCATGGTACTTGACCTTATAGACCCATTCACAGCTAATGGGTTTCTTCCCAGGAGGGAGATCTGAAAGAACCCAAGTGTGGTTCTTTTGAAGACTCTGAAGCTCAGAATCCATTGCTTGTTCCCATTCTGGAATTCCTTTGGCCTCTGCATATATCTGGGGCTCAGGGATACTGTGGATGTTGGCCATAAGAGCTATATTAACTGTGTTGTGCTGAAGGCTCTTATTTCTGGAGGTTCTACCCTCAACGAGTTCATCAGGACGAAGATCACTAATCGTTTGAGCCCACCATTTTGGCCGAAGAGTCGAGGAGCCAATATCAGATGCTGACGGAATAGCTGGATGAGAAGCAGGAGCAGGAGTTGTATTATCTGGAAGTGACTGAGGTGGTGTATCAGTAGCATCAGATGACTCATATAAAATAGAAGAACCCAAGTCAGAGATTGCTGAAGACTGAATCTCGGAATGTGGTGGGGAGTCAAAGAGCGGAAATGGTCCAAATTCCTCATCAAACACAACATCACGACTGAAGATTAAACGATCAGTATTTACATCAATCAGTCTGTAGGCCTTATGTGTGTGACTGTATCCTGTAAACATAAGTTTCTGGCTTTTGGAATCCAACTTAGTGCGTTTGGCATCAGGAATCCATACATATGCCAGAGAGCCAAAAACTTTCAAATGGTTGATCCTAGGTTTGCGACTAGACCAGGCTTCCTCAGGAGTCTTATGATTAACTGCAAGGGTGGGTGACCGGTTAAGAAGGTAGACAGCTATGGATACTGCTTCTGCCCAATATTTTCTGGGAACATTTCTATGTTCTAGCATAGTCCTAGCCATTTCTGTGATGGTACGATTTCGACGCTCTACAACACCATTTTGCTGAGGGGTGTGAGGTGTGGTGAGCTGACGTCTAATGCCATGAGTAGTACAGAAGGCAGAGAAAGCAGAAGAACAGAATTCCCCCCCATTATCGGTCCTAAGAGTACGGATGGAGGAACCAGACTCTTTTTCTACTAGAGCTTTAAACTGCTGAAATACAAGAAAGGCATCTGATTTTTGCTTAAGAAAATATACCCACATTTTGCGACTGAAATCATCCACAAAGAGTAAAAAATACCTGTTCCCAGTAATAGGAGTATTCATAGGACCACATACATCAGCATGGACTAGCTGGAGTACTCTGTATGCCCGCCATGATTCACCATTCTTAAATGGTGTCCTATGTTGCTTCCCTGCTTGGCAAGCTCCGCAAACGCGATGGTTCTGGGTCTGAATATTAGGTAGGCCATGGACTAAATTATCTCGAGCAAGTTGTGCTAGATATTGAATGTTCAGATGACCGTATCGTTGATGCCAGAGACTGCTGAGAGCGGATGATTCGGCGATGAAGGCATGCTCAAGGGAATCGCCTGAATCTACAAGCCTCTAAATACCATGATCCTCAAGATCGAAAGCAAGGGTAGTGCGGGAAACACGATCAATAATCGAACACTTATTTCCACTGAAAACGACATCCAACTGAGGAGAGTGCTTCATAATCTGACTAACAGACAGAAGATTATGTTTCATGCCAGGAACATAACATACATTGAGAAACATGAGTTTTCTTCCTCCAAACTGAATCTGAACATTGCCCTTGCCGACAATATTGTATTCTTCACCGCCTCCAAAGATTACTGAGTCAGAATAGGGAGTGAATTCAACAAACCAATCACGCCTATGAGTGAAATGTCGGGAGGCACCAGAATCGATGTACCAAGCAGAAGATTTCACATGATTTGCAGGTATGCTGGCCATAAAGGCATGGTAGATAGATTCTTTCTGCTCTGAGTGTTGGGCAGCATTGGCGTGCTATTTAATTGAGTCCAACTTTTGATGCTGCTGATACAGATGCTTATAATATGTGAATATTTCAAATGACACAAACTTCGAGGTGAGAAAATGAAAGACCCAGAAAAATTGGAGAAGTAACCAGAAAAGAGCTCGAAAAACCCAGAAATAAAATGTTGTCGAAATCTGGATCCGCTGGCTCGAAGATCGAGGCACAAAAAACGAGGCACTCACAAAAATCTGATGAAGACCCATTTGAGATTTCAAAAAACCCACCAAGAATATGTGCTCAGAAAATTTTTCCGAAGTCAAAAACTAGGGTTTCGAGCAGAATAACAGTCGGCGGCCAAAAAGGTCAAAAAGGCAGAAAAAAAATGTTTGCAGGTGAAAAAAACAACGAAACCCAGCAGCTGAAACGCGAGCAGAATATCCAACAGGGATAGACAGACCCGTCTTTGAAAAAAACAACCAAAAAATCCCACTTTTTGAGATCTGGATGTGAACAGATTTGAAAAAACGACCTCCAGATTTGAAAAAACGACCTTCAGATTTGTGACTTACAGACTAAGCTACGGGTTTCCAAGAACGCCAGTAGCTGAAGACACAATTTTTCAATCGATTTGCACAGAGGGTTTAAACCCTAGCTCTGATACCATGTTACAAATGTAAATGGCGGAATACTTGAATGAATTAATCAGATATCAAACTGATCTATATATACAAAGAGGGGAGTCGAATAGAATAGAAACATTCTATTCTAGACTACACCAAAATATTAGAAACATTCTAATATTTACAGAGATATAATAAGATATAATAGTGAGCATTAAAAAGGAACATGAAGGTTATTTTAATAGATTTTACCAACAAATCCCCAACTATTTAAATCTTTTCCTAATCCTTTTTGCTACCACCGTTAGAAAAATCATCAAAAGAAAAATTTTCAAGGTCTTGTTGCAAATTCAAAACTAGAGAGGATCCCCACCCTTTACTAGATGGTTGTACCTCCTTAGCCAAATCTGCCGAAATAATATTATCTTGCAAAGGTGTCAAATCACTTGGATTCCCCAGCTCAGGACTGGAGTAGTAGGCTCTTGTTTTTGAACAACATTCATACCCATACTAGCTGCCATAGAAGACACATCTATAGGAATCTCTTCTTCTAATGCCAAAATATCCAATGCCTCAAAATGATTAAAGCCCTCATCAAATTGTCTATCCTTGTAGGATCTCTCTGTTCCCTCCCTTTAGCCCAAGGCTTAACAAGTATGAAGCCATCCTTATTAGGGCCATTGTCTCCCCTAGGGGCCTTCCCTTAATCCCCTTTATCCACCTTTGGATCCAAGGAAGGAGACTTTCCAGAGCCACCAATAGAAGTACCAA
Source organism: Cupressus sempervirens (assembly GCA_028749045.1). Classification (NCBI taxonomy): domain Eukaryota; kingdom Viridiplantae; phylum Streptophyta; class Pinopsida; order Cupressales; family Cupressaceae; genus Cupressus; species Cupressus sempervirens. The sequence continues at coordinate 144,177,626 of CM053784.1, read as the reverse complement.
AACCCTTATTAACTATAAAACATTAACACGGAAGATGACCATACTTATGACATACTAGATGTCAAAAAGGAAGAGATAGATAGTCAAGCTGTTGACTCCATGTTGAAGAGACTAAATAGATTTCAAGCCGACAACGGGTTATTTAAATCAACCTCAACACAGATGTGAACAGAAGTAATTACCTTTTTATCATGGGTTTGATGAGTAATCACAATTGGCTTCCCAAGTAGAGTAGCAATCCATTTTAGAATTTCTTCTCAGCAAAACTCTAAAGGGAGTTGTGACAACTGAGCCCAAGTAAGAACCTTCGAGGGTAGTTCATCTATTGAATAATATCTTGCATGTCAGGGTTTGACAAATTTACCCATATGATTGTAAAAATATGGGCCTCCCTGAGAAACCTGATTTTAGTTTGACATGTAGAGAAAAACAATCATGAAATATTTGTTCACAACTAGCATGATCTCTTTATCTCCCTTGACCTGTTTTAAAAGACAAATCCATGCTTTCAATGCCAACAAAAAGACGTGAATCCCTAGAAATTTACAACTCAATGCATGCTTGCTCAATAAGTAACATCCTCTATAACTGATTTAGGAGGAATTACCAGTACTGGACGATCATGATTTTGTGTAAAGCAACAATTCATTTTACTAAATTTGGAGCTCACCCCAACATAAAAAGGGTCAAACTACCTTGCATGCACTCTTGGAGAAGATCTAGGATGCGGCACAATACTAGCAACCACCGAGCTATTGGAAACTTGATGCTCCATCTTGAAGAAATACAAAATTAAAAAACCCCAAGAGATGCACCAAAACACCACAAAGCATAAGAAGAAACCCTCCACCTTGAAACCACAGTGGAAAAGACTTGCAGAATCTTGTTCATAGCTAAAAACTGGAACACCATCCACAAAATTAACCCCAAAGTGCAGCCTTCAACTGACACACCTACTGTCAATCTCACCTCAAACACCTGTTGCCAACATTTTTGAGCAGTCGTAGAGAAAATAATGGCTAGGGCACAGGCCCTAGCTGAGAGTAGCATTGCTGTCATCACAGAATGGCATCACAATCTAGTCTTTTTTTTTTTAAAGAACCGGTAAACCTTCAAAGAATTTGAAAACTGAATTCTGATTTTTTTCTTTGAAATCTGTGACAAAATCTTGGCTTCGTATTCAGAGTTTAGAGCTCTGATACTATGTTAATTTCTATAACTCATATATAGATTAACCGCTCAACAAATTTCACAGAATAGAAACATGAATATCTTCCTGATTTGTAACAGCTAATAGGCTGGGTTAATTAACAACAAATGAACAACGGAAGTAAATTCGCATGAAACCAATAATGAATAACTCACATTGAGGAAACCCCAGTGTGGTGAAAACCTACACACACATATTTATTCAGCTTTAGAAGCAAGAATTTATACCATAGATTACAAGACTGCCGCAACAATTATGCAGAGATAATTTCAGCTTCACAATCCTCTTTCTTTTCCAAAACACTCTCTCTCATTTAATCACCTACTCCTGGTAAATAAAAACTATACCTACGGAAGAATTTAAAAATTTACAGCAGTAAGTACAACAATTTATATCTGCCAGAAGAATTACCTTTGCTTTCCTGGCTGAAATTTTCTTTCCCCTTCTTCCTCAGCTTCACTTGAAAATTCTCTTCTTGATGTGGCTATCTCTTCCTCATAGTCCAATTTATAATCCTTTGGAGACACAAGATGTCCAAGCTAAAATTAGCTTCTAGAGAGAAAATAAGCTTACATCAATGGAAAATATGTTTGGCACTAAAAATTACTTGTTCTTCACTTTTTACATGAACTGAGTGCAAGGAAAATTAATTGGATGACTTTTGCATGTGCAGACACCACATCTTATGCAGTAGTAACTATCTGAGCTAAAATAACTCAACAATGCAGACATTTGAGCTCATTTAGTCTAAAAGATGGGAGATTGTGCTTTGGTTGGGTCTCAATGCAATATAAGATAGATGCTTCGACTATGTTGAAAATTGGAATATAAAAATGCTTATGTCAAGGAAAATTTATGTTTTGTAATTTTCTGATAGTAAATTTGGTTTAACTTTATGCTTATTGTAAGAAGCCTCTTGATTGACATGGATAGTGTACTTTATACCCTTTAACTGTTTATTTTCCACTTATTTATTTATAGAGATATTTTGCTTCTATTACTTGTATTTATGGAATATAAAATCTTTTCACATCATGTTATGCAGGGAACAGATTCGGCTAAGAGCATAGCTCGTGGAATTCTTCGGGGAGATGATATTATTCATAAAGTCTTTACTGAATTTGCTTACCGTTATAGGTAAATATCATGTTAATGACAAGCTTGGAATTCCCGCTCAGCCTGCCATACTTTCATTGGTTTCGCAAATTTGAAGTTTCTGGTCCAAGCTTGTCTCACTCCAATTTCACATTATTATCATACTTAGTGTGTATTTTATGAACATATCTCATGATGCACAGTGCAAAGTAAATCATTATCTATAAGATATTCTATGCAACTCGGAAAGGTCAAGGTGATGGTGTTCTTACATATGGATGATATGTTATGTGATAACAACAGGAACAGAGCAGGTGGCTACACCAGATTATTACGGACTCGTATAAGGCAGGGAGATGCTGCAGAGATGGCTTATATTGAGTATGTCAAATATGTATCCTAATTTTGTTTTCTGAATTGCTATACTTACCTTAATCTTATATTTTAATATAAATATTAGTGCTTATATTGACCTAGTAATTTGTGCATTAAATCTAATCATTAAGCACAAGATGTTATTCTTTTTCTCAATTATCTGCCAAAATTGCTTGAATATCTATTTTCGCCGTGGATTAACTAAATTTAATGAAATATGGAAATCACTAGGTATCTAAATATTCATATTTATTAGAGTCACTAATTGACTCAAACTCCTAGGATCACCCGCAAAACCAAAATATGTGTTTCACAAGAGAGAAGCAAGATCAAAATATTGCCCGATTAGAGGACCAGTGGATTAGATGGATGTTGGACAAAATGTACATATGGTGCCTTGCTTACAAAGGTAAGGTTGAGAGATAGCTAACCAGGATTGCAATAGGTGTCTTAGTCCTATGGAATGAGACTAGTTGTGATAAGATCACATAACACCTAAGACTTTTAGAAAGATTCCCAACTGCCTAAGTATACCATGCGAATAGGTATGAAAAGAGCGGAACTAGTAATAGTTATTTTATCAGTAACCCCCAAAGGATGAGAGATCCATTACAACTATACAATCAAGTACCTTCCAATAATGGGGAATGACAGAGGCTATGTAGCACCCTCATAATGTGTAAGGTCTTGGATAATCGGTGCATGCTTGAAGTCAAAACAGGATCCAGTGCCCACAAACAACTTGTCTCCTTTTAGGCTTTTGGGAAGAAACAAGGCCAATTACAAATGCAAGAATGCTTCCCATATTGGAAAAGAATTGATAGGACGAAGGATGAATATATATGATGATGTCTCTGAAATATATATGTCACCATGTCCTTGGTAGATGATGATGCCACAATCAAATCAGGTGCACGCCTTATCAATGATGGTGGTGACAAATTAGGATCAAGTGGTAAAATGATGGTGAACAAGATCCAAAGACAAATATGACATGACAACAGCTATGATGGGGCTGCCATCAAAGAGGAAAAATAATCCCTCAAATTTGTCCAGATCTGAAACGTGAGGCTTCACAAACAATGTCATCTCCCCTTTGTCTAGGAAAAATACTATCATTATTTAATAGTAATGTTTTTAAACATAAATAAATAATAATAATAAACAATTTTGTTTTCTTTTTTTTCTTATTTAGGTCGGCTCTAGATATATTCAAATTCAAATTGTTTACAAAAGTGATAACTGGACTGCAGGGGAATCACCTTTTGGTGTCTAATGGTGTCTTTACAGGACATTTCGGGGATTGGGGCCCAAATTTCTTTCTAAAACTTTAGAGTAGGCCACCTAGTGGAAAGGAGCAGACTTAAGCCTTTATTTCATTTTTTCTGATCATCTTAATCTTATTATTCCCAGATCTCAACTGAAAAAGATTTGGACTGTTTCAAAATTCAAGTTAGTATCTCTCAAAGATGGAGGCCTGTTCCTGCTTTGATGATGGAGGTGTCTATTTCCAAGCAGTCTTGTGAGAATGAGGCTTCCTCACCCAAGGAGCTCTACTTGTCTTTGGGGAGATTTTAGAGTTCGAGTCTGAAGGCTCTGTAGATCATGGTTCAAGAGAGTAGACAGTCGTTCAAAAAACCCAAAAGGCTTCTCATAATTAGGTCAATATTTTGTTCTACTTTTCAATGACTCTGTTTTGGTAAAATAATTGACTGGATTAAATGGAATGATTAAACAATCATTTAAAAGAATTACAAAGATTATGCTTCTAACTATCTAAAAGAATTACAAAGATGATGCTTCTATACGGAAGCAATCATAAATAAGAAGCTATCTAATATTTACATAAGTTACAATATTGACCATTAAACAATAAATAATAAATATATAATTCTAATCCCCTCCCTTGATGGTCACTCTATTGGCTGCACCAAGTTGACCCCTAAACTTTACAAACTTGTATGGGTTCAGTTACTTGGTGAGAATATATGTTGTCTGATCCACAACGGGAACAGACATCAAATGAAAAAATTCGTTTTTAACCAGCTTCTGAAAGAAATGACAATGAAGGTCAACATGCTTGATTCACTCGTGGAATACCAAAATCTTGGCCAGTTTGAGCACCCCTTGATTGTCACAGTAAAGGGGAGTAGGACTTTCTTGAGACATTTGCATGTCTAAAAGCATCGTTCGAAGCCAAATTGCCTCACAAGTTGCCTTAATAGTTCCTCGAGACTCAATTTTTGTTGAGGAAAGAGCCATTGCCTATTGTTTCTTGCTATTCCATGTGATTGCACTAGATCCTAAACTGAAAACATACCTAGATGTTGATTTTTGTCATCAATGGAATCGGCAATCTGAGTCTATATAACCAATAAGTCTAGGATTGCGACTGCTGATGTATAAAAGATGAAAGTTACAAGTGCCCTTCATATAACGTAGCACACGGTTCTCTGGTATCCAATGATCAGCCTTGGGAGTTGTCATAAAGCGTGAAATTTAGCTCAGTGCAAAGGTGAGATAAGGCCTAGTAGCAGTGAGGTAGTTTTGACTACCCACCAATTGCTTGAATGCTGATTCATTCACCACCTATGTTACCCAGAATTGCATTTCCATCTCTAGTGGCTAAGTTTCAGAAATGGAAACAGTTTGGGGGGCGAGGGGACGGTCACGGATGTTTCCAAGCCTTCCCTGATCAGCCAAAAAAATCAGAAACCATTTCTGAAACTTGGAAAAGCAATTGACCATCCCCCAAATTGTCGTGGGGACAGATTGGAGTTCCCAACGACTAATAATAATAATATGCATTTTCTTTTGTAATTCTGAGGACCCCATATAACTCAACCCCAATAGTAATGAATTAAAATATAAGTTTAGAAGGCATAAACTTGTAAAGTTTTAACTTCTAAAACATTAAAATCTCTTGCCATCTACATGCGCTGTCACACATTGGGTTTGCAGCTGAGAGGAGTTTGAAGTTGTGTTTGCAGAGAAATCACAGGAGTTTCCCCTTTGTTGTTGTGTTTGGAAGAAAGAAGGAAGCTGTGGTTGTATAGTGCTGTGAGGTGTTGTGAGGTTTTCACACCATCGCCCCATTTACAAATGGGTATCCCCTCTTTTTCCTTTAGGAGTGGGAGTATTTGTCTTAGGTGGGGTCTTATAAGTCCTAGATGGCAAGAATATAAAGTTTCCAGACCTTAGCAAGAGTTTGATGAAGTCGAGTGTTTAAAATCAGTCAAGCCCTTGGGATTTAGTTTAAATGTGAATGGTTGCACTCTAGTGAGGGGGACTTCACTCAACAAGAAATTACCTTTCAGATCTGCATTTGAGCTAGGAGGCAAATTAGGGTCTTTGCTGTTGCCTCCAAACTCAATCAGAAAGCAAAATTATGGAGCAATGTTTAAATCCTTGGGTAAGGGCAGAATCCTTCCCTTGCCTACAATTTTATCCTTTTGGCACCATCATTTCTGCCTTGTCAAACTTAGGCAATTCACCTCCTTTCTTGATAGCATGGTGCGAGTTAGTTGATTGAAGGATCAAATATTGATGTTTGATGACAATTTGAGGGAAAATGGAGTCAAATTCTTTGTGGTGTAAATGTGGAATCCTTGGGTATGGGTAAAATCCGCCCCTACCCATGATTCTATCCTCAACCCAATAAGATTTCCACCCTCTCGTTATGAGCTAAAGCCCTAACCTGCTTCACAAATTCACCTACGGATGATTCCTCTACGTTCTTAGATGTAGATTAGTCATGTTTAGATGCCAAAACATAAAGGGGAGGAGTGGAATTATATTGAGAAATTAGAGGATGAACTTAAAATCAGATTTAATTGAGACAAGACTCTATCACTTATATTCTTTGAGAGCATGACTTAAGGCCCGATTGCATTGAGGATGACATGATTTAAAAGGCAAGATGAGCAAATTTGAATTGACAATAATAAACTTTTAAAAGGCATGATGAGAAAATTTGAATTGGCAATAATAAACTTTTAAAAGGCTTATCAAGAGGAAGAATCCTCTAGGTTGGCAAACTCCGCCAGCTGTTACATACGGATTTCCTAAACAAATTTTAATTTTGAATTAAGTTGATTTCCTATTTCACATGACTAAGATTTCCAACAACTGTTTAAACTGAAATAAAATCTATTTACAATGCTGAATTACCAAGAATACAAAATGAGGTGTTAACAATTAATGTATTCATTTAACTCTTCTAGTTTTTCAACCGAAATTAAATAGTAGATAAAAAGAAATACAACTTGAGATATTTGTGATCATTTAACTAGTTTAACGTAATAGCTATTTATAAAGTAAATGACTTTCATCTTAAAATGAAATAACCAAACATATAGAGGTTAAAAGAACATACAGATTATTTTGTCAAGCATCTTTTATTGGTTGTTTGAGCCTTGGCTTTGGTGAGAGGAGAAGCATTGACATAGGCTTAACTTTCCAACCGCGGACCATTACTTATCCCCATTTATTCTAATTTCATAGAATGGCCCTCCCTACCTCGAGGTCGGGCTTGGGATGTTCATTAATCCAGCCATCAGAGTATCTAGGTGGGTTGAGGTCCCAACAGTTATTCAATAAAATAACTGAAGCGTCTGGACAATCAACATAGATCATTTGTTCCGGCAAATCTGCCTAATTCCACCCTCGCCAAGGATTTCAAATTGTGGATTGACAAACCCAATCCCCACCACTTGGCTTGACAACTTACTTCATGAATGGAACATGCATGAGCTACTGCATAATTATTAATCATGTTATTTATTTATTTTGATGTCATTCTTGTCCTGCAGATTTCTATACACCTCCTCACCATTTTCAGGCCAACAAGCCGGTGATTCCTTGGTGCTTTCAGATAAGATTCACAATGATATTTTACACCTTCACCACATATTGGCATTTTTTCCTGGTGAATTCCTTGCTGTTCTGGTTTCAACATTATATTAGGGTGTAATAAATTCCAACTGGAATAATAACTTTCTTGCCATTATTCTTAAATGATTCAGAGAAATTCTTCATATTCGGATGTTTATATATGTAAGGAAAAATGTCAGACTATATGTATCAAACAGTGCATTAATATCAAGGAAGGCAGTCAACTGATTCTACTAAGAAAACGATAGTCTTTTCATGGAATATGACAGACTTATGCATTAAATCTTTGTCTTATTATCTTAAGGAAAATGACAGACTTGGAAAGGGAAAACGACAATATCCTTTACTTAAATCACTGCCTTATTACAGACAGCTTAAAGAATGAATTATGAATCCAAAATATTCATGAAGAAAGCATAAAATAAAAGGTTACGGGTTGAATTTGATATCTCTTACGTGACCAAAAATTGAGATCGACTTGCACTTGATAAAATCCGCCAACCCTGCTATTAGACATTTGGCAAATGGAAAACGATTTAAGTTGGAAAAGAATAAATTCTGAACAAAGGTGATTGGGTGGTGCCTTTGGAGCAGAGCTCAGCCTCACCGGTGATATCAAGTAATGTATCTGGTTGCCAAGGAGAAAGAATGGCCGAGAAAGTTGAATGCCAAAAGACGATTAAGGAATTCATAATATAGACTCGAGTTTGTCTTTACGGCTTCCTATAGTTACAAGACTCTATTCGAAAGAAAAGAAGAAAGGAGGAAAAAATGAGAAAGAAAGATGAAAGGTTTTTAAAGATTAATATTATTTTATTATTGTTTTATTTTCTCAAATATGCTTATATGTACGTAATGATAAGGTGGCATCATTGGATTAATATTTTTAATGGAATGGTGTCATTTTATTATTATTTACATATGATCATATTTGAGAAAGTAAAATAATAATTAAATAATATTTATATTTGATAATTCTTTAAAGGTATGAATTTATGTTTATTTTATATTATTTATTATAATGTTCCACTTATAGCTCATGCGGTTCCACCATGAAATCTGTTGCCAAGTCCTAGTAACCTTGCCAAGATGGTTTTAGGTCAAACCTGTCGATTATGATGACTGAACTATTCGACCATCCCCTTCCGATGACCTTGTTTCGCAATGCTTCCCCTCTATTTTCAATCTTCATCCTGTAATCATTCAAAACAACGTTCTCGCCAAGACATCAATTCAAGATTTATAAATTGCTAATTCAAAATCATCAAGTAATCGTTAGGGATTTCATCAATGTCAGAATAACTAACTTTACATGCTCATCATATATGTACAACGGCTATAATTAACTAACTCAATTTCACATGATCATGAATTAGATTGATACAACGGATATAATTAACTAACTCACTTATAGATGATAATTAAATCGATACAACGGCTATAATTAACTAACTCAATTTCACATGATCATGAAGGGATAAGCAACGACTATAATTAACTAACTCAATTTCATACAAACATTAAGAAATAATTTGATTCAACAACTATAATTAGTTTAAAAATTTAGGGCAAAATTTCGGATGTAACATACCCACCCCCTTAGATTTTTCATCATCCTCGATGAAAATAGTAGTTAATCAGTTAAATAAAAGAAATAGAATAAAGTATTCAGTTTTCAATTTAAGAGAAAAGGTAGGGATATCTTTGAAAAATATCATGATAATCTTTCCAGGTGGCATTATCTTTTGTGTACTGGTCCCACTGGACCTTGTATTGTGTTACTTATCGATTTCGTAAGCGTAGCTTACGTATCTCGAGTTTTCTGAGCAGTTTTACCTCTACCACTCTTGGCTCTCGCACTTGCAGTAATTTCTAATCAATCATATGCCCATGGTGACTAATAAACTTTTTAAGGTAAGACACATGAAAGACGTCATGCATCCTGGCAAGGGCTGGTGGTAAAGCAGTCCTGTAAACCACTGGGTTGACAACCTCCAAAACCTCAAAAGGTCCTACATATCTGGGGGCTAATTTTGTATTCTTGCCAAACTTGATAGTACTCTTCTGAGGTTTAACTCTTAGTAACACATTGTTCCCTACAGAGAATTCTCTGGGTGTTCTTTTAGCATCAACATAACTCTTCTGTTTGTCGTTTGCTTCTTTCAATCTCTGATGAATCTGAAGTACCTGTTCTTCCAACTCCTGAAGCATTTCAAGCTCGACTATGTCCCTGTCTTCCAATTGATTCCAACTTACTGGAGTTCTGCACTTACGGCCATACAAAGCCTCAAAAGAAGCCATTTTAATTGAAGACTGATAAGAGTTATTATATGCAAATTCGACCAAAGGCAAGTATGTTTCCCACTGATATTGTCGATCCATACAATATACCCTTAAGATCTCCTCTAGTACTTGATTTACTCGCTCGGTCTGGCCATCTGTTTTAGGATGATAGGCTGAACTTATATTCAATTTGGTACCCAAGGCTGTAAATAATGTTTACCAAAATCTAGAAGTTATCCTAGCATCTCTATCTGAAATAATTTTCTCTGGAACCCCGTGTAACTTGAAAATTTCTTTTATGAACTTATGAGCAATCTTAGGTGCTCCATCAGATAAATTCCTTGGTATGAAATGTGCAACCTTAGTCAATCTGTCAACTACGACCAAAATAGTGTTATGCCGATTTCAAGTCATAGGTAGCCCTTGTACAAAATCCATGGATATTACTTGCCACTTCCACTTAGGTACCTCATTTGGATGCAACAAACCTGCTGGGTATCGATGTTCTGCCTTCACTCTCTGACATTCTAAACAACCTGCTAGAAAATCAATTATTTCCCTTTTCATTCCCTTCCAGAAATATTAAGGTTTTATATCAGATAAAATCTTTGTTACCCCTGGATGTTCTGAGTATGGAGCTGAGTGATATTCACCTAAAATTAATCTTCGTAGTTCAGGGTGATTTGGCACATAGATTTTGTGGCGATATCTCAACAATCCATCTTCTTCTAGGCTAAACTCTAAATACTTGGGATTCTGCAGATCTCTAATTAGTGCCATGCTGATTTTTGGATAAAACTCATCATGCTCTAAATGCTGTAAAATTTGGTCTCTCAATCTGAAATTTACCATAGTCATTGCCGAGATGTGTCTTCTCCGGCTTAGGGCATCAACCATCTTGTTTTCCTTTCCTTTGATGTAGCTTATGTCGAACTCATAATCTGCTAAAAATTTCAACGATCTCCTTTGTCTAGCATTAAGATTTTGCTGGGTGAAAATGTATTTTAAACTTTGATGGTCAGATCTAAGTTCAAAAGGTTTTCCAATTAAATAATGTCTCCACATTTGTAAGGCATGCACTATTGCTGCTAATTCTAGGTCATAGGGTGCATAATTTTGTTCGTAATTTTTCAATTTCCTAGACTCATAAGCAATGACTTGTTCTTCCTGCATTAATGCACCCCCCAAACTTTCACTTGATGCATCAGTGATAACCACAAACTGTTTCTGTGGATCGGGTACCCTCAAGATAGGTGCAGTAGTCAGTTTTTCTTTCAGAAACTCAAAAGCTGATTGACATTTTTCTGTCCAAACAAATTTCTTTCCTTCCTTCTGGAGTGAAGTGATTGGATAGGCTATTCTTGAGAAGTTTCTGACAAATTTTCTGTAGAATCCAGCTAATCCCATGAAGCTTCTGACTTCAGATACGTTCCTAGGTATGGGCCACTCTTTAATTGCTTTAGTCTTAGATGGATCTACTGCTATACCCTGTGCTGAAATAATATTCCCTAGGTACTGAATTTCTTTCTGGTAAAAAGCACACTTAGATAGTTTCCCATATAACTTGTGTTCTCCAAGTCTTTCTAGAACTATCTCTAAGTGTCTCTAATGTTCCTCTTCATTCTTGGAGTATATTAAAATGTCATCTATAAAGACCAATACAAATTTGTCCAAACAATTCCGAAATATACTGTTCATTGAATTCATGAAAGCTGCGGGGGCATTAGTTAATCCAAATAGCAATACTGTAAACTCATAATGTCCATATCTAGTTCTAAAAGCAGTTTTATGTATATCCTCATCCTTAATTCGTAGTTGATGGTATCTTGATCTTAGATCAATTTTTGAAAATATAGTCGCACCCTTCATTTGGTCAAAAAGATAATCTATCCTTGGCGATGGGTACCGATTTTTGATGGTGACTTTATTAATCATCCTGTAGTCTATGCATAGCCTCATGGTTCCATCCTTCTTTCTTACAAATAACACAGGGGCTTCCCATGGTGAGACACTAGGTTGAATCATTTCTTATCCAACATGTCTTGCAGTTGAATCTGCAACTCCATTAATTCTGTGGTGGTCATTTTGTATGGGGCCCTGGATTTGGGTTCCGCTCCTATATCAAGTCTATGGTAAAATCAAATGCTCGAGAAGGAGGTAATCCAGGAAGCTCCTTAGGAAACACATTTTGATAGTTTTTCAAATAGGGGTGTTTTTCTTTGAAGGATTCTTTTAATTTTTGCTTGATTTCTCCATCTTCATAAATATAATCATCCCCATATGTGGTTTCCCTTGTATCTTCAACTCTAACTGCAAATATTTTACAGCCTTTCCTTCCATATCTCTTAAATTGCATTGCAAAAATCTGTTGTGCTCTAATTTCATGTTTGATTCCTGAAATACTTGTGGGTCTACCTTGATCATCCACACGTTTTACAGTTTTGGCAAGACAATCTACCTTAGCCTTATGTTCACTAAGCCAAATAATTCCGATGATAATGTCATCTTACCCTAGCGGAGCTACATATAAGTTCAATTCTGTAGAGAAATTTGGAAAATCAACTTGAGCTTCAAACAGGCATTGTTCTACCTTGGCCCTTGACTAATTTGCACACTTGACTGTCCATGGTTTTTCCATAAAACTAGATCTTTTTAAAAATCTACTTAACAGCCTAGGTGATATAAAACATCTAGTTGCTCCAGTATCAATTAATATAGACACAGGGTTTCCGTAGATTTTACCCGGAGTTTCAATGGGGCCTATTTGCTGCTCCGCTTGCCTATTATCCAAGGCTGCATGAATCCTCTGCTGAAAAACTTGCTGTTGCTGTGGCAAAGGTGGGTGCTGTGACTGGTTGAGGTTAGGGCACTGCTTCTTAAAATGATTTCCTCCGCAGATAAAACATCCTCCCAGTGGTCCTTTCTTCTCATTATTTTTGTCGTTTTTGTTCATATGAAAATTTCCTTTGATATCTCTTGTTCCATTGCTTTTATTTTCAGGTTTGTTATTCTTATAATCCTTAAATTGTTTTCTCGGCGGTCCAAAATCAGCACCTTCTAAATTTTAGGTAGTCTTTCTTTTGTTGTCCCGGATGGAATCATCCTTTCTAATCTTATGTTCTTGTCAGACAACCTTTTCCAAAGCCTCTTCCATGGTTCGAGGTGCAAGAACATCTACAGCTCCCCCTATCTTGTTATTCAGTCCTATGATAAACTTTCTCAACTTCAGATTGGTGTCTTGCTGGTAAGGTGGTACGTATTTAAGCAACTGAGTAAACTTCTCCCAATATTTATGTACTGACAAATTTCCTTATTTTAAGTTCTGGAAATCCAAGAGTTTTTGATCATAAAAAGTTTGAGGCAGCCAATGTCTCTTAAATATGTCTATGAACTTTTCCCAGGTGATGTCAGTAGATCTAATGTTTTGTTCTACCTTAGTATTTCTCCACCAAGTTGCAGCTTTCTCGGTGAAATGATATATACCCCATACTACCTTTGAGGTCTCAGAGAAGTTTCTAATCTCGAAGTATTGCTCCATTTCAGTAAGCCATGCTTCTGTTTCTTCTCCGGACTCAGAACCAGAGAACTTAGGTGGTTTAATTTTCTTTATATCTGCTGATAAATTAGCCACTATTTCCTTCTTTTGCTTTTCTGATTGTTTGGGAGGGGATTTTGTTATGTTTAGAGATTTCCGTCTCTACTCTAATGGTTTGCACTTCTTCATGATTTTGCCCCATCTAGGCTGCCATTTCACTCATCCTCCTTTCCATGGTTTCTAGTTTTTATTGCGTCTCTTGCAAAATTTGGAGTAATAGTTCATTGGAGGATTGGGGGTTCTTGCAAACTATATCTTGGTTCTCTGCATTTCTACTGTAATTCATTTTTATGTTTCAGGTCTCTCATCTATTAATTTACAATTGTGTTAATGTATGAAAAGAAAAATTTACAGGCACATAATTTTCAAATAGCTCAACTAAGTATTTTGATCTACACAATTTTAGTTTCATTGCTCGACTAAGCAAAATTTCATTTCCATTGTTCAAAATTTCATTTTCATTGTTCAACTAAACAATCTCATTTACAAAATTCATTTCCATTGCTCGACTAAGCAATCTTTATTTACAAAATTCATTTCCATTGCTCGACTAAGCATTTCCATTGCTCGACTAAGCAATCTTTATTTACAAAATTTTCCTCTATTGAGGAAGTCTACAGTATCTTTATTCTTGCTTTGCAGCATCTGGTTTAGATTGGTACATGTCTCGTACCATCCAAGACCTATGAAAATGGAAAAGGGGGCTGCTCTGTTGAGCGTTCCAGTTCTGTATCAGTTTGTTTTTATATGCTGCCTTCTTGGAAGAAGTCCATCTGACTCTCTCCTTCTTCATCTGTTGAATTGCTTGGCTCAGGGTTTCATTATCTTGAGGTTCAGATTAGCAAGAGTAATCATACTTAGTCATGTTCTTAATAAGATAGGGGAAAATAGGATGCCGAGTTTTCTTGCGAGGTGTTTTACATACTAACATCTTGTAGTTAGTTCAGATTTCTATTAAGTTTTTAAGAAGGTGATGTGGTGTTGAACCTAGCGCTTTGATACCATATGTAACATACGGATTTCCTGAACAAGTTTTAATCTTGAATTAAGCTGATTTCCTATTTCACATGTCTAAGATTTCCAAAAATTGTTTAAATTGAAATAAAATCTATTTACAATGCTGAATACAAAATGAGGTGTTAACAATTAACTAACTTAATCAGCTGAATGTAAATATCAGATGTATTCATTTAACTACTTCTAGTTTTTCAACTGAAATTAAATAGCAGATAAAAAGAAATACAATTCGAGATATTTGTGATCATTTAACTACTTTAACATAATAACTACTTATAAAGTAAATGACTTTCATCTTGAAATGAAATAACTAAACATACAGAGGTTAAAAGAACATATAGATTATTTCGTGAAGCTTCTTTTATTGGTTGTCCAAACCTTGGCTTTGGTGAGAGGAGAAGCATTGACATAGGCTTAACCTCCCAACCGCAGACCATCACTTATCCCCACTTATTTTGATTTAATAGAACGACCCTCCCTATCCCGAGGTTAGGCTTGGGATGTTCATTAATCCAACCATCAGAGTATCCAGGTGGGTTGAGGTCCCAACGGTTATTCAACAAAATAACTGAAGCGTTTGGACAATCAACATAGATCATTTGTTCCGGCAAATCTGCTTAATTCCACCCTCGCCAAGGATTTCAAATTGTGGGTTGACAAACCCGATCTCCACCACTCGGCTTGACAACTTACTTCATGAATGGAACATGCACAAGCTACTGCATTATTATTAATCATGTTTTTTTTGTTTTTTTGATGTCATTCTTGTTCTTCAGATTTCTATATACCTCCTCACCATTTTCAGGCCAACAAGCTAGTGATTCCTTGGTGCTTTTAGATTAGATTCACAATGATACTTTACACCTTCTTCACCACATACTGACATTTTCACCTGGTGAATTCCATGGTGTTCTAGTTTCAATATTATATTAGGGTGTTATTAATGCCAACTGGAATGATAGCTTTCTTGCCATTATTCTTAAATGATTCAGAGAAATTCGACATATTCGAATGTTTATATATGTAAGGAAAAATGTTAGACTATATGTATCAAACAGTGCATTAATATCAAGGAAGGCAGTCAACTGATTCTACTAAGAAAATGATAGTCTTTTCATGGAATACGGCAAACTTATGCATTAAATCTTTGTCTTATTATCTTAAGGAAAACGTCAGACTTGGAAAGGGAAAACGACAATATCCTTTACTTAAATCATTGCCTTATTACAAACAACTTAAAGAACGAATTTTGAATCCAAAATATTCATGAAGAAAGCATAAAATAAAAGGTTATGGGTTGCATCTGATATCTCTTACATGACCAAAAACTTGAGATTGACTTGCAATTGATAAAATCCGCCAACCTTGCTATCAGACCCGTGACAAATGGAAAACGATTTAAGTTGGAAAAGAATAAATTCTGAACAAAGGTGACTGGGTGGTGCCTTTGGAGTAGAGCTCAGCCTCATCGGTGATATCAAGTAATATATCCGGTTGCCAAGGAGAAAGAATGGCCGAGAAAGTTGAATGCCAAAAGATGATTAAGGAATTCATAATATAGACTCGAGTCTGTCTTTACGGCTTCCTACAGTTACAAGACTCTATTCGAAAGAAAAGAAGAAAAGAGGGAAAAATGAGAAAGAAAGATGAAAGTTTTTAAAAATTAATATTATTTTATTATTGTTTTATTTTCTCAACTATGCTTATATGCACATAATGATAAGGTGGCATCATTGGATTAATATTTTTAATGTAATGGTGTCATTTTATTATTATTTACATATGATCATATTTGAGAAAGTAAAATAATAATTAAATGATATTTATAATTGATAATTCTTTAAAGGTATGAATTTATGTTTATTTTATATTATTTATTATAATGTTCCACTTATAGCTCATGCGGTTCCACCATGAAATATGTTGCCAAGTCTTAGTAACCTTGCCAAGATGGTTTTAGGTCAAACTTGTCGATTATGATGACTGAACTATTCAACCATCCCCTTCCGATGACCTCGTTTCGCAATGCTTCCCCTCTATCTTCAATCTTCATCCTGTAATCATTCAAAACAACGTTCTCGCCAAGACATCAATTCAAGATTTATAAATTGCTAATTCAAAATCATCAAGTAATCGTTAGGGATTTCATCAATGTCAAAATAACTAACTTTACATGCTCATCATATATGTACAACGGCTATAATTAACTAACTCAATTTCACATGATCATGAATTAGATTGATACAACGGATATAATTAACTAACTCACTTACATATGATAATTAAATTGATACAACGGCTATAATTAACTAACTCAATTTCACATGATCATGAAGGGATAAACAACGGCTATAATTAACTAACTCAATTTCATACAAATATGAAGAAATAATTTGATTCAACGGCTATAATCAATTTAAAATTTTAAGGCAAAATTTGGGATGTAACACTAGCCATAGAGGATTCCAATCCTCTATTTTCCCTGATTTTTTGCCTTATTGGAGGCATGGGGAAACTAAATTAGGCATTCAATTTGTTCTACAAGATGGAGGTTTGACTAGTGAGCCTTAAGCAATTGGACAACAAAAATGAAACAAGGTGAGAGAGGAGCAGTGATATCGGGGCTAAGTTGAAGAAGTAAAATCCTCCCTTCAACATTTTGACCTAGTTGGTAAAATCCTTGCCCGCCCACGACCCTCCCTGCCCCCCCAAATTCATGCCTTGTATATGAGGTGCTGAAAGCATTAAAAAACTTCCCCTCTCAACATAGGAGCAGTAAAGTGAAGTAGATGGGCGATGTTAATCGAGTTTGAAGACCAGATCAAAATTGAAAAAATCCTTTGGAGGTGGCAGATTCTGCCACCCTCCTGGTATTATTAATCCTAGAGGGCACTTAAATTCCGTCCTATGTTTATGGAGCAAACATAGAATAAACTCCCAAACTTAACAAAGATCAAGAGAAAACATGATCCAAGGAGAGACAATAAAGACCAATCAAATCAAGTTCAATGAGGAGATGGAATAAGTTTAGAAGGTGAAAAAATGTTAAAAATCCACTAAACACCCTAATCTCCGCCCAAATGAAAGAGCAATCCCCAAACATATCAAATATTTGCCAATGATAAAATGAGAAAGAACTCCCAAAATTGCTTGGTGATTGAACTTGGGGGTGATTTAGGATAATTGGGCAAGGTTTTAGTAGACAAAATATGCTGGCAGAAAATCTAGGGGCATGACTAAATTCCTCTAGGATTCTTCTGTCAGCAAACATGGTAAATTTCCGCCCTACTTGGAGACTCGACCAAAGCATTAATGACCAACAATGTTGTTAAGGAAGTTGAGCTTTTCAAGATCATTTTTCTATCCTTAATAGGGTCAGCCTATGAGGCTGTAAAAAATGATTTAAATAAACAAACCCCATTGGCTAATATGCCAAGGTCCACATATGTTGGGGATTGTACATTCTCAAGCCTTTACTGTGTATATAAGGAGAAAACAAGGTCAACTTTTCACCGAGGCATAGGAACTTTATCCCTCCTGTAGCAGTGCGTTTCCCCTTCAAGACGACGAATTTGGTTTAGAAGTTTCTCTTTCTTAAGGCATCGAAACACACAGTCCTTCCTACGCAATAAGAAGCAGCGAACTATCTCATGAAAGTGGCAGGGTGATTGAGTGGTAGTGGATCAATATTTTGGAGGATAGCAATATTGGGTGAAATTTGGAAACTAGTCTTATCCTCCAGATTTCAACAGAATTCATATCAGATTGGAAGATCGAAGCCATTTTATGAATAAGGATCAAAACTTGAGAAATTCGCAAATAATGAGGGAATTTGGTTCTTAACCCTAGTGAATCCATTATTGAATTCATGTTGTTGCTTCATTTGAATATCAGTTTTATGAAAATCTATGTCATCTCTCCTATCCCCTTATCAATTTTAAAGAAGTTTGATACATTTCATTTTGCTTTTCTGCTTGCAAGGAAAATCTCTCAGGAGGGGGAGGTTGGAAGGCAAGGTAATGATCAAAACTTTATAGGTTTCAAGTAGATGCTTCAAGCTTGGCCTCAAATCTCTAAGTGAGAAGGAGAATAATTTCAGATTATAACAACATAAATCCAAGGCAAGATCAAGGTGTAATCCAAGAAAACAAGAGGAATCCAACTACGTGAAGACATCATCAGGATGAATCGAAAGAAAGATCAAGTTCACAGGTACAAGCAAGTTCAATTCAAAGCTATGATAAAATTTCTAGAGGATGGAGAAAATTCGAGAAGATGAAGCAATTTGGGAATAGGCTGTCACATTAGAGAGCTTGACGAGGTTGGGTATCAAGAGATATTTTCCTATCACAAAGAATAGTTGAAGTCTACAAGATAAAGGTGATGAGATAGCACCTAGTTTTCTTCTACCAATCGAGAAAACTCAAATTACAAGTACATTCAATCATAATATGTCAAGTGTACAATTTTCTCATTGGCTTACAAAAGAATTATAATTATTGGCCCATAGGATGGTGCTCTCACTTGATTGGTTGATAGTTTGGCAACCCTAATCAGGGTTTGTAGGGATTAATCTTGACCCTTCAATTAATCTTGGCTATTCATTATAATTGAACATCTATGAAAGGCCAAGAAGCCCTTCTCATTTGTAAGAGAGCTAGAAGATTTAGATTCATAAGCTTAGGAAATTAGATTAGGCTAGCTGAGGTAGAGACTTGATCAAATTTTTGCTATAATGCTATCAAAGTGAATGATAATTTATTGTTGGTTTTCAGGGTGGATTACTTAATGTTGCTTTGAAGTGTTGTGTGGTTTCCTCAATCTTTCACTCAAAGTAGATTTCATTTCATGTTTAGGTAGTTTAGTTGGATGAAAGAAATTGTGGATGTTTACTTGCTTGACTTGAACAAAACCAGGCACTAGCCTCTTGCTGATTGTAAGTGTATGGCTGGCACGAATCCCAATATGGATTTTTCACAGACAATTTTCTTGAGGAAGGCCCATAAAAATTTGCAAAAAACCCTCAAAAAATACGTAGTTTTAAAATTATTTCCGACAGCAAAATCAAAACTGTTAATGTATATCAAACTTCATATCAGACTGGTATAGTTTTAACAATTTACAGATTTGAATGCTCTGATTTTCTTTTGTTGCAGGTTATGGTCAGATTTTACTCTTGAAGGAATCGGTTTAGTGAATTATATGAAATACAAATGTAAATGAGAGAACACAATGTAATCTTCAGATATGAAACTACCAAACTTCCAATGAGAGTATTGATTGATTTCTATATCCCTCTTGGTCTAATTGACTAGGTATTAATATTTTTTCTAATAGACTTGTAATCAAAATACATGTGGAGTGGACATGTCTCATGTCCACTCATGACATGACTTTCTTAAATAAACAAATATTAATTATTATCCTAATCGAATGATTAGGACTTGGCCAATAATTACACATGCCAAGTCGCTTTGCTCGATCTTAAACAAGGTCAATCATGTTTGATCATATATAGATCGATTCTATGCATGAATATCAGATCATTCCTCTATCTGTACCAAGAGAAGATCAATCTGCAGTTTCAGATTTCAGCATACTTACTGTGATATATAGAGTTTCAATTTGATGCAAGAATGGTTGCTTTGAGTCCAAGGTGTATGACATGATAAATCTATTTGTGTAGAGTAAATGTGTATGTGTGCGTGTATATCAGTTCATATAATGAACACATATACATACACACATGCACATATACAAACAATACAAGCAATCACCCTTTTATCTGACCAAAGCTACCATGTATCAACACTTGCTCTTGGCTAGGGAAGATAACTAAGTATAAATCGATTTAGATATCACTTAATTCGCAATATCAAGGAGTATAGAGAACATCAAATCATATGACATACTTATATCCTAGTTATGGTATGTGTATAGATATCATGTCTCATGATGTCTACCATAACATATCATGGCATGCCCACAAATATTACGTCACATAATATCCACCATGATTATCTCATTAAGAACATAATGATATACAACAGATATCACGTCTCATGATATCTATCAAAATGTCCAAGAGATACTATCATGGCATGTATACGAATATCAAGTCACATGATATTCATCATAATAGTGAACATTGTAAAGTCTTCACCTTACAATGTTAGATACAAGTGTATATTATCAGAAAGATCATCACCTTTCTGTACTGTACACAGGGGGCCCCATAAAGTCATAGAGTCACACATATGATGAAAGAGTTTACAAATAAAATATCTTATATATATATATTAGTACAACAACAATTTTGAGACTTAGTCTCAATAACTTACATTTCAACCATACCAAATTTATTTTTGAAGTGTTGAACCCTATAGAGAGGCTTGGTGAGAATGTATGTTGTTTGATCACTTGTACTAATATACTTCAAGTAGATCACATTCCTTTCTACCATATCTCTCACATAGTGGTAAGGAATCTCTATATGCTTAGATCGATCATGGAACACTAGATTTACTAAGAGCTTAATACAACTTTGATTGTCATAATGGCTACTAGTAGGTTTCAAGGGGTCACCAAATAGTCTCGCAATCAACATTCGAAGCCATACTGCTTCTCTGGCTCCCATAGAGGTTATAATGTATTTGGCTTTTGTAGAACTTTGTGCTACTGAAGACTATTTCTTGCTTATCCAAGAAATCATGGCTGATTCAAAATGAAGCAACATCTTGATGTGCTTTTTCGATTAGTTACACTTCCAACCCAATCTAAATTAGAGTATATCAACTTTCCTATATTTGAGATCATATCCAATAATACCTTGAAGGTACTCAAATATATGTTTTGCAGCAACGAGTTGTAGCTTACGTGGTTCACACATAAACTGGCTCAAAGCATTCGCTGCACAACAAATACCAAGTTGAGTGTTAACCAAGTATAGCAGTGTCCAATAATTTGTCTATAAAGAGTAGGATTTGCAAATCTGGATTCTACTATTGCCTCTTTTAACTTATGTAAGTTGGTTTCCATGGGTGTGGATATTGGTCTACAATTTAACATCTCAAATCTTTTCTGAATATCAATAATGTATTTTCCTCGATTCAGAAGAATACCATTAGGTTTCATCTAGACTTCCAAACCTACAAAGTAGTGTAAAATACCCAAGTCCTTCATGTCAAATTTTGAGGCCAAGTCTTTCTTACATTGAACAATAAGATGATCCTCTCCTGTAATTAGCAAGTCATCAACATATGTGATTAGTATTAACATATCACCTTTAATAATTCTAAAATAGAGGTTTGGGTCCACATCATTCTTTCTAAACCCTAGACCCATAAGATAATTGTCAATCCTTTCGTACTAGGCTTGGAGAGTCCGTTTAAGTCCGTATAGGGCTTTCTTCAATTTGCATACAGGAGAGGCTGTATTATGAATCATGAAACCTTCAAGTTGTTCTAAATAGACTTCTGCTTCAATAGTCCCGTTCAAGAGTACAATTTTCACATCCATTTGGTGTATCTTCTGGCCTTTCGCTGCTGCAATGGCTATGATTTCTGTAACATAAGTGTAATTGGCAATAGGTACAAATGTCTCTTCGTAATCAATACCTTCCTTTTGAGAGAACCCCCTGGCAACAAAGCGTGCTTTGTGTTTCTCTATACTGTCATCTGCAACATGTTTAATTTTGAAGAGCCATTTGAAGGGGACAAAAGATTTCTCTTTAGGTATAGGTACTATATCCCATACATCATTTTTCAAAATGGATTGATACTCTTTTGTCATGGCATCTTTCCATACTTGATGTCTGAGAGCTTCTATTACACTAGTAGGTTCTGAGTTTATGATTTTGCTCATTAACCACATAGCTTGAGAATCTGTTAGGCCTTTTACTTTCTTTGCAAGCTCCTTTGGGTACTGCAAAGTTTTCGGTTTCCTCAATCATTTTTATAGCCCAAAGTGGTCTTTTCTTGTTATTGTTTTGATTTTCCTCTTGATGCTCCCTCTAATTCTTGGGATCAGTTTTGTTTTCATTTGAGGTTTTGTTCTGGGTGCTCCCTCTAAAACTTAGGACTAGGGTCTTCCTCCATGTTTATTGGAGAATCCTGGATTTCTAACTTATTTGAGTTGTTTTCCCTTTTGAAGGCAATGTCTTCCTCAAAGATGACATTTATGCTCAATTCTATTTGTCTTTGTCTAGGTATGTATATTTTGTGGGCTTTTGAGGTTTAACTGTATCCTACAAAAATTCCTTTCGTCTCAGTAGGTTCTAATTTTGACCTCTTCTCTTTAGGCACATGAATATATACAGGACAATTGAATATGCTTAGATGGCTTATGTAAGGTTTTATGCTGGTAAAAACCTCTTCAGGTGTTTTGTTATCAAGGTGTGAGTGGGGGCTTTTGTTTTGGATTTAAACAGTTGTTCTAGATGCTTCTACTCAAAATGAGGTATCTATGTTTTGGTCATCATTGATTTTGCAGCCTCCACAATAGTTTTGTTTTATCTCTCAGCTACCTCATTTTCATGAGGATTATAAGGTACCGTAAACTCCCTCTTAATCCTGACATCAACAAAAAATTCTGTAAAGAGTTCCGAGGCGTGTTCTTTCCCATTGTTTTAACTTTCTTTCCAAAAGAGTTTTCTGTTAGGGCTTTGAACTCTAAATCTTTTAAGGATCTCTTCTAACTCTTTACACTTAAGGAAGTAGATCCAAGTCTTTCTAGAGAAGTCATCCATAAAAATTACATAATATAGGAAAGTCTCCCATGGAAAGGGTAGACGTGGATACACATAAATTAGAGTGGACTAATTCTAATATATTTTTGGTTTTGCTCAAACTTGTTTGAAAGGTTACCTTTGTATTTTTCCCTAGGGCACACCCTTTGCATGTCCCATTATGATTTTGATGATAACACAATTGTGTTACCAATTTTTCCATGATAACACAAAAGTGAATATGCTTTAAGCTTTGATGATAGATCTCATTAGAGTCTGAAGTTTCATGGATGAGGGCTTGTTTTGTATCATTGTGAAGTTTGTATAAGTATCCTTGTCTTATACCAATGGTTTTAGCTTTCTTATATGTAAAGTTCTTTGGCCATGCCAAGACTTTCCCATCCATGAAGGTGACCCTATATCCATTATCTTATAGGGTAGATATTGATACTAGATTTTTCTTAATTCTAGGTACAAAGAATACATCTTTTAGTTGAATAGTGATACCTTGATTCCAATTTGATGATACAAGTTCACACCCCTTTTACAGGATGTGCAAAATCATTCCCAATAGTTACTTTTTCGTCGGTTTCTTCCACCATAGTGTCTAGGTGTTCTTGGAATCCAGTGAAATGCCTTGATGATTCACTATCCATTACCCAAGTTTTACAAGTTGATAGTGTTGAGTAAAATACAAATTTCTTATAGTCATCTTTTGTATTTACTTTTCCAACCTTAGCAAAAGATGCTTGTTTCTTTGTCCTGTCGGGGCACTTGACAACATAGTGTCCATATTGATTGCATCTAAAACATTGAACTTACAACACGCCTTTTCTCTTCTTAAACGATCCATTTCCATGAAAAATTCTTTTTCTTTTGAAATTTCTCTTCTTACCTTTCTTATGAGAATTTGTGTTTAAGACATAAATATCCCCATCTATAGGTTTTCGTTTATTTCTTTTTGACATCTGTCTAGCTTCTTGTAGGCAATCAGATCTTAACTGATCCAATTTTGGAAGTTTTGATCTTGCACTTATGCCTTGTAGTCATGTCTCCCATGAATTCGGTAGGCCACCTAAAGCTACTAGAGATAACTCTTTACTATCAATTTCGTACCCAACAGTTGATAGTTGGTCCCTCAGGTCGGATATTCTCATGAAGAATGCATTGATGGATTCTCCTTTTTTCATGCTTATGTGATTCATTTGCCTCTTTAGTGCAAGGGTTCTGCTAGTGTTATTTATTTCAAATTTGTTCTCAAGGGATTTGAACATAAGCTATGCAGTCTCCTGTTTTGCCAATATAGGTACACATGTTCCTTAACTGCATCTACTATTAATTTCATGGCTTTTTTGGTATGCTCAGTCCATTGAGATTTTTCCAGTTCATGCTCAGGTTCTGTCTTTTTGTCTTCTACATATGAATCTAATTAGTTGTCTTTTAGTATCATCATGATTCTCAACTTCCATGATGTGAAATTGTTTGCACCTTCAAGGCAATCCTCAAATCTGATCATATTTGACATTCTTGAAGAATGGAAGTGACTGCAATGTTAAGGCCAGTAATCTGATTTCTCAAGTTTAATTTTGGATCTTCCTTGACAAGGCTCTAATACCATGTAAATGTATATTAAACTTCTCACCAGACAGGTATAGTTTTAACAATTTGCAGACTTGTATGCTCTGATTTTCTTTTGTTGCATGTTATGATCAGATTTTACTCTTGAAGGAATCGGTTTAGTGAATTATATGAAATACAAATGGAAATGAGAGAATGCAATTCAATCTTCAGATCTGAAACTGCCGAACTTCCAACGAGAGAGTATTGATTGATTTCTATCTCTCTCTCTTGGTCTAATCGACTAGGTACTAATATTGTTTCCAATAGACTTGTAATCAAAAGACATGTCATGAGTGGACATGTCTCATGTCTTCTCAGGACATGACTTTCTTAAATTAAAATAAACAAATACTAATTATTATCCTAATTGAATGCTTAGGACTTAGCCAATAATTACACATGCCAAGTCGCTGATTTACATATAATATTATAGATCATTTGCTCAATCTTAAACAAGCTCAATCATGTTCAAATGTTATCATCTTCGATCATAACTAGATCGATTCGATGCATGAATATCGGATCATCCCTCAATCTGTACCAAGAGAAGATTAATCTGCAAGTTCAGATTTCAGTATATTTACTGTGATGTATAAAGTTTCGATTTGATACAAGAATGGTTGCTTTGATTCCAAGTTGTATGACATGATAAATCTATTTGTGTAGAAGAAGTGTATGTGTGCATGTATATCAGTTCGTATAATTAACTGACACACATACACACATGCACATATACAAACAGTACAAGCAATCACCTTTGTATCTGACCCAAGCTACCATGCATCAACAAAAACCTTGGGTCAGTGCAAGCGACATAAAATGTAGAACCAAGAGTAGAGAAAATCGCCAAATTCAGTCACAAACCCATGTGCAAAACATAACTCCACAATCTTTGAAAAAACACAGGAAAAATGGGCTTGTTGTTTCTAAGAGAAAACACAGCAATTCGTGGTAAGAAAACTAGAAAAAAATGTGAGTCTCTACCTACGAAAACTCAGATAGAATCCTGTCTGCAACAAATGACCAAGGAGATGGTCATGGAAGCTAGAAAATGAAGGAAGCAGGCTCTTGTTTGCAGAAAAACACCCAAAAAAGAGATGAATTTTTGACCAGATATTTGGTTGTGTGAACAGGCTAGAAAAACACGAGTTTTCTGGGTTCGTGAATCTCCAAACATGAAGCCACAGACAAAAAACGAGTCGATGTGCTTCAAATATGGCCCACAAACAGGTGAGAGTGCAAGAAAAATCATGGCATCCCACAATGTCTGCAAAAATGCATAAAAACACTTCCATGAAAAGACATAATATTGGAAGTGAAAACTTTTGAAAAATCTCAATTTGAAAAACTAATTCATGGAAGAATTTCTTTTAAATTTTCCAAAAAGTTTATACCCGCTTCGATACCATGTTTCGGTAAAAGAATTGAATGAATTAAATGGAACGATCAAATGATCATTTAAAGGATTACAAAGACGACGTTTCTGCAATTGTAAACTAAAACCTATCTAATATTTATGTAAGTTACACTATTGACCATTAGATAATAAATAATAAAGATACTATGAAAGATATTATTCTAATTGACTCTTCACAATGAGGGCAAGAAGAGAGAGCTGGGAGACAGCACTGGATGGAGCTAATTGCATGGTTTGGCTCTGGTTAAATTGGTTAGGTTGGACATGGTCAAAATGGCTTGGTATGTACTGTTTCATTTAGAGCTCTTGCATGACATCTTTGGTTTTTGTTTATTATTAAGTTTTATTATAATAAGTAGGCTTTACCCACAATTCATGGACTACAAAAAATGATCATCAGATGAGATATATTTTAAGCTTAAAAAGACCAACCTTGAAGCATGTCTATTTCAAACAATTTGAGAAAGATTACAATTAGAAAACACATGCTCATGGTTTCAGAAAGATGACAAACATACCAATAATCAAGATTCTTGAAAAGTTTCCTGACAGCTACTTTCTGCCATACATTCAACCATTTGAAACAAGCTTTCTTGGGTTCAATGCCAGACACATTAAATCTGTTATATGAAGTGACGGGGCAGTCATGTATGCCATTGCCACTTCATATCTTATTTAAAATACAACTGAAATGAGGAGAATAAACTAATTTATACAATTGTTTGGTCGTGTTTTAAAGGATGGTTTTCATGTATCCAATTCAGTGACGAGACGACTTAAACATCACACTCTTAAGACTTGATTCTTAGGCTAAAAGTGTTAAATAGTCAAAGTTGACTTATTTTTCCAAGCTTAATTTCTTGTTTAGTGTGATTTTTAAGGATGACCCTTATTGAAGTCTTGAATCTTTGAGGAAAAGAGTAAATGTCAGGTGGCCTCATATCCTTGTCAGACAATTTGAAGTTGATCTTATGTTTTTTTTTCCAATTTTTAAAAATACAGTCAATCATTTGATAATTTCCCTGGGCATTTAAATGCTTTTGAAGGATGCAGTTGGAGGAGATTGAATCTTATCCATTTTTACAGATTTAGAAATTATACTGAACTATAAATGATATGAATATCTGATATCAATTGTGACTGTATTCTGTTTTTGGCCAGTCCTTTGTTACCTATTTTGGTTTGTATCATATCTGGCCCAGAAAGAATCTGCAAGAAATATCGGTGATCTAAATCTGTATCAGTTTGCTCTACTGTATTCATCTAATTGTAAAAAGGTATTTTTTCGAAGTTAAATAGCAGAAATTGAAGCAAAATTGGATTTAATATGCACCTGAGATAGATGATAATATAAAATGGTACCTTGAAGGCTTGAGAAATAACTCACTTCTGCTTAAATTAGGTTTTGGATACAACCATGGTTTTTTGTCTTGCCAGTTTGCTTCTGTAATAGCCAAAAAAGAGTGAATTGATGTTTGGATGTGCATTGATTTCTTCCTAGTGTAGCTTGCTTGTTTGCAGAAAAATACTCACACTTACCGTACAAAAACTTTATTTATGAATAGAAGAATAGAGTTATAATAATAGAATTAGTGTAGGCCCCTCTTGTAAATTGTCTCCACATGGAGTTTGACTTAATGCATACTATGCCCTCAAGCATTTCCCTGTCATCTTTTATGTTTCCGTAATCTCTTCTATATCAAGCAATTGATCTCTTTCTGCTTGTACTGTTGTTTTATTTGTTATCTGTGATTTATGCATAATATTTTCAAAGGTGCTCTTGGAAAACATAAGATTCTTGTACACTTCAGTTTTTAAATTTCTTATTCTGTTCCTAATTGACAATAATATGCTGTCATCATAAGGACTAGCTTTGGATCGAAGTACTTCACCTGTAATGTTAATGTTTATCCTTCAACATTATATCAACATGAGTTTTATAGATTTCTAATTCGGTTCCTAATTGACAATAATATGCTGTCATCATAAGGACTAGCTTTGGATTGACGTACTTTGCCTGTAATGTTAATGTTTATCCTTCAACATTATATCAACGTGAGTTTTATAGATTTATGGCTAGGGACAGTATCAGTATTTGTTAGTGAGAATGTTCTGGACGGTTTTATCTATCCATACACTTTTTTTTAAGATCTTTTTCATATGGAAGGCATTCAGTAATTAAAAATTTTATTCAATAAACCATCTCAAAGGTGTTATTCTACATCCAAATATGACACTATTTCCTCCAGAATGATTTGGAGTCTCTTGGACTATAAGTTATTTACCTGAAAGCAAAATAAGAGAGGAAGGTTTTCCATGCAACTGTTGTTTGAATAGCTGTATGTACTGCTGAATTGCATTTCTCAGATTTTATAATATGACACTAGATCTTGCATGTCTTCTGGAACTGCTTCATGCATGGAACAATTTATATTTTATCCATAGACTTGTGGAAATCTTTGAATGTCACAGAGAGATTATTAATGTCACCGTATCTTAACACTTCCTTTCTAGCTACACCAAGCATGGAATAATTTATTCTCTTGTTTCATTTATAATGTGACAGATATGTGGACCGTGAGAATGAATTGAGAGAAGCCAAACCAGCTGTTATACCTCCCAAAAGGCTTCCATTGGATCCTTGGACTAAGTCTCGCCTTAGTAAACAATGGGCTCCTCGCGAGAATGTATAGATGCATGCCAAGCCAGCTGTTTCACCACCTAAAAGGCCTTCATTGGATCATTGGACTATAATAAGAAACTGTTTGGTGATTGTTTGTAAAATGTGTCATGTATTTATGCGGAATCAAAGGTTCAAAAGTATTATTGGCATGTTTTAAGGGGCGAATTATATTATTTTTGATGAATTATTTTCTATTGAGAGTTTCAGTCTATGAAGCCATTTCACCAGTGCTCATTGCACAGGCATTTGACAGTAGCAGTTATGTTAAAATTTATTTTTTGGCAGTAGTTTATCCGGTTAATGATTTTCCCCTTTAAATAATTATTATAGAATCTCAAATATATTTTTTCAAAGAAATGCTCTTTATTTTATTTTAAATTATATTTAAAACATACAATGCTTTAAAATGAAAATTTAAAAAATCAATAAAATACTAAGGTCTAGGCTGTGAGCAAAACAAAAAAATACAAAGTTTAAAGTTTATTGTATGTACTGTCTCTATTTTTTCCTAATACAATTTTTAATGGTAATATTAAAATTTTTCTTTTTTCTTTTAATCTTTTATATTTAAATTTTAAATTTCATATTTTTTAATTTAAAAAATATATATTTAAACTTAACTATTATTTACTAATAATTAAAAAATATTTACAATTATATTTTTCTTTCATATCTATACACTTAACTAAAACTAATAACATTGATAAGAGTATTATCTCATTTTTGATTAAAATCAACAACATAACAAGGGTGTTGACCCTTAATCAGAATCTAAGGGTGTCAAAAGAGATCGGCAACCCACTAGCAAAAGTTACTATTACAAATCAATACATTGACCAAAAAAGTTAGTAATCCACCTCAAGAGTGGGTAAAAGTGTGTAGATAGCTCACCACAATGTGGAGAGGCAAATGAGAGGTTAAAGATTTTTTAAAATGTTGTCAGCTACTTGTCGAGGTGATACTATTACTAGGATTCTCACTGCAAGAGGGAAATTATGAAACCCCCTTAGGAGGATGAGCAACACAAGAGAAAGCATTGAGAAGGTTGCACATTGTTAACCGAAGACTAATTCATAGTAGGAACAACAAATGGAGAAGGGTCCATGTTGCTAGAGAAGATTGCACTAATAAAAGGAGGTAGATGGGTTGTAGAGGCCATTAAGATCTAGCATGAGGGCATGTCTTGTTTTTATATATTGTTTCTTTTTGAAATATAATGTTTATAATTAATATATTAAAATATTATGTTTATAATTAATATTACTATTTTCACAAGGTAGATCATCAGAAGTGATCAAATTTGTAGCCCTAACAGGCTAACTTTTTTACTATAATAGTGAAGATTTGTGGGTGTCATCCCCATCTCAGATTTACCTTCACCTTGGAGGGTTTTCGGGTTACAAAAATCTGTGTTATTTGTTTATATTTTCACGGATGTTATGATTAGATAGATTTAATTTCAGCATTACAATTTATGATTATATATTATGCATAAGTTAGATACGAGATGGTTAATATGGTGAATGCAGTTAAGTTATTTTGCAGGATAGAAGTTTTATAGATCTTGTTTCACCCGCCCTCTCAACATCTTAGTTTCCTAATAAACTTCCAACAATTGGTATTAGAGTATTGGCTCTCTTGAAAGAAGTCTAACAACTTGTGAGTTTGGATCTTGTAGATGGAGACTTACAAATTGGGAAAGATAATTGACAATCAAGTGATTGACATCTAGCTCATATTGCAATAACTTGAAGCAACAAGAGAGGAACTAAGGAAATTCCTAAGAAAAAGAAAAATATGGCTATCCAATAGAATGACACACTTTATCAAGAAGTTGATACTCAAGGACTGCTTGATGATGGAAATTCTAGTGAAAGTGATGCAACCATTGTAGATCTATTGGAGAAGACCAATATTTTGAATGAAGAAGTTTGAGAACTAAAAAGAGAACATGAAATCCAGTCAATAAGGCTATGTGAAGTGATCGAACAAAAGAAAAAAGAAAAAGAAGAAAAAGTTGTGATCGAAGAAGACAAAAGACAAATGGCTATCAGATGTGAAGAAAGGTCATCTAGTGTACAAAACCTTACAAAAACTCAGCTAGACATGATGAATCAATTGATGCTTGCAAATAAGGATTTGAACATAAAAGATGTGGAAATAGAAAATATGAGATCACAAAGTGACCTATTGAGGAATGAGTTAAGATATGAGAAAGAACTTGAGGAAAGGATGAACAAGCCTAGTGAATCAATAAGATATTTTGAAGAACTGATGAGATCACCTAGGTCATTTGACAACATCTCTGGACTAGGACATACAAAACAACATTCATCTACTGAAAAAAGAGAATCATCCAAGAGTGGAGAGCTAAGGAATGCAAAATCAAAAGGAAAATCTACATGCTATTATTGTGGTAAACTTGGACATAATGCAAAGATTTACAAAAGCAAGAATGATATGCAAAACCCTAAACCTAAGTCCACTAGTAACTATTTTTATTGCAAAAAGAAAGGACATCAAGTACATGGGTGTAGATCAAAGTTGAACAATATACCTACTGCACCTAAATTTGAGAGATATTGTTACAATTGTCAAAAGTTTGGAAATAGAGCACATGAATGCATATCATAGCCAAAACCCAATTGGACAAGTAGAAGGCAAGTCAATGCAGCTAAGAAAGTTTGTTCTAATTGTCACAAGGTTGGACATGTGAGCAAGAACTATAGGACCCAAGCACTAATACCAAACAATGAACACATCAAGGGTAAAGGAAAAGCAGATGCTAAACAAACAAAGAAGGAGATAAATCAAACCTGGAAGAAAAAGGTGGAAGCTAGAAGTAGTAGAACAAATAAAGTCAAGATCACCCAACCCAATGGAGAAGGTGATCACACCACCTCAAATTGATCAAGAAAGGTATGTTAGGAACTATATATTTAATGACTTAACTTACATAAGCTCCTAACATAAATTGTGCAAAAGTTCATATCTGCATAGGATAAGAAAAATTAGAACAAATTTATGGAAAGTATAGTGCAAAGGAATCGATTATATTTTGGATGTCGAGCATCAATAATATTGTCTGTATTGACTGAGTATTGCAATATGGACCAAGTACCCCGATGCCCAAATTGATGTATCGACCAAGTTAGATGGAATTGATCGAGTTGTATAATGAAGATCGAGTTCAATAGGTTAATGATGACCGAGATAGCTGGATTCCACCTAACAAAGGACACAACATTTATGGAAGACCTAACTTGAATGAATGAAGATATAAATTAAGAATTCAAAGGAATAAAACACACCTTGCATTCATATTTTGAGAGCACAAAGTGATTTGTGAAGTGATTTGCAAAGGTGATTGGAAGCAAATTAGCAGTGGAAGAGTGATCGAGTATTGATTTTTAGTTGTGCCAAGTTGTTCAAAAGGAAAAGTCTCAAAACCATAACTAGGACAATGACATCTTCCTCAAACATTAGTGACAAAGAATCAAGGAGGTAAGAAATGTTCAATTGGTGAGAAGTGACACTTGTCCTCCACCAAAATATCGTGTTATTCTTGAAACTGCCATGAAAGGAGATTCAGTGGGTGTGCTATCATTGATGCCACCTAAGGTTATTATCACTCATGATGTATAGAGCTATTATATGTGCAAAATTGGTGAAGTGGGAGATTGAAATTTGTGTGAATTATGAAAAATTGTGTGATGAAGGAATACTAAAGGATGAGTTCAAGATTGTTGAGAGAAAAGGGTTAACTCGTGCCCTAAATTTTCTAAGAAATTTCAAGATTGAATGGATCAAGGCCATGTTGAGTAGAATTCATGATATGGAGTTATGGCTGGAGAATGGGCTGATCTAGATCACAAATAAGACAATTCATGTTGTTATTGGTTACCCAACATTTGACAAGAAGAAGACAATGCATTGCCAAAGCAAAGAAGCTATCAAGGCAAATACCAAGGCCAAGTGGAATGGATGTGGGATGTCTATTTTAACTATCATTGATCCATTGGTTGAGCTTGCAGTAAGAGTGGTTTCTCATAAATTTTATCAGTCAAGTGGATTGAATAATGTGCTGTGTATGGAAGTTGATCATGCATGGAAGGTTTCGATGAAAGGTCATGAATATGATCTTGTCAAGTTACAATAGTTGCAACTAGCAGAGAACCTGATATCAATAAGTTTAGAAACAAATTCAATTTGTTAGTTTGGATAATTGATCATGTGTATTTTCTTTTATATTCAGAGTTATTTTCCTACTGTTGGAAATATTGCATGGGAATGACAAACTTGCTACAAGACAGATCAGTGAGTACATAACGAATTTGAAAGAAAAATGTGAGAATGTTGTAGATGGATATTTTGAAGAATTCAAGCAGAAAATGAGAAAGAGATTAAGGATTCCATCATCCTTAGTTGAGAAGCATTATAATGATGTGTGTTTTCTAGTTGATACTGATTACACATATGTACATGCAGTTAAGTGGAGGGTAGCTTGGCTTAAACCTTTTGGTTATGAAATTAAGATTGTTGATGTGAGTGCAACCATTATTGCATTGCTAAATGGAGAAATTGATGCAAAGGCCGAGCCCTTTGGTAAATATGAAGAAAAAAAAGGAAGAATAACTATATATATATCAATATTGCTTCTACTGATAAGAAAAGAAAGAAAATGATTGAAGACCTAGAAGGAAGACTAGGCACATAGACCAAAGGTAAATGACCTTTGATGCTTACACAAGGTCTTGGAGAAGATCAAGACAATGACAATAATGCAAAGGAATTGGAAGAAAGTGCAGGGGAACAAGGCAAAGCCCTAGCACTTGCCACCCCACTAGTTAAGAAGGCCAAAACAATGAAAAATTCAAGCCTAAGGTGAGGAAGGATGCAAAGAAGGTAACACATAAGCCCCTCTCTCCTCTTCCACCACAAAGCCTGAGAACCAGGGAAACAATAGTTATCAGTGCCAAGCGATCATTAAAAAAAAGAGTTCTCAAGATTACAAAACCTAGTAAAAGTTCAAGTGGCACAAGTGTAGTTAAGAGGGAATGCCAGCCACTAAGAGTCAGCCAAAGAGAAGGTTGATAAAGAAAAAAGATACTAAAGATGATGATGTAGAGAGAACTGAATCTAATGAACTTGGTCACCACCAAGTCACTGTGCATATAAAGCCTAAAACTATTGACGAGGTATGTGACAACATCATAAGCTCTACAGGGTTATCAAATTTTAATTTTGTAAAGTATGATTGAGTGAGTGATATTGACAAGTCAAGAATAGAGGAAGCCATATTAGACATGATGGCAAAATTCAAATTGACACCTTTAGAGACAGGAAGCAAGATTCCTAGTGACTCGTATAGTAGAATTGATGGTAAGTGGCAATAGGCAACATAAATTGAGAAGTAAATAAGAGAAGGCACATTATCCAAAATTATGCTTGAGCTAACAAATAATAAAAAGACAACATTGTTGGAGAAGCATAGGAATATATTTGTTCCTAAATTTAGAGAATTTATGATTTTGCAAAATAAAATTGAGGTTGTTGTACAACAAAATGAATTATTGTGGAAAAGCATTTTTAGACTAAATAAAAAAGAGGTTGACAAGATTGGCAGAGAAGATGAACATGAGAAAGAAACAGACACAATAACTATTGAAGATGTTCAAAGTGATGAAGAAGATTCAAGTGTGCCAAGCCCATAGGGAAATGTATCACCTATTCATGATAATACACCTGACACTCTTGTATTACAACAAATAAAGGACTATCCTAATGCAGGAGAAACTTAAGTCTAAATTGTTGATTTTAATGAACAAATAAAAATAGATGGAACAATAACAAAAACATGCTTCCCAAACCAAAACATTGATAATAGATGTCGAGGAGTCAATAAAGGAAAAACAAGAACAAAAGGAACCATAAAAGGAATGAAATGTAGAAAATTCTACTACAGGTCAAGAAGGACCACATGTTTCAAGACCTCTAGCAGAGGGAATTAAGGAGACTGGAAAACAAGAGAAGGAAAATGATAAAGAAGAAGAAAAGCACAAGATTCATAGACAATGGCGATTGCAACTATTGCTATCTCTTGCACTAAAATACAAGTTAGACTAAGTGGTCAAACCCCCTCACCAACTCTAACTCTAGCAATGCCAAGAAGTAGCACTCCCAAGAAGAAAGAATGAAAGAAGAAAAGGATATTTCTCTAGGTAATACTATTACTCTAGATGAAGTTATTGAAATGCCAAAATAGGATCTAAACAATCTCACATTTGAACAGACTGCCATCTTGCTAGATATTTTAGCAAGAAAGAAAAGACAAGAAGAGTCAAAGAGAGAGCAACAACAAAAGCAAGTGTTGCATGATATCAAAGATATATTTGTTGATGCCTTTGATGTACAGACCATTGATGAGCATGTTGGAAATGTAAGAGAGTAACTGAGAGGAGAGGGGTGAACTAGTTACAACAAAAAAAAATCCCTGTTCAATAAATGTCAATTCAATCTTCCACCGTTCATGCAATATTGACTAGCTCAGTTAACATTAGAATATTATTGTCACTCAGTTAACAAAGCAATCTTAAGATTATTAATCCATTTAAACCTTTAGTAACATAGTTGCATAAACATAAATCATAAGAAAATAACATGAACACATATGACACCAAGATTTGACATGGAAACCCAATTTGGGAAAAACCACCTTGCTACTAGTCACAATAATTTTCACTCTTCTGAAGTGAGCTCTATTAGGAGCCAATCCTATTAAAGGTTACAAAACATACTGTTAAGTATGCCCCTATTAGAGGATTTAGATCACCCTGTTAAGAGCGGTCTGGTTAGAGGTCTTCAAACACTTCAATCTTAAAATGCCACCTTGTTTGAGGATTTACAAAATGACTGTTAAGTCAACTCTGTTAAGAGATTCCTTTATTGCTACAATGGTTAGAAAGCAACAACAATTTTTACATGATTTATAAAACAACTGTCTTTGCAAATTTAGATCTTTATTATGTCTCGACCTCTGAATCCTTCCTAATCAGATGTTCTTTGCAACATGTCTTCCACACTTTCTTGCTCCGCCTTTCCTTTGCTCACATGTCCATCTTATTCCCTTTCTCACTTCACACACTTTATCCTTACAACTTGACCTTTCTTATATATCATAAGCTAGGAAAAGTTAGTTTGAATAAACTTTCAAAACATCAATAAACATCCAAATAGTTTGCCTCAATTGATTAATTAATTAACACATGCATTCTGTTGTCACTTGGTCAATACTAGGATTGAATACTCGGTTGAAACTATGACTCTTTTGATGCTCGACCACTCAGTCACTACTGCAAAACTTTTGGTGCTTGATCACTCGGTCACTACTGTAAACCTTTTGGTGCCTGACCACTCAGTCAATACTGCAAGCCTTTTGATGCTTGACCACTCGGTCAATATTGCAAGCAAGAATCCTTTTATTAACCAACTACTCGGTCAATACTGGAATGTCTTCTTTACTTGACTGCTTGGTTAATACTGAGATATACAAGGTTAATATTGTAAACTCTACATTGCTAAGTTAATATTGAAATTTGTGTAAACATCAATGACAATATACAATTGAAGAATTATTTCCAATAGAACAGGCCCCCATTATCTCTCAGTGAGTGCAAATAGTTGAAAAATTCAACACTGAGGATATTGAAGAAAATGAAAAACTAATGGCTTAGTCTGAAAAGAAGTTCAAAAATAAAGTAATAGAGAAAGTTTCTATTGTGATTGCAATAAGGAAAGTTGAATTGATGACACTTGTACATAATATTGAAGAACTTGTTTAGAAAATATAGAATCTATACAATATTCTTTGTGATATGACAAGATTTACAAATGAATTTTAGTCAAACATTCAAAGGATTCAGGTTGATATGAAATTATCAAGAAACATTATCTCTTAGTTAACTGAATCAACTCAATGCACTACAATAGATTATTGTGCACAAGGGATGTTGGCTGAGCTGCATACAACATATGGTAGAATGCGAACCAAACTTATCTCTATACAAACCATGTTGATACCTTACTTGGAGGTTATGCAATGTGAATTGGCTTCAACAAAGGATCTATTTCAAAGAGATCATAATATTTCTATTGTCAATAGCTTAATTGATTTAGCAACCAATTTGAAGGTAAAGATTTAGGTTTTTGAATTAGTAAGATCCACATGGGATCATGGTCTTGCCATGATCATTCAAACACATTAACCATTCATTGAAAAATATGGTTTGATTCCATCTACACAATGCCAACAATAGACATAAGTGACAAAAACAAGCTGGGGGAGAGACATGGAAGAAATGAGAAAAAGTGAAGAACCATAAAGGGGGATAGATGACCAAGAAATTGAATCAGAACAAAGGTATGAAAGACAACATAAGACTATTTGAGTCATGTAATATATGTATTGTATATTTGTTGTAAAAGAAAGTTTTGAAGTTCTATAAGAACCAAATCATAGGCTTAGGGGGAGTACCATTATTTTTGTAATGTACAGATGTAATCATGACATAGTATTTTTTCCACTAATGTCAAAGCGGGAGATTGTTGGTCTCTCTTAGTTTTTTTGTCTATTAGTGTCAAACACTTGGTCATATATAAGGAAAAGCTAGTTGGTCATCATTGTGACCGAGTTATTCTATATAGGCCAAGTCATGTAGAGACTTATAAATAATCATGTATAAGCCGAGCTCTATAGGAGTCGAGAAAGTCTTTGGTGGTCAAGTTCTTCTATACAAGCCAAGTTCAGTGAATTCCAAGTAGACAGATCACATAGATCTTGAATCATACAAAAGGAGCCAAGTTAGTTAAGGACAAGCAACAAAAAAAAAACACTTATGACCAAGCATTAGAGATAATGTGTGCCGAGTAACAATGAGTGAAAAAAATGTATGAAATGGTACAAACTTTGAGGTAAACCATTTTGAACTGACATATTAAAAACATTTAATGATCGTAGAGTTTGTTACAATAGTTGTTACACATTTTTGACGTGGATCGTCGATCCCTATAAAGGGAGAACAACCAATCAGATGAAGAGGAAAAAGGGAAGCATGTAGAAGACTCTACAAATGTATTTAAATAGGCAGATCCAAACCCTATTTCAATATGTGTGTGTGGAGATAATAGTTGAGATGAAGGAAGCAAAGTATTATGTGAAGGAGTTAGGTTTTGGAGTCTACAAGTGAAAGTTGTGAAGGAATAGAGCTTAACGACCTATTGAACTAGTGAATGATAGAGTAAAGACATATCAAATAAGAAATCAGATTAGAGATTGGAAGGAGGAGAGTCGTAATCAACATTGTAAGTGTAGACTAAAGGATTAGGTACCGAATCAGTTTCGATAGATTGAATCAAGGCAAATCTCTCAACATAGTGGTTTCAAGATACCTATATAAATCTTTTAATAGAGTCCTTATTTCATTGTAAGTGTTAAATCCTTTAATCAAGGTGGACCTAACAATCTTATATAGCTCTTAATAGGGCATACCTCTCACATGGTAGATCATCAAAAGTGATCAAATTTGTAGCCCTAACAGGCTAACTTTTTCACTGCAATAGTGAAGATTTGTGGGTGTCATCCCCACCCCAATTTTACCTTCACCTTGGAGGATTTTTGGGTTACCAAAATATTTGTGTTATATGTTTATTATTTCATGGATGTTATGCTTAGATAGATTTCATTTCAGCATTACATTTTATGATT
The DNA here is from genome assembly GCA_028749045.1 of Cupressus sempervirens. Taxonomy (NCBI): domain Eukaryota; kingdom Viridiplantae; phylum Streptophyta; class Pinopsida; order Cupressales; family Cupressaceae; genus Cupressus; species Cupressus sempervirens. The sequence continues at coordinate 144,138,950 of CM053784.1, read as the reverse complement.
ATATGTTATACATAAGTTAGATATGAGATGGTTAATATAGTGAATGCAGTTAAGTTGTTTTGAAGGATAATTTTTTTACAGATCCCGATTCACTTCCCCCCACCCTTAGTATCTTAGTTTACCAATAAACTTCCAACAACCTATATCCTTCTCTAAAGTAATAACATGGTCCTCAAAAATTGCAAATAATCATTCTTATCTCTACTCTAGTCCAAAACCAATAAATGTGAAGGATGCACCCACACAAATGTAGGCACTTTCTATAACAATTGTTCTTGCTCATTGGTAAACACTTGGAAGTTCAAGAAAACCACTCAACCTTACCTCATATTAGTGCAAGAATCTTGATTTCCTTTAGTAAAGGGGTTCAAATATTAGAAGTTAGAGAATTTTCCATTGACGACAAAAACTTAAGATATGAAATTGAAGCCTTGGGGTTACTTAAGTCTTGTTTTCTTTCCAAGTCTAGACACAAAATGAGATGCCCTTAAATTATCAATAGTGCAAAACCACCTTAATCCTCTTATGGTAGCATTCAATGACTAAAAGAATCAACATTCCTCCAAGGAAGTGACACATTTCCACATTGGTAATGCAACCCTAATTTGTGAGGTTGGTAGATTGCAACTCGGTGATCTCACCTATGGATGTCTCATAACTGGTCAATGAGGAGGTGGTTATGGGTACTTGCTCCAAGGATTATGAGTTTTCAAACCAAGATATGGGAGTCATTACAAATTATAAGCATCCCATATAAGAGGGACATCCAAGAAATTGTCTTGGAAAAATTGAAGGACCAGACCAAAGAGAAAGTAACATGGTCATGTCCTCATAATTGCTAGATACTACAAAATTAGATGATTTTGAAGTGATACCATTTGATTGTGATTTAAAATTTGACTTAAATAAACTACTTCAAGTTTCTATTTCAAGACTTAGCAAATGATACAAAGAAGGATATTTATATGGTTTTAAAGAAGAAGAAAATGTTAGAGCATGTTTGTTTGTTGCATCATACATGTTTGCATATTGTTGAATTCTGTGTGTGTGTGTGTGTGTGTGTGTGTGTGTGTGTGTGTGTGTGTGTGTGTGTGTGTGTGTGTGTGTGTGTGTGTGTACGTGCGTGCTCATGTGCGTGAGTGAGTGTGTGTGTGTGTGCATGTGCACATTCTCATGCACGATTGAACACATTTTGAACATGTATAATTAGCTTAAGTTCTCTTGGTGGAGCTTTGATTGACCTGATTTTAGTTTAGTTGAGCTCTACTTTTCTTTTTAATGTTTTAGGGCTCTTTCTTTCTATAAATAAAATTCATTATGTATACTAATCCAATGCAATATCTTTTTATGTAATCAAAAAATTCTTGGGTTGTGTTAATCAAATTATTCTTGCTTGATTTCTTTGTGATAGACATTGTGCTTAAAGATGATTCTTCACTCATGGCTTGAAATTATAAACTTTTTCATGGTTTTAGAACATAGCTACTAAATTCTTGTCTATTTGTGCAAGGATCCAACCTTGAAGACAATTTAGGGTGTACTTTGGGTTCAATTTAGGCTCACCATTGTGTTAAAAAAGGACATAAATAAAAAGAGAGATTGTTTATTTGCCAAAATTTGAGTTGTTGAGATTTCGTTTGGTAACATGCTTCTTGCATTTGGATTTGTGCCTTTTATTTGTTTCCAAAATTCGTCAATCTATGTGTAGGTAAATCATTTTTATTACTAAGTTTTCAAAAATTTCTTTAACTTTTTTGCACTAATTTTTCCATTTTTTTTTGTAAAAACCAAGCCTTTAAAGGTTGAAAAGTAATAATAATATTAAAACAACCAAATGAGAGAGGGTGGGGGGAAGGGGAGACATTTCTTGTTTGTCTAGAAATGTATTTAAAAACCTACTGGGCAAAAGGTTTCCCAAACGATACGATAAATACACTAGTAAAAGAAGGAAAGGAGGATTCAATGTGACCCACCAAGGACTTTTTCTTATCAAAATTGTAACAATGATTACCCCCCACCCACCCATAAGAGAGAGAAATGAGATAATCCTCCCAATGAAGAAGTAGCTCTTGTGTCAATGATACACACCTCGAGACAAAACACAATCACTGTCTATCAAAAACATTTCTCCCCTTAGGAAGATAAAAATTGGTTGGAGATAGGAGAATTAATTCTTATAAATTTTAAGAAATAGGAATCAAAATCCAAGTTTTCCATGGCTTTGGAAACTACTTAAATTCCCACATGTTTGAATCAAAAGATGCACAACCTCTAAAGGCACTAAACATGAGATGTGAAGAATGCACAATCAATCATCAAGGAGGAAGTGCATATTTTTAAATATGTCCCTAATGTTTTCAATGTGTAACTTAACAAATAACTCTAAAATATATGCAAGAAGTCATCTAACAAAGTTAAAACTAGAAGGGAGTTATCAAGTTGTTGAACAAAATCAATGGGTATCATGCATGGGCCAATGAAAAGGTCATTAAGAATGACAACATATGAAGAATAAGATTATATCTCAATGTGAGGAGTGAGAATTGAGGGGCATACCTCTGATCCATCAAAACATTAAAGAGTTGTACTTGAGAATTTCAAAACTATGATGATTACAATACATACAATCTTCATTTGTAAGAGGAATAAGACAATCTATTGGAGGATCCTTTGAAAATGAAAATATATCAGTCTCTCCATATATATCTCTAAAACATGAGTCCAAAGTGCATGGGGACAATCAATGTCCAATAAAGTACATGTAGTATCATCATCAACACTAGAACCAATTCATCTTACAATGTGGCCAATAATGATCAAACTTACTTAACCCTCTTTGAGGGTGGTTGAGAGTGAGTCCACACAATAAGGAAACAAATCTAGTCGCTTGTGACTTTTGGAGAATAGTTTCACCTACTGGATTTCCTCCATTTCTTTGTTAGTGAGGGTTGTATTGGTTTTTACAAGGCCACTTAGGCCTTTAATTGTTAGGACCCATTCATTCTTTCATTTCATGCTTAGAGGTGTCTGCTTCTCCCTAAGTTAAGTTTCACTTAAAAAGGGAAGTGTTAGAGCAATGCATATTTGTATATTATTACATAAAATATTATTGCACATGCTCATGTATAATTGAACATATTCTTGCATATACAATCTTAGCTTAGCTTCACTTAGGGGATCTTTATTTTAGCCAAATTTTAGCTTAGTTGAGTTTTGATTGAACTTTACTTTTATTTCTACTTTATTTCTTCTTCTGTTTTGAGGCTCTTTTCTTTCTATAAAGCATATGCATTGTAATCCCAATCCAATATATTTTTGTGCAATCAATAAATAATTCTAAGTTTGTGTTGAACAAATGATTCTTTCCTAATTTCTTTTTGTGAGAAGTGGTGTGCTTGCTAATGATTCTTGGTTTGTGGGTTGAAATCATCAACTTCTATAGAAAAAGAGAAAAGGAAAAATGTGAGTATAAAAAAAACAATTATTAAAAATAGGTAAGAAGGGAAAAATATATAATATCCTTTATTTCTTTGATATGTTAATTTCAATGGAAAAGGAAAGTTAAAATCTTGCAATGTATGGTGCTGAACTATATTAGTTGGAATGTTCATTGACTGGAATCCCCGCATAGGAAATATTTTAAATGATCACTTTGCAATTGATGAAACATCTTTACTTCTTTCTAATGCAAGAAGTGAAATGTGTTTTCTTTTAATTAAAAAATAATATGAGATTTGTATCTAAAATATTTAGTGGCTTTTCATAACAAGCATGATAAATGTAGAGGGATTTATATTCTTGTTTGCAATAGTTGGGAGAAAATATATTAGGAAGTCTTGATGCTTTCCTACAATATATGCTTATGTCTAGAATTAGAATAGAATGACCACAAGTTTAGAATATTTTTCTATTCATCTAATGATTATAAGGAAATAACATAACTTTGGTAATGGTGACCTATTTCCTCCCTAAAGTTCCTTGGATCATTGGAACAGATCTCAATATGATAGAGAAAACAAAAGAGAAGCTTGGTTGGAATTGTTGGATGTGGAAAGGCGATGAGTAGTGTTTTGGGTCTAGAATAATAATCTTGATAATATTGTTTGATCCTTTCGAAGGAAAGGAAAATCATAGTAAGAGTACATGGTTTACGATGCAACTACACAAAGGCTAGTAAAAATGGTATCCTATAATTTGGAAAGATTCTATGACCATATGGATTCATTTTACTTGGATAATGACATTGACTATAATTGTATTGAAGTAGAACTAAGAACAATCTTAGCCCATTACCCAATCAAGTCAATAATTGTGTTAAAAAATAAAAGAATTCATATTAATTGTTGGTGCAAATGTCTATGTAGTTCATCTAAAATGTACCATTTATTAGTCTTGCCTATAATAGGCATTGACTATAGCTTTCAATCATTTCATTTGTATTAAGCATTGCTTTGGACACCGTGAAAATTCTTTTATTCTAAGGTTGTTTGAATATTTTGAATTGAAATGAAATTTTAAAACTTAATTTCTCTTTTCTCATTGGTGCTCTTCATTTTTCCTGGTAGTATTTTTCATTTTCTCCATCACAAAATTAGCATGAAAACAAATTGTGGCAAGCGACATTCCTCTTTGTAAGGTTTCTATTGTAGAATTCTAGTGGCATGTGCAACGTGCACGCAGGACCCCTTTTCTTCTTTGCTCTACTTTGTACAGTTCCACAACAAGTAAAGTTTTCACTCAAGCATAAGTTCGATGGTGAATCTTGAATGGATGTCCCAGCAGGCTGAGCTCTCAATCATTCCCAAAATTTGTTGAAGAGGATAGATTAGGGAAGCTGATCACCAAGCCTCTAATTTTTAATAAGTTTTATTCCATTTGAATGTTGTAGTGTTGATTTAACAGAGATCCAAAATTGGGTGATCAACTGACAAATAGGCCCAAATCTAAATCAACTTAAGAAAGCTGAGACAATTACAACTGAAACTCCAAGATGCTTGGGCCTACGTCAAGAGAGAACAATTGAACATGAGTCACTTATTTTAAAACATACAAATTAGATTAGACATAGAAAATCAATTGCTTCAATAGAGAAATGATCATGTGAATAGCTTTTAAAAAAAAAACATAGAGTGCTCATATGAGGAAAGGCAGAGGAGTACAAGAAAATCTAAAGGATTGAAAAGCAAATTTTTTTTGAAGAAATAACGAAAATCAATTATGAACATGTAAGAAAAATGTCAAGTAATATATTAGTTTGACGGGTGTCATTCTTATATATGCATAGTTCTTTCTTCAATTCAATTTCCAATATTATCTCACTAGTGCTATCTTGTTTTATGTTTTCACATGCAAGAATCTTGTAGAACTAGATTTACAGGCAAATACATTGATGATTAGGAGGGTATTCACTGAATTGTTCTATAGAGAGTTAAACTTATATTTCATCAATAATCATTATCAAAACATAGTTTCAAGATTGCTAATGCCTAGTTGACTACGAATTCTAGTAGTGTTCAATAATCTAATTATATTACTAAGAATGAGGTTTTACCATTGGTTAGGGATTTGATAATAAAATTGACAATGTTTTTATTGTTGCAGTGCATTGGATTATCAAGTTAGGCATATTGTTATAGGCTTGATGTCTTTTGGTTTAGTCTACTATAGAAGTAGTGAAGTAAGCCTAGATATGAGATTTTGATAAAATATTTTTATTCTTTTGCATGATCTATACTTTTGTTAATTGAATTTCTTTGGAGGAAATTAAATTTTAGATATCAATGTTTAGTGAAGTTAAACTTGTATATGTTTATGGCATTGAGCAATAGCTTGTATTGAAATGGAATTTTGAGAGTTTTGTGTTGAAATCTAATTTTGGGATTCATAGTGTTCAAGTAGAAGTTCATATCGGATGTTTTCTAATGAATTAACAAAGTTAACTTTTTGGTAGATTTTCATTCATAAATAAGAGGTTAAGATTCTAATGTGAGACAACTTTACTTCTTGTTATTATGGTTCTCCATTAAAATAAATCAACTTGATTTTGGATAATGATAAGAGGTGTTGAGTTTAAATTATTTTCTAGTATGACAGTGTTTTGTGAAAATTTTATTCCTTAGTGGTTACAAGTGCTTGTAACAAAATATATATCATTCTTTCTATCTGTATTGTTCCATCCTTTTGAATTCAAAAACAATTATGTAGTGATTATTGAAATTAGAAATAATGTTAATTTTAATTTTATAAATTTTATAAATCTTATATTATTAAAATATATTTTTATATTTAATATTTTAGAAGGTTACATTTAAAAAAAAAGAAATTTCAAAATTTATTTTTAATTAGAAAAATCCTTATCAAACATTTAAAAATAATTACTAAGAGATTTACTAGAATGTTCTAAAAAAGAAAAGCAGTTATGAAGATATCAAGATGAATATATTAATAATTGATTCTAAATCTTTAATAAACTTAAATTTTAAATTGATTGAAAAACAACTTAAATTTTAAATTTCATATTTTTTGAAATTAAAATTAAATATAATATATTTTCTATAATTAGTTGATTATAAATACAAAAATGATGACAATCAATATTTGTCAATGTTTCACAACAATTTTTTAATTCTTTTTGTTTCAAATTTTGCAATATAGGTAAAGATTCTATTTATACCATTCACTGTCTTTATGCACATAGCCACATGTATACTTCACCATATCAAATTATATTTTTCATGATAGCACAACCTTTCTTTATTCTTATTAATTCATATTTTTAATAACCTAAAAAATTATAATATATATTTTTGACAAATAGGAGCAAAGTTTTCATGTGACAAGTTTATTATATAGTTTGTATTTTACACAGACACACACACACACACACACACACACACACACACACACACACACACACACACACACACACACACACACACACACACACACACACACACACACATTTCGTAATTATATTTTTCATGATATCACAACCTTTCTTTATTCTTATTAATTCATATTTTTAATAACCTAAAAAATTATAATATATATTTTTGACAAATAGGAGCAAAGTTTTCATGTGACAAGTTTATTATATAGTTTGTATTTTACACGCACACACGCACACACACACAAATTGATTAAAGAATCTTTATTGTTATTTTAAAATTTTCAAAGAAATAATTTTAAAATTTTCTATTTTTATTTTCACAATACAGATAGATTTTTGAAAACATAATAATCATGAATATTGTAGTTATCACTTCTGTTTTTACTCAATAAACATATATCTCTATTGAATTATCTCCTCTGTGAATAATTACAACAATTTCCCATGCTTCTCCTTTCTTTCTCAAGGTGGGACTATAGCTTTGTAGAGCTCTTGTTGTAATTATTAATCAAATAAAAAAGCATTTTAATGAATGAAAAATTAAACTATAATTAATGTAACATTTTTTAATAAATTAATAATCAAAACAAATGGAGCGGTTGGGGGTGTTGTATAAACAATGGTGTTGTTGTTAAGGAGTATTATAAATTAAATATTGGACTACTTTAAAAAGATTGTTCAAATGAAATATATACCCTTAGGAATATCGCCAAGATTTTATATTGAAGAAGCCAAGATAGAGACTATTGGAGTGGACTAGGAAATACCATACAAAGGCTTCTGAGAATTATTGATAAAAGAATGTTTATTAATAATAGGAGAACCAAGTAGATGAATTAAGAAGAATTAATGAGAATGAAACCTGAAGTGTAACTTGATCCTAATAATAAAGAGTTCAAAACTCAAAAGTCTACAACATAAACTACAAAGATATCAAGAAAAAATAGCTCAAGGGGCTAGAATTAGAGCAATAATTAACTAAGTTAATGATGGTGATAAATATACCAAATATTACTTTCTCTATCATGGGTAAATGCACCAAGATGGTGTGCAAAAAGGGGGCATAAAAACCTAGACTTCAAAGGGAAATTTAAGGGTCATGCATTCAAATTTAAGAGATGTGTAAATAATAAGAATTGTAACACTTGAATTTGAGATCTAGAAGTTGTAAGTTTCTTTGTAACTTTTTACTAAGTTTTTTATGATTTTTTGAAGTGTCTGCATGTTGAAAATATGATACATGTTCATGCATCGGGCATAACTTGTGTCAAATTAATTGAATTTTTTTTTTTCCAAAGAAGTGTATAGAATCAAGTACAAAACAATAATAAATAATTTATTTTGAATTTGGTCAAGTAGATCAAAATATATTAGAAAAATTGGTATACATATGCGTCTGAGGACTGTTAAGACACTGGTAAAGTAAGTTAAAGTTTGCTAATGTTGTCTAAACTTAGATCAATTTATATGGTTAGAAAACTGAGAAGATGTGTGAGATTATAGTGTGAAATTTTTGAGATACCACTTGATCATTTGTAAAATTGATGACAATGAAGTTGAGAAAAAATCTTGGAAGAGGAAAAATATGTAAATAGAGAAAAATGGAGGGATAATGGGCTTGCGAGCCTTAGGGTCATTTCCTAACCCTCTTACCAAGCCATAATACATACATATTCCTATGTGCTAAATAACACTCATGGGTTTTGAAAACAAATGTACCATTCCAAGTTCTACATGACTGATATAGGTTATATAGAACAAAAGCATCATTTTTCAATGTACAAAACCCACATGAGTTATGAATAAATAAAACCATATCCTTGTAAAATTACCATAAACTACATATACATATATACTTACATCTATAATATGTGTATATGTATGTATATATGGATATATAAATATAAATAAATAAATAAATAAATATGTATGTATATATACCTATATATGCATCTCTCTCTCTCTCTATGTCTCTCTGTCTCTCTGTCCCCCTCTCTCTCTCTCTCTCTCTCTCTCTCTCTCTCTCTCTCTCTCTCTCTCTCTCTCTCTCTCTCTCGTCTTCCTTCCCCATCACTATCTTTTTCTATTCTAATCCTTAATCATCCCTTTTGATCTCTATATCACCTCTCTCCCCTTAACTCTTCTCTTTGTGTCTTGTGTCTCTTACCCTCTTCTCTCTCTCTCTCTCTCTCTCTCTCTCTCTCTCTCTCTCTCTCTCTCTCTCTCTCTCTCTCTCTCTCTCTCTCTCTCTCTCTCTCCCATTCCCTTCCTTTCCCCTGCTATCCCTCCCCTCCCCTCTATCTCTCTTCCCCCCTCTCTCTATACTATTATCCCTTGTTCTCTCTATCATACTATCCCCCCTCTCCCATTTACCTTCTCACTCCTTATCTATCTCTTCTTCCCTCCCTTTCTCTCTCTTCCCATGTACTCTCAATTTCCTAGTTGTTTATTGTTGGCAGTAGGCCAACGTCCCTCGTGGGGTTCATGACATGACTTAAGTACCTCTTTGGCTCTATAAAACTATTGGTTGTAGTAGGCATTGATGGGTTGATCTTTTGGTGCAATGAAAAACTTGGAAATTTTAATAAGAGGTATCAGAGCTTGCTCACGTGTAATCCATGTAGGCCATAGTGAGTGACATTAGGAGGAGGGTTATTGGCAGTGGGCCAATGTACCTCATGGGGTTTGTGACATGAATTACGACCTTTTGTAGTTGTAAAAGACTATTGGTGGTATAAAGCATTTATCGGTTGATATTTTGGTGCAATGAAAACCCTAACCATTCTAACATACATAACCCGCATAATTTTATGGAAATAAAGCCATCAATTTTAGTCCTACATAACTCATATGGGTTATGAGGAAATGAATAGTTCTTCATAACCCATGCAGTTTATGAAGAATTTTTTAAAATTTCATTCCTTAGGCTTGATAGAGGCTCGATTTTTCCAAGCCCATGTGATTTTAATTTAAAATAACCCACACAAGTTTTGAAAAATTTGGAATTTCTTTTGGATGTTTTGGCTTTTTGACCAAAAACTTGATGTACTTACCCATATCATAATAGCTAAATCCTAGTTGGAAGCCATATGACCATTCTATTTGAGGATAAAAATTCCATGATAATGATTAACATTAATTATTTTGCATAGTTTCATAAACAACTATTCTCTATAGAAGATGCTAACATTGAATGTGTCTAACCCTAAAATACAAGTACAAAAATTGTTAGAGTAATAAGGTGTTTTGTTATTAGCTCTAGTTTTCTTAAGCTAAACTTTAGTCATATAACAATTAATTTTATTATTAATTATTATCACACAACCTATGTTTTACCTTTTAGGGTTTTGGTATACTTTATAAGGATTGATCTCTATTTGTAATTAACACTATTTTATTGAATATCAATTTCTCTTTTTGCTCATCAAGAATATCTCCTCTCCTATGGATATGTGAATTCCAGCCTCCATAGTTTTTTTTTTCTCTTTCTATGAAAAGTGTTTTTATTTAGTGATTCTTGGGAGCTGTTGGGTTGAGCTTTCCTCAACTTCAACATGGTATTAGAGCTCCAGATTTTCATGCCATTGTTCTCTTTATTAAAGATTTGGCAACACTTTTCAGATCTTTTTTTTTTTTGCAGAGGAATTTGTATTGAATTTTGGGGGGCCTTCATTTTAGGTCACTTTGGGACCAAATAGACATCACTATTGAGCTCAGGGGACCCAAAAAATCCTATTACCATATAAAAGTTGTCCCATTTGGACAAAGTTGTAGTCTGATTTTTTGTACCCATCTATACAACATGGACACACAAATTGAGATGAATCTTTTTTTAATATGATTTATTTTAAAAAAAATTTATTACAATTCTTTTTTGATTTTATTTATCAAAGGGGCGCGTGCATTTTTTCTAAAAGAAAGGGTGAATGATTTTTTTTATTGAAACAAGTGCATGTTTCAATTTCATGGGCGCAGGCCCCATTTGTCAGCACAAAAGGTTCTTGAAGGGATGTCTTATGTGGGTTCCATTGGTTAGTGCTCCTCCATGTAGCAAGCAACCCTAGCCATCCTTTCACTGCACACACAAGATCACATACATGTTGTGTGGTCAAGCCCCTGTAGTGTCATTTAAGCATGCAATGACATTAACCTTTGGCCCTGCCAGACATAGTTTTCAGTGTGCATCTTTGCTTTTATGCCCCTTACCTATCCTTTTTTAATTATGCTTAGAATTTCATTTGAAAACCCTTGAAATTATGCGATTTTTTTAAAAAATTGGTCATGCATTTTTGGGGCCTCAACCACCAACTCATCCACACTAGCCATTGCATGCATTTTTTGGGGGGTATTGAATGTGGTTGGAAAGGCTACATGACCCACTTTTTCATTTTCTTAGACTTTGACAAGGTCACTCGCATTGCAAACCTTACAATCTTTTGGAACACTTTGGCTCCACATTTTCGCCTGACATGTCAATTGAGGTCGACAGTTTATTACTCATGTGGGTTTTTTGGAATGCAAAAATTAGAACTAAAGAGGGTATGTTTGAATATTTTGGGAGTGATACTAGGGTCAAGAAAGGGTTTCCTTCGTCCCCTACGCTATTCGACTTATATATTGATAAGCTAGAAGAGTGGTTAAACAAGGCTAATGGGGAAGACATGCAGCTAGCAAATTATGTGATAAAATTTCTTGTTTATGTTGATGACCTTACCCTTATAGAAAAATATGCACAAGATTTGACAGAGCATCTAAAAAATCTAGAGATCTTTTTCCTAGAGGTTGGAATGAAAGCCAATAGTGCTAAGACTAAAGTCATGATCTTTTCTTTGGAAAAAATAACAAAAATTCACATTCATATTTAAGGGCAACACATTAGAAATTGTGGAGTACAAATAACTAGGAATTGATTTCCATTATAAAATAAGTTGGGAGACATGCAGATCTAAAAGAATATAGGGAGGAAGGAAGACCTCTTACCTCCTTTAGAATAGATGCAGGAAAGCTGAACTATGGGATTGGAAAACTAGGAAGACCCTCTTTGGTATTTTGGTGGTTCTCGTTATTCTTTGTGTGCGAAGTTTGGGGGAGCACCATATCAAATCATAATGGTGGAAAATAGGAAGAATCCAAAAAAATCTCATTACTTCTAATCTTAAGGTCAAGTCAATGATACCTTATGAGATCCTTTTGGCAAAGGCAGACATGTTTCTAGTTGAGGCCTCAACTATTATTTGTTTGCTTAACTATTTAAATAAAGTGAGAAATATGGATAATCATCACTGGCCTAAATTGGTGGGTGAGGAGGAGTTGAAACATAGGAAAAAACCACAAAGGAAACAAAAGAGCAAGTGCTTCAACAAATGGAACATTAACCCTCAAGAATGTCCAAACACTAATATAAAGATAAAGAAAGGGGTGTTAGAGAAATTCATATATGTCACGTGGACTAATATATTAGGTAGTAAAAAATCCTATTAAATCAAATAATTTAATCACACATGGGAAAATGGAAAAGAAAACTATATATTATCCAAAATTAAAGGCAAGGCCAAAATTTTAATTACTTAGTTAAGGACCATCTCTCATCATTTACAATGTGAACCTGGTAGATGGAAGGTTATTAAAGAGGGGTGGGAAGAAAAAATCTGTACCTTCTATAGCAAGGGAGTGGCAAAAATGAAATGTTACTTTATCGAGGAGTGTGTTGCTTATGAATACATTCCCAACAAGTACAATGAAAATTTATAGGTGATCAACATGAAGGAGCATTGTGAGGAGGCAAGGTTACACAAGACAAATAATTTTCTAATATAGATCCACAAGAAAAGAAACGACTTGGAGAAAGTTCAACAAACTGCTTAGCTATCCTTTTGGTCCCTTAGACTAGTGGTCTTTGGTTGTCATTAGAACATTTCATTTCATTTCATATACAGTAGCTCCACCCTCTATTCAACTTCAAAGTCTGCACCTTTTTAAAGGTAGCCCACATTTTTCAAAAGGCCCATTTTTTGGTTTGGAAACTCTACATGATTTTTTCAAATCAATGCCAACTTTATTTAAGCTTTCCAAGGAAGCCCTTTCTCCATGCAATGGGACCAAGGTGGTTGTCACTCCTTGCAGCGGATCTACATTTCTCACCTTGGATCCCATTTTTACTCCTACCACAAACACCACATGCCATCACAAGTTTCTTGCCAAATGAAGGTGGGGTTTTTAAAAAACATGTAGTTTTTGGCACGTGTTAGGGATTTTCTAGCATTTGTTTACAACCTTTTTGATCTTCAGCCTATTTGGTAGATTCTACTATTTTTTTCCACATGCTATTTTATGGCCATCAAAAATATTTTCTAGCACTAGCCATTTTTTCTGGTATTATTTTTTCAGCAAGGGAATCTTTTTCTTGGTGAATGGGTTCTTTTTTTGACATTATTTTTCCCTTGATGATCATTTGACCATCAAATTTGGGCTTGTCACTTGTTGATGTCAGCATTGCATCCATGTTCTTTTTTTCCCTTCTGGCTCTATATGGGCCCACCTTTAGTTTTTGGCTCTTTTCTCAAGCATATGATCTCTATTTTTTGCAAATGAGATGCCATTAGAAAGTTGGTTCCTAGCACATCATGATGGTATAGGAATTTTTCAATTTTGATGCTTTTTTGATATCTTTTTTTACTATCAAATTCAATAGTTATATTTTTCACTCCAGGAGACATATCTTGAGCATCTAGTCTTTGATTTGGGAATTATTTATATAATTGGACAGGTCTTTCTATATTTCCAATGATGCTAGTTGTTTTTCTAGATTCTACTCCAAGTACATTCTATTCAAATTTTTTTATTTTTGTATTATGGTAGATATCTTGGTTATTTTAGGTTTGGGGACCAATTTTATTGCTTTAGATGACTTGTCATGAGTTTCTACTATCTATTGTATCAACCTTATGTCTCTTTTGATCTTTGGAGACACCTATTATATGTAATTTTGAAAATGCATAGAGATAAAGTGCTATTTTCCATCTATATTTTTGTTTCAGTTGTTTTTCCTTATTTTTTCTTCTGATTTGAGCAATGGTATCTAAGGAAATTCATACTAATTATTATATTCTTGGGATTCATAGTATCTTGTGCCTTATTGTACATGCACTACTTTGATTAAAGTGTGAAGGGGGGTTAATGTTTTTCCTTTATTTTCTATCTACCTTTGCCAAGTATGTGTCCCTCTTATGACATTAGCCTCATGAAATGTCTGATATTTATCACCAAAGTACACACATGTGTATTCTTTTTTGCATCTTGACTGTAGTTCCTTGACATGTAGTTCTATTGGCCCACTTTTATAGTTGCGTATCATCTCACCCTTGTCTACATTGGGGGGGGGGGGGGGGGGGGGCGTGTTCTTCTTTTGGGTCTTATGCTTCTTTGGTTTGATGGAGTGAGCTATGTATTTAGTATTTTTTCCTATGTACTAGGAGGATACAGTGGTTGGGTACCCATGCATTTCAACGAGATGGATCATTTACCATATAAACACTCTTTTTTTTGTTCCTACTTTAGATGCAACCTTCCATGCTCAATTGATCAGCTATTTAGGCCTTGGTCTTTCATGCCATCTATATCTTTGAGTTTTGTTTTTTTCCATCTAATTTGAGTAGTGTCTTCTAAGGGCATTCATGTATATTATAGTCTTCTCTACTTGGTTAGGTTTTATTTCAACGAAGGTTCTTAATATCAACTGTTACTTTTCAACAAAGTTTTGTAACTTTTTCATGTAATCACCCTAAAATGGTCCTACAACCTAGAGACACTATTCACTCCTAATCAAGGGCATGCCCCTTATTATGTTGATATTGTTACTAGCATAATTCACCAAATTCATCAATTCTTGAATCGAATGATCAAACCAAGCAATCTTCATATCAAGCATTAATTACCTAGCCTATTTGAGGAATTGAAGATAAATGATAACTTAACCTATTGAATGTAAATATTTGAATTTATTCAAATGTCAAGCATTCATGATCAAGAAATAAAACAAATCACAAAGGTTTACTATTTGAACCCATTTGAGGAAATACACATGACTATTAATTTCAAACAAAATCAAATGAGCATTTATCTTCAATAATCAATTTTATATTTGAAAGGCCCCCTATATTCCTAATTCATTTTTTTATTCAAAGTGGGTTCAAGGATATTCATTTTTTTATTCAAAAAGGATTGAAGGATATTTATTTTTTATTAAAAGTGGATTTCATAAATTCATTTTATATTCAAAGTGGATCCACAAAGCATTTTTTAATCAAAGTGCTCAATTTAATATTCTAATATTCAAAGTGGACATTTTAATATTCAAAGTGCTCAATTTAATATTCAAAATCAATCCTCCATTTTGAATAAAATAATCATAAATGGACCCATCCACTCATCTTTGAATCATTCTCCACCCTTGATTATGTTTGCATGTCAACAGTCGATTTTCCTTTAAAAAGGAGGCTCTTACTCTCTCAATGACATCTTATCTTTGCTATTGTTATGCTGTAGGATTTGGAGCACTTCTTGCTTGTGGATAATTTCTTGCTTGTGGAGAACTTCTATCTTCTTGTCTCATTCTTACATCCACTCTTTTGCTACCATTATGCTGCATAATTGAAGATCTTATGCTTGTGGATTTTCTCTTCTTCCATCTTCTATTCTTCATTCCTCATGCTTCTTTCTTCACATTCTAGCTTTTCTTTATGCATATAGCTTAACACACCTAGTCTAAATAGGGTATTTTTTCAATCTCTCATTCTTTCTTGCATCTTGCACATCATTTATAGTTTACTTGCATTGCATATTTCTTGATTCTTGGATACCAACACTCTTGCTCCCATATTTGAATCTTCCATTTTATGGTGTACCTTGTGAATGTCTTTGCATGTTTGGTTCATTTAAGAGCCATATTTGCATATCCCACATGTCATGGATAGGAAGCTATAGGTTGCCATTCAAGTTCTCTAATTCATAGAGAACCTTGTATATAAGGGTCTATAGAAGTGTGACCCACTTTTTTACACACACTTCATGCTTAAGTGGTGTTCTTCATGATCATCCTTGTGTTCCTATCTTCTAGGATATTCACTAGTTTGGAGGCTTCTGCAGTCCTTCACTGGTTTTTTCAACATTCTTTCCATCTCTTCTTGGAGTAGGGTATTCCCCATGTGATTTTCTCTATTTATCCTCTTTACAAAGTTTTTTTTGTTCTTGGGTACCTCATCAGACCTTATTGGCCAAACCCAAATTTACTTTCAGTAGTACTTTCTAGGTTTATAACTACTTCCTAAGTGTATCTTAGCGGGGTGGGGTATTAGAGTAATAATGTGTTTTCTTATTATCTGTATTTTTCATAAGATAAACATTAGGCATATAATAATTAATTAATTATTAATTATTATCGTGCAACCTAGGTTATTTCTTTTAGGATATTGATATCATTTATAAAGATTGATCTCTATTTGTAATTAACCCTTTTTGATTGAGTAGAAATTTCTCTTTTTTTCTCATCAAGAATGTCTCATCTCTTATGGATCTATGAATTCTAGCCTCCATAACATTTCTTCTCTCTTTCTATGCTAGGTGTTTGCAAGAAGTGATTCTTGGGAGTTGTGGGGTTGAACTTTCCTCAACTTCTACAAAAACAATTCCTAATAATATCACCAAAGACATAGCTATGTAAGTGGGTAAATGTATTTTAATAAAAGAAATTTTGGATGTCATTCTATCCTTCTATAATGGAAGATCTCTAGAAATTGATTGATTAATAAAATTTTACAAAGAAAACATAGAGTAGGTGGTAGATGATTTACTTGAGATATATTAGGAATTTATTGAAAGTTCTTTTTGGGTAGTAAAATTAATAAAGGTAATAAGATACCCATAGAATATGGATACAAGAGTAATATAAAAAACTAGAGGCCCTTTAATGCTTAAGGTGTCTTTAAGATATTTTTTGAAATGCTAGCTATGTGGTTAAAAACTATTCCCCTAATTAATGTTAATACAAAACACATTGGTTTCATAAAGGGGGGGTGCTACCTAGAAAATCTCCAACTAGTTGGGGGATTTAAACTAGGCAAGGGTAATGAAGAAGTTGTTGGTTTTCTTCTATTGGACTTCAAAGAGGCCTATGACCAATTTGAGCTGTCATTTGTGCTAACCATTTCAGAGGCAATTGGATTTTTTATGACATTCTAAAATTTGGTTCAGATTTTATTTAGAGATGTAAATGCATAAATGATCCAAACCCCCACAACACACCCATTACACAAGGCTTCCCATTCACCTAGAGTTTATTTATTATTTATTTTTAAGTATTACTCTATACTCTAAGAAATGAGTTTCTTGGCCCAAAGTTACAATGCGTTGCTTTTCCTAATACTCGTTATTATCAATATTCATTTTACAAATAACACACCTCTATTTCATGTTCTGAACAAAGATAATATGTATAATCTTGTTAAGTGACCAAACTTATTCTATCTTACCTTTGGTTCTAAAACCTTAGAGACAAAATCTATTCCGTTAAATTGGTCTAATCTTCCTCTTGATTGGTTTGGAACTTTTGAATAACAAGGAAGTTAACTTGGGTGTCCCGTTCTTTCTTTGTACCTCACTACTTGTATATCTTCTCTAAAATAGAAAAAAACTATATATGTGGGATATATGCTTCTTATAAATAGAAAATAGAGTTCAAATTTTCCAATTCCCCCCCCCCTTATACTCCATTTATTATCTATTTATTTGATTTGTTTTTCTAACTATCAAGTGAATAAAGTTCAACAAAATGTTAGGCTTTGGTAAGATAGTAGAGGGAAAATAAAATAATACATGTACTCATATGAGTTTGGTGGATTCTTAGCAAGGATCATAGGGGCCTATGATTGAAAATATGAGATTCCAAGGCATTGTGTTAGCCTCCAAATAGAGTATAAAATATAGGGATGAGAATGATCATTGTAAAATTTATTTAAGGAAGAATATTCTAGAGGCAATTATAAAAATGAAAAATTATGCCATAATATGCATGATATCCTTTTGGAAGATTTAATGTTACCCATTTAAGATTTCTTATTTTTGTTATCATCTAGAAGGCCTAGGAGTATTGCAAGAAAATGATTCAAGGCAACAACTGGATTGAAAACAAGCACATTGAAATGTTGGAAGTTATTGGGGAGTGGTGGGGGGGGGGGGGGGGGGGGGCGTGAATTAGGACTTATAAAATTTTTAACTTCTTGAAACAAATAGTAAATCAAGTGCATTCACCATTAACCCCTCTCATATCTAAATCATCAACTATGTAACCACAAACTACTATGCTGAAATAGATCTAAGTATGCATTAGATCCATAAACATGAAAGCAAATATAAATACATAACACAATATAAGATTTGGTTACCCATAAACCCTCCAAGGTGAAGGTAAAACTTTGATGGGCATGACACCCACAAATCTAATTAAGGCTACAATGTTTGATCACTTATGATGATCTACCCTATGAGGGGTCTACTGAATTAGGAGTGTACACAAATTATTCAATCTACCTTGATTAAATGATTTAAACTTATAACTAAGTAAGAACCCTATTAGGAGATTTGAATAGGTCTATTAAAACCACTTTGTTAATAGATTTACCCCAATACACTGGTTAGAATGTTTCATTACTTGATCCTTTGGTTAACACTCTATTATTAGGTTATGGATCTTCTCTTTCCAATTCTGATTTGATCTCCTTATTAGATATTCTCTATTCTTCTCTTTTATTGCTAGGGTTTCTCTGTCTAGTCTCTCTACTTCTAACACACAAACATAGCCTTCCTTCACTATCACTTTGTCTCTGCTTGCATCCTTCTCACATCCTTTTGATTTAGGATTTGAGACCCTCTTTAAATAACCAATTGATGAACTTTCTTGATCAAGATCAATGATCTAGATTCATCCCTTTTTCCATTTATTCCTTCCATTTTTTTGTTTGGTTGATCATCTCACATTGGGATCAATGGTATCTGAAAAAATGTGAAATTAGCTCCTTAGTTGTCTTTACAATCCATAAATTAAGTGTAGAAGTTAGCCCAAAATGGTTTACATAAGTGTTTGTGTCATCACTAACACATATGTCAAAATTGGTTTACTCGATACTTGAATATCCTAATACTCGGTCCATATCGATATTCATGATGTCCCTCAGCATCTAAATCTTGAGCACATATTGTGTCACTTGGCATAAACTATCTCTTCTTCACTTGAGATAAATTGACTTCTGACATGCTTGACATACACTATCACTCAGTCCAAACTAGAATGCTCAGCAACCTAAGACTTGCTTGGCTTGTATTTAAATATAAACAAGTCTATCATACATTGCTCAAACCTTACTAGATGGCTCGGTCACAGTGATGATCGAAAAACTCTACTTAGGAAATGACTAAGTGTTTTTAACACTAATAGGCAAGATGGCTTAGAGATCAAAAATCCCCCCTTTGACATTAGTGGCAAAAATACTTTGTCATGACTTATCATTTTGTACAAAATCACAAAATAGAACTCCCCCTTAGAATGTGACTTGATCTATGTATACCATATATGCATATCTTCCAAAAATGTATCTCCATGATTTATTATGTCCCCCTTATTTTGATCTGTGATCTATATTTATTTCTCCTTCAATTTATTTCCCCCTTGTTTGCCACTCGTGGCTGTGGGGGTGTACAGGTCAAGTTATACTTGTCCATTAATGTCTTATGACTCACCAAAATCATTTCAAATTTATAATCTCAACTAGATTTGACTAAGTCTAAAACCTATATTTTGATCTCAAGTTATCCAACAAGATCAC
Source organism: Cupressus sempervirens (assembly GCA_028749045.1). Taxonomy (NCBI): domain Eukaryota; kingdom Viridiplantae; phylum Streptophyta; class Pinopsida; order Cupressales; family Cupressaceae; genus Cupressus; species Cupressus sempervirens. The sequence continues at coordinate 144,119,186 of CM053784.1, read as the reverse complement.
CCAAACTGTTTGCTGTAGAGAGTTACAAATATCTCTTAACTAGATCTTTTGTAGCTGAAAGTTCTTTTTGCATCACCTCCACTTGAGGTAGCAATAGGGATTGAATGGAGAGAAATTTATCTCTCATTTTATAGTCTCAATCTTTAAATTGACTAATATTCCTTGTGCTTTAATCTATTGAAATGCATAGAGCTTGAACTTGCGTCCCTGCTCAAAGAATGTCCAAATGTCTTTAAGTTTGTTTGAGGTTTATCAAAAGATTATTGATTCTCCAATGTGGAGAACTCAACATCAAAAAGATTTCTATACAAAGAATAAATAATATGCAAAATGCCTTCCACAATATTTACAAGATTGGAAAGTTCAACCTTCTTCATTGCTATCTCTGTTGAAACTTTATACAAAACTTTGTGCTCAAATTTCTTTATAGACCACTTCAACAATTTGTCACTGACCTCAATATCATCATTATTCACTTTCTCAATAATATGAACTAAATGGTCTAATATTGGATTTTTCTCATTTACATCATGAATATCAAATGCATCTGCAAAAATATCTTTGATTTTATGTAGTACCTATTTTTGTTGATGTTCTCTTCTCAACTCTTCTTGTTTTGTCTTTCTTTTTCAATAGGTGTTACAAACTTTGCATTTGCTCAAGGGTTATGTTTTCAGGCTCATATTTTGGAATGAAAATGACCTCATCCAAAGTCACTGGCTTCCTAGGTGACTTAACCTTTTTCTCCCATTTCTATGATCTAAGAGTACTAACACTTGAAAATGATATTTTCAAAGGTGTTGCATTAGTACTCGGTCCCTACATCTATTGATTGGTGATGAAGGGTACTCCCCTTAATATCATAGACCATTATAGAAACAAAGAAACAACAAAAAATGCTTGCACAAAATATGGACTTCTTATTTGTGCCACAAATGTGAAATTGCATAATTCACAAGTACAATATGCTAACCCACATGGACGTCTTCATTACAGTAATCTGCAAGACAAGCTGCAAACTATCACCCAGAGCTATCCTAGACAATGTTCAGGCTTTTCTTAAATAGGCAATTTTATGCCACTCGGGAAGGTTCTAGATGCTCAAACTTAATATGTAGGGCCAACAGACCCTGACAATACATATAGAGTTGGGTAAATACATTTTAAACAAATTATTTTAGAAATTTTAGTATCCCAACTTCTAAAGGTCATAACTCTTGAACCATTGCTTCGATTGGCTATTATAACCACTTTTTAGAAATGCTAGCTCATGATATATAGGCTTAGAGTGGCACAAGTACCCTTCCATCGAGTTTTTGGACCGCATCTGGGAACTTTAAGGCCTCCAATGGTGAGCCTAAAGATTTTTTTGCAATTTTTTACCAAAAATCTGTAATAACTTCTTCGATACTTAAGCTGGAGCAATGAGATTTTTATGGTAGGCATACAACTCTAAAATGAACCTTCCCGTAGAAAATGAGAACATTACAAGCTCATATGAAAAACTTACTAAAAATAGCGAGCTCCCATAAATAGTAACCACCTTGTCTACGAGTCCTTATTAAAATATAAAAGACTAAAAAGAAAATATTTTTGGGTGATGCAAGATTGCTCTTACACCTAGGATGCTCCTGCATTAGATACCTAGGGTAATTTGAGAAGTGACTCCATCATGTCTTAGGTGTTTAGAGGAAAACCAAGATAGTTAACCTCCTCCCTTGCTAACCATGATGAATCCTCTACTATCCTCCCTTTCCATTTGACCAGATATTTCTCATAAGTTTTGTTCCTTTTACTTTTTCAAACATGACTGTCCAATATCTCCTTAATCTCCTTTGTAGCCAAACTAGCTATTGGAATACTCCAGTGTGCTTTTGCAACTTCATCTCCATCACCTCCTTCAGAAAACTCTATCAAATTTGAAATGTTAAATATTGGCGAAATATTCAATTCAGCAGAAAACTCCACTTCATAAACATTTCTAAAATTATGCCTTTTCACTATCTTGCACAGTCCAAACTTCTTCATCTTTAGCTTATTATATGTACCCACTAGAAAAAAACTCCTTTCTCAAATGAACCATGACTTCATCTCCAATCTAAAATTCCTTATACCTCCTTTTCAAATCTATCTTAGCTTTATATTGTGTATTCATCATTATGATGTGTTTCCTCACCTCCTTATGGATGTTCTTCAAATATCTAGCAAAATTTTCTGCTTCAGCACTACTTGTGTCTTCTTTATCCAACTGCCTCAATTTAGAAGCATTTCTAGGACTACTCCCATATAAAATCTAGAATGATGATTTAATAGTACTCCTATTGACATAATTATTATATGCAAATTCCACCTAGGCTAAAGTAATATCCCATCCTTTTGGTTTATCTCCAACCAAGCATCTCAGCAAGTTTCCTAAACTACGATTCACAACTTCTGTCTATCCATTAGTCTGTAGATGATGTGATAAACTGAACTTCAAATCTATCTTCAACTTCTTCCACAATGTATACTAGAAACACCCAAAAAATTTGGTATCTCAATCTGAAATTATACTCTTTGGCAAGCCATGTAGTCTCACCACTTCTCTAAAAAACTACTCTGCCACATGAACAACATCACTAGTCTTTTTTCAGGGACTAAAATGTGCCATCTTTGGAGACCTATCAACCACCACAAAAAAAGAATCATGGCCATGCTGAGTCCTTGGTAATCCAAGAACAAAATCCATGCTGACATCCTCCCACAACTTCCTTGGTATAGGTAATGGCTGATACAACCCTGTATTCTGCTTTACTTCTTTCACCATTTGACATAGTCTGTAAATTTGTACAAACTTCTTCACATCTTGTTGCAACTATGGCTAGTAATAATTCTCACCAACCAAAGCTATGGTTTTATCTCTGCCAAAATGTCCAGCCAATCCTCCACTATGCTTCTCCTTGATGAGATTCTCCCTCATTGAACTTCTTGGAATACACATTTGGCTTCCTTTGAACAACATGCTATCCTAGATCATGAAATCCAACCACTTTGTCTTGTTAAGTGTAATAGGTTCTGTATAAGCCTTTTACGCTTCACCAAAATCAAGATCATCTGGATACAAAGTACTGAGTTCCTCGAACCCAACCACCTCTATCTGCATTTCTGTTAGCAAAAGTTATCTTCTACTAAGAGCATATACAACTCTATTAGACTTCCCACTCCCATGTTTCAAAACAAATTTATAGCTCTGCAAAACCTCAACCCACTTCAAATGCCTTTGGTTCAATTTTCCTTGACTATGTAAATATTGTAAAGCTTGATGATCAGTATAAAAAAAAAACTCCTTAGGAAGAAGACAATGTCTCCACTTCTTCAATGCTTGAACTATAGCATTAAATTCTTGATCACAAACAATTTTTTTTCTTTTTGCATCATTCAACTTCTCACTGAAATAAGCAATAGATCTACCAAATTGGCTCAAAAAAGCTCCTATTGTGGTACCACTAGCATCATAGTCTACTTGAAACAGCTTGTTAAAATTAGGAAGTACTAAAATAGGCTGCTCAGTAAATTTTGTTTCAACAAATTAAAACTCTAATTTTCTCCTATAATCCACTTAAATTCTTTCTAATCCCCTCTTATTGTTTCAGTCAGGGGTCCACAAATACTGCTAAAACCTCTTATGAACTTTTTGTAAAAACTAGCCAATCCATGAAAATATCTTACCTCTGTCAAGACACCTTGGAGTAAGCCATTCAAGGATAGCCTTCACTTTCTCTAGGTCCATTTTTAGACCTTCTTCTGAGACTAAAAATTCTAGGTACACCAACTCCTTCTTTACAAAACTACACTTCTTTAGGTTTATCAACAACTTTTCTTCCCTCAACTTATCAAACACCTTGTGAATATGGATCAAGTGCTCCTCCAATGTCTTACTAAAGATCAAAATATTAGCTAGGTAAACAATGACAAACTTACCTAGAAACTCCTTCAGTATCTCATTCATGAGCCTCATGAAAGTGCTCGGTGCATTGGTTAGGCCAAAAGGCATGACTAACCACTTGTACAATCCTTCTTTGGTCTTGGAAAAATTCTTCCATTCATCACCTTCTCTAATAAAAATCTAATGGTACCCACTCTTTATATCTATCTTTGTGAAATACTCAGCTCCACTCAAACAGTCCATAATATCATCCATTCTTGGCAATGGAAATCTATATTTGATCATGATCTTATTGATAGTGTAAGAATCTATGCACATCCTCCATTCTCCATTATTATTTGGTCCTAATATGGTTGGTATGACACATGGACTTAGACTCTCTCGAATCAACCCCTTCTACAACAACTCATTAACTTGTCTATTCAACTCTTCACTTTTTGCTAGTGTCATTTCGTGTGTTGCCTTGTTTGAAACACTAGCTCCTAGAACCAAATCCATCTGGTGATTGATCTTCCTCATTGGGGGCAATGCATTAGGTACATTATTTGATACAATATTAGAAAACTCTCCCAACATATCTACAACTTCTTCAGGTACCTCTTCTACTTCTTCTTTATTATCTTTTGGAATTATAGCAAAACACATATGCTCATGCTTCATAACTTTGAGAAACTCTTTTCTATCAAAAAAAATATTATGGCAGCACTACATACCTTTTCTTCTTTCTCCTTTGGTGACCTCAACTTATGTTTCACTCCATCGTTGGTCAAAGTGTAGGTATTTGCTCACCCATCGTGTACAACATTCCTGCCAAACTGCCATGCCCTACCCAAAAACATATGACATATGTCCATAGGTATGATATCACATAGTACCTTATTCTGGTAGCTTCCAATCTTGAACTTCACTAAGCACTGCTCATTGACCATGACCTTGTGGTCATCTGTACCCAAGTAATACGATATGGATGTGGGTGTTTCTGTCTCTTACACTTCAACTTTGAGACCATTATTTCTGACACTAGATTGTTAGTACTTCCACCATCAATGATTACATCACAACACTTATCTTCACATTTGTACCTTGTGCAAAATGAGCTCCTTCTTTGATCAGGTTCATTCTCACCACTCAATAAGACTCTTTTGTTAACTAGGACTTCTCTTTCAACATCTTTAGAATGTGATGATTTGACATCTTCATCAACATGCACAAATCTATCTTGGCCTTCTATTCTTTTATCTATCCTTCCTTGGTGCTTGGTACATTCAAATGCTTTATGCCACTCTTCTTTGCAGTGAAAACATTTCCCATGAAAGCCTCCTCTTCCATATCCTTCTCCTCTACCTCTTTGTCTTTGATCTCTATTGTTCTGATCATGGAAATGATTGGAATTATTTCCCCTTTGGTTTTGACTCTTAGGAAAAATTGGTATGCCTCCTCAATACTATTCATCCTAACCAGACTCAACTCATCCTGAATGCTTAGCCTTAACCCATTAAGATAACATGCCACTTTCTCCTTCTCAACTTTTGCATGGCTAGTTCTAAAGAGAACTCGATGGAACTCTTCGGTATACTCTTGAATATATTTTCCTGCTTGCTTCATCCCTTGTATTTTCTTCAACAAATCAAGCTCATAACCCATGGAAATGAATTGTCACTTTAGTTTAGCTATCATCCAATCCCATTTGGTGATTTTGTCCTTTCCCTTTCTATTGCACTCCAACTAAACCTCCTACCACTAGATCTTTGTACGTCCCTTTAGTTTTGCCTTTGCAAACTTGACCCTATTAGGATAATCAATTCCTTCATACTCAAAGTACACCTCCAATTCATTGATCCAATCGATAAGCTCCTCTTGGTTAAGATTTCCTTAAAATTTGGGAACCTCAAACTTAGGTCTTTGTCCAATCTTGGAGATGACCCTAAAAAACCTCTCTTCCTTTGGGTTTAGAACTACCTTTGCTTTGAAATTTTCTTCTACTTCATCCTCATTCTCACTTTCATCTCTTATAGGAAGATTTATTACTCTAAGAATTTTTTCTTCTAATTCTTGTATTTGTCTTTCGACGGCTCAAAAACCCTTAGGCGTAACACCTACAACTCTTCTACCATACTTTCTTCGTGGAGGAATTTTTTTGCACTTCCACTCAAATCCTAGTGCAAACTACCTCACAATTGATGATCTATCTACACACTTAGTCCAAACCACAATCTTGGTGTAAACTGCCTCACAATCAGTGATCTGTCCACACACTCAAGAACTCTAGATCTGATACCACTTGATGAAGGGTACTCCCCTTAATACCACAAACCATAACAAAAATAAAGAAACAACAAAAAATGCTTGAACAAAATATGGACTTTTTATTTGCACCACAAATATGGAATTACAGAATTCACAAGTACAATATGCTAACCCACATGGGTGCCTTCATTACAACAATTTGCAAGACAAGTTGCAAACTATCATCCAGGTTGTCCTAGACAATGTTCGAGATTTTCTTAAATAGACAATTTTATGTTGCCTGGGAAGGTTCTAGATGCTCAAACTTAATACCCAGGGCCAAAAAAAAATGATAATACATATAAAGTTGGCTAAATACACCTTTGAAAAATTATTTAAGAAATTTTAGTAGCCCAACTTTCGAAGGCCATAACTCTCAAACCATTGCTCTGATTGGCTATTATAAATGTTTTTTTAGAAATGCCAACTCCTGATCTATGATCTTGAAATGTTGCAAGTTCCCTTCCATCAAGTTTTTAAACCTCATCTAGGCAATCTAAGGCCTCCAACAATGAGCTTGAAGATTTTTCTACAAATGTTTCCACTGAAAATCTGCAATAACTTCTCTGATACTTAAGCTGTAGCAATGAGATTTTTATGGTAGGCTTACAACTCTAAGATGAACCTTCCTATAGAAAATGAGAACATTCCAAGCTCGTATAAAAAACTTACTAAAAATAGCAAGCTCCCATAAATAGTAACCACCCTATCTACTAGTCCTTATTAAAATAGAAAAGACCGAAAAGAAAATATTTTTGGGTGATGCAAGATTTCTCTTACACTTAGGATGCTCTTGCATCAATTGGTTATAGCAATTGATGGTTCAGAAGATATGTAGATACTGCAACCACATTTGGAAATTGAAATAAGGCTTGAATTTCCTCTATCTTCTTTTGAGATTCCTCAGTTTGTTGCTCGGTCTCCTTGTCTCCCTCAATGTGAGGCTAAGGCATCATGTGCAGATGTATCTGCTTGATCTTTCTCTACTTTTTCTTCCTTTTCAATGTCAGTGGTGGCTTTGATAGGGGAATTCTGAATTGGAATTGTTGGATTCCCTTCCTTCACTTTCTTCTCAGCTATAAATGTAGGCATGGTGGAATTGCCTAATACAATGCTCATATTTGACAAACTCTCTGCCTTTGGATATTCTTGGATTTGAATAAGTATAGGATGAGTGCATGGAAGAGGTGAATTAGGGGTTACCTTAGTGAGTGCTTCACTTTTATCCTCTTCCTTTGTCAAGATATTGGCATTTTGCTAATTGTCTTATGCTATATCCTCAATAGTAACAAAATCATGTTGTTCACTCTCCTCCACTCTCTTTCTTATTGCGTCTTCTAGACTTTCAGACTCATCCATGTCTTCTGTATTGTCTGGCTCTATCTAGCTTGATGTATCTTCATCATTGTTTGTATCTTTTTGTGGCATTAGTCCAAAAATCACTTTCCATATCAAAGCATTTTGTTGAATAATTTCTTCAATTTTTTTTTTCAATATAGAGATTGCTTTATATTTGGGAAAAAATCTATTTGTATACTGTTCACTCAAATTTTCCCTTTGTTTTGGTGTCAGTTTAGGCATTACCTAGGATAACGTTCCTCCCCTCATTTTCTTCTCAGTGGTTATGGCAGATTACCATCGTTCATTGTGATGCAGTACAAAGCAGTAGAATTCCCAAAGGAGATGTCTTAGCCCCCAACAAATGACCAAACATCAAAAGTATAAAAATAAGACAGAGATTTAGATCCAAATAATGCCAACTCTCTTAATATAATCATAAAATTTACATCCAATATGCCCGATTGTAAGGCCTTCTACGTTATGGCCAAATACATAAGCAATTAAAATAGTAATTTGGCAAGATCCCACAAGATCCAAATCCTACCTAGCCTAGATCCACAATCTGGTAGAAAACCCCAACAAGAATTTGAACTTGTGCTCCTAAGCCACCAAGCAACCTTCTTGTTGCCCAAGCTATAGCCACTAGCTTTTCTCACAAACTTTTCTTTGCTCATCTACTCCTCTCTCTAGCTGCCTTCTTTCATGCTGAATAATGAATAATGGCAACAAAAGACCCTCTACTTATACCAAACCAAGCCACAAGTCAGCCTAGCAAGTTACATAAAATAAATCCTCAAGCTACAAGTTATATTTATTATTTTATTTAAAAAAAAAATTTCCCTCTAATTTTTGTCACTTTCTCTCTCCTCCAAATTTATTAATTTATTAAATATTTTTTCTCCATTTTTTTCTTCTCTTTTAATTATAAACTATGCCCCATTTTTTTCTTGAGATGCAAGATGCTCTTGCATCAGACTCCCCAAGTAGATAGAAAAGTATTTCCCATACTTTGATGCAAAAAGACATTTCTCCAACCAACTTAATCTTCACCAAAGGTTTCCCACCCATCCTAGATAGAAGAAAAAATCTCCACTCAAACATCAGAATCAAATGAACCTTAGGAATCCAATCAACAAGCTCACTCCCAGGAACAAATTGAACATAGTGCTTCACCAACAATCCCTACAACTCAGGCAAATAAAAAACACATAGATCCATAGTATCATGTTGATCCTCAACCACATAAAAAATATCCAATTTCACATTAGTAGAAACATCCATACCAACCATATCAGCAGTAACCAATACATCCTCAATCATCTCAACATCAACATATGAATGTAGATCCATATCAACAACCATATGCAAATCCTCATCCACATGTAAATTTCCATAATAAAAAATCTCATCATCTAGAAAAAGATGCTCTTTAAATTTCATATTAGATCCAAAAATTGATCATGAAAAAAATCTCCTCTCGCTTAGGTATCTCAGCAACAACCACAAGTTTCTGTACAGGTTTCACATCAGACTCCTCAAACTGATCAACAAAAAAAATGTCCACCTTGACCTTGTCATTCCCTCTTATCTCTCAAACAAGTCTTCTAACCATCCAGAAAAATCTCTTTCAGATTAATAGACTCTAGCTCTAAAGATCTCTATGAAATTCAAACATCCCTTCCTTAACTTGATTAGTCAATCTCACTTCTAGCCAAGAAAACATCTCTAAAATCCTCTTCTCCACCACATCACAAATATTTACAATCATCCCAGTGTCCAATATTCTTGGAGGCATCTTCCAAGATCTTTGTAAACCATCTACAATAAATCCACACTCTTAACAAATCACCAACTAGATCAAACTTTCATCAAGAAGATCAAATTTCCATCTTCACAACCATCGATCCATCTACAAGTCCTCTACAATTGTAAGTCAAAACCATGATCTACCATCTCACAAAAAAGGTATCTAGGAATTTAGAAGGAACAATCCACCACAAGATCAATCAGATCCAATCATGATCAGGTAATCTTCACCCCAGGTCCTAGTGCAAACTACCTCAACTTCAGTGATCTATCTACATGCTTAGGATAACTTTCTTTGATACCACTCAATCTGGTGCAAGGTAGGAGAATCCCCAAAGGATATGTCCTAGCCCCTAGAAAATGACCACACATCAGAAGTATAAAAATAACACAAATATTTAGATCTAAGCAATTCCAACTTTTATAATAGAATCATAAAATTTATGTCTAATATGCTCGACTGTAAGGCCTTCTAGGTTATGACCAAATACATAAGCAATTACAATAGTAATTCTAAAAGATCCAAATCCTATCTAGCCCATATCCACAATTTGGTAGAAAAATCCAAGAAGAAATTAAACTTGTGCTCCCAAGGCACCAAGTAACCTTCTTGTTTCCCAAGCCATGGCTACTAGCTCTACTCCCAAACTTTGCTCTGCACAACTACTCCTCTCTCTAGATGACTTCCCTCATGCTAAATAATGAATAATGGAAACACAAGCCCCTCTACCTATACTAAACCAAGCCACAAGTCAGCCTAGCAAGTTACATTAAATAAACCATTAAATAAACTCTCAAGCCACAAGTTACATTTATTATTTTCTTTTTCTTTTTTTCCTTTAATTTATTTAAAAAAAATTCCCTCTAATTTTTGTCACTATCTCTCTCCAAAATTTTAATTTAATTTTTGTAAAAAAATTTAATAAATTGTTTTCCCTTTTTTTAATTATAAACTATGCCCCATTTTATTTGAAGATGCAAGATGCTCTTGCATCACATTAACTTTATTATACAAATCCTTAGGTATGATATTTTAATTTTCTATTGGATTCATCTTGAAATTTCCCATCATTTCTATGATTTCTTCTTGTATCTATACTTTATCATTTTCATTCAATTTCTTATACTTTATGAAATTGAACCCGAACAAATTTGTATTGCTTTTTCTATTCTGGAAAATTTCATCCACATTAACTTGATGCTTGTGTATAGCCGCTTTGAACTGGTTGACATCATCAGAGTCAATATTTTCTTCATCTTCTTCCTCATATTTTAAAACTTGACTCCTCTTGCTGGGCTAACTTGGCTCAATCTTTGTTTGAGCTTTCTTCCCTTTTCCTGAGCTAGCCCCTTTAACCTGTTGTTTCTTCTTTTGTGGTTTGGCTAAAACTCCCATCATTGTAGCCCTTTTTCTTGGTCTATTACTAGGAGGTGTAGGCTTCTTCAAGGTCTCCTTTAATGATGGCTCAACAATAGTAATAAGTTTTGATTTCTTTTCCTTTTTCTTGGCCACTACTATCTCTTTACCTTTCTTTTTTGCAACTTCTTCTTCATCCTCACTATCCTCCTCATCATTATATTGGTCCTCACCTTGACCTTATGCAATCTATAGTGGTGCAATATTCCCTTCACCTTGACCTAAGGTCTTCTCAACATTTTTCATCATTTTCTTTTTTTTCCTCTCTAGGGTGGCAATCTTCAAACCAATGGTAATCTTTGTTTTAGCTTCTTCATAATTACCAAATGCTCTAGCTTTCCCATCTACCTCTTCTACCATTAATCTTGTAATAGCTGCAGATGTTTCATCAATGATAACTTCATATGGTAAGGGCCTTAACCATTGTACCCTTGATATTACAACTTGCACATAAGTATAATTAGTGTCAACAAGAAAACAAAAATCATCATAATATTACTCAATGAGAGACACAGGAATTATGATTCTATTCCTCATCTTTTTCTTAAGTTCATCAAAATAACTACTCATTACACTATCAAAATTTTCTCTAAGTAATTGAAAAAAATTACCTATCTGCTGTATCATAGGTTAGTTTGTACTCCAAAAAACATCTCCAAAAGTAGAAATTTTTTTTTGCACATAGAAGAACACAGATATAAGAAGTGAACCAAACTTACATGAAGTATTTTTGGCCTTTCTAATTTCTCCAAGATTCTCATCTAATTGAGTTAATTGCAACTCAAAAAGGTTGTAACTATGGTCTTTCTTCAAAATCTTGTAACCTAGGTCCACTACTATGTGTGGAACACTATTTAGTTAGCTCAATTGGTAGAATTTGTGAGCTATCACATGAACAAAAAATTCAATAATAGGATCTTCAATGTCATCAATCGACATTCCTTGGCCATTCCACTTGGCTTTTGTTTTCTCTTCAATGAGTTTTTTTGGCTTGGAAACGAATGGTCTTCACTCGATCTAGGATAGGATACTCCATGACTTGATGGATGATCTCCTTGGTAATCTTAATCAATCCATTTTCCAACCATAGATGCATGTCATGCATTTAGCTCAAAAATATCTTTAACCATTCAATTTTGAAATCATGAGGAAAATTTATGGCATATACTAACCCTTTGTTAGTAACATTTTTGTATTCATCCTTCAAATTTTTTTTTTACATAACTTGTTGTATACTTCCGTCAACTCATAATCTCCAATTTCACCAATTTTATAAGTAAAACATGATCTTACATCATGAATCATAAGTACCTTTGATGAAGTCAATGATACGAAACTTGATGGATATCCCTTCAATGCAATCTCTGGTATAGCTTGAAATTTTAGGAATGGACAAGCTTCATTACTCACTAATTGAATATTCTTGATTTTCTTTCTTGCCTTCTTTATCTCAACAGATGTTCTTGCTGCCATATCTTCTTGCTAGGGTTTATTTAAAAAATAAAATAAAAATTTAAGTAACTTGGAAACAACAATAATACCTTTAGTACTTCACTAAGTTAGCCAAAGGCATGTTGATGAATCTTCACACTTCTTTGCACAAATTGCTTGAATAGCTTGCAAGTTCTCATATCACTAGGTGAGAAAAATTAGTCTTCAAAATTTGATAGACACCCTCAAAAATTTGAATACAATTTTTAATAAATTCTTTGTACATGGGTACATGCATCACAACTAGTTCGGTCTGATAGCCTAATTTTTTGTTCACCTAGTTTGTGTAAAATCCTTAAAAAAATGAGGATGAATTTTTGAAAGAATAGTCTAGGGTTTATAAAATTTTGTTAGCCCTGGAGAAAACCTTAAGCAAGTTCTTTTATAATTTTGTTTTTAAAAAGGAGGTGTATGTAGTTTCCATGCATACATTCCTTATGAACATTTCAAATGTGCTAAGTTGCGATTGTGCAAAGCAAAGGAAAGCACATGTTTGCATGCTTATTTCAACTTAAGGCATTTGTAGTTACGAATGTGCAAATGAAGAAGAATGGTCAATATAAACTCTTAAGCACATCATCGTGGGGCTTAAATGGATATCAGTTTTATAAGGTTCAAAGCTGCGAGGTAAGAGGAATATTAAGCTCAGCTAATTAAGTGCACTGTTGCATGATTAAAATGAATATCTAGTCTCGGAGTTGCGAAGGAGCAATAAAATGGAATTCAATGCTGCATAAGGTCGTAAGCATAAAATATTCTAAGGGGTCAACCATGCTGAGGTTGTGAAGTATTAAGAGTTAAAGGCTTGTCACAAGGTCACAGTGGTTATTAAGGTGTGTTAAGTCTTGTTGTGGAGTTGCAATTGAACAAGAAGCTAAGGGTTCATAAAATCACAAGTATTACTATAAAAGAGAACATTTCTAGTGTGAAATGATGAAATATTCTTGTTTTTAGTGGTCACACCTATCAATTTTAAAGCATAAAATGGCTTTTCCAATGATAGAATTTGAGCTAGATTTACAAAATTTGAAAAAAAAAAGTTTTATTTTGTTTTATGAAGATTGATAGGTTTTCAAGTGTGCCATCCTTACATTCCAATCAAAGCTACACTTTCATCATGGAGGTTGATAAAGCCTAGAGAGGAATAGGTTGTTATTATCATTCTCCCAAACTGTTTGAATTTTTGAGCAATTTCAAATATAGAGTGATTTCTAAGTAGTTTTCATAAAATATAACATATGAAATAGGCAAAAATATTTGTGGAAATGGCCCAAAGATAAGGAGAATTGATCACACAAGTAGTAATTGAAGTACTAGACACTCTTTCGAGGGTTTATAGCCCATTTGTAGAAGAATGGATGCACATCTTACCTGGATCTACAAATGCTCAGAATGCAAATGACCTCACTTTCAAAGATCCAGATGCAATGTGCAAAGATGCAACTATCCCTAACAGAAATGGGTATGAGTTGTCTTGGTTTTTCTATGAGAATAGAGTGAAAGAAGTTCCAATTTGTAACCATTGGGTAAGAAATTTGGGAAAATTAATAATGTCATAGGTATTTGTAGATGTGGATTTGGTCAAAGGATTAATCAAGTGTTATAATCCTATAAATAAGTCATTTCACAGGAAAGATAGAAGTGTTTTTCTAGCATTTGATGAAGATACGTTCATAAAAACATTTGATTTGGGTGGACCTATGTCATTCCCCATTGATATTAAATATTTGAATGAGAATTTTAAGAAACATAAGAGTTTCTATATGGGTAAAAACATGACCTACCACATTTCCAAGGTAAAGAAGGATGTAGGAGAAATTTTGAAGAGGAGAGATATTGATGCAGTCATGCCCTTGGATTTCTTTTAGAGGTATTTTTAGAATACTATATTTGTTATTGACAAAGTCCTAGGTATAGATGGGACCATGAATTATTTAGGGGCATATTATCTCATGGCTTTAAATATTCAAGACCCAAATCATTATATAGGTTATGATTTTGTAGAATACATCATTGGGAGTATTCACAAAGAAATTTATGTTGCCCAACAAGGAGAATTGAAGGATTTCAACTTCCCTCATCACTCCCTCCTCATGCAACTTATTTTGTCAAAGAATGTGGATATATTTGATCAAAGCTTTTTTGAGTCAACACAAGAATGTGAAGAGAAGCTGCCAGTGCAAAGATGGACACGGGTATGGCAATTGTACTATCCATATTCAAATGTTATCTCTTTTTATAATGACTTTGTTCATCCAATTTTAAAAATGATAGGTTGTATGGTTGAAAGAATTCCTAGAAATGTTAGGAAGATTGTTAGACGTAAATGGTACTTTGATGTTGGAAAATAATTGACTCATGATTGGGGTAATGTGTTCTTGTTTGAAGATTATACTATTATAAGAATCTTTGGGTGTCCTCAACCACCTCACATTTTTCCCAAGTATGCCTAAGAGGTTAGGATAGGTAGAATTTTTTTGGTAGCTAATTTCTTTGAACAGAGAGTATTTGGGAAGGGGTGTCAAGAAAGGGACATTTTTGTGCAAATGTACTAAAGTAGGGGGTTTTGAGATTGGCAATAATGCTATTGAACAAATCAATTTTTTTTTGCAAAGTTATAAGATGCCAATTGGGCCAGCTAGAACTTGTGACCCCTATAATGTAGTAAGGCATGCTTTGAAAAGCATGAGAAGATGCAATCTGACCCCTACAAAGACTATGTGGGAAGAGGATATTATTGCTGATGTGCTGAGTGAAGATGTTTGTAGGGAAATAATGATAAAAATTAGAGACATTTTTAGCTATGAGTGAGAAATGGGAAAGGTGGACCCATCTTTTAAAGGGTTTTATCCTGATGAGGAATATTGGGTCAAACTGGACAAATGTGTTAACAATTTTAATGAGTTGGTAGCTCAAGTCTATGAGGTAATCAGGAAGAAGATTGATCTAGACTATAGTGATGATGAATATACAGTGGAGGTATTTGATGAAGAGGATCAATATGAAGATGGTTAGCTTGGACAAAATGTTCAAGATAATCTAGAGAGCTTTTTCTAGGTGGAACAAAGACCTAAGAAGAAAAAGATACTAGATATACCAAACTAGGCTCAATAAAAGGCTCTTCATATTTTGCTAAGGGGAAATGAGTATTTTGATGATATTAGGAGAAGATTCTTAATGTCTTAGGTGTCTAAGAGTGAAAAAAGAGCAAAGAAATTGCAATTAGAGACACAAATGATTGATGATAGAATCATTGAGGCTAAGGAGTTTATAGATGATGACAATTAAGTCAAATGAATTCAAAAGATTCCTTTTTAAAATAAAGAGAAATGAATTGAAATTCCATATGAAGCCTAGAGATTTAGATGAAAAGGTTGTTGGGTTGATACAAAAGTTGCGGGAATATGACCCTACTAGTGAAACCCTCACTATTGAAGAGGCTAGAGATCTAATCAGAAGAAGTGGGATGATTATCTTCCTAGGATGGGAATTTAGCTCTTCATTTTTACTTGATCAAATAAGAAAATAAGAGAAATTAGTTTCTTTTGAAGATGAAAACTAATATGGGGAGATAATGGGATCAAGTTTTAATGTGGATGCCTAGACAATGGCTATATGAGTTTAGCTCCAAAGGATGCTAAGCCCATTCTCATGGAAATAAAGGAGTCCCCTAGGGGAAATGTTATATTTCGGCATGTGCAATCTACATCCAGTGACCACATTTTGGGAATGCATTCTTCGATAGCATTAATGGGTAAGCATAAAATGGACACTTTTCAACCTCAACTTGAAAAGACCTATGAGAAATTTATTAGGACAAGAAGGAGTTATGAAGAGGAAATGAAGAAAACTTATGTGTTACAAAAAAATGTCATCAAAATGGAAATGGAAGTGGCTTCATTGAAGAAAAATGTCAGAACTATTACAGAGGTTCATAACAAAGAAGTGCAGACAGAGGGCCAGATATTCAAGACATGGGAAACATCAAGCTAGGCTATGGATATTGATGAAGAAAAATTAGAAGCCATTAAGGATGTGGAGATTAGAGCTTTGAAGAGTTTATTAGTCCATAAGATCAATGCATTAAAGATAGTCTCACAAAATGTGCATGGCAGTTATATTACCTTAGAGGGAGTGGAATACAAATGTGCAGAGGCAATCGCTTTGTTATCTCCATTATTCAGCACATGGGGCCCTTATATTCAATTTTTTGATAGCATAATCACTATAATTCATTAGAAGAAGGACCTACCAAAGGAAACCATTGTGAGTATGAGAAAAGCAATTCATGAGGTAAAGGATTTAAATGGTTTCTTTGGGGGAAGATGCAATAGGTACAAAGTAAAATGAAAGTAATTGCTGTTGGGACACCAAATTTTGTGCCTACAATCTTGGATAGTGAAGAAAAAATAAAGGACTGGGTAGAATGGCCATCATCATTTGATAATATCCTTGATCATCCTAGGTTTTCGTCTTTTTGTAACAATGAAGTGAGTGCCACTATTGTCTATGATATGATAGAAATACTTTATAAATTAGAAGTAGAAATGTCTAAAGTAACCTCTAAGGTTAAACCTATAACTAATGCAAAATGGATTGAATGCTTAGAGGAGCTAGACAAAATCAGAGATATCACATGGTCTGACATTGATATAGACATCACTATTTGGGAGTTGATTGCAAAAATCAAGGCACTGCTGGCTGGTGATAGTGATTAAATACAATTGAAAAGTCCACAGAAGGAAAAGCTAAATAAAAGCGTGTGGATGGTGACAGGAACTAAAGGAAAAATTTGATTTGTTGAAAAGATATTTGCTGACAAATGCCACCTACTAGTTTGTAATTGCATCTTAATTCTGGGACTAAGTACAAAGAATGTTTGGCATAAAAAATAGGAATACCTTTGTATCATTTTTTTGACTAGGATTTTGAGAAGTGTTCTCCCAGCTAAAGCTTGTTGCAATCCTTTCTGTAAAAGGATTCCCAAGACGTGGAGTAGAGATCTGATTTTTTGGTAATTTTTGAGAATTGCATTATTATTATTATTGGTCCATTGAATCCATTGTAGGTTTCATGGTTTATTTTCTTTCTGTAATTCTGAGAACATAAGCTAATGTTGAGAGATATATTGTTCATTTTGAAAGTTTTTGCAATCTTACTAGCATTGTCACAATTTTCAAAAATGAAAATTAATGCAAAAGAGTAAGTTATGTTATATTTTTGTCTTTGAATTCTATCTCCATTTTTGTGTATTGGATATATTGGGATTGCCTAAACAAGTTTTATGCAATTTAATGCAACTAGGATAGGTTGTATATCAATTTGTTGTTGCTTTTAATTCAAGGAATTAAGTAAATGCTCCAATGAATTGATAGGGTTTCTGGTTATACAATAGGGATATTCATAAGGATGGGTTTGCGGATAATTGCTAATAAATTTAATTGCAATGCAATTAATTAGTTCAAGTTTTGCTAGGTAGACTTTAAATCCCAATGAATAAGGCATTGGTCATATATTCAGTTATAGTTTGAATAAAGTCATGGGTTTGCATTGGGCATAAATATAAAATCAAATAAATTTTACTTTGATGCATGAAGAATGTTATAGCTGGTCAATACTTGTTTACATTTAACCTCTAAGTCTTAGTTGGCTATTATTGCTCATAATTATTTGTAGATATGAGAAGAATTGTGACCAATCTTCTATAAGGGATGAATATTATTATAAAATTTCATGGAATGAATGAAATGCGAATGTAGTATCAAACTGTGAATCTTTTATCCCTGAGGTGCACTTGCCTTAGTCAAGTAGAGCCAAAAGAGTAGAAAATCTTATATGATTTTATTAAAGTTGGGTCTAGATTTGAAGAACTTTTAGCTATTTATGGGAAGTAGCTAATCCTTAGGTTATTTTTATCTTCATTATCTTGGTATCAAGTATCTTTATTACTTGGTAGTGTGAAAACACCAACACGGTCAACACATAAACTTTGTTCACAATACTTTCTTTTCATTGCTTAGTCATAACCACCACTCAGTCTCCATTACCATGCTTAGCATATAAACTCGATCCATATAGAATCTTGGTCCATATAGTGATACTTGGTTCACTATAAGCATTAACACTAGTACTTGGCATCAATCATGCATATGATCTCTTTGCTCAATTCTTTTTCTCAAATTTGTCCTAATACATCTTAGTTCATGCAGATATGGACTTTAACTTATCTTATGTTATGAATTGGTATAAGATGTAGAAATTTAATTTATAGTTCCTTACATACCTTCTTTTCTTAGTTAAAAGATGGTGTGATCACCTGATCCATTGGATTAGGTTCAACATCACCTTCACTAGTTCCACTACCTCCAACTTCTACCTTCTTTATTCAAGTTTTATTCATCTCATTCCTTGACTACTCTAAATCAGCTTTATCTTTTCATTTTTTATGTTCATTTCTTGATGCTAGTGCTTGGGTCCTACAATTCTTATTTACATGTCCAATCTTGTGACAACTAAACCAAACTAGATTTCTATTCAACCAACTCTTGTATTTCCTCTAAAATGTGTCTTGATACAATTTTCTGGAATATAACCATATTCACCACAATAATGACAACTTTATCATATGTTGTAATCCTAGTTATAAGAATTACCTTGTTTGGATGCATTTATTTTCCTTGTGGTTGTCCAATTAGATTTTTCTTTAGATTTGTATTCATGAGCTCTAAGTCAATAGTTTTGATAGTTGTAGCAATGACCTTCAAATCTAGGTGCAACTTATGTATTGCTAGTCTTTGAATTGCTTTCATGAGCTTGGTGTTCTTGTTTCTTGAAGTTAAAGAAGTGTCCATTAAATTTAGGCTTAGGATCTTTCTTACCATTCTTACTTTTGTTGATATTGGTTGTGTGTCCAAGCTTGCCACAATGATGACATGTAGGTTTGTTGTGCTTTTTCTTTTGATTCCTCTATTCTCCACTCATTTATGACTCTCCCTCTTCAGTGGATGATAGGTACTTAGAATATCCTAGTCCAGAGGTGTCACTTAGTGCTCTTGGTGATCTCATTATTTCTTAAAAGTATCTTATAGTTTCATTAGGATTTTTCATCCTTTCCACTAGTTCCTTCTCAATTTTTAACTCATTCCTCAATTGATCATCTTGTGATCTTAGATTTACAATCTACATAATCTTTTTACTTAGTGTTGATTCACCATGTTCAATTGATTGTTTGTGAGATTTTGCACATTGGATGTCCTTTCATAAAATTTGGTATCCATTTATCTCTTGTATTCTTTTTTCATGATTTTTTCTTCCTCCACTTTCTTTTTCTAATTCAATCACTTTACATAGCCTTACTGATTGGATTTCATGTTCTCCCTTTAGTCCTCTGGCTTCTTCATTCAACATGTTTTTCTTCTCTAATATATCTTCTATTGATACATCACTTTCACTAGAATTTCCATCTTCAAATAGTCCTTCAATGTCTTCTACACACAGAGTGTCATTCTACTACATGGCCAACTCTTTCTTTTTCTTTAAGGATCTCTTCAACTCCTCTCTTCCTGCATCAAGATGTTGTACAATGGTCTAGATGTCAATTTTTTGATTCTCAATGCTCTTTCCCAACTTGTAAACCTCCATCTCTAGGATATTAAATCTTAAGCTCTTAAAATTCTTCTAAGAGAAAAAATCTTTGATACTAATTGTCATAAGTCTTATTAGGAACTAAGATAATGAGAGGGGGGAAAGGGGGGGAGTGGTGGGGGTGAATCAAGATTTGAATTTTTTTTCACTTCTTATAACAAATAGTAAATGAACTGCATTCACCATTAACCCATCTCATATCTAAATCACCAATTATGTAACTATAAGCTGCTATGCTGAAATATATCTAAGTAAACGTAAAAACATAAAACACAATATTTTTCTTACCTTGATACCCTCCAAGGTGAAGGTAAAATTGGGGTGGGGATGATACCCACAAATATTCACCACTACAGTAATAAAGTGTGCATGTTAAGGCTATAACATTTGATCACTTATGATGATCTACCCTATGAGGGGTCTACCCTATTAGGAGTGTACAAGACTTATTCAATCTACTTTGATTAAAGGATTTAAACTTACAACTAAGTAAGAACTCTACTATGAGATTTGAATATGCCTGTTAAAACCACCCTATTAAGAGATTTACCTTATACATTGATTATAATGTTTCAATATTTGATCCTTCAGTTAGCACTCTATTGCTAGGTTATAGACCTTCTCTTTCCAATTCTAATTTGATCTCCTTATCAGATACTATCTATTATTCTCTTTCACTACTATGATTTCACTATCTAGCCTTCCTTGGCCATCACTTCATCTCGACCTATATTCTTTTCACATCCTTTTGATTTAGGGTTTGAGACCCTATTTAAATAACCAACTAATGAAATTTCTAGATCAAGATCAATGATCTAGATTCATTCCCTTTTCCATTTAGTCCTTTCATTTTTTTGATTGGTTGATCACTATATATAGGGATCAATGATCTTTGACAAAATACACAATTACCTCCTTAGTTGTCTTTACAATCCATAAAATTAAGTGCAGAATTTGACCCAAAATGGTTCCCAAAACAATGTCATTAATAGGGACACACACATCTCGTCAACAAAATTATGAATGGGAACAACCACATCCAATCATAATCTCCAACTCCTGTGACTGGGGAAAAATACTTCCAATCACATACATTATATTGTCAATAGAGACACACACATGAGCTCACAAACTATCAACAATACTTAGTGGGCATAAATAAATTCAGTCATGAATACAAATTTTATTTTTTCTTGAAAACATATTTTTCCTCACCATCTCCATGCAAAGGGTCTTGAATAGACATTTCATGAAGGCATTTGTCATCATTATTTGTGACCACTACCTTATATGCATTTGAATTACCATAAAGGAGATCCTCAACACACTAAGTGAAGTTCATAGTAATGTGTTCCTTCTTGCAATAGTTGTGCAAAATTCTATTACTAAAGGAATAATTTCCATTTGATATAGAAGAATTAGATTTGGAGAAATGGTTACCATTCATTGTAATTTCTTCTATAGCTAACTTGGTTTTCTTGATTCCATCAATCAAAGTAGATATCACTTTCGATTGGGTAGTATCTAATTTATTTAATATGAAACTACCATTTTCATAAGAAGTAGGTCTGTTATTTAATAAAATAGCTTTTGAATCACCGTTATCTACTTTAGCCTTTATCCAAGGTAGTTGATTAGATAGGGAGAAATATTTACTGATATGTTGAACAAATATTGTCACCTTCCATCATTTTCATCTCAAATATTTTTTTTCTTTAGACCCATCTTTGCCTTTGATACTTTTGATTTGAACAACACATTAAAATTAATCCACATTTCCCTTGAGGTCTTAGACAAGTCAATGTGGTGAATATATGCATCTAAAAGTCTAAGACCGATTAGAACTATTTCCCTTCTATCCTTGGGAGTCCATCTTATGATTTCATTAGCATTAGTTGACTTTGTTGATGCACTTATTACCACATCCACCAAATCCTTTTCAATGAGGATCACTTGTAACTTAACCTTCCACGTATGAAACTCTGAACCTTGAAACTTTTTAATCAATGTACTATTTTTTTCTATTGAAATATCTATATGAATCCCACTTAAGATGGAATTTCTATATAGAGAATAATACTTCCAATTAAAATTGTAGGAATGACACCTTTTTATTATAAAAAATAATGAACTCTCAACTAAATATTATTTTAAACAACATGGCACTCCTTGACCTTGAAAACATAAAATATATTACTAGAACTTTTTTTTATTGTAAAACAATATCTATACTTTTGATAAAATACATACTAATAGCTCAACTAAACATTCAAAATATAAATAATATTTTGAGCTACTAGTAGTAATTGTAGTCATAAGTCTAATTTAGACTCTAACAAAATACTTAGTAGAAGTCAATAAAATTGGTAATTCAAATTAGATCTAATTAGCATTGACCATAGTAGAGAAATGAATATCAAACTTAGCTACTATTATCTTGTTCAACCTTATAAGAAACAATTTATTCAATCTCCCTTGCATCAAACAATTGAATTAGAAGAAGAATCAAACAAGTTTTTGTTCCCTTGATCTTCAATATGAATGAGGTTTCTTCTTAATTGTAATGTAAATCTTTCCTCTATATCTATAGGTAATTGATATGGAAGATGGATCTATATTTAAATCATCAAAAAATAATTTAGTACTATGGAAGATAATTCATTCAGATGCTAAAACTTCAAAATATTTATATGTCGTTTTCAATTCTAATGTTGATTCAATCAAATTCTAATAATATCCCATAAGTACTGATGATTGTTTTACTTAGAGAATCCTAATAGTTAGTACTACCTAAGTAAGATACAAAAGGCCATATATGATAAAATATCTATATAGTATTTCAAAGCCTTTACCTTATGGGAGCTTTGAATGAATCTACATAATTATTTCCACAAACAAGCCAATAAAAAATTATGTGTCCAATGTAAGAGAGAAATGTGGATCAAGATAACAGGGGAAAAAAAATGATTTTGTATGTAACCTCCATCTTATGGTTTCATTATCTAATTAGTTTTCTTTGTTGTTGCACCTCTTACCATATCCACCAAACTCCTTTCAATAAGGATAAGTTGTAACTTAGCCTTCCAAGTATGAAACTACAAACCTTGAAACTTTTCAATCATATGCTATTTTTTTTCCATTGAAAGAACTAAATGATTCACCCTTAAGATGGATTTCATGTACACAGGATATAATATCTAACTACAATTAAAGGAATGGAACTTTTTTTATTATAACAAACAATGACTCTTGAATTAATATTATGTTAAATGAAATGTGGATCCTTGACCTTGAAAACATAAAATATTTTACTATATATTTTTTTATTGTAAAATAATATCTATAAGAACTTAACTTTGATAAAATATGTAGAAAATAGCTCAGCCAAACATTAAAACTACACATAATATTTTGAGCTAGTAGTATTTATGGTAGTCGTAAGTCAAACTACAAAGCTTGAAACTTTTCAATCATATGCTATTTTTTTTCATTGAAAGAACTATATGATTCACCCTTAAGATTGATTTCATGTACATAGGATAACATATCTAACTACAATTAAAGGAAGGAATTTTTTTTTGTTATAACAAACAATGACTCTTGAATTAATCTTATTTTAAATGAAATGTGGATCCTTGACCTTGAAAACATAAAATGTTTTACTAGATATTCTTTTATTGTAAAATAATATCTATAAGAAGAACTTAACTTTGATAAAATATGTACAAAATAGCTCAATCGAACATTAAAACTACACATAATATTTTGAGCTAGTAGTATTTATGGTAGTCATAAGTCTAATTTAGACTCTACCAAAATGCTTAGCATAATCAATAAAATTAGTAATACAAATCAAATCTGATTAGGACTGACCATAGTAGAGAAATAAATTTCAAACTTAGCTCTTATCCTCTTGTGCAACCTTTTAAGAAACAATTTATTCAATCTCCATTGCATCAAATGACCGAATGAGAAGAAGAATAAAAAATGCTTGTGGTCCCTTGATCTTCAATATGAATGAGGTTGCTTCCTAATTATAATTTGAATCTTTCCTCTATATCAATAGGTTTTTGGTATGGAAGATGGATCTATATTTAATTTAGCACCATGGTAAGATAAAGATAATTCATTTAGATGCCACAACATAAAAATATTTATATGTCAGTTTCAATTCTAATGTTGATTAGACCAAATTCTAATAATATCCCATATAGACCAATGGTTATTTTGCATAGAGAATCCAAATATCTTATAAGTCTAGTACTACCCAAGTATAACACACAAGACCATATATGATACATATCTATATAGTATCCCAAATCCATTAGCTTATGGGAGCTTTGAATGAATCTACACAAATTTTTCACACACAAGCCAATAAAAAAAATGTGCCCAATGTAAGAGAGAAATGTTGATCAAGATGATAGGAGAAAATAAATGATTTTGTATGTAACCTCCAATAATAACATCTAAGGTAAAGAATATGTTGTTAGGATGTAAAGGTCTAATCACAAAATAGTAGGATGAGTTAAATCACATGCCATAAAATTAACCCTATATTGCTTTTGCATACATATTTCCAAGTGGTAACAAAAAACTCACAAGTCTTTCCACCAAATTAGGTGCATGGATTTGATACCTTATAAGAAATAAGGACATATAAGTTAGAAAAGTTCAATCCAAAATAATATGCACTTCTCATTATATGTTTTCCATTCAAATACACACACACACACACACACACACACACACACACACACACACACACACACACACACACACACACACACACACACACACACACACACATACATATATATGTATGTATATATTTATATATATGTTGATTTGATGATCAAATCATTTTTATATTAGTGATTTAACACTTGGTTACATTTTTACTGAGCTCTATAGTTGCTATTGAGCTTATCATACTGCTAGCAGTGCAAACCAAGTATTTCAGTTGCTATCGAGCCAATCGGTCTGATTGCAATTTATGTTGAGCTTCATAATGTCTATCAAGTATCTAAGACATGATATAGTGTTAACCAAGCTTTGTAGTGTCTACCAAGATGGCAGTGTTAACAAATTGAATGAGCATAGTTTTGACCAAGCCATTTAGTGTTAACCAAGTCTACCAAGTTCTTTAGTGTTTTCTGAGTCATCCAGTGCTAACTAAGTTCTTGTTACCCCAAGTGATTAGTATGGACTGAACATCTTCATCAATTAAGTGCTAGAGTTTTGTAATTTTTGACAAGTGTTGTCGAGTTTTAGAACATCACCCGAGTGGTCTTCAAAACCTAAGTTACAATAGTGAGCCAACTTTGTGAAGATTGTTTGAATTTGGTATTGTAGCTAACTCCTGAAGGTAATTTATTAGATTGGTATATATATGTAATATATCTTTTCATTTGAAAATGAATAATAACATGGAAGCGAATCAAGAAAGTAGTAAAGTGTGAATTAAGAAGGCTATAAGAAGTATAAGGAAAAGCATAGTCTTATCTATCATAGTTAGGTGATCATTGTATTTCAAAAGAATCTCAATCAACAAACTAAGTTGTAGATTAGAGATCAGCCGATGATTCATCCTAATAGGTGTATCAGCTAAATCCTCTAACAAGGTGGACTTAATAGTCTTTTCCAAATCTCCTAACAAAGTGCATACTTCATTGTATGTTGTAAATCATTTTACAAAGTGGACCTAATAGTCCTTATTGCTCCTAATAGGGAAGATCATCAGAAGCAATCAATTATAAGCTTTAATAGGTTAACATTATACTATAGTAATAAAGCTTGTGGCTATCATCCCCACCCTAGTTTTACTTTCTATTTGGAAGGTTTTTGGGTTACCAAATATTATGTCAAGTGTTATGAATGCTTTATTTCTTTCAGTCTTTCATGCATGCAATTAGATTAGATTACATGGTGAATATTTAATTGGTGAAATCAAGTATAAGTTTTATTAGTTCCTAATTAACTCCCCCTCTCATTCACCTGGTCTATACTACATTTCCAAAAAAATGGTATTAGAGCTTTGGTTCTCACATCAAAAGTTTAGAAGCTTGAGAAAAGATTAGAGACAATGGAAGTCTATAGATTGGAGAAAGCTATTGAAAATGAAAAGTTGGATCTACAATTGGCCATGGATCAATTCAAGAGAATGAAGGAGAAACTCTTTGAATCCTTGAAAAGAAGAAAAGATTTTGCAGCATAGATGAATGACAATATCTACATTGAAGAAAGAATTGAAGGTATTTGTCAAGAAAGAAGTTCAAATGAAGCTAATGCAACAATCATAGATCTACTTGAAAATAATCTTACTCTTCATGAATAAGTGAGAAATTTGAAAAGAGAACCAAAAATTCAATTAGTTAAAATGTGTGAAGTCATAGAACAAAAGGATAAAGCCAAAGAATAATTAGAAAAAAAGGACAATGAAATTAATCAACTATCCCTTCAACAAATAGATCTGATTGATCAAATCAATGATGAAAATCAAGAGCTTATCAACTTGAGGATAGAGAATGAAAGATTGCAAAATGATCTTAGTATAGAGAAGAAAACCAATGAAAGGATGATGAAATCTCATGAAAGCATGAATCAATTGTATGAGAAAACTAAATTTAGACACAAAGGCAAAGCTAGATTAGGATACATAGAAGAAGGTGAATCATCTCAGCAAGGAGTTGAAAATAACAAAACACCTACTTGTAATCATTGTGGAAAGGTAGGAAATACATTAAATAAGTGTTGGAGAAATGGTAAATCAAAGTTTAGTAGAAGTGTTACACTTGCAACAAACTAGGACATAGAGCAAGTGAATGCATAGAGAAACCTAAGTTTGAAAGAAAGTGTCACAATTGCAACAAACAAGGGCACAAATCTTCAAAGTGCAAGACCAAGAAATGGAGCCTAGTAGAACAAATTGTCAAAGCTATATTTGGTTCAGATTACAACACATAGTAAAAATGTCATTATTGTGGTGAGTATGGGCATATTGGAGAAAATTGCTTAAAACATCATAGAAGGGAGAGAGAAACTACAAAGAGATGTTTTGTATGTACAGAACTTAGACATCTTGCCAAGAATTGTATGAACTAAGGAAAACTTGAAGATGAAAAGAAAGCAAATGATGGCAATATTAGAAGTCAGATGAGGCATCAATGGGTAAGGAAATCTCCCAAGGATGAAAATCAAAGTAATGAAAGTTTTGACACCCAAGTCAATGAGTTGGGTGACTCAACCATTTCAATCTAGTAATTTGTTGAGATTATTGGAACTATGATTCAAATGAAGATATCTCATATCAGTTCTAGTTAGCAAGCAAAAGATCCATATCAACATTCTAGATGCACAAGGATCATCAAGTTGGAGGATAGCTGAAGTAATGTCCAAGACCTTACTAAGCATGATCGGGTTGCAAGACCTAACTGAGGTTGGATGCAGATGGAGAGATCAAAGTTCATGTCGAGTCAAAGACTTTTCCAAGTTGAAGACTTTGTCGAGTCAAAGACTTTGCCAAGTTGATGACTCTAATGAGTTGAAGGTATCTTCTAAGCTTTGAATACTTAGCCAAGTGGAGGACATCATATCATTGAGGAAACTATTGTATAATACATTTATGGTGACTTGAAGACTAAATTTCATTAACAAGAGAAATCAAAGTTATTGTTTCACCACAATTTTAAGAGTAAATAGAGTGAAGAGTATTCAAGAGCCCCTAAGAAATATAGAGAAATTTTGTTAGAGTTCTTTCTAGCATTTGAATTTTTATCAAGGAATATGACATCCTTTAGTAGAAAAGTGAAGAAAGGTTCGGAGATGTTAGTTTGAGGAGTTGATTGCAAAGCCTCAGGATTCAAATTAAGCGATTACCAGAGAACTTGACACAATTGGAGAACAATCATGAATTCCTCCCAAAGAACTCTATATTCATGATATTCAATCATATTGCCACTGTTTAATTCAAGATTTGGGAACCCTAGAAATGAACTAGGCATACAATGAGCTATATGTGGATGAAAATTTGAAAACTAACCACAAGAATTTGGAGACGAAAGGATTAATGCATATTTGCATATGCCAAGGGACTTCCAAGGGAAATGGATTAGGTTAATCCTCAACTGAGTTCAAGACATGAATTTTTGGTTAGATCAACCTATTCAGATCACCAAGAAGATGATCCATAGAATCACGAGGTTGCCAATGTTGAACAAAGTGAAAACCACCAAAACTCTAGGTTGGGTCAAACTAACAAAGAGGACTCTTGCTAAGTGGGATGGAAGAGGTATGAAGATAAATAGAGTAAATGACATGGAGATCAAATTTGGTATTCATGTCATTTCCCAAAAATCTACGTCTCGAGTAGAATGAACAACATTCCATGTGAAGTTGTTGTCCTAGAGTTCAAAGTTGTGAAGATCAACTTATCTTTCAACCTTTCTAAGCTACAACTCAATTAGCTCAACAAAAACATGGAAAACATTCAGTCATCAAAGAATAATCCATGTAAGTTTGGATCTCTATTGACTTGCTTATTCTTTTGTGTACAAAAGTTCTTTCCTTTCAAAGGAACTGTGGTGTGGAAGAAGGATACACCTATTTTGCATCAAATCAATGAATTCATAGTAGAGATGGGTAATAATTTTGAAAGCATTATGGAAGCCTACTTTGGAACTTTCAAAGAGAAAATGTAGAATAGATATAGGATTCCAAAGAAACTTGTGGAAGATTATGAGCAATATTTTTTTTTTGGTGGATTGTGATGTAAAGTGCACATCTAGGTAGTAAGAGCTAGAGTGGCATGGGTTAAGCCTCTTGGATATGAGGTTAATATAGATGATACAAGAGACATAATTGAGGCTCTTGTGGATGAGCTAGTAGACCCTAAGGCACCATACTTTGGTACTTATGAGGAAGCCAAGGCTAGGATCTCATTGGAGATAAAACTTCCTCAGGTCATGAAGAGAGGAAGAAAGCAAGTAGAAAAGATTCTAAAGGAAACCAAGGAGTCCAACTCTCCTCTTCTACTAAAAGAGGGAAAAGGAGATGAAATTGAGATAGAGGAACCTACATAGGAAGAAGAATTTGATGAGGAGGAGGAACCACCCAAGAAGAAAGGGAAGGTTATCATAACCAAACCTATAAATTGCTCCCTTGTAGTATTCACTAGAAGGTTTGCAAGGTGCATAAAGAAGTTGAAGTTGGGTGATGATGATGAAGAAGAAGATAACAAATATCATTCAAGAGATCAACCCTCACCTTTGATAAAATATTGAAAAGAATTCAAGATGGTGGAGGTATGACTGATTTCAAATTTTTCAAATATGAAACAAGGACCAAGGTGGAGCAGAAACAAGTTGAAGAAGCCTTAGTGGCTAAGATGGAAAAATGGAAGTACTCCCTAGAGGAACTGTCAAAACAAGTTCTTGATATCCTACTAAAGTTAGTAACACATCATTGGGAGAATGTATTAAATGTTGTTAGGGACATCAGAGAACAAACCCTGAGACAACTTATGGTAAGTCTATCTGACAAGGAAGTGAAGGAATCATTAAAGGAGAATGAAAAAAAGTTGACCCCCAGATTCAGTGCATTCCTTATCCTATCAAAAGAAATTGAAGTAGTTGTGAGGTCTAACACAATTGCATGGAAGAAAATCCATGGGTTGCATAAACCTATTGAGGAAGTTGTGCAAATAGATGATAAAGTAAAAGTTGAGAAAGATGACGAGGAAATAAATGATATTGATAATGTAGAAGGAGATGATGCAGAGGATCAAGAGGATCAAGAAGCAACAAGAGGTGATCTTCTTGAAATTTAGAGTATTGAAGACTCAGAACCTGAAAAGATAGCAATAGAGGTAATGGCCTCCCTCCTCTCTCTGAGCAAAGCCTTAGTGCCATATAGCTTAGAAAAGATTGCTACTAAGTTAGTTGAGATAAAAATTACTTCACCAAGCACCCAACTAACTAGTGGACCAATGTTATTGAGTGTAATGATGAGTGAAGTTTCCATCACTTCATCTACCAAGCAACAAGCTCAAATCATTTTAGCATTAGTGTCACAACTAGAATCAACAAGTTTTTCTACTATATATGTTGTTGATACTATTTCTACTATTGTTACTTCATCTATTATTTCTTTACTAAGTAGATCTACAATGAGTGTAATGATAGTTGAGGTCAAGCCTCAACCAAGCACTAAAGTTTTGAAGAAAGACAAGGAAATTATTTCTTCAATTATCTATATGGAAAAGGGTAAAGAGGTAGAAGCCTCTATTGAAGAAATTAATCTAGAGGAGGACACTATAATACTATATTGGAATCTTTCCAATCTAACTCTTGATCAAATGGATACCCTTGGTAAGCTATGGAAGAAGAGGGAAAAAAGGAAAAAGCTCAGAGAGGAGAAGAAAAAAAAGAATCAAGTGCTTGTAGACATCCTAATATATTTGTTGATGCACTAAATATTGAGGTTGATGATAAATAACCAAATTTGGATCAATGTTTAGAAGTATAGAAAGGAAATTGATGGACAAAAAAAACTTCTGTAGAGGGTGGAAAGGAAGTTTGAAACAAAGTTTTGGAGAAAGTAGCTTAGAGAATTGCTATTGACCAAGTGGAGTTGTCCACCATTCTTGCTACATTTGAAAATTCTGTAAATAATGTTGTTTAGTTATTTGTGAAACTAAGTGATACATCTAACTTCACTAAGGAAATAAATAAGAATTTGTCTAAGATAGATGCTGACATGAAGGCATGTGTATATTAGATGTCACTTGATCCTAGCTGTAGTGTTGCACATTTTGTAAAATTAAGATATATGACAAATCTTCAGGCAAAATTGTTGAGGGAAGAAGCTAGGATAAGGGCTACTCTAACAAAGATATAGGGCATGATACTTCCCAAAATGGATGCAATGCAAAAACATATTGTACATGCAAAAACATTGATCCATGACAACAATATCTCTATAGAAGATCAAATGATAGAACTATTAGTAGAGGTGCAGATAGCTTTGCACGCATCAAAATTTTTACAAGAGAATTGGGACAAGTCAATGTCTATAATTTTGAGGGTACAAAGTGATTTCCTTTCACATTATAGTGTTACCCTATAGTTATGCATTTTTTGCATGTGTCAAAAAAGGGGGAACAAGGGAATATATATACACAAGGAGGAAATACATGTATAGTAAGCAAGATGTATATACAAAGCATAAAATATGTTTACAAAATAAAAATAAAAAAATAAAAAATAGAGTCAGAGGTTACCGAGTAGTAGTAGCAATAGACAAAAATCAAACCCAAGTTACATACCTAGACATGTTGAAAGGGGGAGTTTTGACTTGCAATTTTGAGTATTTAGATTTTGGTATGATAAGTGTTTTTGTCGCTCATGCCAAAGGGGGATATTTTGACCTAATGGTCAAATCATTTTTCTATCAATGACTTAACACTTAGTTAGTTGGCTACATTGCTACTGAGCTCTATAATTGCTGCCAAGCTTATCATATCAATTGGTAGTAGTGAAAACTAAGTGTTTCAGTTGCTACCAAGCCAATCGGACTAATTGTAGTTCATGTTGAGCTTCATAATGTCTATTGAGCATCTAAGACAAGATATAGTGTTAACTAATCTCTATAGTGTCTACTAAGCTAGCAATGTTAATGAAGTGAATGAAGGTAGCCTAGACTAATCCATTCAGTGTCAACCGAGTTCTTCAGTGTTCATCAAGTCATCCAGTGTTGACCAAGTTCCTATTACCCCAAGTGATCAATATGGACCAAGAATCTACATCAACCAAGTGCCAAAGTTTTGAGTGTTGAAAAATGTTTCCAAGTGTCAGAACATCACCTGAGTGGTCTTCAGAACTCAAGTTTGTAAGCTGACTTTGTGAAGATTGTTTGAATTTGGTATTGCAGCCGACTCTTGAAGGTGATTTATTAGATTGGTATATATATGCAATATATCTTTTCATTTCAAAATGAATAATAACATGGAAGAGAATCAAGCAAGTAGTATAAGTGCAAATTAAGAAGGCTACAAGAAGTATAAGGAAAAGTAGAGTCTTATCTATCATAGTCAGGTGATCATTACATTTCAAAGGAATCTCAATCAAAAAACCAAGTTGTATATGAAAGATCAACCACTTATTCATCCTAAGAGGTGTATCAACTAAATCCTCTAACAAGGTAGACTTAACAGTCTTTTCTGAATCTCCTAATAGAGTGCATACTTCATTGTATGTTGTAAATCCTTTAACAAGGTGGACCTAACAATCCTTATTGATCCTAATAGGATAGATCATTAGAAGTGATTGATTGTAAGCTTTAACATGATAACTTTATATTATAGTAATAAAGCTTGTGGGTATCATCCCCACCCCAATTTTACTTTCTATTTGGAAAGTTTCTGGTTACCAAATATTGTGTTAAGTGTTATCATGCATGCAATTAGATCAAATTACTTGGTGAATGTTTAATTGGTGAAATAAAGTATAAGTTTTATTGGTTCCTGATTCACCCCTGCCTCTCAATCACTCGGTCTATACTACATTCCCAACAATACATACATACATACATACATACATACATACATACATACATACATACATACATACATACATACATACATACATACATACATACATACATACATACATACATACATACATACATACATACATACATACATACATACATATATATATATATATATATATATATATATACGTACACACACACACACATACACATATATACAAATATACATATTCTCAAATCTTATTTTGTAGGAAACAACATTCCTAAATAGATTGTGTTGTTTTAACAACTCAAAATTCAACCATTGATAAAATAAAAACTATGTGACTAATAAAAAATATATTAAGTCATTTCTCAAAAAATCAATATTAATATCATACTTATTTACAACACCCAAATCAACATTCTCTTAATTATTTCATGCTTTATTATTTATCCATCGTATGATGCAAATTACCACCTATGTGAACACTAATTACCAAAAAAAAAATCCTTGAACATGTTAATAAAGTATGTCAATTGAACCTTGAGAGTAAGGAAAGGTAAAAAAAATCTAATTGTGTTTGTCTCATAAACCTAAATCAACAAATAGTTTTTTTAGATGATTGCTAATCCTTTAAAAAATAGTTTTTGGTTTTACCCATGTTCTTTGTCTTTTATGTGGTTATGATGAACATAGTTTTTATACTTTTTCCAATGTTATTTTGCTTCATTTATGTGGTTTCCATTTATGGGAAATGTTGTGGGTGGGATATTTTATGCATGAGCATCTTGGGTTCAAAGTAATCTTGCATAAACCAAAAATATTTTGTTTATAGTTTGACAATTCTACAATTTTTCAGTCTATTGATCATTTAAGTGATCCTTATTTTGTTCAAGTCAATACTTGAAATGTTTATAGTATGATCTAGACCTACTCTGGTTCCTATTCCTAGGCTCATAGATTTTTTGGATACATATTTCTTTAGTTGTGATTCATTCTATACTATTAGTGTGGTCCTACTAATTTTCATGATCATTGGTGGATTTTGATCTTGGGATGAAAATCTACAATAATGGGTCTTTGATAGTGCTTTCAAAAATTTTCTTGGGTCATGTAAGGACCTAAATTTGGAAGCAAAAGGTTTCAAATGAGTTATGTAACATGTTCCTTATGATTTGGGACTAGACCTATTTGTTGTAATATGTTTCCTATTCTTGGGGAATGATTTGGATCTTAATGATGAACCTCATATCGTGGTTCCTATATATTGTATTTTGATGGATATCTTAAGGAAATAAGCTCTTAGAATCAAGATTAGTCCTTAAAATTGGATCTAAGGTATTCAACCAAAATAGTAAGGAATAAATCTTTTAAGAGACTAGCATGTAAGAAGGAAAATTATCAAACCTTTGTACATCTAATTATCTATGAATGAATGATGATCTCATTTGGTTCTTTCAAAATAGTTTTTTTTTACACTATGTTTATTCTTATTGCATTATTAGAATGATCTCTTTGAGGTATTTCCAAATTAGGATTATTTTACATGTTATTAATTGTGTTTCTTGTGAACTTGTTCTTAGAATATTTAGAATAACTAAGGGGGGAGAGGTGGTGTGAATCAATCATCCAAGGTCTAGATATACCAATTTAACAAATAAACACTTACAATTTTAGATCTTATCATTCCATTGCTTGGTCTCTAGTAAAGCATCATAATAATATCCACACAAGTTTGACACTAGGATTTAACGTGGAAAACCAATTTGGGAAAAAAAACTAGAAAAATATCACCATTTTTCACTCTTCTGAAGTGAGCCCTATTAGGAGCTAAACCTATTAAAGGTTACAATATACATTGTTAAATATGACCTTGTTAAAGGATTTAATCACCCTGTTAGGAGTGGCCTTGTAGAGCACTTTGGAACATTCCATTAGAATGTCATCTGGTTAAAGGATTTACACAGACTGTTTAGTCCTTATGAATATTAGGTCAAACTTGATTAAAGTATTTCAAATACTATTCACAATGGTTAGAAAGTAACAATAAGTTTGATCTATTATGTACAACTCACTTTGCATTTTTATATCTTAGTTCAACTCCTACTACTAATTCATTGTATGGAATCTATTATCATCTCAATCTCAGATTTACTTTGCAACCCTCGAAGAAATCACATTTCATTTCTTCTCAACTCAATTAAGCCTTTTCTTAAATTATCTATTCAACAACATCAGTTACAAATCCAACTCTCTGGAACTTCTCACTTGCACAATCTCTCTGCACTCTATACACTCTCTTGAAAGTTCACCTCTATACCTCCTTAAATAGGTAGTTTGGATTTTTTTTTTGATTAATCAAAAACATAGATCTTAGGGTTCATGATTTGATCGATCAGATACAATGTATCTAATCACCATTCACTTTATGTCTTCTTTATTATAAATTACCTCTTGAATTAATCTCTTAGATTGATAACCTAATCCTTTATCTTCAACATATTTTCCATATCCCAAGAAATAAACTTAGTTAGGTAGAAATTACAATTTCTAGTAAACAATTAAAATGTTGTTCCTCCTTCAACACTAAGTTCTAACACTTGGTCATCATTGAGTTACTCAGTTGCAATAAAAATTCTTGCTTGACATCAACACATCACTTAGTCAGTACTGATGCTTTGTCAACATAGAATTTTTTCAACACTTATTGTGGCTCAGTTGACACTAGCATCACTTGACATGTTCATCAAAATTCTTTAGTATTTTACTTATATTGATCTATCTTTGCTCACACTTGCAAGACCATTAATATCTTCTCCTCTTGCAACATGATTTAAACAATCACTTTATCTTGTCAAAGTTTGACTAATCAAAATTCCATTTGTAGTTTCTATTGAAGTTGATGAAAGATCAACCCCATAGCTCCAAAGAATCACCTGCATGCAAACAACTCTCATAGAAAGAGAGAAGAAAAAGCTATGGAGGCTGGAATTTTTAGATCCACAGATGAGACATTCTTGATGAGCAAAAAGAGAGATTGTTATTATCAAAAGTGAATGAATAAATTAAAAAGAGATCAATCCTTATAAAAGGAGATCAAAACCCTAATAGGGTAAAACCTAGGTTGCATGATAATAATTAATAAAAGTTTTAATTATTATATGCCTAAATTTTAGCTTAAGTAAACTAGCTCAATAATAAGTGACTTATTTATTAAATCAAAATAATTTAATTAATAAGGAAATATCTTATCACTCTAACACCCCCCTAAGATAAACTTAAGGAGCACCTAAAAACTTAGAAACTACTATTGAAAGTAAATTGGGTCCTGGCAACAAGGCCAGATGAGGTACCCAAGCACAACCAAATCTCTATAAAGAGGATAAATAGAGAAAACCACATGGGAAAAAACCTACTCTAAAAAGAGATGGAATTTTTTTTTCCTAAAGATGGGAATAAAACATGACCATGTAAAACACCACTAAAGCATGAAGCTACAACCATTGCCAAACTACTAATTTGAAGAACCTCCACTATATAAAACATGACCAGGTAGAGAAGACTATGTCTAAAGAGCTGATCAATTGAAGATGGAATGTATCTTCATGTTGAAAAAAATTGGTTAATTGTGTATTTTCTTTGATGTTACACAAAATGTCATATCTTTACTAGTTAGTGTATGTCGAGCTCACTCAGGTATTGAAGATAGTTTTGTCTGCCGAGCATTCTAGAGTTTGCCAAGTTTAGAAGACAATGTCTACCAAGTTTACTCAAGTGACAAAGAGAAATTTGAAAAAGTTGAGTGTTAACTGAGCTCACTTGGTTAATGAAGGAAAAGTTGGATGGAACCAGTGTTAACTAAGCTCACTCGATTACCAAAGGAACTTTGTGAAAATGCAGTGTTAACTAAGTTTACATGGTTAATATAAGAAAATCATTTTGGAGTTATTGTCTATCGAGTAGGGGTGGCTAACAAAGAATTTTCTTATTTTGGCATATTGAGTTCAATAGATTTGTTTGTTGGTTCTAGCTAACTAAGGATATGCATATTAATTATTTTGAGTTGTATTCAAGCCAACTTGGTAGTATGTATGATATAAATATAAGGTCAAGTTGAGGATTGAATGTGCACAAGTAAATAGAAGATTTGAAGATGCTTTGATGAAGTGAATTAGAAGGATAAGCAGAATATCCTTGTGGAGCTACAAAGATACACTCAATCAGAAAGGATTAATATACAAGCTAGCATTGAGATTTGTAATCAGCAATTTAGTTGCATCAAAAATTAGGTCATCTCATTATTAATCTCTAACCATTGTAGTAGTGATCTAAATATTTTAATATAGTTGTCTTAACAACTATTTATAAATCCTCTAACAAGGTCGTATTTCTAGACTGAAGTGTTTAAAGGCCTCTAACAAGGCCACTCCTAACATAGTGATTTATTCCTTTAATAGGGTCACACCTAAAAATGTGTTTTGTAAACTTTAATAGGGTTAGCTCCTAACACGACTCACTTTAGAAGAGTGAAAATTTGTAACTAGTTGCAATTGGTGGTTTTCCCAAATTGGGTTTCCATGTTAAATCTTGGTGTCACTTGTGTTCATGCTATTTCTTTTATGTGTATGAAACTAAGTTAAGTAAGGTTAATCATAGATAATATCTTAAGATTTTCATGTTAAGAATTTGTTGAGTTACAGTTGCTATTTTAGTGCTTACTGAGTTACAACATTTAATAGTGTAAATTGAGTGCCTGTGTGTTTATCAAGCATCAATATTTTCAGTGAAGTTTTGTGTCTTATGTTGACATCTAAGGGATCTGGGATTTATTTTAGTGGTAACTAATTTTTCCCTCCCCTCATAGTTACTCTTATATTTTCAACACTTCATGGCCTCCAAAAATAGGAATTAAAGAATGTCTATATGGTAAGTGATCCATCTCACTGAAATGCATAGATATCTAGCCACTGCAATCACCTAATACATAAGATCAAATATTAAATGCATAGCTCACTCCATCGAACCAAGAATGCAATAGAATAAAAATAACCCCATATAATGCTAAGAGGTAAGACATGAACATTGAAAATGAATGCACTATTTCCTGTAGAAAGAAGAACAGGAACATCAAGAGTGTAAAAGAAGTACCAACACCTATACTGGCACATGTCATCAACACATCATGAGGCTAATGTCATGGAAGGAACACTCAATTGACAAAGGAAGATGATGAATATTTCCAACATGAAATTCCCCAAGGAACTTTATAATATAGTGTAAGTACAACAAAACACAGAGATGTGCAAGATCCTAACATGCAATAGAATGACATTTTATCTTAGTGTGTTTGCAAAAATACTACAAAGGGATGTCAAAAAAGACTAAAAGAGACATAAGGATAATACAATAGATAGTATAACCCATGAAACATCATCTGAAAGAAAAAAATTGATCTCTGGACCTAAAATAAGTAAGATATCCATCAGAATGCAAAAAAGGAAAAAATTGAATGGGATGTGCTTGGAGCAGAATCTGGAAAACAGAATGTCTCAAGATATATCTTTTAGAGTGAAAAATATAACTTCTAATTTTGACAGCTAAAATAGGCCACAAACAACATCAAAAATCCAAAAAAATAGACCATCATGATGAGCTCATAATCAACTTTTTGGTGCTTCTTTCGGATTGAAAAATGGAATCCATATGAGTAAGTTATGGCCAAAAAATTACATGTAGGTCAAAAAACCGCTAGAAAAGTTTTAATTTTTTTTACTGACTCAGGATATGTGCCAAAATGTCTTGAAAAGTGTGCCCACCAGTACCAAATTTTCCTTAGGAAGCATGCCAATTCTATACCAAAATTGTCTTGATTTGCATGTCAAAAAATTTCTCAATTAGTGTGCCCAAAAAGTGACAAAAATCAGAAATCTCTGCCTCTGAAGATGTGCAAAAAATCTCAATTTTTGAACCAAAAACCTCGATTTGCATGGTAAAAAATTAGAAAATCATCACCTTGAGAAATGTGCCCAATTTGGGAGCAATATTTTTTAGCCTCAAATTTCAATTGTGTCCAAATTATATGAAAATAAGGGTTTTTGGGTGCTCTAAGCTCAGTGATGATGTCCATTTGGGATCAACATGACCTAAACATCAGTGACCCCCCTGATTTAATACAAAATAACTTTGAAAAATGAAACCCTTTGAAAGAAAAAGCACAAATATGAAAGCTAAGCTAGACCTCTCATAAACAGAATAGGGGCATGAAGATCTAGAGCTTTGATACCATGCTAAAGTTGATGAAAGATCAACCCCACAGCTCCCAAGAATCACCTACATGTAAACACCTATCATATAAAGAGAGAAGAAAAAGCTATGAAGGCTAGAATTCCCTGATCCATAGATGAGACATTCTTGATGAGCAAAAAGAGAGATGGCTATTATCAAAAGTGAATGAATAAATTACAAAGAGATCAAAACCTTGACAGGGTAAAACCTAGGTTGCATGATAATAATTAATAAAAGAATTAATTATTATATGCCTAAAGTTTAGCTTAAGTAAACTAGCGATAATAAGTGACTTAATAATTAAATCAAAATGATTTACTTTATAAGGCAATAATAATTAATAAGGCAATATCTTATTACTCTAACAATTTTCTCTTCATAACTCAACCTTTCCTCTAGATGCTTTTGTTATGAACAACTTCTCAAATCCTATTCATCAATCAAATATATATGACATTTAGATCAGATAGAAAATTTTCTCACCAATCGATTTGACATGAATGACAACACAAAAATTGTTTCAATTTTAGTTTCCAACAATCTCCCTCTTTGGCATCGATGGTAACAACTCAACAAAAATATTTGCAAAAATACTTTAGGTTACCATACAATCCAATTTTTTTATATAGTTTTTGAGTAACACTCTCAATTTATTAGATCTTTTATTAATATCCTTAGTTTCATTTTGGTGCATATCTCTAATCTGGTAACACATCTTAGTAGTTTATGAACTCTCTCTAAGTAATCACTCTATCTTAGAATTTCTCTTCTAGTATCTATTGAAATCTGATTGAAAAGATCACTATTCAAGAGGGAGATTTTTGATAAAGAATATTTTTTAATCATTGTTTTGTCATTGATGTCAAACCTAATATTTTCTAGAATGACAATTGCTTATAAGATCCAAGTACTATCACTTAGTTGATTGATGAAGAGGGTTTAATCAATAAGATGTAACAGAAACACTTAAGGGAAAGATTGAGTTGTAATGAAGTACAAGGATCAATTAAGACAATGGTAAAATGATGTATTGATAATACACTTGAAGATATAGAGGTTGGATACACTTAGAAAATTTTGAAGAATAAGTTGTAACAAAGCTATCTACAAAGATTGACTAAATTCATTAGTGGGTGCCGAGCAAGTTAGTTCATGCCGAGTAGATTATTAGTAAGTGCCAAGAAAATGAAAAATCTAGTGTGTGCTGAGTGAAACAAAAGGTGCCGAGCAAGTTTAGGTGTCGAGCAAGATAAAATGTAATAGGTGCTGAGCATCAATAAAACTTAGTTGATGCTAAGTGAATCCACAGTAGGTGCCGAGTAACACAGTATGTGCTGAGCATCAGAAAGTCAATAGTGTCAAGCTACTGCATTATTTGAAAAGATAAGGATTTTCCAGATCTAAGCCAACAAAGTTTGTTACCTTGAATTTTGTGAACTAGATGGAAGATAAGGATGATGAGTTGGTGGTACAGAATTCTAGGTAAACTATTTTTAGGTGAATATAGGTGGATTCTACAAGATGTTTCTAGAAGAAACAAGATTAAGGGTAGATTCATTGAATCTTACCTAGTCCATTTGAATAAAAAATAAGAACAAGAAGATTAGAGCAAGAAAAGTATTCTGGAATTCTATTTAGGGAGTTATAGGTCAAGAAACAAGAGTGGTTGTTTGGAGAGAGTGTGTGGTGTCAAGAAGAAGCATTGAGAGGCAGGAACATAACACAAAGACTCTGCTTCAATAGGTGGCCATAGAGGAGATTGCACATGCACAATGAGTATGGAGACTAAGGGAGACAAATCTTGAAAGGAGGAAAAGCAATCAGAGCTGCAGAGACTAAAGGCCACGCAAATTTGTGAATTGAATTGAGATTTGAAATCTGCAAGTTATGTTGTGAGTTATATTAGATCAAAAGCTCTTATTGTTAGTCTCTAACAATTGTATCAATTAAGGTAAAATCCTATGGACTTAGTTTGGTTTAAAAATCATTTTGTAAATCCTTTTATAGGGTGACATTCCAAGTGAATGTTCCAAAGTCCTTTAACCAGGCCCACTTTTAAAAGGGTGGTTGAAATCCCTTAACTAGGTCACATTTAACAGTGTGTTTTTAGCCTTTAACAGGGCATCACTTTAGAAGAGTGAGAAAGTAGTAGCATGTTATTGGTGGTTTTTCCCAAATTGGGTTTCCATGTAAATCATTGTGTTATGTGTTGATCTTTCATGTCTTATTCCTGCATGTTGATTTTTTAGTAACTTGCTAAGAAATATGTTTAGCTTGGATGTATGGTTGGTTTAATAGGATCACTATACTTAGTGGAAAAGTTTTAATAGGACATTTTGACCTTGAATAACCAATTCACCCCCACTCTTAGTCATTCTAAAGCATTTCTAACAGTATCCACTTTCTCCCTCTAGGATATTCTCTCCCATCAAATTCATATTTTTTGTTAACTTTCATTCATTGACAACAATGCCAAAGGCACCATCTCTTTTCATACATCTTGATTATATAGATAATTTCATGTCATGTCCAGATTATTCATATGTCATCTTCATATGACCGATCTATTATACTATCCTTCTTCTTTACTACTACCTTAGGAAACTCCTAAAGTAGATCTATCTACATCATTGTGTAAGATAGTCTAATCAACACATTTGATGCATTGCTTCTCTATAGCTTAAGTAGATTTTTCTAGGGAAATCATACCTAGTTTACCTCTAAGATATTCATGAGCATCCTTAGGTAAAAATTTAGTGAATATGTATGCAATTTTTTCTTTTGTGTTCACATATTCCAATTTCACTTCTTTGTCTTGAACTAGCTCTCTCAAGTAATGATACTTGATAGAAATGTGCTTTGTCTTTGTGTGCATAATAGGGTTCTTTGATATGTTAATAACACTTGCATTATCATAATAGATAACCACTAGATCAGTAATCTCTTCCTTTGTATGTTTCAACAAATATTTGATCCAAATGATATTTGAACAATTTACTACTACTCCCACACACTCAGCTTCAACTATTTAGTAAGAAATGCAATTCTACTTCTTGCTTATTCATGAAATTAGTCTCTTTCTTAGAAAGAATGTACCACCACTTGTGCTCTTCCTATCATCAACATTTCCTGCCCAATTAGAGAAAGTGAATACCTTTAGTTCAAACTTATCATTCTTCTTGTAATATAATCCATTGTCTTTTGTTCCTTTCAGATATCTCAATATTCTCTTTATTGTCATGATATTATTTTCCTTAGGACTTTCTAAAAATATAGCAACTATCCCAACATCTAATGCAAAATCTAGTCTGCTATGAAAAACATATTGTAGTTTACCAATCATTAATCTATATTGTGTGTGGTTCACATTTGAAGAATTATCATTCTTAGATAGTTTTTGTCAAGTAACCATAGGTGTACAAAATAGTTTGGAATCTTCCAACTCAAAACATTTTAGTATCTCCTTGATATATTTGGACTAATTAATGAAGATACCTTACTTCATTTAATATACTTGTAAACCAACAAAGAATTTGATCTCACCAAACATTGAAATTTCAAATTCCTTATTTATTCCATCAAATTTTTTTTTGCATAATTCTTCATTTCCTCCAAATATGATATCATCAAAAAAAAATTTAGATAACAATACCTCATTGTTCTTCCCAGTCTTCAAATATAGATTGTTGTTATCATGTGTCCTTGCAAAACCAATCTTCACCAAATAATTATGTAGTCTTTCATACCATGCCCTAGGGGCTTGTTTCAAACCATGTAATGTTTTGTGCAACTTGCATACTATATTCTTCTTGTTAGGATCCACAAATCCTTTAGGTTGTTCTAGATATACTTCTTTGTCACGTATCCCATTCAGAAATGTAGATTTGATGCCCATTTGATATACCTTGAATCCTTTATAAGAACAATATAAAAGTAGTGTTCTAATTCCTTCTAATCTTGCTACAGGGGAAATTTTTTCCCCATAGTCAACAATTTCCTCTTGTGCATATCCTTTGCATACCAATCTAGCTTTATTTCTTGTGACTTCACCTTTCTCATTCAGCTTGTTCCTAAATACCCACTTTGTTCCAATAACATTTTTGTCTTTAGGTCTATTTACTAGAGACCATGTTTTGTTCTGTTTAATCTATTCAATTTATTCATTCATAGCTTGTATCCAATCTTCATTCTCCAAAGCATCTTTCATAGATTTGGGCTCAAACTCACAAAGTAAGCATGTATCACTTTTGAGTCTTTTTCTTGTCATAACACCATACTCTTTATCTCCAATGATTTATTCAAGTGCATGATGTCTTTTCACATATTTTATTAACACATGCTCTTTTCTTCTTCATTGTTCAACAAGTTCATCTTGAAAAACAATTTCAAGCTCATTATCTCTTTCTTGTTTAGGTTCTGATTTAGGTTACATTGCCTTCCTTTTGTTTAGCTTCTTCTATTTGTGAGTCAACATCATTTATCTATTGGTCAACACCCACAATCTGCTATTGGGAAACTGGCTATTTCAGCCTAACATTCCTAGTCTACTAATGATTTGTAACTTTGATTTCTTGTGCAGGTGGAGTTCCTGGAGTCTTATCATTCACATATATGAATGAACTATAATCTTTAGGTTTTGTCTTATATTCAACTTCATTTTTCTCTGTATATTCATCAACTTTCACATTTGCACTTTCCACAACTTTGTTAGTGTTAGAGTTCAAACACTTATAAGATTTGCTCTTAGTGGAATATCCTAGAAATATACCTTCATCACTTTCATAATCAAATCTTCCATTCCTATTGTCTTTAAGTATGTAATATTTGCTTCCAAAAACTTTAAAATATTTCACATTAGGTGCATATTCATACCACAATTCAAAAGGTGTAGCATTTGTACCTTTCCTAACTTGCACCCTATTTAGAGTATAAATAGAAGTACTTAAAACTTCTCTCTTGTATTTTTGTGACACATTCTTCTCCATCATTAGTGTTTTAACACAATCCATAATTGATCTATTCCTTCTTTTATCAATTCCATTCTGAGTAGGGGTCCTAGGTGTGAGCAACTATCTTTTGATTCCTCTATCATTGCAGAATATGTTGAACTCATTGGAAATGAATTCACCACCTCTGTCAGATCTCAAACACTTTAGACTCTTCCCTGTCTCCTTTTCAACTCTAGCTAAATACCACTTAAATAGCTAAAATGTATCAAAATTTTCTTTGAGAAACATCATAGTCATCATTCTAGAGTAGTCATCAACAAATAGAATGCAATATTTTTCTCCAGACTAGCTTTGAACTCCAATAGGTCTGCATAAGTTAGTATGAACCAATTCCAAAATATCATTAGATGAATATGTTTTCCTCTTGAAACTATACTTTGTTATTTTTTCCAATTGACATTATTTACACATAACATTGTCAAGTTTCTTCAGTTTTGGCAAACCTCTTACTCTTTTCATGTTACTAAGGCTAACCAAATTGTCAAAATTTACATGACGTAACCTCTTGTTTCATAAACAAACAGGTCTCATCAGATAAATCTAGATAGAACAAGTTACCTCTTGTTTGCCACCACTTCTGGTAGTTTACCATCAACATCAAATATTTTGGCCTTTCTATGAAAAAATTCAACTCTGTAACCTAATTTTTTAACTATGAAACGCTCAACAGATTATAGTTAAGTCCTACAACCTAGTAAACATTGCCACATTTTATTTTATCAATCAGCTGAATTATCCCTTTACCTTTCACAAGTCATGGAACATCATTACCAAATTTAACACATTCATCCTTGTATGGTCCAATATCCTCAAATTTACTTCTATTACCAATCATGTGATTAGAGAAACCACTATCAATTATCTAGATCTATCACTTTTTTTCACATAAGAGATTAAAGTAGTTTTCTTATCTTCATCATAATCTTCTTTCATAGCAACATAGACTACATCTTCGTCATTACTTTTAGATTCGGTATCAATTTCTTCTTTAGAAATATAACAAGATTTCTTACCTTTTTCCTTGTAGTCCTTTTTCTTCTTGAATTCTTAGTCATCTCTTCTTTCTTTGTACTTTCTCTCCTTTCTTTCATCCTTGTCCTCTCTATTAGCACACCTTGCGGCAATATGACCAACCTTTTTGCATGAAATTTGTTTATTGGGAAGTTCACCTTTGTATTTTCCTTTGCCTCTTCCAAACCTCCTAGCTATTAGTGCCTCAAGTTCATGAAGTTCATCATCATAATTGTCATTTCTA
This sequence comes from Cupressus sempervirens, assembly GCA_028749045.1. Lineage (NCBI taxonomy): Eukaryota > Viridiplantae > Streptophyta > Pinopsida > Cupressales > Cupressaceae > Cupressus > Cupressus sempervirens. The sequence continues at coordinate 144,074,195 of CM053784.1, read as the reverse complement.
TTTTTCACATGTTTTTACTTTCCTTTCTTGCTACGAACTAGTTATGATTTAAAAGAAGATTCAATAGTAGTAGGAGTGCAATTATCAAAATTAGACATCTCAAAAGTAGTAAGCCTACCAATTACACCTTCCAGGGTTAGATCATTACCTAATGTACATCTTAGTTATTATATTGTAGAAATCCTAATAACATAAATAAGAAGAGTTCTCAATACCTTACTAATTATTGTTTCATCTTCAATCTTTCTTTAGCTCCTCTAATAGCATTGAAAAATTCTTTGATTCTTGTGCACTACTACACTATGTTCTTAGCTTCTATCATTCTCATTTCATCAAACTTACCTCTTAGACTTTCTGATTTGGCTCTTAAGACATTATCATCTCCTCCATAGATGGTCTTTAGTTTATCCCACATTTCCTTTGAATTATTGCATTCCTTTAGGTCATCAAACTTTTCATAGCTTAGGGCTGAAGCAATCTCCAACATTGACTGATTATGTTCTTTCTTTTATTTCAGTTGTTGAGTAGTTAGAGTGACTATTTTTATGTCCACATATGCACTATCCAAAAAATCCAAAGCAACATCACCAATACTAGCTATATGTAGCCTCATCAATTTTTGCCATGCAGGAAAATTTTCTTTGTTCAACTTTGGTACCTCTTTTTTGTATGCCATGATCTTTAGCTTTGAGTACCTTCAAACTTCTCTCTACAAGCATCAATGCTCTGATACCAATTGTTAGAATATTTAGAATCAATCAGGGTGGGGGGGAATTAGTTATCCAAGGTCTAGACATACCAATTGAACAAACAAACACTTAAACAACTTTATATCCTATCATTCAATTGCTTGATCTCTACTATAAACTATTTGCAACATTACTTAGTTGTACACTATCCTAAATAAAATACTTGTAGAATGTAGAATTTAATTAGTAAAGAATCATAATAACATCCATACAAGTTTGACACTAGGATTTAATGTGGAAACCCAATTTGGGAAAAGCCACCAACAAAATGTCACCAATTTTCACTCTTCTGAAGTGAGCCCTATTAGGAGCCAACCTTGTTAAAGGTTACAATACACACTATTAAATGTGATCTTGTTGAAGGATTTAATCAATCTGTTAGGAATGGCCTTGTTAGAGGACTTTATAACATTCCATTACAATTTCACCCTGATAAAGGATTTGCAAAGATTGTTAAGTCCTTATTATTTTTAGGTCAACCTTGATTAAAGGATTTCAAATACTATTCACAATAGTTAGAAACTAACAACAGGTTTGATCTATTAAGTATAACTCACTTTGCATGTTTAGATATGTCTAGCCTCCATTGTCTTCTCCATGTTAGATTCACTTGGCAACCCTTCAAGCAATCACCCTTCACTTCTTCTCGACTCAATTAAGCATTTTGCTTAGATTCACCAGCCAACAACATCATTAATAACTTTAACTCTCTAGAACTCCTGAAATGCAAAACCTCCGTCCACTCTACACACTCTCTTGAAAGTTTTCCTTTGTACCTCCTTAAATAGGTAGTTCTAATCTTTTTTCTCTTAATCAACACTGTAAATCTTAGGGTTCATGATTCAATCCATGAAACACAATGTATCTAATCATGATTCAATTTATCTCTTCTTTTTTACAAACTTCTCCATGAATTCATCTCTTAGATCAATAACCTAATCCTCTCCTAAAATTAAATGATCTAACTCATCAATCCTTGTCTTCAACATGTTTTCCATATCCCAAGAAATTAGCTTAGCTTGTTGGAAATTGTGATTCCTTGCAAACAATTAAAATGTTGTTCCTTGACCAACTCTAAGTTTTGACACTTGGTCATCACTGAGTTACTTGATCACTATAAAAATTCTTGCTTAATATCAACATTGTTACTTAGTTGATAATGATACTCAATCAATACTGAATTTTCTCAGCACTTACTGTAGCTTAGTTGACACTAGCATCATTCGACATGTTCATCAAAATTCCTTAGTCTTTTACTTTGTTACTCGCTCAAGCCTACACATTTGATCTATCTTTTCTCACACTTCCAAGACTTGAACATTATTCTCTTCTCCTTTTGTAACATGGTTTAAACAATGACTTTATCTTCTCAATTTCTAACTAATCAAATGTCCATTTGTAGTTTCCTCTTTGTAACCCAACCTTTCCTCTAGATGCTTTTGTTATGAACAAATTCTCAAATCCTCTTCATAAATCAAATAGATATGGCATTTATATTAGATATAAAACTATCTCACCAATAGATTTGACATCAATGACAACACAACAATGGTTCTAATTGTAGTTTCCAACACTTGTATTGTAGATCCAAAGTCATGGAGCCCTAATTGGGTTTGGTTATAGGGTAGAAGAGTTGAGATATAACCTACAATTGCACAAGGTTGCAAGAATGGTTCAAGGAAGGAGAGATGTAGATCTAGTAGTGATGGATATGTTAAGAATTATTTTGGCTAGACTTGAAGCAGTAGAAGCTTTCTAGAGTAGAGGAAGAAAAATTGAAGATGAAAGTGATGTGGAAACACAAGAAGTTGTTGTAGAAAATGTTGAACCTATACTTGAACAAGGGGATGTAATATTTCTAAGAGCCCTAACTAGAGTTAATGCAAGATTGCATTTCAACTTATTGGATAGTGATGGTAAGATAGATTCAGACAGATTTCTTGATTGGATTACTGAGATGAAAAAATATTTTGACTATGAAATTTTAAATACAAACAAGAAGGTGAAAATTGCTAGTACTAAGTTGAAAGGACATGCATCACTATGGTGGGAACATTTGCAAACTGATAGACAAAGGATATGAAAAAATAATTAAATATCGGCATAATATGGTGAATAAGATAAGGGAAAATTCTTGCCTGGTGATTATAAAGTGAGTCTGTTAAGGAAGATTCAAATTTTGAAGAAAAAAGAGTATTCTATGAAGGAGTCTACTAAAATATTTTATAGGTTGCATATTAGATCCAAACACATGGACAATGAACTAGAAATAACTTAAAGGATCTAAATGGTTTGAGGAAATCTATTCAAGATTAGATTAGTTTGGTTAATATGGAAAGTATTGAGGAAGATTATTCATTTTCCCTAAAGGCCAAGGAGGAATTGAACAAGATATAGGAACATAGACAGAAAGGAAGAGCTAATAGATGTTAAGAGAGTAGATCTTTATTAGAGGAGATAGATCTTATTCAAATCCATACAAATGAAAATCAAATTAGAGGAAGATAATTCATAACAAATAAGAGGAGGAGGCTACCCTATATGTAATAATTATAAAAAAAGATGACAAAAGTTTGTTAAAAGACACTTCTTTCAAATGTGTAGAAGAGGGATAGAGAATTTGCATGCACACATGGACATTCAAGCAAAAAAGCTAATAGGATTAACCAAAATGTATTTAGAAAGAATCACTAGGACCTTTAAATCAACTAAAATATGGATAATCCTTGATGGTTAGGAAAAAAAAAATATGATGAAGAACTTGATCGAGAATTGGGGTTGAGGAAAAGTTTTGTTAAAAAGAAAGATGTAAAGTTGTAGGAAAATGTTCAAAGGTCATGATTGATAGTGGAAGATGCGATAATTTAGCATTAAAAAAAATGGTTACCAAGTTACAATTACTATGCATTAAGCATCTGAGGCCACATAAGATACTGTTAAGTGATCGATTCATTGTAAAATTTAAGATTGGATCCAATCATATGCCAATGAGTTTTTGTCATATCTTGTTGGGTAGACCTTTGAAACATGATTTGGGTAGACCTTGATAGCATGATAAATAATCTATACATTATGGTAGATTGAATAAGTATACCATAGTAGAAAATGGGATGAACCTGGTACTGTTACCTTTGATTAGAGATCCTAAGAGTGAAAATTTCACCACAATGAGGATTTGTTTGGTTGAAGGAAGATAATTCTTGGATGGTATAAAGAAGGAAAGTATGTGTTATGTATCAATTTTGAAGAAAATTGATTTATATATGACCGATGAACATCCAAAGGAGATAAAAGAGATGTTGATAGAATTTGGAGAAATAACTTTAGATAATGTACCTAATAGATTGAATCCTTTTAGAAGTATCAACCATTGTATGAACCTAGTTTTGGGAGAAATTTTATTGAAAAAAGAACCACAGTGGATAACACTAGAAGAGAATGAGGAATTCAATATATAAGTGAATTTTTTTTTGAGGAAAGGTTTGATCAACGAAAGATCAAGTCCTTTGTGCAATACATGTAGTATTGGAACTTGAGAATAATAAAGAATGGAAAATGTGTATTTATTCCAAATAAATAAACAAGATCATGACAAGGTATAGATTCCCTTTTCATAGAATGGATGACATTATGGATTATTTTATTGGAGCAATTTTTTTTTACCAAGATAGATCAAAATAAGAGAAGGTGATGAATGAAAGATTGCATTTAAGATTAATGAAGAATTTTATGAATAGTTGGTTATGCCTTTTGGTTCAATTAATGCCCCTAGTATTTTAATGAGATTGAGGAATCATGTATTGAATAAATTCTTGGGAAAATTTGGGATTGTGTACATAGATGATATTCTAGTTATCAATTAGAGTAAAGTGGAACATTTGTTGTGCATAAGGCAAGCATTGTAGAGATTGAAGGAATAAATGTTGTTGATCATATTAGAAACAATAATATTGAAATGAACTAAAATGAAGAACAATAACTTAATCCAAGAGAGTTTGTACTGATAACAGTTACCATACTTTATATGAGCTTTCCAAGATCAACACAAGAGAGGAGACAAAGATTTTGAAAGGGGATCACAAAGAAAACCCCTTTCAAATTATATAAATGAAGCAAATGCCTAAAGAATGATGTGTGTGTGTGTGTGTGTGTGTGTGAGAGAGAGAGAGAGAGAGAGAGAGAGAGAGAGAGAGAGAGAGAGAGAGGATGAGATAAAGTGGAGCCAAAGGATCATTACATGAACCACATAGTGGTTATGTGTTGTAGAGAATGAGAGAGAAGCATCTCTTATAAAGAGATGAGAAGAGGAGTTATTTAGTAACTCCCATGTGAATGATTTCCATATTCATTAGTGTGTGCATAACAAGTGTCATAATCCTCTTAAGGAGGAATAACTATTTTCCTTATAAAAAGAATTGCAAAAAAGAGTTTTCCTCACATAGGATCAACAAAACAAGAAAGAGACATTTACTCACATGATGTGGACTAGAGGTCAAATGACATAAGGTACCTTGGTTTATCACATTTAATAAATAAATACAACCAAGGAAGGATTACTAATTCTAATAGATCAATATCAAGAAATTTTGTCTCATGAAGGAAGAGATAGTGTATTTGGGATTTTTGATTTCAGTTAACAGTTTGAAGATGAACCTTGAAAAGGTTAAGATAATTTTGAAATGGCCTATATTGAAGAGTGTTGGTGAAGTTAGATAATTTTTTAAGGACAAGGTAGTTTTTACCAAAAGTTTATCAAGAATTTCAATTCAATTTTCTATACTATGATGGAGACTATGAGAGGAAATTGAAAGAATTTTAGATGGACACATGGAGCTAACCAATATTTTGAGTTATTGAAGCATAAAGTTTCAAAGCAACTAGTTTTGGCCCTACCAAATTTTAATAAGGTATTTCAAGTGGATTGTGATGCAAGTGCAAATGTGATTGGAGTTGTGTTAAGTCAAGAAGGTAGACATGTGATTTTTATAGTGAAATGTTGAATGCTACCAAAAGAAATATTTAGTTTATGATCAAGAGTTCTATGTTATAGATTAATATTTGAAGAAGTGGAGACATTACTTATTGTCAAAGGAGTTTTTTGTTGTATACTAATCACAAAGCATTGCAACACTTGAGTATTCAAGGGAAGGTAAATTAGAGACATATGTGATGGGTTAAATTTATGTAGAGTTGTACTTTTTTGTTGAAACACCAAAGTGGAAAACCAAATAGAGTAATTGATGCATTCAGTAAGAGGGATTTTCTAATAGAAATGAGGATAAAAGTGCTCAAATTTGATGAATTGAACTCTTCATATGAGACAAGTTATGATTTCGTAGATACATGGAAAGCTTGTAAGGAATCAATAGCATTTGATTGAAGAAAATAGTTGGATTATTTTATTTAGGATAACATATTGTTCAAATTAGTTTATATATGTATAACTAGAATATCAATGATGGATAATTTGATTAAAGAGAAACATAGTGGAGAACTTTCCAAACATTTTGGTATTGACAAGGTAATAAGTTTGGTATGTGAAATATATTATTGGGCACAAAATTTAATAAGGATGTAAGGGAGTTTTTTGAGATACACAATTTTTTTCAACTTTTTAAATGTAGTAGTTAGAATGTGGGACTTTATACAAAATTTCTTCTACCTAGTAGACCCTAGGAGGAAATTAGCATGTATTTGTTTTTGGGACTACCAAAGACACAAAGAGGTAATGATTCCATATTTGTGGTGGTGGAGAGATTTTTTAGTAATTTAGCTAAGGTAGTATGTTAGGGTTGTAATTAGTGGTAGCATATTGCAGCATTAAGGTTGCCAAAGTTAAGAACTAAGTATTTTATAGGGTTACTTAGAAAATTATCTAAAGTAGGATTACAAAGTACTTGTAGCTTATTTTGTTCAGTGAGCTTCACTAAAGGAAGATATGGTTTAGCGAGCTTAAGGGAAGGTATTATGGACATCATAGAAGATAGTGTTAAGCACACTAAAGTTTTGGATATGTTTTGCATATGTTTTCATTAATACTTCCAATAACTAGTTTAAGATTGTAGAGGAGGTTTATTGGAGATAATATTGGTAATTGGGATTTGGTTTTGGCACAAGAAAAGTTTGCATATAATAACTCAGTCAATAAGAGTACATGGAAAATGCCACTTGCAATAGTTACTCATATGAGTCCTATAGGAGTTCTGAGGTTAAGGGATTTAACAAAAGAAGAAAAAAAGAGTGTTGTAGTAGAGGAAATATTGAATTAAACATGAATCCATTTCATGAGGAGGTCAAGTATCATCTGGAAGGTATGAATCATAAGTATGAGGATAAGGCAAATAAAACTAGAAGACATAAGATTTTATTAGTAGGAGATGAAGTTATGGTTTATTTTACGAAAGGAATATTTCTAGTTGGGACTTCTAACAAATTGAACATGAGGAAGTTTGGGCCTTTTAAGATTTCAAAGATTTTTTATATTGTGAAGATATGGGTATTTCACCTATATTAAACATTGAAAATTTCTCTGAGTGACATGAGGCTGAAAAAAGTTATGATGATGAAGTTGATGTGAAGAAAATATATTAAAAATAAATTGAGAAATATGCATAAGGTATCAAAGAGAATATTTTGAAGGACTACAAAAGGTAAAGAATGTAAATAGTATCTGATCAAGTAGAAGTACAAACCAGTTGTAGATTCTTCTTTGATTTCTTTGGCTAGGTTGCATCATCTTGATTCTTCTCACACATGAAATTGAGGGACTTTATTTCTTATCAACCTTGAAGTTTTAATGGAGGATCTTAGAGAAACCTTGTATCCACCAAAATTATTATGTTTATAGTTTGACAATTTTTCTAGTTTTCTACTATGTTGATCATTTTAGCTATCCATGTTTTATTTGATTCAACATTTGTGATGTTCAAAGTATGATCTAGAACTATTTGGTTCCTATTCCTAGGTGTGTACCTTGTTTGGATCCTTTTTTCTTGAGTTGCAATTCATTCTCTCTTAGATAGTGCATTCTTGCCACTTTTCATGACTGTTGGTGGATTTTGATCTTGTGATGGAAATCTATGATTGTGGGTCTTCTATGGAAATTTTAAATGTGTTCTTGGATCATGTGAGGAACTAAATATGGAATTAAAATCTTTTAAATAATTTATGTAACATGTAGGTCTTATGATTTAGGACCAGGCCTATATATTGTAATGTGTAAATTGTGCTCTTGGGGAATGTTTGGGATTTTGATGTGGAATTGCATATTATCACTAATACATTTGGTACCAAATTTTGATGGTAGTTCTATCAAAATTATGGTGTCACAACCTATTTTTGTCACAATTTTGGTAGTCTACTATTAGAATTGCAATGATGATAGGTTGCGACACCATAATTTAAAAGAACTATCGTCAAAATTTAGAAAAGAAAATTTATTAGTGTGTGGTGCCTATTTATTGTATTGTGATGGATCTGTTTCAGAAGTAAGCTCTTAGAATCAAGATATTAGTCCTTTAGATTGGATCTAAGGTCTCTAACTAAAGATTGTAAGCAAGAAGGCATGTAAGAAGGTTGATTGCTAAACCTTTGTACATCTATTTTTTTTGTGAATGAATGCTAATCTCACTTGGTTCTTTCCAAATACTTGTTGTTTTCATTATTTCTACTCTTCATGCATGATCAAAGTAGTCTCTTTGAGGTCTTTCCAACCAAGGAATATGTCAATATTAAAAATATAATTTCTTGGTTTGTACTCTTAGCTAGATATATTAAGGGTTTTGACTAAAGGTATAATATCTTTTGGTTGTCCCTTTCTAATGAAATTCTATATTGGTTTTTATGGTAAATGAGATATAGGCATGCGCACTAAGGTGGGGGTAATATTCTTACTCAATCTTAAAATATGCTCACTTTACTTTTGGTTGTAGAAAATGCCACTTTAACATTAAAGATGTTGTTAGACAAGTTTCTTGATATTATAGGAAGGATTACAATTATCATACAAATAAGGCATCACAAAACTAGATTATTGGCCACATGATTTGAGGAAGATGACTAAAAGTTTCAACATGAATACAATGACTTTCAAAATGCCTAACACAAGAAAAGTCGATACACTTTCTAAGGAAGATGTTACAAGGAATTTGAAAATAACTCTGCAAAATTTTGACTATTCTAGTTGGGACATGAGATATCTTCCCTATTTTCACTAGAGTAGACTCAAATTATCTTAGTAAACTACAAGAAAAGAAGAAAGAAAAAGGCAAATAGAGGAAGGTTGATAGGAATAAAAATATTGATAATGATAATGATAATCTAATGTTAATGAATAATTATATGTGTAACTAACAAACTTATGCTTTATATGTAAACTATTTCAATCATTTGTGTGTGTAATTGCTGTATATCATGGTTCAAGTTTGTTGACATGACCACCTTGGTCACATAGTTGTAACAAACTATTCTTTTTGTGGTACACATTTTTAAAATTAAAATTGAAGTGATTATATATTTCATCATTATTTTTGAAATTAAAATAATAAATATTAATTAATTTAAAAAATATTTAAAAAAATTAAAAATTTAAATTTAAATTAAGTGATAAATAAATAAATAAATTTATCAAATAGTTAATCATTGTAAAATATTAATCATGCCACTATCATCTTTCAATGTTGAAAAATAAATTAAAAAATAACAAAGGCCACATTGGATCTTAAATCTCTAGTGTGAAAATTTGTTACTATTATTGAGAAAATTCAAGGTGGTAGAGATTACAAATGAAGAGATCATAGGTGTTTAACTCGTATGAATATTTCTATATAATAGTTGGGGCACCTTTGTTATGCTGCTATCTAACATGGATAAGATGTGTTGCATGTCTTGAGAAAAGAGGTTGTCATTTATACAAAATATATATTATATAAGATTAAAATAAAATTGATAATTACATTTAAACATTGTAATAAAAAGGTCAATTTTAAATTTAAATGGATTGCTTTGTATATGAAACAAATTATAAGGACACTTATAAGTGACAAGAGGAAAAATTAAAAACTTGATGAAAAAATATTTAATTTACAAGCTATGGGGGTACAAATCAAATCAGTCCATTGCCTGTATGTAAATAAAATTGTATTTAATGTGGTATAATTTTCATACCAATGAAAAAGGTTTTGAGCCCTTTCAAAATCTTTTTAATAAAAAGGAGATAGATAAATTAATGATATTTCAAAAGGATGTATGAGAATATGAGCTACTTTATACTTAAAATTAGACATTACTAATAGATATTTGCAAGTGGTTGATGTTCTATGAATTATAGGTTACTATCATTAATGATAGATTAAAGGATATTAAAAATATACCATTAATCAATGTGATTGTAAATATTCTAAAATAAATAAACAATGTTCTTGAAAGTAGTGTAACACAATACTGATAAGTCAATTAGTTCAACCAATCTTGTTCTATTATTTTTTAACATTTAACTTTGATCTAATGTTAATGAGTTTATAGATATGTTAATTTTAAAAAAAAGCTAATTATTTATTATGCTACTAGCTATTTGGAAAATATGGTAAGGATTTTTTATTTTTTTTAAAACAAAAAAATGCCAAGAATTACAATAATCTTTTGGAAAGCTCTCTCCCATCAAATGTTGCATTTATGTGCAAATGTGTGGAATTCCCCATCCATCATTGGAAATATAGAAGACCCAACTTCCACTTCTACAAAGTAGCACATCAAAAGAAGATAGATTGATTCAGATTAATTGAACCATACTATCTAAACCATTGAATGAACTGCAACAATTGAAGTAGTTAAAATTCATCCAACATTAATATATTATATGAAAAGTCTATAAAAAATTTAAGAGCTAAGATTCTTGGATATAGACAATACACAATGTTTATCAAATGTTCTAGCATAGGCAATCCAAGTGTAGTTCCCTACACAAAATTAATTCTTTAGTATGTAAACTTTTTGATGATTTACAAGGCATTGGTTGCATGTCCAACGCAACCATAAGGCACTATTGCAACTTCTTCCCCCTTATTGCATTATTTTGTGTTTTATCCAACATCAAGGGTCTTGTTCCTTTCTTCTTCAGTGATCAGGCATCTGCTAAAAATGTAATAAATTCCCATGTAATCTCTCTCTCTCTCTCTCTCTCTCTCTCTCTCTCTCTCTCTCTCTCTCTCTCTCTCTCTCTCTCTCTCTCTCTCTCTCTCTCTCTTCAATCTTAATTTCTACAAAAAGAGTTTTCAAAATTGCTTATCTTTTCAATAAGGGATTTCAAGTAATGCCCAAAATCTTAGAAGGGTGACCTAAATCAAAATCAAAATTAGTAAGACTCATAATGTACCTAAAAATATTTTTTCATTTTTTTGCCTAAAATTAAATTTAGTCATACAAATCTATCATTCAAAATTTTAATTACTTATGAGTATGTGCAGGATCATGATCAACCAAACTATGGCCTTAAGTGACAGTAAAAAGCCAACAAATCAAGGTTATGTTAACTTGACACATAATTTTAAAGTAGTTATGGGATTTATATAAAAAATTTGTAAGAAAAGAATCTATAGGAAAGTGAATTTAGTTTCTAAAATACTAGGCCTTATCTGGAGAAAAATTATTTGATTTGTCAAAATTTTGGATTTTAATGCAATACTACAAAAATTTCAGGGTAAAAATAAAAAGTAAGTGTATGTCTGACCACCTTAATCAAAATCAAACGATAATTTTTTTTAATATAATTATAGATATAAAAAGTAGACTCATGCCCAGATGTGACACATTTTTGGGTATTTTTATTTCAAATAAACAATTAAATATGAATTTTCTACTATACCTTTTTCAGAATTAAAAAAATCATGTGTTTGACACCTTAACTAATTGAAAAGTTTATAAAATTAATTTTTCTTTTCTTTTTCTTATACTAGGCAAAGCATATAATATGACACAACTTTTGGATTTAAAAAATGTTACACCATTTGAAAGTTATAGCTATTTTTCAATCAATATGTTAATCAATAGTTTATGGACATCTTCATTAAAAATTAACTAATAAATACTTATCAAACTCATAATTTGACATCAATTATATCGATGGAATCTTGAGAGTGTTATGAAAAACGCTTTTTGTTTCATTAAATTTAAATGAAAAGATATTGTTAGATGGCTACTCGAAGTCTAAATGTCACAAAAACATGTGTCAGACACATTTTTTGAGTTGACCAAAGAGGTTTGATAAATACCAAGCCTAATCGAGTACCCAATCTAAAATTGGGCACTCGATCCTAAATCAGGTACTTGAAATGTGGCGGCAAAACAAAAAAATTCAAAAATTGAGAAGATGGGAACTATTTGTACATTTAAAAAAATAAATTTACAAACATATTTAAATATGTTTTCACATTTAAGATATAATGATATATTTGAATATTATTATTTTATATTATATAACAACTTTATTTATATAATATTATATATGATATTAAATATGATTAGATAGAATATTAGGATTGTACTACTATATATTATTATATAGTATTATATATTATCTATAATATTATAAATATTATCTAAATATTATTATTATTATATTAAATATATATTATTACATAGTATTAGAAATTATTGCATAATATTATATAGTTTATTAAATTACAATATGATCAATTACCTTATTTCCCTAGGGTCCTAGGACCCCTAGGGACACATATTGCGGTGCAATGGGTCAAATGGGGTTGTGGGATAGCCTACGATCCCATTTAATCCATTGCATCAATTACCCTATGTCCCTAGGGGTCCTAGGACCCCTAGAGACACATGTCACAATGCAATGGGTCAAATGGAGCCGTGGACTAGTCATGGACCCCATTCAACCCATTTGATCAATTATCCTATGTCCCTAGGGGTCCCTAGGGATGCATGTCATGATGCCATGGATCAAATGGGGTCGTGGGCTAGCCTATGACCCCATTTGACCCATTGCATTGATTACCCTATGTCCCTAAGGCTCCTAGGACCCCTAGGGGCAAATGTCACAATGCAATGGGTTGAATGGGGTTGTGGAATAACATATGACCTCATTCAACCCATATGATTGATTACCCTATGTCCTTAGGGGTCCTAGACCCCTAGGGACACATGTTGCAATGCAATGGGTCGAATGGGGTTGTGGGCTAGCCTACGACCCCATTCGACCCATTGAATTGAATACCCTATGTCACTAGGGGTCTTAGGACCCCTAGGGACACATGCCATAATGCAATAGGTTGAATGGGGTTGTGGGCTATCCTATGATCCCATTCGACTCATTGCATCAATTACCCTATGTTTGTAGGGGTCCTAGGAACCCTAGGGACACATGTCATGATGCAATGGGTCAAATGGGGTTGTGGGCTAGCCTACAACCCCATTTGACTCATATGATTGACTACCCTATGTCCCTAGGGACACATGCCACAATGCAATGGGTCAAATAGGGTCATGGGCTAGCTCATGACCTCATTTGACCAATTGCATGGATTACCTTATGTCCCTTGAGGTCCTAGGATCCCTAGGGACACATGTCATGATGCAATAGGTTGAATAGGGTCGTGGGCTAGCCTACAACCCTATTCAACCCGTTGCATTGATTACTCTAGCCTACGACCTCATTTTTAAAAAAATGGTAAGAGGCTAAAGCCAAGATTAATAATTATTATGTGTTGTGAATAATTATTATTTATTAAGCGTGAGTAGACTTGAACCCAAGACCTCCTAGATAAGAGGCTCACAATTTACCGTTGTGTTGTAGACTCTTGCCTCTAGCCTATGACCTCATTACTATATAATAATAATAATATTTACTATATTATATAGTAATAATTGATTTTATATATTAATATAATAATAATATATAATAGTTGTTGATTTCCCTCCAAATTTTAGGTGATGAATTTGGGTACTTGATAATATTAGATGCCTGATATGAGATTACCTACTTGATATGAGATCAAGTACCCAAATTGTTTTACTGGCAGACTTTTCCCAAAATATTATCTTTCATTGCAGACTTGACAATCTTTTTTTTTTTTTTTTTTCATTTTCATGGGTTTGGAGAAAAAAGTTTTTTTGAGGCCCATTCGACCAAAAAGGTTGCTACAAGATTTGATTAGGTGTCTGGTATTGTTGTTTGAATGGGGAGAAGTAGTTGGTGAAAGGCTAAACACAAAAGGAAGGTATCAAATGAAGACATTGCAATATATAGGGAAAGGGACAAGGCAAATCACTGAAAGAAGAGACAAGGTATGTTAAATGTGAATCAAGTTGATGATGTATTGATCAAAGGTGAAATCATAGAGTCAGAAAATGAATATGTTCAACTGGGGAATAAAAATGTACTAATTGATAATGATGATGCCGATATTGAAAATTTGGAGAATGAAAATTTACCAATTCATAATGTAAATGACATGATTGACCATGTCAAAAATGAAAATGCACATGAACATTACATATATTCTAATTATAATCGAAATGAAGGTCCTAGAACACCAAAATGGATAATTGAAATTGATGAAATGATTATTACTAATTTGAAAGGAAAAAAATCACAAAGAACCTTTCGGTTATGAGATTTAAGACTATATATGATTTTTTTCAGCAACAAGACAATGGTGGAGAAATGTCAACTTTTTATGCACTTATTAAAGATGCAAAATATAAGACCTATGCTTTCCAAATTGAAGATTCATGTCAATAAGAAAATGGAAAGAAACTCAATTATTGTGAAGAATATTTTCAATGCTCTCAATAGAATTGGGAAAAATAATAGGGAGAAGGATAAGAGAACTGCTTGAAGGATTATCACAATCCCTTTGGTAAGTCATCATTTGAGAAAGGGTAGATATATGAGACAAACTTGTATTGACTTGAACCTAAATTGTACTACTTTGAGAAGAGCACTTACTAGATGAGAGAGAATTGATGATCCTCTTCAAAATGATACATGGGCTTTTGGTGGGAGACTTCCATGTTTTGATAAGAAGTTAACTGATGATGTGAAGCAAGAAATTACAAAATTTTGGCACTCTAGCTAAAGAGTCTCACCCAATGCTAAATATGTGTTGAAGTTGAGAATTGGCATTAGAGACCACATGCCACATCCTAAACATTATTTGGAGGTAAGTCAAACTATGTTGTTCAAAGAATGTAGAGAGAGTCATCCAAGATTGCATATATCACAAAGGGCTTTTGAATTCTTAAAGCCATTTTATTGTGTGCCACTAAAAATTTGAAATACATGTTATTGCAAATATCATGTGGAGTTTTCGATGCACCATGAACTATTACGCTCCATTTGTTCTACTTTGCATAGTAAAAAAATGTTGGACAATTGTGGTGCTAGTGGGCTTCCAAAATCATCAAGAGACTTGATAGATCAATTTTTATGTCCTAGAGTGATCCAGTGGATATTTTTAGTGAAAATTGAAGTATTTTATTTCTCTCCAGAATTTGCACCATCAGAAAGATCTCGATGTCCTGATTCCAATGCAACTTGAATGGACAAAAATGGAGTTCGGATGAAGAAGTTACGCTCAGTCAAAGTTCTAGTCAATAGGTAGACCAGAGGGCTAGATAAGGGGCAAAATTGGACCATCTTGAAAGTGGTCAACAATGGGTTTCAAATCAAAGATCCTGTCGAGAGCTTCCCAACGGCATTGGTTTCATCAAAAATGGACTTCATATGTGAAAGTTATGGCAGTTTGAATTTTGGAGGTAAAAGTGTCATTTGAATCTTGATGACATCATGATGATGTCATGGGAAGTTTAAAAACCAAAAAATAAAAATATAAAAAAGGTTCTAATGAGATTTGAACTCTTGACCCATTGCCTCCAAAACTAATTACCTAACCACTCAACCAACCATGTGTTTTAAGATAGATGGGCGGCAACTTTTATTTAAACATTGGCTAGCGGCCAATTTTAAACAAAGGACGCCGCCGGTGGGGTCGGAACCCCCGACCGGCGGCTACCATAAAAAATGTTGGGTTGTTGTGCTATTTTAGCGCTTGAAGATTGTTTTCCACCTATATGTATTTATCTTTTAAACTGTCGCCAACCTTATATCTAAATAAGGTTAATTTGTTAATTTGTTATCCTAAAATTAACATGAAGCCAAATCTTCAAAAATGGCTAAAGGGTATTTTTGAGGGGTGATTGTTAAAAGACCCTATTTTTATATTTTATAGTTTAGGCCTATTTTAGGCTAATTTTTATGTATAAAAAGGGGGTATTAGGCCTTTTGAAAAGGGCATTCAGGTGGTGAGAATAGGAGAATGTTTAAGAGATTTTTGTAGACTATTCTGCACGTCGAGGGCATGCTATGTTGATGTGTTTAAGGGAATAATCTTGGTGCATTTGTAATTTATTTTGGAGATTAATCGAATTAGTCGTACTCTATTGAAGCTGACCTGGAGACGTAGTCACGTTTGTGGCAAACTTCGAAATCAAACTCTATTTGCATCTTCTTATCTTCTCTCTCAATTCTGTTTCTCATCTTAAGTTTTGATTTCATTGATAGTAAATGAATTAAGACTTCTGCTAAGTTGTGATTTATTTAATTTTATTTTATTACTACAAATAGTCTAGATCCGTTCATCAGATCAAGTGGCATCAGAGCCCAGTTGACTATTATTGCAGTTGTTTTCTTGAATGCTAACAAGATCCAAGATTCAAAAGGGCGAAGGAAAGCTTGAAGAATTTAACCCTGAGATCAGGAAGCGAAGAACATTTTTGAGGATGTCTATTTCTGGAATGGAGGTTCCTGATGAGATCAGTGAGCAGGAATTTCGAAGAGCATTCCTCGAGATGAAGGCTAAGGTGGACATTCTTTTTCAGGAGAGGCAAGAGCGGAAAGAACGTGAAGACAAGAAAGGGAAACATCATGGAGATGGTGATAAGAAACCAGATCCACCCTCTTCTTCTTCTCCTCCCTCTTCTCCTTCTTCTCCATCTTCTCCTCATTCTACTTCTTCTAATCCTTTCAAGAGTGGGTATAAGCCTAAGATCAAACTGGATGTAAAATTTGACTTGCCTAAGTATTGTGGTGAACTTAATGCTGAAAAATTGGATGATTGGATTCAGCAAGTAGAAGTCTACTGTAGAGTCCAGAACCTATTAGATGATGTTGATAGGATTCAATTAGCTACTCTTAGGTTAGGGGGTACAGCTTTAACCTGGTGGGAGAGTAAGACTAAGGCAGAAGTTTCACGGCATGGTAGAGTTAGTTTAACTTGGGTAGAGTTTGTTAATGCTCTTAAGAAGCAATTTTATCCCCTAGGACATATGCAACAGTTAATGATGGACTGGCAAATGTTTAGGCAAGGGAAAGGTCAAACTATCCAAGAGTACAACCATGAATTTAGAAAAAGGGCTATTGCTTTGAATGTTCCTTTGTACACCCAGGATACTTTGTTGAAGTACATAGGAGGTCTACATTCCTACCTTAGACATTCTATTTTGGTATTAAACCCTTGTAATTTGGATGAAGTGTCAGTTCAAGCTACGCACTTAGAGTCAAGGGGTAAAGGATTTTTTATTGATAAGTTTGATAATGATGTAAAGAAATATTCTAAGAATGCTGAGACAGAGAAAGGAAAGAAAGAAGCTACAGTTAAGAAGAATGAGAAGCTTTCTTGCACTCATTGTGACAGGAAGGGTCATGATGAAGAACATTGTTGGAAGTTGCATCCCGAATTGAAGCCTAAGTGGGCTCAAAGACAGAATCAAAAACAAAAAGGTAAGGAGAAAGCCACAAATGTTGTTATGGATCTTGGTTCAGATTCAGATGATGAGACTAAGATAACAGCTATGGGTGTAAAAGGTAAAGCTCCTATCTCTGATGTTTCTGTTCATAGTTGCGCTTCTTCATCTAAAGTTAATAATTTCCTTGAAGATAAAAAAAGGAATGAGTTGTTTCATTTAAGGGTTGTTTCTAAGAACACTAAAATTGATGCACTCATAGATAGTGGTTCTCAAGTGAACTTGATTTCCGAAAGTGTTGTAAGGAACTTGGGATTGAAAACTACATTACATAAGAAACCTTATCCACTAGGCTGGATTTGTGAAAATGATAAGTTGCAAGTAACAAGACAATGCACCTTAAGATTCACAATCACTAGTAAATTTGTGGATGAAGTACAATTTGATGTGGTTCCACTAGATATCTATGGGATAGTGCTTGGTAGCCCTTATCTTTATGATAGAAAAGCAGTTTTCTACAGGGAAAAGAATCATTATCACTTGTTTAAATATGGCATTCAGTATATTGTACATTCTCACAGGATTAAGACTGATCGTTCTTTTGCAAACACAAGATAGTTAAAGAGGGTAATTAATGCGAGTAAAGAGTTAACTCTTATGTCTATCAGTACAGGTGGTTCTACACTTGAACTTGGAGTAGCTAACCAGGGTCAGATGTTGTAGGATGCACCTGCAGTACAGCATGAGGGAATGATGATTGAAAGCATTGATGGTTCCTTGGGTAAAAATGTTCCTGTTGTGAAGGATTGATATGTTGTTGACTTATTCTCTTTCATTTTTGCATTATTGTTCAGCTTGATGCTAGTCAATGTTTGTTGGTTAGTGGCTATGAGAACTGATGTAGATGCTTATGGAAGTGATAGAATAATGTTTATGATCAACAATGTTGTTGCAGCCTTCATTGTGCTTGTGAGCCAGGTATTTAGATGTACAGATGATACAGGACAAGTGGGGAGGCCAAGTCCTCACTTTATGTCAGAGTAAATGTCACTTTTGGAGGTCCAAAAGGTCTTTAGTGGGGAGGCTTGATCCGGTGGATATTTTTAGTGAAAATTGAAGTGTTTTATTTCTCTCCAAAAATTTGCACCATCAGAAAGATCTCAGTGTCCTGATTCCAATGCAACTTGAATGGACAAAAATAGAGTTCGGATGAAGAAGTTACGCTCAGTCAAAGTTCTGGTCAATAGGTAGACCAGAGGGCTAGATAAGGGAAAAAATTGGACCATCTTGAAAGTGGTCAACAATGGATTTCAAATCAAATATCCTGTCGAGAGCTTCCCAACGGCCTTGGTTTCATCGAAAACGGACTTCATATGTGAAAGTTATGGCAGTTTGAATTTTGGAGGTAAAAGTGTCATTTGAATCTTGATGACATCATCATGACATCATGGGGCAGTTTAAAAACCAAAAAATAAAAATATAAAAAAGGTTCTAATGAGATTTGAACTCTTGACCCATTGCCTCCAAAACTAATTACCTAACCACTTGACCAACCATGTGTTTTAAGATAGATGGGCAGCAACTTTTATTTAAACATTGGCTAGTGGCCAATTTTAAACAAAGGACGCCACCGACGGGGTTGGAACCCCTGACTGGTGGCTACCATAAAAAATGTTGGTCTGTTGCACTATTTTAGCGCTTGAAGATTGTTTTCCACCTATATGTATTTATCTTTTAAACTGCTGCCAACCTTATATCTAAATAAGGTTAATTTGTTAATTTGTTATCCTAAAATTAACATGAAGCCAAATCTTCAAAAATGGCTAAAGGGTATTTTCGAGGGGTGATTTTTAAAAGACCCTATTTTTATATTTTATAGTTTAGGCCTATTTTAGGCTAATTTTTATGTATAAAAAGGGGGTATTAGGCCTTTTGAAAAGGGCATTCAGGTGGTGAGAACAGGAGAATGTTTAAGAGATTTTTGAAGACTATTCTGCACGTCGAGGGCATGCTATACTGATGTGTTTAAGGGAATAATCTTGGTGCATTTGTAATTTATTTTGGAGATTAATCAGATCAGTCGTACTCTATTGGAGCCGACCCGGAGACGTAGTCACGTTTGTGGCAAACTCCAAAATCAAACTCTGTTTCCATCTTCTTATCTTCTCTCTCAATTCTATTTCTCATCTTAAGTTTTGATTTCATTGATAGTAAATGAATTAAGACTTCTGCTAAGTTGTGATTTATTTAATTTGATTTTATTAAGCATTCATTACTGCAAATAGTCTAGATTCGTTCATCAGATCATAGAGTTGATGTTGTTTCTTTTATAGAAATTCTTGCTTAAATGAAAAGTGTTCAGAATTTGGTGGCTTATCCAAATTTGGCATATGTTTCCATGAGGAGTGTGAACAAGATCTTGAGAGGACAATAATAAAAAATTGGTATATGAAATTGTGAAATACACATTGAAGAGTTGAGGTGAGGGCTCTAGATGTGATTTGGTTGCAAAAGAAATCAATATGGCTAGTTTTATTTCAGATTTCAAGACAAATCCTTTTTACAAGTATGCAAGGCATAGTCATAGGTCTTATTGGTTGGATAAGAAATTTAGAATGTGTAAGGAGACTTTTCCAATTGGAACTATTATAGTAATTGTTGACTTTGGAGAGAACTACACATTGAAGCCCCAAAATGAGACACAATCTCAGTATTACAAGTCCATTCAGATTGCTATTTTTGTCCACATAACATATAGACATGCCCCTAATAGTGCAAAAAACAATCAAAAGAGTATTAGAGAGTACCATTTTTACATGAGTGATGATAGATCTCACTCTCACGATTGTGCAACATTGTTTCAAGAATTATTTTGATTTCTTATAGGAGCATGACATTGCTATGGACAGACATATCATTTGGCTAGATAATTGCACAAGCCAATTCAAGAATGCTCACATGTTTTATTGGTTGTGTAGGATTCACATAGAGAGGAGGGTGCCTCATATTTAGAGTTTTTTTGAGTTTAACCATGGGAAAGGGGAAACATGATGGAGTAGGGGCATTTGTGAAGAGAGCTCTAGTTAAGGAGCAATTTAAGATTTTAGGATCAAAGCTTCTTGATGCTCATAGCATTGTTGATTGGTGTAGTTTAGCATTATCACAAGGGGACTCTTGATTCAGTAATAGATAGGTTCTTTTGGTTGGTTGAGGAAGGGTCAATACATGATAAATTAGATTTTGCTACTATTAGAGACTCATCAAAAATTCATTCATTTTGGAGCTCTGATTCTAGTACATGGACCATTTGGACACAACAATCAGCTTTCTTTTGTCCTAGTTGTTTTTAGTGTGATTGGGATCACTGGGAGTCAAGTGAGTGGGAAGACACATGGGATCCACATTATCTTACTCCATTATCTATCATACCCTCTATCAGAAATGATAACATGGAAAGTTCAGTTGAGCATAACCATTTATCAGATCTTCCTCAACCAGGACATGTCTTTTCATTGGTTGCACCATAAGGGAATGATGAGAAATTAGATTATTGGTTAGCATGTTGTGTAAGAGGTAAAAAAAATCTTCAACAACCAATCACAAATGATGATGGACTCACATATCCCAATGGTTCAATTGTTGTTGTTGTTGGAACATGGCTATGGACATACATACTTAGAAGGAATGGAAATCCCACATTCAAAGACTATCAGAAGTACAAAACAATTCTCTTATATTCACATCTTATTATAGAAAGAAATGTGAAGTTTTTGAAGCATCAAGGAAGACCATAAGTAAAATAACTTCTTACTATAATGTTGACCATGAAGTCCTATTGGAGACCCTAAAACACAAAGAGGACCCTATAGGAACACTCAACTAGGTATATTTATTTCTTTTGTTCTTTTTTTCATAATGATTCGGTGAACCAATGATTATCTTATTTAATACAATTATTTGCTAATATTTTTTATGATATTGGAATGTAGGTACATCATGAAGAGTAGTCGTGCATGAAGATAAAAACTAATAAGGACCAGAATGAAGAAAAATCTATTCTATTTTTGATACTATGATTTTTGACACTACAATTTTTGGTAGTTGTGTATTGATGTAATAATGATGAAACACTTGAGATATTATAAATGTAATCTTGTTGATTTAATGTAAGAAACAAGGATTTTTTTACTTACTATAATTAATATGGAGGGACCTAAAAAATGATGATTTTAATTAATACTAATTTACACTATGCCCAATGCAAAAAACTTAAGGGAGCTAAAAGTAATGTTTTTACTTAATACTAACCCTAGTGACACCCTTTTTTTGGCTACTGAGAGCCTGCAACATTCGTGACCACCCCATACCAAAGAGTCTCCAAGGTGCTCTAAGTGCATTTGGAGGTTGATCTTTTGAGAGTCATAACTCAAAGCTCATGGGAGCTATTGATGAAATGTCAAATAATACAGGATGATCATGTCGAGGTATACAATAACCTATCTCATTTCAGAGCGATCACATTTTTTTTGATTTAGCATAATGATCTCACTCGATGCCAAAAATTGTAGTGTGCCTTAGTTAATTGATGCATCACTGTGTAACTTTGAAATTCTTGATTGTGACACCAAATCGTTAGTGCCATTAGCTCTAGATGGGTAGGTGAACCCTAGTGAAACCCTTATTTCAGATGCAAAGATCCTCCAATGTTCACAACCACACCATACTGAAGAGTCTCCAAGGTGCTCTAAGTGTACTTGGAGGTTGATATTTTGAGGGTCATAACTTAGAGATTGTGGGAGATATGGGTGAAATGTTGAATGCTATAGCATGATCATTTTAAGGTCTATAATAAATCAAATTTTAGAGAGATCACATTATGTTTGGATTTGGTACAACAATCTCGCTCGATGTGAAAACTTGTAGTGTGCCTCAGTTCATTGGTGCATCATTGGGTAACTTTGAAACCACTGATCTTGGCATTGAATCATTAGTTCTATTAGCTCTATATGGGTGGGTGAACACTAGTGACACCCTTTTTCCTTTCATAGAGAGCCTCCAACATTCATGACCACCCCATACCAAAGAGTCTGTTTGGAGGTTGATATTCTGAGGTTGTAACTTGGAGATCATTTAAAAATGGAATTCAAAATAAAATGATTACATTCCATTTGGCTTCGACACAATGATCTTTCTCGATGCCAAAACTTGCAGTGTGCCTCACTTTATTGGTGCATCACTACATAACTTTGAAATCAATGATCTTGGCATTGAATAATCAGTGCCTTTAGCTCTATATGGGAAGGTGAACCCTAGTGAAACCC
Organism: Cupressus sempervirens; assembly: GCA_028749045.1. NCBI lineage: Eukaryota > Viridiplantae > Streptophyta > Pinopsida > Cupressales > Cupressaceae > Cupressus > Cupressus sempervirens. The sequence goes on along the minus strand of CM053784.1, from coordinate 144,051,361 downwards.
TTGTTCTAGCCATGGAGAGCCTCCAATGTTCATGGCCACCCCATACTGAAGAGTCTCCAAGGTGCTCTAAGTGTGTTTGGAGGTTGATCTTCCAAGGGTCATAACTAGGAGCTCATGGGGGCTATTGGTGAAACCTAAAATTCTACATGATAGTCATGTTGAGGTCTAAAATAACCTATCTCATTTTAGAGAGATCACATTTTTTTTGGATTTGGCACAATGATCTTGCTTCATACCAAAACTTGCAGTGTGCCTCAATTCATTGGTGCATCACTATGTAACTTTAAAGCTGTTAATCATAACATCATTTTTTCAATGCCATTAGATCTAGATGAGTCGATGAGACCTAGTTACACCCTTTTTCTTTCCCTAGAGAGCCTCCAAAATTCATGACCACCTCATATCGAAGAGTCTTTAAGGTGCTCTAAGTGCATTTGGAGGTTGATCTTTTGAGGGTTGTAACTTGGAGCTTGTAGGGGCTATCAGTGAAACATTGAATGCTATAGGATGTTCATGTCAAGGTCTAAAATAACCTATCTCATTTTAGAGAGATCACATTCTGTTTGGATTTGGCATAGTGATCTCACTTGATGCCAAAACTTGCAGTGTGCCTTAGTTCATTGGTATTGGTGGTTTGATTTTTCACAAGGCAATTTTTTTCTAAATTTAGGTGTAAAAAATTAGATAAGGGTTTGGTCATTTGTATAACTTTGACCCTAGGTGAAACCTTGCTAAAATAAAATCTCATGTCCCAAATAAACATGTTAGGTTTGTTGCTTGTATTTTTCAAATGTTTTTTGGGTGGGCAATTTATTTTCAAAATAAAATATCTTTTCAAGAGATCATTTTAAAATTCAAAAATTTTAGTCTTTTCTTCTTGAGTTTTCCCTACCATCAGATCTTTTTGAAATCTATGGTGGTTTTTATGTTGCATAGCAAAGTTGCGAGTGTTTTATTCTACATGACATGGTGACCATCACGAAATAAAAAGATGGTGACAAAAACATAAAATGGGGCGCCAGTTTTTCATTATTTTAAAAAGTTCTCGGTGGTTAGGTTGATGTCATAAGCATCAACATCAAAGAAATGAATTGGGTGGAAGGTGCTTTGTTTACCATCACCAGTTTGGGAAAATTCTGGGAGGTCACTATGTCATGACCAGAAAATACAAGAGCCCTGCTAGTAGTGACATAGTGCCTTGACAAAAAAATCAGAAGGTGTAAGGTTTGTAAATGAATGAGCACCGTAAAGTCATTCTATTTTTAATGAGGATATATGCTTATGATTTATTGTTAGAAGCATTGAATGTAGTGATAATGGCAGAAACATGGTGAACTTTCTTGATAACAGAATTTCAAAAGTCTAAAGGACATCACTATGTCATGACCAAGGAATGAAGGAATCCCATTAGTAGTGACATAGTGCCTTACCAGAAAAGATGAAACATGGTGGGACTCAGTTTTATGGTGTTACAAAAAGGATTAAAATATTATATGGTTTTCCAGCTTGTCAAAATATTGCCATGTCAGATATGACATGGTAACACACTAAAGAAAAGGGTAGATAATGATTCAAGACCATCAGATCAGAGTTAGTCAACGATTCTTGCTAAGTCATTATGAGGACTTGCTCATTTTTTAAGGGTAGCAACATAGTGACCTAAGAAAGAAAAGGAGGGACCCACCATAGTCACATTAAATCACTAATCAAATACACATTGTTAGATTGAAGTGGAATTGATGATGGTCATTATGTCGTGTAAGGAATTTGCTCACTATTTAAGCATGACGACATAATGAGAAGGTGCATGTGTCCATGAAGTGTCACTGGGACCAGTCCAAATTGTTACTAGTGAAAGGAAAGCTTATATGGAGAAAGCTAATTGGATTCACTTCCAGCTTGGCAAGTGGAAAATAAGTCATTCTTGTTTTTATTCCTAGATTGTTAGATTTTTCTCATATCGATGGCGTACTTTCAAAATTAGAAGGTGGTGCCACTCTGTTCTCCTTATAGTTCATTTATGAAGGTTTAAAACTCCTCGTGCAAACTAGGAACACAATATATTGCAAAAAATCTTGTCATTTCTTTCATATGTGAAGAAATCTCCAAGCTTTAAAAGAATTCATATCTACTGAGAATTTGCATTGGGTGATCAAAACGTGAAATATTCGCAACTTGTCCACAAAATATTGTAGAATTGCGGGAGGTAGCAAAGAGTCAAAGTTTCTATTCTCACCATATACATTGAAGTTTTCTATTTTTTTGTAAAGTTATTCACCATGCGTCCAAAGAAGGTTTTCTTGGGTCAAGTTTATTAGTTGTCTAGAAACATACATAATGACCTCCTTGAATCGTTGCCTAAATCCACCAATGAATCTATCCAAGTGAAGAAATTAACCATTCTAAACCCTAGACTCAAAATTGTTGATGGATTGTATGATAAAGAAAACTAGGTTAGGGATGCTAAGACTTTTGAAAAAAGACTTGTTATTTTCAAAAAATGGTTCTTAGAAAGGAAGTTGTTTGCCCCTCATGGGAACATCTAGAACTTTGACCTGGAAAAACTAGTGGTCCCTAGTGTTTTCATGGATTATGAACTATTAGAGGTCATTGCTAAAAATTATGACCCAACAATCAGAGTAGTGAGGAGGTTGGATAGTGAATGTCTCATCACCATAAGCCCTGAGGAGATTCGAGAAGTTTTTGATCTTGAGCCACTGTTAGACTATCATATCCCTATTGAACTACACGAATTAGAAAAAAAAATATATATCTAAGAGGGAAAAGATCAAACAAGGTGCATTAAGGGCACACATAGGCACAATTGGGAACTTACCAATGATCACAACATCTACCAGGGAACCTTTTAAAAAGGAATATTTCACTTCCTAGGCTATGGAGATATATAAGACTCTATGCAGGGTTTTTGGTGAGGATGAGCAGAATTTTATACCTATAAGTTTTATGTATATGATGGCTCAGATTTCTTCTTTTGGTGTTGACATTCTTTTTTATTTCACCTCATACTTAGTAGAAGAAATCCATATAGGCCTAGTTGGAATTGCCAAGGGCAAGGTGGAAAAAACTTTTGGTCATTACTCACTATTGATGCATATATTCTTGTTTAAAGGTGAAACATATTTTGGCAAAGAAATGGATTTGAATAGAGAACAAGAGGGAGAAGCTTTGCGAGTTCAGTTGTGGAGTGCAAATATGACTTAGGATGTAGAAAACGCTAGTTTTGTTAGGTTTGATAGGTATTTTGCCTCAAGGTTAAGGTGCCTCTTATTAAGTGACAATCCTAGAGTTCCTAAGGCACTAGTAAATTTTATCAGACCCATGGATAACCCTTCTAGTTTGAAAGTATCACATAACTAGGGAGACATCATATCATATTCTATTTCTACTATATTTAGAGTTTATGGTTTCAAGGGGACTCCTCATGTATTGCCCTACCAGGTGCCTCCAAAGGTGGGGATAGTTGAGATACTATGGCAACTAGGAGCATTGGAGGAAAATTATTTGGTAAAACAACAAAGAGACTCAATTTTCCCAACTTTTACTATAGTTCACTAGTTTGTGATCACAAAGGGTGGTTGGTTGTTTTTATACAAATTACTAGACTAGTATAAGATGGCAATATCCCATTCTCATTTTTTTGATACTGAGGGATTCTATGATTTGGTTTTTAGACATAGGGCTAAGCTTGGTTCTATAAAACATGAGCCTTATCCTAAGGACATAATAAAGAATGAGTTCTCTTTGCAAGATCAAGAGACCAAAAAAGAAAATTGGAGAGTTTTTTTCAAGAGTTTTGGAGTTCATTCATTGTTTTGACAAAGATTATGTGCCTCTTGGTAATGCAAAAATAGAGGCAGATAGAATCAATAAACTCATGATTACCTTTCCTGAAACAATGGAAACTATGAATGAGAAAAAAAAATTCTTTATTAATGCATATCTAGATAAGGCCAAAGAGGTTATGAAGAGATTGGCATTCACTCTGAATATGGGAACAAGACAATTGATTGTCTAAAAAAGGTTAGGTTATAATGTGACCTAGAATAAGAAGACCACCATGGATAAAGGCAAACAAATAATAGGATCCACTAGCATTGTCTTGGAAGAGAGACCTAATGAGCCCTCCCCTAAGAGGTAGAAAATAATAAAAGAGCAAGGTCCTCACATTAAGGAGTATTCACCTGCTCAATCCCCTTTGTAGATTGGAGAGGAGCAACTCACTGGGGAGCAAGTTGAACAGTTGGGGTCCCAAGGGGGGGTATTTATTACCCAAGAAAAGTTGGATGAGGGAAATCCTCAAGAGCCTTTGATGCCAAGCCTCAATTTGACAGTGGCTGATTATAAAGGAAGGGAATTAAACAATATAATAGAACAAGCCAGCCATGAATTTTTGTTAGATGACAATTTTGTTAAGTCAAGAGCATTTTACCAATTTGCATGGAGATCAAATATAGGTAGATATGAGGAAAGATGCAATAAGTTGAAGACTAAGCACCCAAAAATGTAGGAGGCAACCGTACAAGGCCAAATAAAAGATGAAATGATGCAAGAACTCCAAAACCTAACCCCTAAGGAAGGGAGACAACTAGTGAAAGCATCAACAATTTTGCTGCTACTCAATTGGGATATATCAAATGATTTAGTTTTCAATTCTATTTCTAATAAATTAGACTTATAGGATCAAAACAAGAAAGAAATCAAAGGTACTACATTCAATGTAGACCATGTTACCTTAGTTATTTGGTCTGTAGGAAAGGGATCCAAGATTGTTTCCTCATAATCAGATGATACTAGATTGATGGGCAATATAATTGTCAAAAGAGTAGTAGATACAACTAATGTGGAGGCTACACATTTCAATGTTGACACATCCAACTTGGCTTTGGCCACTATAGAGAGATGAGAGGGAAATGTTAGAATTATAGGCTAAATATGATAGAGTTTTGGAGGTTTACAATAAAGAAGTTGAAAACAAAGTAATGGGATGGTCTTTTAGGCCAAGGATTAAATACCCTCACCCACTAGTGGAGCCTTTTAAATCCACTCCTCTTATTGAAATACCAAATACTCCACAAAGGCCACAATAGTATACAACTGAAGATATTGAAGAAGAGAAGAGCAAACTATGGGCACTACATGTAGAGTTAAATGTGGAATATGAAGATAAATTGAGGAAGGCTCTTATGTATCTAGTTGATAAAATTGAATGGTCATTATTCTATGATCAGTTAGCAAGGGTAATAAATATATGGGAGGAAATAAAAGCAAGTGAAGAGACTTTGAAATCCATTTTTAATGAGTGGAATTAGAGGAGGAAAAAGGTTACATTGCTATATTATTTTGTTTTAGAATTTTCTCATGACTACATTGAAAAAACTTTTGATATTACTAATGACCTCCCAAATTTTGATGACAAAAGAGTTGGATTACAAAGAAGAATTGTTAGTTACTTGGATAAGTGCAAAAGTGTAAATTTTGACTTATTCCCACATGCTCTAGATAGAAAGAATAAATTGAAAAGTAAAGATGAGTGGGCCAAGGAATTAGATGAATTATTTTATTTAAGAATGAATAAAGTCATAAATGAAATAGGACATGCGTGGTGGGCAACCAAAATAGAAGAAATGGTGAAGGTCTAGTTATTCTTTGATTCTTTAAAACAAGATTTTGTTAACATTGATAAAGAGGCCGAATATGTGATTAAGAAGCAAAATGATATCCTATAGTTTAACTGGCTAGATGACACACTTTTTGACAAATGGATGATAGATATTGCTTCTAAAGAGTAGTGGGGAGAAGGTGAAAGTAATGGTGATGAGATGGATCAAGATGAAGTACAAATCATTGATGCACCTTCAAGAGATCAAAAGAAAGAGGAGGAAAAAGAAAACCAACCAATTGCAGTTGCAAGCGTAGAAGCCCAAAATGATGACATGGTAGAGGAAGAGACAAAAATAAATTTGGTTTTATTAGTTCATGATGAAAACAAGAAAAATCATCAAGTGGAGGTTGATTTACATGTAGCAGAAGAAGATACAACATTGGCCAGTCTAATAGCTGCATATTCTGAAGAGCCAGAATAGCATAGGAGCCAATCATGGAATTAGTAGCATTTGGAGGTATAATAGAAATGGGACCTACCAAAGGAATACTATGATGTATAACTTTTCTGTTACACAAAATTTGTCTTTTTGACAGCAAAATGTAAATATCTTTTGTCTTAAGACACAATTGCCATTTTCTCTTAGCTTGAAGCTTGTTGCATCTTCATACTATATAATTGAGATCCCAGAGCTAGAGAAAGGGTCTGAATTATTATCTTTTTAAGTCTTAACTAGGTTTGTTCGATCAATTTTTTTAAAGATATACTTTATGATATTTTTCTTTTCAAATTTATGAGAATTGTATCAGTGTGACAAGATCTAAATGCTCGGTCTTGAGTTATTCTAAGTTTTATTCAATTGTATGAAAAATTTTCAAAAGAAATCAATGCAAAGATGAACTATCACCACATTTTTTCTGGCTGAATCTTGTCTCCATTTGTGTCATCTAGTTGCCTTGAAACTGTATGAGAAAATCTTATTCAATTGAATACAATTAAGTTAGATTGTATGTCAATTTGCTATTGCTTTTAATTCAAATAATTAAGTAAATGCTTTAGTGAAATTGATAGGATTACCATGATAATAGAAGGGATGTTTGTAAGAATGAGTTTTAGTCAAAATTGCTGATGATATTGATTGTAATGCAATTATTAAGATCTAGGAATTGAGTAGACTCTGGATCCCAATAGATTAGGCACTGATCTAATTATTTTAGTCTATAGAAGGAAAGATCATGAAGAACCATCAAACTTAATTTCAAAATCCATTTTATTTTTCTGTTGAAGATTATCAATGCCAATCAGCACTTTTTTGCATCTGATCTCTGAGTCTTAGTTAGCTACTATTACCAAAAATATTTGTAAACCTAAGGAGAATTGTGACCAAATCTACTTATAAGGGATTTATATCATTTTAAAATGTCATGAAATGAACAAACTATGTATATGTAAGAGATAGGAGATGAGAATCATAATGAAACTAAAAGATTCTTACTTAGTAGTATTTATTTGAACCATCCCTCAAGTGTACCCACCTTGGTTCTACAGAGCCTAAAGAGTAGGAGATCCATCTTGATTTCATTGCAGTTGGGCCTAAATAAGGAACACATTCAATTGTTTATGGGAAGTATCTGACCCTTAGATTTTTTTTTTTTCATTATCTTGGTATTGAGCATTTTGTTACTTAGTAGTTGAAAAACACCAATAGGTGCATCACTGTGCAACTTTGAAACTGTTGATCTTGGCATCAAATCATCAATTCCATTAGCTCTAGATGAGTAGATCAACCCTAGTGACACCCTTTTTCTAATTGCAAAGAGCATCCAATATTCTCGACCACCCCATACCAAAGAGTCTCTAAGGTGCTCTAGGTGCATTTGGAGGCTGATCTTTCAAGGGTTGTAACTTGGACCATATGTGGGATATGAGTGAAACATTGAATGCTATAGGATGGTCATGTAGAGGTATATAATAACCTATCTCATTTTGGAGAGATTACATTCTATTTTGATTTGGCACAACAATCTTTCTCGATGCCAAAACTTTTAGTGTGCCTTAGCTCATTGCTGCATCACCATGTGACTTTGAAACCATTGATCTTGGCATCTAATCATCAACATCATTAGCTCTAGATGGGTAGGTGAACCATAGTGACAGACTTGTTCTATTTGTAAAGAGCCTCCAACATTCATGACCACCCCATATCGAAGAGTCTCCAAGGTAATCTAAGTGCATTCGAAGATCAATCTTTCGAGGGTCATAACTTGAAGCTCGTGGGGATTATTGGTGAAATTTAAAATGCTACAATATGATCATGTTGAGGTCTATAATAACCTAGTGACACCTAGTGGTACCCCTATTTTGACAATAGAACCCCAATAATGTTTGCAACCAATACATACTAAAACATCTCGTAAGACCAAGGAGGGACTCCTAAGACCAAATTGGCCATGGATTTGGCTAATTGTAGACATCTTAAGGGATTGTATAGATAATTTAAAATTAAAAATTGCATCAAATTTTGATAATAAAGGTTGTTAAAATGTTCTCCACAAATTATTGCATTTGAATCGAATATAAAAACATGATCAAAATGAATGATACTCCATAAACATGAACAATACACATGATCCACAATAAATTAAACAAGACTAAATTAATATGTATATCATTATACACATAAATGAAAAAATATATATTAAAATACATGTATCCATAGACAAATTACGCAAATATATATCAAAATACATAGATCCATATACAAAATGTGGTTGATCATACCATCAAAATATGTATAATATCAATATTTCTGTATACAATGTGAAATATGCCATCTCAAAATGTCTCATGATGCATCCTATGACAACTATATTATCCTATGCTACTGGTGGATCATCAAAATGTAGCATCTTCATTGAACTAGGTGGATCAGATGCCTCCTACATAAACAAGAAAGGAAAACCCAAAGTTAGACTACTAAATTTATATTATTCTATATATCTAACATTGAATTACTCAAATGCATAATGATCCTTTAAAAAAAATAAGATTTATAGTATTAAACTTTCATCATAAATACCACTTTCATCGACCTCTTGCAGAGGGCAGGAGTCCTCTCACATGTCAAGATTTTTGGAACCTGGTTGGTTGTGGCTTGTATATGTTCAAGTTTATTTGTCAGATGGATCTACAACTTAAACTATAATATTATAATTCATAGCATACTAAATTTATAACATATAATCAAGAATTCAAACTAAAACTTACCGTTGTTGACTCCTCCTTTGGATATAATGGTTGCACGAGCAAAGATACACAACTCTAACTTCTAGCCTCATATGCATTAGGTGTTTCCTATGAAATACAAAAGCTTAGTTATTAATATCTATTACAGGCTAGAGCTATCATTGTACAAAAAGATCAATCTATCAATGCCTGATACAACCACTAGACTTATAGAACACAGGATGTAGTTAGTCCATGTCACGAATCTCAAAGAGGAATTTTGGTGGTTAGTCTGACAACCCCCCCAACATTACCCAAGGAGATTTGAACCTATGCCCAAGATTTGATACCACTTGTTACAAAATAGAGTTATTGTTACACCAAAAGATCAACCTATCAACACACAATACAACCACTCAACTTATAGAACACAGGAGGTGGTTAAGCCATGTCACAAATCTCAAAGGGGAACATTGGCAGTTAGTCCAAAAATATCATGGAAATAAATTTTGAATTTGTTTATGAAAATAAGGAAAACAACAAATCAATGATACTTATACATACAATGGGGCTCTCACTGTGAATGGAAATGCTAGAGGGACTGTGATGTCGAGTCTACCTAGACTCATCACCAATAGCCACACCTTGTACAATAAAGAATGTAATTAATTTTCATTAGCACAAACATTTTACAAGAATGCATTGATATTTAATCACTTTAAAATCACCTAATTACCTTTCCCTTTTCAATGGGTTGTGTCTCAACCCCCATTGATAGGTGATATTTGCAAGAGAAAAGAAAGATTTAAAACCATTTAATTTCCAATATCAAATAGAAAAATAATGACAACATTACATAATGTACCATAGATGTCTCAAGGTCAAATGAAATAGCCAAGAGTGTGACATCATTAACATGTTTGGGCTCCTTAGTCATCAACTAAACATGAATGAAGATCACATTCATGTATAAGTCAGTATGGGTTAAAATTACTCTATTATAAAGATTAGCTTTAAATCACATATGCCGAAACAAAAAAATGTATACACATATCGACATAGAAGGATCCCATGCCCCTCTTCTCTCACATTAGGGTTTATAGCCTTTGTATTTGCATTTAGTGTATCATCCTCCTCAAATACAAAATGATACTTAGAAAGATCACTATGGGTCCTAGACAGATATTCTTGCACATTATGCAAGTATGGGGCACACAAACATGTGATAAGCTCGCTGATGATGAACTCATGCTGGCATCATCAATATGGGGAGGTAACACTGACCTATCCTAAGATATCAATAGGCTACTCAATCTATGGATGGCTCTAATAGTCTAAGATTCAACCTCTACAATGATATTATGATGCTGCACTGGAGGAGGGGGAAGACCACCTATGGAACCCAAACAAATATTCTTTCACATTATGCAAGTATGGGGCACACAAACATATGATGAGCCCGTTGATGATGAACTCGCATTGGCATGATCTTTTTTGATACTTAGAAATATCACCTATGAGACCCAAAAAAATATTCTTGCATGTTATGCAAGTATGGGACACACAAACATGTGATGAGTCCATCGATGATGAACTTGCATTAGCATCATCAATATAGGGAGGCAACACTAACCTATCCTGGGATATCAATAGGCTACTCAATCTATGGATAACTCTAATAGTCTAAGAGTTAGCCTTTACAATGATATCATGATGCTATGCTGGAGAAGGGGGAAGACATCAATTGGAGGGACAAAAGTGCTAGCTTTCTTCCACTAAGAAAGGATCTATTCTGAGCAGCTCCTCCTCCTACACCCATGTTGGGCCTCATGCTCTAGTAGTTCACCTTGAGGCCCAACACAAATTTGGTATACAGTCTTCTAATGAAATAGAATGGAACCTCTAAATTTCTAGTTGGAGGTTTGTCAAAAACCATCCACCAACAATCTCAAAAGTTCACATGCATTGCCTCATTTGTCCACCATTTAATTGATAATTTGGGCTTTTTGTGATCTATTATTTTGCCAATTTTTGGGTCTGCAAAAGGTTAACCATATAATCTTTACTTGTGTTTAAGGTCGCAACCTCATCATAGTCCAACATATCATCAAGCATGGCATGCATTTTCTCATGCCAGTGAAGAGCAACATTTTGTTCATCGACAAGAGTTTGAATATTATTCACTATGGTGTTTAATGTGGATAACATGGGAGCCAATGCAAATATAGTGATATATGTGGTTTGCAAACCCCTCATTTTGGTGAGATCTTTTTCTATTAAATCTTCAATTTGAGGAAGGTTTTGAGGGGATAGGGGACCATTTGGTGGAAAATTTTGAGAAGGTACTAGATCATTTGGTGGAGGGTTTTGAGGGACATTATTTCATGGTTCAGTGTCATCATTTGGGTCAGCCATATCTATTAAATTTCAAAACAACATCTCTATTAAAAAAAACCTAATTTTCAATCATTTCTATTCAAAAATACCTAATTTATATTAAAATTCATTCAAAATCATAAAAAAAATACAAAAAAATTGTTACCTATATCATGTACTCATTCCTATATCTGATACCCAAAATAGAGGCAATACAAGAAAAGTTATAGCCACAAATGCCTAATTTTCTCTCAATTTTTTTTAAATTACTAGTCGTAGGTTTCAAGTAACTAACCTCATATCAAATACCTAATATGATATCAGGTACCTGATAAGATTTGGTCCAACCTTTTTTCCTTGGTATTAGGATGGGTGGAAAAAAGTCAAAGTGGATTTTTAGACATTTTCAAACTCCACTTTTTTCACATCACCACTTTTTGGCACACCATGATCCTACACATACCCTTATTATGAGATGAAGAGGTAGATTTGGGTCTTTTCCCTTGATTGTTTTCTTCCTTATCAAAAACCAAATCAATTTATAATTGATTGTTTATGAATAGAGGGAAACTTCTCATACTAGTATCAATGGGTTACAAATTTCATAAATCATAAGGAGTCTCTGCATATTCACAAATTTTTTTTTTCACACATATTTCTTCCAAATATCCAAAATAGGAAATTGAACCTATAGATAAACAATTTTTTTTATCCCTCTATAATCTCTAATTATTCACAAAATTCCCCCATTCATGTCCAAACTCTAGTCTTGTACTTGTATTGCATAATTTTACAATTCATTGATGCCCATTTGTATCATACAAGACCATATTGGCATCAACCCATCTATGATATTTGGAATAAATAGAGGAGGAATACCCTATGTTATTGGTTAATTCAAACTTTAGTTTTTCCACACAGCGTGCAACAATTTAGGCATTTCTTAATTCAAACTTCAGTATGTTGCCCAAAATTGTCCGTTGGAACATCCTAGTTATATGCCCACATTTTAGTTGTCGATGTATCAATGATCACCACTTCTAACATGTAGTTAATTGGATGATGTGCCTAAAAAAATCAAGAGGTTTACTCCTGCAGGGCTTTTTAAAGTCATTGTAATTGTTCTTATTAATTTCAATTGCTAATGTTAATAAAGTGTGAAGTAATTTTACTCAACTCTATTTTTTTGTTTATTCTAGTTTTTGTTAGCTTCTCTATTATTCTCTATATTATATATAGAGATTTTTTTTCTCTTTTATTTCTATCAATCTATGCAATTAAGGGTGCAAATTTCACATGGTATTAGAGCAGGTTATAGGAAAGGAAAAATCCAATTTTCTTTTGTTATAGGTATAGAAAATCATACTTGAAAATGGATTCTTCAACCTCTTTTATTCTCATACCATTCACTACTTTTATTGGAAGCCTAAAATTTTACTATGGCTCTGGAGTCAAGGCCTCTATCAAATAGTTAAGAATATAGAGGTCAAACCCAATTCATCAATAAAGAAATATACATACTTCAACATTATGGATGAAGCATTTGGTTTGCTATGCTTGTCCATATCTCAAGAACTATTGTTCCATGTTGAGGCATACACAAATCCAAACCAAGTTTGGAATACCTTGGAGACTCTCTTTGGAAAGCAATGAAATACGAGGTCATATCTTTGAAAATGAGCACATCTCAATATATCTAAGGATTTTTGACAATACCTAGAATTACTTCACAAAGTTCAAGCTTTTTGCTTCAATTGAAAGGATGTGGTATTGATATGTCCAATGAAGAAATTAAGTTAATTCTTGTCATTCTATCAAAGTTGGGTCCAAAATATGTAGTATTTGTTTCATCTTTCCACACAACTAGACTCACAATAGGAGAAAATTCGAAGATGCCCACACTCAATGCCTTCATTGAGTCTTAAATATTACCAATTTTTTTGAGAAAAATCAGCATGTAAAACTTTGAAGAAATATAAACAACGTTGGGAGTTTTTTCCTCTATGTTTTTTGTTTGGTTGTTGAGCATTCCTTGCACTCTTTAATATATTTCTTCATAATGAATTCAACATAGAATTTGTATAATGTGTCTTGAATTCAACTGGAAAAGAATGAGAATTCTTGGTGGGAAACTACTCATGAGAATATATTCTTCCATTTCTTTTCTTTGAGCTTTTGGCCAGTATGTAACCATCTATGATGAGGGACACATCAACATTTTTCAGAAAATGCACAAATAGTGATTGATACCTGTAAACTATTGGATTTATTACATTAGGTTAGTTTTTATGTTTAGATTAAATAAATAAATTAGTTGAATATTTAGTTACTAGAAAGTTATTCACGTAAGTAGTTTTTAAAGGGGAAATAAGGCTATATAAAGTTGTTCACTTATCAATGTAAATTATTTAGTCTAATCAGAATGTATCCAATAAAAATATGAATCAATAAAATCTATGTTTTTATACTTTAGCTCTTTCATATGGTATTAGAGCCATACATTTTTTTGGCACCTACAATTTATTTTGTTGTGCTAAGTTTTGCAAGATGGCATGAAGATATGAGTTGTATGTGCATAGTGGCTAGGTATTTGGAGTGACAATGGTTATGTAGTTAATACTGGCTATCCAAAGCCAAGAACTCTTGGCTAGAGGAGGTTGTGAAATGATCTAGTTTTGCAAATAGTGATAGAGAATTATGAAATGAAGATCGATAACATCATCACATGAGTAATGAAAGGAAGCATTTTTCCATTGTTGTGTTTGAAGTTGGAATGAGATTTTTTATACTATGTAAACAACACACCATATTCTACTATTAAATATTCCTCCAGATTAGATCCATGAGACATACTTCATAGAAAGAATGCAATGTATATTGGATGAGTTCTTTAAACTTAGTTTAATAAATCCCATCCCTTCTTGCTTGTACGTTGGAGAGAGACATTTTAGTTTGAAATATTAATCAATGAATTTTTGAAGTCTTCATAGTAAGAAGCAAGCTATGCGTAGGAGTTTCATTGGAACTAATTAATATTGGAGGCTATCATTTTGACACTGTGAGCACTTAATGGGCCTAGTGTTAATGTTTACAGCATTAAAATTGTAAGATAAAGACATTACCATTTGTATTTGAATCAACACTTTCAAGTTTATGTCACGTTTTGCCCTAGAGTCTTTTTCTTTTCTTGCTTATGTGGCAAATGTTGACTTGGTCAAAATGGATTAATTTTAATTTAAGATAATGAAAGTTAATATCTTAGAGTCATCTTATATTCATTTTTTCTTTAAAGACTCTTTAACCTCAGCATCTAATATGCTCGGTGGTAACTGCCTCAAGGTTTGCGCATTTATGTCTTTTACTATTTGCATGGAAAAATCCCATCTTGGCTTTATTTTCTCTAGAAATTCATTAGAGATTTGAGAGCTAATCTGGTTTGGTGAGTACTTCCATTTACCCATTTTTCTCAGCACCAATTCTTCAACTTGTTTCTACTCTGCCTCTGTCCTTGTCTCATATTTCAAAGATTTGAAATTTGTTATTCCAACTCCTTCTTCCATTTTCTTTAATTTCTCTTGAAAGGTGGGTGGAGGTTTGCTGAGCATAATGTCACTTCCTTTCTTTTGAGACCTCCTTGTGAAAACTGTAGTGGATGCCTTTGTAGGCTTGGTGATGATCACCTTGCCCTTTTTCTTCAAAGGTTTTTCTTCTTCCTTTGATTCTTCTTCATGCTTTGTTTGTTCTTCATCTTCATCTTTACCCTCTATTAACATGAGAGGTGCACTAGATTTCAGTTTGGCTATCCTCCTTTTCCCTTTGTTAACCGCCTGAGGGAGCTTTATTTCCATCTTTATTCTTGTCTTAGCCTCTTCATAAGTACCAAAATAAGGGGCCTTGGGATCAACAAGTTCATTGAAAAGGGCTTCAATGATATCCTTGGTCTCATCAATGTTTACCTCATAGCCAAGAGGCTTGACCCACACAACTCTAGGCTTAACTGCCTAGGTGTATACCTTGTCACAATCCACCATGTAGCACACATCATCCTTGTAGTCCTCAACTAACTTCTTAGGTAACTATTGTCACAAAAGTTTTCACCCACGTCAAGAGTTTTTACCTAAGGACAACCTTGTGAAACATGGAAACAATCTCCAAGCTGTGGGACTTGAATTGTGAGGTTGAGTCTCTAGAGAAAGTTAGCTTCCTTTACTATAAGGGTGCACCTAACTACTCTTGGAGAGGAAAAGGGAGAAGGAATGCACAAAAGTAAATCTACATGTTCTAATCTAAGGGGGTGATGCACCAAAATAGAGTGTTCAAACCAATCTCTGCCCATACATGCGCTATTGAACCATCATGACACCAGAAGTATACACATTCAGACTTGCTTTAATCTAACAATCACACGCAGATTAGAAAACCCAAATGAATGAAACAAGGAAAGAGAGGATTCACTTATATACTATTCATAGGCTAAAAGAGATACAATCATGTAAGATTGCAAATGTCCACAATACACCAATGGGAGGCAAATAGTTCTTGCACTTCACACCAATGCTAAAGGAGATAAGGCAGAATATCATACAGTTCAGAGGGAAAGGGAATTTACACATGAAATTGTAGAGCAATATCAGAGAAGTTAGAGAAGAGTCAACCTTTTTAAAATCTACAAAAATTACCTTTATAGCTCAGGCATAACTAAGATATTTTCCAACTGAAATTACTGTACAACCACTGCCATTAATTCCTATAGAGAATAATCATGGAGATCTAAAGAAAATCTGATCTGAGCATAGATCCAGATGTAATGATATCTGATCTTTGTTGGAACAGGGCCCTGAGAAGAGAGAAACAATGCCATTAAACTATTCTAATCAAGTAGATGGATTAATTTGGGTGGTGGAGTGTTCTCTTGGGTTTAGCATTCATTTGAGGGTGGTTGGAATTGATCATAGGGATCAGATTGTGCAACAAAACTCGATTTCCCCTGTTTCTAGCTAATGAATCAGCAAAGTTAGCAGGTCAACCTAACTTTGTCACTAGGATGATCCAAGTGGGCTAATTATTTTCCTTTTTTTTTTCACTCCATAGAGTCTCCACGTAGTTAACCATATCTTTTCAACTAACTGTGCCACCTCCTCAAACCCTGACCGCGATGTAACATAATCGCCAACCCAACCGTCAATGCTAATTGTTAATACCTTGGTCGGGCCCACTGGGACACGTGTCCCTCAAGTGATTTCTCACAATTTTTAAAGTCCTTGCATCTCCATAATGCAGGGAAGTGTCAATTGTTGATCTCCATGAGATCAACAATCATGAAAGATCCTTACAATATCGTGCTTGCCTCTCAAAAATTTTGGGCCCACAGACACAAGACATCTGACCTAGCATCCAACTGGCACCACCCTGCAACCTATGAAACAACCCTAGCCCCAGAAGGACATAAGGCAACAAGGTGCTTGCTTGCATTCCTTAATTTCCTTGCAACTTCATAATGCTGGAAAGCGCTAGCCCTTGATCCCATTTGAATCTACGACGATCAGAATCCTACATGACTACATGCCTAGTCAATTGGATGGAGCAATGAAATGCCCTCTTTGTACTCTGACTCACCGGGCAACAGCCATAGAAGATGAGCTATCATTACCTTCTAAGAAAAGTGGTCCCATGACATCACACTAGCCACATGTCACAAAGGGGCATGCCGATATTGCTTAACATCCTTGCAACTTCATCTTACGGGCATGCGCCAACCGTTGATCTGATCATGTTGGATAGTGCACATAACTCATACTTTCTAAACCCATGTGAATATCCTCCATGATGTCACATGGACGCGTGTCACCAAGGCACTTGCCTGAATTGTTAAAAAGTCTGATGAAGCTCAGAATGTGGGAAAGTGGGCACCAATCAAACTGCTAGCTCACTAGCCAACTTGTCTACCCTCTGTGGCACACAAGATAACATGGACACACTTACCACACATCGTTAAGGGGCTTCCCTACAATGTTTAAAGATCACTTGTTTTGATAATGTGAGAAAGTGCCCACCGTAGATCTAGGCAAGATCTGACTATGCAAAAAGTTGCAGGCCAATAGAAATAAATTTAGGGAAGAAAATAAAATGCCATAAGGTTTTAAATATTTAATTTTTCATATTTTAAGGCATTTTAAATATCAAAATATGGGGAGTGGCCATTGGGTGGGCCTACATTTGAATTCAAATTTTGGTGGGGGGGCTAAAATAGGCAACACTATCCTAAACCTATTGTTCATTTTATCTTTGAATACATCAAAGTAGTTGTCCATGATGTTGCCATAGTTCTCTCCCATTTCTGCAATATATTCATTTATTTGGTATAGTACATGCATATCTTTTCTCCAGACTACAGTGCCTTTGGAAGGGAAGAACTTTTGGACATAAAAGAATAAAAATGTTAACAGAGAACCAAATTTTCTTGGGTTATTCTTGGAGGTTCTAATAATTGCCATATTCTTATTGAATTACCTCAATAATAACTCTGCAAGGTCATAAGATAAGTTATTCTTCAACACTTTATACACCAAATCCACAGCTTCACATGATACACTATTAAGATGTCTTGAACTATATCTTATGAGCTATAGCATGAATACCAAACTTCAACATTGCATCTATGACACTGCTTATTTTCATGCCTCTGCCATCCCACTTGACTAGGGTTTTCTTTTCTAGCTCTACTCGACCTAGGGTTTTGGTTGTTTTGGCTTTGGAAAGCATGGGAAGGCCAATGATTTGATGAATCATTTTCTTTGCTATCAATATTGGCTGCTCTAACCATAGTTGACCATTATGCAATCGGCTAAGGGTATACCAAATCCATTTCATTTGAAACTCTTGGGGCATATGGGAAAAGTGAGTTAATCCTTTTGCTTCCAAATGTTGATCCTCATGTTTCAGGGTTCCATCAACATATAACTAACCTAGGGCATCATCCATCTCTAGAGTACCAATTTCTTGAATTGAACATTTAAAATGAGTTTGAATGCCATTAACAAGAAGTACCTTGGAAGGGATTTGAGATTGAGCACTACTTGGATCTAGGGTTTTAGCAACTGTGGGCACGACCTTGAAATCTAACACCTTCCATTCAACACCTCGAACCAACATCTCAAAACCTTTCTTGACCTTGCTATTGTTAGATGCCATTTTTTACTTGGTAGCTTGAGAGAACTTCAAAAAATTTTGCAAGAAATTTTCTCAAGTTGCTTGATTGCATAGAAAATAGCTCCTCGCAATAGCACTCAAAAATTCATGGTAGGAAATGAATTCACTTCCATGCCTTTTGTTAAAAATTTTCCATTAATGCTCAATATGGAGTTAGACGAGTTGATATTATGCTTGATAGACTATCATCCACTACTCTGTATTGATCACTCAGTGAAGTCTTCATGACTTGGTAACTGTAGTTGCCTTTGTTACTCCCAACCTTGCTTGGTAGAGTCTATGACCCAACCTTACTTGGTAGAGAACGTAACTCGATAATAACTGATACAGATCCCTTTGTATGTTGCATACAAATTTGGATTTTTGTTACCTTTCAACTAGAATTGATTCTAATGTCTTCTTTGATAGCCTAGTTCTAGTTCTTCCTTAAGAACTTAATTGGAAATGGTGGAGTCACCCAATTCTTGAGTGACTTGACCATCATTACTTCAACCAGTATCCTTGATAGACTTAGGAATCCATTACTATCTCATCTACTTTTGAATATTATCAGCCTTTGCCTTCTTTTCATCTTCAATTTTTCTAGTATTAATACAATTCTTGGCAAGATGACCAAGTTTTGTACAAATGATACATCTTATAGTGGTATCTCTTTTCCTCATATGATGTTTAACACAATTCATACCAATGTGTCCAAATTCTCCATAGTAATGACATCTACACTATGTATTGTAATCCCAACCAAATATTGCTTTCATAATTTGCTCTGCAAGATTCAATGTGTTTTTTTTGCAAACTGATGCCTTGTGTCCATGTTTCTTACATTTATGACAGTTGCCTTCAAATTTTGGTTTCTCTTTGCGTTCATTAGCCCTATAACCATGTTGATTGCAATTGTAGCATTTTCCATTGAACTTTTTTTTTCCATTACTCCAACATTTGTTAGATGTATGACCTATCTTACCATACTGATTGCAAGTAGGTATTTGATTCTTTTGAGCACCTTGTTTGGAGGATACACCTTATTCTTTGTATCCAATTCCCACTTTACCTTTTTGCTACAGATGTTTTTCTCATTCAATTGATCCATGTCTGCTTGAGATTTCATCATTCTTTCATTTATTTTCTTTTTAGTGTTTAGGTCATTTCTCAATATTTCACTAATTTTTTTTTTAGATCTCAGCTCATTTTTTATTCTTTCATTGATTTGTCTTTCAAAATTTAGACCATTCCTTATTCTTTCATTTTCAAGTCTCAGGCTCATGATTTCCTCATTTACATTGGAGAGCTGAACCATAAGGTCTACTTGCCAAAGGGATTGGTTCTAGATTTCATTTTTCCTTCCATCCATCTCTTCTTTTATCTTTTTTCTTTGTTCCAAGACTTCACATAACCTTACTGATTGAATTTCTTGTTCTCTTTTCAGCTTTCTTATTTCTTCTTGCAGGGAACCATTCTTCTCTAGGAGTTCTTTGATTGCATCATTTGCTTCATCTGAACTGTTTGAAGGGTGAAAGTCTTCAATTCTTTCTTCAATGTAGAGATGATCATTCATTTGATTTGCAAGTTCCTTTCTTATTTTTAAGGATTGGGAAAGTTTCTCCTTAGCTTTCTTGAGTTGGGCAATGACCATTTCTAGATCCAACTTTTCATTGTCAATAGATTTGTCAAGTCTAAATATCTACATATCGTTGATTTTTGCTCAAGCTATTAGACTTTGTCCTGAGAACCACAATGCTTTGATACCAATTTTTGGAAATATTCAAGACTATGTTAATTTACTTACAGCGGAGGGGTGAATTAGTAACTTCTAAAACTTTAACAATTTCAAGTCTTAATCTAATAAATCAATTAGCACTTAGTTCATTACGTGCATGAGAAACTAAAAAAATGAAAGTATCCACAACACATGAACAAAAAGATTTGGTGACCCAAAAACCTTCCAAATAGAAAGTAAAACTAGGGTGGGGATGATACCCACAAACTTTAGTACTCTAGCATAAAGTTTGTCTGTTAAGGCTTACATTGATCACTTCTAATGATCTGCCCTGTTAAGAGAAAATAAGATTGCTATGTCCACCTTGTGAGAGGATTTACAAGCATAGAATGAAGTATGCACTTAGTAAAGAGATTTAGAAAAGACTGTTAGGTCTACCTTGTTAGAGAATTTTGAGTGGTTCACCTATTAGGATGAAGCAGTAGATCTCTGATTTTGCAACTAAGTTTGCTAATAGAGATTCCTTAGTGTAATGATCACCTTTTTGTGATAGATTTTTCACTTCTACTCCTTGTACTAATATGGCCTTTATAATTCTTTATCTTCTATATTCACAATACATATGCTTACACATTTTCATTCTTACACTTTCTTGCTCTTGCTTACATTTTCATACATTGGATCTGATAAAATGCATCACATATACATACCAATCCAATTTACAAAATTACAAAGTTGGCCATCACACAAGTTAACACAAATATTACAAAGTTAGCCAACATGAAGATACTTATGTTCTAAAAACTAAGTTGGTGAGGTTTTGATATATGACATCCACTGTCACTTCTTTGCATTGTCATCCTCTTGGTAGATGTAGAAGCTCAGTCCACACTAATCACTTTCAAGTAGTCTTGAACTTGGTCTGCACTAGTGACTCAATAGATATTGTGCAACTTGGCAAATACTAAATCACTTAGTTACCATGAAGTAGCTTGGTTAACACTGGCTTCACATCACCTGAACTGCAAACTTAGTAGATACTGCAATGCTCGGTAAACATAGGATTTGTATCACATGAACTGCAAACTCGGTAACCACTGATAATACTTGGTATACACTAAAATGCTTAGTTTGAAGAGCTAAACTTTACACTAACTAAATCTGCTTGTTAACCACTAGAATTAGTCTAGAAGACTTGGTAGCAACTATATAACTTGGTGGCTACTAAATTACATGACAAACACTATAAATTGTTCAATGAGCTCGGTAGCTATACATAATCTAAATAAGTGTGTGTCACTAATAACAAACTTGACTAATATGTCAACACCAAGAACAATGTGTGTCAAGCATTAGAAGGTTAACAAAGGTTGAGCAATAGCAATGCCAAGCAACAAAAATAGTTAAGGCCAAGTAATGCAAAGTTTACATAAAATTCAAGGATGGAACAAAGTTTTTGGAAAAATGATTATTAGGCAAACTTGGAAGGTTTATTTAAGTTTTGAAGAGGTTGTTACAGAACATTTACATGATGTAGATCACATGTCTCTATGTGTATGTTCAATGATTAGGATGAAGAGGAAAAACATAGAACCATCTAGAATACATTTTTTGGAAATCTTTAAATAAGCAATTATCTTAACCTAGATTATATATGAAGAGAAGAGGAGAATATATGTGCAAACATGGAGCATTGTACTATGAAGGATTGAGAAGATAATAAGTCATTCAAGGGTTTTGATATCATCTAATAGAGCAAGTGACCTATTCATAAGAAATGAAAGTGAAAGAGAAAGACAATTGTTATCATATTAGAGGAGATGATCAATTAGTAAGGAGGAGACTCAAAATCAACTTCTAGAGAAAACTAAGAGTTAGGTATTGAATCAGTTTTAACAGACTTGAATTAGGGTAAATCTCTTAACAAAGTAGTCTTAACAGATCTTTGTAAATCTCTAACAGTGTCCTTACTTAGTTGTAAGTGTCAAATCCTTTAACAAGGTGAAACCTAACAATTTCTTAAGTCTTTAATAGGAAAAAATCAATACAAAGTAGATCATATCTTATGGTCAAACACTGTAACCTTAACTGGTTAAATTTTTTACTACAATAGTGAAGATTTGTGGGTGTCATCCCACCCCACTTTTACCTTCACCATGGAAGGTTTCTAGGTAAAAAATATTGTGTTATGTATTATTACTTTCATGCATGTGATTGAATTGATTTACATGTTACAATAAGATTAAATTTATAGTTTTACATGCACAAGTTATTATAAGATGGGAATGAATCTATGAAAAGTAAAAAGTGTTATAGATTCTGATTCACCCTTCCCACCACCCCCCCCCCCCCCCCCCCCTATTAGTATCTAGTTTGCACCTCCATAAATCAACAATAGGTACCATCCAAAATCATCATGCATGAAGAAGACCATTGATCTCATGGTGCAAACACTTCAACAACATAATCTTGGTGGTCTTATTCCTAGGAGTGCCAAGAAGAAGGAAGAAAAACCACCAGAAACCAAAGGCAATGCTTGTGCATTGATAGCTATTCATTCTTCCTCAAATGCATGGATCATAGACTCTAGAGCTTCACACCACATGGCAGCCACAAAAGATTCTTTTTCATCTTTGAAACCATATTTTGGTTATCCTAGTCTCATGGGAGAGGAATCTCCTATAGAAGCAACTAGAATTGGGAAGGTAGAGCTTGGAATTGGAAGTTTTGAGAATGTCTTGCATATCCCAATTTTTGTTGTAAATCTTTTCTATGTATCAAATGACACATATTGGAACTAGGAGGAGAATTGAATTCACACCAAATTTAGTGAGCATCTATGACATGCAAGACAACTTCACAATTGTTGGTGGTAAGGTGAATCATCAATCTCATTTGTACACTTTCTCTTATTTTGTTGCAAAATCATATTCTACTTTACTCACAACACATGCAAATGATGAAATTAGAATTTCACATGAAATATTTGGACATCTAAATTTTAGATACATGCAACAACTTAGAAATCAAGGGATGGTGAAAAGCTTTCCTACAATGAAATTCTCTACTGGTGTTTGTGAAGGTTGTGCTCTTGGAAAACATCTAGAAGAAGATTTTCTCAAGGGAATCTCATGGAGAGCCTCCTCTACTCTAGAGTTTGTTCACAGTGATTTAATGGGTCCTTTTCTTGAGCTCTCCATGAGAAAAGCTAGATATGTCCTTACATTCATTGACTATAAGGTACACATAGGTATACTTTCTTAAATACAAGTCTAAAGTGTTTGAGAATCTCAAGCTTTTCAAAGCCCATGTAGAAAAGTATCTAGAAATTTGGTCAAGATCCTCTACACAAATAATGGGGGGAGTATGTCAACAATGATGTCCAAATCTTTTTTATGAAGTAGGAATATAGTTGCAAAACACAATTCCATATACTCCACTACAGAATGAGGTAGTTGAGAGGAAGAACCGATCTTTGAAGGGGATGGCTAGTTGCATGTTGCATGCTAGGTCCCTTCCCTCAAAAATGCGGGCTGAAGAAATCAACTGTGCTTCATATATTAAAAATAAATCTTTTCACAAATCTATTAAAGGAAAAACTTCTTTTGAAGCATGGAGAGGTATGCAACCAATAGTCACTCATTTTTTTTGTATTTTTGGATTTCGTGCATGGGCTCACATTCCTACTTATAAAAGGAAGGCTTTGGAGCCTCAAAGAAAGGAATATATCTTTGTTGGTTATCTAGATGGTTTGAAGGGTTATAGATTGCTAGATCTTTCTAGAGAACAACACTTCATTAAGAGAAGTGTTTATTTTGATGAAAGCCCCATGCAAGAATCTCAAGTGCAACATGCTACCACTTATGTGCTTCATCCTCTCATAGATCTTGAGTATGATGGTGATACCACAAATCTAATTTTAGATTCATCTAAATATGATGAACAAGAACATGAACATGCATGTGTAGGTCTAAATCTCAATTGGGATTCCAGTGATGATTCAACATTTCCTATGAGAAGACAAAGATCATGGAGCTTGGCTGATATATATGATGCTCCTCATTTATTTTCAGCTACCAATTCCATTATTCCAATGCATGCTTATCTACTTCAAGCGTTAGATCCTCAAAACTTATGCAAAAGCTATAGAGAATCATCATTGGGAAGCTGCCATGGACGAGGAGTACAATTCTCTTATTGCAAACCAAACTTGGGAGTTGGTTCCACTTCCATTAAATCAAAAACTTTTCAAGTGCAAGTGGATCTATTGAACAAAGAAATCAACAAATGGTCAAGTGAATAGATAAAAGAAAGGTTGGCAGCCAAAGGTTTTTAGCAAGTTCAAGACATTGATTATGATGAGACTTTTTCTCCTGTGGCAAAAATGGATTCCATTAAATTGGCTCTAGCCATTGCAACAACAAACAAGTGGGAGATTCATCACATGGATGTGAAGAATTTTTTTCTTCATGGTGATCTCTAGGAGGAGATCTACATAGAGCAGCAACAAACATATGTACATAATTCCTTACTTGTATGGAAGCTCAAGAAATCACTCTATGGCCTCAAGCAAGCACCTCATGCTTGGTATGCTAAAATGGATTCTTATATTTTGTCTCAAAATTTTATGAGATGTAAATCTAATCCAAATGTTTATATGTTGAGAACATCTAACTCTTTGTTGTTCATAGTACCATATGTAGATGATCTACTAATCAAATGTGATTCATGCTCAACAATTGCATCAACCAAGGCATGCATGATAACTTTGCTATGATAGACACGGGCCTTCTTAATTTCTTTCTTGGTATTGAAATGATCCAAAATGAATCAGGTGTCATAGTTGCTCAATCCAAGTATGCAATAGATCTCTTGGTTTGATTTCACATGAGTTATTGTAAACTAACACTCATACCTTCTCTATCTAGGGTCAAGCTTGAAGATGGAACAGATACACCATTGGCTGATTGTACACTTTATTGTCAAGTTATGGGAATTCTTCATTATCTCGCTCATTCTTGTCTAGATCTACCATATGCAATGGATGTTGTTTCTAGATATATGTGAAATTCATAGCCTCAATTGCATAGATCAACATAAATGAAAGAGCAAAAAAAACCTCTATATTTAATAAAAATAAGAACAAAGAAGCTAGCGAAAAATAGAATGAATAAAAAAATAGAGTCGAGCAAAATTACTTCACATTTTATTAACAACAATAATTGAAATTAATAAGAACAATTACAGACTTTAAAAATCCTTGTGAGAGTAAACCTCTTGAATACAACAGGCACATCATCCAATTAACTACATGTTAGAAGTGATGAGCCTTATTGCATTGACAACTACAATGTGAGCATATAACTTGGATGTTACAATGCACAATTCTAGGCAGCAAACTGAAGTTTGAATTAATCAATGCCCAAATTATTGCACACTACATGGAAAAATTTAAGTTCAAATTGACCACTAACAACCCCCTTATTTCTAACTAAAATTAACTTGAGAAGAGAATGAGGAAAGAGGGAAAACCTAGTGGGAAGAAAACCCCCCTCAAAATAGATACTAACAAGACAAGAAAATTATTGTGTTACAATATCTTTCACCCCAAGAAGATCTTAGAGAAATTGAAACTTATGCTCAGTGAATTACTTCATGAAGATGTCAACAATCTGATGAGACATAAGATAATACTGTAAATCAATAATGAAATCGTGAATAAGATCTCAAATCAAGTTTATATGGATCGCGATGTGCGTTTCCTATTGTTGTATTCAATTTTTGCAAATCTTTAATGCACTTTTATAGTCACACCAAATGATGGTCGATTGATGGAATGAGATACCCAACTCAGTGCGTATATTTTGTAGCCAAATAGTCTGAGTGGTAGCATTGAAAACACCTCTATGTTCAGCCTCTATGGATGAGAGAGAAATGGAAGATTGTTTTTTTTCTCGACCAACAGATGGGACTCGAACCCAAATTAAGAACTTAGCTTGAAGTGAACTTGTTATCAATGCTATCACTAGCCTAATCAGAGTCAGTATAGAAAATGAGATCCAAAGTACATCCAGTTGAATAATGAATCCCATAGCTAATAGTTCCTTGAATGTAATGAAGGATATGCTTGACAACTTTCCAATGTAGTTCACACCTTGCAATCGAATAAACTAGGATGATAACAAATGAGCTCTCAATAATAGGTTAAACAAAATAATGGAAGCTAGATGCATTCTATATTAATCTTACCAATTTTTTTGAGAAAAATCAGCATGTAAAACTTTGAAGAAATATAGACACCCTTGGGAGTTTTTTTCCTCTATGTTATTTGTTTGGTTGTTGAGCATTCCTTGCACTCTTTAATATATTTCTTCATAATGAATTCAACATAGAATTTGTATAATGTGTCTTGAATTCAATTGGAAAAAAATAAGAATTCTTGGTGGGAAACTACTCATGAGAATATATTCTTCCATTTCTTTTCTTTGAGCTTTTGGCCACTATGTAATTGTCTGCGATTAGGGACACATCAAAAATTTTCAGTAAATGCACAAATAGTTATTGAGACCTAGAAACTGTTGGATTTATTACATTAATTAGGTTAGTTTCTATGTTTAGATTAAATAAATAAATTAGTTGAATATTTAGTTACTAGAAAATTATTCACGTAAGTAGTTTTTAAAGGGGAAATAAGGCTATATAAAGTTGTTCAATTATCAATGTAAATTATTCAGTCTATATCAGATTGTATCCAATGAAAATATGAATCAATAAAATCTATGTTTTTATACTTTAGCTCTTTCATATGGTATTAGAGCCATACATTTTCTTGGCACCTACAATTTATTTTGTTGTACTAAGTTTTGCAAGATGGCATGAAGATATGAGTCGTTTGTGCATAGTGGCTAGGTGTTTGGAGTGGCAATAATTATGTAGTTAATACTGGCTATCCAAAGCCAAGAATTGTTGGCTAGAGGAGGTTGTGCAATGATCTAGTTTTACAAATAGTGACAGAGAATTATGAAATGAAGATCGATAACATTATCACATGAGTAATGAAAGGAAGCATTTGTCCATTGTTAAGTTTGAAGTTGGCATGAGATTTTTTATACTATGTCAACAACACACCACATTCTACTGTTAAATATCCCTCCAAATTAGATCCATGAGACATACTTCATAGAAAGAATGTGGTGTATATTGGATGGGTTCTTTAAACTTAGTTTAATAAATCCCATCCCTTCTTACTTGTGCGTTGGAAGAGACACTTTAGTTTAAAATATTATTCAATGAAGTTTTGAAGTCTTCACAGTAAGAAGCAAGCTATGCATAGGAGTTTCATTGGAACTAATTAATATTGGGGGCTATCATTTTAACATTGTGAGCACTTAATGGGCCTAGTGTTAATGTTTAAAGCTTTAAAATTGCAAGATAAAGAAATTACCATTTGTTTTTGGATCAACACTTTCAAGTTTATGCCATGTTTTTCCCTAGAGTCTTTTTCTTTTCTTGGTTATGTGGCAAATGTTGACTTGGTCAAAATGGATTAATTTTAATTTAAGATAATGAAAGTTAATATCTTAAAATATTATCAAAATTAAACACATTATTTATGACAAAATACATGATTTGTTTGTTGGTCTTAGATTGGTTTTGACAATTGAGTGTCAACACACTTAAGAAAATTCTAAGTTGATGCCAAGTATAATATAGATGCCGAGCTACAATATGTGCCAAGCTAGAGATTCAACAGGTGCCGAGTAAACTTCAAGTGTCGAGCAAGTTTTAAGTGCCAAGTGATAAGTGATGCTGAGTCACTATAGGTCCCAAGTGAGATAGAGTTACTATAGAAGCCAAGCAAGATAGAAATCCTATATGTGTTGAGCATTAGTAATCAATAAGTGCTAAGTAACATAGAATCAACATTTGAGTTTGTGCCTTCACAAACTTAGATGTAAACCATTTTTGAGCTAACTTAAGATGAATATCAAAGGATCTAAAAGATAAGATTGAATCATTTGCATTCCCTATGTAATTAGCATGCAGCCAATTAGAAAAATGGAGAAAGCATGCAACCAATAAGAAAAGTGTAAAGATTTGAGCGAGAAAGATGGGTGAATATTGTTCATAGATTCATACCTAACCCTAAGTCTTTGAATCCTTTATAAGGAGGTTGATACCTCATAATTCAATGATAAGTGAGAGTTGTATGGGAGAATTCTAGTGAAGTTCAGAGGGGTGTAAAGACTTAGAGGAAGACCAACACTACATAATCAAGTTGTTCAGAATAGAGTATCAGCAATACAAGAAGAGAGTTATCAGATCAAGAAGGATCAAATCAAATTGAGCAGAACAAGGATCTAGAATCAATAATTAAAGATTGTAAGTCATTAGGTCAACACATTCTAATACTTTCTAGCCATTGTATTAGGAATGGAAATCCTATGGAGATAGGTTGGTTTAATAATGATGTTGTAAACCTTTAACAAGGTGATAAATCCTTTAACAGGGTAAAATTCCAAGTGAATGTTTGTAAATAATTTAACCAAGTCATTTTTGATAGGGTGTAAAACCTTTAACAGGGCAGGCCTTTCATAGGGAAAACCATTGGAAGTGGTCAAACTTTGTAACCTTAAATAGTTACATATTATTGCAGTGATAATTTGTGGGTGTCATCTCCACCCCAGTTTTACCTTCTCATTTTGGAGGGTTTCTGGGTGACCAAATCTTGTGTTATCTATTTTCATGCATTTCTTTATTTTTCATGTTAAGTAGATGTGTTAGATGTATGTGAATGATCTTAGTCAAAAGTTTTAAAGGTTAAAGTTAGTTACTTCTGATTCACTTCCCCCCCCCCCCTCCAGAATTAAATCTTCCCCTTTGTAAATTACAACAATTGGTATCAAAGCCAAGTTCTCACAAGGAGAAGCCTTACACATTGGAGAAAAAGATCTAGAAATGGAAGTCTACAAACTTGGGAAGGTCATAGAAAACTAGGTGATTGATATACAACTTTCTCTACAAACTTTGGAAGAAGCCAAGGAAGAACTAAGGAAATTTTTTAAGAGAAGAAGAGAGATTGCCATAGCTGAGAATGGTACACAATACAAGGAGATTGACACCTCAAAAGTGTTTGCAAATGGAGATTCCAAAGAGTTTGATGTAGCAATAGTAGACTTGATGGAGAAGAATAGACCTCAAGTAGAAGAGATCAAAACTCTCAAGATTGAACAAGAATCACAAGCCATGATGTTTTGTGAAGTGACTAAACAGAAGAAAAGAGTTATTGAAGATAAAGCTATGCTAGAAGAGGACAAGAGAAACCTTGCTAACAAGTTGGAAGAAAAGTCAATTGAGCTTGTAAGAATTTCCAACATGTAGGTAGACACCCTAAGTCAAATGATGAATGCACATCATGAATTGAATGTCAAGCTTATTGAGATCTCTACACTGAATGAGGCCAACAAGTACTTTGAACAGCTACTAAAATCACCAAGAGCCAACAGTGATACTTCAAGACTAGGATACACTAGCACTAAAAAAGGAGAATCATCCAAGACTGCAGTAGAAGGAAGTGACAAAGGTAAGAATACTAAACCTACTTGTCATTCTTGTGGTAAAAAGGACATACCTCTAATGTGTGTAGGAGTAAGAACTCCCATTAGTATGATGAACCTAAGAACATGGTTCACTGTCACACGTGCAAAAAGCAAGGACATCAAGCACATGATTGTAGGACTAGAGCCATCATAACACCTAGATTTGAAGGTCACTGGTACAATTGCAAGAAGTATAGACATAGAGCTTTTGAATGCAAATCAAAGCCTATGTGGACACCTAATCAACTAGAAAGGGGAAAT
Source organism: Cupressus sempervirens (assembly GCA_028749045.1). Lineage (NCBI taxonomy): Eukaryota > Viridiplantae > Streptophyta > Pinopsida > Cupressales > Cupressaceae > Cupressus > Cupressus sempervirens. The sequence goes on along the minus strand of CM053784.1, from coordinate 144,021,351 downwards.
AATCATGGACATCACTATAATTGGGACTACAACACTCGGTATAGCTATCACTACTATTAGGAGTATGGATACATCCTTGAAAATTGCATAACACATTTTAGTGGGAACTACAATAGATGGCTCAGCCAAACTACATGGAAGAAGAAAGATGGAAGTAGCACATCCAATGAAGGGATCACTTCACCCAAAAGGTCAAGTGGTCACACTTCATCCAACTAAGAAAAAGAAGGTATGTGGGACTGATATACAAAGCTTTATCATACATCAGTTTCGTGACAAGTATTGTAAAGGAGAGATCAACATGAATAAAGATGTAGTTAAAGTTTCAAGTTTTTACAAGTGTTTCTAAGTTTCCTTCAGATGTCGAGTAAAATCCTAGTACATGCCAAGTTGTCTACCAAAATTAGTGGAAGTCGAGTGATTAGTTGCAGCGAAGTTGGTAGTGGAAGCCGAGCAAAGGGAATTTAAGGTGAAACTAAGTAAGTGAGATTCTAGTGTATGCCAAGTGTTTGAAAAGATAATGGATACCGAGTAATGCAGAAAAGCTTAAGAAGCCGAGTGGATAGTTGTAAATGCACTAAGCATTAAATGTTATGAAATTAGGGTATATTTTCACATTTTGAATCATTTTTCTTCATCATGAACAAAGAGCAAATATGAAGAAGAGAGAAGAATGATTTCCAAACAGAATTTTGAGCATTTGAGTAGATTTTCACGTAGATTTGGCACAATTTCATCGATTCCAAGGTATTTATACTAGTGTCGAGCTATGCAGTTTCAAATTTTCTTCATGTTTAAACTCTAGATAGAAGAAATGGCCTCAAGTTCTAGGAAACCTCAGAAGAAAGAGCCATTTGAAGTCCAACTAGTGTCAAATGAAGTTAAACAACTAGATTTTTGGCCTATCCCTAAAGTTTCCTACAAAAATGACCTAGCCAAAGCCCTATTCATAATTCCTCCTAAGATAGTAATGGTGCAAGATGTTAGGAGATGTTATAACTAAAAGATAGGTGCTATAGGAGATATGGAGATTAGAGAAGCCTATGATAGGTTGTGTGAAAATAGAGTCTTGAAGGAAGCATTCCAAATTGTTGAAAGGAAGGGCTTAACTCATGCCCTAAAATTCCCTACTATTTTAAAAATTGAATGGATTAGAATTGTGCTAAGTAGGATTCATGATATAAGTTTATGGTTATAAGATGGCCCAGTTAAGATATCAAAGAGAATTGTTCATAGGGTAACAAGCTATCCAACCCTAGATCAGCCCAAAACCCCAAGGAGTGACTCAAAGGAAGCTATTGAAAAGAATATAGGAGCCAAATGGAACAAGAGAAGAATGACCATAGATACCATTGAGGATCCTCTTGTTGATTTTTCTGTTAGAGTCATTTCTCATAAGTTTTACCAATCTAGCAGACTCAACAATGTACCATGCATTGCAGTAGATGTTGGCTACAAACTTGTCAAAAAGGAGCATACCTATGACCTATGACCTAGCATAATTGCAACTACAAAAAATCAATGAAAATCTTGGAGCCATAAGAAGAACTAAGGCAACATAATGTAAATTTGGTGCAATTTTGATTTGTATATTCTTATATGTACAAAATTAATTTCCATCTTTTGGAAAAGTTAGCTAGAAAACCAATAGGTCCATTGTAGCCCAAGTGAATGAGTACATTGAACAAATGGGGGCAAATTTTGAGACACTTATGACAAGTTATTTTGAAGATTTCAAGAAATCCATGAAACAGAGGCTGAGGATACCTATTTCATTAGTTGAGCAGCATGTAAATGATGTTTTTTTTCTTGTGGATATTGATTATACTGACATACAAGCAACAATACAAATAGTTAGATGGCTTAGACTTCTTGGTTATGAAATAAACATTGATGAGGCATCCGCAGCCATAACAACATTGTTAGTAGAGGAAGTGGATAAGAGTGCATCATATTTTGGCACTTATGATGTGGTAAGATCAAAAGTAGATATGGAGTTGAAAATTGCTTCCACATTAAAGAAAAAGGACAAACTAGTGAAGAAGCTCAAGGCCAAATTTGGAGAAGGCATAGTAGAGGCAAAAGAGGTAGAAGAAGATGAAGAAGCAAATGATGAAGAAGAAGAATAGGGGCAAGGGCCACTAGCATTAATCAAAGGCATGGGTGAGGTTGCTGAGGAAGAAGAAGGTGCTGAGTAGGAAGTACCTAAAGTAGAACCCAAGAAAAGGAAGGACAAGAAGATCCCTTTGAGGGAAGAAATAATGAAGAAGAAGAAGAGGAAAATGAAAAGGAAGAATGAGAGAAAGAGAAGGAAGAGGAAATAGTGGAGAAGAAAACATAGAAAGGTGACGAGGCAACAACTAAGGAGCAACAACAAGAACAAAGTGTGAAAGACACACAATTGCCACCACCTAGTCCTCCACATGCTACACCTACATCTGCAGAAACAATAATTGTGAAGGATGTTCTTGACACCTTTGGTCAGAACATTAATCCATTGACTGTAAAGGATCTCAAAAAGATCCTTCACCAGATTACACTACAAGCACAATTATTTACCAATCTAGTTCTAGTGAGTGTAGAGGAACTTCAGAAGGTAGTAGCTGAAATAACCAAGGAGAAGGTAAATCCACAAGAACCACCTTCACAAACTCCAACAGCTACAAGTGGTCAACCACAAGAGCAAGTAGCACAAGATGCATTTTATAAGGTTGATTCCACAGGTACAAAGACTTCAACTAACAAGGAGCAAACAAAGGAGAAAATAGGCCAGAAAGATACCTCTGATCTTGTAGCACAGAGTCAAGGTGCACCTCCTCTAATCACTATAATTGATCAAGGAAAAACTAAAGAGGACAAGGAAGAGGAGAAAACCCCTCAGGAGAAAGAACAAGAGGCAATACAAACATTAGTCAATTTTCCTACTACAGAGACTCCTACTAAGTAGCGGAGCACTGATGCAGTACCATTGCAAATATCAACACTAGCCTCAAGTTCTACCAAGGTAGCAAGGGTACTTCATTATGGAGACCCTGCACTTGATGAAGAGATAGTCATACCAAGTTGTGACCACAAGAAAATGAACATAACACAGAGCAATGAAGTGCAAGAGGCACTAGAGAAGAAGAAGAAGCAAGACATACTCAGGAATGAGTATAGACAGAGGCAAGCATTGATATAAATCAAAGACATCTTTCTTGATGCATTCAGCTTGCTAGTACCTTATGAAACAAAGCCTATCATGTAGCAATTATCCAACATAGTGGACTAGGTACAAAATGGAGACCTTGATACTAATGTTGAATTATTAGAATGGTCTGAGAAGAAATTTAAAATGAAGGTCAATGAGAAAATATTTGATGAGATAGCACTATCACAGGTTGAACTAGCTAAAAAGGTAGAGAAAGTGAAAGCAGTACTTGAGAATATATTCTCATTATACTCCAAACTATGTGATTCCTCATATTTCACACAAGAGACCAGCCAGAGGATATTGAGCTTGGAGAGGAACCTCAAGGTATCAAGCACACAGCTACCAAAGGATCCAACTCAAAGTGAAAAGCATTTTTCCACAATGCTTCACACCCAAAAGGAATTAGTTTTACTCATAGTAGATGAGGCTAACATCAAGGCCAAATTGATATACAGTCTGAAATCACCCAACACATGGAAGTATTGCATAGAGAGATGGCCTATGCAGAAAATGTTTTGAAGAAAGATTCAAATCTTTCTACATTAGAAGGTCTGGTACACCTTGCAACAGAGATAGCCATCCAACTTAAAGCATTGGAAATTGCATTAGACAATTGGGATGCTGCTCTAAAGATTATAATGGACGTAAATAAAACCTTTTTGGCTAAGTATTCAATTCATTCTTAGGAACCTTTGACATAAGTGTTAAAAAGGGGGAGAGATACATTTTTGAGATGGAGATAATAAGGCATGGGAGAGATAGAATAAATTGGGGGAGATAATAAACCAACCCCAAAGGAGGAGATATAACCAAAGGGGGAGATACTAAAATTTTGACTTAAGGAGTGATAAGGAAATAAAGCCAAAAGGATACAAAAACAGCAAGGAAATGTGTGAAAGGGGGAGTAGCAATAGAGCAAACAAAAATAGAGTAGACATGACAAGGTAGAGACAAAGAGTATCAGAGACATCAGCATGAGACATATCCAACATAAGAGATTTTGGATATAGAAATGGCACATCAGCTCAAAGGGAGTTACAAGTTTTTGAGGTATATAGTCTTCTACAAAATTTTGAACAAGTTTTTGAAGTTTTGTACATATGCCAAACAAGATGTGTATTATACTCATAGAGATCAGATTCATAATGTTTATTTAAGTGTTTTTGACACTCATGTCAAAGGGGGAGATTGTTGGTCTCAAATTGGTTTTGACAATTGAGTGTCAACACACTTAAGAAAATTCTAAGTTGATGCCGAGTATAATATAGATGTCGAGCTACAGTATGTGCTGAACTAGAGATTCAATAGGTGTCAAGTAAACTTCAAGTGCCAAGCAAGTTTCAAGTGTTGAGTGATAAGTGATGTCAAGTCACTATAGGTGCCGAGTGAGAAAGAGTTACTATAGGAGTCAAGTAAGGAAAAAATCCTATATGTTCCAAGCATCAACAATCAATAAGTGTCAAGTAACATAGAATCAACATATGAGTTTGTACCTTCACAAACTTAGATGTAAACCAATTTTGAGCCAACTCACGATGAATTTCGAAGGATCTAAAACATAAGATCAAATATTTTGCATTCCCCATTTAATCAACATGCAACCAATAAAAAAAATGGAGAAAGCATGCAACCAATAGGAAAAGTGTAAATATTTGAGGATGGATGAATATCATCTATAGATTCATACCTAACCCTAAGTCTTTGAAGCTTTTATAAGGAGGGCAATACCTCATAATTCAATGATAAGTGAGAGTTGTATGGGAGAATGCTAGTGAAGTTTAGAGGGGTGTAAAGACTCAAAGGAAGAGGAGCACTGCAGAATCAAGTTTTCAAAATAGAATATCAGCAATAGGAGAAGAGAGTTATCAGACTAGGAAGGATCAGATCAGATTGAGCAGAACTAGGATATGGAATCAGCAATTAAAGATTGTAAGTCATCAAGTCAACACATTCTAATACTTTCTAGCCATTGTATTAGGAATGGAAATCCTATGGAGATAGTTTGGTTTAACAGCCATGTTGTAAACCTTTAACAAGGTGATAAATCCTCTAACAGGGTAACATTCCAAGTGAATGTTTTTAAATCCTTTAACCAGGTCACTTTTAACAAGGTGTAAAGCCTTTAACAGGGTAGGCCTTTCATAGGGCAGACCATTAGAAGTGGTCAAACTTTGTAACCTTAAATAGTTACATATTTCTGTAGTAATAATTTGTGGGTGTCATCCCCACCCCACTTTTACCTTCTCATTTTGGAGGGTTTCTGGGTGACCAAATCTTGTGTTATCTATTTTCATGCATTTCTTTATTTTTCATGTTAAGTAGATGTGTTAGATGCATGTGAATGGTCTTAGTCAAAAGTTTTAATGGTTAAAGTTAGTTACTCCTAATCCTCCCCCCCCCTTCTCAGAAGTAAATCTTCCCATTTGTAAATTCCAACATTGTTATGCTAAGATGACATTGTCATAAGATGTATTCTTAAATGTCATAATTTAATAGCAATGTGATTATGTTAATGTTTTATTTCTTTATAATGATGTAATTAAGATGTGATGTTTTGATTATGATGGATATTGACTTGTTTTTGGTTGTGAGTGTCTAAGTCGATGTAGGGATTGTCATGACGAGCGTGTGGTTCAGGTAGAGAGGGCTAGCCTCTTGAAAGGGGATGTGTTGGATGAGTATGCTTCCATACACACACACACATAAACACACATGTCATATAGGATTCATGTGCTTGTTTGTTTTTACATTACATTATTAATGTTACCTTGAAAGATTGAAATGAAATAGTTCATTTGATTTGTTTAGTGAAAAATGTTCAGATAGATCGATTTGTTTTTATATTTTACTATGAAATACAAATAAAAGTCTATTTTTGGTTTTGTGAATAGAAATTAGAAGCATTATTTTACTATTAAAAACATTAACGAAAGAGTTGATGTTTGATTTTGATATATAAATAATAGTTCTGTTTTGATTTCAAGAAGACTTAGAAGTATTTCATTAAACCTTATATATGTGTTAACAAAAACTTATATTTGTTTTTAAAAGAAATAATGTATATTGTTTTTTTTAAAAAATTTGAAACAAAAACCTATCAAAATTAGTTTAGTTACAGTCAGATTGTTATTGGGGGGTTGTTTAGAAAAAGAGGGTTTTGGGGAAAATAGGAAACCAACGACGGTAGTTGGAGAAGTCAGGGACTACTCAACATAACCAGCAATCAAGCTTCATCACATCTTTATTGCTACCAATGGGTAAGAAATCAAGTATTGTAGAATTTTTATTCCTTAATTAGTTAAAAGTACGATAATTATAGTTTGATGTGGTTTAAAATTTTGTATTTGGGGCGAAACTTGAGAAGTCGATAAGGTGAAATGGGGCATTGGCTATTCTGAGTTCCTTACCCTACTCCATTAAACATTTCCAATTAAAGATAGGAATTATGATCAGTGAGATGTGATGCCATTGACTTAGAAAGTAAAGTTTATAAATTCTTCTTTCAAATATTATAAATGCTCAGAGGGAATGGGACTACTGTATTTTCTCAGCCACCTCTATAACACAACGATCAGCTAAGGTTAGTGTGATATGGAATCCACTCCTAATGGCCATCTTCACTGGAAACCATAGGTTAAACTTGTATTGATAAACAACCTCAAGAACCTAGAAAGCTATGTTGACAAATTTCTTCCATGTCATACTCAAAAGAACATATCAGTAATGGATTGAATAGCATTTAGCATTTATTACTCTATTTTTTTATTCTACTACTGTATATGTGTGGTATTGGTAAGACTCTGACTAGAGAAATGGGTTTAGAAAGAATGATTGATTTAACCATATTATGAAAACAAGAAAAGTAACTGTAACTATGACTATAATTAGATAAATACCTAGAGGTTATCACAATAATTGCATATATGATCAATAGAGCCCTTGCGATTTGTCAAGAATGACAATCATTTTGATATAACTAGATTATTTCTAATATAATGACATAGATAATCAAAATTGTGCAGCATTTGTGCTTAGGAAGAGAAGAATTTCTATTATTATTAATTCTTCATATCTATTTATTACTGGTTTCTTGCATTTGAGAAATGGTTGCATGTTCTTGTCATGAGTGGGTATAAACCTTAGTGTCACTAAAGTTGATGGAACACAACACAGTAGGCTATTAGAAGCTTATACATTCCAGATTTGTACCATAACTAATTCTTAGACTGCCTATTACCTTGTTTGTGAAATTGTCTTTGGATGAACATGTATGCATTTCTTTGTGTTAAAAAAAAAGAACTTTACAGTGATTTGAGTATTGAGTTATATCCTAGTAAATTGTATCCTATAGGATAGCATGCAAACTCAAAAAATTATTAGTACCTTACAATGGCTTCTATAATCTCCACATAAAATTTGCAAACAAAAGATTTTCCTTCTATAGTGTAACTTTGGTTTAAAGAAGGAATGGGATTGTAGAGAAATGTTAAGATTTGGAAATTGCTAAGTAACTAGTTATTAGAACCAGATCTTAGGAGGTTGATGTTCTATTTAAATAATTTCTAGTTTTTAGAATGTTTTGTTGTTAAAGCTTCCAATGTATGTTAAGATTAAATGATTGTGAATACTTTTTCTTTCATTCAAAATCTATAAATTGTGTTGTTAATGGCTATTGAGGCTATTTAGTATGTAATTCAGCAAAGACTGTGTTTGACTGAAACATAGGAAAATATTGGATATATGTTTTATGTGACTTAGATGAAAAAGTATTCTTTCTAGCTTTGTTGAGTTTAGTTGTGCCTTAAAGAGGGAATGAACATAAGCAGATGTAAATCAGATTAGTTGTACGTCTTGTTGTGGTTAGTGTATAGGTGTGTATTTTCCTTCATGGCTAGGTGTAATTTAGCAATTATGGAAAAGATAGATGAATAATTCACGTTTAGTTTCTCTATCTCTCAGTTCTGTAGAATGGTTACATGTTGTTCTTGTTTCTTCTACTGATAAATTTGGCTTTATAAGTGCTTGGCCAAGCCATTTGTTTTCCAGATAATGCATATTTGTGTATGTGGCTATGCGTATTTGGTTTTACTATATATGTGTAGATGTGTAGTTTATTTTTATTCCCTACTACATTATGTGATTAGGCTACTAGGCACATGGTTGCATGTAGTGTGTTTCATGGCCGCACCGGATCCATCCAATCCATCTTGTTCTAAGAAGCTAGGCTTCTCATGCCAAGGTCGGGGAATTCTTCATGTTAGGAAGAATCTCAGGGGAGTTTTTACTTCATGGTTGGTGAGGTAAAAGTGCTTGGGCCACACTCCCATCTCAGATAGTAGGTGGATGATGTCTTACAGCTTTGGAGACAAGATACACTGAATGACACAATAGGAAGGTTATTTTTACCTATTTTGCCCCTCCAAAATTTGAATTCAGACATTTGAGCCCATCCAACAGTCATCTTCCATATTGAAGTATTATTTTAATGCCCAAGAAATATAGAAAAAAAAAATGATAAAACCTTATGGTATTTCTTTATTTCCTAATTTATTTTGCTTCCCTGCAACTTTTTGCGCCATCAAATCTTGCACAGATCTACGGTGGGCGCTTCCCTGCATTTTGAAAATGCACTATGTTTACGTAATATAGGGAAGCCCCTTTGCAACACATGGATCAGTGGGTCCTTGTTGTTCTTATGGGCTGCAAAGGGGAGAGCTATTGGCTGAGCTGGCGATTCTATTGGTGCCTATTTTTTTGCATTCTAAGTTTTGTCAAATTTCTTGACAATGCGGGGAAGCGCTTTTCAGTCGCATCGAAGGTGGGTCCATCTTCTTTGAGCTATCATAGATAGGGTGGATAGGGTGGTAGGGTGAGTTGGAAGTTTGATTGGTGCCCGCATTCCTACATTTTGAGCTTTGTTAGACTTCTTAACAATGCGGGTAAGCATATTTTTGCCACGTGTCCTCGTGGGCCCCAAAGAAAAAAGGCTAAAGTTGTAATGATGTCACATGTTCTCAGTTGTACCTTCCACCGTTAGATCTTCAAGGATCAATGATTGGCACATGCCTGCAATAAGGAGTTGCATGGAAATTAAATAATGTGAGTATGTGCCCTTGCAACGCGTTGCATGGTGTGACATCATGGGCCCGCTCTTCTTAGGAGAAATAATAAATTTTGTCGTGGCACTTATTAGAACACGTGCATTTGAAAAGGCGATATTCTATTGAGCAGCAGGATCCACCATTCGATCTCCCAGGATTAAGGGCTGGCGCTTCCTTGCATTATGAAGTTACGAGGAAATTAAACATTGCGGGCAAGTGCCTCACTGCCATGTGTCTCCGTGGGACCTATTTCTTGTGTGGGTCACCAAGGTGGTGCCAATTAGATGCTAGGTTGTGTTGAGTGGTTCGTGGGACCAAGAATTTTGAGGGGCAATCGTAGTATGATAAGATCTTTCATGATCGTTGATCTCATGGAGACCAAGGATCGACACTTTCCCACAATATGAAGATGTGAGGAAGTTAAACATTGCAAGGAAGTTCCTGAAGGACACGTGTTCTTGCGGACTCGGGGAGATAATGCTATAGTTAGCATTGGTGGTAAAGACTGGCAGTTACGTGATGTCACAGTCAGGGAGTTGTAAGGTGGCACAGTTAGTTGGTCAACCCCCATGGAGACTCTGCGGAGTGGCAAAACAAAATAAAATCATTGGTCCATGTGGTCTATTCTAGTTGCAAGGTTTAGTTGACTTGCTAACCCTGCTGATTCATGAGCCAAAAAATGAAGGGAGTCAAATTTTCTCGTGCGATCTGATCCTTGTGATTAATGCCAACCACTCTTGGGTGAATGCTAAACTTAGTGAATGAAGAAGAACACTTCACCACCTTTGATCATATCCATCTACCTGGTTAGAATAGTTTAATGGCATTGTTTCTATCTTCTTAGGGCCCTGTTTCAATAGAATATTAGATTTCATTGTACTTAGGTCTGCGCCAAGGTTGGATTTCCCAAGATCTACATGATTATTCTTTGTAGTGCTTAATGGCAGTGGTTATGGAGTAACTTTAGGGAGAAAATATCTCAGTTATGCCTGAACTATAAAGGCAATTTTTGAAAATTTTGTTGGGGTCGACTCTTCTCTATTTTCTTTGATATTGCTCTACAACTTCAATGTAAATCCCCTTTGCCTCTGAATTGTATGACATTTTTCCTTATCTTCTTCAACCATCGATGTAAAGTGCAAGGACTATTTGCCTCTCACTGGTGGATTGTAGAGATATGAAATCTCGCATGATTGTATCTCTTTTGGCCTATGAATGGTAGATAAGCGAATCCTCTCTTTCCTTGTGTCATTCATTTGGGTTTTTTGATTTGTATGTGATTTTTTTAGATTAAAGCAAGTATGGATGTGTATATCTTTTGGTGTCATGATGGTTCAATAGTGCATGTACAGGTAGAGATTGGTTTGAATGCTCTATTATGGTGCATCACCCCCTTAGATTAGAATAGGTAGATTTTCTTTCATGCATTCCTTCTCCCTTTTCCTCTCCAAGAGTAGTTAGGTGCACCCTGATAGTAAAGGAAGTTGGCCTTCTCTAGAGACTCAACCTCATAGTTTAAGTCCCATAGCTTGGAGGTTGTTTCCATGTTTCACAAGGTTGTCCTTAGGTAAAAACTTTGGATGTGGGTGCAAACTTTTGTGACAACAATTTTTGGCATGCCTGGTGGGACAATATTTAGAAAATTTCAAGTCTACTGGTGTTAAAAGGAAGATTTCAAGATTAATATCGAGGAGATAGTACTAGCTTCAATATTCAAGCCTTCAAGAGGCTCATTCTTCAAGTACTCGGTGACTCTAAGCTTCAAAAACATCTGGTTCTAGGCCAAAGTTGTAGTAGCCCATGCCCACAACTGAAACAAGGGCATCTTCTAGAGGTAAATTTTAGTACCAAGAGCTTTTATTTTCAAATCCTAGAAGAAGGAAGACTAGAGTATCTTTATCACCAGTTAGGAGTGTAATAGCAACAAATACACCTACAAGATCTATCTCTACCCCTCCTACTGTTAGATCTCAACCTAGATTGCCATCAACACATATCAATAGATCACTGGTCTATATGGCACAACCTAAAGCCCATACTTTTGCCACCTTTAATGGTGGAAGTCCTCTTTTATTGGCTCAAAGACATGACATACCAATAGTTGCACTCAAAAGTATACCAGAATTTACTGGTGAAACTTCTATCTCTCCCTCAGAACACATTCAAGAAGTTGCAAATGTTTGTAATATCCATGGTATTACAGAGGATGATGTTGTAGTTAGGCTTCTAGCCTCATCTTTGAAAGGAAAAGCACTACAATGGTATAGAGGTTTGGCTCATGGTTCTATAACAGATTGGGATGGATTAGCAGCAAGACTGTGCAAACACTTTGAGGAAAAAAGTGACCATTTGTCACTGTTAGAATAGTTGACTACTATAAAAAGAGCCCCCCATGAATGTATGACTAATTTCAACTATAGATTTCAAAAGACATGGGATAGAATACCTACTTCAGTAAAACCTACCCCTGGTAATGCCTTCTTACATTACCTCAGAGCTTTTAACAGTGACATTACCACTACAATCCAAACTATGCGAGGAGATACCTTGCCTAATGCTTATGTCATAGCAATAAAGTCAAAAAATATCCTAATACAAGGAGGTAAGCTACCTCCAAGGCCTCTTATGCCTTTCTTTCCTGATGTTCCAAATTACCAACCGACAATGGCTCCTCTTCCCACAGCTTCCACATCTTCGAATGGAATAGATGAGATCAAGGAGATGATGCAATCTATGATGCTAAACATAGATAAAAGATTGCAAGGCCAAGAGAAGAAGCTAGAGGATAGTTTCTCTATGATGCAAAAAATGAGCAATAAGGTGGTGACTTTAGAAAGATAGCAAGCTCAAGGTAGTAAGGTTCATCAATTGCAGCATCAAACTATGAACAGTGGTAGGCCTCCAAATCATAATTATGGGAACAATTCTTTTGATCAGAATAGGTAGAATAACCATGCTTCAATCTCAAATGTAAACCAAAGCAGGGCCATAGTTCCTCAAAACAACATGGCCCAAGATCAGGATTTTTGTCCCTCCTGTAACTACTCCTATGCTTGTTGCATGTGTCAGAAGGCTAAATCTTAATTGGCTTTGACCATCCAAGAGCCTGCAGCAGGACAATCATACAAGGAGGACCAATTTAAAGAGGCCTCATATATGCAAGGACAAGGTGATTGCTCTTTTATGAATCATCAGGTGGAGGAACATTGTAATGTAAACTAGGATTCCATTGCTCACAAAACTAGGAGCAAAAGAAGAGTTATTGAAGATGCTACCCCTTGTCTTCCCAATCGGGCCTCAACTTCAAATGCAATACCTCATGAGCAAGCAGTAAATGTTCAATCAAATACCCTTTAGTAGCAAAGGCAAAATAATGGTAGAAAAGATGTAAGTGATCCTCAATTTGTTCCATCTCAACCTCCTACAAATGTAGCCCCCAAGGTTTCTACCAAAGTACCTACTGCGCCATTCAGTGTGGTAGAACAAATGAAGAAGACAAATGTGAATATTTCCATGTGGGTTGTTGTTGCTACTATATCCATGCAAAAGAGGTTGTTGCAGCAAGAATTGGAAAGTATTGAACCAAAGGATCAGCCACCCAGCATGGAAAGTGCCACAAGCCTCGTACAACCATGAAGGGAGGAAGAAACAAGTAAAAAGGTTAGACCCCCTTCATTTTATGCCTCTCTAATTATAGAGAACAAACTAGTCCAAAATTGCATGATTGATTTAGGGGCTGGTAGTTCAGTGATGCCTAGGTGTGTTGTTGATGCTTTGGAAATGAAATATGAGCCCATTGTTAAGGATGTATTATAGTTGGATGGTAGTACTCTCAAGACTATAGGGATCCTTAGGAATGTGGAGATGGCCCTACATGCATGCCCTAGTTGTAGTGTAACTCAAGATATATCTGTTGTCGAAGTCAAGCCACATTTTTCCATCTGTCTGTCAAGAGACTTCACTGCCCAAATTGGTGGTTACATATCTTCTGATTGGTCATATATGTTTTTTAGAACAAGATATGGGGCCAAAGCTTTAATCAAAGTAGAGCCTCTAGCCCTCCATCATACTAAACCCTACACCCCTAATCTCATCAACATGAATTGCACTATCCTAGAAATGGACGGGAATGACATAGTGAATGAGCCTACTACTTCCCTAGCAAAGATACCTGATTTTCTCTTAGATGAATGGGTTGATGCACATCAATTTGATCCTATGTCAGAAACCCTTGAGACAGGCCTCAATACATATTGTATATTAGAGAAAGATGTTCTAGTTCCCAATCTTGTGGAGACTAAAGAAGAGGTGAGTGGGATATGGAGTATGTACTTTGATGGATCAAGGAATAAGAATGGATCAGGGGTTGGTGTGATATTGGTTTCTCCTACACAAGTAAGGTACTACTCCTTTAGGCTCCAATTTAGTTGCACTAATAATGTGGCCGAGTATGTATCCTTGATTCAGGGTCTCCTACTTACTTCGAAAAGAGGAATTCAAGCCTTAAGTGTATATGGAGATAGTCAGTTGGTGGTTAATCAAGTGAGAAATCAAAATATCACCAAGAATGGTTTGCTTGAGTCTTATAAACACAGGGTATAGGATTTGCTTGAGGGTTTCAATGCATTTAATATTCAAAGCATCCCTAGAAAAGGAACTAGACATGCTGATAGGCTTGCAACAATAGGTGTGTCTCATGATGTGCCAGGGAATCTTGAGGAGAAGAAGAATCAACAAATTAGGATGGTAGTAAGGCCTACCATCCCTGACAACAACATCCATTAGCAAGTATTTGAATCTGATAAACAAATTGTAAGCTTCTTGCAGAATGAAGCAGAATTTTCAGGTAGAAACCAGTCGAGACTATAGGATCAGTATGGTGATCAAATCATTAACCTCAGTTCCAACAAATTTTTTAAGGGTCTTATTACCTTAGAGAGTGTTTTCAATATTGATGACCAAGCAAGAGGCAGAGTCATGAACTTAGATGCTGACGAAGATGATCACACCCTAGTCACAATTGCTAATGGAAAATCCTTAAACATGAGGAAGGTATGTTTTGAGATTGAGCAAGAGAGTTTTATTCATCTATGTCAAGAATTTAATGATGTATTTTCCTGAACGTATGATAATTTAAAGGGTTTTGACCCAAGGTTGTTTCAGCATACCATAGATTTAATTGATAATGTCAAACTAGTAAGACAAAAACAGAGGCCAGTGAATCCTAAAATTGAACCCTTAATGAGAAAAGAGCTATCCAAATTGATTAAGGCCAATATAAATTTCCCCATCAAGCACTCGTCATGGGTAGCAAACCTCATCCTTGTTAGGAAGAAGAATGGAGAAATTAGATTGTGTGTGGACTTTAGGGACCTTAACCAAGCTTCCCTTAAAGATCACCATCCTCTTCCTTCCATGGAGCAAATTTTTTCCAAGGTCAGTGGTTCAAAGAGGTTTTTATTTCTTGATGGATTTTCTAGCTACAATCAGGTGCTAGTCAAAGAGTTTGATAGGTACAAGACTGCATTCACTACCAAATGGGGTACTTATGCTTATTGTAAGATGTCATTTGGGCTAACCAATGTAGGTGCTACATTTCAGAAGGCAATGGAGATGGATTTCAAAAATGTGATTGGAAAGTTTGTATTAGTTTACCTTAATGATATCACAGTGTATTCAAAGAATGTGGAAGATCATTTTGATCATTTCAGATAGGTGTTTTCAAGGTGTAGAGAGTTTGGGATATCCCTTAACCCAAGAAAGTGTGTCTTTGCTACCAATCAAGGTAATATTATTAGGACACATTGTATCTGAGGATGGTTTAACTATTAATCCAGAAAGAAAAAAAGCAATACTTTCTCTCCCTCTTCCTAAACATAAGAAAGGGTTGCAAAGTTTCCTTGGTAGGATAAATTTTGTGAGAAGATTTATCCCTAATCTTGCTACCATGGTAAAACCCTTTACAACTATTTTCAAGAAAAGTATGGCCTTTTCCTTTTACCAAGGAAGGGAAATAAAGTTTTGAAGAGATTAAGGTAGCCATAGCCTTAGCCCCTACTCTCATTAATCCAAACTTTGAAAAGGATTTCATCCTTTGAACCCTAGGTGATGAGTCAAGTATTTTTGTTGTCTTGACTCAAACAAATGATAAAGATGAAGAGGAACCCATAGCCTTCTTTAGTGAAGGGCTTAAAGAGTATGAAGACAATACAACTATGTAGAGAAGCAAGCCCTTGCAGTCATCAGAGCTTTAAAGAAATTTAGACACCTCCTATCTCATAATAAAATTCATTTGCTAGTACCCCATGCTAGTGTGAAGGATTTCCTTCTGAGTAAAGATATTAGTGAGAAGAGAGCTAGTTGGATTACTAAAGTAATGGAATATGATGTTGACATCCAGATCACCAAGCTGGTAAGAGGGAAGGGGTTGTGTAAACAGATGATATCATCTCAGGAATCAGCTAAGGAAGTTGCTATGATACTAACAGAGCAACAAGAATCAAGAAATGATGACCCAAAGAATTGGATGGATGATATGAAGAATTTCTTATTAGGCAATGGATATCCTCAAGGGTTAGATAGAACTAAAAGGAGACAATATAGATTACAATCAATTCCTTATGTCATAGTTGATGGCATTTTTTTCAGGAAAGATTTTAATGGAACCCTATTAAGATGCATTGACATGGACCAAGCTGAAAGAATGATCAAAGGGCTTCATGATGGTCTTGATGGTGGTCACTTCTTAGCAAAGACAATTGCAATGAAGGTCATGAGGGATGGTTACTACTGGCCATCCCTATTCCATGATTGTCACAGGTATGTGAGAAAATGTGAAAAATGTGCTTTCTTTTCTGGTAAGAAAAAGCTTGCAACTCTTCCTCTTCATCCCATTCAGGTGGACCAGCCTTTTGCTCAATGGGGATTGGATTTCATAGGCCCTATCAATCCTCTTTCTAGTTCTGGTCACAAATGGATTTTAGCTACTACAGACTACTTCACTAGATGGATAGAAGTAGTTGCATTGAAGGATGCCACATAATCTTCAGTTGTTGAGTTCCTTGATGGAATTGTGACCAGGTTTGGTGCCCCTTCAACCATTATTTCAGATAATGAAAGATCTTTTGTGGGAGCTCAGATTTGTGCATGGGCAATTGACCATAATATCTACTTGAACACATCCTCAAACTACTATCCTTAGGGAAACAGTTTGGTTGAGTCCTCCAACAAAAACTTGATTAGGATTATGAAAAGAACCATAGAGGATAACTAGATGTCTTGGCATCAAAAGTTGAGGACTGCACTGTGGGCTGATAGAATAACACCTAAGAGGTCAATAGAGAATTCACCATTTATGTTGGTATATGGCAGAGAAGCAAGGCTTCCAATTTCATTAGAATTCCCATCCCTAGAACCAGCTCATCAGTTGGAGCTAATTGAAAATGATGCCATGATAGTGAGAATGGCAGAACTGATGGAGTTGGAAGAGAAGAGAGGTCAGGCCATGTAGACCCTAGAAACACATCAACGGTAGGTGAAAAGGAGCTTTGATAGGAAGTCTACAGTCAGAACCTTCAGAGAGGGTGATTTAGTTTTGAAATGGGATACAGATAGGGCAAAACCAAGGAGACACTCAAAATTTGATGCACTGTGGAGTGGTCCCTATCTGATTGTTAGTTGCAAGCAAGCTAATGCTTTTCAATTAAGCAAGTCTGGTGGTGAAATTTTGCCTATCCTAGTCAATGGGATTTATCTCAAACCATGTTTCTGATAGGGCTTGAAGTTTCCTGTACATATTAGAGTAGTTTTCTTTCTGTTGGTTTCTTGCTTTCCAAGAAGTGCACAAGCACATGTGTTTTGCTGAGGTTACAAAGTTGCAGAGACAAAGTTTTGGTGTTTTGCTATTGTAGAGGTAGGGTTAGGGTTTTTTGATACACTGATCCATATTGTTTCGACTCTATAGCCCAATGGATGCATAGGGTCACTGGTCATATGCATAACTGGCTTGTGTCCCCTTTGAGTCACCAAAAATGTTACCTATTTTGCCCTACCAAAATTTGAATTCAGACATTTGATCCCATCCAACAGTCATCTTCCATATTCAAGTATTATTTTAATACCCAAGAAATATTAGAAAAAATAAATGATAAAACCTTATGGTATTTCTTTATTTCCTAATTTATTTTGTTTCCCTACAACTTTTCGCACCATAAGATCTTGCACAGATCTACAGTGGGCACTTCCCCACATTTTGAAAATGCACTACCTTTACGTAATGTGGGGAAGCCCCTTTGTGACACGTGGATTAGTGGGTCCTTGTTGTTCTTATGGGCTGCAGAGGGGAGAGCTACTGGCTGAGCTGGCAATTCTATTAGCACCTGTTTTCTCGCATTTTGATTTTTGTTAGATTTCTTGACAATGCAGGGAAGTACTTTTCAGCCACGTGGCAGGTGGATTTGTCTTCTTTGAGTTGTCGTAGATAGGGTGGACAGGGTGGCAGGGTGAGTTGGCAGTTTGATTGGTGCTCGCATTCTCGCATTTTGAGCTTTGTCAGACTTCTTGACAATGCAGGCAAGCGTATTTTTGCCACATGTCCTTGCGGGCCCAAAAGAACAAAGGCTAAAGTTGCAGTGATGTCACATGTTCTTAGTTGTACCTTCCACTGTTAGATCTTCAAGGATCAATGGTTGGAACATGCCCGCAATAAGGAGTTGCAAGGAAATTAAACAATGCAAGTATGCACCCTTGCGACACGTGGCATGGTGTGACGTCATGGGCCTGCTCTTCTCAGGAGAAATAATAAATTCTGTCATGGCACTTGTCAAAACACATGGGTTTGAAAAGGTGATATTCTATTGAGCAACAGGATCCAGCGTTCGATCTCGCAGGATCAAGGGTTGGCGCTTCCCTGCATTATGAAGTTACGAGGAAATTAAACATTGCTGGAAAGCACCTTGCTGCCATGTGTCTCTATGGGACTTATTTCTTGTGTGGATTGCCAAGGTGGTGCCAGTTAGATTCCAGGTTGTGCTGAGTGGTTCATGGGCCTAGGAATTTTGAGGGGCAAGCGTAGTATGATAAGATCTTTCATGATTGTTGATCTCATGGAGATCAACGATTGGCACTTTCTCGCAATATGAAGATGTAAGGAAGTTAAACATTGCGAGGAAGTGCTTGAAGGACATGTGTCCTTGCAGGCTCGAGGAGATAACACTATAGTTAGCGTTGGCGGTGAAGATTGGCAGTTATGTGATATCCTGATCAGGGAGTTGCAAGGTGGCTCAATTAGTTGGTCAACTGCATGGAGACTCTGCAGAGTGGCAAAACAAAATAAAATCATTGGTCCATGTGGTCTATTCTGGTTGTAGGGTTTAGTTGACTTGCTGACCCTGCTGATTCATGAGCCAAAAAATGAAGGGAGTCAAATTTTCCCGTGTGATCTGATCCTTGTGATCAATGCCAACCGCTCTTGGGTGAATGTTGAACTTAGTGAATGAAGGAGAATGCTCCACCACCTCTAATCCTATCCATCTACCTGGTCAGAATGGTTTAATGGTGTCGTTTATGTCTTCTCAGGGCCTTGTTTCAATAGAATATCAGATTTCATTATACTTAGGTATGTGCCAAGGTTGGATTTGCCCTTGATCTACATGATTGTTCTCTGTAGGGCTTAATGGTAGTGGTTGTGGAGTAACTTCAGGTAGAAAATATCTCTGCTATGCCTAAACTATAAAGGCAATTTTTGAAAATTTTGTTGGGGTCGACTCTTCTCTATTTTCTCTGATATTGCTCTGCAACTTCAGTGTAAATCCCCTTTGCCTTTGAATTGTATGACATTCTACCTTATCTCCTCTAGCCATCGATGTAAAGTGCAAGGACTATTTGCCTCTCATTGGTGTATTGTAGAGATCTGCAATCTCACATGATTGTATCTCTTTTGGCCTATGAATGGTATATAAGTGAATCCTCTCTTTCCTTGTGTCATTCATTTGGGTTTTCTGATCTGTATGTGATTTTTTTAGGTTAAAGCAAGTCTGGATGTGGATATATTTTGGTGTCATGATGGTTCAATAGTGCATGTATGGGTAGAGATTGGTTTGAACACTCTATTTTGGTGCATCACCCCCTTAGATTAGAATAGGTAGATTTTCTTTCATGCATTCCTTCTCCCTTTTCCTCTCCAAGAGTAGTTAGGTGCACCCTGATAGTAAAGGAAGCTAGCCTTCTCCAGAGACTCAACCTCATAGTTCAAGTCCCATAGCTTGGAGGTTGTTTCCATGTTTCACAAGGTTGTCCTTAGGTAAAAACTTTGGACGTGGGTGCAAACTTTTGTGACAATAGTTATCTTAGTTTGATTTCTATTGTTCATCAATGAGATGTACTGATATATGTAATTGTAACTTGAGAATTATGTAAAGTTGGAAACTGATGTAAAGAAAAGCATTATAAATTGCTATGAATTGGATCAGCAACTATGTTAATATGTTTCTATCATAAGCATGAAATGTGATTAGTTATCACCATTATTGATGTAGTTCTGAACATAATATTTTTAAAACATGTTAAAAATGTGTAATTGTTGATCAACATCTTAATGTTTTTTGATGTGAATAAACTAATTGTTAATGGTTAAAAAATTTAATTTTTCCGCAATGTTTTGATTGGTTCTCTTCCTCTCTTTTTCCGCAATTGATGATGTGGTGAGTTTTAAATAGGGCATGGTTCTTACAGTTTAGCATTGAACTTGATTGCTAAGAGCAGTGATAAGTCATAAATCGAATAGATGAAGAATTTTTGAATTGTGTTCTTCTGAAATGTCCCTTTACTAATTTTTTATGATATTTCCAGCCTCAAATTAGAACTTTAAAATCAAACAACCAATATTACAAAGATCTGCCAATTTTCCAATAAAACCCAAATCGGGTATGTCCAAATTAGTGCCAAAAACTTCACAACTTCAAAAATTATTAATAAATCTGAAAATGGACATTTTTACAGAGATTTCAGCAGCATAATAGCCTACAAAATGACATTTCTAGATTTGTATAGCCCTTACAAAACAGATCACAAATGTAGGGCAAAACTATGCTCAATCGGGCTCCCGAAATTAACACAAAAATGCTCGGGAACACCACAAAACACTCATAAATTATCTCAGAAGTTTAATCACGACCCAATACATATATTCAGCTCTATTTTAACATCATAAAGTCTGAAATACAACAGCAAACCAAACTGATATGAAACACTCAATTGAAAACCCAAATTCAAACCAAAAACAACCCCGAAAACACCCAAATCGGCACTATTCAGCACAAGGGCAAACTCTGTATGAGCATGCACATGGAATGGCTTCAAACTCCCATCCCTAGACCTCCTAGAAACCTGCAAACTCCCATTCTTGGGTCTCCTTCTCCACAAGTTTGGTAGCCTCTGAAGAACAACAAGAAAATTATCAAGAATCAAGATGTAGAATGAGCCCAAAATGCCTCCAAACCCCTTTTAAAGAGGGCATAACCCTAACTCACGTCCAAGAGGGGTTAATAAAATATAATTTAATAATAATTTTTATTTATTAGTCCATTGGTTTCCAAAGATTAACCCTTTTTTCCGAAATTTCACCTTTTTGGAGCCTGCCTGCCTTAACAAAGTTTATTTTTTTTAATTATTTGAATAGGGGACATGACAAGTCCTCCCCTTCCAAATATTGCTTGTCCTCAAGCAATGAAGGTTGGAATTCTCAAGAATATGTTCTCCTTCCCAAGTTGCATCCTCTAGTGGTAATCCTTTCCATTTGACCAAATGCTCTGTGATGCTCCTATTTCTCAACCTTTTCTCTCTTGTATCCAAAATCTCTTCTGGTATCAAAACTAATTTCCCTTCATCATCAAGAGGTGGTAATTCTGTAGATACTATGGTTTGCTGGCCTAGAACCTTCTTTAAGCAAGATACATGAAAAATATTATGTATTTTGCTGTTTGGTGGGAGCTCCAATTCATAAGCTACCTCTCCTACCTTCTTGATGATTTTATAAGGCCCATAGAACCTTGGCTTGAGTTTCTCTGCCCCACTTCTCTTCAAGGTGCTTTGCTTATATGGCTGCAACCTAACAAATACCAAATCTCCCACCTCAAAAGATCTTTCAATCCTTTTCCTGTTAGCATATATCTTTTGTTGGTTTTGTGCATGTTGTAGATTATCCTTGAGGGACCTTATTATGTCTTGGCTTTGCTTGATGAAATCACTTGCTGCGGGTACTCTGCTATCGAAAAGTATTAGATCAACAAAGGAAAGGGCATCATAACCATAAAGAGCATGAAAAGGAGGCATACCAATAGACATGTGATGAGATGTATTGTAACAATACTCCCCTAGGTGTAACCATTTCACCCAAGCATGTTGTTGATTTGAAACATAGTTCCTCAAATATCCTTCTATCCATTTATTAACTATCTCTGTTTGTCCATCTGTTTGAGGGTGATAGCTAGTACTGGGAGTGAGTTCAGTTCCTGCCAAATGAAAGAGCTCCTTCCAAAAAGAGCTGAGGAATCTACTGTCCTGGTCACTAACAATGTTTCTAGGCAAACCATGTAATCTAAAAATTTCCTTGAAGAACAATTCGGCCACTTGTGATGCCTTGAAATCAGATGTGATAGGAAAGAAATGTGCATACTTAGTTAGTCTATCTACCACCACATATATGCAATCCTTACCTTGAACCTTGGGCAACCCAGTGATGAAATTCATGGAAATACTTTCCCATTTTTGTTCAGGAATAGGAAGTGGCTGCAACAACCCTGCAGGAAAATTTTGCTCACTCTTGCTTTGTTGGCATACCATACATTCCTTAATGTGTTTAAGGACATCCTCCTTCATACCCTTCCATGAAAACCGCTCTCGAATTTGCCTGTATGTCTTGAAGTATCCCTGGTGACCAGCCAAAGGTGTGTCATGAAAGGCCCTCAATATCCTCTCCTTAGTTTTTGACCCTGGCACTAAGAAGATCCTGTTCTTGTAATAAATCAATTCATCAACAACCTTGTACCTGTTATCATCCACTAACTTATCCAAAATCTTGGTGGCAAATGAATCTTTAGCATACTCTAAAATTATGGAGACTTTCCAATCAGCAGAGATAGATGATAAGGAACACAAAGTGGGCTTTCTTGAGAGAGCATCAGCAACCACATTATTCTTTCCTTTCATGTATTCAATATCAAAATCATAAGCTTGCAATTTGCTTACCCATTTTTGTTGACGATCATTCAAATCCCTTTGGTTCAAGAAGAACCTGAGGCTATTATGGTTTGTCTTTACAATGAATCTCCCACATACCAAATATTGTCTAAACTTATGAAGTGCATGCATGATTGCCAACATTTCCTTATCATAGATGGAGTACCCTTTCTCTGATTGATTTAATTTTTGACTCTCAAATGCTATTGGATGTCCCCTTTGAGTTAGGACAGCCCCTATACCTTCTCCCGAAGCATCACATTCAACAACAAAAGGTAAAGAGAAATCTGGAATTGCAAGCACAGGGCATGAACTCATTACCTCCTTAAGCTTATCAAATGTTTTTTGTGCCTCTTCTGTCCAAACAAAAGCTCCTTTCTTTTTCAAATCAGTCAAGGGGGCAGCAAGCTGAGAAAATCCCTTGGCAAATCTCCTATAGTAGCTACACAACCCGAAGAAACCTCTCAACTGTGTAAGATTAGTGGGTGGAGGCCAATCCAAAATTGCTTGGATTTTTTGTTGATCAACCTGTACTCCTTTAGAGCTTATAATATGTCCCAAATATAGGATCTCTGTCAAACCAAACTCACATTTAGATAGCTTAGCATAGAAGGATTGCTGCTCCAAGATTCCCAAAACAGTGTCTATGTGCTTTAGATGCTCTTCCCATGTTTTACTGTATATCAAGATATCATCAAAAAATACCAAAACAAATTTTCGAAGATGCTGACTGAATACCTTATTCATACAAGATTGGAATGTTGCTGGTGCATTAGTGAGTCCAAATGGCATAACAAGAAATTCAAAGTGCCCATAGTGACATCTGAAAGCAGTCTTTTCCACATCTTCACTCCTCATTCGGATTTGATGGTAG
Organism: Cupressus sempervirens; assembly: GCA_028749045.1. NCBI lineage: Eukaryota > Viridiplantae > Streptophyta > Pinopsida > Cupressales > Cupressaceae > Cupressus > Cupressus sempervirens. Next base: position 143,997,947 of record CM053784.1, on the reverse strand, counting down.
CCTGATCTTAAGTCAATTTTTGAGAAGTATACAGCACCATGTAACTCATCAATGAGTTCATCTATGCGTGGTATGGGATACCTATTTTTTATGGTCTTCTTGTTTAGAGCCCTGTAGTCTATACACATTCTCATTGTACCATCCTTTTTCTTGACAAGTACCACAGATGATGCAAATGGACTAGAGCTAGGCCTTATGAATCCCATGTCCAGGAGTTCTTTAATAGTTTTTTCAATTTCTTCCTTATAACCTCTTGGATGGCGGTATGGGGTTGTTATAACTGGTTTGGCACCCTGTTCTAACTCTATAACATGCTCAAAACCTCTATCTGGTGGTAATCCTGGAGGCAAGTCATTGAAAACTATACTATGCTTATCAAGAATATTTTGAATTTCAAAATGGAAATTACCTTGATTCTTGGGAGAGCTTGTTGGTTGGATTATGACTCCTGTTGCCCATGTTACTTGTCCTCTTTGAAAAGTCCTCTCCATCCTCTTTGCAGAGACCGCCTTAGGTGCTCCATTCGATAACCCTCTCAATATGACTTCTTTCCCATTGGAATGAAATTTAAACTCCATAGTTTGATGGTTCATGTAATAGCCTCCGATAGAGTGCAACCATTGAACACCCAATACAAGATCTGTCTCCCCAATACCAACCACATAGAAGTCATCACATAACTCATAATCTCCTAAGGTCATCTTGAGTTGTTTCACCACCCGTGTGCAAGGCATAGTGAATCCATCAGCTACAGTAACATTGAATCCCTCAAAATCTTCTGCTTTAAGCCCTCTTTTCATGACAAATCCCTCATCAATAAAATTGTGAGTTGCCCCACTATCAAGAAGAACAATCAACCTTTGCCTTGCTAGTACCCCTCGAATTCAGAAGGGATGGTATCTTGGGACTCCTGATAATGCTGCTAAAGTGCCATCCTTGCTGATTTCTTTTACTTTCTCTTCTTCTACCTCCTCCTTAGTATCATGAAATTCCTCATGCTCATCTGAATCAGATTCTGAAGCAACTTCAATATAGTGCACTTGACCTTTCCCCAAACATCTGTGTCCTGGAACCCATGGTTCTCTACAAGTAAAACAAAGCTTTTTCCTTCGTAATTCACTCCTAGTCTCTTCATCTACCTTCTTTTTTGCCACATTTGTCACATCTTTTGGTGGTAGTGTTGGGAAAGTCTTTTTCTGAAAATTTCCCTTATGTTGCCAAAGATTTGGGGGTTTTTGATTAGTGATTGATTTCATAGGCACGCAAGTTTCAAGTTGCAAGCTTCTTTTGATAGCTTCCTGTAAGGTTGAGGGTGAGAAAGCCTTAACCAAACCCTTAACAGAATCTTCTAAACCATCAAGGAAAAGATAAATGATCCTCTTTTCACTCATATCAGGTACCATAACAGCCACTTTTTGAAATTCTTCTACATACTCATTAACTGATTTGGTTTGCTTCAGCTTTGACAATTCTTTAAAGTACTCTTCATCATCCTTGAGGTCAAATCTATCTATCACCCTTTGACTGAAATCTTCAAATGTAGTTACCTGATCGTGACCTTGAGTAGTCATTCCATGATACCACCAATCATAGGCTGCATCTTCCAAGTGTAGACTTGCAAATTGAATAGCATCACTCTCTTTCATGGGGTTAAGTGTGAAGAAAGTTTGTAATTTTTGTAGCCATGCTCTAGCTGAAATTTTATTTGTTCCATCAAAAGTAGGCACTGTAAACTTGCTTATTTTATTTTTGAGCTCTCTTCCACTTGTGTCATGCTCCCTCCTATTCTCTTTCTTGGGCATCAAAGCGTTCATCATATCCACATATTCTCTAAAAGGAACTGAACTACGAAAGTCATCATCTAAGCCATTGTAAGTAGCTCTTAATGTAATCAAATTACCTGTAACCTCTTCCACTGGATTAATGGCTGGATTTGGTACTGGTGGCTCATCTGCAGGCAAGAAAATGGATTTGGTTGATTTAGATGGTGTGGATCTCCCATTTCTCGGCTCCTCTGAAGTGCTCCCTTTCTCATTAATAGATGCAATTCCTTGTAATTTTTCTGTCAATATCTGCAAAGCCTCTCTAGTTTCTGCCAAACCATCCACTGTTTGCTTCTGAGTATTTTGGATGTCTTGGAAGAATTTCTTTGCCATCTCATCTGGATCAGCCATACTTTTTTCTTCCTTGGATTTTGTACTTTTGCTTTCAACTGGGGGTTTAATCAAAATTTCTTTATTCTTTTGTCGCTGCAAATATCTTTTTTCTCTTTCACTTAGTTGCATGCAATCATAAAATATGACATGCAAGATCTGGGTAGTTATCAAAACTTGACATGCAAGATCTGGGTAGTTGTTAAAACTAACATGCAACTTCTACAAACCCTCAGGCTGGCAAGATCACGGCTCTGATACCACTGAAATGTCCCTTTACTGATTTTTTATGATATTTCCAGCCTCAAATCAGAACTTTAAAATCAAACAACCAATATTACAAAGATCTGCCAATTTTCCAATAAAACCCAAATCGGGTATGTCCAAATTAGTGCCAAAAACTTCACAACTTCACAAATTATTAATAAATCTGAAAATGGACATTTTTACAGAGATTTCAGCAGCATAACAGCCTACAAAATGACATTTCCAGATTTGTATAGCCCTTACAAAACAGATCACAAATGTAGGGCAAAACTATGCTCAATCGGGCTCCCGAAATTAACACAAAAATGCTCGAAAACACCACAAAACACTCATAAATTATCTCAGAAGTTTAATCACGACCCAATACATATATTCAGCTCTATTTTAACATCATAAAGTCTGAAATACAACAGCAAACCAAACTGATATGAAACACTCAACTGAAAACCCAAATTCAAACCAAAAACAACCCCGAAAACACCCAAATCGGCACTATTCAGCACAAGGGCAAACTCTGTATGAGCATGCACATGGAATGGCTTCAAACTCCCGTCCTTAGCCCTCCTGGAAACCTGCAAACTCCCGTTCTTGGGTCTCCTTCTCCACAGGTTTGGCAGCCTCTGAAGAACAACAAGAAAATTATCAAGAATCAAGATGTAGAATGAGCCCAAAATGCCTCCAAACCCCTTTTAAAGAGGGCATAACCCTAACTCACGTCAAAGAGGGGTTAATAAAATATAATTTAATAATAATTTTTATTTATTAGTCCATTGGTTTCCAAAGATTAACCCTTTTTTTCGAAATTTCACCTTTTTGGAGCCTGCCTGCCTTAACAAAGTTTATTTTTTTTAATTATTTGAATAGGGGACATGACATCTTCCAAGAAATCAAGCATTGCATTGTCAAAGAGGAGAGAAGAAGGCTATGAAAAGGGTATGTTACTCATGGATGTATTATTTGTTGAACTTGACATTCTTATTTTCATGTACAAGTTGTCAAGATCCTATGCTATCAAGACTATTGATATTACATTTTAAAGTCTAAGGACAATACATAAGAGGTTGGAGGCATTGGAGGCATGAGGATATCTATCATCTCAAGCTAGCTTTTCACTTAGAGATGATTATGGCATGAGAAACACCTTTTTGTGTCTCTAAAGAGAAGAGGGGGATTGGCAACATGATTGTCTTTCCAAAGAGAGAGGAGGAAAGACATCTCATTTATAGTCATATTAGTGACTATTGTTCCTACTGCACTAAAGGAGACATTATACACACTCCAAGGAGAATTGAAAATTTGGATGAACTATGTCTCATTGTGGAAAGGAGGTGGGAACAATCATATTATGAGGATGAATTCATGTTAAGGGTTAAGATTGTCTAGAAAAATCTAGAGAAGAGGCTTCCTAGAGTCTTCCATTCTACAATCCATATTAGATGTAGAACATTCTAGTATATAAAATACTCTAGAAAATGAGTTTTTGGATTTTGGTAGTGATGTGCACATGCAAGCTATGCATTGTTAGAAGAAATTTGAAGGTGTGGTGTATGTAAGCAAGCTAGATTAATATATTGTTGTTTATCAATTATAAATCTCTATTTTTTTGGCTCTGTTTTGCCCTACTGTCTACATTACAACAATCATTACTTTGGTTTTTGTGTTGTTTATGGCCTATTTTAACACTTCAAGATCTATAGTATGAAGTTGAGATATGAAATCTACTTATGAGGACAACTTCATGATTTTCAATTTGGAGTTGCAAAGAGAAAATCTACTTCAATAAGCGAAGATTGGTGAAACCATTTCATCTAAGTTTCCAAAGGAAGAATATTGGTGAAGGAGCTTCATCAAAGTTTCCAAAGGGTTGGGTTAAAACATTTGTACACTTTTCACTCATGTTTAATTAATGTAATAAGGGGGAATGGTGGATTTATTAAATTAATTAGGTTAGTTTATATGTTTAGGTTAAATAGATAAATAAGTTGAATATTTAGCTATTGGGAAGTTATTCCCATAAGTAGTTTTTTTTGTGAGTAATTAAGTCTACATTGGAGTATATCCAATGAAAATATGAATCAATAAAATCTATGTTTTCATACTTTAGCTCTTTTAGAAACTGCAATAGATGGACTCCTAGAAACCACATCAGACCTACACCTAGATTGTGCATGGCTAGAAATTAAATAATAGGAAAATTAGCAAGAAACAAAAACTGGTAAGATTATTTTGTAATGTAGGTTATAAGGATTTTAAAAGTTCCTTAAACATTAAAATAAAGAAATATTGTGTAAAAAATAATAATATTAAAATAAATCAATGATATGCTCATGTTTTACATATAACAGATTTGATAGAGTTGTGAGGCATAGACTCGCCTAAGAGATTTATTTTTTTATTTAATTTCCCAATAAATCATCACCCACATTTATTGTTATTATTATTATTTATATAATCTTCATCTGTGTATGTAATTATACATAGTATTAAAATTTTATATATTATAATTGTTTGATAAGATTTTAAATGTGTAATATTTCAGGTTTATAATTTTAATATTAAATTTATAATTCTAATATCAAATACACTATATAAATTTTTGAAGAGGAAAACTAAATTTCCACTAGTTTAACAAGTTTTATGATAGATAATTAGTTTTAATAATTATTCATTTATGAAAAAGAACTTGCAAATGTATTAAAATAAGTAAACAACATTTAATATTGGATATACAATTTTATTGTTATGGATTTTATTATTTTTTTAATATTTCAATAGTCACAAAACAAAACAAAACAAAACAATGTACTAAAATTTCTATATGTTACTCAAATTCATTTTCATGATAATATATTTAATCTTGGTAGATCTAACCTTCAAAATAAAATTATGTTTTTAGAATTCAATACCTAGAATTTATTGACATATTCTAACATTTCCCAAAATTAGAAATATAAACTAATTTCAAATTATTAATTAATAATCAATCTATATTAATAAATAATTAATATTACTTATTTTTATTAAATGATATATCAAAATTAACACTTTATAAATGTTATTCTATTTATTTATGTTAAATATTTCCTAAAATCTATCATCTTATCTCAATTAAAACAAGAGAAGATTAAAAAGATAGATTAATAAAGAAAGTTGACTTCTTAGAAAATAAATAATATTTTACTCATTCTTTTAAATCATTTACTCTTGTGACAAGGAGTAAGATATTTTTCTCACAAAGAACAAGGGAAAGCCACCACCAGTAGCAACAATGGGTATTAGTTTTGGTAATAGTGATTCTTTTAGATTATATAATTATTTTTTATTAATTAATATATCATTTAATTGATACTTTTTATTTTTTCATATTCACTTTATATGTATTTTAAAATTTTAAACAATTATAATTTACTTGTAGTATTTTTGTATTACAAATATATAAACTCTTTTCTTTTCACTTTTTTAATTTAATTTTTTCCATTTCATTTCAATTCTTTATTTCTTTAACCTACAACAGTACAACTATTTACCATATGGTAGGAGCGTCTCTTGTTGCCAATATCCAAATTAAATCAAATGAGTTCACGGGACTAAAATATATTGTTTATATTTTCTTAGATAATGTTAAATTGTGTAAAGTAGCATGGTTGGTAGTGGTGACAAATTTTTTATTTTTGAGCTTAGAGCTACAAAAAATTAGTTGCATTTGATGGATGCAAAAAATATATGAAAACTCACTGAAATTTAAATCTTTATTTGTAACCATTAAATTTCAAATCCCATTTGTAGAAATTCTATTAAGTTGACGTTGTTAAAAGTAATTTTTTTGAAATTCTAAACTATAACATGTAGTAGAATATTTATCTTTCTCATGGAATGTTAAGATTGATATTTATTGTGTATTTAAAAATTATTATATAGTTTAGCTGAGAGTGGTTGAAATTTGTTTTGCGACACATTGCATTATTTTTAAAAGCCTTGTAGGTGTGAAACAAAACTTTAAAATATAATGATTACCACTTTTTGGATTGTTTGAAGCTAATGTCAAATAGATAAAGTGAGTACTATTAGAACACTAATTATTAATGATGATTGTTGGGATGAAGTTGAATATCCACTTTCTTTCATTGAATTGACACACACCACTACTCATTGTTGTGATAGATAAATATTTTGGTTTAAGAATTGTGGAAATAAATAATTTGAAACAAGCCACCAACTTACAAATGCACAAATATTCGTTTATTCAATCAACTTCAAAATTGTTGAAGGTAATCTATTTAATGTAGTAAAAATCATAAGCAATAATTATTAATTGAAATGACACATTCATTTGAAATAAGATATTTTGTTCAAGAAATTATGAAATAAAAATATAGGATAAATTATCTTGGTTCGATTTAACTAATAATGAAAAATTTGGCCTCGACCTTTTATTGATTTTCTTTTTAAACCTTGGTTCAAGAAATAGATAACAATGATGTATTTTAAATTTGAAAAGTTATTTGTCTTGACTAAAAACCTAGCCACGTGTCTAGATATGCAAAATAATTTTAAAAAAATCAATAAAGCTATTCTTTATGAAATGAAAAACATAAAATAAGAAAAATTGTACCATCATATTTATGAAATGCTTGACTCAATTGTTTGTGTTTCCTTTGATGTAGATCTTATAAAATGGTATTTGTTCTCAATTATCTTGCATGTGCAAAAGATAGCATGGAAGGGGAGAGTGTGGTTGATTGATATAAATTTACAAAATGATAATGATATGATAACAAGTTGGCAAGATTGCTAATGTCACATTAGCTATCCAAAATAGCAATATGCTTGAATACAAAAGAAATATATTCTTATATTGAAATCCTTGAAGGAGAAATGTTGGAGAAGGAAATGCTAAAATATCAATTGCTAAGATAAGAGGGTAGGTAGGAATGAATAAGATTAATATGTTTTTGTTACAATTTAGTGACAAAAAAAGGGTGTTGGCCCTTTTAAGACAAGTCAAAAGGGCTACTTATAACTAGTCTAGAGGACACTACTAATGAAAAAGACCACACCATAAAACTTACAACACACTAGTTGAACAACTAGTAACCCACATCAAGAGTGAATAGAAAGGAGTCCCACAACCTAGGGAAGAGTTTGCGAAGAAGAGGAAGAGAGATTTCCTCCTTAGATGGACAATAATCCAACAAATAAAATCATTAGGATCATAAAAAGGTTAACTTTATCTTAGGAATATAATTATCAAAACAAGGTAAGATATCTTGTCTTTGGACTATTTAAACTAACTTTATGCACTAAATCTAACATTCCTTTAAAATACTTTTTACAAATAATCATTAGAAAATATTGTAAATAAGAGAAGGACTAAAATAATTGATTTCCTTTTAAAAAATTATATAGATTGTTGAAAGTTATTTAGCTGGTCACTTTTACAATTGTACAAACAAATTTTAAATCAAAGATTTATAAATAACTCTTAAGATTGTAGGTTTTTTATTTTTATTTTTTGATAAACAAAAGGCTATGCCATTATATTCATAGCCAAAAAAGAGTTACAACTAATTACATGGTGGCCTTGTTGTATTACAGGCCCAAAAAGATGCCACCCAACTATTGCTTACCACTAAAAACTAATGAATTTACAGACAATAGTTGCAAGTGTACATACAAAACCTGGGCACCACATACCCAAAATGCTTGCATTATCTATTGATACCCAAAAGTAATCGTATATGTAGCTACCAAGAAGTGGCTTACTCGAAATATAAAACATACTAACTAATTACAACATGGCGATATTATAAAATTTCATGTATATAGGTATTGCATACCTATATGCACAATATTAATCTTTCTTGAAATTCAGACCTAGTAACCATACAATAGCCCAATCAAGCTTACCTTTGTTGCTTCACTTGTATGTCTAGAAGAGTGTGATAAACATACACTCCATCAACTTGGGGGAAAGTGGATCACCAATCAAAGTAGGAGGTTGAACATCATCCTTTGTCCAATTCCTTAGTCTATATTTAATTGATATAAGGAGCTTTAATTTCAAAGATTGTTACATAGTTTATCAACTATTAAGAGATTTTTATGTTTTTTTTTAAACTCATGTATTTGTAACACTATGACATTTTAGTCATTATAAAAATCTGCTTATCCCCTTGTTAAGGAATCAATACAAGCAATTAAAGAAACCATACCATTTTTATAAGTCTATACGAGATGTCATCTATAATTCTAGTTTATGTGAACATGTGCCTAGCAAAAATAAGGAAGATTTTTTTTTTTTCTCCTAATTATTAGTGATGAGGATTCAATGATAAGTTAAATTTTCTTAAGTATTCCTTGTTTTGATGTTAATGACAACCATCTCCACACACAAAACTTACATAGGAATTAGTACAAATAGCTGTACAACCTGCTGCAGACAAAAACAATGCATCGGAACAAGAACAAGAGAGGAAAAACAGCAACAATGGCAATGGCAACAAGAAGGAGAGAGGAAAAACCAGGAAAAACATATTATATCCGGATAAAAATTGGGCATAACTCACACCAACGACAACAATCTGCGCGAGCCCAGAAGAAGAAACAAACGACTTACATTACGAGGGGGAGAAATTGCTTTGAGATTTCCAAATCGACGAGGAAAATACATTGATACCTGCACAACATGTCGCCATGCCCAACTGCATAAAGTCCCCATCTTTGTACAGAGCTCAAGCATTATTTGTGAGCCGTGGGATTCGAACTGCAGACCAAGCTGCATAATTCACGAGCCATGGGACTCGAACCGAAGACCACCAGGCATAATTAATGAGATGTGGGATTCGAACTGAAGACCAAGCTGCATAATTTTTGAGAGCCGTGGGATTCGAACCGAAGACCAAGCTGCATAATTTGTGAGCTGTGGGATTCGAACCGAAGACCACCAGGCACTAATTTGCGAATTGTTAAGTAAAAATGGGGTTGGACAGGGGAGACAACGCATGGCAGATGACGGCGGCGACCATCGTGGGAATGCAATCTGTTCCCGGGCTCGTAATTCTGTACGGAAGCGTTGTGAAGAAGAAATGGGCAGTCAATTCTGCTTTCATGGCGCTCTATGCATTTGCAGCCGTGCTGATCATGTGGATGCTTTTTGCCTACGATCTCTCCTTCAATCCGAATCCCAAAAATACTCTCATTCCCATGTTTTGGGGGCGCCCGGAGTTCTTGGCTCTCGGGCATAAACATCTTCTTGCAATATGGGGAACAACTAATTTGCCCAGCGCTACGAATGTGTTCTTCCAGTTCGTGTTTGCGGCCATTACGCTCATTCTGGTGGCCGGATCTCTGCTGGGAAGGATGAATTTCCAGGCTTGGATGTTGTTTGTGCCGCTCTGGCTCACCTTCTCCTACTCCATTGGAGCTTATACCCTCTGGACTGGATTTTTCCATTCCAAGCTTGTGGCTGTGGATTTTGCAGGAGGTTATGTGATCCATCTTTCTTCTGGGATTGCGGGCTTCACGGCTGCTTACTGGGTGAGTGGTATATACTAATTTATGTCCTCTTCGTTCCCTTTTCTCTTTTTCTTTTTTAAGCTTTTCGGTACATTATAGTGGTATAGGTTAGGGTTGCCATTGTATCTATAAGATCGATCTGTCAATATCCAATACAACTATTACACTTACATTTGTGTTTAAAGATCGACCCGTCAATGTCCGATACAACTACTATACTTACCGTTGTACCTAAAGATTGACCCGTTAATGTCAGATACAACTACTATACTTACAAATAATTGATGGAGTACTAACAAAATGAGTCTTTTTTCTATTTTAGTACATTTATGATTAAATAAGAGTCTTTTTTTCTCTCTCTTTTTCTTCTTCTTCTTTATCTCTTTTTTATTTTCATGGCACATCATAATGTTACAAGTTATGGTTGTCGTTGTATCCAAAGATCGACCACTCAATGTTTGTTATGACCACTATACTTGTACAACACACGAGGGTGTTAAGTTATGTCACAAATTCTGAAAGAGAATGCTATAGATTAGTCCAACACATAGAATATAAATTATGTGTAGTTGTTGTTAATGATTGATAGAATTCTAATAAAAAGGGAGTCTTTTATTTTATTTTAGGACATTTATGATTAAAATAACTATCTTATGACTCCAGTTGTTTTCGATCTGCTATCATCAAGATTAACTTTTCAATATGATTGACATAATAAATTAGACTGAGAGAAGAATAGATCTTGTGACCTTGGTTTCATAATTTCAAACCTTCCTTCTTTATCCAATCCCCACATGGAGTTTTGCATTTAAAAGACCTCTTCATCCATTCTATATATGAATATTTAATATATTTATTGCTATCCAATAATTCAATTATTCACAATTGGTTGACTTAAACATCACATACTAATGATTGACTCCTAGACTAAATATGTTAAAAATCAAAATTGACTAATTTTTTACAAGCTCAAATTGTTTCTCGCTAGCTGCCCATTAATAATTGATCCAAAGATTCAAATTATATTCTAGTACATTTCTGTCCATTAATAATTGATCATAAGATTCAAATTCTATTCTAATACATTTATGATTAGATAGTGACTTACAATTTCAGTCTCGTATCTTTGCTCATTCTAATGGATTTGTAAATCTATGATCAACCCATAATCTTTTAGATTCTAACATTGTTTTCTAATCTTCGTTGTGAAACTTCACTACTAAAGCTAAGATTGATTTTAACAAGATTAGAAACTTGAAAAGTAGATGTAAAGCTTTCAAGATAATATTATGATGCATACAATATAGTTTAATGGTTGACTTATATAGCCTTGAATCTTGTGGATTATTATATACAGGTGGGGCCAAGGTCAACTAGAGATAGAGAGAAATTTCCTCCCAACAATATGCTGCTAATGTTGGCAGGGGCAGGAATGTTGTGGCTTGGATGGTCAGGATTTAATGGAGGAGCTCCCCTTGCTGCAAATGAAATTTCTTCTTTGGCAGTCCTCAACACACATGTTTGCACCGCCACTAGTCTTGTCACTTGGTTATGCCTTGATATGCTTGTATTTGGAAAGCCTTCAGTCATTGGTGCAGTACAAGGAATGATCACTGGTCTCGTTTGCATCACTCCTGCCGCAGGTTATTGCCTTATAATACTCTTCCTAACTCTTCACACTTACTAATCAACACCCAAAATTAGGGTTAGGCCTAGCTAATTTCATTGTTTTGTTAGATTTTTTTATTTTTTTTCTCAATTCAGATGTACTGATAGATAAATTCTTTTGAACAACTCACTGTTCATGAACTTCGGCAGCATCATCTAGATGTAACGAATGTTATTTGTTCTTATGAAAAATGAGTTCTTTTAAGACCACATCATCTAAATATAACAAACATTATTTGTTCTTATGAAAGATGAATTCTTGTAAGCGACATATTCCTCATGAAATGTGGATAAATGAATTTTATAACAATATTTAGCTTTCTCCTACTGATGAAGATGGTTTCTCTTGCTATTAATTGCAGGGGTGGTGGAAGCATGGGCAGCCATGGTGATGGGATTACTTGCTGGCAGCATTCCATGGACGACAATGATGATACTTCACAAGCGCTTCTCTTTTCTCTGGATGGTGGACGACACATTAGGAATGCTCCACACTCATGCTGTGGCAGGGCTTCTTGGGGGCATTCTTTCAGGCGTCTTTGCCCACCCCACCTTGTGTGACACGTTCTTCTCAGATGATCCAAAACCAATAGGCTTAATCTATGGAGCACGCCACTATGAGAATGACAATGGGCGTTTTCAACGATCAGGTCCAAGGCAACTGGGTATACAAATCTTAGCCGCATTGTTCATCATTGTTCTCAACGTTGTTGTGACGAGCATCATATGCCTAGTGATCCAAGTCATTGTTCCTCTTCGCATGTCTGATGAGGCACTAGATGTTGGAGATGATGTGGCTCATGGTGAAGTGGCCTATGCCCTCTGGGGTGATGATGAAGCCCTTCAAATTAGTAAAATGCTTGAATTGGAGGACGTGCCCTCCAAATCCAACCCTTCTCCTTCTAAGATGGTCTAGTCATCCATTAGAGTGTATCTTGGACAAAATATCATGAGAAGATATATCTATCTGATTTGAGGTGAAATAAGTCAATTTTGACTATTTAACACTTTTAACATAGAAATCAAGTCTTAGCCAGTGATGTTTAAGCTGTCCAAAAGCTTAAGCCATCTAGAAGCGTTGTAGGTGATTTGGGTGTGTCATGTCCAAGTAGAGCAAAATAGTTGTTCTATGCTTGAACTTAGAATTGTCATGCAATTTCTTCCTTGCATTTCCAATGTTTATTTGTTGTTGTAACTACTATGTTTATGGTTTCTTTTTGTTATGATGAGTGGTTGTTGTTCCCTCTAAATAAAGCTATATGATGTTTATGATCAAATGACTTAAACATCAACTATGAAGGGTTATTCCTAGACTAAAAGCATTAAATTTTCAGAGTTTACCTATTTCTACAAGCTTAATTTCTTCCTTAGTGTGTAATGTTTAAGAGCGTCCATTCATGATGGAGGTGGATTTACATTTGAAGACAACTGAATAAAAAGTGTGAAATGTTGTAAAGGAGCAACACAACTTTTCATACTGTTGTCTTTGTTCTTGTCTTGACTAGCATTATAATCTTTGTTTTTGCTTTTAGGGTTTGTATTGGACATAATTTCAATTATGAAACTTGCATTATTCATTTGCCATCGCTTATGATATGTTGGCCATTGATTTTCGCCCTTAGTTAAGTTCTTCAATTGTATCTATTTCATCTCAAAAAATAAATTGAAAAATATTTCTTTTCTCATGTTCAACACTTCAAAACAAAATTTTGTTAAAAAATAAAGTTTGGAATTCAAATATAGGTATACAATTGGTTTGCATTATATCAAAACAAATCTAATTGAAAATATTAATGTGTTATATTGAAGTGAGTTTATTTTGAGAAGCGATTTGATTGTATTAAAAAAATAGCCCAAAGAAATATTTCTACCAATAAATTATTTATTTATAATATAATACATTTCAATCAATTAAAGAAAATAATAATATTAATGTTATTTCTTCAACAAAGTTCAATCTTCTTTTTATCTTAAGATATTAAGAAGAAAGTTATCTTCTTTTTTCTAAAGAAAATGGTGGTTCTTCATTTATGGACAATGGATAAGCTATTGTATAGTTCATTAATTTTGTAACATTTGAGGAAAATAATTGTTTTCTTCCTGAGCCTATTACTCTATAAGAATAATAATAGTACGATTTTATATGAAAGTAAATCTGTTACTCCAAAGGATTATTGTATTGAGGTTCTAAGGACTTTGGGACATAGTGAAGAATGGTCTTTTTTTATACAAAAAAGTAGATGATTAAAGAAATAAATTCTACCTTCTTCGACTTGATTTCTAATAAATTTGGGGCTAATTAACTTGAATCATACCACCCTACACTCTTTCTAATGTTTCTTATAATTTCACTAGACTCTTCTTTAATTATTTAAAATAGATCTTGGATCATCTAATGTTTTTTAAATAGTGGTGTCATATTCCACATGTGCTAATATAGAGCTTTAAAAACCATAGATTTTATGGGTTCTATAAGGATAAACATATCTTTATCAAGATAAATATGTTGATGGCTTATGGAAAGGTTCGTATATACTTGAATTATCTTCCCTAAATTGGATATCCATGTCAATCATTCTTAAAAGTGAAGATGAACAACTAGTAAAAGAAATAATCAACAACATTTTAAAACTTCAAAATTTTATGGCTACAAAACATGCACGTAATTTTGTTAGTTTTCATGATTATTCTATACCTTTTTTTAATAGGGTAAATAATAAAGCTTTAGTTCTATATAACCTAAGGTAAATTTTAGAGATCTCCCATTTACAATTAAAGAGGTGTTTTTGTAGTGTCTGTCCCTAATTTACATTTTTGCTGTCACTGTCGAATTCTTTTAGGCTAGTTTTATGTTTGATGATTAGTAGCATTGTTTTGAGATTATCAGATGTTGTTTCAGATTCAGTTAATTTTATGATGAGATTACTTGGTACTTTATACTTCATGTATGCATGATGATTATTACAGTATTTTCAGTTATTGATGATGATTAGTTAGATGGTTTATTATCATATGTGTTTTCTTATGGATACGTTCTCCATACTGCACGTGTATGGTGTGCGTGTTTGTTTTCTTTATGTATGGCATTTCTGATGTGGTTAAGGAAGGGAGTTGTAGTCACCTGCTAGTTAGGATCTACACGATGCACCACTTCTTGCCATTGCCTATTTAGCTTAGAATATCGTGTCTATACATGCGTGAATTTTATGCAGGTTGCAGGCACTGGGTATCAACTTCCTTGAATTGCTAGGATGAGCATACCCTATCGCATTATCTCAATGGTAAGAGAGGGAAGATAAATTCTTAAGTCCAAATCCTAAACCTTTAACCCATTTGTCCTAGAAAATTAGGACAAGTATCTGAGTTGACTACCCTCCAAATGCGTCGAATAATGTTAATTCATAATTATAACCCTTTAGTTTGAATTTGTATGTGTTTTGCTATGATGAGTTTTTGTATTCTACTTTATGAGTCTTTGGTAAATTTTCTATTAATTAAGTCTAATTAAAAGATTAAACTAATGATTTAATTTAATGAGAAATTATTATGATATTTTAATATTTAATTAATTGAAAAATTAATTAAATAAAAAGAATTAAATTTGAAGATAAAATTTATAAGAATAATTTAGAACATGATAATATTTATTTAATTTAATAATACTATATTTAGAGTTCATTTTTAAATAAATGCTAAATAATATTATTATTTAAGTTAATAAATATTGTATCAATTAAGTTTTGAAAATAAATTAAAAAGTGAAAAGATGTTAATTTATTAAAAGTATTTAGATTGCATGATCTATGCATGAAATGAAAATATAAGAAATTAATTAAAAAGATAAAACAAGTGAATTTAATAAAGATATTTTAATTGCATAAAGTGCGCATGAGATTGAAAATTAAGAAATTAATTAAAAGAGAAGTCAAGTGAAAATTAAATAAAGTAATTTAATAATTCATTAAACGTGCATGGAAAAGATATAAGGAAGATTAGGAAGAGTTTAATTAGAGTTGAAGTTTGGTGAGTAGAGAGTTCTCTCGGGTGAACGCACAATTAGTGCCCCGATTTTAGGAGAGAACTCCTTATCACAATTTGAGGGTTCATTTTTGAAGGACGATAAATTTTGGAAAGAGGAAGGAATTTTCGAAAAGGAGAGGGTTCTGAGAGGAGGAATTTCTCTACAATCTTCTTGGACGTAGCGATTCGCATCAGTGTCCAGGTAGACGATTGTGATTATTTGCCAAATTTATTACGCACTTTCTTTCCTGTATTCATCGTGTCTGTTGTATGCTTATCTAAAGAATTCCTCTAATGAATGTTTTCAATATTGCGAAATTCTGATATGCATGTTGATTTTTATGTGAGCGTAGAGGGAAAAAAAAAAGGAAACTCAATTAGAAACCATCATTCTGTAGATGAAAGGAATTAGAATTTATTATGGGAAGGGTTTGAGTTTGATAATGAAAATTTTAGTTTGGAGATTCGAATGGTTAATGATATTTCTTCTATCAGACTATATTTGTAACTGTTTATAAAATATATATATAATTAAATTTTAATTATGTAATTGAGGGGGGTTTTTAAAAAAAATTAATATAAAAAATCTATATATAAAGTTTTTAGTGGGCTCCCACCAATAGCAGTATAATGTACTGCTATTTGCGACAGCAAGGCTATTATGACAGCCAAGCTACTTGCATCAGCTGTCATGTGTATAAGGTCGACGGGTCTTTAAAAGATACGCTTAATTAAATTTTTATTTTTTTTATTTTTTTTATTATTATAAATTTTATTAATTAATTTAATTTAAATTTCATTTAAACTTGTTTATTAAAAAGTTAATAATATTCAATTTTAATTATTATTTATTAATTTTTATTAATGAATTTTTATTTATTAATAATTATTAATTTTAAATAAATTATTGAGGGATGATAATATAATTAGTTTGTATAATTATTAATTAGTTAAATTTAATTTAATTTAATTAAGATTAGTTAATAATTGAAGTTATGCAATGAAGTTGTAAAATTTATTTAGTTATTATTAATAACTTTGACTTTTAATGAAAGTGTAAAGAATTGATACTTCAAAGTCAATTAGTATTATTTTAATAATTTATTTAATTGAGTAACCTTAGAGTATTTTTTTAAAAAAAATTGATTTTAAATATTATGGGGGTAATCTTTTATTATATTCAAACAAATGCATGGTTTAACCTATAGGGTAAATGTAGAATCTTTTTACCTGAAGCATACAATGAAATGAAAATTGAAACCTTATATTTTACTCAACAATATATTTTCAAAGACAAATCAAAACATGAAACTTACATCCTTGTTATCTATACGTTGTTTGTGTTTTGGGTATGGGTTAACTAGAGTGTTGACCAATTCTAGGACGTAACCATGGTAATGTGTCTGATATGCTCTATGATGTGTGTTGATCTATTGGTTGAACATATTGCTTGTCTAATGTTCGTGTGTGATGCTGGGGTGAATGTATGACCTTCTTGACTTAACCATTTTTGAGTCCTCGATCAGTTATACTTGGGTTGCTTTCCAATCGCTTTGATAGGACTGGAGTGTTTGTTTGTTCTTGATGATGTCATGTTATGACGTAATTGACTTCACCATTTTGGAGTCTTTGATCAGTTATTTTTGGGATGCTTTCCAGTTGCTCGTAGAGAACTGATGTGATTATTGTGAATTATCTTTTGATGCTTTCCAGTCACTTGTAAAGAACTGAGGTGATTTTATATGATTATTGATTTGTGCTTTTATAAGCCTAGGGTAGGTAATCTACATGTAATTTTGGGAAGTAGCTTGCAATGGAGGCCGAGGCCCTAAGTGGTTCCTAGGGTAACCCATTGTAAGTTGTTTAATAAGTGAAAGCATTACACTAAATGGGGATAAAATAAACCTAATAAGAGTCTTTGTATGTTCTTGCCCATGCCTCGAGTGCTAGTACAAACTAGGATGGGAGTAGAGAGAACACATGGTTGCGACCTTGCATCCGTAGTTTGCCTTGTCAATACGAGATGATACTAGTGGGTGCATAGGGATCACTAGGGGGTCGGGATCCTAAGAGACTACCAAGGTAACTCTAGCATGATTCATGCAATGAAACTTTCCCACTTACATAGTAGGTTTCCTACGTGTCTTGTGTGCCTTTGGGTCAAGATGTTGATTTATCTTGGAACCTTTGAATTAGATTACTTTTAGGATTTCCTAGACGTAGAGAGTACTTTTGATATTTGGTTTGATATCCTGTTTGGGACTTGAGGCTATCTCCTTACCGTGGCTAGAGCTTCTTTGTTTGCATTTCCTTTCATTCTATCTATGTATCATTACGATGGATGGTTATATTTTATGATGGATGCTTATATCTGGTATGGTGGATGGTTTCATTTATTTTATTGTACTTTGTATCATGGATCCAAGGAGGATGATGTAATTAATTTCATATATGTATATTCTTTTAGCCTTTCATACCCTGTGACATGTACAGTGGATGATTGAGCATTCCGAATTTCATTTTCCAGGAGGCATTTAGAACAAATGTATATTATTTAAATGGACTTTGGACTTTATAATTATTCTTTCATGTGGATGTGGTAGTTGTTAGACTTAATATTAATAAAAAATTAAATTTGACTCAACATCTTGGGATCCTTAAGGAATGTAACCTGTTATGTATGCTTATAGATGATTGTATGTTATTGCTTCTGCTACTTTATGTTTGATGTGTATGTTATTCTTTCTTGTTTAAAAAAAAAATATTGGCAAACTTAGTAAAACTTTAGGTTAATTCTTTTGGATCCCTTGGCAGGGCATTATAGTTTCCTAAAGCTCAACTAGTTAAACCTTGAAATCAACTATACATGTAGTGCCTATTTTTTATTTCAAAATTATATGATAGGATAATTGAAGAATTAGGACTTTTATGCATCTGAACAGTTTTTATTTTTAAATATTTTCATGTTTTTTTTTCATTTATTTTTATTAGTAAATGACCAAGGCTTTAAAAATTTCTTTTAAATGAGTTTACATGTTTATTTCATATAAGAACTATAATTTTAGATAAAACTGATTTTGTCTATAATAGCTTTAAAAAGATCGTGTCAACCTCACGCTAGATAAAATATAGAATCTTATGCCAATCCAAGATAAAAGTCCCAGAATGAACTCGAAAAAAATTGCAAATTTAAACTTTAGAAGCATGCTCTCGAGTAATCAATACCTAGATCAAACTAATTCAAGAGATGTCATAGAATCTACATTAAAAAAAACTATGTTCCTTCTTGCCTACAAGACATTAGAAGTAAAAGCTTCATCAAATATCATTAGTTAGAGAGAAAATTACCCTAAAAATGAAATCTCATCATAAAGTAATTATGCCATATATATGTAAATCTATTACATATTCCCTTTAACGGTCTATGGTTTGAATTTGTACATTTGGATCTAGCCAAGAAATTTACCTTACTCATTTAAGATTATGATTTAATGCCACATATATTGCTCCTACTACTATAGGACTTGTTTTCCAATATACAATAAAATACTATGCAATCAATATTGTGCTAGAATAACTATTAAAAAAGGGGATAAAAATTTGAAAGAAAACTACCTCAATTTAAATTGTTTGGTAATCATGGGTGCAATAATTACAAGGCTTGAATTATCTTTACAATTTATAATGACAATCTGCCATACAAAGTTATGATCTTTCATATCGGGATAATCTTATAAAAAGTATTACTTTTGTTATACTTATTAGCTCCATTGTTAACCAATTCATCTTCTTTATCATTACCCTCTTAATATTTATGTGGTTTAAAATAATGTGGTCGAAGGATTTTCATAAGTTTATATATTTAGAAAGTAATAAATTCAATCTCCAATTTGACATTGTTTGTTCATAATGCATTAATTACAATAGTCAAATCCCCTTCAATTTCTAGTTTCCTTATTCCCAACCTTTGGCATATTTCTAGCCTAGCTACCATAGCCATGAGTCTTTCCTAGTTGTTAGTCACTATCCCAATTGGTTTGGCTATATTATATCTTTTCCCTTCATATTATGGATACTACATCATGTACTTGTTATTCTAAGACTACTCTCAAAGCTTCATCAAAGTATAGCTCAAACCAAACAATAGATGGAGGAATCTATTTATACTCTTTCCTCTTGTTCATATATGACTTTGTTCCAAAGCCAACATAAGGTAGGATTTTGAGACCTAAACACCTCCCCTATTTCTTGTCATCCCATTCGGTCATCACTGCATCACATGCATTCCTATTCATAATTCTATTATTAACTATTTATGTGATAGATGGTTCCATCTTGTTTAAGAGTTGTCTAACATCCATTTTTTTCTCTTGAAAGATTCTCATATTCTATTGTTTCCATAATTCCCATAAAATAATTGAGGGAGACACAATCCACAATCATGGATAGGTATTTTCTCTCTTTAAGAGGGGCCAACTCTAAAGCATCTCCATAATGAAATTGGGGAAGGCAGAGGACCACCCTAATTGAGAGTAGATTCATTTTCAACATTGATAGGCACACAAACAATGGAGAAAGATATGATCATTGTTTTCTTCATCTTTTTGCAGAGAGGACATTGACTTGGGCCTTGATATCCAATATTCCTAAAAAAAACATAGTTAAATTTTTTTATGGAGGACCATCCACGAGAAAATATTTGCCTTGGGTAGCAAAGTTTTTCCCAAAAAATTCTAAGTGGAAGGGGAGATTTAGGATATAAGTGCTTAGAATTCAAAAGAGAATATCCCACCTTGGAAAAATATTCCCCTAAGCTATTACCATCCCACACTAATTTTTCACATTCTAAGTTTAGAAGAATCTTTCTTGATTTTAGGAAATTTTCAAGAAATATTTTATCCAAAGAAGGAATATCTATACTATCCATCTTCTTCCATTTCCAACCATTTTCATCAACATCAAATTTTGCATAATCCTTCACCTTGGAGCCCAATTTCTCTTCCAAGATTGCTCTTGTATTTTTCCACTCATGTACCTTGTCCAAAATTTTATACCCTCCCACCCCCCGCCTCATGAATCTAACCAAAAGAGAGCATCTCTCCCACTACCTATATTTCAGGTTAGTTTCTACACAATAATAGTTTGACAACCCATTATAAAGATTTAAATTCTAGAGCCCTTCTACGTTGAAATTTTTGTCTAAAAATATTAATTGGGTCTCTACTACTAAGGTATTTATGAATGAGAATTGTGGCCCATTTAAGGTGTGATTGATGGTACATTCTCCAAACTATTTTTACACCTAGAGCCTTCCCTTGATCTTTAATTTTTTCAACTCCCACTCCCCCTTCTTCATTAGGCCTACATACTTTATCCTATGCCATCAGAGAAATGTTCTTCCTATCTCCAAACCCTTTCCAAAAGAATGAAAAAAGAGATTTGTTAAGCTCCTCCCTTTGTTGGTTGGAAGGTCAATACAATATAACTGAAAGATAGGTTGTGCTAAGAGGACAATCTTAACCATAGTAGCCCTTCCTATAGGCAAAATCCATTTACCATTTCTAGATTCAATTTTTTTGTTAATCTTTTTCATAGTAGGATCCCATGGCTTAGTGGATCTACACATTGTATCTAAGGGGAGACCTAGGTAGTTGCATGAAAATATTCCTTTCCTAAAGTTAAGGATGTTTCATATAAGGTTCTCTAAATATGGGTTTGTGTTGAAAAATAGAATTTACATGATCTTTATCAAGATTAATTTTCAAACTCAAATGTTTGGCGTAACTTGTATACAATATTTCCATGGAAAAATTTTCTTCCTCACTTGAGCTTTGTCTAGATATAACATGGCGTCATCCACAAATTATTGACAAGTCATAGGGTCTATGTTTCTCGTAATACTTATACATTTGAGACTTCCTTATTCTCTTTATTAGGAAATAGATCTCCTAAGATATTTAACCATGATGATAAATAGGAAGGGAGAGATTGGAGCTCCTTGTCTTAAACCTCTTGAGATCCAAAAGAAACCAGATGGGGATCCATTGACAAGGATAGACATTTTAGGAGTTGTGATGCATTCATAAATTAAGTTGATCCATTTTTTGGAGAATCCAAAAGCTTTAAGAGACTTGCATAGGAATCTCCAATCTACTCTCATAAGCTCTATTTATGTCTAATTTTATAAGCATAGGTGGGAATTGATTCTTTTTGACAAAAAAATTGTTTCTTGTGCTATGATTACACCATCATAATTGATCTACCAAGGACAAGCCCCATTTATTATTTACTAATAAGAGAGGGAAAAAAGTTTTGAAGTCTACTAGCTAGGGTCTTAATGAAGAGTTTATACAAAGTGTTTAAAAAGTGCTATGGGTCTGTGGTCATCAAAACTATCCACACTTTCCTTTTTTGGAATCAAATATATAAACATATTATTAAAAGTGCTTAAATTGATCTATAGGGGATAAGTCCCATTTTTTCTTTTATTTTGTATTTCTCGTGCATATTATCTAGAAGCAATACTATTCTTTGGCTCTCTACTCTTGTACTAAATAAATAATGTTCCTTGTCTTTTCTTGTAACCCATTCGAGTTGCTAATTACAGAGTCAAGATAGAAATTGTTGGGAAAAATTGTCTGCCTATACTCTATAATTATCAATTTTTTTTGTGATGCCATATCTTTGAATACATTCTGCTAAGCAATTTGAATGTCACTGCCCATATTCAATGCTCAATTCATCAAAAGTGTCTTTGCATTTTCACTTTTCTATCAACAATGAGACTCCACATTAATAAAATTATCTTATCTATCTTATCTTATCTTATCTATGTAAGCACACATAAAACGTAACTATCTTTTATTTAAGTTTATTAACCTATCTCTTCCCATTTGATAGAGAGGTTAAAATTTTGGTGCAAATATGTTTTTAGACATTCCCGCTTAACTTCCTTCATTTTAGGAAATTAATACTTTTTCTCAAAAATACATTCTTCAAATTTCTAGCCTAATCTCTTTTTGGTTAGAGAGGTTAAGATTCTTGGTCGAATACATGTTTAATTTTCTTTTCTTAACCTTTTTTTTTTTTTCTGTTAGAGAGAAGAATTCACCGCTAAATACATTTTTCAACTTTCCCACCTAACCTTCCCCTCTTTTAGGAGATTAATATTTTCATTCGAAATACATGTTAGGAGAGATTTTCTTAACCTCTTTTGTAGGAGAGGTTAATGAAATGATTGAAAATACATATTTTGGAGGCTTTGATTAACCTAGCATAACTTTTGACTCAAGAGTAGAATTAAAAAAATTCAAAGTGTTGGATGGAGCTCTAAAGACGAGCTAGAGCCATCAAGTAGTAACAATAGCTATAAAAAAGATTGAAAAGATATCCCCCTTTACTTTGATAAATCCATAACCAAAAAACTCAATAGTGTCTAAACATGGGACACGGGGTAGGCCCTCCTCACTATTCCACTCAATTAGCAACAAGTAAGGTAAGAACTATCATTATTGACCATAAAATTATTTAAAACAGAATAAATTACAGACTCTTTTAAAGCCTGAAGTGTGGCACATTTGTAACTTGTTTTGGCTCAGGAAGATAAATTTTTTGCAACCCAATTGGATGGGACTATAGGAAAATTTACACAGATACATAGCCTACGAGACTCCATGAGAAACTTCCCCTAACATTATGACAGTTTTGAAAATTTTGATGGGGACGAGAATCAAGGCAACAAATTTATTAAAATCTAATTATATGTTTGCTTTTACTTTTTTTACCTTACAAGTTATTGTACTTTTCATAGGCAATACTATTGCATTCACTTGTATGAACTACTCAATTAATTATAACTAATCAAAATTTTTTTTATAAAAATGGTCATAGTTTTTGTAAAGTACTTACTTATATTTTTTAATTTCTCTTGACACAAATATTTTTATTTCAAATATGATTGGTTTACACATATTTGTGTTATAGGGACACTGTTTTTAGAAGCATCCTCTATATTTGCATTATTTTTGCCTAGATTTTAGTGTATTCAAATGTTTAAAAATATTTTTGTTTTCAATGGTGATAATATTTATTAATAAAATTAAGCTTATTACTAAATTGAGAAGATAATATCCCTTAAAATTTATTTTGATTAAATTACTAGATTAAGAAATGTGCAGGATCATTGTCAACCAAACTATGGCCTTAAGAGGCAGCGAAAAACCAACAAATCAAGGTTATGTCAACTTGACACGCAATTTTAAAGTAGTCTTGGAATTTATATCAAAAAGTTGTAAGAAAAGAATCTATATGAAGTTGAATGTAGTTTCTAAACTACTAGGCTTTATCTAAAGAAAAAAATATTTGATTGACCAAATTTTTGAATTTTAGTGCATTACTACAAAAATTTTAGGGTGAAAATAGAAAGTAGTCGAAGCATAGAATATTACTCATCTTTTGGATTTCAAAAATCTTATACAATTTGAAAGTTATAGCCAATTTTTAATCCACACTTTGTAGCTAACTTCATTAGAAAATAAGTAATAATTATTTAATAAACTCATAATTTAACATTCATTATATCGATGGGAAGCTGAGAAAGCTTTCAAGAAACCCTTTTTGTTTCATCAAATTTGAATGAAAAAAATTCATTAGCTACATCGTCGAAGTTAGAAACACTCAATAACAAGCCAAAAACACGTTTCTGGGATGTTTTGGGTGTTGACCATGGAGGGTTGGCATCCAGAGAAAAAACAAGCCTAATCAGGTACCCATTCCTAAATTGGGTACCTGTTCTTGAATTGGATGTCGTTCTCAAATCGAATACCCTTTTTTTTTTAAAATTTCTTTTAAAAATAATTAAAAATATTTTTTTTTTCAATTTTTTATAATAGTATGACCACTTTTTAGGATCCTTAATATATATTTTTAAAGGCTTTAGGACCCTTGACCATACATATAATGGTTCCAAAGGATCAAAAGGGGTCATAAGAAACTTTATGACCCCATTCAACCCATTCAAACACATAATGTATGTCCCTTGGGGTCCTAGGACCCCTAGGAACATATGTTGTCATATAATGTGTCAAAATGGGCCATAAGGTACTCTATGACCCCTTTTGACTCATTTGAACACATGATATATGTTCGAAGGGGTCCTAAGATCCCTACGAACATATGTTCTCATTTAACGGGTCAAAAGTTAGATCAATTCAGATGCATGTTATATGCCACTAGGGGTTCTAGTACCCATAGCAATATATGTTGACACATAATGCATCGAAAGGGGCCATAGGGTATTCTATGACCCCTTTCGACTCATTCAAACACATTATATATGTTTGGGTCCTACGTCACCTAGGAACATATGATATCATTTAATGGATCAAAAGGAGTCATAGGGCACCCTATGACTACATTCAACCCATTCAAACACATAATGTATCTCCCTAGGGGCCCTAGGACCCTTGAGAGCATATGTTGTCATATAATGGGTTGAGAGGGGTCACAATGTACCCTATGGCCCATTTTGATCCATTCAAACACATGATGTATGTCCTTAGGGGTCTTAGTACCCATAGAAACATATGTTGTCATATAATGGGTTGAAAGGGATCATAGGGTACCTTATGACCCTTTTGAATCCATTCAAACACATGATGTATGTCCCTAGGGGTCCTAGTACACCTATGAACATATTTTGTTAGATAATGGGTTGAAAGGGGTCATAGGGTACTCTTTGGCCCCTTTCGACTCATTTGAACACATGATATATGTTCCTTAGTGTCTTAGGAACCCTGGGAACATATGTTGTAATTTAATGGGTCACATGGTACCATATAACCCATTTTGACCCATTCAAATACATAATGTATGTCCCTAGGTGTCCTAGGAGCCCTAGGAACAAATGCTATCATATAATGGGTTGAAATGAATTATAAGGTATTCCTTGACCCCTTTTGACTCATTCAAACACATGAAATATCTTCCTAGATCCCTAAGAACATATGTTATCATTTAATGGGTCAAAAGGGATCACAAGGAAACCTATGACCTCATTCAACTCATTCAAACACATGATGTAGGTCCCTAGGAGGAAGATATGTTGTCATATAATGGGTTGATAGGGGCCAAAGCATACCATATGACCCCTTTGGATCCATTCAAACACACGATGTATGTCCCTAGGGGTAATATATATTTTCATATAATGGGTTGAAAGGGGTCCTAGGGTACTCTACAACCCATTTCGACTCATTTAAATACATGATATATGTTCCTAGGGGTCTTAGGACCCCTAAGAACATATGTCTTATTTAATGGGTCAAAAGGGGTCATAGGATACCCTATAACTCGATTCAACCCATTCAAACAAATGATTTATGTCCCAAGGGGTCCTAGGAGCTCTAAGAACATATGTTGTCATATAATCGATCAAAATTGGTTACAAGATACTCTTTGACCCCTTTTGACTCATTCAAACACATGATATTTGTTTCAAGGGGTTCTAGGACCCTTAGGAACATACGTTCTCATTTAATGGGCCAAAAGGGGTCATAGGGCACCCCTTTGACCCCATTTGACCCATTCAAACACATGATGTATGTCCCTAGGGGTCCTAAGACTCCTAAAAACATAGTTTTTCATATAATAGGTTGAGAGGGGTCATAGTGTACCTTATGACCCCTTTTCGATCTATTCAAACACACCGTGTATGTCCTTAAGGGTCCTAGTACCCCTAGGAACATATGTTGTCATATAATGGATCAAAAGGGGTCCTAAAGTACTTTATGACCCCTTCTGAATCATTTGAACACATGATATATGTTCCTAGGGGTCCTAAGAGCCCTAGGAACATATGTTCTCATTTAATGGTTCAAAAGGGGTCCTAGAGTACTTTATGACCCCTTTCAACTCATATGAACAATTATAATATGTCCCTAGGGGTCCTATATGTTATCATGAAATGTGTTGAAAGGGGTCATAGGTTATCCTATGACCCCTTTCGACCCACTGAAACAAACAAAATAAGTTCCTAGGGGTCCTATATGTTGTAATGAGATGTGTTGAAAGGGGTCATAAGTTTTCCTATCACCCCTTTTGACCAATACAAACAATTATAATATGTCCCTAGGGGTCTTAGGGTCTTAAGTTATCGTGAAATGTGTTGAACGAGGTTGCAGATTATCTTATGACCCCCTTTTGACCCATTGAAACAAATAAAATAGGTCCCCAGGGGTGCATATGTTATCATTCAATGTGTTGAAAATGATCATAGATTATCATATGACCCCTTTCAACCCATATGAATAATTACAATATGTCCCTAGTGGTCCTAAGACCCCTAAGGACATATATTGTAATGAAATGTGTCAAAAGGGGTCATAGGTTATCCTATCACCCCTTTCAACCCATTTGAACAAATGAAATAGGTCCTTAATGGTTTCAAGACCCCTAGAGACATATTTTGACATCATGAAATGCATCGAAAGGGATCATAGGTTATCTTGTGACCCCTTTTGACCCATATGACTGATTATAATATGTCCTTAGTGTTGGAAATATAAGAGGAGTAACTAAGAGGGGAGGGGTGAATAGGTTACTACAAAAATAAATCCTGAATCCCTTAGATGTCATTACAAATAAAAAATTTGATTAAACTATATTCTGTTGTAACTCGGCAAACACACATGCACTCAGTTTACTCTAGCAAATATTGTAACTCGGTAATAATTTAATATATTGATCTTAATGTGATTAACCTTAAGATTAACTTAGTTTCATACATATAAAAGAAATAGCATGAATACAAGTGACACCAATATTTAACGTGGAAACCCAATTTGGGAAAAACCACCAATTGTAACTAGTTACTGACTTTCATTCTTTTGAATTGAGCCCTGTTAGGAGCCAACCCTATTAAAAAGTTACAAAATACACTATTATGTGTCACCTTGTTAGAAGTAGCCTTGTTAGAGGTCTTTAGACACTTCAATCTAGAAATTCCACCTTGTTAGAGGATTTACAAATAGTTGTTAAGCCAACTCGATTAAGAGAACAATGAGACGACCTAATTTTTGATGCAATTGAATTGCTGATTATAGATCTCAATTCTAGCTTTAATACTCGATCCATCTTGATTGAATGTATTTTTTTAGCTCAACAAGGATACTCTTCTTATCCTTCTAATTTGCTTCCTCTAAGCATCATCAAATCTTCTATTTTGTTCCACTTCTCATTCAATCCTCAACTTGACCTTATATTTATATCTTACACATTGTCAAGTTGGCTTGAATACAACTTAGAATACTTAATATTCATCTTCTCAGTCGGCTAGAACCAACAACTAAATCAATTGAACTTAATATGCCAAAACAAGAAAATCCTTCGTTAGTTGACCATGCTCGGTAGACACTAACTTAGAAATAATTTTCTTATGTTAACCAAGTGAACTCGGTTAACACTACATATTCACAAATTTCCTTTGGTAACCAAGTGAACTCGGTTGACACTGGTTCTAGCCAACATTTTCTTCATTAACTAAGTGAGCCTGATTAACACTCATCTTCTACAAACTTTCCTTTGATGACTAAGTGAACTTGGTAGACACAATCTTTTGAACTTGGAAAACTCTGGAATGTTTGGTAGACACAGGAAATTGTCTTCATTGCCCAAGTGAGCTTGACATACACTAACTAGAAAAGATATGACATTTTATGTAACATCAAAGATAATACACAATTAATCATTTTTTTTCAACAATCTCCCTTTTAGGCATTGATGGCAACACAATATGTCATAATACAATGAAAATTTTAGAGCAAGAATAAAGTAAGGAACATATCCTTAGTTTCATTCTGATTCTCATCCATGAGAACTCCCTCTATCAATGTGAACTCCCTCTACCTTTGGTTTCTCCCTTTTCCAACAAAACTCTATCTTTAACATCTTCTTCTAATAGAAAACTTCCGTCTTTGATATCAAACCAAGTTCTCCTTCTTTGACATCTCTGAAAAAATTTATGTGAGATATGACAAAAAACTTCTCCATCTTTGACATCTCATGCCAAAGACAATATTCAGTGAATATAAATGTACCTTATCTACTGATTCATTTTCAATGTGCCTTGACAATACTACATCAACTATTTGATCTTCAACATGCTCTGGTTGATGCATCACTAAACTGCATTTAGTGAGCTTTAGATAGGGGAATGATCGATAACTTACCTCTTAGATACAAAAATTCATCCTTAGGTAATGGCTTAGTGAACATATCTACAATTTTCTCTTTAGTATTCACATATTCCAATCTTACCTCTTTATCTTGTACCAATTCTCTGAAAAAATGATATTTTATAGCAATGTGCTTGGTTTTGGTATGCATCACAGGATTCTTGGATATATTAATTGCACTTGTGTTATCACAAAAGATAACCATTGGATCCTTGATCTCTATCCTCATACCTGCCAACAATTTCTTGAACCAAACAACATTGGAACAATTAACTACTATTGCCACATATTCTACTTTTGTTGTGGATTGAGAAATACAATTATGCTTCTTGCTTGTCCAAGATACTATTCTTTTACCAAGAAATAATGCTCCACCACTTATGCCTTTTTTTGTCATCAACACTTCCTTCCCAATCAGCATCTATGAATGCTTTCAAATCTAAATTGCCTCCTTTTTGTTATCATAATTCATAGTCTTTAGTACCTTTCAAATATCTCATGATTCTCTTGATTGCCATCATGTGATTTTCTTTGGGATTTGCTAAGAATCTTGCCATCATACCAATTATTAATGTAATATCAGGCCTTGTGTGCACTACATCCTATAATTTTCCAACCATTGATCTGTATGTGGTTTTATATACCTCTTTGGAATCATAATTTTTAGAAAGATTATGTCCAGTAGACATAGGTGTTCCAATAGGTCTTGAATCTTCTATTCCAAACTTTTTTAGTATCTCCTTGATATATTTGGATTGAGCAATATAGATGCCATCTTTCTTCTAGTGAATCTGCAATCCAATAAAGAATTTTATCTCTCCAAACATGGACATCTCAAATTCTTTACTCGTCTCTATTGAAAATGCCTTGCATAAGACATCATTTCTTGTAAATAAAGTGTCATCCACAAATATTTTTGCTAACGCAATCTTCTTGTTTGGTCCTTCTTTGATATATAGACTATTGTTATCATTTGTTCTTTAAAAACTAATCTTTATCAAGTAGCTATGAAGTCTTTCATACCAAGCTCTGGGATCTTTCTTGAAACCATACAATGCTTTGTCTAATTTTCAGATCATATCTCTTTTTCTAGGATCTAAAAAACCTTCAGATTGTTCTATGTAGACTTCCTCATCAAGAATTTCATTCAAGAATGCAAATTTTACATCCATTTGATAGACTTTAAAACCTCTATGTGTTGTATATGCTAGTAAAGTTCTAACACCTTCTAATCTTGCAATAGGAGCAAAAGTTTCACCATAATCAATATCTTCTTCTTGAGAGTAACCTTTACAAACTAACCTTTCTTTATTTCTTGAAACTTTTCTATCTTCATTTAACTTATTTCTGAATATCCACTTTGCACCAATTACATTTTTATCCTTGGGTCTAGGAACAAGAGTCCAAGTCTTATTCTTCTCTATCTATTCTATTTCTTCATTCATAGACTCAATCCAACTTTCATTATCCAAAGCATCTTTAACATTTCTAGGTTCAAATTCAGCAAGCAAACATGTACCTTTCAATTCATTTCTTGTCATAGTACCATCTGACATGTCTCCAATGGTCTAATCAGGTGCATGATGCTTTCTGACATATCTTGTTGATGTAGGTACTTTGGATTTAGAATGTGTTCCATTAACCTCTTCATGATCTTTTTGTTGGAAATATAGGATAGGCTAGGTTACTAAGAGGGGAGGGGTGAATTAGGAACCAATAAAATTTATTCTTATTTGACCAATTGATCCTTTATATATATTCTAATCTAATTGCATGTATGAAAAATTGAAAGGATTAAAACATTTATAACACTTTGACACAAGATATGGTGACCTAGAAACCTTCCAAATAGAAAGTAAAACTGGGGGGATGATACCCACAAGCTTTAATACTACAGTTGAAAGTTGGCCCATTAAGGCTTACAATTGATCACTTCTGATGATCTGCCCTGTTAAGAGCAATAAGGATTGCTAGGTCCACCTTGTTAAAGGATTTACAAAGCATACAATGAAGTATGCACTTGATAAATAGATTTTCAAAAGACTGTTAAGTCTATCTTGTGAAAGGATTTAACTGATACACCTATTAGGATGAACCAGTTGCTAATCTCGGATCTACAACTCTAATTTTGAGATTCCTTTGGAGTATAATGATCACCTTGATGTGATAGATAAATCTTTGTTACTCCTTATACTAATTGTAGCCTTCTTAATTTGCACTTCTGTTCTTAGTATATTTTTCTCATATATTATATATTTTCTTTGGATGTGATACAATAAATTTCATATATATCAATCCAAATTACAATTCATCAAAATTGGCTATAGTACAAGTTTCACCAAAATACACAAAGTCAGCTCAATTGCTAGCACTCGAGTTCTGAAGAAAAACTTGGTGAGGTCCTAATACTTGATAATCATTGTCAACACTCAACATCAACATGCTCTCAGTAGACATAGAAGGTTAGTTCATACTAAAAACTTCCAAGTAGTTTGAACTCGGTCAGCACTGGTGACTCGGTGAATACTATGAAACTCGACATATAAATTGAATTACTTGATTAACAATGCATGGCCCAGTCAACACTAACACTATGAGCTTAGTATAAATGAAATCACTTGCTTGACACTTCCTATCTCGGTCAACATTAGATTCACATCACTGATACTATGAACTTAGTAAACATTGGAGAGTACAGTTGACACTGTGCAACTCGGTTAATACTATGAACCTTGGTTTGCTCCGTTAATTGTCAACTCGGTAGATACTACTTAGTGTAAACTAAATATGGATTCTGGAACTTTGTAGCAACTGTAGAGCTTGGTAGAACATGGATTACTTGGTTAACACTGTAAACTGCAAGATAAGCTTGGTAATTGCCAACCATTTGACTAAATGTGAGTCACTAATAAACAAACTTGATCATAATGTCAACATTCTCCCCCTTTGGCATTAGTGATAAAAATTGTAACACCACACCAAGGGATCCAAAAGAACTAACCTAAAGTTTCACTAAGTTTCTGTACATTTTTTTAAAAGATAATATATAACAACAGTTGTAAAATAGTGGAAGCAATAACATACATTCATTCATAAGCAACACATAAAAAAAATTACATTCCTTAAGAATCCCACGGCATTGAATCACATTTAAGTTTAATTAATACTAAAACCAACATATATATATATATATAACACATCCACATTTAAGATTAACTACAAGTTCAAATCCTTTTAATAATATACAATTGTTTTGAATGTCACTTGGCAACAATCAAAATGCACAATCATCCATTGTATAGGTCACAGGGTATGAAAGGCTAAAAGAATATACATTATAAAATAGATTACATCATCTCGTTAAGATACATGAAATAAAATACATACAATAGGTATAACCAACCATCATAGTACACAAAGATAGAATGAAAGGAAATGTAGAACAAGGAACTCTAGCCACGACATCAAACTGACAGATCTCAATGGTAAAAGTAAAAAGCACTACCACCCAACCTTGTGGTAACCTAAAAAAGGTCCACTCCCACTGCATTGAGGAGATAGTCTCAAGTCCCAAACATGATAACAATACCAAAAGTCA